>CM028347.1:53019979-54464479 GCA_016618105.1 Dendrobium huoshanense | reverse complement strand
AAGAGGTGGTATGTGGCTTAAGTTATAGTAAGTTATTGGAAGTTTCTGAAAGAATTCATACATCATATAGAAAACTCAAGAAAATGCATACTAAGCTAATTTTATATTTCCTCAAGTTATAGAAAGAGCACAAAATCCTTAGAAAAGATCATGAACAGATTGATAACAACTACATGAGTTTATTGAATATATTTTATGATTTAAACAAAAAAAATGAATTATTAAAATCAAATTACATTAAATTAGAATTATAATTTAAAACTTTAAGGATAGATCTAAAAATAGAGAGTACTATTTGAAATATGATAATACTGTGTTAAAAAATGCAAACTCATTTCTTAGAATAAATTTAAAAGCTCTTGGGGAGAATAGGATCCCCCCTAAACTTGATGATTTTAATGATTCTATTTAAAAAAAATCTTAAAACCTTAGAAAAGATAATTTTATTCTTGGAGATTGAAAAGTCCTTTTCCTGGATTTAAGTATTTTTCTTGTGGAATAATTGGGCATATTTCACACATTTGTACAATTCATAGAAAAATTCATTTAGTGTGGAGACCAAAGATGGATAAAATAAAATATTTCATAAATGCATCTAGGTTAATTTTGCCAAGAAAAGAACCCAAAATTGTTTGGGTTCCCAAGAATAAAATTTGATCTTTTATAGAAATGATCTCGCACAAGACCTCGTGAGAGTATTTGGTACCTGTACAATATTGCTCAAAGCATATTACTAGAGACAATATATAATTCATATCGCTGGAAGCCACGAATGGTGGTAAGATAACACTGGGAGATAATACGACTTGAAAAGTGGTAGTCACAGTTATGATTGCTAACTTGAATAACTTTTTCAATGAAAATGTGTTACTGGTAGAAGCCTTAAAACATAATCTCTTGAGTATTAATCAGCTATGTGATAAAGGATAATTTTTTAAATTTTTCCCCACTTGCTGCATATTAAGCCAAAATAGAATTGATGTAATATTTTTTTTTTTTTTGAGGAAATGAATAACGCAATATTATTAAAAGAAAACCAAGATAAAAAAGTCTAAGTGAAGTTGGATCTATCACATTCTTCCTTTAATATATTAAAGAAAATAGGAGGAATGTGATTATTATCCAAACTATCCCAAACAAAATCAGTAAAGCTAGCATGGTTAGCACAACAATCGGCTAACTTATTACATCCCCTATTCACAAATTCAATAATGAATTATTTAAAATTTCTAAGAAAAAAGAAATCATCAAAGCTAGCATTATTACCTACTTGAACTCCTTCCTTGATAGTATTCTGAATGAACTTCATGACGTTATAATTGTCTCCTTCAATAATGATTCCTTTTGCTTCGAACATCCATTCTTGGACTACTTTGTTAAAAGTAATTATAGCTTCCAATTATAAAGTTGAACAATCCCAATGCATACATTTAAATCCAAAAGAAAATAAAAATCTACCTTTACAATCTCTTAAAACTCCTCAAACTCCTGCAGCATAATTCTCTCCGAGAGATGCATCAACATTTAATTTGAACCATTCGGTTGGAGGGGGATTCCAAGTTGAAGAAAACAACCTAAGCTGATTAGAATCCCAGTTGACCGTAATGAGATCATAATTTATTAAAGATGATGTGAAAGATAATGCATTAGCTGCTACGACATTATAGCTATCCTCTTTATTTCCATGAACCAGCTTATTTCTACTTTTCCAAGTATGGAAAACAACATAATAATATAAGTTCCCCAAGAAGATGTTTGAGTTTGATATGCTCATCAATCCTTGAGGCAGCAGTTAAAATCTGGAAAAACTTGGATACTAAATCCCCATTTGTTTATAGTCTTTATAACTTCATGGATAAAATAACAATTAATTGCAATATGCTCCGCATCTTCAACTTTGTTACATCCTCTCGGATAGCAATTGTGATTAATGAGTCTTCTATATATCAGAAACTCATTACATGGAATAGCCTTATAGATCAATCTCCACCAAAAAAGTTCAATCCTTAGCCTAAGTTTTAGTTTCTTTAACCATTTACAATTAACATCCTCCTCTTCATTGTTGCTATTTTATTCAGACATGAGAGCTGCCAAAGATTTCCCTGAGTGTTAAATGAAATTTCCACCTCATCTTTAATAATTCTGACTTGAATTGGAATAGAGCAAATAAGATCAACAAGGTCTGTACTGAAAACCTGCTGCAAATTTTATGCATTCCATCTACCATCCTGTATAAAATTCTGTAAACTTTTTTGTTCTTCCTATAGATCAACCACAAAGGTTGGCCACCTATCAATATATTTATCAAGGATCCACACATCATTTGATGCAATGATATTCTTCCCATCCGAGACCTTCCTTCTCAAAATTTGCTGAAGAGATCTAGCTCCCTTTGTAATAATCTTCCAAGATGAAGATGCTCCATATCTATGTTCTTGTTCCAGGATTTCTGACCCATATTTTGCAATTAAAATTCTATTCAGTAGAGAGGAAGGATTGGATAAAAGACTCCAAGAAAATTTAGTTTTCCAATTTCTAATTTTATCAACAGCTGAGAAAACCCCTTATCTTCCCAATTTTTTATTTTTACAGAGAGTTTCCCATTCAACAAAATGAATTCCCTTGCTCCTATCTTGTTTACTCCATAAGAAATCTCTACTCAATTTTTATAATTCTTTTAGCACTCCCAAAGGGATCAAAGAATGAGTTGAAAGAATGATAGGAATAGACAAGAAAGAATACTTAATAAGTTGTAGTTTAGTAGAAAGAGTTAGGAAACAGTTACCCTATAGATTAAGCTTATCATATGCTTTCTCCAGTAGTCCTTGAAAATCTGAAACAATTAGTCTTCTCATCACCATTTTGACTCCAAGATAAAGCATCTCGTTAACTGCATAACCATAATTTTTGACAAGATTTTAGTCTTGCTTATTCTCACTGATTTCCCAAGGAATAATGAAGATTTTGTCACATTGATTCTTTGCCCTGTCCAGCTGCAGTAGTTCTTCATTATCTTCTTAATTTTCTTAGCATTACTGCTACTATCTATAGAAAATATAATGATGTCACCTTGACTCCAATCTTTGCTCATGTTTGAATGAATTCTTTCATTAACAATTGAGAGCACATGATAAACAAAAAGGGAGATAAAGGACATTTTAGCCGGAAGCCATAGTTTGCCCAATTTCATTCAGTATTCAAGCCATTAATGAGTATGGAGTATTTAGTATCAACTACACATTGAAGAAGTAGTTTTGAGAATTTATTTGGGAAACTAAATATATCTAACACCTGATTCAAGGTTTACCATCCCATACTATCGTAGGCTTGTTCCATATCTACTTTGATAGCCATCATACCTTTTCTTGATTTAGAAAATCTAAATTTGCTTATGATCTCTTGAGTAAGCAGGATATTATCATAAATGGATCTCTACCCTTAATAAAAGCAATTTGATTTTCTGATATATTTTTGGGAATGTAGCGAACTAATTTGTTGAATAATATTCTTGCTACAATTTTGTAGATGGAATTACATAGACTTATGGGTATATAATTAGAGGGAGTAGTCGGGTTCTTGAGCATGGGAATAAGAATTACTGAAGTTTTCTTCCAATGTTCACACATCAAGCCAGTTTGTAAAAAATGATTCACTTCCTTCCAAAATTCAATTTTAATAATGTTCCAATAGAATTTAATAAAAGAGTATGTTATGCCATCTAGACCAAGAGAAATATTACCCTCCAGATGCCGAACAACATCTTCTAGTTCTTTTTCAGAAAATTCAGCCATGGGCATTTCTTTATTAGCCTCTTCCAGCACTCTGATTGGTTTCGGCCAGC
The DNA here is from genome assembly GCA_016618105.1 of Dendrobium huoshanense. Lineage (NCBI taxonomy): Eukaryota > Viridiplantae > Streptophyta > Magnoliopsida > Asparagales > Orchidaceae > Dendrobium > Dendrobium huoshanense. The sequence continues at coordinate 54,460,638 of CM028347.1, read as the reverse complement.
CGGTTAATTTACATCTTCTTGCTCTCCATTTTTCACTAAAATACTCAAATAAAGTTTCTTAAATACTTTTTTGCTCCTCCAACATTCTACCATTTGAATCTTTAATTTGTTTAATGAAGTTCACGTTCCATCTAGCAGAGGCAACAAAATGAAAATTCTGTGAATTTGAATCACTTTCTTTGATCCACTTGAACTTAGCTCTTTGTCTCCTAAGAACTTAGCCTTCCCATGGTAGAGTTTAACTCTTTTACATTGTATTTCAGTAAACAGATTTTCTAATCAGATAAGCCTCTTGAATTTGCTTCTTCCAGTTGTAGCTCACTGATATCTTTCTTCAGTTCATCATTAAGGGAGTTGAGGTTTGAATGCTTGGCTCTACTCCAATGATATTAAGCTTTTAGAACTCTTTTAAATTTAATATTCAATGTTTGAACTTCATCACCTCTGACAGTTTTCTTCCAAGACTTGGTTACTATAGCTTTGGATGTTGGAAATGATGTCCAAATTTCTTCAAACTGCAGTTTCTTTGGCTTTCAAAATCTTGAAGTAAAAATGTTAATCACTAAAGGGCAGTGATCTGATGCAATTCTACCAAGATGTCAGACAACAGCTAGTTGAATGATTTTCATAGCAGCCGAGTTGAGAAGGCAGCGATTCAATCTCTCTAAAATGCGAGCTTCTCCCTTCTTATTATTACATCAAGAAAATTTAGGACCAATAATTCCAACATCATGAAAATCAATCCTATTCATGAATAACTTCATGTCTTGAGGTCCTTGAGAAAAAGTGAACCTCTTACATCCCCTTTTATCTTATTGAGACAAGATACAATTGAAATCTCCTCCAATGATAAAAGGAAGGTGAGTATTTGAATATGCTTCTAAAATTTCCCACAATTTCCTTCTCTTATCAGTATCTCTGCTTCCTTAAATCGTGGCTATCAACCATTCTCCTTTATTTGGAATTTTCAATATTCCAACCAATGCTTGTGAAGAAGCATGAAGCACTGTAAAAGAGCAAATTTTTCTTCTCAGCCTGATCAGTATTCCACCTAAAAGGCCTTCTGCTATAACAAAGAAGAAGTCCAACTATCTCCAATAAGTTTACTGATATCTTGTCTATCAAAAGACACAACTTTCGTTTCAACTACTCCCACAAGGAAAGAATCATGTTCTTTAACAAATTCCTATAAGTAGCGAGAGGCTTCCGACTTCCTGGCCCCCCTGCAGTTCCAGAATGCTAGAGAAGTCATTTGAGCTTAAAAGTGGAATTATTTCCACTTTTAATATTCTTAAAATTTTCACCTTTCCTTCATTGTGATAAACTAGAGAATTGAGTTCTTTGATAAGCTTTCCTTTGAATTTAGAAGAATCAGCCAACTCCATTACATTATCAACAACATTACTTTTCAGTAAAGTGAATTGAATTTCACCATCTTCCAGTTTTCCTTCCTCTGTTTCAGTGCAAATAGCCTCTCCTTTGGCTGAACTAAAACTGAGAATACCAAACTTGTTATTATCAACTACTGAATTAAGGATAGATAAAACTGTTTCATAATTTACAGGAACTGCTACATTCTCAATAATTTCTTTGGAGACCTCCTTTGTAGCACCTTCTTCATTATTCCTGATATTTCCTTTCGAGATGTCTTCTTTATAACTTTGCAAAGCCACTTCAGCTCCTCCTATCTTCTCTGCATCTTCTGGATTTTGATCAAATAGTTGAGCTGAATTAGAGGACAATTTTTTAACATAAACTTGTTTTACTATCTTCATTTTGGCTGTCTTCTGATTCTCCTTGCCTAAATTTGGATCAATCTTCCTTCTTCTTCTAATATTTTTAACTAGCACCCAAGGTCCATAAACCTTGTTAGGTTCTTCAATAGCTTGATGGGTCTGAAATTCGGTTTGAGAAACATAATTTATATGGTTAGCTTCCAAGAATACTGGCTTTCCTTCTATACATTTGTTAACCAAATGTCCTACTTTACCACACTTAAAACAAAAGGAGGAGACTTTCTCATATTTGACTTTCTAAAAGAAACGCCCGCAAGATCCTTCTACCCAAACACCAGTTAGGAATTGTTAGTCTAGAGCCATTATGTACAAACTCTTGCGAACTCCTTCTTGCTTCACTGAAACATGTTGCCATCTATCCAGAGTGGCTGCCCAATCATTGAAGCAATTCTAGCCACATTGTCTTCATCCCAACAAATTAATGGAAGGTGAGGAAGCCTGTCCCATATAGGAGATATAAGTCCTTTTAATGATGAAGGAGTGAATAGTGGAGACCATCTATCTATTCCCACTATATGACCATTGACATACCAAGGTCCTCTTTTTAATACCTTGTCCACAGCAGCCATATCAAAGAAGGAACATAGAGTCCATCCGAGACCCAGGGAAGTGATGTGAAACTTCCCAAACAAATTCCATTAACGATGAAGTTCTCTGGCTATCACAAAAATTGGAGCATTGTCTCCAAAGACTTTAACTACAATAGAGTATTGCAGTTTCTCAGTGTTAATCTTCATACTGGATTCATTCAGCCTAATAGTTTTTCCATCCTCAGAAATTAAGGACTCATCTCTTGCAAAGTTGACTTTGATGTTTGGTTTTCTTACCACTGAATTGAGAACATTTTTGCCACTGTTGTTGTCAGCAGGTTCTATATTGATACCCTCGCCGACATTATGAAAAACATCTGAAGTGTTTTCCAATAGTTTTTGAGCACAGGATACACCTTTATTCAAGAACAGAGACTTTGAGGCATTATTATTAAATATGTTCACAAATAATTTCATGCCTGATGAAGACGAAGCTTTTGTGTCATTGAAACGTTGAGTCACAGATGGGCCATTATCTTAATGAAGACTGTTATCTTGAACTGGATTCAATTTTCCTTTACCTTTTCCAAGTACTGGTGGAGATTTCTTTAGAACTTCAGTTGTAGGCTCATTGATTATGAGAGGGCCAGCTTTTAGTGAATTGAAAGAGCCTTGAGGATGAACAAAAACTTAAGATGGATCACCAGGGGGAATCCGATGATCAGCGGCGAAAGCCACCACCTCCTCCATCATTGACGGGATACCCACCAAGAAAAATGGAGATGGAAAATTTGAAAACAAACGGAACATTCTCTCTCTACTTTCCTGGAGCTTCTCTCTCTACTTTCTACGGAATTGATGGACTATATGGAAATAGGATAAATAATGTTTATATGTTAGATTTAAATTTTATTAAATATCTTAATGCATTTTGTTTAAGAAATTTTTTGATGAATCATGGTTATGGAAGAGGAGACTTTATCATGCTAGAATGAAAAACCTTAAGGAAATTACCCAAAAAGAACGCATTAGAGGTATACCAAAACTTTGCTTTACTAAGGATCACCTTTGTGATGCATGCCTACTAGGAAAATAGATGAAGTCCTCATTTCATTCTATTAAGAATCTTAGAACTAGAAAACCTTTGGAGATTATTCTTATGGATCTTTTTGGACCAGTTAGCTCTATAAGTCTATGAGGGACGGTATATGGTTTATTGATTATTGATGATTTTTGGAGATATATATGGATTAAATTTTTATTTCATAAGAGTGAATCATTTTGAAATTTTAGAAACTTTTCGACATGGATTCAGAGTAAACTAGGATGTAAAATTTTAATAATACAAAGTGATCATGGTGGTGAATTTAAAAATAAAAAATTTGAGAAATTTTGTAAAAAAACGAAATTGATCATAATTGTTTTGCACCTAGGAATGCTCAGCAGAATGAGATAGTCAAAAGAAAGAGTAGAATTTTAATTAAAGCCACTAAAGCTATGTTGGGAGACCACATATGTTGTATTTCATGAATCTGACATTTTGAAAGAATCAAGTTTGGAAGAGGATAATATAGAAAATAACTCCCAAGGGATTATGAAGATAAATTTGGAAGAAAATTTGGAGATAGAAAACCTTTTGTTTAGAAAATTTAAACTTTCTAAAAATCACCATAAGGAATTGATTTTAGGTGAACCAAGTGAGCGTGTTAGGACTAGGCATAGACTTAACAAAGAAGTTAACCGATTTTCCTTTATTTTAATGATTGAACCCAAAAATATTAATCAAGCACTTTTAGATGAATTTTGGATATTGGTCATGCAAGTGTTGAATCATTTTGTACGGAATAATATTTGGGAATTGATTGAAAGGCTAAAGGATCAAAGTGTAGTTGGAACTAAGTGGGTGTTCAAAAATAAAATGCATGATTGAGAAGTTGTGATTTTAAATAAGGCTAGATTGGTGGTTAAAGGGTATAATCAAATTTAAGGCATTAATTTTAAGGAGACTTTTACCCCTGTAACAAGAATGGAAGCAATTAGGGTTTTGTTACCCTTTACCTGTTTTAGCGGATTTAAATTGTTCCAAATGAATTTTAAGAGTGTATTTTTGAATGGGGTAATATAAGAGGATGTTTATATTGAGAAACCTCAAGATCTTAAAATTTCTAAATTCTCTAATTATGTTTTAAATTATGAAAATATTATACAGATTGAAACAGGCACCTGGCTTGGTATGAGAGGTTAAGGAATTTCGTGTTAGAAAGATCTTTTTTAAAAGAAAGTGTGTGTATGCCCCTCTTTTTGAAGAAATTAGGAGATGAAATACTCATTATTCAGATATATGTTGATGATAATATTTTTGGATCTATAAATAAAAATTATTGTTATGACTTTTAATGAATAGTGAATTTGAGATGAGTTTAGTGGGAGATCTAAGTTATTTTCTTGGTTTTAGAATTAAGAAAGATGAGTAGGGAACTTTTTTTAATCAATAATGTTTATGAAGGACATCCTCAAGAAGTATGACATGGACAACACAAAACCAGTAAATACACCAATGAGTTTCTCAATTTAGTTGGATATGGACCCAAAGGGAAAATCTATTGATCAAAAGAAATTTAGAGGTATAATTAGATCATTTCTTTATTTGATTGTTAGCATACAAGATATAATGTTAGTAATTTTTTGTGTGCTAGATTTCAATCTGATTCAAAAGAATCACATTTAACAGCAAAAAAAAAAAAAGAATTTTAAGATATCTTTTGAAGACTCAAAACTTAGGAATTTGGTATCCTAAGTATAACCCTTCATTTGAAATTATTGGATATTCTGATTCAAATTTTGAACGTTGCAAGGTTAATAAAATAAAAAAGAGTTATCTGGAACTAATTAATTTATAAGAAATTGTTTAGTTTCTTTGTTAAATAGAAAATAGAGTTCTGTAGCCCTATCTACTGTTAAAGATAAATAATTGCCTTAAGAAGTTGTGTGGCATAAGTTCTTTGATTGAAATAATAGTTGATTGATTTAGGATTTACAATAGGAACAATTCCATTTTATTATGATAACACAAGTTCCATTATCATTTCAAAAAATCCTATTCAATATTCTAGAATCAAATATATATATATATATATATATATATATATATATATATATATATATATATATATATATATATATATATATATATATATATATATATATATATATATATATATATATATATAAGGCATCATGTCATTAGGGATCATGAACCAATTGAGAAATTGCATTAAATCATGTTTTTTCTTGAAAATTAACTTGTAGATATTATTACAAAACCTCTAGCCTTTGAAATATTTAGCACCTGAAGAATGAGGTTAGGTGTGATTTATCTTAATGCTTAGATAAAATTTTCTTCAAATTTAATATGTTTGTTATGTGTGTTTGATTTTGTTTTCTATTTTAAATTTTGTTTTTTTGTGATTGTTTATTTTAATTTTTTTTATTTTGTGATTTTTTTGTATGGATATTTTTCACTTGTCAAAGGATGATGGATTTTGAGAAAAGTTTTTTGTTGTGATGTTTTATTTTCTAAGTGTTTTGTTCGTATTGTATGAAATTTTTTTTATGCTGGATAAAATTTGTAGCATGTCTATGATCGGTCTTGGATTTGAACTCACAAAATTTTAAAAATTTTATATAATTTCATACTGTATGATGATGTCATTATACTTACAATTGGCACAAAATCATTTATATGAATATGGACGGTTATCCGCATAGAATCAACTATTATAACTTATCATACATACGTAAAAATCATTTTTCATCTGTACGATCTAGTTGTTAGTTTATGTAAGGGACAAACCTAACCTCCTTTAAAATGATCTTTGATATTCTAATTGTCCTGAACAAAAACCTATTCCTATGTTTAAACGGGTGGTCAAAAAGCCTATATGAAAGGATGCCTCATAAATGGTGTTTTACAAAAAGTCATTTTATTTTGACCATTTCTATTCATACATACAAAAATAATTTTGTATCATATTATCTCAAGATCGTACGTATAAACTCAATTTGATACGGTATGAAAGGTAATTTTTCTATATATAGAAGGGTTTTGGAATTTGTTTTCATTTACATTCATTTACATTTCTAAACCTTCTTGAGTCCTCATTTTAGGAATAGCCAGTTCGAGTAAGCGTTCACGTATTACTCGGGGGTATTCGTCTAGGACAGGAGGGGTTGATAACTTTTTGTCAAAAGATAATGAGGATGCATACTTTTGATATGTAGTCGCCAAAATCACACCTTTTAGACTCCTCTTTCAAGATGAGATTTACTTTTCAATCAAGGCTCTCTTTGCTTCCACTCAATTATCTTTTATTCTGGCCTTAATCTAAATATACCAAATAGAGACCTTTTATTACTTCTTAGAAAACATGAGATTTAGTTATGATAAAATTAGCATAACCTCTTTTTTTCGAAAAATAGTGAGTAGAAATTATGATGGAAGATTTAGGAACTTTTTTTCATTTAAGAACTCATGGCAAATGAGATCACACCTTAACCTCTAAATCTGACTATGATTGGACAGAGATTAATAAAACACATAGAGGAGTATCTCAAGTATGTCACCTAGCAGGACTCTACACATTGAAGCAAAATGCCCAAATCATCTAGCAAGTCCTAAGAACTTAAAACATTCCTAAGGATGGTGATCATATAAATATAACTCATCTTCTATCCACTATCACTTATTTGATCATGACTAGAAAACCTTTTGATGAGGCCCAACTCATACTAAATTACATTTATAACCTTTCTGAGATTGGGCTTCCTCATCATAAGAGGAAGAAGAATATTGCCTTAAGATAGTTAGTGACACACATCCTAGACAAGAAGTACTATATTTTTCATCCTGATCATTCCATAGAATTTCTAATCTTTTTTACTAATACTTCATTTAGATTATTATTTGGGAGAGACTAGAGTTCTAGTGGTGATACTAAGGAAGAAGGGGGAGCACCTGCACCTGAGCAGCACTAATTTCAGGAGTTATTCCATCGTTATGATCGGATTGAAACTTACTTTAATCAACATTTTGATCAAGTTGAGACACACTTAAACCAGCAAGATGCAAGGTACCTTGAGGACATGGAATGGATCTGTGTTTAGTTTGACATGGTAAATACCAATATATCTATAATGAAAGGCTATTTTTTAGTGTTTAACTAGCCACCTCTTCTAGACCAGGGCCCCTCAAACTTTTAGATGTACATCTTTATCATTGCTTCTTCCAATCCTTTTACCTGTGATGTGATGTGATATGGTGATGTCTTTTTATTTTTCTCTGGTAGTACTTATTTTTGTGGTGAGATGTTTATGTTTGGATGTTATGTTATTTTGATACTGATATTAATACATTGAATGTATCTTTCATTTATTTGATATCAATAAAAAATATCATGTTTTGAGAATTTGTTTTTTTTTTTTTAATGAGAGTATTATTAATATAATTGCTATTTGCATGCTTTATATTTTTGCAACTTGTATAGTTTTGATGATTCCAAACATTATTGTTCAAATGTTTAGTTATCTCCTAACAATTTTAGAAGATTTGTATTTGCTCTTGTGTGTACTAACATTTCAGGAAAAATGAACTCCAGACTACGAAGACTTCAAATCAAATTCAGAATGAGATACTTTGTAAAATTTGAAGTTTGCACTTCTTTGAAATTAAATTGAAAGGGAGTGATTGTAATTGAGTGAATAAAAACATACACACACACATAAGGAGATTGTAAAAATTTTATACTGATCGTACTAGATGATATCCGTTCGTACGGGACGATCAGATAGTTATCTCTTATTGAGCACATGGTACGAATAGGAACTGGCTTGATAAATTTTCTAAGTCCTATTCGTCCGGGACAAAATTAATTATCGTCCAGGATGATCTGGTCTCTGTAAAATTTTCGTTCAGATGAAATTAATTATCGTCAGAAAACGAGTTGCTCTCTGTAAAATTTTCATCCAGACGAAATTAATTATCCTCCAGAACGATCTGGTCTCTGTAAATATTTTGTCCAAACGAAATTAATTATCGTCAGAAAACGAGTTGCTCTCTGTAAAATTTTCATCCAGACGAAATTAATTATCATCCAGGACGATCTGGTCTCTGTAAAATTTTCATCCAGACAAAATTAATTATCGTCAAAAAACGAGTTGCTCTCTGTAAAATTTTCGTCCAGACGAAATTAATTATCATCCAGGATGATCTGGTCTCTGTAAACAAATTTCGTCCAAACGAACCAATTTTCATCCAGACGATTAACCGGCTTAGAACGGTTTTCAGCAGTTTTCTAGAACGACCTAGTAATAACCGTTTGTACCGGACGAACTTAGTTTATATGGGATGATCAGCTATACAAAGACATTTCGTACACATATTCAAATAGGGTCGTTTTAATTCATTTAAGTAAAATCATCCAGGACGATCCACGATCGTACGGGACGATCCACTGTGTACAGAATTGAAAACTTGCAGTTTTTTGACGATTTTTCTTGTCTTTTATATAAATAGACAAATTAGACTGCCACCCAATCTTTTTGTCATTTGATCTTCATGCCTCTTGAGAGAATAGCTAAGGAGATTGTGTGAGAGTGCATTCAAAGGAGGATTCCTACCACTAGAGCGTGAAGGCTTCACTTGGAGTTCAAAGGTAAGAATCTCTACTTGTGAATTGGGATTACTTCACTCTTTTCTTTCTTCCTTCTAGATTTCTTGTGAGAAGATCTTTCAAAAAGATCCGGTTCGCTACTGACACTTGGAGAGTATGAATAGCCGAAAGGGTCGCTTCCTACACTTGGAGAGTGTGAACAGCTGTAGGGTTCTCTGCCCACACTAGGAGAGTGTGAAAGGACGGAAGGGTTCTCTGCCCACACTAGGAGAGTGTGAAAGGACGGAAGGGTTCTCTGCCCACACTAGGAGAGTGTGAAAGGACGGACGGTTTTTTGCCAACACTAGGGATTATGTAAAAAGACGACGGATCTCTGCCACACCGGGTAGTGGTGAAAAGAGTGTGTTGTAAAGGCTTCTCCACCTTGCTGTGGGTGCAAAAGGAGAGTCACTATAGGTATTAGTGTAATACTCAGAGGGTGCCTTTGGGGAGTGGATGTAGGTCTGGTTATAGACCGAACCACTATAAATCTGGTGTCATTTACTTTATAGTTTTTACGTTTCTGCATTTTATTTTTAAGTCTTAAAAACTCTGTGGTTGAAAAACTTTTTCTACAAAACTTAAAAGAAACAATTTTTATTTTGGTTCAACATAATTTTAAAAGAGGGCTTAAAATTTTTAAACTACCAATTCACCCCCTCTTGGTAGCCTTTGGGACATTAACTTAGGCTTAACAACCTAATTACTAAACTCAACAAGTGGTATTAGAGCATCGTTTCAAAATCATAAGTTTGAACTACTTTTTGATTAACGTAGATGGCTACATTTGGAAACTGAAACACACCTGAGGATTACTCTATCACTAGACCTCCACTGTTTGATAATATTCCTTTTGATTTTGGAAAACACGCATGTCTACTTTCTTACAGTCACTTGATTATCGCATGTGGATGCTAGGCCAGGAAGGTTACACAAAACTAACTAGATTAGTTGATGGAGTTAGGGTAGAAACACCTTATGTAGATTGGACTATAGAAGAACGTGACTTAGCACAATTAAATGCCAAATATTTAAATAGTTTCTTTTGTGCTTTAAAATCTGAAGAGTACATGAGGGTTTCCACTTGCAAAAGTGGAAAGGACATATGGGATAGACTTTGTATAACTTATGAAGGGACAAATGAGGTTAAGCAATCAAGACTCAATATCTTGTTACATGACTATGAATTGTTTCGCATGAAACCTAATGAATCAATTTCAGATATGTACATAAGATTCACACAAATTGTCACTTCTTTTCATGCACTTGGTACAGAATTAACTAATGCTGAAATGGTCAATAAAATTCTTCGATATTTACCTACTACTTATGATGCTAAAATTACTGCAATTATAGAGTCTAAAGATCTTAACATTTACTCCATTGACAATCTTCTTGGTTCACTCATTGCTTATGAGCAAGGAGTAAGTCAAAGAAAGATTGATGTAGGTGAACCACGAAAGCAGAAGAATATTGCACTAAAGGTGGAAGAGTCAGAGAGTGAACACTCACAACCTAAGGATGAAGATGATATTGCACTGATGACTAGACAATTCAGAAGCTTTTTAAAGAGAAAGCAGAAGAGACACCAGTAATGGAATAGAAGTAAGTTTAATAGAAATGGCAAGGTTTCTAATGAAGTAATTTGTTACGAATGCAGGAAACCAGGTCATATCAAGACTGATTGCCCAAAACTCAAAGCCACTCATAGCAAGGAGAAAGTAGAGGAGAAACCAATGGTAAAGAAGGGCAAAAAGAAGTTTCAAAGAGCTTTCTGGGCAGACTCAGCTTCAGACTCATCTGAGACTGAAAAAGAAGAAGAAGTTACCAATCTTTGCTTGATGGCAGACAATGTAGATCACTCAGATCAAGAAGAGGTATGTGACTTAGCCTATGATGAATTATTTGAAGTTTCTGAACACATGCATGATGCATTTAGGAAAATGAAAATGATGCATACTAGTGTAAGCTTATAACTGGAAGAGCTCAAGAAGGAACATGAAATCCTTAGAAAAGATCATGCTTTAATAGATGACAACCACATGAAACTACTTGATGAATATGATGACTTGAATAAAAATTTTGAAAATTCAAAAACATCCTATGCTGAACTTGAAAAAGAATTTAAGAATTTTAAGGATGAATCTGAGAGCAAGACATATAGAATCAATTATACCAATCGAATCTTGAAAGATATGAATTCATTTTACAAACTCACAATAAGAGCTTTTGAGAATAATAGGAACCCCCTAAACTTGAAGATTTTACAAATCCTAAATATTATCCTAAATTCATGAAATCCCTTAGAAGACAATCATATGGAAGAAAACATAGGAATATTTTTCCTAATCTTAAATGTAATAATTGTGGATTTTTGGGACATATAGCTCACACCTGTACTTTGAAGATGAAATCTAATTTGGTGTGGTGAACTAAGATGCATAAACCTAGAGATATCATACATGCATCTGATTATAAATTTCTTAAAGGTGAACCCAAACTTGTTTGGGTTCCCAGGTCTAACATTTGAGAATTTTGCAGGATTGCTCTCACACAAGACCTCGTGGGAGCATATGGTACTTGGACAGTAGATGTTCAAAGCATATGACTGGAGATACTACTCAATTCATAACACTGGAAGCCAAGAGTGGAGGTAAGGTTACACTTGGAGATAATACTACAAAGAAAGTGATTGGATCAGGTATGATTGGAAATTTGAAAAACTTTTTCATAGACAATGTGTTATTAGTTGAAGGCTTAAAACATAATTTGTTAAGCATAAGTCAGCTATGTGATAAGGGCTTTAATGTACAATTTTTACCTACTAGCTGCATAATAAGCCTAAATGGGAAAAACATTTTAAATGGAAAAAGGGTAAACAATGTTTACATGCTAGGTTTAAATTGTATTCAATCTCCTACTGCTTTTTATTTGAAAACTATTTCTGATGAATCATGGCTTTGGCATAGGAGACTTTGTCATTCTAGTATGAAAAATCTTAGGAGAATTACCCAAAAGAACTTAGTGAGAGGTATACCAAAACTAGACTTTACTAAGGACCTCCTTTGTGATGCATGTCAATTAGGAAAATAAGTGAAGTCCTCTTTTAACTCTAATAAGGATCTTAGAACTAGTAAACCATTGGAAATTCTTCACATGGATCTTTTTGGACCTGTAGGAACTGTAAGTCTAGGAGGGAAGGTATATGGATTTGTTATAGTGGATGATTTCTCAAGATTCACTTGGGTTAGATTTCTTTTTCATAAGAGTGAATCGTTTGAGGAATTCAAAAATTTTTCTACTTGGATTCAAAGAAAACTTAGGAGTGAAATATTTTTTATACAAGGTGATCATGGAGGAGAATTTGAAAATGTAAGATTTAAAAATTTCTGTAAAGAAAAAGGGATTGATCACAATTTTTCTGCACCTAGAACCCCTCAACAAAATGGGGTAGTTGAAAGGAAAAATAGAACATTAATAGAAGCCGTCCGAGCAATGTTGGCAGAATACTCACTTCCTAGATATTTTTGGGCTGAGGCGATTAGCACTGCATGTTATATTCTGAATAGGGTGAATATAAGATCAAATTTAAATAAAACACCCTATGAGTTGCTAAAAGGTAGAACACCTAACTTGTCTCATTTGCATGTTTTTGGTTGCAAGGTGTTCATTCATAACAATGGAAAATCTGCCTTAGAAAAATTTGATCCAAAATCAGATGAAGGAATTTTTGTTGGATATTCAAGTGTTGGAAAATCTTATAGGATATTCAACAAAAGAACTTTAGTCATTGAAGAAATCACACATGTTGTATTTGATGAATCTAGAAATTTGGAAGAGCCAAATGTTGTTGAAGAAGAGATTGAAGAAAACTCCCAAAAGATTGATAGATTAAATTTGGAAGAAAATGTAGAAGAGAATTTGGAAAGAGAAAACCCTTTGCCTAGAGATTTGAGATTTTCTAAAAACCACCCAAGAGAATTGATTATAGGTGAACCTAGTGAGGGTGTTAGAACTAGGCGTGGATTAAACAAGGAAGTCAATCATTCAGCCTTTATTTCAACAATAGAACCCACTAATATTGATCAAGCACTTTCTGATGAATTTTGGATATTGATCATGCAAGAAGAGTTAAATCAATTTGTAAGAAATAAAGTTTGGGAATTAACTACAAGGCCAAAAGATCAAAGTATTATTGGAATCAAGTGGGTGTTCAAAAATAAAATGAATGACTCAGAAGTAGTCATTAGAAATAAGGCTAGATTAGTTGCTAAGGGGTATAATCAAATTGAAGGAATTGATTTTGAGGAGACTTTTGCCCCATTAGCTAGACTTGAAGCAATTAGGGTTTTACTAGCCTTTGCCTGTTTTAAAGGTTTTAAATTATTTCAAATGGATGTCAAGAGTGCCTTTTTAAATGGGATAATTGAGGAAGATGTTTTTGTAGAACAACCTCCAGGTTTTGAAAATTCTAAATACCCAAATCATATTTTCAAGTTAAAAAAGGCATTATATGGATTGAAACAGGCACCTAGGGCTTGGTATGAGAGGTTGAGCACCTTCCAACTTGAAAGATCTTTTGAAAAAGGATGTGTGGATACAACTCTCTTTTTAAAGAAATTTAGAAAGGATATACTTATTATTCAAATTTATGTGGATGATATCATCTTTGGATCTTCAAATAAAAATCTTTATGATGATTTTTCTAAAATAATGAGTAGTGAATTTGAAATGAGTCTAATGGGAGATTTAAATTACTTTCTAAGATTTAGCATTAAGTAACTTGAGGAAGGTACATTTCTTAGTCAAACTAAATATATTAAGGACATCCTCAAAAAATATGAAATGGACAATGCTAAACCTGTTAGTACACCAATGAGTTCCTCAGTTCAGTTGGATAAGGACCTTAAGGGAAAATCTATTGATCAAAAGAAATTTAGAGGGATAATTGGATCTTTACTTTACTTGACTGCTAGCCGACCAGATATTATGTTCAGTGTTTGCTTATGGGCTAGATTTCAATCAGATCCAAAAGAATCACATTTGACACCAGTGAAAAGGATTGTAAGATATTTACTAGAAACTCAAAACTTAGGGATTTGGTATCCTAAGTTTAGCTCTTCATTTGAAATTATTGGTTACTCAGATTCTGACTTTGCAGGCTGTAGAGTGGATAGGAAAAGCACTTCTGGAACATGTCAATTCATTGGAGATTCATTAGTTTCATGGTCTAGTAGGAAACAAAATTCAGTGGCACTATCTACTGCAGAAGCAGAATACATTGCATTAGGAAGTTGTGTGGCACAAGTACTTTGGTTAAAACAACAGTTGATTGATTTAGTATTAACTATAGGCACTATTCCAATTTATTGTGACAATACTAGTGCTATTTGCATTTCCAAAAATTTTATTCAACATTCTAGAACCAAACACATTGACATAAGGCATCATTTCATAAGGGATCATGTATCCAAGGGAGAAATTGAACTCACACATGTTTCAACTGAAAATCAACTTGCAGACATTTTTTACAAAACCTTTAGCCTTTGATACCTTCAGTACATTAAGAACAAGGCTTGGTATTATTGATTTGAATGCTTAAATAAAAATGTTTTTGCAACATTGATATTTATGTTTTCTTAGTTTATTTGTCTTTGATTTTTGTTTTAAATTTTTTGATTTTTGAGTGTTTTGATTGAGTTTATTCTAGAGTATGTGGTTTTGTATTTATTTTCTATGTTTTGAATGTTTTGTTTGTTTTTCTTCAATAAAAAAATTCAAAAATCCAAAAATGTGTGGAAATCATCTAGGACGAAATTTTTCGTACTGGACGATGTGTGTAAAATTAAGTTTGCGTGATATGAAACGTTTTGAGAGCCATTTTTAATGTAGTTCGTCTGTACGATCTAATGATCATCCAGGTCGAAATATTTTTTTCTCAAACGTCGGGACGTTTGAATGCAGCGATTGAGTTGATAAGGCAGTTTTAAATGTGAAGTTTGTCCGTACAAACTTTTTGTTTTTCCAGACGAACAAACGTCGTTTCATTGTAGGGGACGGTTTTCAACTGACATTAAAACAAATTAACTTTTGATCGTCTGTACGAAATTTTTTCGTCTGTACGATCGGTCAAGTCAAAAGTTTGTACGAAATGATGCATCGTAAATTATGTTGATTACGAAAAGCCGTTTCATTTTGGATGATTTGGATCGTCTGTACGAACTTTTTTGTCCAGACGAACGATAATTTTCGTCCAGGACGAACTATTTTTGTCCAGGACGAACGTATCGTTTTCTTTAAATATGAACGAATTCTAACTCAACAATCACATCTCCAAACTTCACTTTCAATCCCTTTCGACTTTAAATCGACAATGACCTCCTCAAGAAAAAGACAAAAGGTGTTGGCTAAGAAACCTCACAGAAATGTCTCTGAAAACTTCCTTTCAAAGGTGAATGAGGAATCCTTTCCTCGTTTTGCATCTGCCAAAATTATACCTTCTCGCATTCTGATTCAAAGCGAGATAAATTTCAAGGTAATGCACCTTTTTTCTTCCACCCAGTTTGGATTCATTCTTTCTCTCGTCCACCTCTACAACAAATAAACTTTTCTATATTTCCTAGCCAACATGAGTTTCAACTCAGACCACTCCTGCATAAGTTCTTTTGTTTTCAAATAAAAAGTTGAAATCACCAAGCACGACATAGGTGCCTTTCTGAACTTAAGAACTGAAGGTTATAGAGCCCACACCCGTATGAATGAAGACAGCTTCAAATGGTATGAAGTCATTAGAGTGATTAGAGAAAATGGCCTAACATATCATGTTGCTAGAGTTTCAGGAATGACCAGAAATGCTCGAATCATCCAGCACATTCTTTGATCTTCAATCATTCCTAAAGCTGGTGATATGATCAATATTACCCCACTCCTTTCTGTTGTGACCTATTTGACTATGGATCGTAAGCCTATCGATGAAGCTCAACTTATCCTAGATCATCTTTATGGGCTTTCAAAAATTGGGCATGCAGAACAGAAGAGAAAAAGGAACGTCTCATTAGGACACTTAGTTACATACATTTTGTAAAAGAAATACAACTTAGTGCATCCTGATGATGAATACGAAGAGCCGGTCTACTACAACGATGCTTCCTTCAGAACAATTTTCAAAGAGGAAAAAGGGAAAGCACATGCCAGTGCTTCTGAAGAAGAAGAAGAAGGAGAGCAAACTTCTGCACCTCAATCAGATTATCAGAATTTGATTGAGAAATTTGATAGACTTGAGACTCATGTTGATCAAAGATTTGATCAAATTGATGCTCAACTCTTGCAGCAACAACAGGACATTGGTAGTATCAGAAATGAAGTTCATGAAATTAAACCAATGTTATGTTGATGGCCTCCTACTTCAACCTATTTGGTGTCATTCCTCCTCCTCCTCCAGAAGAATAGAGAATGAGCGATGATTTTTCTTTATGTTTGTTGTATTTGTGTTTGCGTTTGTTCTAGTGTTTGTTCTAGTTGTGTTTGTTTGTCATTATTTTAAACTTTAGTGTATTTTCTTTTGTAATGATATTATGAAATGATTCTGTAATCCTTTTCATAAATATCAATATATTGTTGAGTCCAGTAATTAGGTTGTTAAGCCTAAGTATATGTCCCACGGCTACCAAGAGGGGGGTAAATTGGTAGTTTAAAAAATTTTTTAAACCCTCTTAGAAGATTAAGTTGAACCGAAATAAAATTTTCTTTTAAAGTTTGTAGAAAAATATTTTTCAACCACAGAGTTGTTAAAACTGAAATTTAAAGTGCGGAAACGTAAAAATAATAAAGTAAATGACACTAGATTTATAGTGGTTCGGTCTATAACCAGACCTACATCCACTCCTTAGAGGCACCCTCTGAGTATTGCACTAAAACTAATTGTGACTCTCCTTTAGCACCCATAGCAAGGCGGAGAAGCCTTTACAACACACTCTTTTCACCACTACCCGGTGCGGCAGAGAACCGTCGTCCTTTACACAATCCCCAGTGCTGGCAGAGAACCGTCGTCCTTTTACACAATCTCCAGTGTTGGCAGAGAACCGTCGTCCTTTTACACAATCTCCAGTGTTGGTAGAGAACCGTCGTCCTTTTACACTCTCCTAGTGTGGGCAGAGAATCCTCTGGCTGTTCACACTCTCCAAGTGTAGGCAGAGAACCTATCGGCTGTTCACACTCTCCAAGTATTGGCAGAGAACCAGATCTCCTTGACTGATCTTCTCACAAGAATCTAGAAGGAAGAAGGAAAAGAGTGAAGTAATCCAAATTCACAAGTAGAGACTCTTACCTTTGAAATCCAAGTGAAGCCATCTCGATCAAGTGGTAGGAATCCTCCTTTGAATGCTCTCTTCCACTCTCTCCTTGGCTATTCTCTCAAGAGGCACGAAGATAAAATGACAAAAAGATTGGGTGGCAGTCTAATTTGGACTATTTATATAAAAGACAAGAAAAACCGCTCAAAAACTGTAAGTTTTCAATTCTGTACGCAGTGGATCGTCCTGTACGATCATGGATCGTCCTGGATGATTTTACTTAAACGATCTGAAATGACCCTATTTGAATATGTATGCGAAATGTCTTCGTATAGATGATCGTCCTGTACGAACTAGGTTCGTCCAGTACGAACGGTTATTACAAGGTCGGTTCTAGAAACTACTGAAAACTGTTCTAAGTCGGTTAATCGTTTGGACGAAAATATGTTCATCTGGACGAAAATTCTCCAGAGACCCGATCGTCCTGGACGATTATTTACTTCGTATGGATGAAAATATTTCAGAGGACCAATCGCCACGGACGATAATTTATTTTCGTCTGGACGAAAATTTTCTAGAGACCTGATCGTCCGGTACGATATTTAATTTCGTCTGGACGAAAATTTTCCAGAGGACCGGTCGCCTCGTACGATAATAAAATTTGTCTGGACAAAAATTTTACAGAGAACCAATCGTCTGGTACGATAATGAATTTCGTCCTGGACGAATAGGACTTAGAAAAAATTTTTCGAGCAAGTTGCTATTCGTTCCATGCCCTATAGGAGATAACTGTCCGATCGTCCCGTACGATAGGATATCGTCCAGTACGATCAGTATAAAATCTTATGATCTCCTTATGTGTGTGTGTATGTTTTTTATTCACTCAACTACAAACCCTTTCTTTATAAAATTAATTCAAAGAAAAAATGCAAACTTCAAATTAACAAAGTATCTCATGTTGAATTTGATTTGAAGTTATCGTAGTCTGGAGTCTGATTTTCCTGAAATGTTAGTACACACAAGAGCTAATGCAAATCTTCTAAAATTGTTAGGAGATAACTACACATTTGAACAATAATATTTGGAATCATCAAAACTACATAAGTTGCAAAAATGTAAAGCATTCAAATAACAACTATTCTAACAATCTCCCCTTTTTTGATGATGGAAAAACAATTATTATTTGTATGGTTTCAAGTTAAACAAATCTCTTATCTCCTAAACTCCCCCTGAATTGATGAGTACATTAAAATAAGGAGGCATAAAGAACAATATTTTTGTTTTTCAAAAATTTTAACACAAACAACCACAAAGTCAAATACTTGCAAACAGAATAATCAAAATAGAAAATACAATAATTTCTCCCCCTTTTTGACAGCAACAAAAAGTGAAGAAGAAATAGACAAGAAATGTAAGTAATTATATGAAATTCATTTTAAAATATAATCTAAATGGTGATTGACATAGGGTATGCAATTTTAAACTAAAAATATTAGGTCAATCATAAAAATTCATAAAGTTTAAGAAGTGATATAACATTGTAAGTAAGAAGAATTTATCAAAGACTTGATTCAATTTAGACATTCGACTATAGAAAATCATTACAAGAGAGATGTATAAAAATTCTATATTTCTAAGTTCAATAGAATATAAATGAACATAAGATCAATTTGAATTAAGAGATTGAAAGAATTTGGAA
The DNA here is from genome assembly GCA_016618105.1 of Dendrobium huoshanense. Taxonomy (NCBI): domain Eukaryota; kingdom Viridiplantae; phylum Streptophyta; class Magnoliopsida; order Asparagales; family Orchidaceae; genus Dendrobium; species Dendrobium huoshanense. Next base: position 54,441,615 of record CM028347.1, on the reverse strand, counting down.
AGAAGAGAATTACCACATGTGGCGCTTTGCGCATCTTTTTCAAAATTTTTGGGGCACATTTTTGTGCAATTTTTCTTTGTTGGGCTTATTTTGTGCCTCTTTTTCACTTTGCAATTCTTTGCAAATTTCTTTTGATTATTATACTTTTTATATAATTTTCAAGAGTAATTGAGACCAATTCTTTCTAAAATCTATAATCTAAAATTTTAAATATTTCTAAGTGCATAAATATCACTTGAGCATAGAAATACAAAATAAGAAAACATCTAAATTGTAATAATAATATTAATTTTTATGTAGTCTAAATGAATAGACATGAATTTTAAAAGTTCTAATTACAACAAGTTATAAACAACTTTTAAATTTAGAAAGACTAGATTTTCTAATATAGATAATCTCAAATTACAATCTAATTTAAGCACTATGAAGATTAAATAATACTAATAAAATTCATAAACATTAACCACATTCCAAAAAACAAATCAAATTTGAAAAACAGTACAACATCCATTGATATTAATGAACGGATTACATAATATCTAAAAAATAAGAAGAAAATACATTGAACTTAAAAAGAAAAACCAACATAAACACAAACACTTAACATTGAAACAGACACAATAAAAACATAAAATACGAATACAACAAACACAAAGAAAATCATCTCTAATGTTCTGGAGGAGGAGGAGGAATGCCGCCAAAAAGGTTGAAGTAGGAGGCCATCAACATTACATTGGTATTAATTTCATGTACTTCATTTCTAATATTACATATGTCTTGTTGCTGCTGCGTAAGTTGAGCATCAAATTGATCAAACTTTTGATCAATGTGAGTCTCTAATCTATCAAATCTTTCAATCAGATTCTGATAATCTGATTGAGGAGCATAAGCTTGCACTCCTTCTTCTTCCTCCTCTTCTGAAGCACTGGCATGTGATTTCCTTTTTCTTCCTTGAAGAGCAATCTGAAAGAAGCATCATTATAGTATACTGGCTCTTCGTATTCTTCATCAGGATGCACTAAGTTGTATTTCTTTTCCAAAATGTAAGTGATTAAGTGTCCTAATGAAATGTTCTTCTTCCTCTTCTGATCTGCATGTCCTATTTCTGAATGCCCATAGATATGATCTATGATAAGTTGGGCTTCGTCAATAGGATGTCCTTCCATAATTAAAAAGGTTAGAGAAGAAAGGAGAGGGGTAATATTAATCCTATCACCAGCTTTAGGAATGATTGAGGATCGAAGGATATGCTGGATGATTTGGGCATTTTTGGTCATTCCAGAAACTCTAGCAACATGATAGGTTAGGCCAATTTCTCTAATCACCCTATTGACTTCATACCCTTCGAATTTATTTTCACTCATTAGGGTATTGGCTCTATATCCCTCAGTTCTTAAGTTTAAAAATGCACCAAGGTCGTGCTTGGTGATCTCAACTTTTTGTTTAAAGACATAAGAACTAATGGAGGAGTGGTCAGAATTAAAACTCATGTTCGCTAGGAAATAGTGGTAGGTTTGCTTATTGTAGAAGTGTATGAGAGAAAGAATGAAATGAAATTGGGTTGAGGCAAAGAGGTGCATTACCCAAAATTTTAACTCAGCTTGAATTAGAATGCGAGAGGGAGTGATTTTGGCGGATGCAAAATGAGGAAAGGATTCCTCACTCGCCTTAGAAAGAAAGTTGTCTGAGGCATTCCTATTTGGTTTCTTCACCAACACCTTTTGTCTCTTGCTTGAGGAGGCCATTGTCGATTTGAAGTAGAAAGGGATTGAAAATGAAGTTTGGAAGTGTGATTGTTAAGTTAGAAACCCTTCATATTTAAAGAAAAACGAAACATTCGTCCTGGACGAAAATATTCGTCCTGGACGAAAATCATCGTTCGTCTGGACAAAATTATTTCGTACAGACGATCCAATTCATCCAAAATGTAACGGCTTTTCGTAATCAACACAACTTACGATGCGTCCCTTCATACAGGCTTTTTGACTTGACCGATCGTACAGACAAAAAATTTTCGTACAGACGATCAAAAAGTAAATCGTTTTAATGTCTCTTGAAAACCGTCCCCTACAATGAACCGACACCTGTTCGTCTGGACGAACAAAAAATTTGTACAGATGAAGTCCATATTAAAAACTATCTTATCCACACAACCGCTCCATTCAATCGTCCCGACGTTTGAGAAAAAAAATATTTTCGTCCTGGACGATCGTCCGATCGTACAGACGATCTAATTAAAAACTGCTCTCAAAACGGTTAAAATTCACGCAAACTGTTCTTTCACATATCGTCCCGTACGAAACCATATTAGTCCCGGACGATTTCCTCCAAAATTTTTAATTTTAATTTTTAAATCAAGAAAAATAAACTAAACATTCAAAAACACAGAAAACATAAAACAAAAAAATATTGACCCAAAAACAATTCATTCAAAACACACAAAATTTCACAAAATCAAAATCAAAACAAAATAAATATCAATGTTGCAAAGACATTTTGTTTAGGCATTCAAATCAATAACACCAAGCCTTGTTCTTAAAGTACTGAAAGTATCAAAGGCTAAAGGTTTTGTAAAAATGTCTGCAAGTTGATTTTCAGTTGAAACATGTATGAGTTCAATTTCTTCTTTGGATACATGATCCCTTATGAAATGATACCTTATATCAATGTGTTTGGTTCTAGAATGTTGAATAGGATTTTTGGAAATGCAAATAGCACTAGTATTGTCACAATAAATTGGAATAGTGTCTATAGTTAATCCTAAATCAATCAACTGTTGTTTTAACCAAAGTACTTGTGCCACACAACTTCCTAATGCAATGTATTCTGCTTCTGCAGTAGATAGTGCCACTGAATTTTATTTTCTACTATACCACAAAACTAATGAATTTCCAATGAATTGACTTGTTCCAGAAGTACTTTTCCTATCCACTCCACATCCTGCAAAGTCAGAATCTGAGTAACCAATAATTTCAAATGAAGAGCTAAACTTAGGATACCAAATCCCTAAGTTTTGAGTTCCAAGTAGATATCTTAAAATCCTTTTCAATGCTGTCAAATGTGATTCCTTTGGATCTGATTAAAATCTAGCACATAAGCAAACACTGAACATAATATCTGGTCGGCTGGCAGTTAAGTAAAGTAAAGATCCAATTATCCCTCTAAATTTCTTTTGATCAACAGATTTTCCCTTAAGGTCCTTATCCAACTGAACTGAGGAACTCATTGGTGTACTAACAGGTTTAGCATCATCCATTTCATATTTTTTGAGGATGTCCTTAATATATTTAGTTTGACAAAGAAAAGTACCTTCCTCAAGTTGCTTAATGCTAAAACCTAGAAAGTAATTTAAATCTCCCATTAGACTCATTTCAAATTCACTACTCATTGTTTTAGAAAAATAATCACAAAGATGTTTATTTGAAGATCCAAAGATGATGTCATCCACATAAATTTGAACAATAAGTACATCTTTTCCAATTTTCCTTAAAAAGAGAGTTGTATCCACACTTCCTTTTTCAAAAGATCTTTCATGTAGGAAGGTGCTCAACCTCTCATACCAAGCCCTAGGTGCCTGTTTCAATCCATATAATGCCTTTTTTAATTTGAAAACATGATTTGGAAATTTAGAATTTTCAAAACCTGGAGGTTGTTCTACAAAAATATATTCCTCAATTACCCCATTTAAAAAGGCACTTTTGACATCCATTTAAAACAATTTAAAACCTTTAAAACAGGCAAAGGCTAGTAAAATCCTAATTGCTTCAAGTCTAGCTACAGGGGCAAAAGTTTCCTCAAAATCAATTCCTTCAATTTGATTATATTCCTTAGCTACTAATCTAGCCTTATTTCTAATGACTACTCCTGAGTCATTCATTTTATTTTTGAACACCCACTTGGTTCCAACAACACTTTGATCTTTTGGCCTTGTAGTTAATTCCCAAACTTTATTTCTTATAAATTGATTTAACTCTTCTTGCATGGCCAATATCTAAAATTCATCAAAAAGTGCTTGATCAATGTTAGTGGGTTCAATAGTTGAAATAAAGGCTGAATGATTGACTTCCTTCTTTAATCCACGCCTAGTTCTAACACCCTCACTTGGTTCACCTATAATCAATTCCTTTGGGTGGGTTTTAGAAAATCTCAAATCTCTAGGCAAAGGGTCTTCTCTTTCCAAATTTTCTTCCACATTTTCTTCCAAATTTAATCTATCAATCTTTTGGGAGTTTTCTTCAATTTCTTCTTCAACAACATTTGGCTCTTCCATGTTTCCACTTTCATCAAATAAAACATGTGTGGTTTCTTCAATGACTAAAGTTCTTTTGTTGAATACCCTATAAGATTTTCCAGCACTTGAATATCCAACAAGGATTCCTTCATCTGATTTTGGATCAAATTTTCCTAAGGCAGATTTTCCATTATTATTTATGAACACCTTGCAACCAAATACTTACAAATGAGACAAATTTAGTGTTCTACTTTTTAGCAACTCATAGGGTGTTTTATTCAAATTTGATCTCACATTCACCCTATTCAGAACATAGCATGCAGTGCTAACCGCCTCAGCCCAAAAATATCTAGGAAGCGAGTATTCTGCTAACATTGCTCGAACGACTTCTATTAATGTTCTGTTCTTTCTTTCAACTACCCCATTTTGTTGAGGAGTTCTAGGTGCAGAAAAATTATGATCAATCCCCTTTTCTTTATAGAAATTTTCAAATCTTTCATTTTCAAATTCTCCTCCATGATCACTTTGTATAGAAATTATTTCACATCCTAGTTTTCTTTGTATCCAAGTTGAAAAATTTCTGTATTCCTCAAATGATTCACTCTTATAAAAAAGAAATTTATCCCAGGTGAATCTTGAAAAATCATCTACTATAACAAATCCAAATACCTTCCCTCCTAGACTTACAGTGCCTACAGGTCCAAAAAGATCCATGTGCAGAATTTCTAAAGGTTTACTGGTCCTAAGATCTTTATTGGACTTAAAAGAGGACTTCACTTGTTTTCCTAATTGACATGCATCACAAAGATGGTCCTTGGTAAAGTCTAGTTTAGGTATACCTCTCACCAAATTCTTTTGGGTAATTCTTCTAAGATTTTTCATACTAGAATGACAAAGTCTCCTATGCCAAAGCCATGATTCATCAGAAACAGTTTTCAAATAAAAAGCAGTAGGAGATTGAATACAATTTAAATCTAGCATGTAGACATTGTTTACCCTTTTTCCATTTAAAATAATTCTCCCATTTAGGCTAATTATGCAGCTAGTAGGTAAAAATTTTACATTATAGCCCTTATCACATAGCTGACTTATGCTAAGCAAATTATGTTTTAAGCCTTCAACTAATAACACATTGTCTATGAAAAAGTTTTTCAAATTTCCAATCATACCTGATCCAACCACTTTCTTTGTGGTATTATCTCCAAGTGTAACCTTGTCTCCACTCCTGGCTTCCAGCGTTATGAATTGAGCAGTATCTCCAGTCATGTGCTTTGAACATCCACTGTCCAGGTACCATATACTCTCACGAGGTCTTGTGTGAGAGTACTCCTACAAAATTCTCAAATGTTAGACCTGGGAACCCAAACAAGTTTGGGTTCACCTTTATGAAATTTATAATCAGATGCATGTATGATATGTCTAGGTTTATGCATCTTAGTTCTCCACACCAAATTAGTTTTCATCTTTAAAGTGCAGGTGTGAGATATATGTCCAAAAAATCCACAATTATTACATTTAACATTAGGAAAAATATTCCTATGTTTTCTTTCATATGATTTTCTTCTAAGGGATTTCATGAATTTAGGATAATATTTAGGATTTGTAAAATCTTCAAGTTTAGGGGGGTTCCTATTATCCTCGAGAGCTCTTATAGTGAGTTTGTAAAATGAATTCATATCTTCCAAGATTCGATTGGTATAATTGATTCTATATGTCTTGCTCTCTGATTCATCCTTAAAATTCTTAAATTCTTTTTCAAGTTCAGCATAGGATGATTTTAAATTCTCAAAATTTTTATTCAAGTCATCATATTCATCAAGTAGTTTCATGTGGTTGTTATCAATTAAATCATGATCTTTCCTAAGGATTTCGTGTTCCTTATTAAGCTCTTCCAATTCTAAAACTAAACTAGCATGCATCTTTTTCATTTTCCTATATGCATCATGCATGTGTTCAGAAACTTCAAACAATTCATTATAGGTTAAATCACATACCTCTTCTTGATCTGATTGTTCAGCATTATCTGCCATCAAGAAAAGGTTGGTGACTTCTTCTTCTTTTTCAGTCTCAAATGAGTCTGAAGATGAGTCCGCCCAAAAAGCCCTTTGAAACTTCTTCTTGCCCTTCTTTACCATTGGTTTCTCCTCTACCTTCTCCTTACTAGGAGTGGCTTTGAGTTTTGGACAATCAGTCTTTATATGACCTGGTTTCCTGCATTCATAACAAATCACTTCATTAGAAACCTTGCCATTTCTGTTATACTTACGTCTATTCCATTGCTGGCGTCTCTTCTGCTTCCTCTTTAAAAAGCTTCTGAATTGTCTAGTCATCAATGCAATATCGTCTTCATCCTCAGGTTGTGAGTGTTCACTTTCTGACTCTTCCACATTTAGTGCAATATTCTTGTCCTTTCTAGGTTCACCTGCATCAATCTTTCTTTGACTTACTCCTTGCTCATAAGCAATGAGTGAACCAAGAAGATTGTCAATGGAATAAATGTTCAGATCTTTAGACTCTGTAATTGCAGTAATCTTAGCATCGTATGCAGTAGGTAAAAAACGAAGAATCTTATTGACCATTTCAGCATTAGTTAATTCCCTACCAAGTGCATGCAAAGAGGTGACAATTTGAGTGAATCTTGTGTACATGTCTGAAATAGATTCATTAGGTTTCATGCGAAATAATTCATAGTCATGTAATAAGATATTGAGTCTTGATTGCTTAACCTCATTTGTCCCTTCATAAGTTATACAAAGTCTATCCCATATGTCCTTTCCGCTTTTACAAGTGGAAACTCGCATGTAGTCTTCAGATTTTAAAGCACAAAAGAAACTATTTAAACAATTTGCATTTAATTGTGCTAAATCACGTTCTTCAATAGTCCAATCTGCATAGGGTGTTTCTACCCTAACTCCATCAACTAATCTAGTCGGCTTTGAGTAACCTTCCTAGACTAGCATCCATATGCGATAATCAAGTGACTGTAAGAAAGTAGACATGCGTGTTTTCCAAAAATCAAAAGGAATATTGTCAAACAGTGGAGGTCTAATGATAGAGTAACCCTCAGGTGTGTTTCGGTATCCAAATGTAGCCATCTACGTTAATTAAAAAGTAGTTCAAACTTATGATTTTGAAACTATGCTCTGATACCACTTGTTGAGTCCAGTAATTAGGTTGTTAAGCCTATGTAAATGTCCCACGGCTACCAAGAGGGGGGTGAATTGGTAGTTTAAAAAAAAATTTAAACCCTCTTATAAGATTAAGTTGAACCGAAATAAAATTTTCTTTTAAAGTTTGCAGAAAAATATTTTTCAACCACAGAGTTGTTAAAACTGAAATTTAAAGTGCGGAAACGTAAAAATAATAAAGTAAATGACACCAGATTTATAGTGGTTCGGTCTATAACCAGACCTACATCCACTCCTCAGAGGCACCCTCTGAGTATTGCACTAAAACCAATAGTGACTATCCTTTAGCACCCACAGCAAGGCGGAGAAGCCTTTATAACACACTCTTTTCACCACTACCCGGTGCGGCAGAGAACCATCGTCCTTTTACACAATCTCTAGTGTTGGCAGAGAACCATCGTCCTTTTACACAATCTCCAGTGTTGGCAGAGAAGCGTCGTCCTTTTACACTCTCCTAGTGTGGGCAGAGAATCCTCCGGCTGTTCACACTCTCCAAGTGTAGGCAGAGAACCTATCGGCTATTCACACTCTCCAAGTGTCGGCAGAGAACCGGATCTCCTTGACTGATCTTCTCACAAAAATCTAGAAGGAAGAAGGAAAAGAGTGAAGTAATCCAAATTCACAAGTAGAGACTCTTACCTTTGAAATCCAAGTGAAGCCTTCTCGCTCCAGTGGTAGGAATCCTCCTTTGAATGCTCTCTTCCACTCTCTCCTTGGCTATTCTCTCAAGAGGCATGAAGATCAAATGACAAAAAGATTGGGTGGCAGTCTAATTTGGACTATTTATATAAAAGACAAGAAAAACCGCCCAAAAATTGCAAGTTTTCAATTCTGTACGCAGTGGATTGTCCTGTACGATCATGGATCATCCTGGACAATTTTACTTAAATGATCTGAAATGACCCTATTTGAATATGTGTACGAAATATCTTAGTACAGATGATCGTCCTGTACGAACTAGGTTCGTCCAGTACGAACGGTTATCACAAGGTCGGTTCTAGAAACTGCTGAAAACTGTTCTAAGTCGGTTAATCGTTTGGACGAAAATATGTTCGTCTGGACGAAAATTCTCCAGAGACCCGATCGTCCTGGACAATTATTTACTTCATTTGGACGAAAATATTTCAGAGGACCAATCGTCACGGACGATAATTTATTTTCGTCTGGACAAAAATTTTCCAAAGACCTGATCGTCCGGTACGATATTTAATTTTGTCTGGACGTAAATTTTCCAGAGGACCGGTCGCCTCGTACAATAATAAAATTTGTCTGGACAAAAATTTTATAGAGAACCAATCGTCTGGTACGATAATTAATTTCGTTTTGAACGAATAGGACTTAGAAAAAAATTTTCGAGCAAGTTCTTATTTGTTCCATGTACCCTATAGGAGATAACTGTCCGATCGTCCCGTACGATAGGATATCGTCCAGTACGATCAGTATAAAATCTTATGATCTTCTTATGTGTGTGTGTATGTTTTTTATTCACTCAATTCCAATCACTCCCTTTCAAAATTAATTCAAAGAAAAAATGCAAACTTCAAATTAACAAAGTATCTCATGTTGAATTTGATTTGAAGTTATCGTAGTCTGGAGTCTGATTTTTCTGAAATGTTAGTACACAAAAGAGCAAATGCAAATCTTCTAAAATTGTTAGGAGATAACTACACATTTGAACAAAAATATTTGGAATCATCAAAACTACATAAGTTGCAAAAATGTAAAGCATTCAAATAACAACTATTCTAACATATATGTTGTAGTTGATTTTGATTTTAGATTGTTTTTGAAATGTGTTTGTTAGAATAGTTGCTATTTGAATGATTTATATTTTGTGCAACTTATGTAGTTTTGATGATTCCAATCATTATTGTTCAAATGTATAGTTATCTCCTAACAATTTTAGAAGATTTGCATTTGCTCTTGTGTGTACTAACATTTCAGGAAAATCAGACTCCAGACTACAATAACTTCATATCAAATTCAACATGAGATATTTTGTTTATTTGAAGTTTGTATTTTCTTTGATTTAATTTTGAAAGGGAGTGATTGTAATTGAGTGAATAAAAAACTTACACACACACATAAGGAGATCATACAATTTTATACTGATCGTACGGGACGATATTTATCGTACTGGATGATCCGTCAGTTATCTCCTATAGAGCACATGGAACGAATAAAAACTTGCTCGAAAAAAAAAATTTCTAAGTCCTATTTGTCTAGGACAAAATTTATTATCGTCCCGGACGATGGGTTCTCTGTAAAATTTTTGTCCAGATGAATTTTATCATCGTACGAGGTGACCAGTGCTCTGGAAAATTTTCGTACAGACAAAATTAAATATCGTACCGGACGATCAAGTCTCTAGAAAATTTTCGTTCATACGAAAATAAATTATCGTCCGTGGCGATTGGTCCTCTGAAATATTTTCGTCCAGACGAAATAAATAATCGTCCAGGACGATCGGGTCTCTAGAAAATTTTCATCCAGATGAACATATTTTCGTCCAAACGATTAACCGACTTAGAACAGTTTTCAGCAGTTTCTAGAACCGACCTTGTAATAACCGTTCGTACTGGACGAACCTAGTTCGTACAGGACGATCATCTGTACGAATTCATTTCGTACACGTATACAAATTGGGTCGTTTCAAATCGTTTAAGTAAAATCGTCCAGGACGATCCAGGATCGTACAAGACGATCCACTGCGTACAGAATTGGAAACTTGCAGTTTTTGGGCGATTTTTCTTGTCTTTTATATAAATAGTCCAAATTAGACTGCCACCCAATCTTTTTGTCATTTGATCTTCGTGCCTCTTGAGAGAATAGCCAAGGAGAGAGTGGAAGAGAGCATTCAAAGGAGGATTCCTACCACTGGAGCGAGAAGGCTTCACTTGGATTACAAAGGTAAGAGTCTCTACTTGTGAAATTGGATTTCTTCACTCTTTTCTTTCTTCCTTCTAGATTCTTGTGAGAAGATCAGTCAAGGAGATCTGGTTCTCTGCCGACACTTGGAGAGTGTGAACAGCCGAAGGGTTCTCTGCCTACACTTGGAGAGTGTGAACAGCAGAAAGGTTCTCTGCCTACACTTGGAGAGTGTGAACAGCCGTAAGGTTCTCTGCCCACATTAGGAGAGTGTAAAAGGATGACGGTTCTCTGCCAGCACTATGGTTTGTGTAAAAGGATGATGGTTCTCTGCCGCACTGGGTAGTGGTGAGAAGAGTTTGATGTAAAGGCTTCTCCGCCTTGCTGTGGGTGCTAAAGGAGAGTCACTATTGGTTTTAGTGCAATACTCAGAGGGTGCCTCTGAGGAGTGGATGTAGGTCTGGTTATAGACCAAACCACTATAAATCTGGTGTCATTTACTTTATTGCTTTTACGTTTCCGCACTTTAAATTTCAGTTTTAACAACTCTGTGGTTGAAAAACATTTTTCTACAAACTTTAAAAGAAAATTTTATTTCGGTTCAACTTTATCATTAAGAGGGTTTAAAATTTTTAAAACTACCAATTCACCCCCCTCTTGGTAGCCGTGGGACATTTACTTAGGCTTAACAACCTAATTACTCGACTCAACAAGTGGTATTAGAGCATAGTTTCAAAATCATAAGTTTGAACTACTTTTTGATTAACGTAGATGGCTACATTTGGAAACCGAAACACACCTGAGGGTTACTCTATCACTAGACCTCCACTGTTTGACAATATTCCTTTTGATTTTTGGAAAACACGCATGTCTACTTTATTACAGTCACTTGCTTATCGTATGTGGATGCTAGTCCATGAAGGTTACTCAAAACCAACTAGATTAGTTGATGGAATTAGGGTAGAAACACCCTATACAGATTGGACTATTGAAGAACGTGACTTAGCACAATTAAATGCGAAATATTTAAATAGCTTCTTTTGTGCTTTAAAATCTGAAGACTACATGCGAGTTTCCACTTGTAAAAGTGGAAAAGACATATGGGATAGACTTTGTATAACTTATGAAGGGACAAATGAGGTTAAGCAATCAAGACTCAATATCTTGTTACATGACTACGAATTATTTCGCATGAAACCTAACAAATCTATATCTGACATGTACACAAGATTCACTCAAATTGTCACCTCTTTGTATGCACTTGGTAGGGAATTAACTAATGTTGAAATGGTTAATAAGATTCTTCGTTGTTTACCTACTGCATACGATGCTAAAATTACTGCAATTATAGAGTCTAAAGATCTGAACATTTATTCCATTGACAATCTTCTAGGTTCACTCATTGCTTACGAGCAAGGTGTAAGTCAAAGAAAGATTAATGCAGGTGAACCAAGAAAGGACAAAAATATTGCACTAAATGTGGAAGAGTCATAAAGTGAACACTCATAACCTGAGGTTGAAGACGATATTGCACTGATGACTAGACAATTCAGAAGCTTTTTAAAGAGGAAGCAGAAGAGATGCCAGCAATGGAATAGAGATAAGTATAACAGAAATGGCAAGATTTCTAATGAAGTGATTTGTTATGAATGCAGGAAACCAGGTCATATAAAGACTGATTGTCCAAAACTCAAAGCCACTCCTAGCAAGGAGAAGGTAGAGGAGAAACCAATGCTAAAGAAGGGCAAAAAGAAGTTTCAAAAGGCTTTTTGGGCGGACTCAGCTTCAGACTCATCTGAGACTGAAAAAGAAGAAGAAGTCACCAACCTTTGCTTGATGGCAGATAATGCTGAACAATCAGATCAAGAAGAGGTATGTGATTTAACCTATAATGAATTGTTTGAAGTTTCTGAACACATGCATGATGCATATATGAAAATGAAAAAGATGCATGCTAGTTTAGTTTTAGAATTGGAAGAGCTTAATAAGGAACACGAAATCTTTAGGAAAGATCATGCTTTAATTGATAGCAAGCACATGAAACTACTTGATGAATATGATGACTTGAATAAAAAATTTTGAGAATTTAAAATCATCCTATGCTGAACTTGAAAAAGAATTTAAGAATTTTAAGGATGAATTTGAGAGCAAGACATATAGAATCAATTATACCAATCGAATCTTAGAGGATATGAATTCATTTTACAAACTCACTATAAGAGCTCTCGAGGATAATAGGAACCCCCCTATGAAAGTTCGATGGGGATGTTAAGCCCTATGAACTTAGTCCCAAACTAACCAAGAGGGGGGGTGAATTGGTATTTTAAAAACTTCTCTTTAAAACAAAGAAATAAAGTAACATAAAACCAAATCACACCACGAAAATAATGCGGAATTAAACGTGCGGAAGCAAGAAAAGAAACACAGAGATTTTATAGTGGTTCGGTCGACTCGACCTACGTCCACTCCTTGGAGGCACCCTCCAAGTATTGCACTAAACAAAAAGTGACTCTCCTTTAGCCCCCCCACGGCTAGGTGGAGAAACCCTCACAAGAACCTCCTTTTTGCCACCCCGGCAAGGCAGAGAACCTATCTCCTTTTGCTTCCTCCTGAAGTCGGCAGAGAACCAGAACCAACGGCACAACTCCTTACCTCTACCGACCCTTCCACGGACGAGAAACTCTAGACGAAGACGACGCAGAGAGATCCTTGAAGCAACCCTTGTGAAACCTCTCACAAGCTCCCCCTCACAAGATCCTCTCTCTCTCTTCTCTCTCTCTTTCTCTCCTCAAGGTCTTCTCAGGTCAAGGCAGCAGCCAAAGGTCTTGAAAAATGTTGAACAAGAGCTCTTTAAATAGAAGAGCTTCAAAAGAGCTCATTAATTGCAAGTTGCCGACAATATCGTCCAGGCCGATCTGGACATCGGCCTGGCCAATCAGTACAAATTAATGAAGATCGGCCAGAGCATAGCCCTGAATGGAAAACAGGACGATTGAAAATTAGCTTGATCGTCCAGGCCGATCTCACGATCGTCCTGGCCGATCAGTTCAAATCAGACGAAAATCGTCCTGACAATAGCCCTGAATACGGGCTGGCCGATACTGATCATCCTGAAGTAACTTAAGGTTTTTGACTAGATCGTCCGGGCCGATCCTGCGATCGTCCAGGACGATATGATCGTATCAATCATCCTTAATTACTTCCTTGATTTCCTGAACAATTATGGCATAATTTGTTAATATCGTCCAGGCCGATACAAGGATCGTCCTAGCCGATAATTTAAAGATATGCTATACCATACTTGTCTATGGCGGCTACTTCTTTCTGTTTTGAGCTTATCGTCCTGGCCGATACACGTATCGTCCAGGACGATCGGTTAACGTTGGCTGCCTTAATCAAGAATCCTTAATTAGACTTTCTGTTTTTAAGCTGATCGTCCAGGCCGATCAAAGATATCGGCCTGGCCGATATGAGTAAAAACAGAATTTCTAATTCTCTCAAGTGTGTGTGTGAAGGGTTACAAAGTATCAGTCTTTTTGACTATTACAAGTGGACTCAAAAGGTAAAAATAAAAGTACAGACTGACTCAACCCTAGACCTACGCATTCCTGAACTTGGCTCCTTTTTGATTGTCCGATCGTCGATTCCTGAAAAGTTAGAAGCAACAAGCTGTCCAAGAAAAGCAGTGTTTGTCAATCATCAAAACATAAGACATGAAAAATAGATTTGCAACAATCTCCCCCTTTTTGATGATGACAAAACATGTTAAAGGGATTTAATCATAACCATGAAAACATAACCTCATAAACTTCTCCCCCTTTTGACATATCAAAAAGGAGGGTACATGAAAGCATAGTAAAAGAAATTCCCCCTTCTTTTTTTTTTTTTTTTTTTTTTTTTTTTTGAGCATATCAATGATATAGTATTCCATGTGATTGTTTTAAAAATTTGTGAGTTAATGTGTTACCAATCACATTTAATCCATAGAATAGGAGAATATCCGTTCATGGTTTACCCTTAGCCAAAAACGTTGTCTTAGGGTAGAATCGGCTTTTGAAATCAATAACCTAACTCAAATAATTAATTGGATATGAGAAAAAGAATCTACCCACCACTTGGCATAAGGAAAATATCTCCATAAAACAATGAGGTAGATTTGTCACAATCGAATGATAATCGAGATCAAGTCTTTGAGAATCAAAACTTCTAAGTTCTAAAAGATATAAAAAGAGAGAATAGCTTGCTTTTGAGTGGGCTCATTTTATGCCTCTTGTCAATGTTGTGGCGCTTTGCGCATCTTTTTATAGATTTTTCAATTTTTTGGCGTCTTTGCGCTCCTTTTGTTGGCATCATTGGCCAAATTTTTTATTTTTGCAAGCTAGATTCCCTTTTAGACTCTTTTAAAAAACTTAGTTGTGAATATATCTTCTCAGATATTAGAGAATAGGAGCTCTCTCTCTAACATAGGGAAGAATTACCACAAGCAGGATTAATAATTGAAGACAAGAGTAACGAGGGATCATGAGGTGACAAAAAAACTTTTAATCATTGTAAATATAAGATAGATTTGCTTAAGCAAGCTTTAGAAAGGATCTTAGTTTCATAAGCAATCTTTTATTTTGAGAGAGACTTTTGATTAGAAAAGAAAACTATGCCACTAATACTAAGTTAGGTAAAGAGACACAATCACAAGATATTCATATTATCTAGGGATTAAGTGGATGAAAACATATTAACTACAAATTGTTAAAGACAAGACAAGAGATATCATATCAGTGAAGATCTAAAACTAAGGTACATGAAAAGAAATAAAAAGGAATAAAAGAAAGAAAAGAAAGTTTTCATGCATTTATGTCAATCACACCCAATCTGGTCCTTAAAGAGCTGAAAGTGTCGAAGGCCAGTGGTTTAGTAAAGATGTCTGCCAGTTGGTTTTCAGTTGTCACATGGTGTAACTCAATGTCTCCCTTAGTCACATGATCTCTAATAAAGTGATGCCTAATGTCAATGTGTTTAGTTCTTGAATGTTGGATAGGATTTTTAGAGATGCATATGGCACTAGTGTTGTCACAAAAAATTGAGATGGTGCTTACATGTATTCCTAGATCCAATACCTGTTGTTGCAACCAAAGAACTTGGGCCACACAACTTCCAAGAGCAATGTATTCAGCTTCAGCAGTGGAAAGTGCAACAGAATTTTGCTTTCTACTAGACCAAGAGACCAAGGATTGTCCAATGAATTGACAAGTTCCAGAGGTGCTCTTTCTATCCACCTTGCATCCTGCAAAATCAGAGTCAGAAAAACCAATAATCTCAAAAGAAGTGCTATGTCTAGGGTACCAAATCCCTAATCCTTGTGTCCCTAAAAGGTATCTAAAAATTCTTTTAATAGCAGTCATGTGGGATTCCTTAGGGTCGGCTTGAAACCTAGCACAAAGATAAACACTAAACATAATGTCAGGTCGGCTTGCAGTCAAGTAAAGTAAAGATCCAATCATGCCTCTATACTTCTTCTGATCAACAGACTTACCACTTGGGTCCTTATCCAACGGAGCACTAGAAGTCATGGGAGTGTTAATTGGCTTGGCTTTGTCCATCTCATATTTCTTCAAAATGTCTTTTATGTATTTTGTTTGATTTAGAAAAGTGCCATCTTCCAATTGTTTTATGCTAAACCCCAAAAAGTAAGACAATTCTCCCATTAAACTCATTTCAAACTCTCTACTCATTGTTTTAGAAAAGTCATCACACAAATTTTTATTTGAAGATCCAAAGAGTATATCATCAACATAAATCTGAACAATGAGTAAATCATCTCCAACTTTTTTAAGAAAAAGGGTGGTGTCTACGCTCCCCTTGACAAACTCCCTCTCTAGTAAGAATGTGCTAAGCCTCTCATACCAAGCTCTAGGTGCTTGTTTTAAACCATACAAAGCCTTTTTTAATTTAAACACATGATTTGGAAATTGAGAACTCTCAAAACCTGGAGGTTGTTCTACAAACACATCTTCTTTTATCTCCCCATTTAAAAAGGCACTCTTGACATCCATTTGAAAAAGCTTAAATCCTTTATAACAAGCAAAGGCTAATAGCACTCTAATGGCTTCCAATCTAGCTACAGGGGCAAAAGTCTCCTCAAAGTCTATCCCTTCTATTTGATTGTACCCCTTAGCCACTAATCTTGCTTTATTCCTCACCACCACTCCTGAATCATTCACTTTGTTCTTAAATACCCACTTTGTTCCAACTACACTTTGTTCCTTAGGTCTTTCCACAAGTTCCCAAACATCATTCCTTACAAATTGATTCAACTCTTCTTGCATTGCTAACATCCAAAACTCATCAGATAGGGCTTGGTTAATGGTGGTGGGTTCAGTCATAGAGATAAAGGCAGAGTGGTTCACCTCCTTCCTAAGTCCATGTCTAGTCTTAACTCCACTAGAAAGGTCTCCTAAGATCAAATCCTTGGGGTGACTAGTAGAGTATCTCCAATCTTTAGGCAAAGTGTGTGAAGTTTCTCCCCTTTCATTAAAAGTTTCTATTCCTTGGGTGACTCCTTCTACTCCTTCATTGCTTAGGTGCTCATTTCCCTTCCCCAAATTTTCTACTCCACTTGTAATCTCTCCAACATCATCATCATCTACTCCATGCTTCTTATGATCAGATTCATCAAAAACTACATGGGTTGTCTCTTCCACCATCAAGGTTCTCTTGTTAAACACTCTAAAAGATTTCCCAACACTAGAATATCCTAAGAATACTCCTTCATCAGATTTAGGATCAAATTTTCCCAAGTGAGACTTTCCATTATTGTGAATGAAAACTTTACAACCAAAGACATGAAGGTGGGAAAGATTAGGTGTTCTACCCTTAAGGATCTCATAGGGTGTCTTTTCTAATTTGACTCTAACATTCACCCTATTCAACACATAACATGCTGTGTTAACCGCTTCAGCCCAAAAGTATTTTGGAAGTGAATACTCAGCAAGCATGGCTCTAGCGGCTTCCACCAAGGTCCGGTTCTTCCTTTCAGCTACTCCATTCTGCTGAGGAGTCCTAGGAGCTGAAAAATTGTGACTAATGCCCTTCTCCTCACAAAAATCTCCAAATCTTTCATTTTCAAACTCTCCCCCATGATCACTATGGATGGTCAAAATCTCACATCCTAGCTTCTTCTGAATCCAAGTAGAAAAAGTTTTAAACTCCTCAAAAGACTCATTTTTATGAGAAAGAAATCTAGTCCAAGTGAACCTCGAGTAGTCATCAACAATCACAAAACCATAGACTTTCCCTCCCAAACTTGCTATGCTAATGGGTCCAAACAAATCCATGTGAAGGACTTCTAAAGGTCTAGAGGTGCTAATGTCCTTTATGGGGTGAAAAGAGGAGTGAATTTGCTTTCCTAGTTGACAAGCATCACAAAGGTGGTCTTTTGTAAACTTAAGTTTAGGGACACCTCTAACTAGGTCCTTTTGGGTCACTTTCCTAAGGGTTTTCATACTTGCATGACAAAGCCTCCTGTGCCACAACCAAGAATCATCAATGACAGTTTTTAAGCAAAAAGAAGCAGCACATTCAATGCTATTTAAATCAAGCATATAGACGTTGTTTACCCTCTTTCCCTGTAAAATGGTGTTATTGCTTAAACTTACAATGCATGAATTTGTGAAGAATTGTACGATGAAGCCTTTGTCACAGAATTGACTGATGCTGAGCAAGTTGTGCTTTAATCCATCTACAAGCAAAACATTTTCAATCATAAGGTTCTTGGAATTACCGATTATACCTGCTCCTACCACCTTTCTAGTGGTGTTGTCTCCAAGAGTAACCTTGCCTCCAGTCCTGGATTCTAGTACAACAAACTGGCTAGCATCACCAGTCATATGTCGAGAGCATCCACTGTCCAGGTACCACATACTCTCACGAGGTCTTTTGTGAGAGGCTTCCTGCAAAATTATCAAATGTTAGTTTTAGGAACCCAAGCAGGTTTGGGTTCCTTCTTATGAAGAGAAGAATGCAATGCATGTGTGGTATGCTGTGGATCTTGTACCTTAGGTATCCATACCCAATGTGAACTATGATGAATTGTACAAGTATGTGAGATATGTCCTAGCATGCCACAAGAAAAACATCTAACTCCAGGAAAGGGATTTCTTAAGTGATTTGAGTTATAATGCCTCTCTCTAGGTTTTGGCAATTGATTAATAGTAGAATTCATCCTAGATTTCTTACATGCTTCTAAATCACTTTGAATCTTCAAGTTTGTGTTTTCTAAAATTTCATTTTCAATCCTCAAATTTTTTTCTATTTCTTTTGACTTCTTAAAATCAGATTCAAGAGATATGTGTGATAGTTTCAATGCATCATGCTCTTCAACTAACTTACCATGATTTTTATTTAATTCATCAAATTCATCAAGTAAAGTCATGTGATTTGAATCAATTGTTTGATGGTCCTTAATCAAAATTTCATGCTCTTTTTGTAGATTTAAAAGTTCTAATTTCAAGCTAGCATGAGTTTTCTTTAATTTTCTATATGATGCATGAATTTTTTCTGAAACTTCAAGAAGTTGATCATATGAAAGTTCACATACCTCTTCTTGATCACTTTGATCTTTTCCCATGAAACACAAGTTTGTAGTTTCTTCCTCTGGTTCAGTCTCAGAAGAATCAATACCAGATTCTGCCCAAAAGCTCCTTTGGTTTTTCTTTTTGTCCTTCCTAGACTTTGCTTTCTCATCACCTTTTCCTTTGCTCGATTGATCTTGAAGTGTAGGACAATCAGATCTTACATGTCCAGGTTTCCTACATTCAAAACAAACAACATCAGAAGATCCTTTAGTATGTTTATGATCCTTACCTTTTCTCCAACTTTGATGATGCTTTTGTTTCTTCCTTAGAAAGCTTTTGAATTGCCTTGTGATGAAGGCAACTCCATCGCTTTCAGACCCGGAAGATTCAGAATCCGATTTGTGTGCCTTCAATGCAATGGTTTTCTCCTTTTTCTTTTCACCTGCATCAAGATTTCTTTGATTCACCCCTTGCTCGTAAGCAATGAGTGAGCCAAGCAAGTTATCAATAGAATAGGTGTTTAAATCTTTAGATTCAGTAATTGCAGTAATTTTTGCATCATAGGACGAAGGCAAGCATCTCAAAATCTTGTTAACTTTTTCATAGTTTGAAAGTTCTTTTCCTAGTGCATGCAATGAGGTAGCAATCTGAGTAAACCTAGTGTACATGTCAGAAATCGATTCATGAGGTTTCATACGAAAAAGTTCGTAGTCATGCAAGAGAATGTTTAAACGGGATTGTTTAACTTCATTAGTGCCTTCATAAGTAATGCACAATTTATCCCAAATTTCTTTACCAGTCTTGCAAGTTGAAACACGCATGTAGTCCTCAGATTTTAAAGCACAGAAAAAGCAATTCAAACATTTCGCATTCAATTGAGCTAAATCTCATTCGTCAAAAGTCCATTCGGTAAAAGCAACTTCAGTTTTAAAACCGTTAATTTCACGAGAAGGTGGAGAATAACCTTCTTGAATAAGCATCCACATGCGATAATCAGTAGATTGTAAAAAAGTTGACATGCGAGTTTTCCAGAAATCAAAAGGTAGGTTATCGAACAGAGGAGGTCGGGTAATAGAATACCCTTCCGTAGTGTTGCGATTCCCAAAGTTAGACATGGATCAAATTCAAAAAGTTTTTAAACTTTAATTTTCGAAACAAGCTCTGATACCACTTGAAAGTTCGATGGGGATGTTAAGCCCTATGAACTTAGTCCCAAACTAACCAAGAGGGGGGGTGAATTGGTATTTTAAAAACTTCTCTTTAAAACAAAGAAATAAAGTAACATAAAACCAAATCACACCACGAAAATAATGCGGAATTAAACGTGCGGAAGCAAGAAAAGAAACACAGAGATTTTATAGTGGTTCGGTCGACTCGACCTACGTCCACTCCTTGGAGGCACCCTCCAAGTATTGCACTAAACAAAAAGTGACTCTCCTTTAGCCCCCCACGGCTAGGTGGAGAAACCCTCACAAGAACCTCCTTTTTGCCACCCCGGCAAGGCAGAGAACCTATCTCCTTTTGCTTCCTCCTGAAGCCGGCAGAGAACCAGAACCAACGGCACAACTCCTTACCTCTACCGACCCTTCCACGGACGAGAAACTCTAGACGAAGACGACGCAGAGAGATCCTTGAAGCAACCCTTGTGAAACCTCTCACAAGCTCCCCCTCACAAGATCCTCTCTCTCTCTTCTCTCTCTCTTTCTCTCCTCAAGGTCTTCTCAGGTCAAGGCAGCAGCCAAAGGTCTTGAAAAACGTTGAACAAGAGCTCTTTAAATAGAAGAGCTTCAAAAGAGCTCATTAATTGCAAGTTGCCGACAATATCGTCCAGGCCGATCTGGACATCGGCCTGGCCGATCAGTACAAATTAATGAAGATCGGCCAGAGCATAGCCCTGAATGGAAAACAGGACGATTAAAAATTAGCTTGATCGTCCAGGCCGATCTCACGATCGTCCTGGCCGATCAGTTCAAATCAGACGAAAATCGTCCTGACAATAGCCCTGAATACGGGCTGGCCGATACTGATCGTCCTGAAGTAACTTAAGGTTTTTGACTAGATCGTCCGGGCCGATCCTGCGATCGTCCAGGACGATATGATCGTATCAATCATCCTTAATTACTTCCTTGATTTCCTGAACAATTATGGCATAATTTGTTAATATCGTCCAGGCCGATACAAGGATCGTCCTGGCCGATAATTTAAAGATATGCTATACCATACTTGTCTATGGCGGCTACTTCTTTCTGTTTTGAGCTTATCGTCCTGGCCGATACACGTATCGTCCAGGACGATCGGTTAACGTTGGCTGCCTTAATCAAGAATCCTTAATTAGACTTTCTGTTTTTAAGCTGATCGTCCAGGCCGATCAAAGATATCGGCCTAGCCGATATGAGTAAAAACAGAATTTCTAATTCTCTCAAGTGTGTGTGTGAAGGGTTACAAAGTATCAGTCTTTTTGACTATTACAAGTGGACTCAAAAGGTAAAAATAAAAGTACAGACTAACTCAACCCTAGACCTACGCATTCCTGAACTTGGCTCCTTTTTGATTGTCCGATCGTCGATTCCTGAAAAGTTAGAAGCAACAAGCTGTCCAAGAAAAGCAGTGTTTGTCAATCATCAAAACATAAGACATGAAAAATAGATTTGCAACACCCTAAACTTGAAGATTTTACAAATCCTAAATATTATCCTAAATTCATGAAATCCCTTATAAGACAATCATATGAAAGAAAACATAGGAATATTTTTCCTAATGTTAAATGTAACAATTGTGGATTTTTGGGACATATATCTCACACTTGCACTTTAAAGATGAAACCTAATTTGGTGTGGAGAACTAAGATGCATAAACCTAGACATATCATACATGCATCTGATTATAAATTTCATAAAGGTGAACCCAAACTAGTTTGGGTTCCCAGGTCTAACATTTGAGAATTTTGCAGGTATACTCTCACACAAGACCTCGTGAGAGTATATGGTACCTGGACAGCGGATGTTCAAAGCACATGACTGGAAATACTGCTCAATTTATAACGCTGGAAGCCAGGAGTGGAGGCAAGGTTACACTTGGAGATAATACCACAAAGAAAGTGGTTGGATCAGGTATGATTGGAAATTTGAAAAACTTTTTCATAGACAATGTTTTATTAGTTGAAGGCTTAAAACATAATTTGCTTAGCATAAGTCAGCTATGTGATAAGGGCTATAATGTAAAATTTTTACCTACTAGCTGCATAATTAGCCTAAATGGGAAAATTGTTTTAAATGAAAAAAGGGTAAACAATGTCTACATGCTAGATTTGAATTATATTCAATCTCCCACTGTTTTTTGTTTGAAAACTATTTCTGATGAATCATGGCTTTGGCATAGGAGACTTTGTCATTCTAGTATGAAAAATCTTAGAAGAATTACCCAAAAGAATTTGGTGAGAAGAATACCTAAACTAGACTTTACCAAGGACCATCTATGTGATGCATGTCAATTAGGAAAACAAGTGAAGTCCTCTTTTAAGTCCAATAAAGATCTTAGGACCAGTAAACCTTTAGAAATTCTTCAAATGGATCTTTTTGGACCTGTAAGCACTATTAGTCTAGGAGGAAAGGTATATGGATTTGTTATAGTAGATGATTTTTCAAGATTCACCTGGGTTAAATTTCTTTTTCATAAGAGTGAATCATTTGAGGAATTCAGAAATTTTTCAACTTGGATACAAAGAAAACTAGGATGTGAAATAATTTCTATACAAAGTGATCATGGAGGAGATTTTCAAAATGAAAGATTTGAAGATTTCTATAAAGAAAAGGGGATTGATCACAATTTTTCTGCACCTAGAACTCCTCAACAAAATATAGTAGTTGAAAGAAAGAACAGAACATTAATAGAAGCCGCCCGAGCAATGTTAACAGAATACTCACTTCCTAGATATTTTTGGGCTGAGGCGGTTAGCACTGCATGCTATGTTCTGAATAGGGTGAATGTTAGATCAAATTTGAATAAAACACCCTATGAGTTGCTAAAAGGTAGAACACCAAAGTTATCTCATTTGCATGTATTTGGTTGCAAGGTGTTCATACATAATATGGAAAATCTGCC
This sequence comes from Dendrobium huoshanense, assembly GCA_016618105.1. Classification (NCBI taxonomy): domain Eukaryota; kingdom Viridiplantae; phylum Streptophyta; class Magnoliopsida; order Asparagales; family Orchidaceae; genus Dendrobium; species Dendrobium huoshanense. The sequence continues at coordinate 54,418,657 of CM028347.1, read as the reverse complement.
TTAGGAAAATTTGATCCAAAATCAGATGAAGGAATTTTTGTTGGATATTCAAGTGTTGGAAAATCTTATAGAGTATTCAACAAAAGAACTTTAGTCATTGAAGAAACCACACATGTTGTTTTTGATGAAAATGGAAACATGGAAGAGCCAAATGTTGTTGAAGAAGAAATTGAAGAAAACTCCCAAAAGATTGATAGATTAAATTTAGAAGAAAATGTGGAAGAAAATTTAGAAAGAGAAGACCCTTTGCCTAGAGATTTGAGATTTTCTAAAAACCACCCAAAGGAATTGATTATAGGTGAACCAAGTGAGGGTGTTAGAACTAGGCGTGGATTAAACAAGGAAGTCAATCATTCAGCCTTTATTTCAACTATTGAACCCACTAACATTGATCAAGCACTTTCAGATGAATTTTGGATATTGGCCATGCAAGAAGAGTTAAATCAATTTGTAAGAAATAAAGTTTGGGAACTAACTACAAGGCCAAAAGATCAAAGTGTTGTTGGAACCAAGTGGGTGTTCAAAAATAAAATGAATGACTCAGGAGTAGTCATTAGAAATAAGGCTAGATTAGTAGCTAAGTGGTATAATCAAATTGAAGGAATTGATTTTGAGGAAACTTTTGCCCCTGTAGCTAGACTTGAAGCAATTAGGGTTTTACTAGCCTTTGCCTGTTTTAAAGGTTTTAAATTATTTCAAATGGATGTCAAAAGTGGCTTTTTAAATGGGGTAATTGAGGAAGATGTTTTTGTAGAACAACCTCCAGGTTTTGAAAATTCTAAATTTCCAAATCATGTTTTCAAATTAAAAAAGACATTATATGGATTTAAACAGGCACCTAGAGCTTGGTATGAGAGGTTGAGCACCTTCCTACTTGAAAGATCTTTTGAAAAAGGAAGTGTGGATACAACTCTCTTTTTAAGGAAAATTGGAAAGGATATACTTATTGTTCAAATTTATGTGGATGACATCATCTTTGGATCTTCAAATAAACATCTTTGTGATGATTTTTCTAAAATAATGAGTAGTGAATTTGAAATGAGTCTAATGGGAGATTTAAATTACTTTCTAGGTTTTAGCATTAAGCAACTTAAAGGAAGGTACTTTTCTTAGTCAAACTAAATATATTAAGGACATCCTCAAAAAATATGAAATGGACAATGCTAAACTTGTTAGTACACCAATGAGTTCTTCAGTTCAGTTGGATAAGGACCTTAAGGGAAAATCTGTTGATCAAAAGAAATTTAGAGGGATAATTGGATCTTTACTTTACTTGACTGCTAGCCGACTAGATATTATGTTCAGTGTTTGCTTATGTGCTAGATTTCAATCATATCCAAAAGAATCACATTTGACAGCAGTGAAACGGATTTTAAGATATCTACTAGGAACTCAAAATTTAGGAATTTGGTATCCTAAGTTTAGCTCTTCATTTGAAATTATTGGTTACTCAGATTTTGACTTTGCAGGCTGTAGAGTGAACAGGAAAAGCACTTCTGGAACATGTCAATTCATTGGAAATTCATTAGTTTCATGGTCTAGTAGAAAACAAAATTCAGTGGCACTATCTACTGCAGAAGCAGAATACATTGCATTAGGAAGTTGTGTGGCACAAGTACTTTGGTTAAAACAACAGTTGATTGATTTAGGATTAACTATAGGCACTATTCCAATTTATTGTGATAATACTAGTGCTATTTGCATTTCGAAAAATCCTATTCAACATTCTAGAACCAAACACATTGATATAAGGCATCATTTCATAAGGGATCATGTATCCAAAGGAGAAATTGAACTCATACATGTTTCAACTGAAAATCAACTTGCAGACATTTTTACAAAGCCTTTAGCCTTTGATACCTTCAGTACTTTAAGAACAAGGCTTGGTGTTATTGATTTGAATGCTTAAACAAAATGTCTTTGCAACATTGATATTTGTTTTGTTTTGTTGTTTTTTATTTTTTGTGAAATTTTGTGTGTTTTGAATGAATTGTTTTTGGATTTATGGTTTTGTTTTATGTTTTCCGTGTTTTTGAATATTTTGTTTGATTTTCTTAATTTAAAAATTCAAAATTAAATTTTTTTTTGGAGGAAATCATCCAGGACGAAAATGTTTTCGTACGGGATGATGTGTGAAGGAACAGTTTGCGCGAATTTTAACCGTTTTGAGAGCAGTTTTTAATTAGATCGTCTGTACGATCTGATGATCGTCCAGGATGAATTTTTTTTCTCTCTCTCTCAAACGTCGGGACGATTGAATGCAGCGGTTGAGTGGATAAGACAGTTTTTAATATGAACTTCGTCTGTACGAAGTTTTCGTTTGTCCAGACGAACATGTGTCGGTTCATTGTAGGGGACGGTTTTCAAGAGTCATTAAAACGATTTACTTTTTGATCGTCTATAAGATCGGTCAAGTCAAAAAGCCTGTACGAAGGGACGCATCGTAAGTTGTGTTGATTACGAAAAGCCGTTACATTTTGGACAAATTGGATCGTCTGTACGAAATTATTTCGTCCAGACGAACGATAATTTTTCGTCCAGGACGAATATTTTCGTCCAGGACGAACGTATCATTTTTCTTTAAATATGAAGGCTTTCTAACTTAATAATCACACTTTCAAACTTCATTTTCAATCCCTTTCTACTTCAAATCAACAATGGCCTCCTCAAGCAAAAGACAAAAGGTGTTGGTGAAGAAACCAAATAGGAATGCCCCAGACAACTTTCTTTCTAAGGCAAATGAGGAATCTTTTCCTCGTTTTGCATCCGTAAAAATCACTCCCTCTCGCATTCTTATTCAAACTGAGTTGAAATTTTGGGTAATGCACCTCTTTGCCTCAACCCAATTTCATTTCATTCTTTCTCTCGTCCACTTCTACAACAAACAAACCTACCACTACTTTCTAGCGAACATGAGTTTCAATTCTGACCACTCCACCATTAGTTCTTATGTTTTTAAGCAAAAAGTTGAGATCACCAAGCACGACCTTGGTGCATTTTTAAACTTAAGAACTGAGGGATATAGAGCCAATACCCTAATGAGTGAAAAGAAATTCGAATGGTATGAAGTCAATAAAGTGATTAGACAAATTGGCCTAACCTATCATGTTGCTAGAGTTTCTGGAATGACCCAAGATGCCCGAATCATCCAGCATATCCTTAGATCCTCAATCATTCCTAAAGCTGGTGATAGGATTAACATTACTCCTCTTCTTTCTTCTCTGACTTTTTTAATTATGGAAAGACATCCTATTGACGAAGCCCAACTTATCATAGATCATATCTATGGGCTTTCAGAAATAGGACATGCAGATCAGAAGAGGAAGAAGAACATTTCATTAGGACACTTAATCACTTATATTTTGGAAAAGAAATACAACATAGTGCATCCTGATTTAGAATATGAAGAGCCAGTTTACTATAATGATGCATCATTCAGATTGCTTTTCAAGGAGGAAAAAGGAAAAGCACATGCCAGTGCTTCAGAAGAGGAAGAAGAAGAAGGAGTGCAAGCTTCTGCTCCTCAATCAGATTACCAGAATCTGATTGAGAGATTTGATATATTAGAGACTCACATTGATCAAAGGTTTGATCAATTTGATGCTCAACTTACGCAGCAGCAACAAGACATTGGTAATATTAGAAATGAAGTTCATGAAATTAATACCAATGTAATGTTGATGGCCTCCTACTTCAACCTTTTTGGCGGCATTCCTCCTCCTCCTCCAGAACAGTAGAAATTTTTTTATGTGTGTCTGTTGTATTTGTTTTTTATGTTTTTATCATGTCTGTTTAATTGTTAAGTGTTTGTGTTTATGTTGATTTTTCTTTTTAAGTTCAATGTATTTTTTTTTGTAATCCATTTCTTTAATATCAATGAAAGTTGTTATTAGATTTGTTTTGAAATGTGGTTAATGTTTATGAATTTTATTAGTATTATTTAATCTACATAGTGATTAAATTCGATTGTAATTTGAGATTATCTATATTAGAAAATCTAGACTTTCTGAATTTATAAGTAGTTTATAACTTGTTGTAATTAGAACAGTTAAATTCATGTCTATTCATTTAGACTACATAAAAGTTAATATTACTATTGCAATTTAGATGTTTTCTTATTTTGTATTTCTATGTTCAAGTGATATTTATGCACCTAGAAATATTTGAAATTTTAGATTATAGATTTTGGAAAGAATTTGTCTCAATTACTCTTGAACATTGTACAAATGTACAAAAATCAAAAGGAATTCGCAAAGATTTGCAAAGTGAAAAAGAGGCACAAAATAAGCCCAACCAAGAAAAAATGCACAAAAATGTGCCCCAAAATTTTGAAAAAAAGATGCGCAAAGCGCCACATGAGGTAATTTTCTTCTTTCCAAATTCGTTCAATATCTTAATTCAAATTGATCTTATGTTCATTTATATTCTATTGAACTTTGAAATATAGAATTTTTATACATCTCTCTTGTAATGATTTTCTATAGTCAAATGTCTAAATTGAATCATGTCTTTGATAAATTCTTCTTACTTACAATGTTATATCACTTCTTAAATTGTATGAATTTCTATGATTGACCTAATATATTTAGTTTAAAATTGCATACCCTATGTCAATCACAATTTAGATTAAAATTTAAAAATGAATTTCATATAATTACTTACATTTCTTGTCTATTTCTTCTTCACTTTTTGTTGCTGTCAAAAAGGGGGAGAAATTATTGTATTTTCTGTTTTGATTGTTCTGTTTGCAAGTTTTTGACTTTGTAGTTGTTTGTGTTAAAAACTTTGAAAAACAAAAATATTTTTTTTATGCCTCCTTATTTTAATGTACTCATCAATTCAGAGGGAGTTTAGGAGATAGAAGATTTGTTTAACTTGAAATCATACAAACAATAATTGTTTTGCCATCATAAAAAAGGGGGAGATTGTTAGAATAGTTGCTATTTGAATGATTTATATTTGTGCAACTTATGTAGTTTTGATGATTCCAATCATTATTGTTCAAATGTATAGTTATCTCCTAACAATTTTAGAAGATTTGCATTTGCTCTTGTGTGTACTAAATTTCAGGAAAATTAGACTCCAGACTACAATAACTTCAAATCAAATTCAACATGAGATATTTTGTTTATTTGAAGTTTGCATTTTCTTTGATTTAATTTTGAAAGGGAGTGATTGTAATTGAGTGAATAAAAAACTTATACACACACATAAGGAGATCATACAATTTTATACTGATCGTACGGGACGATATTTATCGTACTGGATGATCCGTCAGTTATCTCCTATAGAGCACATGGAACGAATAGGAACTTTCTTGAAAATTTTTTTTTCTAAGTTCTATTCGTCCAGGACGAAATTTATTATTGTCCCGGATGATGGGTTCTCTGTAAAATTTTCGTCCAGACGAATTTTATCATCGTACGAGGTGACCAGTGCTCTGGAAAATTTTTGTACAGACGAACTTAAATATCGTACCGGATGATCAAGTCTCTGGAAAATTTTCGTTCATACGAAAATAAATTATCGTCCGTGGCGATTGGTCCTCTAAAATATTTTCATCCAGATGAAATAAATAATCGTCCAGGACGATCGGGCCTCTGGAAAATTTTCGTCCAGACGAACATATTTTTGTCCAAATGATTAACCGACTTAGAACAATTTTCAGCAGTTTCTAGAACGGACCTTGTAATAACTGTTCGTACTGGACGAACCTAGTTCGTACAGGACGATCATCTGTATGAAGACATTTCATACACATATACAAATTGGGTCATTTCAGATCGTTTAAGTAAAATTGTCCAGGAAGATCCAGGATCGTACAGGACGATCCACTGCGTACAGAATTGGAAACTTGCAGTTTTTGGGTGGTTTTTTTTGTCTTTTATATAAATAGTTCAAATAAGACTGCCACCCAATGTTTTTGTCATTTGATCTTCGTGCCTCTTGAGAGAATAGCCAAGGAGAGAGTAAAAGAGAACATTCAAAGGAGGATTCCTACCACTGGAGCGAGAAGGCTTCACTTGGATTACAAAGGTAAGAGTCTCTACTTGTGAAATTGGATTTCTTCACTCTTTTCTTTCTTCCTTCTAGATTCTTGTGAGAAGATCAGTCAAGGAGATCTGGTTCTCTGCCGACACTTGCAGAGTGTGAACAGCCGAAGGGTTCTCTGCCTACACTTGGAGAGTGTGAACAGCGGAAAGGTTCTCTGCCTACACTTGGAGAGTGTGAACAGCCGAAAGGTTCTCTGCCCACACTAGGAGAGTGTAAAAGGACGACGGTTCTCTATCAGCACTGTGGTTTGTGTAAAAGGATGACGGTTCTCTGCCGCACCAGGTAGTGGTGAAAAGAGTTTGTTGTAAAGGCTTCTCCGCCTTGCTATGGGTGCTAAAGGAGAGTCACTATTAGTTTTAGTGCAATACTCAGAGGGTGCCTCTGAGGAGTGGATGTAGGTCTGGTTATAGACCAAACCACTATAAATCTGGTGTCATTTACTTTATTGCTTTTACGTTTCCGCACTTTAAATTTCAGTTTTAACAACTCTGTGGTTGAAAAACATTTTTCTACAAACTTTAAAAGAAAATTTTATTTCGGTTCAACTTTATCATTAAGAGGGTTTAAAATTTTTAAAACTACCAATTCACCCCCCTCTTGGTAGCCGTGGGATATTTACTTAGGCTTAACAACCTAATTACTGGACTCAACAGTGTTTAGTTCTTATGAATTTCATTAGTCTTTTTAATCATAATTGTGCTTAAATTAGATTGTGATTTGAGATAAATTACATTAGAAAATCTTGTCTTTCTAAGTTTCAAATTTGTATATAACTTGTCATAATTAGAATTTTTAATCTCATGTGTATTCATTTAGACTACATAAAAGTTAATATTATTATTACAATTTAGATGTTTTCTTATTTTGTATTTCTTTGCTGAAGTGATATTTATGCACTTAGAAAAATTTGAAATTTTAGATTATTGATCTTGGAAAGAATTGGTTTCAATTACTCTTGAAAATTATACAAAGAGTACAAAAATCAAAAGGAATGCGCAAAGGTTCGCAAATATGAAAAAGAAGCACAAAATTAGTCCAATGTCAAAAGATGCACAAAAATGTGCCAAAATTTTTAAAAAGATGCGCAAAGCGCCACATGTGGTAATTCTCTTCTTTCCAAATTCTTTCAATCTCTTAATTTAAATTGATCTTATGTTCATTTATATTCTATTGAACTTTGAAATATAGAATTTTTATTCATCTCTCTTGTAATGATTTTCTATATTCAACTGTCTAAATTGAATCATGTTTTTGATAAATTCTTCTTACTTACAATGTTATATCACTTCTTAAATTCTATGAATTTCGATGATTTATCTAATGTTATTAGTTTTAGATTGCATACCTTATGTCAATCACCATTTAGATTAAATTTTCAAATGAATTTCATATAATTACTTACATTTCTTGTCTATTTCTTCTTCACTTTTTATTGTTGTCAAAAAGGGGGAGAAATTATTGTGTTTGTATGTTTTGTTTGTTTGTATTTTGAATTGCATTTTGATGACTTTTGTTAAAAATTAAAAAAACAAAAACAAAAATATTGTTCTATGCTTCAAAATGCCTCCTTATTTTCATGTATTCATCAATTCAGGGGGAGTTAAGGAGATTTGTTTAAATTGAAATCATACAAATAATAATTGTTTTGTCATCATCAAAAAGGGGGAGATTGTTAAAATATTTGCTATTTGCATACTTTACATTTTTACAACTTGTATAGTTTTGATGATTCCAAACATTATTGTTCAAATGTGTAGTTATCTCCTAACAATTTTAGAAGATTTGTATTTGCTCTTGTGTGTACTAACATTTCAAGAAAAATGAACTCCAGACTACGAAAACTTCAAATCAAATTTAGATTGAGATACTTTGTAAAATTTGAAGTTTGCACTTCTTTGAAATTAAACTGAAAGGGAGTGATTGTAATTGAGTGAATAAAAACATACACACACACATAAGAAGATTATAAAAATTTTATACTGATCATACTGGACGATATCCGTTCGTACGGGACGATCAGACAGTTATCTCCTATTGAGCATATGGTACGAATAGGAACTGGCTTGATAAATTTTCTAAGTCCTATTCGTCCGGGACGAAATTAATTATCGTCCAGGACGATCTGGTCTCTGTAAAATTTTCATCCAGACGAAATTAATTATCGTCAGAAAATGAGTTGCTCTCTATAAAATTTTCGTCCAGACGAAATTAATTATCGTCCAGGACGATCTGGTCTCTGTAAAATTTTAGTCCAGAAAAAATTAATTATCGTCAGAAAATGAGTTGCTCTCTGTAAAAATTTTTTCCAGACGAAATTAATTATCGTCCAGGACGATCTGGTCTCTGTAAAAAAATTTCGTCCAGACGAACCAATTTTTTTCCAGACGATTAACCGACTTAGAACGGTTTTCAGCAGTTTTCTAGAATGACCTAGTAATAACAGTTCGTACCGGGCGAACTTAGTTCGTACGGGACGATCAGGTGTACGAAGACATTTCATACACATATTCAATTAGGGTCGTTTTAATTTGTTTAAGTAAAATCATCCAGGATGATCCACGATCGTACGGGACGATCCACTGCGTACAGAATTGAAAACTTGTAGTTTTTGGACGGTTTTTCTTGTCTTTTGTATAAATAGTCCAAATTAGACTGCCACCCAATCTTTTTGTCATTTGATTTTCATGCCTCTTGAGAGAATAGCTAAGGAGAGAGTGTGAGAGTGCATTCAAAGGAGGATTCCTACCACTGGAGCGTGAAGGCTTCACTTGGAGTTCAAAGGTAAGAATCTCTACTTGTGAATTGGGATTACTTAACTCTTTTCTTTCTTCCTTCTAGATTTCTTGTGAGAAGATCTTTCAAGAAGATCTGGTTCGCTGCCGACACTTGGAGAGTGTGAATAGCCGAAAGGGTCGCTTCCTACACTTGGAGAGTGTGAACAGCTGTAGGGTTCTCTGCCCACACTAGGAGAGTGTGAAAGGACGGATGGGTTCTCTGCCCACACTAGGAGAGTGTGAAAGGACGGACGGTTCTCTGCCATCACTGGGGATTATGTAAAAGGATGACGGTTCTCTGCCGCACCGGGTAGTGGTGAAAAGAGTGTGTTGTAAAGGCTTCTCCGCCTTGCTGTGGGTGCAAAAGGAGAGTCACTATTGGTATTAGTGCAATACTCAGAGGGTGCCTCTGGGGAGTGGATGTAAGTCTGGTTATAGACCGAACCACTATAAATCTGGTGTCATTTACTTTACAGTTTTTACGTTTCCGCATTTTATTTTTAAGTCTTAAAAACTCTATGGTTGAAAAACTTTTTCTACAAAACTTAAAAGAAAAAATTTTTATTTCGGTTCAACATAATTTTAATAGAGGGCTTAAAATTTTTAAACTACCAATTCACCCCCCTCTTGGTACCCTTTGGGACATTAACTTAGGCTTAACAACCTAATTACTAGACTCAACAAGTATGTCTATACAAAAAGCCACTTTTAATAGATCTAAAAATTAACTTGCATTACAAAATTAATATCATTAAGAAATTTATTTTTTTAAAAAATTTAAATTAAAATTATAACTTGATTAAGTTAAGAATATCAATTTGATGTTCTTTTTGGCAAACATAATTTAAATATCTTTTTTGTAATATTGAAGTCTTATTATTTTTTTATTTCTTTTCAATATGATTATTTTGGTTATTAGACAAGTTTTATTTTAGATTATTGATTTTCTAACGATTGAAGATATGCGCAATGGTTTGCAAAGTGAAAGAGGCACAAAATTACCAAATAGAAAAAATGCACAAATTGTGCCACAAATATTTAAAAATATACACAATATCACAAATTGAAATTTTTTTTATTATGTTCTTTCCACTATCGTCTAATCTTTAATTCTAATCAATCTAATTTTCAATTATACTCAATATTGAAATTAAAATTAATTAATCTTTATTTCATCATTTTTGAAATAATCATCCATATTTAATTTGACTAAGATGTATCATGATGTTGATTAAATTTTCTTATCAATGTTGTTCTTTAATTTAGAATTTTGAATCTTTCTTTTTCATTTTTTGTAAATTATTTTGTTATTGCAATTAATTTACAAAATTTTCAAGGTCAATACTTTTGTTTTATCGTTTGATATCTTTTATTTCAATTTCTTTTTCCATTTTTGTTGTTGTCAAAAGGGAGAGTAATAATATTATTTTAGTTGTTTGTGTTTTGTTCTTACTTGTTTGTGTTTTTGTTTTTGTTTTTGTATTTTTGTGATTGTTTTTATGTTTTTATGTTTTATATCTTTTGTGTTTTTAGTGTTTGTGTGTTTTGTTTTAAAAATAAAAAAAATTAGTTTTGATCTTCATGATAAAGCCCTATATTCAAATATGTTCATTTATTTAGCGAGAGCTAAGGAGAAATATAGGGTATAAATGTTAACTCAAACAATAATTATTTTATCATCATAAAAGGGGGGGATGGTTGAGATTGTCGTAACTTAGTTTTTCGATTATTGAGATTATATATAACTTTATAATCATTAGATTGCCCCCACAATAAATACATCAACTCGAGTGGGGTTTAATTGATATGGGTGTCAATTCCCCACAGGCGCAAGCCACTGTGGCTAATTATATCTTAGGAATTAGCCTAAGAATACTCTTGATTAAGGATATTATATTTCTCTTCAGGGTTGGGTGCATTAGGTAATATATAGGCTATACTAATCCAAAGGGAGATGGGCTCAACTAGGCTATTCAACATTCATGGATCACATAAGTACATGGCTAGTCCAAAGAGGACAAATAAGAAGAAGAGTCATCTTATATAATATATATGTAAGAGAAAGATAGTAGTGGTGCCATCAATGTGATGCAAATGTGTGGGATTTATAACCTCCATAAACTGGAGGACCTGCTTAATGATAAGGCATGTAATGGTATACCTATACTGCCAGCCTTTGACCCTAAATCTATAAAGGACATATTGTACACTCGATACTAATGCTTATGTCCTAATTAATGCAAGACAACAAGGGGATTTATAATTTAAACCCCAAAAGGGTTCTAGGAGGCTCGAACCTAGATTTACCACCCTTCTTAGAAAAGGGTACCAGTTACACTCCACATACCATCTCAAATTCATAAAGTATAGTCATATGGAAATATAAGAGTGCTAGGAAGCACATAATAAAAAATAGGCATCAGGCCAAACCATTAATGTTACTATGTTATGAAATGTAAATTATCCCTTTATATTATAAAATAAAAAACTACATGCTTTGACTCATGGATATGTATGCATGGGTAGGGCCAATAAGAATTGGCAAATAATTAAGATGAAGTGCACAAGGCTTTAAATATTAATTATGTTTTAAAATGTGACCCATAAAATAAATTGATTTTTGACACTAAGTTTATTTTATATTATTTAAGCAAATTTTGATTTTGTAGAAAATTTAACATCCTAAAGAGCCTAACGATGACCCCATCCAAACAAGCTTAAAGAAAAAAAAAATAAGAAACATATGAAAGCATGAAATTATAATGTGCAATCAAAGTAAACACATAACTTATCAGTCAAAAAATAATAATTAATGTCCAATGTTGTAGCAGGGATCTATAATACACCCCTGAAAACTAAAAATGGTAACTGAGCTCTACCATATGTATAACTCATCCTAGATCAATACATTACTAATTGGTTTCTGGTATCTTAATCACTTTTTGGCCTCCTACCTTATAAAATACACACACCTATACGGCTATCCTAAGTAAAGCTACATGAATCCCATACAAAAAAATATGTCATCATAATTATAATAAAACACACACATTTTTAAGGGCTTAGCATTCCTCGTAGTAAATGTTATGAAGCACATTTATGATAATTATGGTAGTATTTTATTAGTCCCTTAGAAATGTGGCAAGCATCAAAAAATATTTTTATAAAAAGCTGACCACCTAAGGGCAAGTGCTAGTGATCAATCCATCAGTCAAAAAAAGAAAGCAACCAAAAACAAAGTAAGTTAGAAATTATCACCACATTATCTCATATACAAAATGTAAAAGAAATAAAATAAAGAAAGTTATTCTAGCTACACTCTACCCTAGGATGCTTATGAAAAGTGTCATATTCAGCACCTAAGTGTTATGCAAAAATTAGTGTGCGTAATTACCCCAATTTTTGTGGTAGGTTCAAATTGTAAGATCAAGTTTGCATTGTTTGGTTTATTAGCGCTAAAATTTCTCTCTAAGTGTTTACTGATCTATAGTGAATTAATCTTTATTAAATTTTAGGATTATAGTTTTTATTATTAAATTATATAGAACCTAAAGATTTGGGCCCTAACATACATTAAAGTTATAAATAATTAAGGGAAAATGGCCTATCTTCAATCTTACACCTAATCAAGGCTAAAATACTAAGGATGTGGCAGGGTCAATTAATCCATCCTTGGTTATCTATGACTCTAAGTAAGGATGATAGGTGACACACTAAGTAGATCTATCATCCACCATAAAGAAAAATCTATAATTCCTATGTCTAAGATAGAATTATTTTTAGAGGCTAACATAAGAATAGAAAAATCACAATGTAAAGTTTTATATAGGTTCTACATGATTTAAGGTTTAATAATTAGATGGTTAAGAAGTTTGTTTAGGTTTTTATGGGTGGCTTAAATTTCTAAAAGAGTCTATTTATGTAGATTTTAGTCTCTTTTTATCTTAACTTATGAGGTATGTGGCATTATTATAGTGAGCCTTAGGATGAAACCTCCTTAGGAAACATAGCCCCACAACTCAAGGAAGTCTATTATATATACCTTTTATGTATTAGGGGTAAATTATGATGAGATAAACATAAATTTGACATGGGTTATGACATTTAGGTAAAATTCAAAGTTCATTTGCTATTCTAAAAAGTTTGTTTGGGTGCATAGAGTTAAGGGATTTTAGTTTAAGTTAAATTTGTAGTAACTTAGTGTTTTACTTAAATGTAGGAGGATTAAGATGAGTTTTAGAGTTTTGCATTAGTTTGGCCTTAAATAATGTAGATTTTTGTTCATAACTAGGTTGAGGATTCATTGGATTTTATTTCTCATTTTTATGACTTTTATTTTATTTATTATAACTATTTAAAGAATTAAGTTGGTTGACGGGTTTTAGTGATTTTTATATATTTACATTAAATAATTTAAGTATTTTATTAATTTGTTATGAATTTTATTAAATTTTGTCGTCAATTAGTTCATGGATTTGTGATAGTGGGCATGAGGAAGAAACCTTTTTTGGACCCATAAGTCAAGGTAGTTCATCCTATAAACATCGTTGATGCATTTGAATATGTTCATTATATATTTTTAAACATTAATGTTATAGAATTTTAGATATTTAATATATGTTTGCTTTCCAAATTGAGTGAAAGTTAGGTTATAAAGGTTTAATTTGTGGTGACTTATTATTGATTATTTAAGTTATGTGATAATTACCCTTGTTAAATAAGGGCCATGAGATTTATTTCACCCTCTTTGGAGCTAACTTAATAGCCTCGTAGGCCTAGGTTACTAGATAATAATCTTTTTATTAAGCTGATTTTATGCTTGAAACATGATGGATTTTAGTGTATAATTATCATTATGGTTGGTTCAAAATGACTTATAATTAGTTATGGGTTAATTAATTATGTTTTATTAATTAACTTAGTCAATTAGATTTTTAATAATTCATTTCATATTACCATTTAGACCAAATGAACTTCAAGGAAAAGGTTATATGCTAAGTACGTGATAACAAAAAAAAAATAAAAAAATAAAAAAATAATAAAAAAATAAAAAAACTAATCATTTTATTTAAAATGAAATCCATCATACAATGCTAGTTTACGGTTCTACCAAAACATGCTAGAGCTAAATTTTTATTATTCTTGATTATGTTATGGGAAGATAACATTCTTAACAGTTTAAAACTCATTAAAGGTGTGGCTTTTAAATTTGTTTAAGTATTTTAAACCCAAAAAGAAAACCATTCTAGCGGTACCCGATTTGTTTGAGAAAATAGCTATTTATTTGGCATAATGGGTGGGCATATACTATATGCCTAAAGTAACCATGGAGGTCTATAGGTTCCATAGAAAGTGGAAAGCCTTGACCCACAAGGCCAAGGGTTTGTATATGTAGTAACCTAAGGCCAATTCACTAAGCATCTTACTATATAATACAGGGTGGAAAAGTAAAACTAGACAACAAAGCATGTCCTAATGCATTACAATTTGAAATATATTTGGGGCGGGGGGGGGGGGGTTCTTTATAGTGTTGTAGAAATTATTCAACTATGATGTGCCAAGGCATATGCACATACCCTCGGTAAAACACATTGTAAATCACAAGCAAAAGGTAAAAAGAGAAAGAAAAAGAGTGAGTGTATTAGCTATTCAAAGAGTAATGCAATTAAATAAAAATCTAACTAATATGAAATTCAATTAATATGCATCACACACATACATGTCATTTTTAGAAAAGAAAGTATTAATAGAGTTTTCTAACATGAAGCATGAAGGATTGTTATGTATGCATCATAGGCATGGCAATATACCTGGGATATAGAGTATGCTATCTGAAAATATAGGAGAAGAACATATACAAGGCATGTGAAATCATGCTATCATAAGTGCATGAAGATTGTGTATAAGGAAACATACATGAAATATAGGGACGGTTGCTAATATGGATACAAATTTTTTTCACTACATAGTTTCAAACATGTTGGGGAAACTTTCCAACAATATTCACATAATACATATAAAGATTGAAACATAAACAATAAACATAAACCAACATAATTTACAAATTTTATAATCCAACAGATATAAGAAAGATCATGTCTATGAATGTTCACTAACATTGGTAAGGGAAGTCAATTGATAGACACATTATATATTGAGCATATAAAAAACTCATTAACATGAAGTATAAAGGAAAAAACATATAGGAGTCATATAAGAGTATTCTGACTTAATCAAAAGCACCTTTTAATTATTTACATACATGCTTGAAATTAAAATATAGAAAAAATGAAGGAATCTAAAATATTTCTACATGGGCATATTCACCACATCATAACATACATACTTCTAACATATTTCTTCAAATAATAACACAATGATAAGATATAAATCTCAACATAAGAAATCTCGCCACACCAAAATTATTTCAAATAACGCATTAAAACTTTAGCCCTTCTTAAAACATGGAATATAATAAAAAGTTTAGCTTTATTTTCTGTGCTTCCGTGAAGAAACTTAAAGAGCAATTTGTTTTAGGAAAATGTATTTAGATAAGTATTGCTTTTTCATGAGAAAAAATGTAGATCAATATGGTGAAGTTTCACTGTAGTTACATAGCTCATTTAACACTCAACTTGCAATCACAAATATAGTTGTTTGGGAGAAAGAAAGGCTCGTTCAAGAAACCATTACTAACAAGATTATTTTATCTACAACAAACATAAATCCCTTTTATTCGACAAAAAAATATAGTGTTTAGACATAAGTGTATAGAGAGGAAGATTCATGCATAACATAAAAGCACAAACTTATATTTAAACGCTTTGAATTCAATAAAAAATCCTTCATGCGCATACATCACACCACTTACCAAATGAGGTGAAATGCAACCATCATACATCATTAAGGATAGCATAAACATTTGATTCATGAGTAAAGCATAATGAAACCTTTTCTTTCTCAAACTATTACGTAGGATCATTTACATATACAATACTAAAGCATGACAATGTACACATTATCCATAAAAAAATTAAGGTCTATTAAATGTGTACACGTCCTTTTCCCTTGCAATAAATAATCACCTGTAGGAAATAAAGAAAAGAACACATGAATTTATCTATCCATCAAGCTCCACTAAATACATAAATGTATTTTTTTTTGAAACTAACATAATCACAAAAGCATTCGATAACAAGCATTGCATCTTTCATGTAAATTATTGTACCAAAAGTCAATGTAATGATCTATGTGTATGTCTTAATAACCAATCTTGTATGAAAGGCAATGAATCATGATTAAGAGGACTTTTACTAACACGAAGGGCATCTTTAAATAAAATTTTAGCATAAATAAAATCATTGGTTATCACACTATTCTACTAAGGCATTTCATTGAGCAACGGACATGCAAAACATTGAACAAATCAATGTGAGGATCATGCTTTACAACCACACACAATCATAAAAGGTTAGAAAGTCTATCCACATATTTAATTAAACTTACGACAATGCAATCTACATAAAGTTCACTAAGATTTTGGAATGAAGAATACAAAATATACTCATTCAAGATTCAAAATGGCAATTTAAAATAAATTGCTCAAACTTTGGTTCATAAACCAAAATATATTAATTAATGTCAATGCATTAGTTATAAAAATATTTAAATCCTCAACATATAACCACAAATTATGTAACGTGAGTCAAGCATAAGAGATGGGAAGAAGAAGGAAGTAAGGAAGAAGAAGAAGAAGAGGAAATAGAGAAAAAGGTAGAAGAATAACGAAGTAAGCTAGAAGAATGAAAAGAAATAGAGAAAGAGGAAGAAGAAGAAGGAAGCAAGGAAGAATAAGAAGAAGAAATAAAGAAAGATAGAAAGAAGAAGGATGTTCATAAGAAGAAGAAAATGAAATAGAGAATGGGGAAGAAGAAGAAGAATAAGGAAGAAAAAGAAGTGTAAGAAGAGGGGAAGGAAAGGAAAGAAGGAGAGGAAATTACATCTGAGAGAGGGGCAATTGTAAAGGGGTCGATCACTTCTCATGGTACAACTTCTTGTTCAAACTAGAAAGAGCAGGGAGTAGGGTGTACGTATTGTCTGCTTGATCCTTAATAGAGGAGAGCTTGAGAAGTTTGGATAGGGTGAGAGGAGGTTCTTCTTATGTGAGAGAGAGAGAGAGAGAGAGAGAGAGAGAGAGAGAGAGAGAGAGAGAGAGAGAGAGAGAGAGAGAGAGAGAGGAAAAAGGCTTTTAAACCAAGGAAGGCCAAATGGATAGTCTTCACGCCTCAGGGTGTTCTTCAAACTGAGAGAACATAAGAAGGATAAAGAAGGAGCTTTCGATTGGGGGTTTTTCATGCTAGATTGAAGAGATTAATGAGGCATAAAAATCTTTGTATGTTTTTTCCCAATATTATCCCATTAGCTTATCATCTATGCTCCATTCTGCTACCACTGATTGTATTTGCTCTTAATCAAGCATATAACACATGGAGATTAAGGTAGCAATGAATTTTGAATCTCAATGCAATCAGGACCATAGAATGAAATTAGCTAATCTAGAAGCAGAATCATATTTTTTTGAAGTCATTTAAATTATAATTGGGCTAAATTTGAAATAGTTGTATAGAAATTGAGCCCAAATGTTGTCTGATTCAAGTTTATTCAAATAAATTTAGGTTCAATTTGATTTCATCAATTTAATATATTGAAGTTTGACCTAAATCGGCATTAACTCAAGTTAAATCATGCTCAATAAGGCTCAAGCAAGATAGATGATCTCAACTGATGAGTGACCATACAAAAATTATGGTCAACAAATTGACCCTCAATATGTGCTGGGAACTACAATGAACCGTACAAGTTGGCATTGACCTTCCTATCCCTAAGGAGGTGTATCTTGATAACTAACCAAAAGGACTCAACAAACATCCAATCATCATAAAATAGTCAATCAATCTTATAATTGTCACCCAATTGCTCCATGATCATACAATCATCCAATAATCATATAATAAGGCATAAAGAGCCAAATATCTGCTTGAATTTAACCAAAACAACAATTTAAAATAACAAGAATTTGATGTCCACTTAGCAATTGGCTTGATAATATAACATAAGAAAACTCAATAATAACCCAACTGTAGATCATATGGTGAAGTGATAAAAAGGAGAAGAAGCATTCTTGCTTAGCTATAGGCCCCAAAATAGTAAATTTCCAACCTGACCATAGATCTGATGGTAAAATAAAGTGTAAACTCAATGATAACCTAACTAACGATCAAAGAGTGAAGCAAATATAAGTATAATAAGAACCTCTACATAGCTGTAGGCCCCCAAAAAGCAAAGTTACTACTTCTCTTTAGACCTGATGATAGAAAAAAAGAAGAAACTAAATGATCACTCGACCATAGATTTGACGATGAAGCAAAGAGAAGGAAAAGAAACACCCTTGCTTAACCATAGGCCTCAAAAAAGAAGAGTTCCTAACCGACCATGGATCTTATGATTGAACAAAATGAAAACCCAGCAATCATCTAACTATAAATCTAATTATGATATGAAGAGGACAAGGAAGTGCTCCCACCTTGTTATAGTCCTTAAAATAGCAGAGTCCCTACCCGATCATAACTATAGCAATAGAATAAAGTAGAAGTTCAATAACCCACTAATAGGAAATGAAAATAGGGGGAATAAAGGAAACCAACCCAAAAAGACCGATATCCACCTAACCACAGGTCTGATAGTGGGACAAAATGGATAGCTCAATATTTATCCATCTATAGTTCTGATGATAACATGAAGAGAAAAGACCCACCATTTCTAAGTCATATGCTTGATATCAAAGTCTCTATATGAAGAGAAATGACCCACCATTGCTTAGTCATAGGCCCTTGATCACCTAGCACATGTACCAAATGGTGAGACAAAATAATAGGTAAAGAGATAATCCCAATTAAAGGGCCAACAAAGAAATCTTGAACTTATGTTTTTGTCACACATGGTAGAGGACAATTTATTATAGCCATAAGTTTCTAATGCACAAGTGAGATTTCTTATGCAAAATTTAAACTATCTCATGAAAATATATCATGCAATAAGGGGGTGACAAGATGTTGTCTTCTTTTTAGAATGAGGATTAAAGTGCAAAAAACATAATGAGAAAGTGACTCCATATTAAGGAGGAATACACCTAAGTAGCGAGGGTGACACACTTGCAACTTAGAAAGAAATCCATCTTGGGAACCAATAGTTACTAAAGGGACACAAAGGTAACACCAATACTAGATAATGGGACCTTATGAGAGATGGAAAGGGCATCGCTACATCCAAAGAGCTGCTCTCACAACCAATAGCAAGATTTTGTTGGAGAGATATATATCTAAGTAGGCAAAAAATTGTTTTCTTGTTGAAAAATGGTATCCATCAAGATTGATGCTAACATCTCAGATAGGATGTACCACATTAGTGACAGGGAACGCGACTCCTACTATAAGATAAAAACTAAAGAAGGAAATGAGTGTAGGTTCATCTCCTAAGTAATTGTAAAGAAGCTTTGAAGGAGAGAAAAAGATAGAATTTTAGAGGAACTTAAGCTCTTAGAGCGTAGAACTGGGTTCCTCTTATTATAAGGGCAACCAATTCTTCTTGAATGAGAGCTTTCTTCCATTTTATCAACAAATTTTTTTTATTAAATTTTTATATTGTGTTCATAGTTATAGATTAGTTAAATCCCATACTATCAAAGATAATACATCGTAGAGGGAATATTTACTATATATATGAGTTACTTCTAGTATGAAATATCATTTAATAACAAGAACACAAAGAGAGGGATATATGGTTGGCATTGATAACCAAGTCCATAATCACCATATGAATAAAATTTGGGGAGACAGGTATTACAAATAGGATTTATAAGGGAATAACATATTAGCTTTTATAACCCAAGCTACATTTAACTCATATGAATGAATTAGGGAGCACAACAATTATAACAAAACTAATGGAGGATATAAACCCATATTGTGATGATATGTTGAACACACAACACCTAACTAACATGGGATCGGTGTGGACACATAATCATAATCCATGAGGAATTTAAATGAGTGGTTTTGGTATCCCAAATCACACTTGGGAGTAACAAGTGAAACTGGGGAGCTAGCCCATATGGTAAACTCAAAGATGTACAAATTTCATAAATCTATAATGAGCTAAATAAGTCATATAATATAGACATACATGAATCACATGACTTACACTAAGGGAATGAGGAAAACCCAATGAAATTAAGCAGATTTGTTTTAATAACCTAGACCACACTCAAGATGATGAGTGAAATTAGGGAAACACTAAATCTTATAGAAGAAAAAATAACTTCCATGCAATGACACCAAGGTGAATGGTATGCACACAGATAAGTATAAATATCCCTACAACATATTTACATATAATTCTTAAGGATAACCTCATACTTTGCATGATGAATATCATGTGGTAGAGGAGAAATCATTGTGGCCATGGATTGTCAAAATATAAGAGGAACACACTCAAAAAATATTTATACAAAGGGGTATTTATATCTGGCAAAGGTGAAGGGATGCCGCCATGATGTATAAAATTGGGCATAATACTTTTTCAAGTACTGGTTGTTAATTATAGGCATGGGATGAATATCATTCACATCAACTAATATGTAAGTGCCACCTTCATATACTTGCTCTATAGTGAAGAGGCCTTCCCAAATAGGTTCAAACTTACCACCTTAGAGATGATATGAGAAGATAGGCCTATGCAAGATAATAACTAAATCACTGGCCTAAAATGCACATGGTTGAATAAGGAGATCATGGGCCTAGGATGTGTGGGACTGATATAACTTGAGGTTTTGATGAGCTTGCAAATGCAGCTCTTCTAAACCATCAAGTTTTTCTAATAGCAGTTGGGTATTATCAACATAAGAGAGATTATGGATAATTGCCACATGCAACAAAGGGAGCTTGACCTCAAGTGGGAGGATAACTTCAACCCCGAAGGCCATAACATATGGGGTGGACTAAGTAGAAGTGTGCTATGTCGTCATATAAGACCATAATGCTTCAGACAACTAATCATGCCATTCTCATTTATTTTCTATAAGTATCTTTCTTATTAACTTGACCAAATGATTATTAAAAGCTTCAACCAAAATATTAGCTATATGATAATAAATTGAGGAATAATGCCAATTAATATTATGGCACCAAGAAATCATGCAATTTGGTGTTTCTAACTAATGGGCCATTATCAAATATTACACCATATGGAATGCCAAAATGATAGACAACATGATTAAGAAACAATCACACTACATTATCTAATTTAGCTTCCTTATGGGGGATAACATCCACCAACTTAGAGAAGTACTCAATAGCAGCCAGAATAAACCTATGAACCCAAGAGAAAGTATGGTCAATATATAGCCCACTATATATATTACCCAACTCTCAAATAGATCAAAGAATATAGTGGGGAGTAATGAATAAGGGAGTTGATGAATAACTGTACTATAAATATGGTATTTGAAGGCACTTTCTAAAATGCTCCATCAAATTCATAAATCATAATTTGCTAGAAAAATCATAGTTGTTTAATTTCTTCCTTCATCTTAGGACTTGACTGATGAGTGTAAGTATTTGATGGGATGCAACTCACGAAAGTTAGAATGCAAAGGGTATGATCACACTATCCCATAGGATAAAATGATCATATGCCATTACACTCTATATAAATAAGCTAATAGGAGAACATATAGGATTATACATACGATTAACCATTGAAGATAGAAGCATTCACCTACACACTTTTATGGGAAATAATATATATGACCTAATAATCATGAGATTTCCCCCATTTGATACATCATTCTGAATGGGATTTATCTGATGTGGGTGTCAGTTTTGTATGGGTGCTAGCCCCTAGGTTAATTACATTATAATCCTTAACTTAAGAATAATCTTGATTAAGAATGTTATATTATTCTCTTATTAATTTGATAAATATAGGGTGTCGCTATGTTTAATTTTAAAAAGGATAAGTTCTTGTCTTCATCTTTTGTGAAGATTAAATCTTTAAATGTATGAAGATTTAATTAAAAATTTTAATTTAGAAGATCAAAGATTGAATTAACATCTAATGTAGAATTATTGACTTAGAATTTATTTATCATTTAAAGAAGACACTCTGAGGGGTGTAGAATCTAGGGTTATGCTTGCATGGAGTAAGCTACCAACTAATATCCTAAGAATACTTAATGCCTTTCAAATGCAAGAAAGGATGGATTTATCTTACATATTTAAGGATTTCAATTTGCATATTTTGATCTGGAATATAAGGAATATGCAAATGAATATATAAAATGTCATGTATGTATGAAAAGAATGTATAAAAAAACCATTTATTCATTTATTTAGAAACATAAAAAAAAAAACTAAGGTCTATAAGAAAGTAATGTGGCAAGGCTCCAACATGAGAAAATTAGTTTTCCACATCCATAAAATATAGATTTCAATGTATATGCTTATAATCTTATAACTCTGAATCATTTATAGGATTCCAAAAGAACTCCTAAGAGTTGGAATTATCTTTTAGAGCTCTATATATATGCTTAAAGGAAAATATTTACAAATTCTGATAACCCTGTGATGCTTTATAAATCAATCTATATATACAATCAAGACTAGGAAGTAGGAGAACTTGCACAGGAGGATAAGGAGGAAGGTATATTTAATCTTGCTATTAATTTGGGAAAGGGTTGTAAGAACCCTCAAACTCTGCCTCAAATTAATGTTTCTATAAATGCTAACAAACACATGGATATATAATGATGCTTTTACTGATACTGATGATTTGGAATTTTCTGCTAAATGTTGTACTAAAGATGACAATGATACTAGTTTCAATAAATTTCAAAGTAAGCATGATAGAAAGAGCAAGAACCTTATTTTACAATCGGCTAGAAATACCCGTTCACAAACTAGTCATTAGAATTATTTTTTTATGTTTAAATATATTATTTGGAATGCTAGGGATATTGGATGTTCTTCTTCTCCCTTGTGGTTGAAGAATTTATATTGTATCCATGATATTTATATTCTTATTTTACTTGAATCTCTTGTTAATGTTTCTAACTTACTTAGTACTACTATATTTTTAGGTTTTAAGCATGCCATTGTGAATTCTGCTAATAAAATTTGGTTATTTTGGATGAATCCAGTTTGGATTGATATTCTTGGCAATTTTACTCTAGTTTTGCATTATAACATTGAAGTTTTAAATCTAAATTATTATGCTTCTTTTGCTTATGCCGTGTCTTCTTGTGGAACTAAAAAAATTCTTTGTGAGCAATTATCTGACTTTCATAGCATTTGTCAATTACCTTGGTTGGTGGGTGGTGATTTTAACACCATTTATAATCCTTCAGAGAGAATTGGGGGCACTTTCCTTTTTTTCATTCTTTGGAGGACTTTATTAATATGATTTTGGATTATAATCTTATTGATATTGGTTTCTCTGATAACAAGTTTACTTGGAACCGAGGGCTTTTATGCCAAAGGCTAAACCTTATTTTATTTAATGATAAATGGCTTAACCCTTTTAGTTTTCTTTCTTTTGAGCATCTTAGTTGTACTCTTTTAGATCATTCTCCTTTGCTCCTTGCTCTTAATACTAGACAAGTGAACTCTTTTTCACAAATTAGACTTCAAAATATGTGGCTTCAACATGATTCTTTGTTGAGTGTTATTTAGCATAATTGTGATGCCCTTGTTAATCCTGATAACTCTATTATGGGCATGAAAAGACTTTGGTTAAATTGAAAGACTTAAACAACTTTTAAATTGGTGGAATCACAATGTCTTTAAAAATAACTTTATTAATATCTTTAGTGCTGAAGATGCCAATAATAATGATGAGCCTAATTTTTAAAACTCTCCTTCTGATGATAATTTTCTTTACTTAGAGAGGCTAAGGCTTATCTCTTTAAATTACATGCCCAAGAGGAAACTTTTTGGAAACAAAATGCTACTACTAAACATCTAGTGGAAGGTGATAATAGCATGAAATAATTTCATGCTTTGGTTGAAAGGAAAGGTGCTAAGAATTCCATTAATAAAATTAAACGTGAGGATGGTTCTGTTACTGAGAATGTTGAGAAAATTGCCTTGTTGGCTATTCAAAACTTTTATGATAGACTTAATAAGGTCTTTATCCCTAGTAATATTGACAACCCTGCTATTATCTCTAATCTCATCTAACAAGATAATAATGATTTTGTCTCTAAAATTCCCTCTTTAGATGAGTTAAAATATAATATTTTTGAAAGGAATGGTGACTCTGTTGCTGGTCTGGATGGGTTCACTACCAAATTTTTTCATAAAGCTTGGGGTATTATTAAGGATGATTTCTATTCTGTTGTTATGTATTTTTTTGTTGGTCATGCTATGCCTAAATTTTTTTCTTCTACTTCTATTGTTCTCATCTCTAAGAATAATGATGCTAGTAATTAGAATGACTTTAAACCAATTTGTCTTTGAACATTTTTTAGTAAGTTGATTTCTAAAATTTTATGAAACAGTTAATTATTATTCTTCCTAAGATTATTTCTCCTTTCCAAATGGGCTTTGTTAAAAGTTGTGCTATCTCTAATAATAATTTATTGCCCCAGGAATTCTTCAATGATTTGGATTTCAAGGTGAGGGGTGGTAATAATATCCTCAAGCTTGATATCTCCAAAGCTTATGATAACATTAGTTGGCAATTCATCTATAACATCCTGTAGTTTTTTTGTTTTACTTTAACTTTCATTAACCTTATGAGAAATTGCATTGAAGGTTGCTTTTTTTTTTTTCTATTATTATCAATGAAAAAAGTTTTGGTTTCTTTAAATCTTCTCATAGCTTAAGGCATGGAGATCCTATGTCTTAGGCTCTTTTTATTATTACGGTCGATTATCATTCTAGAAGCCTTGCTAACTTTTTTTAAAAATCATTTCACTTTCTATTTTAGGACTAGGGGGTTTTCCTATAACTCACTTATATTTTGTTGATGATTTTATCATCTTTATGAATGCTTCTTGTAATAAGATTAACAAGCTTATGGATTTCTTTTACAATTTTTAAACTGGTAGTGGCCTTTCTTTGAATAATCAAAAATGTTATTTAATTGTTTCTAACAAGGTGCATAATGCTCATATCTCAGCTATTTAAGACCTTACTAGTTTTATGTGTTGCAACCCATGACCCCGAGTTTGAGATTTTGATGATGCCAAATAATGAGTGTTTTAGAACAACTTTTCGTTGAATACTATTTTATTTTCTATTGTCCTTGAGTACTAACATTTCAGGAAGATCAAAAGTGACTCAGGACGAAAGGAAGACTCAAGAAAGGGTAGATTAGGAGTATGTGTCAAACATTGTATTTTTCTATTTATTTTATTTTATTTTATTGAGTCTGGCCACAAAATGCATAAGAGTAAGAGCAACCATGCACACACACAGGGGGAGAGTTTGTTTTTAAATTCAAAATGTCATATAAATTCTTCTCTGGAGATCGTACTGTACGATTTTAATTCATACTGTACTATTAGAGCTATGTGGACGATTCTGTGAATAGATCATACTGTACGAACATATTTGTATTGTACGATATGTTCAAATCCAAAACCCTAGCCGTAGTTTAATTTGAGTAAGTGATTTTTGCACCGTTCGTACTGTACGAACTTAATCGTACTATACGATCAATTTTTAATATATACTTAAATTAACCCGTAATTAGTGCATGTAATCCAGGCCTAATTAATTTTTTGAACATCATACTGTACGAACTGGATTGTACCATACGATGAACAGAGACGACATCTGATCGTCCAGACAATCATCCTGTACGAATAGTGTTTTGTGAATCATACCGTACGATATTATATTGTACAATACGAATTGTTTTTTAACTGTTCATACATCTTCATACCAGGACGATGTCTGTTTATACATATCGTACTGTACGATGTTTCATCGTACTGTCCGAACAATAACGGCTACTTTTGAAATTAGAGGTTTTTGGAGCCCGTTTTGGATATCAATCAAGTCCTTTTTCAGTAAAAATCACAGAGGGGGTGAACGTGGTTAGAGAGGGATTCCAAGGGAGAGAGCTCTAGAGAAATTCTTGAGGGTTGAGAGAGGAAGGAGGAGGTGAGTGTTGTGAGGGAGAAGAGGTGTGAGGGAGATCACACGGTTGCTCCAAGCTTGCTTCATCTTGCTCCTCCTGTAGCCCTAGAAGGATTTGAGGGAGGATCTCCAAGGGAAAGGCTCGTCTACATCCGTTACCTCGAGGTTCTCTGCCTTCTCCAAGAGGGAGAAAAATGAGAAGGTTCTCTGCCGTCGCTAGGAGGGCGAAAACAGAGTTTGGCACTCCGCCATGCCGGGTTGGTGAAAGGGAGGTTTGTAAAGGCTTCTCCGCCTTGTTGAGGGGGGCAAAAGGAGAACTATTTTGATAGTGAAAATCCCGGAGCGGAGGACTCCGGGGAGTGGACGTAGGTCATATTTTGACCGAACCACTATAAAAATTCTTGGTGTATTTTTTCCTTATCGTCATTTACTTTTTACTTGCATTTAATTTTCATAACTATTGCATGGTGAAATTTGTGGAAGAAAAATTGCTTAAAATTTTATTGTAGAATTTCAAAAATAACAAAAAAATTAGAACTCTTTTTTAGGGTTATTTTTATTAAGAAAAAGATTTTCACAATTCACCCCCCCTCTTGTCATTTAGTAATTTCAATTGGTATCAGAGCTTATTTTTCAAAAATAGTGTTTTAGAAAACCTTGAAAAAAAATGATCATGTCGAATTTTAGAAATCGTAACACTGCGGAGGGTTATTCAATAACTCGTCCACCACTTTTTGATAACATTCCGTTTGATTTCTGGAAAATTAAAATGTCTACATTTTTGCAATCTATAGATTACCGCATGTGGATGTTAGTAAATGATGGGTATGTTGCACCATTTAAAATTGTTAATGGTTTGAAAACTACTGTACCTTTTATTGAATGGAGCAATGAGGATAGGGAGTTAGCCCAACTGAATGCTAAGTGCTTAAACTGCTTTTTTTGTGCATTGAAATCTGAGGACTATATGAGAGTATCTACTTGTGTTTCTGGTAAGGAGATTTGGGATAGACTGTGCATTACATACGAAGGAACAAACGAGGTAAAATAGTCTATGCTTAACATTCTACTGCTTGATTATGAATTATTCCGTATGAAACCTAGCGAAACAATTTCTGACATGTACACTAGGTTCACCAAAATCGTGACATCATTGGATGCATTAGGTAGAGAAATTTCAAATTCTGAGAAAGTGAATAAAATTCTTAGATGCCCACCTAGTTCCTATGATGCTAAGATAACTGCTATCACTGAGTCCAAAGATCTTAATATTTATTCTATTGATAACCTCCTTGGGTCACACATTGCATACGAGCAAGGAGTGAGCCAAAGGCAAAGTGATGCAGGTGAAAAGAAAAAGGAGCAGACGGTGGCATTAAAAGCTAGCAACTCAGAAAGTGAAAGCTTTGCAGGGGAGGAAGACGATGAGATAGCACTGATGACCCGACAGTTCAAAAATTTCCTGAAGAGAAAACAGAAGCGTCATCAGAACAACTAGAATAAAGGTAAGAGCTCAAGGTCAAATAAGGTTTCATCTGATACAATCTGTTTTGAATGCAGGAAGCCAGGTCACCTTCGAGCCGATTGCCCCAATCTGAAGAGCCAACCAGCTAAGGAGAAAGGTGATGAGAAAGCCAAATACAAGAAAGGAAATATGAGGACACAAAAAGCTTTTTGGGCCGACTCTGCCTCAGAATCGTCAGAGGAAGAAGCAGAGAAGGGGGTAACTAATTTGTGTCTTATGGCTAACGATAACCTTGATCAATCGGATCAAGATGAGGTATGTCAACTTTCATATGATGAATTACTGCTTATTTCTGAGAATATTCATGACTCATATAGGAAACTGAAAAAAATGCATGCTAAACTTAATATTGAATTTAGTTCTTTACAAATTGAGCATGCTAACTTAGTTAAAAAAAATTCTGATTTAGATAAAGATCACATGTTACTTCTTGATGAGTATGATGCATTAAATAAGAAGCATATTGATCTAATTGAAGCACATGAATCCTTGAAAACATCGCATATTGAACTAGATGTAGAGTTTGAAAACCTAACGGCACTTGCATTAGAAGTAGATCATATTGAGCACTTGCTACTAATAGAAGTTGATGGATTGACAGCTCAAAATAAAACTTTTAGTGAGAGAATAAAAGAACTAGAAAATGAAATTGCATCACTCACATTAGGCCATCCTCGCAAATCCCCAACACAGCATGCATGACAAAACTTTGGAAAGAGGCTCCACCACCCACATAGATTAGTAAATCCATTTCCTGGTGTTAGGTGTTTCTCTTGTGGCATGCTAGGTCACATAGCCCGCACATGCACAATTCACCGTAGGACACACTTAGTATGGAGACCTAAACTGCATCCATCACAGCATAGCATGCATACATCTCATTCATGCAAGCATAAGGAGGAACCCAAACTCACTTGAGTTCCCAAATCTAATCTTTGAATGAAATTGTAGGGATGCTCTCACAAAAGACCTAGTGAGAGCATGTGGTACCTGAATAGTGGCTGCTCGTGACACATGACTGGAGATATGAAGAAGTTCATCCTATTGGAGACCAAAACTGGAGGCAAAGTAACATTGGGAGACAACACTACCAGGAAAGTGATAGGCTCAGGTATCGTTGGTAATGATAAGAATTTTTTAATTGAAAATGTTTTATTAGTTGATGGTTTAAAGCATAACTTACTTAGCATTAGTCAACTATGTGACAAAGGTTTTGATGTTAAATTTTTTACTGATAGATGCCTGATTAGTTTATTTGATGAAATAATTTTAGAAGAAAAACGAATAAACAATGTTTACATGTTAGACCTTGATTGCATTGATAACTCAAAATCATTTTTCTTGAAAATAATAGTTGATGACTCATGGCTATGGCATAGGAGACTATGCCATGCTAGTATGAAAACTCTTAGAAACATCACTCAGAAAAACCTAGTTAGAGGTGTACCTAAGTTAGAATTTACCAAGGATCACTTATGTGATGCTTGCCAACTAGGAAAACAAGTTAAATCATCCTTTCACTCAATTAGAGATGTGATCACCTCTAGGCCACTAGAAATTCTACACATGGACTTATTTGGACCCGTTAGTACAGCCAGTCTAGGTGGAAAGAATTATGGATTTGTGATCGTAGATGACTTCACTAGATTTACTTGGGTAAGATTCTTAGCACACAAAAATGAGTCTTTTGAGGAATTTAAAGTATTCTCCACATGGATTCAACGAAAATTAGGTTGTGAAATATCAACAATCCATAGCGATCATGGTGGAGAGTTCCAAAATGACAGGTTTGAGTCATTCTATCAAGAGATAGGAATAGAACACAATTTCTCAGCTCCTAGAACACCCCAACAGAATGGCATACCAGAAAGGAAATATAGAACTTTGGTAGAAGCTGCTAGGGCAATGTTAGCGGAGTATACACTTCCTAGATACTTTTGGGCAGAAGCAGTCAACACAGCCTGTTATGTTTTGAACAGAGTAAACATAAGATCGAAGCTAAATAAAACTCCATATGAACTCCTTATGGGTAGAACACAAAATTATTCACATTTACATGTCTTTGGGTGTAAGTGCTTCATCCTAAATAATGGTAAACATCCCTTAGGAAAATTTGATCCCAAGTTTGATGAGGGTGTCTTCTTAGGTTATTCTTCTGTAGGTAAGGCCTATAGAATTTTTAATAAGAGAACCCTTGTAGTAAAAGAATCCACCCATGTGGTATTTGATGAATCAGATATGCCCTCAGAAACTAAAATTGAAGATGATGAAATAGAGGCAATTCAAGGAGTAGAGACTATGACCTTAGGAGAAAGGGTCGAAACTCAGGAAGCTTTGCCTAGAGAATGGAGATTTTCTTCTAGTCATCCTAAAGAGTTAATTTTAGGAGACCCTTCAGAAGATGTAAGAACTAGGCATGGACTTAGGAAGGAGGTTAGTCACTCAGCATTCATCTCTATGATAGAACCCATAAGTATAGATCAAGCCTTAGGAGATGAATTTTGGATTCTAGCAATGCAAGAAGAGCTGAATCAATTCACCAGAAATGATGTTTGGGAGTTAGTTAAGAGACCTAAAGAACACAGTATTGGTGGAACAAAATGGGTCTTCAAGAATAAAGTGAATGATTCAGGAACAATAATAAGGAATAAAGCAAGACTAGTAGCTAAGGGGTACAACCAAATTGAGGGGATAGACTTTGAAGAAACCTTTGCCCCAGTTGCTAGACTAGAAGCCATAAGAGTGCTCTTAGCTTTTGCTTGCTTCAAGAACTTTAAGTTATATCAAATGGATGTAAAGAGTGCATTTCTGAACGGCGTAATTAAGGAAGATGTCTACGTTGAGCAACCCCCCGGATTTGAAAGTTCACAATTTCCAAACCATGTATTTAAATTAAATAAGGCACTATATGGATTAAAGCAAGCACCTAGAGCATGGTACGAAAGACTTAGCTCATTTCTTTTGGATAGAGGATTTAAAAAGGGTAGTGTAGATACTACACTCTTTTTACAAAAGGTCAAAGAAGAAATTCTCATTGTTCAAATATATGTGGACGACATCTTGTTTGGATCTTCGGATAAAAACTTATGCGATGAATTTTCAAAAACAATGAATAATGAGTTTGAAATGAGCATGATGGGAGAACTTAATTACTTTCTTGGCTTTAGTGTAAAACAAATGGATAATGGAACTTTTATTTGCCAATAAAAGTATATTATGGATATTTTAAAGAAATATGAAATGGATAGTGCAAAACCCATGAACACCCCAATGAGTTCGACAATCCAATTAGATAAGGATCCTAGTGGAAAATCAATAGATCAAAAAAAATATAGAGGAATGATTGGATCCCTTCTTTACCTGACTGTCAGTAGACCGAACATAATGTTTAGTGTGTGCCTTTGTGCCCATTTTCAAGCCGATCCTAAAGAGTCTCACTTAACTGCTGTCAAAATAATTCTTAGATATCTACTAGGCACGCCAAACTTAGGAATTTGGTATCCCAGACACAGCACTTCCTTTGAAATCCTAGGGTACTCAGATTCTGACTTTGTAGGATGTAGGATAGATAGAAAGAGCACCTCTGGTACCTGCCAATTCATCGGACAATCATTAGTTTCATGGTCTAGTAGGAAGCAAAACTCAGTAGCACTTTCCACAGCCGAGGCAGAATATATTGTAGTAGGAAGTTGTGTTGCACAGGTACTATGGTTAAAACAATAAATTCTTGATCTTGGACTACCTGTTGGAACCATATCGATCATGTGTGACAACACAAGTGCAATTTGTATCTCTAAGAATCCAATTCAACACTCTTGAACGAAACATATAGACATTAGACATCATTTCATTAGAGATCATGTCGCTAAGGGAGATATAGAATTACATCACATCGCTACAGGAGATCAATTGGCAGACATATTCACAAAACCTTTAGCTTTCGACACCTTTAGCACCCTGAGGACCAGATTAGGTGTCATAGATATAACAACATAAAAAATATATATATATATTTGTTTGGCTGCTCCTAATCATCACACACTCACCTCACCAAAACTCTGCATTCACTGTTCATCGTACTGTACGACCTACATCGTACTGTACGATACATCTCACTGTCCACAAACGAGCAGAATTCGGCTCTGTTGATCGTACTGTACGATATTCATCCCATATAATTGCCTACCGTATTGTACGATATCTCTTCTTCGTACGATATGATCCACATTAGCAACAGATTGGTATGAATTAAATCCAGTTGGTACGACATTATTGAGTATCGTACTATACGATACATTTCTTTCGTACTGTACGATCCACATCAGCACACGGAATAAATATAAGTTAAAGCTGTTCGGTATGATATTTATTATGTATCGTACTGTACGATACACCTGTTCGTACAGTATGAAACTTTTGGTCAAAAGTCGTACTGAAGCCTCGGGACGATCGAAATTCGCCTGATCGTACTATACTATATCTATCGTACTGTACGATTGGACTGTCTTTTCCCGAAACGAACGGTCAGAATATTGATTGCCTATCATATTGTACAATTCAAGATCGTACTGTACGATTCACGAAATTTCCTATAAGAACCCTTGCCTAAGCCGTTCTTCTCACTCAAACCTCTCCTCACTCACTCCTTCACTCGTTTTCGTGCCCTATTACAATGTCAAAGCGAGGTAGGATGACTGCTGGAAGCTCGTCCTCATCGAGTCGCCAACCTGATCATTTTCTGAATACTGAAAATGAGGAAGCCTACCATCGATATAGAGCCTGCAAAATTTCCCCTTCAAAAATGCTTAATCAGGCTGCTCTCAATTTCGAGGTAATGGGCCTCTTTGCTTCCACCACCTTCCAATTCCTACTCACCCTGGCGTTTCCATATAATTCTGAACTTCTTTTTGAATTTCTCGCCAACCTTACCTATACCGTCGACAACACCACTTTTCACTCTTTTGTTTGTGGCCGCACCATTGAGATCACTAGAGCCGATATCGCCCAATATATTGGGCTGTCCACTGAAGGACCTATGGTTCGCTCGTTTCTTACCGATGAATTTGATTGGAGCGATGTAAATAGATTCCTTAGGAATACTGCTTTTCATCAACACCAACCTCTTATTCAATCCTTAACTCGAAATGCCCGTATAATTCAACATGTTCTTCAAACCTCAATCATACCCAAAGGTGGCGACCGTATCAATCTGACCCCTACCTTGTCCGTCGCTACCTATCTTATTATGTCCAACATTAAATTTGATGAGGTCAATTTAATTAGCAACTATATCCGCAACATGACTTTTGTTCGTCTACCTACCACTCGACAGAAACAGAATCTGGCTCTTGGTCACCTAATAGGATATATCCTCCACAATAAATATTAATTATCCTACCCTGGTGAACCCGACATTCTTCCTATTTTTTATACGGATGCTTCCTTCCGTATTCTCTTTCATCAGGGACATGAGCCTGAAGATCCAGTCTTTGATGACGAAGAAGGAGAAGATGCCCAAGCTGCAGCTCCAGCTCGACCACGACGTCATGCCGCACCCCGAGCACCAGCACCAGCACTAGAACACCCTAATGATGATTTAGTCGCCCGCTTCGACCAGCTGCAGACTCGTCTCGACATGCATATTCAAGAACAACATCACCAACACGAGACTGATATGCAGTGGTTTGGAGAACGTTTCACTGCAATTGATCACCGCTTTGATGCTCTATTTCAAAATTTTCAACCAAATCCACCTCCACCACCACCAGATCAGGACCCGTCTGCTTAGTTTGTTTGTGTTTGCATTGTAGTTTTTTTTTCTTATTTTGCTTTTTGCTTTTAGTTGCTCCTCCTTTTTGTGCTATTGAAAGGGGGAGAAGTTTGTTGTACCTGTTGTTGTGCCTGTTATCTAAATGCATTCATTTTGTTTTGCACTTGCTTTTATTATCCTATTTTTTTCTTGCATTTATTTAAAAAAAAATATAAAAAAAATAAACAAAAGAACTGCTTTTCGTACTCACTTGCAACAAATTATTTGACATCATCAAAAAGGGGGAGATTGTTGCAACCCATGACCCCGAGTTTGAGATTTTGATGATGCCAAATAATGAGTGTTTTGGAACAACTTTTCGTTGAATACTACTTTATTTGCTATTGTCCTTGAGTACTAACATTTCAGGAAGATCACAAGTGACTCAAGACGAAAGGAAGACTCAAGAAAGGGTAGATTAGGAGTATGAGTCAAACATTGTATTTTTCTATTTATTTTATTTTATTTTATTGAGTCTGGCCACAAAATGCATAAGAGTAAGAGCAACCATGCACACACACAGGGGGAGAGTTTGTTTTTAAATGCAAAATGTCATAGAAATTCTTCTCTGGAGATCATACTGTACGATTTTAATTCGTACTGTACGATTAGAGCTATGTGGATGATTCTTTGAATAGATCGTACTGTACAAACATATTCATACTGTACGATATGTTCAGATCCAAAACCCTAGCCGTAGTTTAATTTGAGTAAGTGATTTTTGTGCAGTTTGTACTGTACGAACTTGTTCATACTGTACGATCAATTTTTAATACTTACTTAAATTAACCCGTAATTAGTGCATGTAATCCAGGCCTAATTAATTTTTTAAACATCATACTGTATGAACCGAATCGTACCATACGATGAACAGAGACGACATCTGATCGTCCAGACCATCGTCCTGTACAAATAGTGTTTTGTGGATCGTACCGTACGATATTATATCGTACAGTACGAATTGTTTTTTAATTGTTCATACATCTTCGTACCAAGACGACGTCTGTTTATACATATCGTATTGTACGATGTTTCATCGTACTGTACGAACAGTAACGGCTACTTTTGAAATCAGAGGTTTTTGGAGCCCGTTTTGGATATCAATCAAGTCCTTTTTCAGTAAGAATCACAGAGGGGGTGAACCTGGTTAGAGAGGGATTCCAAGGGAGAGAGCTCTAGAGAAATTCTTGAGGGTTGAGAGAGGAAGGAGGAGGTGAGCGTTGTGAGGGAGAAGAGGTGTGAGGGAGATCACACGGTTGCTCCAAGCTTGCTGCATCTTGCTCCTCCTGTGGTCGTAGAAGGATTTGAGGGAGGATCTCCAAGGGAAAGACTCGTCTACATCCGTTACCTCGAGGTTCTCTGCCTTCTCCAGGAAGGAGAAAAGCGAGAAGGTTCTCTATCGTCGCCAGGAGGGCGAAAACAGAGTTTGGCACTCTACCACGCCGGGTTGGTGAAAGGGAGGTTTGTAAAGGCTTCTCCGCCTTGCCGAGGGGGGCAAAAGGAGAAATATTTTGATAGTGAAAATCCCAGAGCGGAGGACTCCGGGGAGTGGACGTAGGTCATATTTTGACCAAACCACTATAAAAATTCTTGGTGTGCTTTTTCCTTATCGTCATTTACTTTTTACTTGCATTTAATTTTCATAACTATTGCATGGTGAAATTTGTGGAAGAAAAATTTCTTAAAATTTTGCTGTAGAATTTCAAAAATAACAAAAAAATTAGAACTCTTGTTTAGGTTTTTTTTATTAAGAAAAAGATTTTCACAATTCACCCCCCCTCTTGTCATTTAGTAATTTCATTATGCATGGCCAGTTACCTATTAAGTATCTTGGTATTCCTCTTTTTAAAAGTAGAAATAAATCTTTTTTGTTTGATGATTTAATTACCTCAATGTAGAATAAGCTTTTTCCTTGGTATTCTAATTTCTTGAGCTTTGGGGGTAGGTTTACTCTCATTAGAAGTGTTCTTTGTCTCCCTGTCTATTCTTTCCAAACTTTGTTTCCCACTAAAATGGTGTGTAATAAAATTAATAAAATCCTTAATAATGTTTTTTGGAAAGGCTCTAATAGTAACACTAAAATTGCTTGGGCTTCCTGGGATAAGCATTGGGGGGTTTTAAAGGAGGGTGGCCAGGTTGTAAAAACATGGCTAATTTGGCCCATGCTTTGTGCTAAGTTGTCTTTGTGGGCTAAATTCATGTTTTCCAAATATTTTGTGGGGAAGCATCATCCTACTACTTGTTCTTTTAATATTAGTGATTCTCAAGTTTTACAGAGGCTATGCAAGGTTAAGTGGGATGTGGAGCCTTATCACTCTTGGGGCCTTAGGGATGGCAGCAACTTTTTCTAGCAAGATCAATAGTTAGGTAATCATTCTAATGACTACATTATTAATTCCATTTCGACTACTACGATTAAGGTAAATTATTTCATTAATGATAACTGTTGGGATTATGATAAGCTTGATAATGTGATTCCTGACTTTATTATCCAAAACATTATTAATCTCAATTTAAACTTGGAGTCGAAGGATGTTTTAATGTGTAAGTTGGTGAATGATGGGATCTTTAGATTAGAACATGCTTGGCATGTGTATAGAACTAAAAAAGTCATCACTACCATTTTTTTGATGATTTGGCAAAGAAGAATCCCTTCTACTATTGCCACTTTTATTTTAGAATTTTAAATAGATTTATCCCTATAGAAGATTATTTGATCAAAAGAGGTTTTGTCCTTCCATCTAAGAGTTAATGTTTTTATCATGAGGAGAGTATACATCATATTTTTATCTTGGGTCCTTTACTTATTAAAATTTGGTGTCATTTTGATGATCTCTTCAAATTAAACTATTCTAATGTGAATTTATCTATTCTTGCTCTGCTTACTGCTTGGTTGGTTAATTATAAAGGCCATATTAGAAATGTTATCCCTTCTCTTATTTTATGGTTTATTTGTATGGAGAAGAATAATTCTCTTTTAATCTCTTTAGAATGGACACTCAGAGGGTTATTAAGAATGTGAAAGATAAATTGCTGAGTTTGTTTTCTATTAACTTGCTTTCTATTTAAAGTTTTAACAATTATTATGATGTTGCTATTTATTTAGGTATCAGCTTGGAGGCACCTTTTCTTCCATCTCAATCTCATTTTGTTTCTTGGGCTAAACCATATTTGGGTTGTTTCAATCTAAATGTTGGTATTGCTAATAAGATTAACATCATGGGGTGTGGTGGAATCATTAGAGATTTCTATGGTAATTTTATTCTTGTGTTTGCGGTCCCATTGCTTTATGGTAATTTTCATCTAGCTCTTCTTACTGAGATTCTTTATGGGTTGAAAATTTATATGTCTCTTTACAATTCTAATACTTGTATTGAGGCTGAATCTACTCATAATATTTAAAGCTTTTTTGATGATGTTGACTCAGTTTATAATTTTGAGGTGTTTTATATTATTAGAGATATTAAACATTTGATGGTTTTTACCAATGTTTCTTTTTCTCAAGTGCTTAGGGAAGGTAATTCTTGTGCCAATTGGTTGGCTTATTTTGCATCAGGGATTGAATGCTTCACTGATTTCTTGGAAGCCAATTTTCCTACTCCTTTAAAAGGACTATTAAGAGTGGACTAAATTTGTTTACCTTATGCTAGGATTTAATCCAGATCCCTTTTGTTTATATGATGCGTGTGTGATGTATTTTCCTGCTAATTTTTCTTTGCTTGTCGAGCCTTATCCCTGTATGTTTTTTTTTGTCATGTGGTTTTCATTTTTGGCACATAGGTGGTGGATAGGTGGCATGTTGGTGTGTTCTGTGTATCCACAACTATTGCATTTTATTAATTTGGTGGTTGCCTATTTTCAACTGGGTGGCAGGGTTATTTTTGGTTTGTTATTTAAGCACCTGGTTTTCCCTAAGTTATAATTTAATTGGCGTTTATGGGTGTGGTTCTGTTGGTTTCCCTGGAGTGCTTTGGGTTCTTTGTGGTCCACCATAGTTGGATTACTTTTTTTGTTGCATCCCTTTTTTTCTGCTAGTGGCTGGTGGTATTTCAGCTTTTATTGCTGGGGACTTTCCCTTTGGATACTAGTTATTTTAGGGCGTGATGTGTTGGTTTTTTTCGTATTGTTGTTGAATTCTATCTAGAGTTATGTGGTGTTTGCTCCCTTGGTTGTTGGGCCTAATGGAGTTTCACATTGTTGCTCTCCTACCTTCATGTTGCTTTTTTGGCTGGCTGGGGTATCCGTGGGAGTTTGTCTGGGTTTTGGGGCTGTTTTAGCTTTGATCTCAGTTTACTGGTTGCTTATATGAATTGGTTGGCCCTCTTTGCTCTAGGGTCTTTGCCTTGATGTCTGAATCACCTATTATGGCTGAATGCCTTCAGGCTGCGTATTTGTGATATTCTGGAAGATTTGTGCTATTTTTCTGGTGGGTTCTAGCATCATTGTTTGGGTCCCTTTGAGTGATAGATGGTGTATGCTTCTGAGGGTAGGATTGAGCGGCTCGAGGATTACCTTAATGAGGCCTTTTGTTCTAATTTTATCCTGAGTTCTATTAGTTTTCATCCTCTTTTGTGCTTGATGTGGTGTCTTGGCTTGGATCATTTATTATAATGCGGGTTATAATTTTTTTACTTTGCTTATGTCTTAAATTTACATAATTATTTTTGGTTTATCTATAAATCTTTGTGCCATAGCTTTTTTGCTTTGCAGCCTTTTTGATTTGCATGTGGAGTTGCTTATGGCAGACATCAAGATTTTTTGGAGAAAGCTTGTGCTTCATTTCTTTTATTATATCTTTCTTTTTTGGATGCTTATCTGTAAGCATTGTTAGCATGTTACTAGGTTATCTTGTATTTTTACTTAGTGGAGAATATCGGCTCGTATGGTTTTCTTTACTTTATTTTGTAGCTTGTTTGAGCATTAGTGAGCTGATGATCTCCCTTAAGGACTTTGTAATCATTTCTTATTATTAACGTATTGTCCCTGCTGAGAGTTTTATAAAAAAAAAATTCTAGTGTGTAAAAAATGTTGTGGGTTTTTTATATATCCTAGGTGATTTATTATTTAAGTTATTCAAATTTAGAATAATTTGTTGGTTTTGGGCCAAGTGATGTGTTAGTTTGAATTTAAATTTTGATATGTGAAAATGTTATTAATATCTTTTAAATTTGTTAATGATTTATTATGCATCTTAAGATACAAGCCATGTTAATCCAATCTATATATGCTCTCCAAAAGGAATCAAGCATAACATATAAAGGCTTTGATGTTTTTTTTTTACTTATTTAGATGAATATTTATTTAAATTGAATAGTAATCACCTTTGTTAAACTAGGGCTATGTGATTTATTTCACCTCTCATGGTGCTAACTTAATAGCCTCTTTAATCTTGGATACCAAGTAATGACCTTAGTTAATTATATTAGATATAATCAAATATATTAAGTTAATTATTTTTATAGTACTTAAGAATCTAATGGACTTATATCTTCCAAGATGGAGACAAAAATAGCACGTAAAAGCCCAATTACTTATTTAAAGGCCCTCCAATCAAATGCATATGTATTTTCCAGTATGAGTTGAATACAAAGCATGAAGGTCTTTTATTATTTAAAGTTTATTAAGGACACATAAATACAATGCTATTATGCTCTCCAAAAAAAATTAAACTTAAATAAAAAAAGACCCTTTAATTAATTATTCAATGTTAATTAATTAATTCATTTAATTAAATCAAGTTTAATTGTATTAAATATGAGCTCTTATTTTATTTGAGAAGCTAAAAATTGGATTTAATTAATATTGATTAATCATTTAAGGCTAAAGGTTTAATTTTATTTTAGAATTTTATTAACTTTTTTTGCCAATTTAATTTAATTCGTTTAGAGTATATTACTAATTTATTAAATTTAAATCTATTAATAGTTTTTATTTATTAGAGTACAATAAATTGAATATATTCATGCTTAATTATCTAATCTCATTTTTATTAACATACTTATTTTATTAGGTCCATTATGATTCAATCAAAATCAAGAAATA
This sequence comes from Dendrobium huoshanense, assembly GCA_016618105.1. Classification (NCBI taxonomy): domain Eukaryota; kingdom Viridiplantae; phylum Streptophyta; class Magnoliopsida; order Asparagales; family Orchidaceae; genus Dendrobium; species Dendrobium huoshanense. The sequence continues at coordinate 54,379,252 of CM028347.1, read as the reverse complement.
AAATTCTATGTGTTGGTAATAAATCAATACTACGCATATCAAGATTTTTCACTAACGAATAAAATCCTACTTGCTAACAGGACAAAGGGTTTAAAAAATTAATGCAGGGTATCTACAAAAACCTAAATATTATGGAATCCTAATCACATACATGGCTTAAAGAACCTAGGGAGCTCTATGTTTAGAATTTATCTCATTGTAGCTACTTAACAGTGCAACCGACCATAGCATCTCTATTTACCAGAAATGGAGGTGACTGATTGCTCTCTGATTTTTTGTCCAAGTAACACCAGATGTACCTCAAAAATAACACAAAGAAAGAAGCATGTGTTAGAATTTCATGTACTTTTAATATCTAAATTCATATGCATGTGATGTTTGAAATAACATTTAGGCTTTGTTTGGGACGGCTTTTTTATAGCTTTTGAAAACGGGGTTTTAGTACAAAAATTAAAAAATTTGTACTACAACTCCATTTTAAAAATAAAAAAGCCATCCCAAACGAAGCCTTAATAAGGATCCTACATATAAACAAGACATGAAAAGTTAGAAGACACCACATCAATCATACATCATTTATAATCCATGAAATCATTGAGTGATGTTGCATTTTTAAAAAAAAAATTTATCAATCAAATTATGATACATTTAACAAGATATTAATTAGAGATATACCACACTAAGATACAAACCTTATGCATTAATGAAAACACTTCATACATATTACTATTAACAAATTTAAATGATATATCAGATGGTATCCAACACTCTTAAGAGATGAAAAATTAATGATAATGTCATTGGCTAAACATAGGAGAATTTCATATGTTACAATTTATTTATATTATTAGATATAAATATTGTAGAAGCAACAAGTATACATATACTCATGAAAATACTATCTAGATAATCCATAATATTTTGTTTTGCAAATAATTCTATTTATAGTGAACTTTGGGAATAAAAGAAAGAAATCATTTCTTATGACTAATTAAACAAATAGAGAGTATTCTGATTTGGTTGACAATGGTTATACTCCACTCACCCAATTAAATTAAAAAACCTGTTATTTGTACCATTGGATCATGGAAAGATATTTATTCACACTACGAAGATAAATGTAAAATAATAGTTACCAAATAATTCAAGCCATAGAACTTCCAACCCAAACAAATGCATGGAATATGTTGTTAGCTTACTATTATGCATTTTTTTATAGCCAAAGTAATGCTCCACTGCCAACATTTCTATAAAACCTCAAATCATCAAAAATGATTCCATTCATATATCCTTAAACGTTCTAACAATGAGTAGGAAGGGTAATTAATTTAGTGATTCATGACAGATTACATGTTCATGGGCCTATAGCATCAAATTATTGCAACAAAATATATGTGAAGTTTTCTTTCTAATGACGTATGGAGATGAAATAGTTTGATGTTGATATTATAATTAAATCTTGATCTCGAAAAGCTTTAAGTTAATTAAAAGTAATTTATATGAGTTCAATTTTAAAGAATGAGCTATATTAAGAAAGAATCCGTCGATGTTGTCCTTTTTTCTTAAAATCAAGTCTCCTAAATATATTTATTTTTTATCAAAATGCTCATGTTAAATGTCTAATAAAATTTAATTGTCAAAAAAGTTCATCGAATTAAAATAGAAGAAATATCCATGAATAAAGCCGACATAATTACGAGTAACTCTGAGTTTAAATGAAGATAAATTTGAATAAATTTCCATATGCATAAGTCTCATTTTGGCCAAATCAATATATGAAATTTCTACATAAATTAACTACAATCATTATGTCAAAAGAAATCATATATATATATATATATATATATATATCTTTTATAAGGTAATATTATTATTATTTCTAAAACCAGAATGACGCTTCAAACAAAAAAGCCTTTACAAAAGGCAAAATCATACATATATGATGCTTTCAAGTTATATTAATCTAACTAATATCTATGTTGTGGCCACAATTTTATAGAGAGAGTTTCCACAATTCTAGAGAGAAAAAGTGAAGTTCCTTCTTCCATTTTTTTGAATTTTGGATTTCACGGCTTTTTCGTGAGCGGAGGGAGGGGATGACGACGACTGAACATCGGCAATCTCTTGCCATCAGAAATTCATCAAGTCTTCCTTCCATTAGTAATGTATCAAATTTGTCTTTGAATTTGAATGGTGTTGGATATAGCAGATCAAAAATAGAGCTGGGATTTTATAATAACGGAAGACCTAGTAATAATTTGGTTATTAGGGAAGGTTTGCGTCCATCGGTTCACCGGGATGTAGTAGTTGAAGGAAAATGGGAAAATGTGGAGAATGTTCATAATCAAAGAAATGATAAAGAGCTTATATATAAACCTGAGTTTAATACTAAAGCTTCCTCCTCATTTGGTTTGGTTTTAAAAGTTAATAAGTTTATGGGTAATCAGGAAGATGCTTTAGTTAAATCAAGCTAACCATAATCTTGCAGCTAATTTTGAAAGTAATAAGAATGCTATTGCTGATGACAGTGATAATAATGGAACTGTTCGAGCGAAGGATTAGTTCATCTCAGCTATGAAGAAACCACAACACATAAAGTTCTCCTACAAGAATGAATGAATAGAGATGTCAGATGATGGTGTTGCAGTAAAATTAAATGCTGATTTTAAGTATATGACTTTGCAGATATTGAAGAATTCTCTAGTGGTCAATATTTTAGGGAACAATCTGCCATTTCTGCTATGTAGCATGGAGCTAAGAAGGCAATGGAATAAATTTGGGAATTTCCAAATGACTACTCTCGAAATGAGTTGGATTCTTTGTTCATTTAAGAACTCTAGGGCAATGGTGAAAGTTATAGGTGGTGGTCCATGGTATGTTGGAGGCCACATTGTTGGGATGGATAAATTGTGTCTTCCTTCTCTCCAAATTCCTTTAAAGGTATTACTGCACCTATTTGGATTCAGTTTCCTTGTCTTCCTTTATTTTGTTGGGATGAAGAGAATATTACGAGAATAACTTCCTGTGTTAGAGTACCAATGTATTTGGATGGAAACTCATTCAAATGGGAAAAAAGAGAGTTTTCTTGTGTATGTGTCAGGATAAACTTGGAGAATAAACTTCAAAATGGCATTTGGGTAGATGGAATCTCATGTAGATTCTTTCAAATGGTGGACTATGAGAAGATTGATTTACTTTGATAACACTGTGGAAAAGTTGGTCATGAGAGATCGGTTTGTCCAGATGATGCTATTCGTTGAAAGAATCAACCTGTGAAGAAGTAGGAGTTGATGTTAAGGTTCCAAGGGAAGTGAATAATTCTCATGTGCAAAATGATGAATATGGTCCAAGGATTCATGAAATGTTTAAAAATAGTAGATTCAAAAATAGGAGGAGCATTGGTTGAGGAAAAGGTGGGAGAAACTTAAAGGTTGTTAATCACATGGTGGATGATATCTAAGGAGGTGGTGAGGAGGTACCAAAGCAGCTCAGAAAGGATAGTGTGGATGTGGGATTGTTGACTGAAATAGCATAAGCTAAAGATGTAAGAGCATATGTTGCTAAGAGCAATGAGAGGGTTGTGACAAACAAATTTAATGTGTTGTCTAATGATGTTAAAGATGGTGAAGTTGAGTTTCCCATGCGTATGAGGATTATGAAGAATCACGAAGATGCAGTATATCATCCAGATTCTGAACTAATTGCTGTGGATGGTCCAGATTGTGAACTAAATGCAAGAAAAGGAGAAGCTGACATTTTAAATGTTGGTTTGGTCAAGAACAAATTGGCTAAGGATTGAGTTCATTGGGTCTTATTGAACCTAAGCATAGGAAAAAGTGGTGAGATGGAAAAGGGATTAAGATAGGCTGGGATGTTTCCCCTTTGGTTGTTTAATGTCTTCTCTTTTTTTTGAAATTGTAGGGGGGCTAAAAAAAGGGAAGCCTCTCTTTGTCTTAGAGAGATTGTGAGGAACCATGATGTGTTTTTTATTGGTTTGACTAAGACTAAGTTAGCAAATTTTGATAGGAGGGATGTTAATGATATCATTGGGAGTGATTGGGATTTTTTCACCATGTGGCTGAGGGTATCTATAGTGGGATTTTGGTAGTTTAGAATAGGAATGTTTCATTTAAATTGATTGAGAATTCTTCTTAAATAGTGTTTGGGGTTCTTACTACTACTTCTATGGGGTCTTGGAATGTGGCGATGATTTATGGGAATACGTGTTTTCATGAGAGAAGTAGTTTGTGGGATAAGCTTGAGAAGTGTATGGTTGGTAGTGTCTCATCCATTATGTGGGCAGGGGGGGTGTTAATTGCATTTTATGCAAGGAGGAAAAAAGGGGGGCAAGAGGTTTCTTTTCTCTAAGGGACCTAGAGAGATGAAAGGTTTATGATTAACAATGATTTTCATGATGTAGGGGTTATTGGACAAAGATTTACTTGGTGAAACAAAAAATTAAGGTGCCACAAGGATTTGGGTTTACAAATGCTTACTGAACTCTGCAGCATTACAATTAGTTCCTTTAGAAAAAATCAGACATCTTGCAAGGGTGGCTTCTGATCATAGTCCTATAGTTTTCAAATTGAAAGGAATGCATTACAACAAGGCAAAAACCATCGGATTTGAAGTAACTTAGAGGTCTTATCCAGCTGCTTGGAGTATTGTGCTAAACTCATGGAAGAAATTTGATTTTGGTAATGATGTGGACATTTTGCATATAAAGTTTCAAAGAACTTTAAAGGCACTTTCTTTTGGAAAAAGAATAACTGTAAGGACTTATGCTTGTTAAAAGAAGAACTAAAGAAGGAAATATTAGAGCCATAAACGGAGGAGTCCATAGATGCAGTATTAACGTGAAAAACATAATTTTACTTCGAAGCAGGGTGCATGAATTAAATGTTACTATAAGAAGGTTGTCCACTTAGTGGAATCAAAGGGCTAATGTAAGATGGCATGAGGAAGGGGATATAAATTCTAAGTTCTTCCATAACTTTTCCTCGGCAAGAAGGAATAGGAACTTTGTAAGGCAAATTAAAGATGATAATAATAATGTGGTGGAGAAATTTGAATAGATTGAAGAGCTTTTTTTGAGATTTTTTAAGAAGAAGTGGAGATCTAGAGATTTCAAGCTTACTGATTGGCCTTTCATTTCTAAAAATTAGTTGCTAACTTCTTTAGACATGGAGAATTTGAGTGCTTAATTCTCCAAAGAAGAGTTTAAGCATTCAACTTTTCAACAAGGAAATAGTAAAGCACCTAGATTGGATGGTGTGACTTCATCATTCTTTAAGTTCTATTGGAGCATTGTGAAAGAAACTACTTGGAAAGCTATTAATGGTTTCTTTAGGTTCAGATTTATGCATGTAGAATGAAAAGACACTTTGATTGTTCATTCCTAAGGTGAAGAATCCAATCTTGTCTTCCAATCATAGGCCAATTAGTCTTTGCCAAACTACTTATAAGTTTGTTGCAACTATGATGGTCAATAGAAAAAAATATATATATATATATATATCATAGATTATTTCTGAAGAACAAATGGCTTACATTTCAGGTAGATCCATGCCAGAACATTATTTATTGGCTCATGAGATATTAAAAAAAATTTGGATCTATAAGAATAAAAAGGCATGATGGAAGCAAAGTTGGATATGGAGCACGCATATGATAACATGGGATGGCCAACACTACAGCAAAATCTTAAATGGTATGGTTTCCCATCTAAGTTCTCTGAGCTCATTATGGAACGTGTGAAGAAGACTAGGTTCTCTATTATCTTGAATGGTAAGATCTTAAAATGGATCGATGCAAAAAGTAGTTTTTTGGTAGGGGTGTCTTGTATCACCTTACTTGTTCATTATGTGTTCTCAACTTCTATCCAATGCTATCAATCAAAGGTGGTATGAATTTGGTGTCCAAGTGTCATTAAGAAGCTAGAAGATCACACTTCTTTTCTATGATGATGATGTGCTTGTATTTGCTCAAGCAACTATTGAATCTAAAATAGGTTGTAAAACCTAAGCTTATGTCCCAAGGCTAATTAAGAGGTGGGTGAATTAGTAATTTTTAAAAAATTCTTCTTGGATTTTAGATAGAAAACTGATTTTAATTCTAATGCAAGTTAATTAATAATTTCAAAGAAATTTTTCAACCACAATTGATAACTTGCAAAAAATAAAATGAGTAGACGTCAGACCATCACTCTTTATTCATTTGGTTAAAATGATTGAGTGAGAATTGAGCCCATCTATATTTGCTAAATTGAAATGCTAAGGCAGATATAGAGAATTACCTATTGAGAGAGCCCGAAAGAGTCCCTGTGAGGCATTCCTCACCACCCTTTTACTTCTTTGATGCTTTGTCATAATTAGACAGTTGTTAGACCCTGACTCTTTATTCAGTTGATTGAAATAATTATGTGAGTATTGAGCCCATCTATGTTTGCTAAAATGAAATGATAAGGTAGACATATAGAATTATCTTATTGAGAGAGCTCGATAGAGTCCCTCAGAGGCATTCCTCACCACCCTTTCACTTCTCTGATGTTTTATCATGATCGGGCAGGCGTCAAACCCTCACTATTTATTCACTTGATTAAAATGATTGAGTGAGTATTAAGCCCATATATATTTGTTAAACTGAAATGGTAAGGAAAATATAGGGAATTACCCTATTGAGAGAGCCCGATAGAGTCCCTAGGAGTAGGAGTGTCAATTTTTGACACAACCAAAACCCAACCCGAACCTGACACAAACAAATCTGGGTTAGGGACAACCCGAACCTGAAATAGGTTGAGTTCGGGTTCAACAAATCAACTCGTTTCAAAAATTGGGTCGGGTTTAGGTTAACCCAGCAACCCAAAATTTACCACAAATTGACACGAAATTGACTTGAAAACTCATATTTGACTCGAAACTTGAAATTGACCCATTTTTTACACATTTTTTTACACAAAAATCAAAGATTAACATAAAAACTAGCAAATTTAGGTCAACCCCAGGTCATTTGTATAAGGTCAAGTTGAGGCGAACCCATATCGGGTCGAGTTCGGGTACAAAAACCTGACCCGTTTTTAAAAATGAGTCGTGTTCAGGTTGACCCGAATAGTGCCGGGTCAGTTTTGGGTTCGACCCAAACCTGACCCATTGACCCAAATTGACACCCCTACCTAGGAGGCATTCATTACCACCCTTTTACTTCTCTGATGCTTTATCGTGATCAGGCAGGTGTTAGACCCCTACTCTTTATTCACTTTATTAAAATGATCAAGTGAATATTAAGCCCATCTATATTTATAAAACTAAAATTGTGAGGCATACATAAAGAATTTCTCGATTGAGAGAGCCTGATAGAGCCCTTGAGAGGCATTCCTCACCACCCTTTTACTTCTCTAATGCCTTATCGTGATCAGGCACATGTTAGACCATAACTCTTCATTCACTCAATTGAAATGATCAAGTGATTATTGAGCCCATGTATGATTTCTAGATTGAAATTGTAAGGCAGATATAGATAAATACCAGATTGAGAGAGCCTTATAGAGCCCCTGGAAGGCATTCCTCACCACCCTTCCTTACCTTCTACCATGCTGTATCAATAAGATCAAGTATATAGTTAGTTGGTTTTACTGCTCATTTCTGGTTCTCCCCACGGCTCTGCCTTTGCTATAGGGTAAGGCTAGAGGAGAATCCCTTTACACTTTCACCCTTGTGGTGATCCTTACTTTTCTTCTTTCCTCGGCTCTGCCCTTGCTATAGGGTAGGCTAAGGGAGAATTCCTTTACTTTTTCACCCTTATAGTGATCCTTACTTTGGTTCTTCCCTTAGCTCTACCCTTCCTATAGAGTAAGGCTAGGGAAGAATTCCTTTACTTTTTCACCCTTGTGGTGATCCTTACTTTGGTTCTTCCCTCGGCTCTGCTTTGCTACAGGGTAAGGCTAGGGGAGAATTCCTTTACTTTTTTGCCCTTGTGTTTATCCTTACTTTGATTCTTCCCTTGGTTCTGCCCTTGCTATAAGGTAGGCTAGGGGAGAATTCCTTTACTTTTTCACCATTATGATGATCCTTACTAGGATTGTTTCCTCAGCTCTGCCCTCTTTATAGGATAAGGCCAGGAGAAGATCCCACCACTTGTTCACCATTTGATGGTCTTTTACCTACTACCTTACTTCGGTTCTTCCCTTGGCTCTTCCCTTATTATAGGGTAAAGCTAGGAGAGAATCCCATTACACTTTTTCACCTTTTTTTTATTTTTACTATGTTACATTTTCCCCTCAGCTCTGCCTTTGTTATAGGGTAAGACCACGAAAGGATACCCCTACATTTGCACCTTATATTGATCTATCACTTAAGTTCTTTATTCTGCTTTGTTTGTCTCATTCAGAATGCCAACATGCACAGTTCACTAGTTAGTTCACCACCCCTATTGGGGGTTCATTTGTTGATCTCGAATTTATCAAACCCTAAGGTTAGGAGGTTGACTTGGTGAAACTGACCAAACCTAGCCCTAATACCTCTCCCATTCAGTAAGTGGGTTGAGTAAAGTCTGTTAATCCCAGACCAGGGCCCTAGGTCAACCTGGTTGACTAGGTCAACCCAGGTTAACCTAATTAGCCTAGAGAGGTTTAAATCAAATCTAAACCCAATCCATGGCTCCTAGGCTCCACCCCCTTGCCCCTTTGGCCTATTTGACTTGGTTGACCAGGTGATCCATTGACTTGGTCATCCCAAGTCTTAAATAGGTCCTTTTGACCTTTCTTAGGTTAAATAAATCCTATTTTAAGCATTCAAAACCTTTCCTATTAATTCCTAGGGCAAATCCCATCTTAATTGAGCCCATCTCCATCCTAATTAACCCTAGCATTAATCTTGGCCATTGATGATAAGTCTAGGCCTTTAAATAATAAAAATTAGGACTTCTTTAAGGATTTTTTTTGCTCTTACTCTCTCTCCAAGCCACCATAGCTCTTGAGATTTTGTGTGCAGGCTCTTCTAAACTTTTTCCACCCTTCTCCACTTAAACCGACAGCCATAACCCTGGCGATGGTGAGGTCTCTGGCGAACCGAACCAAAACATGTTCCATGTCACTTTGCGTGCAATCTAGGAGACGAGAGCTCATAGAACTTTCTATAATTAGGAGCGTGGACAATCTACAAATGTAATATGCCCTTATACGGTCTAAACCATACACCAATCAAGAAGAAATATTTAACCCTAGTCTAGGACACATAGGGTTAAATGGCTTCGTTATAAGTACATTTAAGGCCCTAAAAATCATACCCCATTGATGCTCTTCATACATATAATCCACATTTAAAATTTCAAATTATTTGGTTGCATACATTAATCAAATGAACTGAAAAAAAGATTTTAGGGTTTCGGCCTAGCTGTGCATAAGCTGATCATGATATCAACAGCTCTGGTCACGCTGTCCCATGGTTCTTTCCAACAGTGGATCAGATCCTGTGATTCGTCATTCCATTCAGCTCAATCTGGGCCCTTAATTTCAAACTGCGGGAATCCGTCAGTCATCTGCCTTTACCCACGTGGATTAGTGTTACGGGGATCGGAGCCGTGTCACAAACAATCATTGAAAAATGATTACACGACACTGTTTGATCAAACTTGTAGGATCGTGTGATGTAGCCCAAGCTAGTGGTGTTTAATTTTTCTTCTTTCTTTTCTACTTTTTTATGACAAGGTTTGTGTGTGGCACAGATGATTGATTGATGAATTTTGATCGATTGTGTAATGGCTGAGCTTTACTTTATTCTATTATCTATGCACTTATTATGTTGTTATGTGTGTGATAGATTACACATGTGCTAGGACCACTTTGATACTGATCTAGTCTTATGCAGGTGGCCACGTATATGCAGCACTTAAATAAAAGGGGGCATAATCATAATGCTTTAAAATTAACATTATTTTCTACAGGTACTCCAGAGACTACTTAACCCCCTTTAAAATTAAAAGAATGTGGTCATGTTTACTTTTATGCACCTATATAATTGCTTGTGATGTGGAATATTATAACTGGCTGTGATTTTTATTAGGATAACCCTGCAGGAGACTGAGTCTAGATTTTCTTTTTCAAAAATGTAATGTAATTTGTATTCTTACTGAGTTGTAAAAATCTTCAAGAGTCCAGCATTTCAAATATATGGTACCACTAGAGAATAAGAAAGACCCCCCATGCTCGGGAAATTTCTTAGTTGTTTGGTTACCCTTCTAGAAGACGAACCAGATAGAGCCCGAAGGAGATGATCCAAAGGGAGGTGATCCATAGAAAGATGATCCACTCGAAGAAAATATGCATGGCTTTAAAGACTTACATCACTTATTAGGATTAGAACACAGGTTGTTGTCGGTGGAGCCTGGCTACCATTACTTTTTTGCAGACCCTGGGTTGTATTTATATGGCACTTGTCATGGACTTTGGACTTTACTTTATTGTGTTGGATTTATATTAATGTGTTCATATGGTTTGCGCAGTAGAAATTGCATGTTTTTTCTAGGTTTATTTCTTGCATGTGCTTGGCCTGATTTTTGCTAGGCCCTCTAAAAAATTTTTTTCTACTCATAATTAATATTCAAATTTCAAGGTTTAAATAATTTAAAAACTTAACAACCTAGGGAATATCCAGAAATGTCTAGAGTCGCATGCATAATGTTACATTCTTCTCTCTCCTTCTAATAAGTCACCTTCCCACCTGCGGGTAGATTCTGGATACTCAGGTCTATAAAGATGAAGTGCCGGATCTAGGGAGGCCCAGTCTTTTCTAAAAATTATTTTATATAAGCCTATATTTTTAAAAAATCTCTTATATATCTGATTGGGAGACTTCAACCAGCATGTATTACATTAAAAACTCCCTAAATAAAATTTTAATTGTATTAGCTCTAGGAGCATTCATCCAACATAGATTTAGGGTCAATTAGGACTCTCTAGACGTTGGATCTACTTTTAAAATACTCAACCTAGCTATCTATCTTTCATAAATCCACCTTAGATTTAGGATTCATGGCTACTACATCGGGCGACTCATAGTAGTCCTAAATGGTGGGTAAGTTCCTTTCCTTCTAGGACTATAAATCCAACTTATCCATGAAAATTCGTTAGGGATTTTAAGCCCTTATGAACTAGCTCAAGGCTAACCAAGAGAGGGGGTGAATTGGTATTTTTATAAAAACCTTTAAATCAAAATACAAAGCTCAAACCACAATTCACCACAAAGAAAATAAAAAGTGTGGAAATTAAATGCGAAAAAAGCAGTAATAAAAGAACACATAGATTTATAGTGGTTTGGTAACTCGACCTCCGTCCACTCCCCGGAGGCACCCTTCCAGTATTGCACTAAACTAAGTGACTCTCTTTTTGCTCCCACAGCAAGGCAGAGAAGCCTTTACAAAACCTCCTTTCCATGGACACGAGTGAGGCAGAGAACCCGACTCCTTTTACTTCCTCCTGATGCAGGCAAAGAACCTTGATTGATTGGTGAAGTAAACCTCCCTCAAACCTCCAAGAATAAGGGATGATGATCAGAGAAGATGAATTGGATCCTTTCTTGGAGCAACCTTTATGAAAACCCCTCACAAACTCCCCCTCATAAGATCCTCCCCCTCTTTACCTCTCTCCCTCTCCTCTAGGCTCTCTCAGGCCAAGACAATAATACAAGATGCCCTCTTAGGTGAACCAAGAGATCTTATAAAGAAGAGCTTCAGAATAGCTCTTAATTGCAACAAATTGATATTATCGTCCAGGACAATCTGGAGATCATCCTAGATGATCAGTATAATTTTAGCTCAATCAGCTAGGATGATATGGGACTATCAAAAGAATTTTTTTTATATCATCCAAGATGATAAGATATCATCATGCATGATTAGTACAAATTGTTGAATATAGTCTAGATAATTGCACTGAATGGATGTTTAGATGATGGAAAAATAGATGAATCATCCAAGTTGATCCCATGATTATCCCGAACGATTAGTTTAAATTCATGAACATTGTCCAGAGCATCACCCTGAATAGCACTTGTCCGATATGTGATCGTCTAGGAATAACTAAGGTTTTTAAACTACTCATCCCAGCCGATCCTGCGATCGTCTAGGCTGAAGTGATAATTTCAATAAAGCCTTAATTGCTTTCATTAATTACAAGATTAATTTAGGAATAAATGTGCTTCATCATCCAAGACATCAACTTAGACGATGTCAAAAAATATAACATGCTTTAACTGATTTGGCAGCTGATTCTTTCTAATTTGATCATATCATCTGGGATGATGTTAATAACGTCCGAGATGGTGTGCTTAAGGACAGCTGCATTAACTAGGATACCCTAATTAAGGTATTTATTTCTTACTGGTCGTCTAGGATAATTTTTGGATCATCTCGAACAATATGAGTAAAAAAAGAAAATTCTAAAATCAGTCAGAACGTTTCCCTAGTGTGTGTGTGCAAGGTTATTTAGCCTCATGAATTTCATTGTTTACAATAGACTCAAGAAGATGTAAAAGATTTTACAAATTGACTCAGACCTAGTATACCCAATCTTGAACTGGTTTAAATTGCAGATTGATCTTGTGGAATTAAAATATTAGTAGGCAAGGTAGTCGCAGAGAAATAGAAGTGTTTGCTATCATAAAAATTATATTTTCTAAAAAACAGATTCACAACAATCTCCCCCTTTTTAATGATGGCAAACCAAAAATTAATTAAAGCAATTGGAATAAATTTTAAAGGAAATACACAGTTTAAATAGTTCAACTAACCAGCATAAACATAACAAACTAGAATAGTAAAAATAGACTAGAACACTACAAATTAGTACAGCTACTCCCCCTTTTGACATCAAAAAAAGGAGGAAAATAACTTAAAATAGAAAAAGACTAAAACAAGGAGAATAATTTCATAAAAATAAACTAAAAGAAAGATGGGTCCTGATCATCCGAAGAATGAGGTGGTGGTGTAGGCTACTTAAAGTAACTAGACAAAGCGGCAAACTATGCTCCAAATAAGACTATGTCCTAGTCGTGTTTTTACTGCTGAGTTGCCACATTAGAGATAAAGTGGGCTATCTCCTCAATATGTTGCAACTCCTACAAAACAACGTAGGTCTTGAATCATCGCTACACTAGCTCAACTTACTGAGAGTGCTAATGAAGCAGAGCAGGTGCAGGAACAAATATGAGAGCCTCCTCCTCTTGAGCTCCCTTGGCTTCCTCATGCCTTAGGTGGAGACTAGTACTGTGAAGAACATGAAAAGCATTATTGGAGTAGAAGGTAGGCTAGAAGTTTGGAGGATCAGGATATTAAAGATTGTATTTTGATTATAAGACATAGGCAATGATATATCCTAGGGAAAGATTGGGCTTCCTCCTATATCCTGGATCTTGAATAGTAGCCTGATATTCAATGCAGTGAAAGATCAAATCAATGGCATTTAATTCACGATGGTCCAAAGTGTAAAAAGTGTTGATTGAAAGAAGTGGAGTGATATGAACGCGATCACCAGCTTTTGGAATAATAGAGGTGTGAAGGACATGTTGGACTGTCATAGCATCTTTAAGAAAGCTGCTAGTATCTCCAACATGAAAGTGAGCATTGGAATTTCTTAAAAAGTGATTGGCCGGAGCCCAGTCATAGTTAGGTTCAGAATACAGGGGGTGGAGTTTATCCCCTGTGGTGGAAAGTTGCAAAAATTCTTTGCAGTTCTGGTATGTGATTTCGACGGGGTGTCGATTCCCATAGGACCCAAGACTAGTAAAAGAGGAATTTATGCGGAGGATGACGGAAAAGTCAAAAAGAAGCTCATAGTTGAATGGGATAGTGAGAGTAAGAAGGAAGGTTAAGGAAATATGCGCAAATAAATCAAGGATAGGATAGGTAAGAATTCGAGGGTTGACAATTCCACATACAATGATCCTGGCTATTTTGTACCTCATATAGGCAGCTTGGTCGCTTGCCTCGGAGAAGCGAGGGTCTAGATTCCCCCTTGAGGAACTCCTAGAAGTATGGAGAGAATGATTTCCAGCAGTCGTGATCAAGAATAATAAGGAAATAGGAAGATCAAGACTGATGGAAGAAGTGTGTCTGAGAAAAAATATTTGGAGTCATCCGAATTTAAAGAATTGGTCAGATCATCCAGGACGATCGCAGAATCATCTAGAATGATCTGGTGCAATAATTTCATCCAGGACGATTGGTTAAAAATGTGATAATATTGTCCAAGATGATCAAATATTGTCCAGCACTATAAGACATAGGTGATCATCTCGAGAAGAAAATTTTGACGACCGTTGAAAAGGAATATCGTCCAGAATGATTAGGTGGATCATCTAAGATGATGTATAATAATATATCGATTGGCCGAATTTAAAATATTTAAAATGCAATGCCATATGTATCGTCCAGAACAAACATGTGGATCATCTGTGATGATCACCAATAATGGATTGTACCAGCCAAATTTAAAGCTTTTAAACGTATTGTCATGTGTATCATCTAGGACGAATAGGTGAATCATATAGGATGATTACTAATAATTAAGCAAAGAGTAAGAGCAACATCCATAATGAAAAAGATTACTAAGGAATATCATAAATGATTGAAGCAGAAGACTATCAAATTGTCTATGATGATAATGCATCGTCCAAGATGATAAAGAGCAGAAAGGTCAGAATAACCTGTAGATGGAATTTAGAAGGGAATTGAACCAATCGTCTAGGATGATATGAATATCATCTAAAATGATGTGACAAAAAATTAAAATAGAGGATGGATGGAGATGATCAGAGAAGGCCCAAAAATATTAGAATCAATTGAAAAAGAAAAAAATAAAATACGAAAAAGATAGAAAATGAACAAAAAATAAGGTTTTTTTTCAAAGCATGCATATGATAAATTCTCTATGTGATTGAATAAAAAATTTATAAGAATCAATGAGTTAACATTGTCAAAATCCAAAAAAATGGTGGAATAACCGATCCTGTTAGCCCTACTTTAGACTTCTCCAAGGCAAACCGTCTTTTAAAAACAAAGATCTAAATAAAAAAAAACATTTAGATAAGAAATAGAGATATTTTTAACACTTGAATCTAGGAAAATATTTTACAGAATAATATATCAAAGTAATTAATCATGATCATGAATCAAGACTTTATAAAATATCAGGTGACACATGAATTCTTCTAAAATTTAAAAAAATTTAAATTAGAAGAAGATTGCTATTGGTGGGCTCATTTTATGCCTCTTGTCAATTTGATTAGCGCTCTTTGTGCATCTTTTGATTTTTGATAAACTTTATTTATATTTTTTTCAATTTTCCATCATTGGACACTTTTTTTATTTATTTTTGTAAGCTCGATCCCTTTTTTAAAATTCTTAAATATTCTTAGTTGTGATTATATATTCCAGATATTAGATAAGAAAAATTTACTCTCTAATAGATGGAAGAGTGAATCAATAAATAGATCAAAAGTCATATGATAAATACGATGACAAGATTACAAAAAGCTGATGATAATATAAAGATTTTGAATATTATATATATAAGATTGATTACTGTAGCAAGATTTAAAAAAATCTTAATTGCAAAGTCCAATTGTTGATTTGAGATAGACTTTTTTTTAGAAAAGAAAATTACACCAGTAAAAGAAGTTAGTGGAAAGAAAACAATAAGTTAAGAAGAACTGTTAAATCCTTATACTTTTGGAATAAAAATAAAAGCAAGGAATTAAGTGTGCTAAAGGAACAGTTGAAGAAAGAAGTTTTGGAGCTTTAAATGGAGGAAGAAGCCAACTCGGGTCTGTCACAGGAGAAGCTGAATTTGCTCATAGGGAAAGTACACAAACTGAATGTGACATTGGGGAGACTATCGACATAGTGGAACCAAAGAGCAAAGACTAAATGGCATGAGGAAGGAGATACCAATTCCAATTTTTTTTCACAATTATGCTGCTGCTAAGAAGAATAGGAATCTTATTAGGCAGATTAAAGATGAGAATAACAATGTTCTGGAGAATCTGAAGCAAATTGAAGATGTTTTCCATGATTACTTTGTTAAAAAGTGGAAAGCCAGAGAGGTAATTCTGACGGGCTGGCCAAACATTCTGGAAGAACAGAAGATTACAAACGCAGAAGCTGAGATGATGAATGCTGAATTCACCAAGGAGGAACTCATGAAGGCTGTCTTTCAACAAGGTAATAACAAATCCCCTGGTATGGATGGCATTAATGCATCTTTCTTAAATTTTAATGGCAAATCGTTGGGGGATGACACTTGGAAGGCGGTTGACAGTTTTTTTAAAAACAGTAAAATTCATGCTGAATGGAAAGACACTTTGATTGTTCTTATTCCCAAGATTAGAAATCCTTTAACTCCTGCAAATTATAGGCCTATAAGCCTATGTCAAACAACGTATAAACTTGTGGCAACAATGAACATGAATAGGCTAAAGTGTTGTATCAATAGAATTATCTCAGAAGAACAAGTAGCTTTGATTCTAAGCAGATCAACGTCGGATCATTGTTTACTTGCACATGAGATTTTTAACAAGTTTAGAATTTCCAAAAAGAAAAAGGGAATGATGGCAGTGAAGCTCGATATGGAGCAAGCTTATGATAGCTTGAGTTGGGATTCATTGAAACAAATTTTAAATATGTTTGGCTTCCCTAGTAAGATCTCGTCAAGTATTATGGAATGTGTTAGTGATGTTAGATTTTCTTTCCTTATTAATGGAAAGGCTTCGAAGTGGATTAATGCTCAAAATGGATTCCGTCAAGGTTGTCTTCTCTCTTCGTATCTGTTTATCATGTGTTCTCAGCTTCTATCAAACGCAATAAAGAAAAGGGGAGCTGACTTAGGGATTCAAATATCACCAAGAGCACAAAAGATATCACATATGTTGTATGCGGATGAGGTTTTGATCTTTGCTCAAGCAACAATGAAGACGACAAAAACTCTCCATTCTATTGTCACGGGATCTGCTCTTGGACATGTATAAATGTCAATATATAAAAATCTCAGATCTTGTTTAGCACTGCTACCTGTCGTTCAAATAGAAATCGGGTTAAAGAAGTTTTGGGATACAAGGAGACGAAGGAATTCCAGTACCTTGGAGTTAAAATCATGTTGAGAAGATTACAGAAGGCGGATTTTCAAGAGGAACTAGATAAAATTTTACACAAGCTAAATTCTTAGGGTAGCAAGAGTTTATCATTGGCTGGTCGGATAATGCTGGCCAAGACATCCTTATTAATTATCCCAAGCTTCTTATCAGCTCATATGATGGTCCCTAAGAAGGTATTGTATGAAGTAGACAAATATTGCAGAGAGTTTGTGTGGCATAAAAGTATGGTAATAAGGGGTTACACTATGTCTCTTGGTCTGAGCTCTGTAAACCAATGGATGTTGGCGGGTTAAGCTTCCATTCAGCAAGTATAAGAGCATGGTCAGTTAAGGCAAGATTGGCATGGCGATTCTTGAATAATCTGGAATCTACTCTGCACTTGAATAATCTGGAATCTACTCTGCACAAAATTATGCTTACAAGATACTAGAATACTATGTTTGATATGGGTGTCAAATCTCTGTCTATTGCTTGGAAAGTTTTAAAAGGAGGGAAATTTTTGAAGCCTTTGCTGAAATGGAGAGTGGTTAATGGGAGGAAGATCAATGTTCTCAAGGATGTCTGGATACTTGACAGAAGTTTGGGAATGTGGCCTACGTTTGTTGACAGCACAAGGTTGAATGATACTATGCTTGACCAACTCATGTCCCAGAACGGTGACTGGAACATGGAGAGGTTGTAGGAGGTATTTAATGAGGACCTCATTTCAATTATTCTGCAAACCTCTATTAATAAAAATCCAGATACATATTACATGGAAACAATAAAATAGTTTTCGGTGAAAACTATTACAGCATTGTCTTATGAAAATGTTATTGATGATTATAGGGGAGAGGGAGACTTTGGTTTTTCAATGTGGCTAAAAAAATCTAAACTTCAACCTCGTGTTGAGTTGTTTTGGTGGAGATTGAGTAAATTTGCAATACCAACCAATGAGTTTCTCGATTACAGGAAGCTTTCTATTCATGCTCTATGTGCACGGGGTTGTCAACAAGTGGAGAACATAGAGCATATCACAGTTCAGTGTAAGTACTTAAAGGAGATCTTACTGAAATTACAAAATTGGGGATTTATGATCCCAGTTTTCTGTTCTTTAGAAGAATTTCTGTTGGAGCTGAGAAGGCAGTCGACTACCTGCTCTAGTATTGTTAGTGTGTATTGCTCGGCGGTTCATGAATGTTGGAAGGAAAGGAACAGGAAAGCACATGGCAAGCAAACTCTTGGCAGCTCTATGATTGCAGCGAATGTTTTATCTATAGCTATGACAAAAGCTAATCCAATGCTAGATAGCTGGGGTGTTAATCTCCCTAGGGAGTCTCAATTGCAGTGGCATCCTCCACCTCTAGATTGGATCAAGGTAAACATTGATGCATCATTATTGAAGAATAACACTGCACGAATTGGAGGAGTCTGCCGAGACTTCAAGGGCAGGCTATTGCTTGTGTTCGGGGAGAGAAGAGTCCATTGGGACATGGCACAGCTTGAAATGGAGACGATTTTGATGATCCGAAAATACATACAAAGGTGGATGTTAGAGAGCGAAGGTATTATAATCGAAGGTGACAAATACAACATTAAATACATTCAAAATTCTATAAATAAAAAAGCTTGGAGAGTCAATAATTGGGAGGACAAGGATTTCATCTTCCTAACCGACTTCAATAAGGTAATCTTCCCATGTTCATAGATTTTGTAACAAAGTAGCGGATTGTTGTGCTACTTTGGCTATTGAGAATAATTTCTTTTTTGATAATTCGTCTTTTGATAGAATTCCTTCTTCCTTATCTAGTTTACTGAAGAAGGAATGTGAACCTTACTTTTAGTTTGTAACTAGGTTTCTTCCTTTTCTTTCTTAATGCATTTTGCAATCCTCAAATAAAAAAAAACAATAAACAGTGTTTTCCCCTTTAACTAATTTAGATATGTTAATCTTTAACATACAAATTTTCAAAAACAAAAATAAGGTATGAGATATCAATTCAACATTGATTAAAACAAATTAAAATGTACGAAGGAAAATAGAATAACATACATGAAAGATAAACAAGGAAAAAACTACAAAAAATAACATAAGTAAAAAAAATAAACAATCAGTAAGAATTAAGTTCATGCATTTATGTCAATCACACTCAATTTGATCCTTAAAGTGATGAAAGTGTCAATGGCGAGTGGTTTAGTGAAGATGTCAGCCAGTTGATTCTTAGTTGCCCCATGGTGTAACTCAATATCTCCCTTAGTCACATGGTCTCTAATAAAGTGATGCATTATATCAATGTGCTTAGTCTTTGAATGTTAGATAGGATTCTTAGAAATGTAAATAGTACTAGTATTGTTACAAAGGATTGAGATTGTTCCTACAGGTAATCCTAAATTCAAAATTTGCTGCTTCAACTGAAGAACTTGGGCCACACAATTCCCTAAGGCAATTTACTCAGCTTAAACAATGGAAAGTGCAACAGAGTTTTATTTTATACTGGACTAGGAGACTAAAGATAGTCCTATGAATTGGAAAGTTCCATAAGTGCTCTTTCTATCCGTCATACATCTTATAAAATCAAAAGAAGTGTTGTTCCTGGGGTATCAGATTCCTACGTTTTGGGTCCCTAAGAGATATCTAAGAATCCTCTTAATAGCAATCAGGTGGAATTCTTTAGGATCAGCTTGAAATCTAGTACAGAGACAAAGACTAAATATTATATTAGGTCAGCTAGCAGTCAGGAAGAGTAAAAATCCAATCATCCCTTTGTACTTCTTTTGATCAGTCGACTTTCCATTTGGGTCCTTATCCGATCGAACACTGGAGGTCATGGGAGTATTAATTGGCTTGGCATTATCTATTTCATACTTCTTCAAGATGTCCTTTATATATTTTATTTGATTTAGAAAAGTTTCATCATCCAGTTGTCTTATGCTAAATCCCAAAAAGTAGGACAACTCTCCCATCATACTCATCTCAAATTCCTTGCTCATTATTTTAAAAAAATCATCACATAGCCTTTTATTAGAAGATCCAAAAAGTATATCATTGACATAGAACTGAACAATGAGTAAATCATCTCCTACTTTTCTTAGAAAAATTTTGGTGTCTATGCTCCTCTTAACAAATTCCCTCTCTAGTAAGAATGTGCTAAGCCTCTCATACCAAGCTCTAAGTGCCTGTTTTAATCTATATAAGGCCTTTTTTAATTTGAAAATATGATTTAGAAATTGGAAACTCTCAAACCCTGGGGGTTGCTCTACAAACACATCCTTTATTATTACCCCATTTTAAAAGGCACTTTTAACGTCCATTAGAAAAAGTTTAAAGCCCTTATAACAGGCAAAAGCTTGTAGCGCTCTAATGGCTTCCAATCTAGCTATAGAGGAAAAATTTTCCTCATAATCAATCCCTTCTATTTGGTTGTACCCCTTAGCTACCAATCTTTCCTTATTCATAACCACCACACCAGAATCATTCACCTTTTTCTTAAACACCCATTTGGTTCTAACTACAGCTTATCCCTTTGGTCTTTCTACAAGCTCCCAGACATTATTCCGAACAAATTGGTTTAACTCCTCATGTATGGATAGGAACCAAAACTCATTAAATAGGACTTGATTGATGTTGGTAAGTTCAGTCATTGTGATAAAGGTAGTTTGGTTCACTTCCTTTCTAAGTTCATGTCTAGTTCTAACACCTTCAGAAGGGTTTTCTAAGATCAGATCTTTAGGGTTACTCAAATAGTACCTCCAATTTCTAGGCAAAGTGTGTGTAGGTTCAACCCTTTTCTTTAGATCTATGTTTTTTACTCCTTGGGTACTCTTACCTACTCCTTTAGTTTTTTGGGGCTCTACCCTCTTCTCCAAATTTTCAAATCCTTGGGTAATCTCTCCAACTTCATCTTCATCCTCAACTGTAGACTTCTTAGGATCAAATTCATCAAACACTACATGAGTAGTCTCCTCCATCACTAATGTCCTTTTATTAAATACCCTAAGAGATATTCCCACACTAGAATATCCTAAGAACACTCATTCATCCGATTTTGGGTCAAATTTTCTTAAGTGAGACTTCCCATTATTAAGAATGAAAAGCTTACAGCATAAGACATGGAGGTGTGAAAGGTTGGGTGTCCTACCCTCAAGGATCTCATAGGGTATCTTATCGAGTTTGGCTCTAACATTCACCCTATTCAACACATAGAAGGTTATATTTATCACTTCAGCCCAAAAGTATTTTGGAAGTGAATATTCAGCAAGCATGACTCTATTGGATTCAACTAAAGTTTGATTCTTCCTTTCAGCTACCCCGTTATGCTGAGGGGTTCTAGGAGCTGAGAAGTTATGACTAATCCCCTTATCCTCACAAAAGTCTCCAAATCTCTCATTTTCAAACTCTCCCCCATGGTCACTATGGATGGTCAAGATCTCACAACCTAGCTTTTTTTGAATCCAAGTGAAGAAGGATCTAAATTCATCAAAAGACTCATTCTTACGTGATAAAAATCTAATCTAAGTAAACCTCGAGTAATCATCGATAATCACAAAACCATAGACTTTCCCTCTTAAGCTAGTAGTGCTAATGGGTCCAAACAAATTCATGTGAAGGAATTATAAAGGTTTAGAGGTGTTAATCTTTAATGGAGTGAAAAGAGGATTGTACTTGCTTCCCTAGTTGGCAGGCATCACAAAGGTGGCCTTTGGTGAACTTAAGCTTGGGGACACCTCTAACTAGGTCTTTCTGGGACACACTCCTAAGGGTTTTCATACTGGCATGACATAACATTCTGTGCCACTACCATGAATCATCAACATCAATTTTTAAGCAAATGAAAGTAGCACATTCAATATTATTTAAATCAAGCAAGTAAACATTGTTGATCCGCTTTCCCTATAAAATAGTGTTGTCTCCAAGAGTAATCTTTCCTCCA
This sequence comes from Dendrobium huoshanense, assembly GCA_016618105.1. NCBI lineage: Eukaryota > Viridiplantae > Streptophyta > Magnoliopsida > Asparagales > Orchidaceae > Dendrobium > Dendrobium huoshanense. Next base: position 54,357,201 of record CM028347.1, on the reverse strand, counting down.
ACCCTAGCTTTCAATGAAATGAATTGATTAGTATCTCCAGTCATGTGTTATGAGCATCCACTATCCAGGTACTATATGCTCTCATGAGGCCTTTTGTGAGAGCATTCCAACAAAATCATCAAATATCAAATTTATGAACCCAAACAAGTTTGAGTTTCCTTTTTATGGAAAGAAGAATGCAATGCATGTGTGTTATGCTGTGAATTATGTAATTTGGATCTCCACACCCAATGTGTACTATGGTGAATGGTCCATATGTGTACTATGTGTCCTAACATGCCACATGAAAACATCTAACACAAGAAAAAGGATGTATTAATCTACCATGTGGTGATGCTTCTTTTTATATGATGCATGCAATGATGGTTTTATTTTCAAAAGCTTTGAGATTTTTAAATTTCTTAAACTCCTTTTTTAACTCAGCATGGGATGACTTTAAGGAATCATATGCATCAGATAATTCAGTATGCTTTTTATTTAATGCATCAAACTAATCAAGTAATGACATGTGATTTCTATCAATTATAGAATGATCTTTAAGAAGAATTTCAGGCTCTTTTATAAATTTAAAAACTCCAATTTCAAATTAGCATGAGATTTTTAAGTTTTCTATATTATGCATGAATTTATTCAAAAACTTCAAGTAGTTGCTCATAGGTTAGTTCACATATCTCTTCTTGGTCACCTTGACCAAGATGATTGTTTGCCATCAAGCATAAGTTTGTTATCTCTTCTTTAGCTTCAGTCTCAAAGGAGTCAAATGCAGAATCTGTTGCGGATCTATGGCTTATGATTTTGATGATAGCAAACATTCTTTTTCTCTACGACTGTCTTATCTACTGACATTTCAGGTTTACATGATCAGACTGCAATTTGGAATCAACTTAAGATTTGGAAAACTAGGTTTGAGTCAGTTTGTACTCTTTTTCCTTTCTTGAGTCTATTGTATTTGGTGTGACTCCTGATGCTTTGTAACTTGGAAGATTTCTGACTGTTCCATAGAGTTTACGGTTTTTGGTAACATCGTCCGGGATGATTTTTTATCGTCCTGGATGATCAGTTCAAAAGTAAAAACCCTAATTAGGGCAACCTCATTAAAGCAGTCATCATTATGCAAAACACATCATTTTGGATGATTTTATATCGGTCAGGACGATAGGCTCAAAACAAAAAGAATCTGCCGCCAGATCTAGTTAGGAATTACTTATTTTTGGACATCGTCTAGAGGATCGTCCAGGACGATCCAGGACAATTTTTCCAAAATTTCTCTGGAATTTAAAGAAAGCAATTATGACTTGATTGCAAGATCAAATCATCCTTGACGATCGTAAAATCGTCCAGGCTTATACGCTGGACGATTGGACATCAGACAGCTATTTTTTAGGGCGATGTTCAGGATGATATTCCATAATTTAAACTAATAGTCTAAGGATGATATATTATTATCCTGGATGATAAGAACAAATTTCTTCTGATTGTCTCAAATAGTCCCGGCAGATTGGGCTTAAATTGCACTAATCGTACAGGATGATATTAGTATCATCCTGGACGATAATGTCGGCAACTTGCATTAATGAGCTCATTTTGAGATCTTCTATTTAAACTACGACATGACACTTTATAAGTGTCTTTGGCAGCCATAGTAGCTTCGTTCTTTTGGAGGAAACTTGAAGAGAGAGCTTGAAAGGGAGTGAGGAAATGGTGGAGGTTGAGAGAGGGATAAGATCCTATGAGGGGGGACTCAAGCGAGTGTGGAGGGGGTCCACACGGTTGCTCCGGCAAGCTCGCACCTGAATACCATTTGATTCAAGGCTTGTCTCGATGGAAGTTCACCAAAAAAGAAGATCTCTTTGGTGTCAAAGGACTCGGCGACTTCGCCGCTCATGGGAATGTGGAAATGATTTTGTAAGGGCTTCTCCTCATAGCTGTGGGCGCTAAAGGAGAGACACTTAGTTTAGTGCAATACTTGGAGGGTGCCTTCAAGGAGTGGACGTAGGTCAAGGTTTGACCAAACCACTATAAATCTGATGTATTCTTTCTTTATTACTTCCGTATTTAATTTTCGCATTTATTTTATTATGGTGATATTGGTTTTGATTTGTGTTTTGATTGAAAGTTATTTTTTACCAATTCACCTCTCCCTCTTGGTTATCCTCGGGCTAGTTCATAAAGGTCTAACATCCCTAACGAACTTTCAAGTGGTATCAGAGCTGTTTTCAAAAAATAAGTTTTTAAAAACTTGAATTTTGATCCATGACTAATTTTTCAAATCATAATATTGCGGAATGTTATTCAATCACCAAACCTCATTTATTTGAAAATATCTCATTTGATTTTTGGAAAACTCGCATGTCTATTTTTTTGTAATCGATTAATTTTTGCATGTGGCATATGATTTTAACTGGTTATACATTACCATCACGTGTTATAAATGGAATTAAAATTGATATTCCTTTTAATCAATGGAACAGGAAAGAATAACTTAATGCTCAATTGAATGTAAAATCATTAAATTGTTTTTTTTGTACTTTAAATTTTGAATATTTCATTTTAGTATCCACGTGCACTACTGGTAAGGAAGTTTGTGATAAACTACACACCATATATGATGGCCCTAGTGAAATCAAGCAATCCAAGTTGAATATGTTAATGCATAACTTTAAACTATTTTCCATGAAATTTTATGAGACGATCTTAGACATGTATACTAGGTTTATTCAAATTATGACATCATTTCATGCTTTAGGAAAAGAATTTTCAAATTTTGAAAAAGTTAACAAAATTCTTTGTTGTCTACTAGATAAAGTTGATGCTAAAATTGTTGCTATTTGTGAATCAAAAAATTGAATGATTATTCAATTGATAATTTGATTATCTCACTCATTGCCTACGAGCAAAGTTTGGGTCAAAGACTTTTGGATGCAGGTGAAATGATTGTTCTAAAAGCTGAAGATTCAGAAAATGATAGATTAGTTGGTGACGAAAGCAATGATTTAACAGGAAAATTAAAAAGCTCACCAAAGCATAAGAATCAACAAAAATGGAAGAAATGTAAAAATGGTAAGGATGTTAAAATTTCTTCTGATGCTATTTGCTTTCGATGTAGGAAGCCTGGACATATAAAAAATCAATGCCCTTATTTAGGAATTCTTCCTGCGAAAGAAAAGGGAAAAGCGAAGAAAATTTCAAACTGGAAAAATAATGAAAAGTAAAAAATCCTGGGCAGACTTGGTTTCAGAAGCATCGGACCAGGAGAAAGATAATGGTTAAAAGACTTATTTGTGTGTTTGTGTTGTGTTTAGTTTTTAGTTATTTTTTGTTCTGTATTTTGTTTTGAATTTATTTTGTGTTTTTGTTTTTGTTTATTCTTTGAATATTTTTTGTTTCATGAAATTTTTTCTCTGATCAACGCACACATTCACTTTTATAAAAATAAAAAATCTACTTCCTGTTTTTTCTTGAAATCTTTGGTAAGTTATGATTGACTTCTATAAAACAGTCAGACAAAGGGAACTCATGATTTTGTTTCTCTTTCTCTCTTCTTAAAGATGTTATTTTACTTTTGATTCAAAATCTTCATCATATTTTAAATTGGATTTTGAAATTGGTTTTTTTCATCTCCCTACATTTTTTCTATCACATAGGAATCTTTTGCAAGATTATTGAATCCGCCTTAAAATTTTTTTAATCAAGTTGTTCGTGTTATCAATAATTTGGGTTTACTTTAGTTTTAAAAATATAAGAAAGAAAGCATATTTTTTGAAAATAATAAAAAAGTGGCAAATGATGTCAAACCAAAAGATGCGCAATGACGCCAAATTTAAAAAACTAATAATACACAAAGTGTATTAAAAATCAAAAGAAGCTCAAAGAGCCATTCAAGTGAAAAAGGGCATAAAATGAGACCACAAAAAAATATGCTTATTTTTTCTTATACTACTAAAAGCCTAAGAAAATCCTTGATATGTTCAAAACTTGTGCTTGAAAATCTTGGTTCCTGATTCAACAATTCGTGCATTGATCTTTTATTAGATATGTTTTATGAAAGGAGTTTGAAAAATTAATGTTTCTTTTTCCCGTTTATTCCTTGATTTGGATATTGGATTAAAAAGTTATTGAGCCTTTAAAAGAACTTGAGTTTGGATTATCAAACTTTGAATTTCTAACCTTTTCTGGGCTATGCGTTGTTAATACAATTCTACTAAGTTTTTGATTAAAACCAAGAGGTAACTTTCTCATTTTAAAATATTTGTTTTGTTCACTAGATCAGGAATTATTTCTGTATTTTAATCATTTTATTTTTGTGTCCCTTCTCTTTTTGATAATGTCAAAGGGGGATAACGTACTATTGTTGAATTTTTGTATTGTTGTCAAATTTGTATCTTTCTCTTTCCTTTTAAAAAAAATTAAAAACAACAAAAATATTTTTATCTCCCCTATTTTTAAAGTGTTATTATAGTGAAGGGTAGATTAGGAGAAAATGTTCATTTTTGAAAATTTAAATTGTAGTGTTTGCCATCATTAAAAAGGGGAAGATTATTGCGGATCTATGGCTTATTATTTTGATAATAGCAAACAATATTTTTCTCTACGACTGCCTTATCTACTGATATTTCAGGTTCACACGATCGGACTGCAATTTGGAATCAACTCAAGCTTGGGTAGACTAGGTCTGAGTCAATTTGTACTCTTTTTTCTTTCTTAAGTCTATTGTATTTGTTGTAGCTTCTGATGCTTTGTAACTTAGAAGATTTCTGACTGTTCCCTAGAATGTATTATTTTTGGTAACATCATCCGGGATGATTTTATATCATCCTTGATGATCAGTTCAAAAGCAGGAACCCTAATTAGGGCATCCTCATTAAAGCAGTCGTCATTATGCAAAATACATCGTCCTGGATGATTTTGTATTGGCCAGGATGATAGGCTTAAAATAGAAAGAATCTGCCGCCAGATCTATTTAGGAATAACTTATTTTTGGATATCATCCAGAAGATCATCCAGGACTATAAATATCATCCAGGATGATCCAGGACAATTTTTTCAAAATTTTTTTGGAATTTAAAGAAAATAATTATGACTTGATTACATGATCAAATCATCCTGGATGATCGCAAAATCGTCCAGGCTGATACGCTGGACGATTGGACATCAGACAGCTATTTTTCAGGGCAATATTTAGGACGATATTCCACAATTTATACTGATCGTACAGGATGATATATTATCGTCCTGGACGAAAAGAACAAATTTCTTCTAATCTTCTCAAATTGTCCCGGCTGATTGGGCTTAAATTGCACTCATCGTACAGGATGATATTAGTATCTTCCTAGACGATAATGTCAGCAATTTGAATTAATGAGCTCATTTTGAGATCTTCTATTTAAACTATGACATGACACTTTGTAAGTGTCTTTGGCATCAATTGTAGCTTCGTTATTTTGAGGGAAATTTGAAGAGAGATCTTGAAAGGGAGTGAGGAAAGGGTGGACGTTGAGAGAGGGAGAAGAGTCTATGAGGGGGGACTCAAGGGAGTGTGGAGGGGGTTCTACACGGTTGCTCCGATAAGCTCGCACCTGAATACCATCGGATTCAAGGCTTGTCTCGAGAAAAGTTCACCAAAGAAGAAGATCTCTTTGGTGTCAAAGGACCCGGCCACTCTGCCGCACCGGGGAAGGTGGAAGTGATTTTGTAAGGGCTTCTCTACCTAGCTGTGGGTGCTAAAGGGGAGACACTTAGTTTAGTGCAATACTTGGAAGGTGCCTTCAAGGAGTGGACGTAGGTCAAGGCTTGACCGAACCACTATAAATCTGGTGTGTTCTTTCTTTATTACTTCCATATTTAATTTCCGCATTTATTTTATTGTGGAGATATTTGGTTTTGATTGAAAGTTATTTTTAACCAATTCATCTCTCCCTCTTGGTTAGCCTCGGGCCAGTTCATAAGGGCCTAACATCCTTAACAAACTTTCAAAATCCACCAAAACGTCTTTTAGAACCTCTTCTTTTCCTTCTTGAACTTAGGTTTCTCCTCACCTTTCTCCTTGATTGGGTGAGTTTTAAGTGTAATACAATCAGCTTTAACATATCATAGCTTCCTACATTCAAAGTAAATCATATCGTTAGAACACTTAAATTTTTTGTTTGCCTTACCTTTATTCCACTTTTGATGGTTCTTTCGCTTCTTCCTTAGAAAGTTTTTGAATTATTTTGTGATTGAAGTAACATCATCACTTTCAGACCAGAAAGAATTTGTGTCCGTGTTGTTGGCCTTCAACGCCACAGTTTTCTCCTTCTTTTTCTCGCCTGCATCAAAATTTCTTTGATTCACCCCTTACTCAAAAGCAATATGTGATCCAAGTAAGTTATCAATTGAATAAGTATTCAAATCTTTGAATTCAGTAATTGCAGTAATCTTAGTATTAAAGAGCAAGGAAAATAACTTAAAATTTTATTCACTTTTCATAGTTAATGAATTCTCTTCCTAAGGCTTGTAAAGAGGTAACAATTTGAGGGAGCCTTGTATACATTTCAAAATTTGATTTGAAATGTTTCATATAAAAAAGTTCATAATCATGCAATAAAATATTCAACCGAGATTGCTTAACTTCATTGGTTCCTTCATAAGTAATACACAAATTAATCCAAATCTCTTTACCAGTAGTACAAGTTGAAACAAGTATATAATCTTCAGATTTTAAAGCACATAAAAAGTAGTTCAACTATTTTGAATTAAGTTGTGCTAAATCCCTATCATTAAGAGTTTATTCAGTAAAAGAAAGTGGAACAGTAACGCCATTAAGTTTACCAGTTGGAGGAGTATAGCCAACTTTAACAAGCATCCACAAGCGATAGTTAGTTGATTGTAAAAACATAGACATGCGAGTTTTCCGAAAAATCAAAAGGAATATTGTCAAAAAATGGTGGTTGGGTAATAGAATACCCTTCTGTAGTATTACAATTACCAAAGTTTGTCATAAATCAAAATTCAAAGGTTTTCAGAAACTTAATTTTATGAATCTCGCTTTGATACCACTTGAAAGTTTGTTAGGGATGTTAAGCCCTTATGAACTTGCCCAAGGCTAAGGAAGAGGGATGAATTAGTATTTTTTAAAAATCTTTAAATCAAAACACCAAACTCAAACCACAATTCACCAAAAATAAAGTAAAAAGTGCAAAACTTAAATGCGAAAAAAGCAGTAGTAAAAGAACACAGAGATTTATAATGGTTCGGTCAACTAGATCGACGTTCACTTCCCGGAGGCACTCTTTGGGTATTGCACTAAATTCAGTAACTCTCCTTTTTCTCCCACAGTAAGGTGGAGAAGCCTTTACAAAACCTCCTTTTCACCAACACCGGTGAGGCAAGAGAACCCAACTTCTTTTGCTTCCTCCTGAAGCAAGCAGAGAATCTTGATTGATTGCTAAAGTAGACCTCCCTCAAACCTCCAAGAGCAAGGGATGACTATCAGAGAAGATAACTTGGATCCTTGCTTTGAGCAACCTTTATGAAAACCCCTCATAAACTCTCCCTCACAAGATCCTCTCTCTCTCCCTCTCTCTCTCTCCCTCTCTTCTAGGCTCTCTCAGGTTAAGACAATAAGAAAAGATGCCCTCTTGGGCGAACCAAGAGATCTTATAAAGAAGTGCTGTTGAATAGCTCTTAATTGCAATAAACCAACATTATCATCTAGGACGATCTAGAGATCGTCCTATACGATCAGTACAATTTTAGCTAAATCAATCAAGACGATTTGGGATGATCAGAAGAATTTTATTTCAAGATTAATTTAGGCATAATTGTGTTTCATCATCCAGGACATCGTCCTGGATGATGTCCAAAAATATAACATGCCTTAACTTATCTGACAGCTGATTCTTTCTAATTTGAGCCTATCGTCCAGTACGATGTTAACATTATCCTAGATGATGTGCGTAATGATGGCTGCCTTAACTAGGATGCCCTAATTAAGGTTTTTATTTTTCAGTGATCATCGAGGATGATTTTTGGATTGTCCCAGATGATGTGAGTAAAAATAGAACTCTAAAATCAGTTGGAAATTTTTCCTAGTGTGTGTGTGCAAGGTTACATAGCATGAAGAACCACATCATTTACAATATACTCAAGAAAAGATAAAAGATTTTACAAACTAACTTAGGCCTAGTCTACCCATTCTTGAGTTGATTCAAATTGCTGTTTGATCTACTGGACCTAAAATGTTAGTAGGCAAGGCAGTTGTAGAGAAACAAAAGTTTTTACTATCATCAAAATTAAATTTCATGAAAATAGATTCGTAATAATCTGCATCACACAGATGATGCCGCTTACATCCCTTCTCTCTGGATGTTTTGAGTGATTGATTTCTTTTCTTCACTTTCTCAATACCTTAGCCCCTCTGGATGCTGAGATAAACTGTGCATGTTGACTAAGTCCCTTGAGCCTATCTTTCCTTTTGAGTAGTATTTCCTTGTCTTCTCTATGTGTGCCAATTCACTTTATTTGGGAAGAATAATATTGGATTCTTAATCAAGAGTTTTCTCGGACCTTAGGCATGAGATGTAATTAACCATGGGGGCTTGCACCCATGGGAAACAAAACTCCACCATCAAATAAACCCCACTCAAGCTTATGTATTGGGTGGGGGAAACCCATGATAATGATCATATCGTATATATTACTACCCATTAGGGTGCGCTGGCGAGAGATACGATTCTCAATGGTTAGTCGTATGCACAATCTAATCTATCCTCCTGTTGGCGTGTTTGTGAGGAGCGCGGAGACCCGCGATCATCTCTTTCCCTCGAGGTGGAGCGATCAAATACCCTCTTGACTTTGTAGCTGAATGGTGTCCTTTCAGAGGTCCATTACTACCAAGACCCCACACAATAGTAGGCTCAACATTCCATTTAACATAATAGAGCCACTGCCAAACTTTAGAGTGGCTTTACTATAACAACACATGGTGGGATTTCTCCCCCTATAATTCTTGGCCATCATACAATTTGCCCAAAGACTCACATTTTCTCTAAGGTTATAGCAAAGTTTGTAAGTAAAAGCATAAGCCAAATAAAACATAGTCTTACACTCTAAAGCCCCTTCATGAATAGTCCCATAAAATTTACCCTAGGATGACCAATGAAGCTTAGAACTGTTCCCAGATCCTTTTTAAAAGAACATATTGAAAATTCAATCAATTCTATAGCATACAGTCTTAGTATGAAGAAGGTGTTGAAAACTACAAATCGGAATAGAGCAAAGCACACTTTTAATAAGAATAAGGTGGCCACCAAAATTTAAGAAATTAGAATCCTAAGAAGAAAGTATGTTCTAGACCACACAAATTAAATCATAAAAGGGAAAAGTCTTCTTTCTACCTTTATAAAGAGGAACATCCATATATTTTAAAGGCAAAAAATGTTGAGTAAAGACAGTAAGAATCTTAATAGTCATAATACAATTAGAAGACACTTTTTAGTAGCAACAAAATAGTATTTGTGCTTATTAAAAACCAAACCACTAAACAATTCAAAGCAATCAAAGAAACTCACAATTTTATCATTCTTATCCAATGAACCATTCAAAAACACAATGAAATCATCTGTGAAAGATAAACGCAAGATTTTAATGCCACCTAAAGTTCTAAAATAGAGACTAGGGCATTTATCAAAAAGATCAGCCAGAACCCTAGAAAGGTAATTTGTAGCAATAATAAAGAGAGCAGGAGAAATGGGATCACCTTGACGAAGCCTATGAGAAGCCTTAAAACAATCATGGTTCTTACCATTCACAATGATTGAGAAAAAAGTGCTTTCAATACATGTCCTGATAAGGTTGATAAAATTGTAATCAAAACCAAATAAACTCAAGATATTGTAAATAAACTTCCAACTAATATTATTATAAGCTTTAGCAATATCCATTTTCATAATCATATTACCTCCTCTAACCTTGACATCCAAGTCTTGAATAAATTCTTGCGCCAACAGAATATTGTTAGTTATGGCATGACCTTTGACAAAACCCATTTGAAAAGGAGAAATAAGCTTAGGTAATAAAATAGTGACCCGATTCATCAAAATTTTACAAAGCAGTTTATTAAAGATAGTACACAAACTAATAGGTTTAAATTTATGCCAGGAATTCAAAGCACTATTCTTGGGAATAAGCACAATAGAGGTAGAAGAAAAAAACTTAGGAAAAATAAGAATACCATTAAAGAAGATATTGACAGTAGAGAAAATATCATTATAAATAACAGGCCGTATGTTATGAAAGAACTTCATCATGAAGCCATCTAGACGCACCACAGAATCCGCATTCATACCAAATAACATATCTTTAACCTCCTTAAGCGAAGGAGATTTAGATAAGACAATTTTATCCTCAAATGAAACAATTTTAGGAATAATAGATGGATTTCGAATAGTAGAAGGATTAAAAGTATTATTAAGATAGTTTTGAAAGTGATTAACAACCAAATTAGCAATTTTAGAATTATCCTCAGTAACAAAGCCATCATCGCGACTAATTTTATGAATGCAATTAGTAGAACCTTTGTTATTAACCAAAGCATAAAAATATTTAGTATTATTATCACTTCAGCCAAATGCTTGACAGTTGCTTTCTACTTCCAAAAAATTTCTTTCTTAATCTTGAAACTTACCAAGCTCAGCTTTAACCTCATTCAAAAGATAGAGATTGGACTCAGAGGGATCCAGCTGACAAAGATCCTCAGAAGAATTCACCTTGTCTTCCACAATAAAAATATTAGAAAATAAATTTTAAAAACATTATAATTCCACCAGTTCAAAACTTGCTTAAGCCTTTTCAACTTAAATAATAGTATATTCATACCAGAGATAGAATCATTAGGAAAAAAAGGGGCTTTTCAATTATTCTGAATGACATCTAGAAATGAATCATGAAGCAACCATATGTTTTGAAATCTAAATTGAGAAGGGAGACCCCTAGCCCTATTATTAATTTTGATAAGAAGAGGAGAGTGATTAGAGAGGGTCTGGCTAAGGTGGTCAACCTTAATTAACTCAAAGGAATTAAGCCAAGCCTTATTAAATAAAACTCTATCAAGCCTTTGCCACAAATACTCAAGATACCAAGTAAACTTATTACTAGAATGCCCGATATCAATAAGGTTGCAATCTATAATCATATCATTGAAATCCTCCATCGACTGATAGATAGGAAAAGAACCTCCAATATGCTCAGTCAGGTTAGAAATAGTGTTAGAATCACCACCAATAAGCCAAAGAAGATTGCAAATTCTATGAAATTGACTGATTTGATCCCATAAAATATTTCTAGTATAACGAGAAGAAGCAGCATAAACAAAAGAAGCACAACATTGAAAACGAGAACTTTCTATATTACAATGCAATACTTGAGTAAAGTCTACAATGATATCAATTCTGACAAAATCTTTCCAGAAAAACTAAATTTTATGGCAACATTCGACTTAACATGTTTAAAACCCAGAAATTTAGTAGTACCAAGTAATTTATCCACAGAAATAAGAGGCTTAAGCAAAACAAGAATAAACACATTATAAATACGACATATATTTTTAACTCTAACCTTAGAGAAAGGCAACCAATACCCCTTACATTATGAATACGACATAAATTTTTAATGCACTTATGTCTTTTAAGATGGAGGTAATCATAGCGCATAAAAGCCCAATTAATTAATTAAAGACCCTCAACTTCAATGCATATGTATTTTCTAGCAATAGTTAAACACAAAGCATAAAGGTCTTCTTATTATTTAAAATTTATTAAAGATCCATAAATTTAATGCTATTCAACTCTCAAAAGGAATCAAACATAAAGCATGAAAGTACCTTTAATTAATTATTCAATATTAATTAATGAATTATTTATGAGTTGATATTTATTAAGATGATTAAAAATTTTGAATTAATTAATGTTATTTAATCATTTAAGTTTAATGGTTTAATTTTATCTTAGAATTTTATTAACTTTTCATTTTGCTTATTTAATTAAATTATTTAGATTATATTATTAATTTGTTTATTTTAAATCCATTAATATTTTTATTTATTATCGTATCATAAATTGAATTTTTTTGTGGTTAATTATCTTATTACTTTTTTATTAACATACTTATTTTATTAGGCCCATTATGATTCTATTAAAATTGAAAGGGAAAATTCAAAGTGTGGATAATAAATCAATACTTTGCATACCTTATTTTATCACTATCGAATGAAATCTTACTTGCTAGCAGGATAGCAGGTTTGAAAAATTAAATGTTGGGTTTTTACAATTACCTAAAGTTTTAGGAATCTAATTAAAATGTAAGGATTAGAGGACAGGGTGCTCTAAGTTTTAGAATTTATCTCATCAGAGCTTGTCAAACGTGCAACCAACCCTATCATCTCCATTTAGCAAAAAGGGAGGTGACTGATTGCTCCATAATTTATTGTTCAATCAGTTCTAGATGTACCTCACAAATAATATGAAGAGAAATGAAAGTGTTAAAATTTCATGTATTTTTAATATCTAAATTGAAATACATATGAAGTCTAAAATAACATTAAATAATGATCCTAACTATAAATAAGGCAGATGAAGTAAAAAAAAAACGCATCAATCATGCGTCATTTAAAATCCATAAAATTATTGAGTGATGTTATATCATACAAAATATTATATGTTTAACCAGATATTATTTGGAGATATACCATACCAAGATGCAATCTTTGTGCATTAATGGAAACACTTCATATAAATTACTATTAGCGAATTGAAATGACAAACCAAATGGTAACTTACACGCTTAGGCAATGAATAGTTAATGATAATGTGAATTGCTAAACATAGGAGAATTTTCATATGTCACCATTCATTTATATTAATAATTATTAAAATTATAGAAGAAACAAGTACACATATACTCATGGAAATACTATCTACATAATCCATATTATTTTGATGATTTGAAAATAATTATATACATATTGAACTTTTGGAATAAAAGAAAGAAATCCTATCCTCTGACTAAACAAACAAAAAGAGTTATAAAGTGGATGACAATTATTATACTCCACTAATCCAAGCAACCCAAAATTGGTGACATTCATACCATTTGAACATATATAGAAATTAATTCACATTACCATGAGAAATATAAAAAAAATCTTTCTCTACACATATAAAGTTCAAGAGAAATCAATATCAAATCATTCAAGCAATAGAACTTCCAACCCTAAAAAATGCAGGGTATATATTGTTAGCTTATTATTATACCTTTATTTTTCTACCCAAAGTAGTACTCCATGCCTGACAATTATATAAAACCTAAAATCACAAAATAAATATGTATATACTTTAATAAATTTTTTTTGAAAAGGAGCTAATAGTAATACTAAAATTCTCTGGTCTTCTTTGGAAAAGTGTTGTGGTGTAATGGATGAGGGTGCCTTGGGGTGTAAGACTTTGTAGGGTTTTGTTTGTGCTTTTTGTTTCAAGTTGTGGAACAACCTTTATGCTAAAATGATACTCTAGGCTAAGTTTATATTAGCTAAGCACTACATGGGTAAGCACCTGACAGTCTTTTTTTTTTTTAATAAAGGTGACTCAAAAGTGCTGTAGAGACTTTTCAAAGTTAAATTATTGGTTGAGCCATACCTCTCATGGGGCCTTGATGGTCGGAACATTTTCTTTTGGTAAGACAGCTGGTTGGGGGGCAATCTGTTGATGCCAATATTAACACTTCTTCCACTGCGGCGGTTTATGTGAACAATTTTATTTCTAATAACAGTTAGGATTATAATAAACTAATCAATGTTATTCTTGACTTTATCATTCAAGAAATTTTGAACCTTCCTCTGAACACTGATTCTAATGATTTATTATTATGCAATTTGTCCAAAATGGGAGTTTTATATTAAAGGAAGCTTGGAATGCATTTAGATCCAGTAATTATGCTACTAATTTTTTTCTATGATTTGGCATAAAAGTATTCCTTCCAATGTGGTTATTTTCATTTGGAGAATTCTTCATAAGTTCATTCCTACTAATGATAGCTTGATGAAAAGAAATTTTGAAAGTGCTCTAATGGCACTAGAAAGTTCGTTAGGGATGTTAAGCCCTATAGAACTGGCCCAAGGCTAACAAAGAGAGAGGTGAATTGGATATAAACTAATCAATGTTATAACCAAAGTTAAAACTCAAACCAAAATCATCACAGAATTCAAAGTGCGGAAGAAAATAATGCAAAAGCAATAATAAGAAAAGAACACATCGGATTTATAGTGGTTCGGTCAAACCTTGACCTACGTCCACTCCTTGGAGGCACCCTACAAGTATTGCACTAAACAAGTGTCTCTCCTTTAGCCCCCACAGCTAGGCGGAGAAGCCCTTACAAAATCACTTCCACCTTCTCCGGTGCGGCGGAGTCGCCAGGTCCATTGACACCAAAGAGATCTTCTTCTTTGGTGAACTTACCTCGAGACAAGCCTTGAATGCGATGGTACTAAGGTGCAAGTTTGCCGGAGCAACCGTGTGGAATCCCCTCCACACTCCCTTGAGTTCCCCCCCCCCCCTCACAGGATCTTCTCCCTCTCAAACTCCACCTTTTCCTCTCTCCCTTTCAATCTCTCTCTTCAAGTTTCCCCCACAAGAATAAAGCTACAATGGCTGCCAAATACACTTACAAAGTGTCATGCCAAGCTTAAATAGAAAAGCTTAAAACAAGCTCATTATTGCAAGTTGCCAACATTATCATCCAGGACGATAGGTATATCGTATTGACTGATCAGTACAAATTCAGCTCATCAGCCCGGGATGATTTAGGACGATCAGAAGAAAATTAGTTACATCATCCTGGCCGATATGACGATCGTCCAGGCCGATTAGTTTAAAACCGATTTCAATCGTCCTGATCATCGCCCTGAATTCGAGCTGTCTAATGTAGATCGTCCAAGACATCGTCCCGGCCGATCAAGAGATCGTCCCAGACGATATGACCGTATCAATCAACCATTAATGCTTTCCAAATATACTAGATCAATTTAGGCATAATTGAGTTAGATCGGCCTGGATGATATAAAGATCGTTCTGGCCGATTTCCTAAAATAAAGAATTTTTAAACTGATTATGGTGGCTGATTCTTTCTGAATTGAGACTATCATCCTGGCCGATATAGGTATCGTCCAAGCCGATCAGCTAAATACGGTTGCCTTAATGAGGATGCCTAATTAGGGTTTCTGGTTTTGGATATATCGTCCTAGACGATATAAATATCGTCCTGACCGATAATACCAAAAATAGAATCTTATAGGGAACAACAAAAAACCTTCCAAGATATAAATCAACAGATCCCACACCAAATACAATAGACTCAAGAAAAGAAAAAAGATTACAAACTGACTCAGACCTAGTCTACCCAATTTTAAGCTGATTCCAAATTGCAGTCCGATCGTGTGAACCTGAAACGTTAGTACATAAGGCAATCGTAGAGAAATAAGAATGTTTGCTATCATCAAAATCATAAGCCATAGATCTGCAATAATCTCCCCCTTTTTTATGATGGCAAACATTTCAATTTGAATTTGCAAAAAGGAACATTTTCTCCTAATCTCCCCCTTATTAGAATAAACCCTTTTTAAAAAAAAAGAGGAGATAAAATTTTTTTTTATTTTAAATTTTTTGAAAAGAAAGAAAAAATGATATAAATTCAACATTACGTTCTCCACCTTTGACATTATCAAAAAGAGAGAAGGCACAAAAAACAAAACGAACAAAAAATGTTCCCTGATCTAGTGAAAAACAAATATTCTTTAAAATGAAAAAGTTACCTCTTAGTTTTCATGAAAAACTTAGTAGACTTGGATTGACAACGCATAGTCCAGAAAAGGTTAGAAATTTAGAATTTGATAATCCAAACTCAAGTTCTTTAAAAAGGCTAAAAAACTTTTTAATTTAATATATAAATCATGAAATAAATTAGAGAAAGAAATAGTTATTTTTTTAAAAATCTCCTTCCATAAAATATATGAAATAGAAGATCAATGCACGAATTATTGAATCAGGAATCATGATTTTCAAATTCAAGTATCGAAAGTATCAAGGGTTTTCTTGAGCTTTTAAGAAGTACAAGAATGGTAAGCATTAAACTTTTGTGGGCTTATTTTATGCCTCTTGACAATTGGTTGGCACACTGCGCATCTTTTGATACACTTTATGTATTCTATTTTTTCAATTTGTTGTCTTTGCGCATCTTTTTATTTTTGGCATCATTGACCAATTTTTTGAATATGCTACCTTTCTAAAATCTTAAAAACCAAAAGTAAACACATACTATTGACAAAAATGAAATTCTTGTTTAAGAAAATTATGATGTAGATTCAACACTTTGCTAAAGATTCCTATACGACAAATAAAATGTAGGGAGATAAAAAAAATTATTTCAAAAACCAATTTAAAAGATGAAAAAGATTTTAAATCAAAAGTAAAATAACCTCTTTTAGGAAACAGAGATTGAGAGTCAAAAATATGAATTTCCTTCCTTTGACTATTTTTAGAGAAGTCAATCGCAACTTACCAAAGATTTCAAGAAAAAATACAAAGTAGATTTTTTATTTTTAGAAAAGTGAATGTGTGTGTTGATCAGAGAAGAAATTTCACGAAAACAAAAATTTCAAAGAATAAACAAAACTAAAACACAAAACAAAAATAAAAACAGAACACAAAAACACAAAAGGCTTTTAACCATTATCTATCTCCTGGTCCGATGCTTCAGAAACTAGATCTGCCCATGAGATTTTTTGCCTTTCATTATTTCTCGAGTTTAAATTTTGCTTCGCCTTGCCCTTTTCTTTCGTAGGAAGAATTTTTAAATTAGGGCACTGATTTTTTATATGTCCAGGTTTTCTACATTGAAAGTTATTAACGTTAGAAGGAATATGAACACCCTTACCTTTTTTACCTTTTTTTCACTTTTGTTTATGCTTTGGTGAGCTTTGTGATTTGCTTGACAAGTCATTGCATTCGTCACCAACTAAGCAATCTTTTTCCGTATCATCAATTTTTAGAACAATCGTTTCACCTGCATCCAAAAGTCTTTGACCCAAACCTTGCTCGTAGGCAATGAGTGAGCCAATCAAACTATCAATGGAATAATCATTCAAATTTTTTTATTCACAAATAGCAATAACTTTGGCATCAAATTTTTCAAGTAAACAACGAAGAATTTTATTGACTTTTTTAAAATTTGAAAACTCTTTTCCTAAGGCATACAATGAGTTTACAATTTGAATGAATCTGGTATACATGTCTAAGATTGTTTCATAAGGTTTCATGAAAAATAATTCAAAAACATGCATTAACAAATTCAACTTGGATTGCTTGATTGCATTCGTGCCTTCGTATATGGTATGTAGTTTATCCCAAACTTCCTTACCAGTAGTACAAGTGGATATTACATGAAATCTTCAGAATTTAAGGCACAAAAAAAAAATAGTTTAAAGATTTTGCATTCAATTGAGCATTCAGTTGTTCTTCCTTATTCCATTGATTAAAAGGAATATCAGTTTTAACTCCACTAACAATGCGTGATGGTGATGAATAACCAGTTAAAATCATATGCCACATGCAAAAATAAATCGATTGCAAGAAAATAGACATGCAAGTTTTCCAAAAATCAAATGACATATTTTTAAATAAAGGAGGTCTGGTGATTGAATATCTTTCCACAATATTACGATTAGTCGTGGATCGAAATTCAAAAGCTTTTAAAAACTTATTTTTTTGAAAACGACTCTGATACCACTTGAAAGTGCTCTGATGGCACTAGAAAGTTTGTTAGGTATGTTAAGCCCTACAGAACTGGCCCAAGGCTAATAAAGAGAGAGGTGAATTGGATAACTTTAAAACCAAAATCACCACAGAAATCAAAGTGCGGAAGAAAATAATGCGGAAGAAATAATAAGAAAAGAACACACCAGATTTATAGTGGTTCAGTAAAACCTTGACCTACGTCCACTTCTTGGAGGCACCCTCCTATTAATGCACTAAAGAAGTGCCTCTTCTTTAGCCCCCATAACTAGGTGGAGAAGCCCTTACAAAATCACTTCCACCTTCCCCGGTGCGGCGGAGTCGCCGGGTCCTTTGACACCAAAGAGATCTTCTTCTTTGATGAACTTACCTCGAGACAAGCCTTGAATCCGATGATACTAAGGTGCGAGTTTGCCTGAGCAACCGTGTGGAATCCCCTTCACACTCCCTTGAGTTCCCCCCCCCCTCACAGGATCTTCTCCCTCTGAAACTCCACCCTTTCCTCTCTCCCTTTCAAGCTCTCTCTTCAGGTTTCCCCCACAAGAACGAAGCTACAATGGCTGCCAAAAACACTTATAAAGTGTCATGCCAAGCTTAAATAGAAAAGCTTAAAACAAGCTCATTAATGCAAGTTGCTGACATTATCGTCCAGGATGATAGGTATATCGTCCTGGCCGATCAGTACAAATTCATCTCATCAGCCCGGGACAATTTGGGACGATCAGAAGAAAATTAGTTACATCATCCTGGCCGATATCACGATCGTCCAGGCCGATTAGTTTAAAATTAATTTAAATCATCCTGATCATCGCTCTGAATTTGAGCTGTCCGATGTAGATCATCCAAGACATCGTCCCGGCCGATCAGGCGATCGTCCCAGATAATGTAATCGTATCAATCAACCATTAATGCTTTCCAAAGATACCAGATCAATTTAGGCATAATTGATTTTGATCAACCTGGATGATATAAAGATCATCCTGGCCGATTTCCTAAATTAAAGAATTCCTAAACTGATTATGGCGGTTGATTCTTTTTGAATTGAGACTATCGTCCTGGCTGATACAGGTATCGTCCAGGCCGATCAGCTAAATGCGGATGCCTTAATGAGGATGCCCTAATTAAGGTTTTTGATTTTGGACATATCGTCGAGGACGATATAAATATCGTCCCGGCCGATATTACAAAAAATAGAAATCTTATAGGGAACAACAGGAAATCTTTCAAGATACAAATCAACAGATCTCACACCAAATACAACAGACTCAAGAAAGGAAAAAAGATTACAAACTGACTTAGACCTAGTCTACCCAATATTGAGCTGATTCCAAATTGCAGTCCGATCGTGTGAACCTGAAACGTTAGTACATAAGGCAGTCATAGACTATCATCAAAATCATAAGACATAGATCTGCAACAAATTTTACTTTACCATCCAAGTGCCAATGTTGTTATCATGTGGAGATATGCATTATATTTTTATTTCTGGTCCTTTAGCCCTTAAAACTTAGAGTTATTTTGATTATATTTTCTAATTAAATTGCTTTAGTGCTAAATTTTCAATTAAAGCTATGCGTAATTCTTGGTTTATTAAGTCTAAAGGTCATATAAAAAATGTTATTCCTCCTCTTATTTTGTGGTATTTATGGTTGAAATGAAACAATTATATTTTTAATAGTATTTTTTATGAACCATCATAAGATTATAAAAAATGTGAAAGACAAGGTGTTGAGTATTTTTTCTATTAATCTTCTCTCTGTTAAGAGTTTTAAGAATTATTTATTTGTGGCTGATGATTTCGGTATCAGTTTGGAGGAGGCTATTCCTCCTTTTCAACCTAGGCTCATTTACTGGATCAAACATTCAAATAATTCGTATAAGTTGAATGTTGATGGTGTTGTTATTAGTTCTACCACTGGGTGTGGTGTGGTTTTTAGGGATAGTCATGGTAATCTAATTATTTCTTTTTTGGGTCCTTTATCGAGCTATGATGAGAACCTTGCCGTCATCTCGGCTATTCTTCATGGGAGTAGATATGCTTTTCTCTTGATATTTCTAACATTGGTATTGAAATTATGTCCAATTATAATATCCAATGTTTAAATATTATTGATGATATTGTGTGAAATTCTGATAGTTTTTTTTTTTAATGAGAGATATTAAAAAGTCATTGATCTTTATGAACTACTCCTTCTCTCATGTGTATAGGGAAGGGAATGCTTGTACCGATTAGCTTGCTAACGTAGGGTGTGATTTGATGGTTTTACTGAGTTTTCTATTTCTAATATCCCTGGTCTTTTAAAAGGTCTATTAAATCTGGATAAAATTGGTCTTCCCTATATTAGAATTCAATATGTTGTGCTGGTTGGTTCTTTTGGCTCTTGAATGCTTTAGTTTGGGACTATTTCTAGCTCGTTGGTTTTGATTTTGGTGTTGATGATCTTGTTTTGGTTTATTTCTTTTGTTATGTACATCATAGTTGAGTGTATTATGGTTATGGGCTTGAGTTGTGATTGTACCTGTTTGTATGCTGAAAGTTTTCCTATTTATTGCTCTCCTACCTTCATGTGCTGGTATGAGAACTAGTATTGACTGTATTATTTGGTTGTCGGTATCTATGAGAGCTATATTGAGAGCTGGGGCTATAATCACTTTCCCTATTTTGGTGTTGTTATCGATTTTTCTAGTGGTGGGGTTATTGGTTTCATAAGCTGGCCATTTGCTATTACTTGGGCATCTCATTTTATCTGAGTATTTTTCTTTTAGTTGTTGGTGTTGGTGTTGGGCCCTGGGGAGGGGTGTGCTGGTTGCAAATATGCTTTTCTCTTTTCATTTCGGCTAGATTTTTTCTCTGTCCTGGAGCTTTTTTGTCGGTATGTAGGTCGTTATGTGATCCTTTTCTGTGTCCCTCTTTTATTATTTGTCTGTATTGTTTGTCTGGGTGTGGCTGAGTATTTTTGGAGGTAAGATTGAGCGACATTTGGTTTACCCAAGTGATGGTTGCTAGTTTTCTGATTTCCGGACCTCTAATAGCATATATCCTTTTTTGGTTTTTAGCTGCTGGATCGGTTCCTGCAGGTTGCCTATCATCCTATTAACTGCTGTCAGGACTAGTACCCTATTTATGCATAGTTTCGAGTCTACTTGTTGTGTTTACATTTTGTCTTTGCTGGATCTGAATTTATGTTTTCTCTATTATTGCCTGAATTATTTATCTAATTTGGATGTTATTGTGTTCAATCTGGTTGACACTGCTCATTTTAAATTTTAGGTAGTATATTTACAATCAACATAGTCTTAATCATTTTGGGAGATTGACCTACTCCTCTGGTGCTATTTCTTTCTATTTTATTATACTTTGTATTTTGTTAATTGCTATCTTTAGAGTCCCTGCATACCTTTTTTACAAATTTTTGGAGACTAGTGCTCGTTTTGTGCAGGGTCCTTTCTTGACTGGTGAGGCTAAGCTGATTGTTGATTCTTGTGTCTCTTCTTTGTCAATTTTTAGATTGTTAATAGGCCCTTTTGTACTTATTCTTAGTGGGGATTGTTGACTCTTAAGTTTTTATTTTACATTTTCTTTTGTAAGCTCTTTGAAGTTATAGCTGGCTAGCACTCCCTTTAAGGAATTGTAATACCTTTTTTTATCAACGCGAAGGCCCCTTCTATGTAACTTTTATTTGGTCCGGTGAATGGACGTAGCTCTATGTTCGGTCACCACTGAGAACGTGCCACGTAGCAGGCACAAAATTACGGACCCGACCCGACCCCCGGCAAATAGTGGGTATGTCGCACGTGCATATTTTAAATCCATGATAATCCGGTATTGCTAGGTATTGCTCGGTATTGCTAGGTATTGGTCGATTTTGTTATGCAATAACGAGAAATACCATTATGTGAAGACAAATATTGAGCAATACCTTGCAATACCTAGTTTTTCTAGAAAAATTCAGTATTTCTCGATATTGCTCGGTACTGGTCTTCACAGAGCGGTATTTATCTTTATTGCCAAGCAATACCTAGCAATACCGAGCAATACCTAGCAATACCAAGCAAATACCGAGTAATACCTAGCAATACGCGAACATAGCAATTCTAATATTTGTTCCCTTCTATGTGTTTTAACAAAAGAAAAATACTCGACACTTCTCATATTTAAAGTAATTGGGAGAGCGAGAGCTAAGATTGATTCTATTCATATATCCTTAAGTATTCTAACAATGAGTAGGATGGGTAATTAATTTAGTGATTCATGATGGATTATATGTTCAAGGGCCTACAAGCATCAAAATTCTAGCCAACTACATGTGAAGTTTTATGCCAATGACATGCGGATATTAAGTAGTCTAATGTTGATATTGCAATTAAATATAGATCTATGCAAGATTTAAGTCAATAAAAATGAATTTATATGAGTTATATTTTGATGAAGGAGCTACATTAAGAAAGAAATTCATCGATGCTATCCTCTTTTTTTTAAAATCAAGTCTCCTAAATAAATTTATTTTTTATCAAAATGCTAATGTTAATCAAACTTCAATAAAATTTAATCCTCAAATAAATTCATCAAATTAAGAAAGTGGAAATATCCATGAGAAAAGCTAACACAATTATATGTGACTATGACTTTAAGAAAATATAAATCTGAATAAATTTCCATATGCTTAAGTCTCATTTTAATCAAATCAATATATGAAATTTCTACATAAATTAACTACAATCATTATGTCAAAAGAAATTACCAGAATGTAGCTTCAAATAATCAAGCTTTATGTGAAGATGACGCTTTCAGGCTATATTAATCTAACTAATACATTACATCTTTCTAAAAAAAAAAAAAAAAGATAGCATAAACTGTGCAACAAACTCAAAGGAAGCATCTCCCAACAAATTACTAGAGGAATTATACAGTGGGAACACAAATCGGGCTGTATAGTTAGACGTACACAAACACAAATTATAGAAATAGAAATAAATTCCTCTACTCTAGATATCAAAAAAGCTCTTTGCTCACCAAACTTCATTCATTTCCCGATGACTACTATGATCATGCATATATTCCAGTAAGCTTATCACATAATAAAGAAATTTAAAAATGATTGCTTAAACCATATGCATTATTTCATATGATTATAAATCTGAGAGAACAAGACCGGCAAAGTCCATGCAAATCAATGCAAATGACAAAGTTCATAGAAATTTCCTTCAATAAATCTTATTTTCATCTTGTTAATGGTGTATAAGACTGCTGCATCATATTTGAGATTAGAGAGAGAGAAAGAGAGAGTGAGAGAGAAAGAGAGAGAGCATATATCAGAGGGAGAGAGGAGGCTGGTAAAGAATGAGAGAGGGGCGGCTCTTGAAGCTGGGGGAGGAGAAGATGAATCGTGAATGGCTGCTTGTGTGAGATGGGGTGTGAGGTACTTATGAATGTGAGAATCTCAGAGATCCCCCTTTGTAAAACCTAAAATAAATTCATATATCCTGAAGAGCCATCTTGGAAACCCTTAATTTAAGGGTTAATTTGCCTAAAAAACCCTTGAACAAATGGCTATAATTGAGTTTGTCAATCCAGACATTCGATTTGAATTTTCCTGATTTGGAGATACGAGAATATAATGTTGAAATTATTTTGATACAAACTAAAAGATAGAAATTAATTTAAATAAATATCATATATATTTTATTCCATATTTATTAGTATTTACTAATTAAGTATTTATTTGAATTTGATATATATATATATATATATATATATATATATATATATATATATATATATATATATATATATATATATATATATAACTTTTTATTAATCACAAATATATGTATATATAATCTAAATTTAATTTTTTATGTTTACATAATTTGAAATTGGAGAGAAAAGATATATTTTATTTCATTTTTTCATTTTTTAATATATTTAAATAATAATATTAACAACAATAATATCACTTTACCTCTTCTCAATATGCATCAAATGGTAGCTGATTCAAGTGCAAATGGACTCATTTGATCCATCTCGATTTGTCGAATGCACTCTCATAGTCTGTTTCATAAAATGAGACCCCACTCAAAAGATTTATGTTTTGAACAAGCATGTGAGATATAGGCTCAAATGCACATAAAGTACACATTAACTCAATGTCGAGTCGATCACATATGTTTTGAAACATGATAAATGAAAAATACATAATTAAATGAATAAAATTCGAAAGTCAATGATGAATCGACATAAAATGTGTGATTTATTCGTCCATCAAACACAATAGTGCAACATCCTAACAAGTATATCGACCTATGAAATGCAAGTGAGAAGACCATGCAAGTAACTGATTTCAAAAAAGGAGGTCAACAATGAGCACCATAAAGCTCCTCATGATCTTTCCCATGGTCTTACGATCCTTATTATTGAGGCAATGCAACCACATTTAGTTAAAAAGAGCATCGATAGAAAGTGTCATTCACATAATTGAATGACAAAGCTCTCTTTTTAATTTGAGTAGCAAGAGAATGATCATCTGGAAGCTTACTAAGTTTTAAATACTCAATAAAAGGTGCTCTCCAATTTGTCTCTTTCTTCATAGAAAATAGTGTGAGGGTCTGATCGGTAGAAGATAAATCTGCGGGGTATAAGGATTAACGATACTAGACAACAATAGATAATGGTTTTATAGTTAGGTCAATTAACTCCTTAGCAAGTTTGGAAAATGCAAATGCTCACCCATTCAGAGTAACCAAAAGTACTTTAGGAATAAGATACAAGATCTCCATTACCTTATTATGATAAGGCAAGAGCACAAGTTTAAGAACTTTGAAGATTTTAGCTACTTAATTAATAATTAATTGAAAATCTTCAAAGATCTTCTCCTTTAAAATGTTCATTTCAATGGCCAATTAAAGTGCCTAAATAAGAGCTTCACACTCAACTTAATTATTAGTATGAAGTTTTGAGAGGCTTTAAGAATAATGAAGTGTGTGTCCTTCAGGAGATTTAAAATTAATACCAAACATACTCTAACCATAGGAGTTTTATGAGCACCCAGTGATTTGATAGAGGATGCGCCATCAAGGTAAAACTCCAAAGTAAGGGACTCCTATTCCTTCACACTAATGACTAGTTCATCAGGAAAATCATCATTGAGTGGGGAATATATATGGATAGGGTGAGCAGCAAGAAAATCAACAAGATCTAGTCCTATGACAGCTCACTAAAGAGAAATAGTAATATCAAACTATATTGAAATCATATACTAACGTGACAAATTGCCTGAGAGAGTTAGACAGTTCATCAAATACTTCAAAGGGTTAACTCGAGAGATAAGGTTGATCTTATGAGAGAGCATATAGTGTCTAAGATTCTACATAGAAAAAATCAAAACCAAACACTACAATTTCACTATCAAGTATTTTAACTTTGTAGGAATCAAACATCTGCTAAGATAATATAAGGTATATTCCTCGCCTTCCTCATTCTCTTGAGCTAAAAGGTAACCAAGAGAGTCATCCAAGGCCCTAGTATGAGCAATAAATGGTTTACCTTGGATGGGTACAACTAACAAATGGGAACTCATCAAGTAGTGCTTTATACTCTCAAAGGCTTCCTGGTAATGTTTATCCCAATGGAATTAGGCATCCATCTTTATAAGGGCAGTAAAGCAACGACATCTACCGATAAGTTTGGTGATAAATCTCCTCAACAAAGAAAGTTTATCCTATAAAAATCTCAAATGGGTAAGGCTCTTTGAAGGTCTCAACTCCACTATGGACTTTATTAGGGAGAGATAAATCTTAAGGCCATGATTGAGTATGCTAAAACAAAGGATGTTCCTTACAGTAATGCCAAATGCACACTTTAAGTGGTTCATCTTTAGATTATGCTTCCAAAAGCACTCAAAGATTATTCACAGATATCGAATGAGATCATAAAGGACCTTATTTTTTTGACATTGAGATCATTCACATATAATTTAACCTACTTATGAATCAGCTCATCAAAAATGACAGTCATGGTACATATGATAGGTGGCTATGACATTTTTAAGGCCAAATGACATCACCTTGTAATAATACAAACCAATAGCGGTATAAAATGTAATAAATTTCTCTGATCATAACTAAATGAACCATCCATTAAGGAGGATATGATATGGGATAAAGAAGTTGAAGTTACTAGATGCGCTAAGAGGTGAGTGAATTGCAAAAAACTTATTGAAATAAAATCCTAAACAATAATTTTAATATTTTTTTGTGTTTTTAAATCTTAAATAAAAATTAAACTAATGCAGAAGAAATTACTTGAACACAATTTTGTAACAATGAAATTCTTTTTCTTTCACAATTATAACCAAACAAATAAAATGAAAATAAAGTGTAAGCAAAAATAAAAAGCGATAAGGAAAAAGCACACCAAAATTTTATTGTAGTTTCGATCACTTGACTTACGTCCACTCCCCGGAGTCCTCCACTCCATGAATTTTATTACAAAAATATAGTTCTCCTATTGCCCCCTCTGCAAGGCGGAGAAATGCTCACAAGACTCACTTTCACCAACACGGTGTGGCAGAGTGCCAAGCGCTTTGTCACCCTCCTAGTGATGGCGCGTACCTTCTCATTTTTCTCCCTCCTAGAGAAGGCAGAGTACCTTCGAGATCACAGATGTAGAAGAGTCTCCCCCCTTAGAGAGCCTCCCATAAGTTCTTCTCGGGCAATAGGAGGAGCAAGATGCAGCAAGAATGGAGCAACCGTGTGATCTCCCTCACACTACTTCTCCCTCACCAACCTCACCCTCTCCTTCCTCTCTCAAACCCTAAAAACTTCTCAAGAGATCTCTCCCAAGGATTCCCTCTCTAATCACCTTTCTCTCACTCTGTTACTTCCAAAAATATAACTATTTTGATACTTAAAACAGGCTCCAAAATTCATGAAAATTTTTCAAAGTAGCTGTTACTATCATACAATACTATTCCCCATCATACAACAAAATTAGTATATATAGGCTTCATCCTAGTACAAAGATTTATGAGCAGTTCAAAAACTTCTGAATAACCTTATACAATACGATACAACTTCGTACAGTACGATCATTAAATCTTTTTGTTCATATGAGACGATAGCCGGAACGATCAAAACTCATCTTTGTACATCGTAGGGTACGATCTACTTCGTACAATATGATTAGGCCAAATCAAGGGATCGTTCAAGATGATCAAAATCAGCCTCTATTCATCATATAGTACAAACAACTTCATACAATATGATTGTCAATCACAGATTAGTCCTTGATTTATTCCACTAATTATGGGTTAATTTAAATAAGTATTCAAAATAAATTATATATTATGAATACATTCGTACAATATGAACAGCTAATAAAACTTACTTAAATCGATCTGGCGGCTAGGGTTTTAGATTAGTAACACATCGTACAATACGATATGGTTCATATAGTATGACCTGTTCACAAAAAATCATTTTAGAATATCAGATCGTACAGTATGATATAAAATCATATAGTACGATCAATAGAGAAAAAAATCTAAATTTTACTTTTAAAAAACTCTCTCCCCCTCTATGTGTGCATGGTTGCTCAGCTTTACATGCAGTTTGTGGCTAGACACAAGAAAAGAAAAAATAAAAATAAATGAAAAATTATATTGTTACAAACTCACACTTTTTCTCTACCTAGTCTTGAGTCATCCTGTTGTCCTGAGTAACTTTTGATCTTCCTGAAATATTAGTACTCACAGACAATAGAAAAAATTAAATATATTCAATGAATAGTTGTATAGACGATATTATTTATCATCATCAAAATCTCAAATCAGGGGTCATGGATTGCAACAATCTCCCCCTTTTTGATGATGTAAAATAATGTTTATTATAGGAAAGTTTGAATGGCATTTTTTTGTTTTTTTTAAATGAAAAATAATAAGCATAAGCAAAGAAATAGACAAGAAAAGAAAATAAATGCATTCTATTGAAACATAAGGAAACATAAGCATAAGCGAACTAGATTTGACTTTAAGCAAACTACAACAGACTTCTCCTCCTTTTGACATCACCAAAAAGAGGAGCAAAAAAACTAAGAAAGAAAGTACAACACAGATATTGAGTAAGGAGGATCCTGATCACTTAAAGGTGGAGGTGGTGAGTGCTGAAAGTACTGATGGAGGGACACAAATTGTTGATCTATTGAGAAAAAATATTCCCCAAACCACCGCATGTCGTCATTGTGTTATTGATGTTGTTCTAGTATGTTTGTGTCAAGATGACTCTGAAGTTGGTCGAAGCGCTCGACTAAATCATCATGAGGGTAGGCTGGTGCACGTGCTCGGGGTGCTGCTTGCCATCGTGGTTGAGCAGGAGTTGTTACTGGGGCAGCCTCTCCTTCTTTTTCATCAAAGTCGGGTTCATCTCGCTATGGCCCTCGATTAAACAAGATACAAAAGGAAGCATCCATATAGAAAATAGGTAGGTTATCGAGTTCACCGAGATAGGTTAACTGATATTTATTTTGAAGAATGTGTCTGATATTGTGACCAAGGGCTATGTTTTGTTTTCAACGAGTGGTAGGGAGGCGAATTAAGGTCATATTTCAAATGTAGTCAATAATCAAATCTGCCTCATCAAATTTTGTGTTTGACATGATAAGATAGGTAGCGACAAATAAATTAGGGGTCATGCGAATTTGATCGCCAGCTTTGGGTACTATAGAAGTTCTAAGTACATGTTGAATTATTCTGGCATTTCGATTGAGGGATTGGGCGAGTGGTTGGTATTGATAGAAGGCTGCATTCTTAAGGATAAAGTTGACATCATTCCAGTCGAATTCATTCGTGAGAAAGGAATAAACTCTAGGCCCTTTAATGGATAGCCCAATGTATTGGGCTATGTCAACCAAGTAATTTCTTTGTTTTGGCGACAAACAAAAGAGTGGAAAGTCATAGTGTCGATGATGTAGGTAAGGTTGACTAGAAATTCAAATAGGTGTTCTGAACTATAGGGGAAAGCTATGGTAAGGTGAAATTGGAAAGTGGTGGAGGAAAAGAGGTTCATTACCTCAAAATTTAATGCTGCCTGATTGAACATTCAGGATTGTGTAATCTTGCAGGCCTTGAACTTGTGGTACGTATCCTTATTTTCAGCATTTAGGAAGTGAGCGCTATGACAGAGAGAGGAAGATGAGCTTCCCACGACGAGATGATCGTGATTGTTAGATCTCGACATTATGTAAAGGCTGAGTGAAGGTGAGGAAGTGATTGTGAGTGAAGTGATCTGCCAATCAAGCCATTTTATAGAATTTTCCATACATTGTACAGTACAATCTAGTATCATACAGTACAATGTGGTAATAATTGTTCTAAATGATCAGACCGAGAAAGTTCAATAATTCGTACAGTACGATTAGGAGAATTTTGATTGTTCTGAGGGTTGTTAGTTCGACCCTTGACCAAAAGTTTCATACAGTACGAACAGGTGTATCGTACAGTACGAACAACAATTATATCGTACCAGTCACCTTTAAGTCATTCTCATCCGTTTATGCTAAGGTGGATTGTACAGTACAAAGCGAAGTATCGTATAGTACGATCACCATTAATATTATACCAAACTGATTAAATTCATCCCAATCTGTTTGCTGATGTGGATCGTACAGTACGAAGAGAGAAATTGTAGAGTACGATAATCAATACTGTCGTACTAAACGAATTGAATGAATTATCACCTGTATCATACAATACGATGAATAGAGATAAAACTTAAATTTTGATGTTATTTTGTGTAGAGGTAGATATATTATACAGTATGATAGTGGATCGTACAGTACGATAAGAAAATTGTTATAGTCAAGTTTTGTGTGGTGAGTGTGTGATGATCAAGAACAACCTTAAAAGAATTTTTTTTTTATTTTTTTTTTATTTTTTTTATGTATTAATGTCTATGACACCTAGTCTAGTTCTCAAGGTGCTAAAGGTGTCGAATGCTAGTGGTTTTGTGAATATGTCTGTCAATTGATCTCCTGTAGCGATGTGATGCAATTCTATATCTCTCTTAGTAACATGATCTCTTATGAAATGGTGTCTAATGTCTATATATTTCGTTTGAGAGTGCTGAATTAGATTTTTAGAGATGCAAATTGCAATTATGTTATCACACATGACTGAGATGGTTCCTACATGTAACACAAGATCAAGAATTTATTGCTTTAAGCATAGTACTTGTGCAACACAACTTCTTACTGCAATATATTCTACCTCGGCCGTGGAAAGGGCTATCAAATTTTACTTCCTACTGGACCAAGAAACTAATGATTGTCCTATGAATTGGTAGGTACCAGAGGTGCTTTTTTTGCTTCCCTATATCCTACAAAATCAAAATCTGAGTACTCTAATATTTCAAAGGAAGTGTTGTGCCTAGGATACCAAATTCCTAAGTTCGGGGTGCCTAGTAGAAATCTAAGGGTTCTCTTGACCGCAGTTAGGTGAGACTCTTTAGAATCAGCTTGAGAACGGGCACAGAGGCACACACTAAACTTTATATATGGTCTACTGGTAGTCAGGTAAAGGAGAGATCCAATCATTCCTCTATATTTTTCTGGTCTATTGATTTTCCATAATGATCTTTGTCTAATTGAATTGTTGAGCTCATTGAAGTGTTCATGGGTTTAACACTATCCATCTCATATTTTTTTAGAATATCCTTAATATACTTTGTTTGGATAAGAAATGTTCCATCATCCATTTATTTTACACTAATGCCAAGAAAGTAGTTTAGTTCTCCCATCATGCTCATTTCAAACTCATTACTCATTATTTTTGAAAATTCATTACATAAAATTTTATACAAAGATCCAAATAGAATGTCATCCACATAAATCTGAACAATGAGAATTTCTTCTTTAATTTTCTGTAAAAAGACTGTAGTGTACACACTACCCTTTACAAATCCTCTATCTAGTAAGAATGAGCTAAGTCTTTCGTACTAGGCTCTAAGTGCTACCATAAAGTGCCTCTTTAGACTAAATCTCCATAATATCCTCCTTGAAATTCATCATTTGATATACCTTGGCAAGATAAATCTAAGATCACTCTTATAGATTCTAGTTCAGTTCTTCTTATTCCCTCAATTTGGTTGTATCCCTTAGCTACTAGTTTGACTTTATTTCTATTATGCATTGAAGGCCCATAGGATCTGAAAGTTCTATTGCTAGGATCTGAAATTTATCTACTAAAGCTTGATCTATACTTGTAGCTTCTATCATAGAGATGAATGCTAAATGACTAACCTCTTTCCTAAGTCCATGCCTAGTTCTTACAAATTCTGAAGGGTCTCCTAAAATTAACTCTTTAGGATGTCTAGAAGAATATGTACATTCTCTATGCAAAATATTCCTATGGTTCTACCCTTTCTCTTAAGGTCATAGTCTCTACTCCTTGAATTGCCACTATTTCTCTTATTAAAGATTATATAGGCCTTACATAAAGATGAATAACCTAAGAAGACACCCTCATCAGACTAGGGATCAAATTTTTCTAAGGGTAGTTTGCTATTAATCAAGATGAAGCAGTTGCAACCAAAGACATGTAAGTGTGATAGATTTGGTGTGACCATTAAGGAGTTCATAAGGAGTTTTGTTCAGTTTTGATATAATGTTCACCCTTTTTAAGACATAACATGCAGTGTTTACTGCTTCTGCCCAAAAATATCTAGGAAGGGTGTACTCAGCTAACATCGCCCTAACATTGCCCTTTTTGCTATACCATTTTATTGAGGTGCTCTAGGGGTTAAGATGTTATGCTCTATTCCAATCTCTTGAAAGAATGATTCAAACTTTTCATTTTGAAACTCTCCACCGTGATCACTATGGATTGTTAAGATTTCACATCCTAATTTTTGTTGAATCCAAGTGGAGAATATTCTAAATTCCTCAAATAACGCATTCTTATATGCTAGGAATCTTACCCAATTGAATCTAGTGAACTCGTCTACAGTCATAAATCTATAAATTTTCCCACCTAGGCTGGCTGTGCTAATGGGTCCAAATAAGTCCATGTGTATAATTTATAATGTCCTAGAGGTTATCACATCTTTAATTGACTGAAAGGATGACTTAATTTGTTTTCCTAGTTGGCAAGAATCACATAAATGGCCCTTAGTGAAGTCTAACTTAGGTATGCCTCTAACTTGGTTTTTCTGAGTGATGTTTCCAAGCATTTTCATACTAGCATGGCATAATCTCCTATGCCATAGCCATGAGTCATCTACTTATTTTCATGCACAAATAATTTGAACTATCAATGCAATCAAGATCTAGCATGTAAACATTATTCATTCATTTTTCTTCTAAAATAAGTTTGTCATTTAAACTAATCAGACATTTGTCAGACAAAAATTTAATGTCAAAACCTTTATCACATAATTGACTAATGCTAAGTAAGTTATGCTTCAAACCATCAACTAATAAAATATTTTCAATTCAGAAATTCTTATCATTACCAACAATACTTGAGCCTATAACTTTCCTGGTAGTGTTGTCTCCCAATGTTACTCTGCCTCTGATTCTAGTCTCCAGTAAAATGAACTTCTTCATATCTCCAGTCAGGTGTCGCGAGCAGTCACTATCCAAGTACCACATGCTCTCACTAGGTCTTTTGTGAGAGCATCACCAATTTTATTCAAGGGTTAGGTTTGGGAACCCAAGTGAGTTTGGGTTCCTCCTTATGCTTGCATGAAAGAGATGTATGCATGCTATACTATGATGGATGCAATTTAGGTCTCCATACTATACATGTTCTATGGTGAATCATGCATGTGCAGGTTATGTGACCTAGCATGCCACAAGAGAAGCACCTAACACCGGGAAATGGGTTCACTATCCTATGTGGGTGGTGATGCCTCTTCCTAAAGTTATGTGATGTATGCTGTGTTGGGGGTTTGCTAGATTGGGATAATGTGGGTGATGCAGTCTCTTTTTCTAGTTCAATGATTTTCTCTTTAAGAGTGTTATTTTTATATGTCAATCCATCAACTTTCCATATTAACTAATGCTCATTGTGATCTATCTCCCATGCAACTTTCTCTAGTTTTTCAAATTCCTTTTCTAGTTCAATATGTGTTGTTTTCAAGGATTCATGTGCTTATGTTAGTTCAATATGCTTCTTATTTAATGCATCATACTCGTCAAGTAGGGACATGTAATCTCTATCTAAATCAGAATTTTCTTTAACTAAGTTAGCATGCTCAGTTTGTAAAGTACTAAACTTAATATTAATACTAACATACATCTTTTTTAACTTTCTATACGAGTCATGGATTTTCTCAGAAATAAGTAGTGAATCTTCATATGAAAGTTCACATACCTCATCTTGATCTGATTGATCAAGATTATCATTAGCCATCAAACACAAGTTTGTTACCTCCTCCTCTGCTTCTTCTTTAGATGATTCTGAGGCCGAGTCGGCCCAAAAAGATTTTTGTGTCTTCATCTTCCTTTTCTTGTACTTGGCTTTGTCCTCGCCTTTTTCTTAGCTGGTTGGCTCTTTAGGTTGGGGAAATCAGCTTGAAGGTGACCTGGCTTCCTGCACTCAAAACTAATCATATCAGATGAAACTTTAGTAAACCTCAAGCTTTTACCTTTATTCCAATTATTCTGATGACACCATTGTTTTCTCTTCAAAAAGTTCTTGAACTGTCAGGTCATCAAGGCTAAGTCATCTTCTTCCTCCCCTACAAATCTTTCACTTTCATAATTATTTGCTTTTAATGCCACCGTTCACTCCATCTTTTCACCTGCATCACTTTGCTTTTGACTCATTCCTTGCTTGTATGCAATGAGTGACCCAAGCAAATTATCAATAGAATAAATGTTAAGGTCTTTAGATTCAGTGATTGCGGTAATTTTAGCATCGTAGGAGCATCTAAGAATCTTGTTAACTTTCTTAGAGTTTGAAGTCTCCCTACCTAATGCATATAAGGATGTCACGATTTTGGTGAACCTAGTGTACATATAAGATATTATTTTGCTAGGTTTCATACGGAAGAGTTCATAATCATGCAATAGAATGTTAAGCCTAGACTGTTTAGCTTCACTAGTTCCTTCCTATGTGATGCACAGTCTATCCCAAATCTCCTTACCAGTAGTACTGGTAGAACTCTCGTATAATCCTTAGATTTTAATGCACAAAAGAAACAGTTAAAGCACTTCACATTCAATTAAGCTAAATCTCTATCCTCATTGCTCCATTCACTAAAAGGTACTTAAGTTTTTACTCCATTCAAAGTTTTAAAGGTGCAACGTATCCACATTGACTAACATTCACATGCGGTAATCATTAGACTTTAAAAAAGTAGACATTCTAATTTTCCAGAAATCAAACTAGATATGTGAAAAAGAGGTAGACGGGTTATTGAATAACCCTCCACGGTATTACGATTACCAAAATGCGACATGATAATTTTTCAAGGTTTTCTAAAACACTATTTTTGAAACCCCACTCTGATACCAATTAAAGTTATTAAAGTTACTAGATGCGCCAAGAGGGGGGGGGGGGGGTGAATTGAGAAAAACTTATTGCAAAAAAATCCTAAAGAAGAGCTCTAATAAAATTTTTTGTGTTTTTAAATCTTAAACAAAAATTAAACTAATGAAGAAGCAATTACTTGAACACAATTTTGCAACAATGAAATTCTTTTTCTTTCACAATTATCATCAAGCAAATAAAATGAAAATAAAGTGCAAGGAAAAATAAAAATGTGATAATGAAAAAGCACACCAAAATTTTATATTCGTTCGGCACTT
Organism: Dendrobium huoshanense; assembly: GCA_016618105.1. NCBI lineage: Eukaryota > Viridiplantae > Streptophyta > Magnoliopsida > Asparagales > Orchidaceae > Dendrobium > Dendrobium huoshanense. The sequence goes on along the minus strand of CM028347.1, from coordinate 54,322,581 downwards.
GACCTACGTCCACTCCTCGGAGTCCTTCACTTTAGAAATTTCACAACAAAAATATAGTTCTCCTTTTTCCCCCTCGACAAGGAGGAGAAGCCCTCACAAGACTCACTTTCACCAACCCAACATGGCAGAGTGCCAAGCCCTTTGTCACCCTTTTGGTGATGGCAGCGTACCTTCTCATTTTTCTCCCTCCTGGAGAAGGTAAAATACCTTTGACGTCATGGATGTAGAAGAGTCTCCCCCTCAGAGAGCCTCCCACAAGTTCTTCTCAGGCCACAAGAGGAGCAAGATGTAGCAAGAACGGAGCAACCGTGTGATCTCCCTCACACTATACTCCCTCACCAAGCTCACCCTCTCCTTCCTCTTTCAAACCCTAAAAACTTCTCAAAAGCTCTCTCCCAAGGATTCCCTCTCTAATCAAGTTCCTCTCGCTCTACTCCCGAAAGCATAACTATTTTGATACATAAAATAGGCTCCAAAATTCTTGAAATTTTTTCAAAGTAGTCTTTACTATCATACAGTACGATTTGTATAAACAGGCTTCATCCTGGTACTAAGTTTTACGAATAGTTTAAAAACTTTTGAATAATATTGAACATGATGATACAACTTCGTACAGTACAATCATCAAATCCTTCTGTTCATACAGGACGGTAGTCGGGATGATCAAAACTCATCCATGTATATTGTAGGGTATGATCTACTTCATATTGTATGATTAGGCTCGATATGGTTCATACAACTTAGATTAGTAACACATCATATAGTACGATATGGTTCATACAGTATGACCTGTTCATAGAAAATCATTTTTCCATGTCAGATCATATAGTATGATATAAACTCGTACAGTATGATCAACAGAGATAAAAAAATTTAAATTTTTCTTTTAAAAACCCCTCTCCCCTGTGTGTGTGCATGATTGCTCAGCTTTACATGTAGTTTGTGGCCAGATTCAAGAAAAGAAAAAAATAAAATAAATAAAAATTTACAATATTACAGACTCACACTCATACTCTACCCAGTCTTGAGTCTTCCTGTTGTCTTGAGTAACTTGTGATCTTCCTGAAATATTAGTGATTACATACAATAGCAGAAATCAAAGATATTCAATGAATAGTTATACATACGACATTATTTGTCATCATCAAAATCTCAAACTAGGGGTCATCGATTGCAATAGAAGTATCTACCATGAGCTCAAAATGGATGAGTTAAAATTATCTTTGGACATGCTTTTTTCGAATCATAAAAGCTGATGCAGACATGAATATGATTGCTCTTCGTCCAGACTAGAAAAATATTAGTAAGCCAAGTAGGATAATTCTCTTCACTAATAAATCTAGCTTCTTAGTCTCAACAATCATTTATTACTCAATCGCTAACCTTATCTAATAAGGTGATTATTTAATAGGGACTGCATCAAACTAAATGGGTAGCTTATGGACTACTACTTCCAGATCTAAATCAGCCATCTCAGTGAAATCATTATAGTCATGGGTTTCAAACTTAAATAATAAAAAACTTTGAAAAATGGTTTGAGGATCTAACTCAGTGCCCAAATTAACTTCATGTAATTCATCCATGGCAGATCTAGCTCCATCTTCAAATTCACATGGAGCATCAGGGCACCATCATTAACATCATTTGTGCCTTTTTCAATTTAGATGGAAATAATAAGATATTAGTGAGATATGACATGAATATTGGTGAAAGGATACTAATCATTCTCAAAATAACATAAACCCTACTAAATTTTTTGTAGATCAGTTCAACAAATATAGGTTTATTATAGAGCTTGTACGTTAAACCAAGTCAAATGAACAACACCCCCACTCAATACAGTTATCAATAAAAGAAGAGAAGTACTAAGGGGCATGCATGACATCATCATCGATAGTGTACTCCATGAGACCCATTATGTTGATACCCTATGGGATACCTACACCGTGAAGTAATGATGAATGCTCACCAAGCTATGGTGGTACATAAAAAAAGTGCAGCTCATACACATAGTGACTATCAGAGTGTAAGAAATCTTGAGCACTAGTAGAAGGTATCGAGAAAGGCCATCAGCTGGATTATTTAATGCACAACCCAAACACTTGATCAAAAAAGGACTGTAAGCTAGTAGTTTGTCACATAATATATACATCATCATCTGAGCCATTATCAATAACTACGCCACCTTGACGTATCAAATCCCTTTACAATATAGGATATGGACTATAACCATCAACACTAGATATTAATAAGGGAGATGATGATGAGGAGCAATTGTCATCTATTCATTAAAGGAATCAGACCTGATAGTCAAAGATGAAATATAAAGATGAGGAGGAGGAATTTGTGTATTAGATTTCTTGTGGGGTGAGGCGAATATCTACCTAGTCCTCCACCATTCCATACCCTACCTTTACTAGAGGGAACATCATACCCTACTACAAACTATAAGGGTGACCAAATATGGTTTGTAGCAAAAACATCTACTTTAATAAAACCTTTAATGGACCCTACACTAGTGGTTATATGAAACACTATGCAAGTGACTACATTGGACCATATACAATGCTAGTAGGTCTCACTAGTAACCATATAGTGGGAGGTTTATGAGCCTTTTGAGGCTTATAAAGCTCAACGTTATCAAAAATAAATACCTCATCCATAATAAAAGGTTGAGTATCCACATGAATGGAAGACTCTATATCATTTCTCATATACTTCAGATATTTGTGTAATGTAGAGGATACCATCCCATGCTCATGAATAAAAGTCCTTACTAAGAGAGCCTTATATAAGGTAACTTCTAGAAACTTTGCACCAGCTCATAGATCTCTAAAATGTAGAGACAAGGTAATAAACCCTATAGCATGCTAGCTCTGATCCTTCAGCGTAATCTTATTTGATGTAAACTTCAAGTGATCAAGGGAGAGACTCTCTAAAGTGGCATAATTAAGTATATTGATTGAAGCTCCTTGATGAATGAGGACCCATATTACTTGAAAAAGGGATTTGCTTTGCTTTAGAGAGAGGTAAAATAAATTAGATTAAATTTCTTTTGGAATGTTTTATTTCTAGAATTTTAGTTTTAAAATCAAATACATTAGTATGAGCGATATTATCTCTAATGGTTTCATAAAATAAAATAATAAGTTCATCTTGATTACCATAATCAAATTCAGGAAAGAACTACATATGACACTGAAGGGTAAAAATGAAATTCCACCAAATATTTGATAATAATACTCTAGATAAAGGATTATTAGTTTCATAATAAGTGTCATGATAATAGTACGATATATTTTTAAGAGAAAGAAGATATTATTTACTATCAATCATTTGAATATGATAATAATGATAATAACTTTAATTTTTCCAAAGATAATTAAATAAATTTTTAAAATTTGATATGGATTTTTTAATCTCCTATTAGTGCAAACCCTTATAATTAATTACATCTTGAGAAAATTGAATTTCTTATAAAAGCTCTTAATTAAAATAATGGTAAAAATTTTATTTTGAATTTTCAAGGATTGATATCAGGGAGTGGTGTTTGAATTTCAAATGAGATTGGGTCAAATTTTTAGTACTTATTCATGGGGTCAAAGTATGAAAGGTAGGAAAGAAGCTGCTAGTGAGAGAAGCTCCTGATTCTAGTGAGAGAAAATAACAAGTTTTTGAATTCCTGATTTCTCGTAATTTGCTGTCTCCTCCGATGACTTTGGAGGGCCGGCGGCCTCCATCCTCCGGCGTCGAAGATAGTCATATCTCTTTGACTTCTGTGGTTAGAATTCTTCCTCACATTAATCAAAGTTTGTCTCCTCCGGCTTTTGGTGATGCCAACATGGTGTTCGATTGAGAATCCAATCTAAGGTTTCAACTTACTAAACCTCTGGTGATTAACGAGGGAGCTTTTCTTTCTCCAAAAGAACAAATATATTGTATTGGCAAAGGAAAGAAAATAATGTTGGATGTATCTAACACTCAAAGTAAGGATAACTTTCAAATGGTTGATAAGGTTTTTCATGAATTTTTCGGTGATGTGATTACTAAAGAAAGGTTGGAATCTTTAAAGGCTTCCTTGTATAGATATCATAAGCCTGAGGAAATGAAGGAGAACTCGTCGGCTGGTGTTGGTTTTCTGAATTCTATTTTGCAGATAGGTGGAGTTGTTGATCTTGGAGTACAATAAGCCAAGGAGGGTTGGGAGAATGTTCGAGTTTATGAGTGTGAAGTCTTAGGAAATTGCAAAATTGTGGAAGGAATGGATTCAGTTACTCCCCCTCAACCGAGCAAGCCAGTGGTTAGAGCCTGCAACATGAAGCCAAACTTTAAATCTATTGATTTTGACTATGGGGAGAAATATTCTGAAATTGGAGTGGTGAAACTTCATTTGCAAATTGAGGTTGAAAACACAAATAAGTTACAAAAATCTTTGGTGGTTAAGGTGTTTGGTGACAGTGCTCCTAACCATATCATTGGATTGGAAATAAGGAGACAATGGAATCAGTATGGTAGGTTCCATATGATCTTGCTTGGTGTTGGTTGGGTCTTATGTGCTTTTGAAGATCCAGAGGCTATGGATTTAATCCTAAATAGTGGACTATGGTACGTGAATGTTATTATAATTGGACTAGATAAATGGTCCCCTGATTTTAATCCTTCTTCCTCGAAAGGTTTGATGGCTCTGGTATGGATTAGGCTTCCTAATCTCTCTCTACAAAACTGGGATAAAATCAATACGTGTAGGATTACTTTGAAGGTTGGTACTCCTTTTTTGATTGATGACAACATGTTCCAGTGGGGAAGGTGCGAATTTGCTAGATTATGTGTTAGAATCAAGTTGGAAGATAAGTTACCATTGGGAGTTTGGGTAGAAGGTGTCTCTGGCAAGTACTATGAGTTCAATTTCTCCTTTAAATATATGATCCCTTATGAAATGATGCCTGATGTCTAATGTTTGATCCTTAATTGTTGAATAGGATTTTTAGAGATACAAATGGAACTAGTGTTATCATAATAAATGGGAATTGTGACTATTGTTAATCCTAAATCAATCAACTATTTTTTCAACAAAAGTACTTGTGCCACACAGCTTCCTAATACAATGTATTCAGCTTCAGCAGTAGATAGGGATATAGAATTATTGTGAATCTAAGTTTATGGATTAGACTTTTGATGATAACAAACATTCATAATTATCTACGACTGCCTTGCCTACTAACTTTTTAGATCCATAAGATCGAGTGCAACTAAAGCTAAGCTCAAGATTGGGTAGATTAAGTTTGAGTCAGTTTATAATTTTTCCTTTCTTGAGTCCATTATAAAAGTGGTTCCTGATACTAAGTAACCTTGAACACACACACTTAAGGGGATTTTTTCTTATTTTCTATTTTGAGTATATTGTCTTGGACGATGTCCATATCGGCCAGGACGATCCGACTAAAAATAGAAACCTAAAATAAGGCATCCTGGTTAAGGTAGCCGTCTTTAAGCACGTCGTCTTGGAAGATCCTTGTATCGGCAAGGATGATATGCTAAAATCAGAAATAATCAGTCACTAGATCTATTTAGGTAAAATTTATTTTTGGACATCAGCCAGGACGATCCGTTATATCGTCTTGGATGATTAATCACAATTATGCTTAAATTAATTTGGTTATTAAGGAAAGTAATTAAGGCTTGATTGATACGATCACATTATCCTAGACGATTATAAGATCATCCGGGACAATCAATTCAAAAAACCATAGTTGCTTCTAGATGATCAACATCGACCAGCTTCTTATTCAGAGCGATGTTCTGGACGATTTTCCTCAATTTTGAACTAATCGTCCTGGTCGATCATGAGATCGGCCCGGACGATCAAGCTAATTTTGGATCATCCAGACCTGCTTTCAGAGTGATTATTTGGCCGATAATCTATGATTTAAACTAATCGTATAGGATGATATTTTATTTTTTTGGATGATATAAACAAATTTCTTCTATTCATCCTAGATTGTCCTTGCTGATTAGGCTTAAATTGCACTGATAATACCAAATGTTAAAAATGGAAAGTTGCAATTAATGAGCTATTCCACAGCTGTTCTATTTAACAGTTCTTTTTCCTCACTTTACAATACCTTTAGCTACTGTCTTGACTTGAGAGAGCCAAGAGAAGAGGGAGAGAGAGGGTGGAACATATAAGGGAGAGTTTGTGAGAGGGTTTCACAAAGGTTAATCCAAGAAGGGTTCCAAGCTATCTTCTCCAGTCTTCATCCTTCATCCTTAGGGGTTCAAGGGAGGTCTTCTTCAGCTATTGGTCGAGGATCTCTACCAGCTTCAGGAGGAATAAAAAGGAGTTTAGTTCTCTGTCTCGCTGGGGTTAGTGTAAATAAGTTTTTGTAAGGGCTTCTCCGCCTTGCTGTGGGAGCAAAAGGAGAGTCACGTTTATAGTGCAATACTTGGAGGGTGCCTCAGGGGAGTGGACGTAGGTCGAGTTGACCGAACCACTATAAATTTCATATGTTCTTTTTAATATTGTTTTTCATATTTATTTCTTCCGCACGTTGATTTTGTAGTGGTGATTTTGGTTTGTAATTGTGCTTTGCTTGAGAAAATTTTTAAAATACCAATTCATCCCCCCTCCCCCCTCTTGGTTAACCTCAGGCTAGTTCTTAAGGGCTTAACATCTCTAACAAACTTTCAAGTGGTATCAACGCGGGATTCATAAAAACTAAGTTTGAAAACTTTTTGAATTTTTGTCCATGGCTAACAACGATAATCGTAATACTACAGAAGGGTATTCTATTACTCGACAACCTTTGTTTGATAATATCCCTTTTGATTTTTGGAAAACTCGCATGTCTATGATTTTACAATCAATTGATTATCGCATGTGGATGCTTGTTAAGGATGGTTGTACACATCCAACTAGAAAATTGAATGGTGTTACTATTCCACTTCCTTTTACTGAATGGACTATCGATGATAGGGATTTAACACAATTAAATGCAAAATGTTTGAACTATTTTTTTGTGCTTTAAAATTAGAAGATTACATGCGTGTTTCCACTTGCACTACTGGTAAAGAAATTTGTGATAAATTATGTACCACCTATGAAGGTATTAAAGAAGTTAAGAAATCCCGTTTGAATATTCTCTTGCATGATTACGAAATTTTTCATATGAAACCTTCTGAATTGATTTTTGAAATGTATACAAGGTTTACTCAAATTGTTACTTCTTTTCATGCCTTAGGAAGAGAACTCACTAACTATGAAAAAGTTAATAAATTTTGAGATGCTTGCCTTTCTGTTTTGATGTTAAAGTCACTATAATTACTGAATCTAAAGATTTGAATACCTATTCGAATGACAACTTACTTGGCTCACTCATTGCTTACGAGCAAGGGGTGAATCAAAGAAATCTTGATGCAAGTGAAAAAAAGAAGGAGAAAACTGTGGCAATAAAGGCCAACGACACGGACTCTGATTCTTCCAGGTCTGAAAGTAATGATGTTGCCTTAATCACAAGGCAATTCAAAAGCTTTCTAAGGAAGAAACAAAAGAACCATCAAAAGTGAAATAAATGTTAGGGAAACAAAAATTTTAAGTGTTCTAATGATATGATTTTCTTTGAATGCAAGAGGCCAGGATATGATAAATCTGATTGCCTTACACTTAACTCTCACCCAAGCAAGGAGAAGGGAGAGGAGAAACCCAAGTTCAGGAAGGATAAGAAGAGATTCCAAAAGGCGTTCTGGGCAGATTCTGCATCAGATTCATCTGAGACTGAACCTGAAGAGGAGACAATAAACTTGTGCTTAATAATAGATGATTATCTTGGTCAAGGTGACCCAGAAGAGGTATGTGAACTAACCTATGAGCAACTCCTTGAAGTTTCTGAAAATTTTTTTTGCATCATATAGGAAACTTAAGAAAACTCATGCTAGCTTAAAATTGAAATTTTTAAATTTACAAAAGAACATGAAATTCTTCTTAAAAATCATTCAACAACTCATACGAACCACATGGGCATTAAACAAAAAATATGCTGATTTATTTGATTCTCTTGATTCCTTAAAATCATCCTATGCTAAGCTAGAAAAAGAATATAAAAAATTATAAAAATTAAAAAACTTTTGAAAATAAAAAATCTTCATTTCATGCATCACAAAAAAAAAAGAAACACCATCATAGATTAGTGTATCATTTTCCTGGAATTTAAATGTTTTTCATATGTCATGTTAGGATACATAGCACACACTTGCATTATTCACCATAGTCCACATTGGGTTTGGAGACTCAAATTGCATGATTCACAGCATAACACACATGCATTGCATTCTACTTTTCATAAGAAGGGACCAAACCTATTTGGGTTCCTAAATTTGACATTTGATTATTTTATACGCAAGCACTCACAAAAGGCCTCATGAGAGTATGTGGTACCTGAACAGTGGATGCTCTTGACATATGACTGGCGATACCAATCAATTCATTTTGTTAGACACAAGGATAGGAGGCAAGGTTACTCTTGGATAAAACACCACCAGGAAGGTGGTAGACTTGGGTATAATTGATAATTCCAAGAACCTTTTGTTTGAAAATGTTTCGCTTGTAGATGGACTGAAACACAACTTGCTCAACATCAATCAACTTTGTGACAAGGGCTTCATCATAAAATTTTTAGCAAATTCATGTATTATCAGCTTAAATAATAACACTTTTTTTTTTGGAAAGCGGATCAACAACATTTACATGCTTGATTTAAATAACATTGAATGCACTGCTTCATTTTGCTAAAAAAATTGTTGCTGATGATTCATGGTTGTGGCACAGGAAATTATGTCATGCTAGTATAGAAAATCTTAGGAAAGTGACCTAGAAAAACCTAGTTAGAGGTGTCCCCAAGCTTAAGTTTTCAAAAGACCACCTTCGTGAAGCCTGCCAATTAGGAAAGCAAGTCCACTCTGAAAGTTCGATGGGGATGTTAAGCCCTATGAACTTAGTCCCAAACTAACCAAGAGGGGGGGGGGGGGGGGCTGAATTGGTATTTTAAAAACTTCTTTTTAAACAAAGAAATAAAATCACATAAACCAAATCACACCACAAAAAAAGTGCGGAATTTAAAAGTGTGGAAGCAAGAAAAGGAACACAGAAATTTATAGTGGTTCGGTCGACTCGACCTACGTCCACTCCTTGGAGGCACCCTCCAAGTATTGCACTACAAAAAAGGGACTCTCCTTTAGCCCCCACGGCTAGGTGGAGAAACCCTCACAAGAACCTCCTTTTTGCCACCCCGGCAAGGCAGAGAACCTATCTCCTTTTGCTTCCTCCTGAAGCTGGCAGAGAACCAGAACCAAAAGCAAAACTCCTTACCTCTACCGACCCTACTATGGACGAGAAACTCTAGACGAAGACGACGCAGAGAGATCCTTAAAGCAACCCTTGTGAAACCCCTCACAAGCTCCCCCTCACAAGATCCTCTCTCTCTCCTTTCTCTCTCTTTCTCTCCTCAAGGTCTTCTCAGGTCAAGGCAGCAGCCAAAGGTTTTTAAAAATGTTGAACAAGAGCTCTTAAATAGAAGAGCTTCAAAAGAGCTCATTAATTGCAAGTTGCCGACAAAATCGTCCAGGCCGATATGGACATCGGCCTGGCCGATCAGTACAAATCAATGATGATCGGCCAGAGCATCGCCCTGGATGGAAAAAAGGACGATTGAAAATTGGCTTGATCGTCCAGGCCGATCTCACGATCGTCCTGGCCGATAAGTTCAAATCAGAGGAAAATCGTCCTGACAATAGCCCTGGATACGGGCTGGCCGATATTGATCGTCCTGAAGTAACTTAAGGTTTTTGACTAGATCGGCCTGGCCGATCTTGCGATCGTCCAGGACGATATGATCGTATCAATCATCCTTAATTACTCCCTTGATTCCCTGAACAATTATGGCATAATTTGTGAATATCGTCCAGGCCGATCCGAGGATCGTCCTGGCCGATAATTTAAAGATACAGTATACCATACTTGACTATGGCGGCTACTTCTTTCTATTTTGAGCTTATCGTCCTGGCCGATACACGTATCATCCAGGACGATCTGTTAATGTTGGCTGCCTTAATTAAGAATCCTTATTTAGACTTTCTATTGTAAGCTGATCGTCCAGGCCGATCCAAGAAATCATCCTGGCCGATATGAGTAAAAACAGAAATTCTAAGTCTCTCAAGTGTGTGTGTGAAGGGTTACATAGCATCAGTCTCTTTGACTATTACAAGTGGACTCAAAAGGTAAAAAACAAATGTACAGACTGACTCAACCCTAAACCTACGCATTCCTGAACTTGGCTCCTTTTTGATTGTCCGATCTTTGATTCCTGAAAAGTTAGAAGCAACAAGCTGTCCAAGAGAAATCGTGTTTGTCAATCATCAAAACATAAGACATGAAAAATAGATTTGCAACACACTCCACTTTTCACCCCATTAAGGATATTAGCACCTGTAGACCTTTAGAAGTCATTCACATGGATTTGTTTGGACCCATTATCACTGCTAGTTTGGAAGAAAAAATCAATGGTTTTATGATTATTGATGACTACTCGAGGTTGACTTGAATTAGATCTATGTCACATATAAATGAGTCTTTTAATGTGTTTAGAGCTTTCTTTACTTGGATTCAAAAAAGGCTAGGTTGTGAGATCTTGACCATCCATAGTGACCATGGGGGAGTGTTTGAAAAGAAGAGATTTGGAGATTTTTTTTTGAGGACAAGGGGATTAGCCATAACTTCTTGGCTCCTAGGACCCCTCAGCAAAATGGGGAAGCTGAAAAGAAGAACCGAACCTTAGTAGAAGCCACTAGAGCCATGCTTGCTGAGTATTCACTTCCAAAATACTTTAGGGCTGAAGCGGTTAACACAGCTTGTTATGTGTTGAATAGGGTGAATGTTAGAGCCAAATTAGATAAGATACGCTATGAGATCCTTAAGGGTAGGACACCCAATCTTTTCCACATTCATGTCTTTGGTTGTAAGGATTTTATTCACAATAATGGGAAGTCCCACTTATGAAATTTTGACCCAAATCTGATGGAGGAGTGTTCTTAGGATATTCTAGTGTTGGGAAGTCTTTTAGGGTGTTTAATAATAGACCTTTGGTGGTGGAAGAAACTACTCAAGTAGTGTTTGATGAGTCTTATCATAGAAAGCCTAGAGTTGAGGATGATGATGATGTTAAAGAGATTACCACTAGATTAGAATTTTTGGAGAAGAGGGTAGAGTACCAGAACACTGAAGGAGTAGGAGATGTTACCCAAGGAGTAGAAAATTTAGATCTTGAGGAAAGGGTTGAACCTTCACAAACTTTGCCTAGAGATTGGAGATACTCTTTGAGTCACCCTAAAGATTTGATCTTAGGAGACTCTTCTGATGGAGTTAGGACTAGACATGGACTTAGAAAGGAAGTGAACCACTCTTCCTTTTTCTCAATGATTGAACCCACCAACATAAACCAAGCTGTTTCTGATGAGTTTTGGATCATAGCCTTTCAGGAGGAGTTGAACCAATTTGTTAGGAATGATGTTTGGGAGCTTATAGAAAGACCTAAGAGACAAAGTGTAGTTGGAATCAAGTTGGTCTTCAAGAATAAGGTGAATGATCCTGGTATGGTGGTTAAGAATAAGGAAAGATTGGTGGCTAAGGGGTACAACCAAATAGAAGGGATAGATTTTGAGGAGACCTTTGCCCCTGTAGCTAGATTGGAAGCCATTAGAGTGTTATTAATCTTTTCCTATTACAAGGGATTTAAGCTTTTCCAAATGGATGTTAAGAGTGTCTTTTTAAATGAGGTAATAAAAGAGGATTTGTTTGTAGAACAACCCACACGTTTTGAGAGTTCCCATTTTCCAAATCATGTTTTCAAATTAAAAAATGCCTTATATGGATTAAAGCAAGCACCCAAAGCTTGGTGTGAGAGTCTTAGCACATTCTTACTAGAAAGGGAGTTTGTTAAGGGGAGCGTAGACACCACCCTTTTTCTGAGAAAAGTAGGAGATGATTTACTCATTGTTCAGATTTATATCGATGATATATTTTTTGGATCTTCTGATAAGAGATTATATGATGAGTTTTCTAAAATAATGAGTAGAGAGTTTGAGATGAGTATGATGGGAGAGTTGTCATACTTTTTGGAGTTTAGCATAAAATAATTAGATGATGGAACCATTATAAATAAATCAAAATACATAAAGTACATATTGAACAAGTATGAGATGGATAAAGCCAAGCCAGTTAATACTCCCATGACCTCCAGTGTTCAGTTGGATATGGACCCAAGTGGGAAATCTGTTTATCAAAAGAAGTATAGAGGGATGGTTGGATCTTTACTTTACCTAACTGCTAGCCGATCTGATATTATGTTTAGCATTTATCTTTGTACTAGATTTCAAGCTGACCCTAAGGAATCCCACCTGACTGCAGTTAACAGAATTCTTCGATACCTTTTAGGGACCAAAACTTAGGAATTTGGTACCCTAGGCACAGCACTTCTTCTAAGATTATTGGATATTCTGATTCTTATTTTGTAGGATATAAGGTGGATAGAAAAAGCACTTCTGGAACTTGCCAATTTATAGGACAGTCTTTAGTCTCTTGTTCTAGTAGAAAGCAAAACTCTGTTACACTTTTCATTGTTGAAGTTGAGTATATTTTATTAGGAAGTTATGTGGCCCAAGTCTTCTGGTTAAAATAGCAAGTACTAGATTTAGGATTACCTGTATGCACCATCTCAATTCTTTGCGATAACACTAGTGCCATCTGCATTTCTAAGAATTCTATCCAACATTCAATGACTAAGCACATTGATATTAGGCATCACTTTATCAGAGACCATGTGACTAAGGGAGATATTGAGTTACACCATGTGGCGACTGAGAATCAACTGGTTGACACATTTACTAAACCACTGGCCATTGACACTTTTAGCACTTTAAGGACCAGATTGGGTGTGATTGACATTAATGCATGAACCTAATTTTTACTGATTTTTTATCTGTTATTTACTGATTACTTTACTTTATTTTTTGGCAATTTTTAAGTTGTTTATTTTTTTGTAGTTATTTTCTTTTCTTTTGATACATTAGTTTTGGTATGCCTTAATTTGTTTTTATAATTATCACTGAATTGATATCTTATGCCTTGTTTCTATTTTTTTGAAAATTTGTAATCAATATTTTACATCTCTTAATCTGCTAAAGGGCTAAAGCACCGTTGATTGTGTCTCTTTCTCTAACCTATTTTGGTGGTGAAATTTTCTTTTCTAAACAAAAGTCTATCTCAAATTAACAACTAGATTTTACAATTGAGATCTTTTCTACCTTGCTAAACTAATCTAGCTAATATTTATAATAATCAATATTTTATTGCGAAACTAAGTTTATGGATTAGACTTTTGATGATAGCAAATATTCATAATTGTCTGCAACTTCCTTGCCTACTAACTTTCAGGTCCACAAGATCGAGTGCAACTCAAGCCAAGCTCAAGATTGGGTATATTAAGTTTGAGTCAATTTGTAATTTTTCCTTTCTTGAGTCCATTATAAAAGTGGTTCCTGATGCTAAGTAACCTTGGACACATACACTTGAGGGATTTTTTTTTTCATACATCATTTTGAATGATGTCTATATCGGCCAGAACGATCCGACTAAAAATAGAAACCCTAATTAGGGCCTCCTGGTTAAGGCAACAGTCATTAAGCACATCCTCTAGACGATCCTTATATCGGCCAGTACAATAGGCTCAAATAAAAAAAATCAACCGCCAGATATATTTTTGGTAAAATTTATTTTTGGACATCAACCAGGATGATCCATTACATCATCCTGGATGATTAAACACAATTATGCCTAAATTAATCAAGTTATTAAGGAAAGAAATTAAGGCTTGATTGATATGATCACATCATTCTGGACGATCACAGGATCGTCCGGGACGATCACAGGATCGTCCGGGACGATCAGTTCAAAAAACGTTAGTTGCTCCTAGACGATCAACATCGGCTAGCTCTTATTCAGAGCGATGTTCTAGACAATTTTCTTCGATTTTGAACTAATCGTCCAGGACGATCATGATATTGGTGATTTGAATAAATCTGTGATTTGAATAAATCTGATATCAGTGCTTTGAATAAATCATACAAGCTAATTTAGGATCGTCCAGACCTCCTTTTAGAGCAATTGTTTGGCTGATAATCTGTGATTTGAATAAATCATACTAGAAGATATTTTATCATCCTGGATGATATGAACAAATTTCTTCTATTCGTCCTAGATCATCCCGGCTGATTAGGCTTAAATTGCACTGATCATACATGATGATATTTATATCGTCCTGGATGATAAAGTTGGCTAGTTGCAATTAATGAGTTATTCCATAACTCTTATATTTAAGAGCTCTTTTTCTTCACTTTGCAAGACCTTTAGCTATTGTCTTGACCTGAGAGAGCCAAGAGGAGAGGGAGAGAGAGGGAGAGAGAGGGAGGAACTTGTGAGGGGTAGTTTGTGAGAGGGTTTCATAAAGGTTGCTCCAAGCAAGGTTCCAAGGTTTCTTCTCCAGTCTTTGTCCTTCATCCTTGGGGGTTCAGGGGAGATCTTCTTCAATAATTGGTCCAGGTTCTGTGCCTGCTTTAGGAGGAAGCAAAAGGAATTGGGTTTTCTGCCTCACCGGGGTTGGTGAAAAAGAGTTTTTGTAAGGGCATGTCTGCCTTGCTGTGGAAGCAAAAGGAGAGTCACGTTTGTAGTGCAATTCTCGAAGGGCGACTCTGGGGTTTTGACGTAGGTCGAGTTGACCGAACCACTATAAATTTTCTATATTCCTTTTATTATTATTTTTCACATTTAATTCTTCTGCATGTTGATTTCTTAGTACTGATTTTAGTTTGTAATTGTGCTTTGGTTAAAAATATTTTTAAAATACCAATTCACCCCCCCCCCCCCCCCCCCCCCCGCCCTCTTGGTTAACCTCGGGCTAGTTCTTAAGGGCTTAACATCCTTAATGAACTTTTAAGAATTATATTTTCTATATACCCAATAGACTAAAGAATTTCTAATAAATTGATATATTCCAGAAGTACTCTTTCTATCAGTCCTACAACATGCCAAGTCCGAATCTGAATATCCAATTATTTCAAATGAAGAGCTAAACTTAGGATACCAAATTCCTAAGTTTTGAGTTCCCAAGAGAAATCTCAAAATCCTTTTCACTGCTATCAAATGTGATTCTTTTAGATTTGATTGAAATCTAGCACATAAACAAACACTAAACATTATATCGGGTCGGCTAGCTGTCAAGTAAAGTAAAGATCCAATGATTCCCCTAAATTTCTTTTGATCAATAGATTTTCCCTTTGGGTCCTTATCCAACTGAACATAGCAACTTATAATTGTACTAATAGGTTTAGCATTGTCCATTTCATACTTTTTGAGGATGTCCTTAACATATTTTGACTGACTAAGAAATGTACCTTCCTCAACTTGCTTAATGATAAAGCCTAGAAAGTAACTTAAAACTCCCATTAAGCTCATCTCAAATTCACTACTCATTGTTTTAGAAAATTCATCATAAAGATTTTTATCAGTAGATCCAAAGATGATGTTATCAATATAAATTTATACAATGAGTATATCTTCTCCTAATTTCTTTTAAAAAAAGAGTTGTGTCCACACTTAACTTTTCAAAAGATCTCTCAAGTAAGAAGGTGCTCAACCTCTCATAACAAGCCCTAGGTTCATGCTTCAATCCATACAATGTATTTTTCAACTTAAACACATGATTTGGGTATTTTGAATTTTCAAAGCATAGAGGTTGTTCTACAAACATATCCTCTTGAAATAACCTATTGAAAAGATACTTTTAACATCCATTTGATACAACTTAAATCCTTTGAAACAGACAAAATCTAACAAAACCCTAATTACTTCAAGTCTAGCTACAAGAGCAAAAGTCTCCTCAAAATCAATCCCTTCAATCTGATTATACCTCTTAGCTACTAATCTACCCTTATTTCTAATGACTACTTATGAGTCATTCATTTTATTCTTGAATACCCACTTAGTTCCAACTACACTCTGATCCTTTGGCCTTGCAGTTAATTCTCAAACTTCATTTCTTACAAATTGATTTAATTCTTCTTGCATTGCCAAAATCTAAAATTCATCCGAAAGTGCTTGATCAATATTTATGGGTTCTATGATAGAAATAAAAGCTGAATGATTGACTTCTTTATTCAGTCCATGCCTAGTCCTAACACCCTCAATAGGTTCACCTATAATTAATTCCTTTGGGTAATTTTTAGAAAATCTCAAATCTCTAAACAAAGGGTTTTCTATTTCCAAATTTTCATCCAAATTCATTTTCTCAATCTTTTGGGAGTCAATTTATATCTCATCCTCTTCAACTATTGGCTCTATCAAACTTCCAGATTTATTAAATACAACATGTGTGGTCTCTTCAATTATTAAAGTTCTTTTATTGAATACTCTATAAAATTTTCCAACACTAGAGTATCCTAAAAAAATTCATTCATCTGATTTTGGATCAAACTTTCCTAAGGTAATTTTTTCATTGTTATGTATGACCACCTTACATCCAAAGATATACAAATGCAATAAATTAAGTGTTCTCCCTTTTAGTAACTTATAGGGTGTTTTATTCAAGTTTGATCTGATATTCACCCTATTCAGAACATAACATGCAGTGCTAACCGCCTCAGCCCAAAAATATTAAGAAAGTGAAGATTCTGCCAACATGGCTTGGGCCGCTTATATTAATGTTTTATTATTTCTTTCGACTGCCCCATTCTGCTATGGGATTCTAGGTGCAGAAAAATTATGAACAATCCCTTTCTCCTTATAAAATCCTTAAATTTTTCATTTTCAAATTCTCCTCCATGATCACTTTGAAATTTCAAAATTTCAAATCCTTGTTTCCTTGGAATCCATGTTGAAAAATCTTTAAACTCCTCAAATGATTCATTTTTATGATAAAGAAATCTAACCCATGTGAGTCTAGAGTAATCATCCACAATCACAAATCTGTATACCTTCCTTCCTATACTTATAGTTCCAACTGGTCCCAAAAGATTCATATGCAAAATCTCTAATGATTTACTAGTTCTAAGTTTCTTATTGGACAGAAAAGATGAATCATCTGTTTTCCAAATTGACAAGCATCATAAAGGTGGTCCTTAGTAAAATCTAGTTTTGGTATACCTCTCACTACGTTCTTTTAGTAATCCTCCTAAGGTTTTTCATGCTAGAGTGACAAAGTCTCTTATGCCAATGCCATGACTCATCAGAAATAGTTTTTAAACAAAAAGTAATATGAGTTTTGATACAATTCAAATCTAATATATAGACATTATTTATCCGTATACCATGCAAAACATCATTACCATTCAGGCTTAATATGCAGCTAATAGAGAAAAATTTAACACAATATCCTTTATCACATAGCTAACTAATACTTAAAAGATTACACTTTAAGCCTTCCACTAACAAAACATTTTCTATAAAAAAGTTTTTCAAGTTTTCTATCATACCTGATCTTACCACCTTTCTTGTGGTGTTATCTCTAAGTGTAACCCTGCCTCCACTCCTGCCTTCCAGTGATATGAATTATTCAGTGTCTCCAGTCATATGCCTTGAGCAACCGCTATCGAGGTACCATATGCTCTCACGAGGCCTTGTATGAGAAATTGCCGCAAAGTCATCATACGATAGACCTGGGAGGGTTCTCCTTTTGGCAATTTTAAAATAGATGCATGTATGATATGTCTAAGTTTATGCATTTTAGTTTTTCACACCAAATAGGTTTTTTTATTTAATGTACATGTGTGTGCTATATGTCCAAATAATTTATAATTATAGCATTTGATTTCAGGAAATGGGTTTCTAAATCTTCTATAATTATTCTGTTTCCTGCTGAGTTTTAAAAATTTTGGATATAAAATAGGATTTGTAAAATCTTCAAGTGTTGGGAGTAACCTATTTTCCTCGAGAGCTTTTATCTTGAATTTTAGAAAAAAATTTACATCTTTTAAAATGTGATTTGTATAATTAATCTGATAATTTTTGCTCTCTGATTCATCCTTAAAATCTTTATATTCTTTTCCAATTTTGCATAAGATGATTTTAAAATTTCATGTTTCATATTCAAATCGTCAAACTCATCAAGTAATTTCATGTCGTTGTTATAATTTAATGCATGATCTTTCCTAAAGATTTTATGTTCTCTCTTGCAGCTCTTAAAAATCTAAGTTTAGGCTTGCATGCATTTTCTTTAACTTCCTATATACATCATGTATGCGTTCAGAGACTTCTAAAAGTTTATTGTAAGTCATGTCACATCCCTCTTCTTGATCTAATTGGTCAAGATTATATGCCATCAAGTATAGATTGGTGATTTTGTCTTCCTTTTAAGTCTCTAACAAGTCTAAAGTTGAGTCCGAGCCCAGAAAGCTCTTTGGAAATTCTTCTTGCCCTTCTTCACAATTGGTTTCTCCTCTACACTCTCCTTGTTAGGAGTGGCTTTGAGTTTTGGGCAGTCTGACTTAATGTGTTCTGTTTTCTTGCACTCGTAGCAAATTACATCATTAAAAACCTTGACATTCCTATTGAACTTACCTCAATTCTATTGCATGCGTCTATTTTATTTCCTCTTCAAAAAGCTTCTGAATTGTCTAGTCATCAAAGCGATGTTGTCCTCATCCTCAGGTACAGATAGATCAATCTCGGACTCCTCCACCTTCAGTGCAATATTCTTCTCCTTTTATGGCTCTCCTGCATCATTCTTTTGTTGACTCACTCCTTGCTCATAAGCAATTAGTGATCCAAGAAGATTGTCAATAGAGTAAACATTTAAGTCTTTAGACTATATAATTGTATTTATTTTAGCATCATAAGTAGTAGGCAAATAATGAAGTATCTTATTAACTATTTTAGCATTCGTTAGTTCCCTATCCAATTCATGTAAAGAGGTAACTATTTATGTGAATCTTATGTACATGTCATAAATGGATTCATTGGGTTTCATGCGAAACAATTCATTGTCATGCAACAAGATATTAAGTCTAGATTATTTAACTTTATTAGTCCCTTCATATATTATACAAAGTCTATCCCATATGTCCTTTCTACTTTTGCTAGTAAAAACCCGCATGTAATCTTCAGATTTAAGAGCACAAAAGAAACTATTCAAATATTTAGCATTAAGTTGTGCTAGTCCATGTTGTTCTACAATCTAGTGTGCAAAGGGAATTATAGATCTAACTCCGTCAACTAATTTAGTTGGTTTTATATACCCTTCTTGAACTAAGTGAAAGTGCTCAGATGACACTAGAAAGTGCTCTGATACCACTTGAAAGTTCGTTAGGGATGTTAAGCCCTATGGAACTGGCCCAAGCTAACCAAGAGGGGGGGTGAATTGGTAATTAAAAAATTTCTTTTTCCAAAGAATGAAAATTGTATAAACTAAAATCACCACAAAAAATAAAGTGTGAAAATAAAAGTGCGGAAGCAAAAGAAAGAACACAGAAGTTTATAGTGGTTCGGTCAACTCGACTTACGTCCACTCCTTGGAGGCACCCTACAAGTATTGCACTACAAAACATGACTCTCCTTTAGCCCCCACGGCTAGGCGAAAAAGCCCTCATAAGAACCTCCTTTTTGCCACACCCGGCAAGGAAGAGAACCTACCTCCTTTTGCTTCCTCCAGAAGCTGGCAGAGAACAAAAACCAAAAGCTAACTCCTTATTTCTACCGACCCTTCCACATATGAGAAACTCTATATGAAGAACAAGCAGAGCGATCCTTGAAGCAACCCTTGTGAATCCCCTCACAAGCTCCCCCTCACAAGATCCTCTCTCTCTCCCTCTCTCTCTCTTTCTCTCCTCAAGGTCTTCTCAGGTCAAAGCAGCAACCAAAGGTTTTTTTTAAAAACGTTGGACAAGAGCTCTTAAATAGAAGAGCTTCAAATGAGCTAATTAATTGCAAGTTGCGGACAATATCATCCAGGCTGATATGGACATCGGCCTGGCCGATCAATACAAATCAATGAAGATCGGCCAGAGCATCGCCCTGGATGCAAAACAGGATGATTAAAAATTGGCTTGATCATCCAGGCCGATCTCACGATTGTCCTGGCCGATCAGTTCAAATCAGAGGAAAATCGTCCTGACAATAGCCCTGGATACGAGCTGGTCGATACTTATCGTCCTGAAGTAACCTAAGATTTTTGACTGGATCGTCTTGGTCGATCCTGCGATCGTCCAGGACGATATGATCATATCAATCATCCTTAATTACTCCCTTGATTTCCAGAACAATTATGGCATAATTTTTGAATATCGTCTAGGCCGATCCTAGGATCGTCCTGGCCGATAATTTAAAAATACAGTATACCTTAATTGTCTATGGTGGCAGCTTCTTTCTGTTTTGAGCTTATCATCTTGGCCGATACACGTATCGTCCAGACCGATTTGTTAATGACGACTGCCTTAATTAAGAATCCTTATTTAGACTTTTTTTTTTAAGCTGATCGTCCAGGACGATATGAATATCGACCTGGCCGATGTGGGCAAAAATAGAAATTCTAAGTCTCTCAAGTGTATGTATGTGTGTAGGGTTACTTAGCATCAGTCTCTTGACCATTACAAGTGGACTCAAAATGGTAAAATAGTACAGACTGACTCAACCCTAAACCTACGCAATCCTGAACTGGCTTCTTCTTG
This sequence comes from Dendrobium huoshanense, assembly GCA_016618105.1. Taxonomy (NCBI): domain Eukaryota; kingdom Viridiplantae; phylum Streptophyta; class Magnoliopsida; order Asparagales; family Orchidaceae; genus Dendrobium; species Dendrobium huoshanense. The sequence goes on along the minus strand of CM028347.1, from coordinate 54,301,821 downwards.
ATCGTCCGATCTTCGATTCCTAAAAGGTTAGAAGCAACAAGCAGTCCAAGAGAAACAGTGTTTGTCAATCATCAAAACATAAGCCATGAAAAATAGATTTGCAACACTAAGATCCACATACGGTAATCTAGTGTTTGTAAAAATGTTGATATACATGTTTTTCAAAAATCAAAAGGAATATTATCAAATAAGGGAGGTCTAGTTATAGAGTAACCTTCAGGTGTGTTTCGGTTTCCAAATATAGCCATAGTCAATAATCAAAAAGTAGTTTAAACTAATGATTTTGAAATAGAGCTCTGATACCACTTATTAAAACTTGTTAAATATGAGGGAGGGTGAATTGGTTATTTAAAAAAATTTCCCTTGATTTTCAATTTAGAAAAACTGATGAATTTATTTTAAAAATTTTTAAAAGTAATTTTTCAACCAAAGATAAAAACAAGCATATAGAAAATAAAAAGGCAGCAAAAAAATAAAAGACACAAGATTTATAGTGGTTCAGTCAAACATGACCTACATCCACTCTCTGAAGTCTCCCACTTCAGGTATTGCACTATTACCAATAGTGTCTCTCCTTTTGCCTCCACAGCAAGGTGGAGAAGCTTTCACAAAAACTCTCTTCCACCACTACCCGGTGCGGCAGAGAACAGTCGTCCTTTTACACTTTCCAAGTGTTGGCAGAGAACCTCCCGCTGTTCATACTCTCCAAGTGTTAGTAGAGAAATTTCATCCTTTTAAAATTTCCAAGTGTTGGCAGAGAACCTCCCGTTGTTCACATTCTCCAAGTGTCGACAGAGAACCGTCTTCCTTTTATACTCTCCAAGTGTAGGCAAAGAATCTACCATTGTTCAAACTCTCCAATTGTTGGTAGAGAATCATCCCGCTCTTTACACTCCTCGAGTGTTGACAGAGAACCAGATGTTCTTGAAAGATCTTCTTACGAGAAATCTATAAGGACAAGAAAAAAGAGTGAAGTAATCACAAATTACAAAGTGAGATCCTTACCTTTGAGTAACTTAAGTGAACTCTTCACACTCCAGTAGTAAGAAATCTCCTTCAAACACTCTCTCCTTCAAATTCACTTAATATGCATGAAAACCAAATGAAAAAAGGATTTAATGACAGTCTAACTTGAACCTTTTATAGAAAATACACAAAAGACCGTCCACAATCATCTTGTACGATCCAATTTTATAATTACAAAGAGTGTAAAAATTATTGCGTACGAATTATATATGAATCAGTACGAACTACCTTCATACCCGATGATCGTCCCACACGAACTAAGTTCATCCGGTACGAATTGTTTTTTCCAAGGTTTCATTGATATGAATATTCATGATGAATTTTAAGTTTCCAGAAAAGAGAAGATTGTCTTGGGATGAACCATAAAAATCATCTGGATGAATAGTTCATTTTAGCAAATCCAGAGCCCATCATTTTGGGATGAACGATAACTTTCATCTGGATGAATGCATATAGAGGGCATCATCTTGAGATGAATGGAAATATCATTTGAATGAATACATACAGAGAGCAGCATTCTGGGATGAATGACAATATTGTCTGCATCCATATAGCATCGACTTGGAACGAATGCTAAATATCAATTGAACAAACACATCCATAGACATCATCCTAGGACAAATAAATATTGTTTGGTCGAACGATACTTAAAAAAAAAAAATTCCCTCTTTGTTCGTTCCATAGCTCGTTTGGGTGTATAACTGATCAGATCATCCTGTACGAATATTGTTCGTACCATACGATCAATTTTAAAATAGTGATTGTTTAAATCTCTACCCAAGTGTGTGTGCTAAGTTACTCAATTACAGTCACACTCTCTCAATCTTTAATTAAAATGAGAAAATACAAACTCCAATGTTACAAAATATTCTAAGAAAATCTTGATTTGAAGTCTTCAATAATCTGGAGTACGATTTTCTTGAAATGTTAGTACACACAAGAGAAAATACAAATATTCCAAAAATGTGTTAGGAGAAGATAATAATATTTGTAATCATAAAAAAAATACAAGTTGCTAGAGTGTAAAGCATGCAAAGCTAAGTAGTAACTTCCTCAACATATGGTAGAAGACCAGAAAGAAGTTGAAGATGTGTTATTTCATTACTACAACAATAAATAGGAAGATAGAAACTACGCTTTGGAGGGTTGGTCATTACTGTTGAAGGCTTTGAGAGAAGAGGGCAAAATGTTGCTTAGCAAAGAATTTTTGTTTGAAGAATTGGAGAAGGTCATTAAGGATCTTGGTGGGAACATTGCCCTGGGTCAAGATGGTATGTCTTATACCTTTTTTAAATGCTATTGGCAAATCATCAAGAATGATTTATGGAAATCTATGCATCATTTTTTCATGAATAGAAAGATGAATGATAGTTGGAAGAATACTAATATAGTTTTGATTCCCAAAGTCAAAAATCCATTGTCTCCTTCCAACTATAGACCCATAAGTTTATGCAATTGGGTTATAAGATTGTGGTAAAAATGCTTCTTAATAAACTATTACTTGTTATCCTTAAGCTAATTTTGAAGGAAAAGGGGGTTTTATGTGAGTTAGTTCACTCTCAGATCATATTTTAGTAGCTCAAGAAGTTTTTCATAAGTTTAGGCATTCCAAATCCTCCAAGGGTCTCCTTCAAGATAGATATGGAGCCTCCAAGGGTCTCCTTCAAGATAGATATGGAGCAAGCTTATGAATCCATGGGATGGCCTACATTGATTAAAATTTTGAACTATTTTGATTTTCCTGTCAACTATACCAATTTAATTGTTGAATGTGTTATTGGCCCAAAGTTTTCTCTGCTAGTAAATGGTATTTATTCTAAGTGGATAGAAGCTAAGTGTGGTTTTTTTCAAGGGTGCACACTATCTCCTTTCTTATTTGTAATGTGTGCTCAGCTTCTCTCTAATTCTTTCTTACAAAAAAGAAATTCAGTCGGAATTGGTATTTCTCCAAAAGGCCCTAAGGTTTCTCATTTACTCTATGCTGATGATATCATCATATTCTCCGAAGAAAACATTAAATCAGTTAAAGAAGTCAATGGAATGCTTATGGAGTTTTGTGGATGGACGAGCCAAAAGATGAATTTACAAAAATCTGAAATGCTTTTTGGAAAATCAGTGAAGAAAAGGAGAAAGAAAAAAATCTTTAAAATCATGATATTCAGGGAAGTTCAAGAATTTTCTTATTTGGGGACCAAGGTGGCTTTAAGGAGGTTGACAAGAGTAGATTTCCAATTTATTGTAGATAAAGCTTTGCGTATGTTAAGCGTTTGGGGTGGAAAGAAAATTTCCTTAGCTGGAAGGATAACTTTGGTTAAATCTGTCTTACTATCATTTCCTACTTTTCATTCTACCCTTTCCATGGTTCCTAAGCAAGTTCTGTATGAGATGGATAAGTTGTGTAGGAAATTTATTTGGAACAAAAATGATGGAAGTGCAGGTTTCCACTATGTTAATTAGGATTTAATGTGTAAACCAAAAAGATGGGGTGGTCTTGGTATTAATTCATGTTCAAATAAAGCTGGGCCATTAAGGGCCAAGTTAGCTTGGAGGTATAGTCAAGAAAGGGAGTCTCTTATTCATAAGATTCTCTTCCCAAAATATGGCCCAATCCCAGATAAAGATTCAGCTAAAAAAGGTGGTTCAGTATCATGGAAATTAATTTGTAGTGTAGGTGAATTTTTGAGGCCAATTGTCAGATGGATAGTTGGTAATGGTAAAACTATTAAAGCATTTAAAGACATTTGGTTACTGGACAAAAGTATGCTGAATTTGCCTACTTTTGTCAAACCATTGGAAGGAGGCAATCTATCAGTGGACAAGTTTATTAGCAATGGATATTGGAACATCAGTGAGCTTCAGAATATCCTTGTGGAAGAGTTAGTGAATCTAGTCACTTCAATTAAAATTCAGGTTGTTATAGGAGAAGATCGTATGGAGCTTATTCATAATTTTTCTGGAAAGAGAATTGCAACTCTAGCATCTGAAGTCGTGGAACCCGAAAATACAGAGTGTGTTCTTTGGAGATGGGTTGGAAGGGCAAAACTAAATCCTAGAGTGAATTATTCTGGTGGAGGCTATTCAATAATGTCATCCCAACAAATCAATTTTTGTGTTATAGAAGGTTACAAGGATTTGATAAATGTCATAGAGGGTGTGAGGTGGTAGAAGATATTGATCAAATAATTTATGGATGCAGGAATTTAATTAAGGTGGTGGAAGTCTTAAACATATGGGGGTTCGGAATTCCTAGTTTCTGTTCTCTTGAGGCTTGCTATAGATGGCTTGATTCTCAAAGCTTATGGATGTTGAGCTTATTCTGTAACACAATTTACCTCTCTTGGAAGGCAAGAAATCTATTTGTACATGAGGGAAAAGTATCCATTCCAGTGATGATTGCTTCAAATGTGTAAGTAATACTGCAGGTTTCAAAGTTTCCAGCTACGCAATCTCAGGTATCGAGGATGTTAATCAATCATTAAGGTTACTTAATATTTGGCACCCTCCTCCACCTGATTGGATCAAATTCAACATAGATGCTTCCCTACACAACTCTTACAAGGCGAAAATTGGAGGAGTATTTAGAGATCACAAAGGCATGTTCTTGTTGGCTTTCAGCAATGCTCTTATTTACTGGGATCCAACCGCTTTGGAGCGTCAGGCCATCCTTTCAATAAAGCATATGATAAAAGATTGGATGTTGGACTTCAAAGGTTTAATCATGAAGGGAGATAACAAGAATGTAATCAAATACATCAAGGGAGTGGTGGAGAAAGGCGGTAATGAATCGATAGATCTCTCTTTCATAAATGATTTTCATTTTGTTGTCTTTAATTGTGTGGATAGGGGGTGCAATAAGTTAGTGGATCTTTGTGCTAACTATGCCTGTATTATTTCCTTTTTTTGGGATGATGTAGCTATGAACAAAATCACTCCTTCCTTTATTAACTTGTTAGAGAAGGAGTCTGATGCTATTAGGATGTAAAGCCGTTTTCTAGTTTTCATTAACAAAGCTCTATTGCTTTCTTGTTAAAAAAAAGTATGAAAGGTAGGAGGCATTTGTCATTCTAAAATACTTTAGAAACACACTAGCATATCCTATATGATAGCTTTAAGTTCTAGTTTTTAAATATTTTAATTTACATTAATCAATTTATTAGAATATTAGGATGATTATAAAGGTTTGGAGTCTTATAATTTTGAGTACTCCCTGGATCATAAATAAAAAATTTGGCACTAAATAATAGTGGCCTGAACCTAGTTAATGTAGTGCAAATCAAGACTTATCCCAGCCTAGATTAGGGAGCCAGCTAACCACCTAAGTGCTTTAAAAAAATTCATATATTCTATCTCTTTATAAAAGATATATAGTCTATTAATTAAGTTTTACAAAATTGAGACAGATGTCTAGAGCCGATCCTGATGGGTTCTTTAACTAATGTAGTGTAATTGATGCTTAAAAATAAAATGCAATTAAAATTTTGACTCCTTTTATTTTATTTCTAAAGAAATGCATACTAAATGACTCGATATAATAAAAATAACAACATCAAGCACATATCCCACTATGTGGGGTCTACTACATGAATCCTATTTCTCCATTATGTCCTATTAAAAGTTTATTTCTCATTTAAATCTAATAAAGAAAGATCCTTTCTAATATTTTCTAACCAAGTATTTTTAGGTCTGCCTCTACCTTTCTAAATATAGGTCAAATATAATACCTCTACATTCCTAATCAAGTCATCGAAAGGCCGACGTTTTATGTGAATAAACCATCTAAGGTGACACTCTCTAATCTTATCTTCTACTGGAGCTACTCCAACCTTTTCACTTATATGCTCATTTCAAATCCTATCTCTAAGGGTAAATCCATTCATCCACCTGAGCATCCTCATCTCTGCCACACTTAACTTAGTATTATACTTCTCTTTTAATGGCCAACATTCATCACCATAAAGCATTGTAGGCCTCACCATTATCTTATTAAATATTCCCTTAAGTTTTAGGGGTACCTTTTTATCACACAATAAGCCTAATGCATTCCTCCACTTCAACCATCCAATTTGAATTATACTAATTATAACCCCATCTATTTCACCATCACTCTAAACAATAGATCCAAGATATCTAAAATGTACACTATTATTAATGACTTGATCGCCCAAAGTCATAATCCCCTCATTAGGTCAATTACTACAAAAATTAGTCTCTATATATATTATGTTTTAGATCTACTCAAGCAAAATCCTTTAGACTCTTAGGCTGGCCTCCATAATTCAAGTTTACCTTCAACTCCCTCTCTAGTCTTATCAATAAGAAAAATATCATCAGCAAAAAGTATACCAAGGTATATCCTCTTGCAAAGGTCTAGTGAGAACTTCCATGACTAATGGAAAAGGATATGGGGTTAAGGCTGATCCTTTATGTAACCAATGTAACCCAATCAAAATAAGGAAATACTAGGTCAAACCACCTTGTGTTTGAACACAAGTAATAGCTCCTTCATATATATCTTTAATTTCTTGAATAGAAGTAGTATTAACTCCTTTCCTTTCAAGAACTCTCCAAAGCACTTCTCTAGGAAATTTATCATATGATTTTCCTAAATTAACAAATATCATATGCTAATTGACTAAATGAATATATAAAATTAATATGAAGTACTTTTAAATTTAGGCTTAAAAAATAAGTTTCATTCTAAGGATTATGCAATATTCTCTTATTAATATTGCAACCTAATTGATCTGGTGGTCTGCTAGAACATGTAGATGGGGAGGCCCCTAATAAGGAAGATAACATTAAATATGAATGTATGCAAACTATTAGAGATTGTGAGCTTACTTCTTAAAGTTTTTGAGTTTTTATGTGTGCTTAATATTTTGTATTTTAATTAGAGTAGAAATTTTTTATTCATACACTCATAAGCCTCCTATCGAATCAAGTCTAAAGCAAAAGCAGCATGTGATTAAAAAAGCTAATAAAATATGCAATTTATATTTCACAATAAATGTAAATAAAATAATTAATAATTAATTTAAAGTCCTTGTGGAAAATGTAATTTAATATTATAACCTAGGGTCTCCAAAAATTAAAAGTGGCCAGGTAACATTTACAGTAATCTGAATTCTACTCCTAAAATTGACATAAGAGACTTTAAGAATGGTATTTTTCTTTATCTTCACTTCATTGGCCTTTTGTGAGCTCCTTGGATTCATCGGGCACAAATATCCAAATGAAAAGAAACACCTCCTCCATGGGTTGATTTCTTTTCTCTTTGGATATTTGAAATTATCCAAACTTGAATCTCTAAATGGACAGAAGCTCTCCCCTAAGGGATGTTCCTTTCTCCTGGGAATCTAAATTGGATGTATAAGATTCTATCTCAAAGATCACTTTTACAGTACAACTTGATTATAATTAAATTATATATGGAAGAAATTAAAAGTTTAGACTCAAATACAACAAGAATGGTTATATTAAGTAAATGAAATTAATAATCCCAAGAAGTTATATATATTGAATTGCATTAATAATATTTATAGCATGCTTGACATTCTCTTTATATTTTAAGGGGGCTAAGTATGCGTAGTGCCAGCAAAAAATTCATTAATATTTAAATCTAAATTTTGCCCCCTTTAATTTAGCCCTATATGAGGATAGCCACCTATCAAATATTATTTGAGCATCCAGATCATTCCTAACATAGGAGTAATCTAATACCTATCACATTAATTTATAGTTTTCATTAACATTAGAAATAAATAACCACATCATTTAATTTTAATAACTAGCATGTAGTGAAAATCAAGAAAAATGAAGCACATAACAACAATAAAGCAAACACCACTCTAGTCTAAATCTAGAGTTGGTTATTTTAGCAAGCCATCTAAAATGTGTGAAGTAGGCTGTGTGGCGTTGATATGACCTATGTTAGGTGATTTATAAAAATTATTAAATATTTTGATTGGTTAAAAGGCTTAGAAAGATTTTGTTTAAATTTATGTATTAATTTCTTAATGTTAATTTTAGAATATATTTTAAATGTTAATTGATTACTACCTTTATTTACACAAGGGCGGTGAACTTTATTTTACCTTCTTTAAGGCTAAGTTATTTACTTCATAGGCCAGAGTTACCAGAACTAACCAGCATAAGTTAGTTGATTTCATTGGTTAAAGCTTAAGGGTTGATGATTTTTATTTAAGTTTGACTCACTACTTATTTTAATATTTGAATTAATGTTTTCAAGAATTTAAATTCAATTATTGAATTTTAAGATTTTCTTGAATAAAGCATTCAATAAAGGAAAATTATGAGTTTTTAAATTAAAAAGAATTCTTAAATTTATTTTTTTAATATTTTATCTTTAGATGAAAATTAGACACTATGTTTACCGCAATTAGATTTTTTTAAATTTGGTTATAAATATTTGACTTAATTTGGAACTATAATTGACTAAAAAGTTAACCTTTTCACCTTAACTTGTTTCTGTTGATTTAACATTTTAAAAAACATTAAACCCCAAATGGAGTCTAATTCATTTGAGTTTACTTAATTTGGAATTTTTCAAAGTTTATGAATTTACAAAGTTTGACCAATTAATTGAATTTTAAATTATTTAATTAAGGAAGGTTTCAAGGTTTATTTTTTAAATTGATTCCAAACTTCTTGAAAACACTCCCAAAGGTCACGAATGACCCAAGGGAATCTTCTCATGTGTTAGAGAATTTCTTTTGGAATTTTTATAATTATTTTAAATATTATTTTAAAAAAATATAAATTAAACTCAAAACTGAAGTCTAGTCAAGCGGATTTTAATTTCCATAAATTAAGGGTTAAATTCTTATCAATTTGATATATTTTTCAAATTTTGGATTTAAATTAAATTAATCATAAATTTTTGATTTTTTAAGTCTAATTAATGAATTAATTAAATAATTAACTTAATGATTTTTTAATATCAGTAAAAGTTCACCCTATGGCATAGGATATCACTAAGTTTAAAACTTTTAAATTTTATCTCTATTGGATACATACTTAATTTCCTATGATTTTTTAAATTCCTAAGACAAATCCTTAATTATTATCCTTATGTGTTACTAAGTTGTACGTGTCTACAAATCCCAGTTACTAACCCTTAGACATAAATAAAGTGCAATTACATCACATCTATCAAAGAACTTATAGCTAGGGGTATGCGCATTCCTAGGAATCAAAATCAAAGACTAACTTAATATGATTAGACACCTAAAATGTGAGTAATTAAGATATAATTGCTCACTAATTAATTCCCCATTGAATCCACTCAAATATGTCAAATCTCTTTTTAGAATTTCAGTATCTAATGGAATGCATGCAAAGAATTTAAGAGTATAATTAAAATAAATTTTCAAAAGTTTAAATATAAAAACAAAAAACTTAAATTTTATAAATTCATAATATTTTTAAAATTAAATTAATATAAACAAGAAAAATTCACCATATATTAGAAATATTTCAAATTAATTTTCCTCGAAGTATAAAAATATTTAGATTTATATTTAATTAAATATTAATTAAATACTATATATTTCATATTAAAAATTATTTAAAATATATAAAATATTTTTAAATGATTTTAATTTTAAAAAAAATGCTTGAAATTTTAAGAAAATGATATATTATACTTGAATTTACAATTAAAAATAAATTTTAAATGTTTTTTAAAAATCTCATAATTAAATAAATTTAAAATAATTAAAATTAATTAAATTTAAAAATGGTAGTGCTGACGGCGACAAAATGTCGTGAGGTCACCTCTGTTTGGCGGGTTCAAACCATATAGATGGAAAAGCAATCATCGGCAATGATTATACAGTAGTGCAATCATTTTTGCTAATTAAAATTATCATGTGACCCATGCAATTTCACTTATCAACATCAGCATCTCGTCGTGGCTGTCTGATAGTCGGTGGTTTTAGATCAACGATCATTTGAGGATTTAAGCAATTAAAGGCACCTCATAGTAAAAAATGAATGCAAAATGACAAGATCTCGATCTTTGATCATGAGAGCAATGGTCGATATCTTGTACACCTAGGCTTAACAAGAAATTGAAACCCTAACAGATAAAATAGCCCTTTTCTAAAAAATACGAAATCATTTGACATAAAATTTTAAATAGAGAATCTATAAGTGGAGAGCATTCATAGGGAATTATTTTCACGATTCAAAACATGATTAATAGAAAGTTAATTTACTCTATGTGTCCAAGACTAAGGTTTGAGTTTTTACCAAATCCAACTATTAAATTTCGATGATTTTAGATTCCATAATGTTGTAGATTCTCCACACTCAAGTTTACTAGTTTGACCATGGGTTAAGGTCTGGCCAAATCAAACCAATCATTAGTTGACTCATAATGGGCTTGAATATGTTCAAACCATTCATTGGAGTAAGATTGAAAGTTTGGTATTATTGATTTGGTTGGACCAAGTGATTTGACCAAAATAGGTCAAATCTTTACTAGACTTGGACTCAGTTGACCAAGTCAACTATTAACTAGGTCAGGGTGACAAGTCAACCCAAATCAATAAGAAAAGTTATCAAGGGATTTTAGCAGAGTTTCAATAAATTGAAAGCTTGATTCAATGTTAATAAGGCTTCATTATTGACCTGATCAACAAGGTCAAACCATAGGTTAGGTTTGGGATCAACAAGTTTGATTTGATTAATGGAAAATAATGGGTGTGGTCTAATGGTTTAGAATGGGCATTTAGGTCAAAATGACCATTTGGACCACTTTAGGGTCATTTGGTCAACCTAGGCGGGCTTGGTCAACTAAGTTAGACTAAGGCCTAGGACCAGGTCCAATAAGTTTGAAATAATGTTTTGAACTCAATGGAGGTGGTTCCATGCAATGGTGAGGTCATTTGGATTGAAATGACTATTTAAACTCTTAAAGAGCAATTTGGTAAAAGTAGGCTGACTTTTTATTTTCTTTTTGAAGAAACCAAACAACTTGCTTATGATATTATTAAAAAGAAAACTAATTACAAGCTAAATACAATCGATTCCCCCTTTAGAATTTTAGCAAATAAAGGAGGAACATTATTTGAAATAAAATATACCCAATAAAAATAAAAAATAAAAATAAGATTTGGGTCCAATACAAAATAGGAATATTTAAAATAGGCTGACTTTGTCAACTATATTTTATCAATGTCTGTATTTGGGTCCAATACACTCCTAATGATGTTTTTTTAGGGGAAACCCACTGAGTAGCCTAGTGTTAATTAAAATGAAAAGTACAAGGTCCTTAAAGGGACCTCGAGCTCTCTTCTTCTCAAAATAGCTCAAGAAAAATGTCAAAAAAACCTATGAGCTCAAGGTTCCTTCTACACAAAATTACATAAAGCCATAGGTACATTCTACGGTGCATAAGTAGAAGCACCCAAAAAGAAGGAAAGCAGCAACCATTATCTTTTATAGTGAGCTTCTTGTCCAAATTATTAGTAACGCAATGACCTACACAAAATAGAGCCTGCAAAAAAGAACACAAGGCACCAAAAAATAAACATAAAAGAAAATAACAAGAAAGAAGTAGAAAATACCACCAGTGGATCCTGTTACAATCAATCATATTCCCATAAAGAAATAAAACCAAGGTCCTCCCAAAATAAATATAGGCCTCTGAGCTACAACATAAACCAATTAGATATTCAAAACAAAGCCACAATTATAGTTGGAATGCATGATAATATAACTACATAACACAGTCATATAGATATTATACTAGCCCCACAACCAAAATCTCACATAAACAAAGCCATCCAAGAAATCAAGCCACCGATAAAAGAAGAACTAGACCAACCAAAAAGCACAACAGCTTAACAAAGTACCCAGTACACACCAAAAAAGAGTGTTATGGATCCAAAAAACATTAACCAAACCAAAAGAAGTAGAGTTAAGGCCAGAGGGGTTCAGGCAAAAAGAGCTCATGAAAGAATGGATTACACAAACATCAAAACATAAATCCATATACCACTCCATCCAGCCTAAAGGCCTCAACCAGCACCACCTCCCCACAACAAACCAGGTAGAACCATACAAAACCAACCAAAGGAACATCGACCCATACCCAAAAATAAGCCAACAATAATAATCTAGAGAATTCCACACCAGACTCTGGAAACCCACCTTCCTCTTAATAGAAAAGTCCAAGAAGTTACAGTAAAACAAGGCAATCCAGCACAACTCTCCCAGGTACCCAAACCAAAACCCACTGAACACCCAAAAATCACCATAGAAAAGGAACAAACAACCAAAGAAAATCTAGTTAGCCACCAAAATAGAAACATTTGTCCAATAATGTCTTAGCAAAACAATACCATCCAACAGGCCAGGCAACAGCCTCATCCAGAAATCCAAAAAACCCAAAACACCGACAACCCGTAGAATCCTGCACAATAATAACCTGAGGATGGAGAGCAACAAATGGATACCCATCAAGTAAAGCTTACAATCATCGCTCGGCCTGAAGAATCAAAAATAGAACAAGTTGAAAACCACAATAAAAGAGAGAAAATGAGTGAGGTACCTAACAAGAATAATTATAAGAACAATCCCAAACCATGGATGAAATCCAGTAAACCAAAAATAACCCACAGAAAAAGGCCAAACACACATAATAGATAGGCAAACAAGGACCAAATTAACTTCTAACATAAGGTAAGAAATTTTTATCCAATCTTAAGGGGCCTTTATTGGAGTGGGTACATTAGCTTCCATGAAGTCCATGAAACAATCAATCCTAGTACAAGAATGAGCCAACCAAATGGCACAAGCATTGCCTCCCTTAATCACATGAAAAACATAAACAGTGATAAAAACTACCAAATGTTTAATAACCCTAACAATATAGAAAACCTTAGAGTTACAAACTGAGTCCACTTGTTAAAAATGCACTAAATATTATAAGAGGGCTCAATCCCAATACCAGTATTGGCAATATCAAGCGACATATAACTTCTCAACCCATAAAGAACCGCCATAAGAAGATCCATAAGAGGATTACCATTAATAAAATGGCCCGCAAAGGACAGAATAACATTACCAAAGCAATCTCTAATGATAGCTATACCAACATTCAGCTTGAAGAAACCCATAGCTGGTTTATCCCAATAAATAGAATAAGGAAGAGATGGTAGCAAAGTGGCCTCCAACCTGATACCTACTTTAGAAGCAAAATCAAAAAAAAAATTTAAAACTTCTAATATATAGCAAGTTAACAAAAACTATACTGAGAAATTTATCTTTCACATTCTTAGTAACCCTCTGAGAGTTCATTCTAATGCCATTAAAAAGAAAATTGCTCCTTTCCATTCAAAGAAACCACAAAATCGGGGAAGGGGTAACATTTCTAATTTGGCTTTAGAATTAACAAACCAAGCATTAAGAAGAGCATGAATAGACAAATTCACATTAAAATAATTTAATTTGAAGATATCATCAAAATAACTCCAAGTTTTAACATCTAAAGGACCCAAAACAAAAACATAATGCATACTTTCCAAATGAAAACAACATTCAGACTTGGATGGAAGAACAAAACCTCTTTTGATCAAATTGTCATCCATAGGAATGAATCTATGAAAAATTCTTCAAATAAAAATAGCAATAATAAAGTTGATACTTTTATGCCAAATCATCAAAAAATGGAAGTAACAACACTCTTAGGTCTAAACTCATGCCAAGCATCTTTTAATCTAAAAATCCCATCACTAGCCAACTTACATAGTAACACATCCTTCGACTCCAAGTTCAGAGGAAGACTAAGAATTTTTTGAATAATTAAATTCAGAAGAACATTAGCAAGCTTATCATAATCACAATAGTTATCATTAATGAAGTAATTTACCTTAACTGCAATAGTAGAAGTGAAATTAATGAGGGAGTCAATAGAATACCTACTAAACCATTGATCCTGCTAGAAAAAAATGTTGCCACTCCCAAGACCCCAAGAAAGATGAGGCTCCACCTCCCACTTAACCTTGCACATCCTCTACCAAACTTTATAATCACCAATATTACATGAATAAGTAGTAGGACGCTACCCCACACTATATTTGGAAAACATAAATTTAGCCCACAAAGACAACTTGGCATGAAAAGTAAACCATAATTTGAAGAAAAAAGCGTGGTCCAAGTCAGTCATGCTTTTGTAACCAAGGCCGCCCTCTTTTAAAACACCACAACACTTACACCATGAAGCCCAAGTTTACGATAAGCTTTTTTTTAATGGAGCATACTTTTACAGCAAAATTTCCCCTACAAATTTGTGTCGATCCAAACATTTCATCACAATTTTCTGTCACAAATCCATTTACATTATTCCGCCATAAAGTCCATATATATACATACTAATAAGTATATGAACATAATTATCTACTTTTCAAGCACTTAGACATCCCAATCCATAGATTCAAATGAATTTTACTAATCTAGTTTCATCATAAAGCCACCTTTATGTTGAAAGTTATGAAATATATGAAGCTTGTCAATCACTTAGGCATCCCAATTCATAGATTCAAATGAATTATACTAATCTAGTTTCATCCCAAAGCCGCCTTTATGTTGAAAGTTTTGAAATGTATGAAGAATGCTTCAGAGAATGAATAAATATTATATTAAATATGTTTGTTTTCAATAATTCATAAAAAACTACCACATTTCATAATTAAAATTTACGATAAGCTCCGTCTTCTTATTTAATCTTTAAGTATGCTCCATTAGAAAAAAAGCCTCTAACACCTTCATTTTGTATAATATGGCCCATGTCAACCCATTTGGACTATCTGACACACAAATCTCTGGAAAATATGTATATGAAAAATGCAGGATATAAAATTACAATACAATTTTTTAAATTGGACATAAAAGATCATAAAAATAAAGAAAAAATTTACCATAATTTTCAGAATAATTTTTAATAAATTTATTTGAAATAAAAAAGTAAGACATAAAACTGCAATACTTCTATCGGTTGAATGGTTTGTAAAATATAAAATAAATAAGACATGGTATGAAATACACATGCATCATCATTTTGCTTTTCTCTTCTTTTTTTTCACACTGATGATTAGTATTGATCAATACTAATATAAATAAAATGAATGATAATTGACATAAAAATTTTGTTATGAGAGTTACACCAAACTTTGCACTTATTTGTTCAAATTTTTATGTTTTTTATGATCTAAAACATTCCAATATATAAGTGGATGATTATAAGTTTACCCTTTCCCTTGTTTGGATAAGGAAATATTACAAATTATGGAATAATGATATTGCATTTGTGATATTAGTGGAAAATGATGGAGGAATATTAATGAAGGGCTTCAAAGCCGTGGTTAATGGACGACGATGACAATTTATCAATGACAATTTTCAACATTAGTTGACGGTCAATATTGTTAATCAAGTAATGAGGGAGTTATCATAATTTTCATGTATAGATTTTCACCATAATTCCATAGACTTTATTGCATGGCTCAAAATAATTCACAATCAATATTTGATATTTTATCAATATTTGGGCATCTTAATGACATCAAAATAAACTAATTGTCAAATTCACCTAATTAAGGAGCTCTTTAAACCAATTTTTTTTTAATTGGATGATTTTATAATTGATTGTAAAACTTTTTAAAAATTGTTTAAATACTTTAAGTTTTAAAAATTACATTATAATTTATATTCAATAGGATAAATTTTCTCATCATATCCCAAATTATATACTTGCATATTCTTTCATAGGAATTTAATAAGTAGTTAGTATATTATTGAGTGCAATAGTAATACATCCAGGTTCAATGTCCTGTTCAAATTGGTCTGACCTGATAAGAAGTTAGGTAATATGTTTAATTTTTATGTTTGAACTCTTTTACATGAGTCTAAAACTATGTTGTGTGTATGAAAAATGGTTGATTGTGTTCTGGACTAAGTTTCAAGGGTCTAAATGCATGTTTGTGAAATCTAGAATTTTTTCCCTAGAGCATCCCAACACTATGTTTTCTGGCACACCAACTATTTGCTATTTTAAATTAGGAAAAAATGAACTAGTGCCTCGTTGTTGTATTTTTGAGTGCCCCGACACCAAGCTAGTTTCTTCACTTTTAACAAACCATTTTAGCTAAAATATCTTTTTCCACTAACCATTTCATTTTGGTTAGTTGGCTACGAGAGGGAAAGAGAGAGAATTTGAGTGGGTGAGAAGAGGATTTGGACTGGTTCAGATCATTTTCTATTGCAGCTCAATTTTGAATATTGTCCGAATCAAGGTAGGTCACTAATAAGTGTAAATAATGAATTATTTTATGTGTTATATTTTTAGTGAAAACATATTATTTCAGTTATGTTGTGTAGGAAAAAATAAAAAGGGCATAAAATTCTAAGTATCATTCGGTGTCACAGCATCAAATAAATCAACGTTACACCACCATGAAGGACAACACAGGAGTGCCACAATATTGACATGGCCACACAGACTTCTCTATTTAATAGTGTCACAGTGTAAAAATTGTCAACTTGGCAGCACCGTGTTCACTATCTTCAAGCACTGCGGTGTCATAACCTATCATTCCATGGTGCCAAAGTTTTCACTTGGGCACCGCAATATTCAAAAGTTAACAGTATCGCAGTGTAGTAGTTGTAACTTTCAAAAGACATGATTTGTAAGCAAAGCGATGTAAATGTTCACTAAACAAGTGATCCACATTAGCAAGCATCATAATTGAGCAAAAACATCAATGTAGCAGCAATAATAAAATTTTATGGGTGTAGCGGCGACAGTCTTTCAAGCACTGCGACACCAGTTACCTGATCTATATTTTCCTATAAATATTTGTTATGTTATACTTGTGAGTGAGATTAGTCACTTGTATAATTTTAGTACTTTTTAGAATAATTCTTTAGATCGATCGTAGAGTTAATTCTTAGGAAAACTAGGGAAGAACTAGATACAATCATTAGAGTATTTTAGTCAATGTTTCTTAGAGAAACATTAAGGAAGAAGTAGTGTAGAGGGTAAACATTGATCCTTCCGATGATATCACTCTTTTTATTTTTGTTCTTTCATGATTTCAATAAAAAAGAGTTTTTTTAGCTCTTCTTCTATATTTGGCTAAATTTCTAGCTTTTTATTGATGTTGTAGAAAATATATTAAGTACTAATGATTATTCTTGGGCTATAAAGTTAAATATTATTTTCAATATTATATCACCCTTTATTAAATGCACATAGTGATGTGATATGCAGTTAAAACCTAGTGTGATGTATAGTTTCGATGAAGGATTGCAAGAAAATCATAAATACTGAATTAGTATGTTTGCATACCTAAACATAAGATGTAAAATATGCTAGGTTCTTAAGGAGATGATATAATTATATGAGGTCAGAAGATATCCTTTCACCCCAACAAGCTTGATAGAGATATATGGATGCATATGTAATGAATCACATTACAAATATGAATTTTGTTAAGAAAGATATGCAATTTATATTCTTCAATCCAAAATATTTTATGTAAATATTGTATTTATTATTTTACTATTTTAATTTAGTGAGTGAATCTCCACAACCAACATTTTTACGTCCATAGAATAAGTTTGCAATTAGAGTAAACAGTAGTAATTGATTGTAAAAAAGCATATTTTCTCAAGGGTTTGACAATCTATTCTATCACTTTATTACTTGATTTTTTTTATATACTTGTGTACATTATGTGGAGTTTATTATTTTTCAGTTATCAGAGAAAACCAAAGCATTATTTAGGAGAGAGACCATTAAATATTTTTTGTAATTCAGAAGTACATTCCATAATCCTCATCAAGTTTTTGGCATCATTCCTGGAAAGTATTTCATTTTTTGCAAATTTTAATTATATTATTGAATTAATTTCATAGTTAAACCTACTTACATCATTTATTTTTAATTACTTTAATTACTAATTATATTTTTGGCTACTTGCTTTAGTGCTATTGAAATGAACTTTTGTTATTGATTGAAATTAAGAGAACTCTTTCTAAAATTTAAAAAATTAAAAAGATTTTGAAAATGACTGAACCTGAGTTAGACCAAAATAATCTTAGACCTTTAAGGATTATGCAAACCCTTTAGTAGATGGAATTCATTAGAGAATTAATAATTGTACAATCCAAGCTAATAATTTTTAATTAAAACCTATCATTATTCTAATTGTTCAAAACTCTCAGCTTGGGGGAACTCCTATAGAAGATTATAGTTTATATTTAGTCAGTTTCATAAAATTTTGTCCAACATTTAAGTATAATGGTGTCAGTAATGATGTTATCACACTAAGATTATTTCTCTTTTCTCTAAAAGATAAAGTTAAGATGTGGTTGAATTTTTTACCCCTGTCTCTATAACTACTTAAAATGAGTTGGTTCTTAAGTTTTTTACTAAGTTTTTCCCACCTTCAAAAACTATTAAACATAGAAATGGCATAATTTCTTTTACTCAGTCTGAAGGAGAATCCATTTTATAAGAGTTAGGAAAGATTTAAGAAAATGCTTAGAAAATACCCTCACCATGCTTTATATGATTGGTTTGTTATTTAAATATTTATTATTGAATTAGTAGGATCTCTTAGAGCTATAATTGATGCTCATCTAAAGGATCATTAATATCTAAGCTATTTGAGAATTCCTATGAATTAATAGAGGAAATGACTATTAATAATTTGCAGTGGCCTACTGATATTAAAAAATATTAAGAAAATAGAAGAAATTTATGAATCTGATGTTTTATTAATCTTGACTATAAAATTTGCAATACTTTTTTTAAAAAATAGACAACTTGAAGATTAAAACCAAAAAAGATGGATATGATAATTTCAACATAAATTCTAAAAATCTTAGCTCTATAGTATCTAGCTACATAGCACTACTGTGCTTTCCCTCATATTTTGAATAACTCTATCATGATAGAAATGAGAAAATACTATTGAAAAATATTATTTATAACTAGGAATCCAAGTACAAAATCAATCTTCTACTTTTATAAAAAAATTTAGGATCAATTAGAGTAGCTTACTAGGTCGATTAATTATAAAAAATAGAAGAACAATGTCATAATATCCAACTTAAAAGTGTCAATGATTTAGAAGATCCTTACAAAGATAGTGAATTGGCTTAAAAGGATGATAATGAAGTTGAGCAAATAGAAAATAAATCTTCAACAGAATAACCTAAACTTATAAAAGAACCTGAATGAGTAGTTTGGAGGGCTGTAGAGAAACCACCACCACCTTTCCTTTAGAGATTGACCAAACAAAACCTTGACAAATAGTTCTCAAAATTTTTAGAGCTCTTTAAAAAATTAACTATTAATATACCTTTCTTTGAAGCTTTAGCACAAATGCCCACATATGCAATATTTTTTAAGGATATTTTGAGCAAGAAAATAAAGTTTAGAGAATTTAAAATTGTGGAATTAATTTAAAAGTGTAGTGCCATAATTCAAAATAAACTTCTTGAAAAATATAAAGACCCTAAAAGTTTTTCCATTCCTTTAACTATTAGTGACAAATTCTATGCGAGAGCATTATGTTATTTAGGGTCTATTATTAACCTAAAGTCACTTTCTATTTTTAAAAGACTAGAAATAAGAGTGGTTTAACCTACTTCTATTGCCCTTCAATTAGCTAATAGATCTTTACTTACCCATAAGGAGTAATAGAAGATGTGTTGATTAAAGTTGATAAATTCATCTTTCATGTTAATTTTGTTATTTTAGATATAGAAGAAGATAAGAAAATACCTCTCAGTTTAGGAAAATCAATCTTAGAGACTAGTAAAGCAGTGATTGATGTGCTAAAATGTGAATTTACTACAAGAGTTCAATATCAGGAAGTTAAAATTGATGTATTTAAATCCATCAAATTCCTCAAGAAAAGAATAAAGATTGCTTTAGGGTGAATTTAGAATGTGGTAATAGAGAATCTTAAGGAAGAGTTGTTAGAAGGAGAATTAACAAAAGAGGAAGAAGTTGAAGAGAATAAAGAAATGTCAAGGGAATCTATAGTAAGGAATGAAAGCTTAACCACTAAAAATTTTGCAATGTTAGAAACATCCACTTTTGAGAAAACTTTAAAACTATTCATTGAGAAAGCTCCTAGTTTAAAGCTTAAGGCTTTACCTTGTTATCTCAAGTATACTTTTTTGGATAATAATGATAATCTTCCTATTATTATTTCATTAAATTAGGAACCACATCAAGAAAGTGAATTGAGTAGGATGTTGAGTAATTTTAAATGAGTTTTTGGGTGGATAATTGTTGATATTAAGGGGATTAGTCATTCAATTTGTATACATAAAATTTTAATGGAAGCTAATTCAATACCAAGAGCTGAACCTGACAGAAGACTTAACCCTTTCATGAAAGATTTTATTAAAAATGATATTCTTAAATGGATGGATGTTAGGATTTTTTATATTATTTCAGATAGCTATTGTGTTAGTCATGTTCTTTATGTTCCTAAGAAAGGAGTATTGATGTTATAATAAATGAACATAATGAACTTATACCCATCAGAACTATTACAAGATGGAGGATTTGCATAGATTATTGGAAAATAAACAAAGCCACTATAAAATATCATTTTTTTTTCTTTCATATTCTTGATCAAATGCTAGATATGTTGTAGGGCATCCTTTTATTATTTTTTAGAAAGATATTCAGGATATCTTCAAATTTCTATTGCACCTACAGATCAAGATAAAACTAATTTCACTAGTTTTATGGAATTTTTACTTTTAAGAGAATGCCTTTTGAGTTGTGCAATGCTTACAATACTCTTCAAAGATATATGATGTCTATCTTTTCAAACTTAATTATGCAGGGCATTCAAATTTTTATGGATGAGTTCTCAGTATTTGGCACTACACTTGATTCTTGCCTTGAGCATTTAACTTCTATTTTGAAAAGATTTGTAGAAACAAATTTAGAGTTAAATTAGGAGAAGAGTTAAATTATGATAACTGAAGGTATTGTCTTAGGCCATAAAATTTCTAAGAAAAGATTGGAAGTATATATTATAAAAAAGCCGGTGATAGAAAAATTATCCCCTTCCAATTTTATTAAAGGGATTAGAAGTTTTTTAGATCATGTAAGATTTTATATAATATTTATTAAAGATTTATCTAAAATTTCTAAATTATAATGTTAGCTATTTGAGAAGGATATTTCATTTATATTTAATTTTACTTGTCTTGAAGCTTTTAATGCATTAAATTAACATTTAATTATTGCTCCAGTGATTTTTGCTCCTTATTGGTCTTTCCATTTTCTACTGATGCATCACTAACATTGTTATGGGTGTTGTTTTTGGACAAAAGCATAATAAGAAATTTCACATCGTTTTTTATGCTAGCAAAATTTTGAATTCTGCATAATATAATTATACAACAACTTAAAAAGAATAATTAGTTATTATTTTTACTTTTGATTAATTTTAATCATACTTAATTAGCACCAAAGTAATTATTTATACTAATATGCTATTATCAAATATCTTTTGACAAAGAAAAAAACTAAACCTAGATTGGTTAGATGGATTCTTCTATTACAAGAATTTGATGTAAAAAGTTTTGATAGAAAGGGTATTAAAAATTAAATTGTTGATCATCTTTTAAACTTTCTATTGAAAAGTATGCATTAAATCAAGAAAACATTAGTGAAAATGTTCCTAATGAATAATTATTTTCTCTTCTAATAAATAATTTGTTTTGGTATGCTAACATTATTAATTTTATTGTTAGTGGTATATTTTCTTATTATTTGATTCCTAGTCAAAAGAGGAAGTTCTTGAGTGATACCAAATTTTATTTTTGGAATGAACCTTTTTTATTTAAATCTTGCAATGATCAAATTATGAGAAAATTTGTTTCTGAAGAAGAAATAGAATCGATCAGTAGAGTGTGTCATGATTCTCATTACTAAAGACTTTTTGGAGGATTTGAAACTACTTCTAAAATAATTCAATCTAAAGTTTTTTGGCATACTCTATTTAACGAGGTAAATGAATATATTAAAAAATGCAATTATCATCAAATAGCATGAAATATTTCAAAAATAAATGAAATGCCTTTGAACTATATTCTATAAATAGAAATATTTGGTGTTTGGGGATTTTTTTTTTTTTTTTTTGACCTTTGATGTCATCCTATGTAAATCAATATATTCTTATTATTGTAGATTATGTCTCAAAGTGGATTGAAGGTATTGCAACCTCTAAAACTTATACTCAAACTATGATCAAGATTTTAATGAAAATTGTTTTCTCTGGATTTGGAGTGCCATGAGTTTTAAACAGTGATCGAGAAAGTCATTTCTGTTAAAAAACTTAAAACAGTCTTACATAATTATGATATTTATCACAGAGTAGTAACCTCTTAACATCCCCAAACTAGTGATCATGTTGAGATTAATAATAGGGAGATTAAGCGAATCCTGAAAAAAAAATAGTTAGTCCAAATAGGAAATATTGGGCGATTAAGTTAGATGATACATTACTTTTTTTAGGGGAAACCCACGGAGGGGCCTACGCGTTAATATAGGAAAATAATTACAAAGTCCTTAAAGGGACCTCGTGCCCTCTACGACTCAAAAGAGCTACAAAAATTAAAAGCAAAACAACCTACGAGCCCAAGGTCCCTACTACACAAAAGTACAAGAAACCCTAGATACATCCTGTGGTGCGCAATAGGGAGCACCCGAAAAGAGGGAAGAAAAAAATAACGAGCTTGAACGATCTTCTTCCCATCAAAAATCATATTAGCCTTGAGACCTGCATAAATAAAATCCTGCAAGAACAAGAGGTAACCCACAAAATAGTAGAAAAAGGAACTAAAATAACATAAAATAAAGAAATTGTTAACACAAGGATATAGCCAATAAAAGTTATGATAGCAGTAGTTAGAGAATCTCCACTGGATAATAGTATAACACCAACCCGACGGGTGAACAGACAAAGACCAAGAGGCAGCACAAGGGATGTCCAACCAACCAGCCAAAATGAGGTTCCAGCTACCATAAAATATATGAAGTAAAATGCTGGAATCAACAACAACCAACAGACTCCCAGATCCAGCCAACAACATTGCCAGCTTATAAGGAAGATTAAGCCAAATCCACTCATGAAAAGGATGTAGAAACCAATTATGCTTATAGAAATAATCCTCGGCCACCAAAGTAACACAACCACCACTAGAATTAATATGCCCAGGCAGCACCAAAAAAACTGAAAGTAAAGTAGTCTAAGAGCTAGGATCCAAAAACCAGCAATTGAATAAAAACCAATTCAAATGGGAAACCAAATACTGAAGAACAATCCCATTCTAGATCCGATAAAACTGCAGGCACCAATTGAAGTTGGTAAAAATACCAACAATCACCAAATTGTAGTAATCATGAAGAACACAACCCACCATACCGAGAGCAACCACAACCAGAACCCCAGAACAAGCCAATAGGCATGGGGTAAATCAGCATCAACAAGAAGCAGTAATAGGAAGAAACAAAAATCACAGTAGGATATAATAGAAACAGAGAGAACCAAGCAAAAGTACAGCTGGCATATCAAAAATAAACCAAAATGGAGCCTGGATGTCGTAGAAGGACCCCAATACGACCATAAAGGATAACCCCACAGCCAGTTGCAGAGAACAGGAATAGCAAGAGAAAAGCTAAGTAAGGCAGCTAGAACACCCAAAAGAGAAAGATGGGAGACCTATAGCCAACAAAACAGAACAATACCACAAAAATTAAATTATGATATAAGGTATCCCGATTTGATCCTGTCTAACAAGGCCCTGCATAGGAATAGGCAGCTAAGCAAGGGAAAGCTCAGACATACTATTAAAATTACCACCCAAAATAACCAAGGAATATGCACAAGCATTCCCCTCATCCAGAATGATAGAAAAGGAGAAATTAAGGGAGTTCAACACCTCTCTAATCTTTCTCTGAATGTAGAACAGGGCAAAGGCGCAAGCACTATCCTTCTTATCAAGACAAAAATTTAAATCAAAATAAGGACCGACCTCCAAAACATTATTACTAAGAGAAAGAGTAGCTCAGAGATTTAACCCATGAAGAACACAAAAGAAAAAAGCACAATTAATATCACCATCATTAACCAACACAGCAAAACCCAAAATGAAAGTGCCATTATGATCTCTGATAAGTCCACCACAACCAAAAATACTACCAACTTTAGCACTAGCCACATTCAACTTAAAATAGTTAGGATGATGCTTACACCAATTAGTGCATCTAGTTATAGTTTGGAACTTATCCACCTCCAAGTTGATACCAAAGGAAATAAGGGTAAAAAAAGAGTTCTTAAATTCTTAATTGAGAGCAAATTGGCGGAATAAAGAGTAGCCACTTTATACTTAATTTTATGGATGATTCTCTAGTGATTCATAACAACCCCATTGAACTGAGAATCATTCCTCTCCAACCAAAGGAAACAAAGGATAAGAGAGGGAATACCATTTTTTACATGGCCTTTAGACTTAACAAACCAATAGTCAAGCAAATAGTAAATAGAATTAGTAGTATCATATAAGTTAAGATGAAACAAGTCCTCAAAAAAGGACCAAACCTTAACACTAATGGGACCAGATAAAAAAAAATGATGCATATAATCAACATGGAAACAGCATTGGCATTTAGAGGGAAAGATAAAACCTCTTTTCTTTAAATTCTGATCAGTAGGAATAAGCCTGTGAAGAAATCTCCAAATAAAAATAAAAATTGTAGAGGGAATACTTTTGTGCCAAATCATTTTAAAAAGATTAGAAGTCTCATTTTTAGCTATGAAGGAATGTCAAGCATCCTTAATACTAAAATAACCATCATTAGTAAGAGTACAATGTAACACATCCTTCTAATTATTATTAATAGGAATCTTTAAAATAAGCTAAATAATGAAGTAAGGGAGAACAACAGAAAGCTTCTCCAAATCCCAGACATTAGAAGAAAATAAATAGTTAACCTTCATCTTAGAAGTTTTTTTTTGTACTTCACCTTAGAAGTAGAATAAGTATTTAATAATGAATTAATTTACTGAATATTAAGCCACCGATCTTGCCAAAAGGAAATATTGCCATTACCAAGACCCCAAACTAAAGAAGGCTCCACCTTCCATTTAACTATACAGAGCTTATGCCAAACTTTAGAATGGCCTTTAGAAAGGCTACACAGGGAAGGATGTCTCCCCCCACAATATTTGGCCCTCATAAAATTAGCCTAAAGGCTCACATTAGACATAAGGTTATATCACAACTTGAAAGAAATAGTAAAAGCCATATCAAATATAGTCTTACACCCTAAAGCACCTTCTTACAGAGTACCACAATAACTACCCCAAGACTTTCAATGAATGTTAGAGTTATTCGTGATACCTTTTAAAAAAAAAATTATTAAAAAATCTCTGGCACACATTCTTAGTAGGAAAAAGAGTTTGAAAATTATAGACAGAAATAGAGCAAAGAACACTTTAATGAGAGTAAGACGGCCACCAAAACTTAAGAAGTTAGAATCCCAAGAAGACAATTTGTTTTGAACCACAAAAATTAAATCTTCAAAAAGAAAAAAACTTCTTTATACCCTTTTTTTTTAGAAGATGCAAAGAGCAATATTATTAAGAAAAAGAACTATACAAAGATAAGATTATCACATTCCTCCTTTAAAAGTTTGAAAAACATTGGAGGAACGTTATTGATAATCAAGTTATTCCACATAAAATCACCCAACCTAGAATGGTTAGCACAACAATCGGCTAACTTATTAGAAGTTCTATTTACAAATTGAAAGATGACTTGATTAAAACTTCTAAGAAAAAGAAAATCAAGTAGCTCGGGATTGTTACTTACATTTGGTCCTTCCTTAAAAATACCTTGAATGTGCTTCATAACATTGTAGTTGTCTCCTTCTATAATGATTCCTTTAGCTTAATACATCCACTCTTGAGTAATATTTTTTAAAGCCTTCAAAGCCTCCAACTCAAGTGCCGAGATATCCCAATGAATACTTTTGAACCCAAAGGCATATAAAAATCTACCTTTGTAGTCTCTAATAACTCTACCCACTCCTGCAGTATAATTGTTGTCTAGAGAAGCATCCACATTAAGTTTTATCCATTTAACTGGAGGGGGTTTCCAAGTTACTTGAAACAGCAAATGCTGATTAGAAACCCGGTTGGCTGAAATGATATATTGACTAAAGGAAGAAGATGCAAAATTGATAGCATTTGCTGCAATAATTGAAATGTTATCTTCCACCAATCCATGAACAAGTTTACTTCTACTTTTCCATGAGAAAAAAAATAGCAGAACAATACAAATTTGCCAAGAAAGGATTGAGAGTAGATATGTTAGAGAACCAATTAATACAGTTCTCAAAACTATTGAAAGCAGGAAACTCATATCCCCATTTTTTTAAAGAGCTGATAATATTCTTCATGAAAAAACATTTCACACTTAAGTGGCTATCATCCTCCTTATCACAACAACCTCTTGGACATCCGTTGTAATCAATTAACCTTATATACATTAGGAACTCATTTGTTGGAATTGCCTTATGTAACAATCTCCTTCAAAAAATTTTAACTCTCGGCCTTAATTTGAGCAATTTAATCCATCTCCAATTTGCATCTTCTTCTTCATTTGAACTTAGATGTTCTGAAATTACTGCAGCTAGAGATTTCCCAGATAATTTGTAAATGACTTCCAATTCATCATCATGAGCATTTGTATTAATTGGGATCAAAGAAATGAAATCATCTAGTTCCTTGCAAAATGCTTCCTTCAATCTCAGGTTATTCCAGCAACCTGTATTTACAAAATAAATCACAGAACAAAGATCTTCATTGAAATTGGAGACAAACGTTGGACATTTCTCTAAACACTTATCAAGGATCCAAATATCCTTACTTAAAGTTCGTTAGGGATGTTAAGCCATATGGAACTGGCCCAAGCTAACCAAGAGGGGGGGTGAATTGGTAATTAAAAAAAAAAATTTCCCAAAGAATGAAAATTGCATAAACCAAAATCACCACAAAAAAACAAAGTGCGGAAATAAAAGTGCGGAAGCAAAAGAAAGAACACAGAAGTTTATAGTGGTTCGGTCAACTCGACCTACTTCCACTCCTTGGAGGCACCCTCCAAGTATTGCACTACAAAACGTGACTCTCCTTTAGCCCCCACGGCAAGGCAGAGAACCTACCTCACAAGAACCTCCTTTTTGCCACACCCGGTAAGGCAGAGAACCTACCTCCTTTTGCTTCCTCCAGAAGTTGGCAGAGAACCAAAACCAAAAGCTAACTCCTTTCCTCTACCGACTCTTCCACGGACGAGAAACTCTAGACGAAGAACAAGCAGAGTGATCCTTGAAGCAACCCTTGTGAATCCCCTCACAAGCTCCCCCTCACAAGATCCTCTCTCTCTCCCTCTCTCTCTTTCTCTCCTCAAGGTCTTCTCAGGTCAAGGAAGCATCCAAAGGGCCTTGAAAAACGTTGAATAATAGCTCTTAAATAGAGAGCTTCAAAGGAGCTCATTAATTGCAAGTTGCCGACAATATCGTCCAGGCCGATATGGACATCGGCCTAGCCGATCAGTACAAATCAATGAAGATCGGCCAGAGCATCGCCCTGGATGCAAAATAAGACGATTGAAAATTGGCTTGATCGTCCAGGCCGATCTCACGATCGTCCTGGCCGATCAGTTCAAATCAGAGGAAAATCGTCCTATCAATAGCCCTGGATACGAGCTGCCTGATGTTTATCGTCCTGAAGTAACTTAAGGTTTTTGACTGGATCGTCCTTGCCGATCCTGCGATCGTCCAGGATGATATGATCGTATCAATCATCCTTAATTACTCCCTTAATTTCCTGAATAATTATGACATAATTTGTGAATATCGTCCAGGCCGATCCTAGGATCGTCCTAGCCGATAATTTAAAAATACAGTATACCTTAATTGTCTATGGCGGCAGCTTCTTTCTGTTTTGAGTTTATCATCTTGGCCGATACACGTATCATCCAGGCTGATTTGTTAAAGTCAGCTACCTTAATTAAGAATCCTTATTTAGACTTTCTGTTTTAAGCCTGATCGTCCAGGCCGATCCAAAAATTGTTCTGGCCGATATGAGTAAAAATAGAAATTCTAAGTCTCTCAAGTGTGTGTGTGAAGGATTACTTAGCATCAGTCTCTTTGACCATTACAAGTAGACTCAAGAAGTAAAAAATGAAAGTACAGACTGACTCAACCCTAAACCTACGCAATCCTGAATTGTCTTCGTCTTGTTCGTTCGATCTTCGATTCCTGAAACGTTAGAAGAAACAAGCAGTCCAAGAGAAATAGTGTTTGTCAATCATCAAAACATAAGCCATGAAAAAATAGATTTGCAACAATCTTCCCCTTTTTGATGATGACAAACACTACGAAAATAAATTAGTAGTAAAAGTTCAGGATCGATATAAAAAGGAACCTCAAAACTTCTCCCCCTTTTGACATATCAAAAAGGAGGGAACAAAAGAAAAATAGCACATTGATTTTTTATTTTTTATTTTAATCAAGGCATGTCAATGATATAGTATTCCATGTGATTGATTTAAAAAACTTGTTAATGAGTTACCAATCTCATTAATCCATAGAATAGTAGAATATCCATTCATGGTTTACCCTTAGCTCAAAACATTTACTTAGGGTAGAATCATCTTTTGAAATCAATGACCTAACTCAAATAATTAATTCGATATGAGAAAAAAAATCCACCCAGCACTTGTCGTATGAAAAAGATCTTTATAAAATAATGAAGTAAGGTAGATTTGTCACAATCGTACGATAATCGAGATCAAGCCATTGAGAACCAAAACTTCTAAGTTCTAAAAGATTTAAAAAGTGAGAGTAGCTTGCTTTTGAGTGGGCTCATTTTATGCCTCTTATCAATTTAGTGGCGCTTTGCGCATCTTTTTATAGATTTTTCAATTTTTGGCATCTTTGCGCTTCTTTTGTTGGCATCATTGGCCAATTTTTTTATTTTTGCAAGCTAGATTCTCTTTTATAATCTTTTAAAAAATCTTAGTTGTGAATATATCTTCTCAGATATTAGAGAATAGGAGCTATCTCTCTAACATAAGGAAGAATTATCACAAGCATGATTAATAATCAAAGACAAGAGTAACGAGGGATCTTGATGTGACAAAAAGACTTTAATCATCATAAATACAAGATAGATTTGCTTAAGCAAGCTTAAGAAAATATCTTAATTTCATAAATAATCTTTTAATTTGAGATAGACTTTTGATTAGAAAAGAAAACTATGCCACTAAAATAGGTTAGAGAAAGAGACAAAATCACAAAATATTCCTACGATCTAAGAGATTAAGTAGATGAAAACATATTGACTACAAATTTTCAAAAAACAAGGACAAGGAATATAATACCATATCGGCGATGATTTAGAAAACTAAGTAAAAAAAAGAAAAATAAAACACACTAAAAATTTAAAACAACATAAAACAAAAAGAAAAGAAAAAGTAAAAGAAAAAAGCTAAAAGTTTCATGCATTTATGTCAATCACACTCAATCTGGTCCTTAAAAAACTGAAAGTGTCGAAGGCCAGTGGTTTAGTAAAGATGTCTGCCAGTTGGTTTTCAGTTGTCACATGGTGTAACTCAATGTCTCCCTTAGTCACATGATCTCTAATAAAGTGATGTCTAATGTCAATGTGTTTAGTCCTTAAATATTGGATAGGATTCTTAGAGATGAATATGGCACTAGTGTTGTCACAAAAGATTGAGATGGTGCTTACATGTAATCCTAAATCCAATACCTGTTGTTTCAACCAAAAGACTTGGGCCACACAACTTTCAAGAGCAATGTATTCAGCTTCAGCAGTGGAAAGTGCAACAGAGTTTTGCTTTCTACTTGACCAAGAGAACAAAGATTGTCCAATGAATTGACAAGTTCCAGAAGTGCTTTTTCTATCCACCTTGCATCCTGCAAAATCAGAGTCAGAAAAACCAATAATCTCAAAAGAAGTGTTGTGTCTAGGGTACCAAATCCCTAAGCCTTGTGTCCCCAAAAAGTATCTAAAAATTCTCTTAACAGCAGTCATGTGGGATTCCTTAGGGTCAGCTTGAAATCTAGCACAAAGACAAACACTAAACATGATATCAGGTCGGCTCGCAATCAAGTAAAGTAAGGATCCAATCATGCCTCTATACTTCTTTTGATCAACAGACTTACCACTTGGGTCCTTATCCAATGGAGCACTAGAAGTCATGGGAGTGTTAATTGGCTTGGCTTTGTCCATCTCATATTTCTTCAAAATATCCTTTATGTATTTTGTTTGATTTAGAAAAGTTCCATCCTCCAATTATTTTATGCTAAACCCCAAAAAGTAGGATAACTCTCCCATCAAACTCATCTCAAACTCTCTACTCATTGTTTTAGAAAAATCATCACACAATGTTTTATTAGAAGATCCAAAAAGTATATCATCAACATAAATCTGAACAATGAGTAAATCATCTCTAACTCTTCTAAGAAAAAGGGTGGTGTCTACGCTCCCCTTGACAAACTCCCTCTCAAGTAAGAATGTGCTAAGCCTCTCATACCAAGCTCTAGGTGTCTGCTTTAAACCATACAAAGCTTTTTTTAATTTAAACACATGATTTGGAAATTGAGAACTCTCAAAACCTGGAGGTTGTTCTACAAAAACATCTTCTTTTATTTTCCCATTTAAAAAAGCACTCTTGACATCCATTTGGAAAAGCTTAAATCCTTTATAACAGGCAAAGGCTAATAGCACTATAATGGCTTCAAATCTAGCTACAAGGGCAAAAGTCTCCTCAAAGTCTATCCCTTCTATTTGATTGTACCCCTTAGCCACTAATCTTGCTTTATTTCATACCACCACTCCTGAATCATTCACCTTGTTCTTAAAGACCCACTTTGTCCCAACTACACTTTGTCCCTTAGGTCTTTCCACAAGTTCCCAAACATCATTCCTAACAAATTGATTCAATTCTTCTTGCATTGCTAAGATCCAAAACTCATCAGAAAGGGCTTGGTTAATGGTGGTGGGTTCAGTCACAGAGATAAAGGCAGA
Organism: Dendrobium huoshanense; assembly: GCA_016618105.1. NCBI lineage: Eukaryota > Viridiplantae > Streptophyta > Magnoliopsida > Asparagales > Orchidaceae > Dendrobium > Dendrobium huoshanense. The sequence continues at coordinate 54,270,610 of CM028347.1, read as the reverse complement.
ATGGTTCACCTCCTTCCTAAGTCCATGTCTAGTCTTAACTCCACTAGAAGGGTCTCCAAAGATCAAATCCTTAGGGTGACTTGTAGAGTATTTTCAATCTCTAGGTAAAGTGTGTGAAGTTTCTCCCCTTTCATCAAAATTTTCTACTCCTTGGGGAACTTCTTCTACTCCTTCATTACTTATGTGCTCACTCCCCTTCCCCAAATTTTCTACTCCTCTTGTAATCTCTCCAACATCATCATCTTCTACTCCATGTTTCTTAGGATTAGACTCATCAAAAACTACATGGGTTGTCTCTTCCACCATCAAAGTTCTTTTGTTAAACACCCTAAAAGACTTCCCAACACTAGAATATCCCAAAAATACTCCTTCATCAGATTTAGGATCAAATTTTTCCAAGTGATATTTCCCATTGTTGTGAATGAAAACCTTACAACCAAAGACATGAAGGTGGGAAAGATTGGGTGTCCTACCCTTAAGGATCTCATAGGGTGTCTTCTCTAATTTGGCTCTAACATTCACCCTATTCAACACATAACAAGCTGTGTTGATCGCTTCAGCCCAAAAGTATTTTGGAAGTGAATACAAAGCAAGCATGGCTCTAGCGGCTTCCACCAAGGTTCGGTTCTTTCTTTCAGCTATCCCGTTCTGCTGGGGGGTCCTAGGGGCTGAAAAATTGTGGCTAATCCCCTTGTCCTCACAAAAAACTCCAAATCTTTCATTTTCAAACTCTCCCCCATGATCACTATGGATGGTCAAAATCTCACAACCTAGCTTTTTCTGAATCCAAGTAGAAAATAGTTTAAACTCCTCAAAAGACTCATTTTTATGTGAAAGAAATCTAGTCCAAGTGAACCTCGAGTAGTCATCAGCAATCACAAAACCATAGACTTTCCCTCCCAGGCTGGCAGTGCTAATGGGTCCAAACAAATCCATGTGAAGGACTTCTAGAGGTCTAGAGGTGCTAATGTCCTTAATGAGGTGAAAAGTGGAGTGGACTTGCTTTCCTAGTTGACAGGCATCACAAAAGTGGTCTTTTGAAAACTTAAGTTTGGGGACACCTCTAACTAGGTCCTTTTGGGTTACTTTCCCAAGGGTTTTCATACTTGCATGACAAAGCCTCCTGTGCCACAACCAAAAATCATCAATTATAGTTTTTAAGAAAAAAGAAGCAGCACATTCAATGTTATTTAAATCAAGCATGTAAACGTTGTTAATCCTCTTTCCCTGCAAAATAGTGTTATTACTTAAACTTACAATGCATGAGTTTGCAAAGAATTGCACAATGAAGCCTTTGTCACAGAATTGACTGATGCTGAGCAAGTTGTGCTTCAATCCATCTACAAGCAAAATATTTTCAATCATAAGGTTCTTGGAATTACCGATTATACCTGCTCCTACCACCTTCTTGGTGGTGTTGTCTCCAAGAGTAACCTTGCCTCCAGTCCTGGACTCTAGTACAACAAACTGGCTGGCATCACCAGTCATATGCCGAGAGAATCCACTGTCCAGGTACCACATACTCTCACGAGGTCTTTTGTGAGAGCCCTCCTACAAAATTATTAAATGTTAGATTTAGGAATCCAAGCAGGTTTGGGTTCCTTCTTATAAAGAGAAGAATGCAATGCATGTGTGGTATGCTGTGGAATATGCATCTTAGGTCTCCACACCCAATGTGTACTATGGTGAATCGTGCAAGTGTGTGAGATGTGTCCTAGCATGCCACATGAAAAACATCTAACTCCAGTAAAGGGATTTCTTAAGTGGTTTGAGTTATAATGCCTCTTTTTAGGTTTTGGCAATTCATCAAAAGTATATGTCATCTTAGTTTTCTTACATGCTTCTAAATTATTTTGAAACTTCAAATTTGTACCTTTTAAAACTTCATTTTCAATCCTCAATTTTTTCTCTATCTCCTTAGACTTCTTAAAATCAGATTCAAGTGATGTGTGTGAGACTTTTAATGCATCATGCTTTTCAACTAACTCACAATAATTTTTATTTAACTCATCAAATTCATCAAGTAAAGTCATATGATTTGAATCAATTGTTTGATGGTCTTTCATCAAAATTTTATGCTCTTTTTGTAGATTTAAAAATTCAAATTTCAAGCTAGCATGTGTTTTCTTTAATTTCCTATATGATGCATGAATTTTTTCTGAAACTTCAAGAAGTTGATCGTAGGAAAGTTCACATACCTCTTCTTGATCAGGATTGTTGTCTGCCATCAAGCACAATTTTGATGTCTCATCTTCTGGTTCTGTCTCTGATGAATCTGATGCCGAATCTACCCATAATGCTTTTTGTACTCTCATCTTGTTCTTTTTTGGCTTAGGTTTCTCCTCACCCTTTCCTTTGCTTGAGTGATCTTTAAGCGTAGGGCAATCAGTTCTCACATGTCCAGGCTTCCTGCATTCAAAACATACAACATCAGAAGATCCTTTAACAAGTTTATGTTCCTTACCTTTTCTCCAACTTTGATGATGCTTTTGTTTCTTCCTTAGAAAGCTTTTGAATTGCCTTGTGATGAAGGCAACTTCATCGCTTTCAGACTCAAAAGATTCAGAATCCGATTTGTGCGCCTTTAGTGCAATTGTTTTCTCCTTTTTCTTCTCACCTGCATCAAGATTTTTTTGATTCACCCATTGCTCGTAAGCAATGAGTGAGCCAAGTAAGTTATCAATAGAATAGGTGTTCAAATCCTTAGATTTAGTGATTGCAGTAGTTTTAGCATCATAAGATGAAGGCAAGTATCTCAAAATCTTGTTTACTTTTTCATAGTTTGAAAGTTCTTTTTTTAGTGCATGCAGTGAATTAACTATCTGAGTAAACCTAGTGTACATGTCAAAAATCGATTCATGAGGTTTCATACAAAAAAGTTCGTAGTCATGCAAGAGAATGTTCAAACAGGATTGTTTAACTTCATTAGTACCTTCATAGGTGATGCACAATTTATCCCAAATCTCTTTACCAGTTTTGCAAGTTGAGACACGCATGTAATCCACAGATTTTAAAGCACAGAAAAAATAGTTCAAACATTTTGCATTTAATTGAGCTAGATCTCGTTCATCAAAAGTCCATTCAGTAAAAGAAATTTCAATTTTAATGCCATTAATTTCACGAGAAGGTGGAGAATAACCTTCTTCAATAAGCATCCACATGCGATAATCAGTAGATTGTAAAAACGTTGACATGCGAGTTTTCCAAAAATCAAAAGGTAGGTTATCGAACAGGGGAGGCCGAGTAATAGAATACCCTTCCGTAGTGTTACAATTCCCAAGGTTAGCCATGGATCAAATTCAAAAAGTTTTCAAACTTAAATTTTCGAATCCCGCTCTGATACCACTTGAAAGTTCGTTAGGGATGTTAAGCCCTATGGAACTGGCTCAAGCTAACCAAGAGGGGGGGTGAATTGGTAATTAAAAAAATTCATTTCCCAAAGAATGAAAATTGCAAAAACCAAAATCACCACATAAAAATAAAGTGCGAAAATAAAAGTACGGAAGCAAAAGAAAGAACACAAAAGTTTATAGTGGTTCAGTCAACTCGACCTACGTCCACTCCTTGGAGGCACCCTCCAAGTATTGCACTACAAAATGTGACTCTCCTTTAGCCCCAACGGCTAGGCGGAGAAGCCCTCACAAGAACCTCCTTTTTGCCACACCCGGCAAGGCAGAGAACCTACCTCCTTTTGCTTCCTCCAGAAGCTGGCAGAGAACCAAAACTAAAAGCTAACTCCTTACCTCTACTGACCCTTCCACGGATGAGAAACTCTAGACGAAGAACAAGCAGAGCGATCCTTGAAGCAACCCTTGTGAATCCCCTCACAAGCTCCCCCTCACAAGATCCTCTCTCTCTCCCTCTCTCTCTTTCTCTCCTCAAGGTCTTCTCAGGTCAAGGCAGCAGCCAAAGGTTTTTTTTTAAAATATTGGACAAGAGCTCTTAAATAGAAGAGCTTTAAAGGAGCTAATTAATTGCAAGTTGCCGACAATATCGTCCATGTCGATATGGACATCGGCCTGGCCGATCAGTACAAATCAATGAAGATCGGCCAGAGCATCGCCCTGGATGCAAAACAGGACGATTGAAAATTGGCTTGATCGTCCAGGCCGATCTCACGATCATCCTGGCCGATCAGTTCAAATCAGAGGAAAATCATCCTGTCAATAGCCCTAGATACGAGCTGGCCGATGTTTATCGTCCTGAAGTAACTTAAGGTTTATGACTGGATCCTCCTGGCCAATCCTGCGATTGTCCAGGACGATATGATCGTATCAATCATCCTTAATTAGTCCCTTGATTTCTTAAACAATTATGGCATAATTTGTGAATATCAACCAGGCCGATCCTAGGATCGTCCTGGCCGATAATTTAAAAATACAGTATACCTTAATTGTCTATGGCGGCATCTTCTTTCTATTTTGAGCTTATCGTCCAGGCCGATTTGTTAATGTCGGCTGCCTTAATTAAGAATCCTTATTTAGACTTTCTATTTTAAGCCTGTTCGTCCAGGCCGATCCAAAAATCGTCCTGGCCGATATGAGTAAAAACAAAAATTCTAAGTCTCTCAAGTGTGTGTGTGTGAAGGGTTACTTAGCGTCAATCTCCTTGACAATTACAAGTAGACTCAAGAAGTGAAAAATGAAAGTACAGACTGACTCAATCCTAAACCTACGCAATCCTGAATTGGCTTCATCTTGTTCATCCGATCTTCGATTCCTGAAAAGTTAGAAGCAACAAGCAGTCCAAGAGAAATAGTGTTTGTCAATCATTAAAACATAAGCCATGAAAAAATAGATTTGCAACACTTACTAGTGTTAATATTATCTCCATTAGAGATCTTCCACCTGATAACATTTTGAAGAAGTTTGCCTCCACATTTTATAATTTTCCAAGTTGGTGAACTACCAACTTTATTTTTAGAAAACCAGAATTTGTTACCGTATTTGGCTTTAAGAATTCTGTTTAATAAAGATGAAGGATTTGAAATAAAACTCCATACAAATTTTGCTCTCCATGATCCAATTTTGTCATAAGCAGACATAACTCCTTGGCCACCAAATTTGATTTGTTTACAAAGAGTTTCCCAATTCACATAATGAATCCCACTATTTTTATTTTGCTTTGTCCAGAGAAAGTTTCTACATAACTTATTAAGTTCTTTTAACACTCCTATTAGCACAAGGGAATGTGTAGAGATGAAAATAGGAAGTGATAAGAGTGCTGATTTAATCAATTGAATCTTACCGGCCAAAGTAAGAGAAAGATTACCCCAAACATTAAGTTTGTCATAAGTGTTTTCCAAAACATTCTGAAAGTCAGAAGCATTAAGCCTTCTTAAAGCTAATTTGATGCCGAGATAATTTAGTTCATTTACTCTTTTGAAACCCATAAATCTGGATAGAGATTTAGCATTAATTCTGTTAACAGATTTGCTAAATATCAAAGAAGATTTTTGGTTGTTAACCATTTGTCCAGTCCAGTTGTTGTACTTCTTCAGAATTTTTTGATTTTGGTAGCATTCCTTCTATTGGCTTCAGCAAAAATAATAGTATCATCAGCATACTGAAGGTGAGAAATCATTTCTGCATTTGGTGCTATCTTCACACCAATCTTGACACCATAACTATTAAAAATTTCAGATAGAAGTTGAGAGCACATGATGAATAAATAGGGTGATAGAGGGCTTCGTTGCCTAAAGCCACATTCAGCTTTAATCCAATTAGTATTTCTACCATTAACATTAATAGAATACTTTGTGTCCACCACACATTGGATTAAGAGATTAGCAAAAAAAATTGGAAAATCATAAAGATCCAAAACCTTTTTAATGTGATCCACCCCATACTATCATAAGCTTGCTCCAAATCCACCTTAATTGCCATTAAACCTTTCTTAGCTTTAGAGTTTCTGAATTTGTAGAAAATTTCTTGGGTGAGCAGAATATTTTTAGAAATAGTTCTTCCTTTGATGAATGCAGCTTGATTTTTAGAAATGATCTTTGGCATAATAAAGACAATCCTATTTAATAACATCCTTGCCACTATTTTATATATAGAATTGCATAGACTAATAGGTCTATAATTAGAAGGAGTTAAAGGATTTATACCCTTAAAGAGAGGAATACCTAGATATTTTAAAGGCAAATCACCTTGAGTAAAAGTAGTAAGATTCTTAATATCCATAACCCGATCAGGATAAACATTCTTAGAAAAATAAAATAAAATAGCACTTATGCTTATTAAAGGCCAAACCACTAGCCGATTCAAAATGGTCAAAAAAACTCAAAATCTTTCAATCCTATTCACAAAGCATTCAAAAACACAATGAAATCATCAGCAAAACATAAGTGGCAAATATTAATACCACTTAAAGTTCTGAAATGAAGACTAAGACATTTGTAGAAAAGATTAGCTAGGCCCGAGAAAGATAATCCGTAGCAATTATAAAGATCACAGGTGAAATGGGATCACCTTGCCTTAGGCCATGAGAAGCCCTAAAGAAACCATGGCTCTTACCATTCACAATAAGGGAGAAAAAAGGACTTTCAATACAAGACTTGATGAGATTGATGAAATTATAATCAAAACCAAATAGGCCAAAAATATTATAAATAAAACTCTAGTTAATATTTTCATAAGTCTTAGAAATATCCAATTTCATAGTCATATTACCACCTCTCACCTTGATATCCAAGTCTTGACAAAATTTCTAAGCCAAAAGGATATTGTCAGCAATGACACGACCTTCGACAAATCCCATTTGAAATGGAGATTTAAGCTTGGCAATAAAATAGTTAACTGGATCATGTTTATTTTATAGAGCAATTTATAAAAAATAGTACACAAACTAATGGGTCTAAAATCATTCCAAGAATTCACAGTGCTGCTCTTAGGAATCAGAATAATAGAAGTAGAAGAAAAAAACTTAGGAATAGGAGAACCATTAAAGAAATTAGTGTTAGTAGAAAAAATGCCATTAAATATAATAGGCCACATTTTTTGGAAGAACTTAGTAGTAAAGCCATTAGGCCCAGCCACAGAATCTGCATTCATACCAAGTAATGTCTCTTTAATCTCTTCAAGAAGAGGAGGCTTAGATAATCCACAATTTTCCTCTTGAGAAACAATAATAGGAATAAAGGAGGGATTTATAATAGAAGTGGGATTAAAAGATTTATTAAGGTGCTTCTAAAAAAATTAATAGCCAGATTAGCAATATCATCACTATCCTCAGTAGTAGAACCATCCTCATGAGAAATTTTATGAATGCAGTTAATAGCATGTTTCTTATTCACCAAAGCATGAAAATATTTGTTTGATAGTAGCTTTCTATTTCCAAAAGATTTTTTCTTAAACTTGAAGCTTACAAAGATCCACTTTAGCCTCATTCAGAAGACAAAGGTTGGGCTCAGAGGGGTCTAACTGACAAAGATCCTCAAACCAGTTAATCCTATCTTCAGCAAGTAAAATATTAGAAAAAAGATCCTTAAAAATATTATGATTCCACCAGCTCAAAACTTGCTTAAACCTATTCAATTTGAGCCAAAGTCTATTCATACCAGAAATAGAATCATTAGGGAAAAGAGGAGCTTGCCAATTCTTTTGGACGACATGAAGAAAAGACTCATGTTGCAACCACATGTTATGAAATCTAAACTGAGAAGGAAAACCCTTGTCATTAAGTAGAGGAGAGTGATCATAGAGGGTATGGCTAAGGTGGTCAACCTTAGTCAAGTTAAAAGCATTAAGCCAAGTATTATTTAAAAGAACTCTATCCAGCTGTTGGTGGAATTTTGAAAACATATTTTGAAAATATTGGTTTTCTTTGGGAATTAAAGTTAAATGCTAATTCTAAAATCGAATCATCCCGTTAGAAAGAGTATATCACCTTGAAAAGTGAAAATAAAATTTCATAACGGTGTTCAGATTTAGAATTATGAAATTCATCTTGAATATCGTGACCGGATATTAAAGGGAACTTTGTATGGCCCCGAATGGTCAAAATGAGGTTCTACTGAATATCCAGCTATAATATTCAAGAAGTGTGATCGTTAATTTCACATCCAAAGCCTTATCAAAGAAAGGTGTATCTCTCTAAAGGGAGAAAATACCATTCGATGATAATTCTTTGAATTTGATAATAACGATCATTCTTTGATCTCTCCCAAAGAAAGCCAATACAAAATTAAAAAAAATCAATTTTTAAAATAAGGTGAATGTGTGGTTCTAAATCTCCTCGAGCGCAAGCCCTCGTAGTTAATTACATCGTAGGAAAACAAGGTGCCCAACGAAAACTCTCGATTAAAATAACGGCAGAAATTTTATTTTAAAGGTTTTCTAGGAGTGATATCAATAATGTGAATTTGGAATTTCAATCGGGTTGGATCGGAATTTGAACACTTATTTCCGGAGTCAAAGGAAGAAGGGAAAAAGACACTTTAGGATTCTGAAAATGATTCAGTAGTGTCTCAACCTAAACTAAATGTTGGGCTTTAAATTTTAGATTGAGGACGAATCTTTATATTCAAGTTGAAATTTTATTAGAAAGTTGGGACTTATATTCTCTATCATCTGATCGGGAGAATGCCCAGGAGGTGTGGGTGAAGACTAACCTACCAAGTGGGTATGACGTTCCCGATCAAGATCCCATGGTTTTCCTTCATCCCGGGTTCGTCGGTATCCTTAGCCTACTTAGTCGAGTGACGACCAGAGGATCCTTGTTAGCAACCATGGGTTACCTCATTCAAGGGGACCTCGTAAGCCAAGGGGATGGGGAGATAATCCTAGGAAAACAAACAGGAAGTGCATAGGTTTGTGGACAATGAACCTATGTCTATATTATCTAACCTAGGATGCCACCAAAAGCATTAAAAAATAATCATCACATGAATCCAACATAGTAAGTAAAAATCAATCAATGCTTAATTTGCATACAAATTAACACACCTCATAAACAAAAAGAAACATCGGCCTAACCTAAAGCTAGAGTATGTGTCCTAACAAACAAATCTAAGTGTGTGTAGCAGGCTGTGTGGTTCGGATATGTCCTATATCGGGTAACTGGTTGAAGTTGCTAATATTTTGATTGGTTGAAAGGCTTGAGGGATTTAACTTTGAGTTTAAGTATTAGTGGTTTTAAAGTTAATTTTAGAGTGTGTTTTAAGTGTTAAGTGATTACCACCTTTGTTTCTCATCGAGGCTGTGAAGTTTGTTTCACCTTCTCTGAGGCTAAGCTAATAGCCTCGTAGGCCTGGGTTACCCAGTGATAACCAGTATTAGTCAAATTAATTTAATTTGTTGATAGTTAAAGGGTTGGAGATTTTTCATTATTTATTTCAATTATTGAGTTAAAGTTATTCAAAGTTTAAGTTGATTGTTGAATTATTAGAATTTTTCTTGAATTAGTTAGAATTTTAAGATAATTTATCAAATCTTCTTAAATTAATTTTAATTAATCAGTATGAAATTATTAATTAAATTTCATTCAAAAATTTTACTTAAATTTAAATTATTCATCTCTAGATTTTATTCAAACTTTAATGTGTTTTGTCTTTGCATCTTGTTTTGTTTTTATAGAATTCATTTAATTAATATTCAATCAAAGAGTAATTAAAGCATTAATTAAGAATTAATAAAATTTGGGTTTGAATTTTATCCTTTAATAGTTGTATGTATTGGTTGTGGTTGATTGAGAAAGGTTTGATCTTTTTATAAATTCTATTGAGTTGTTATCAAATATTTAAGTTTTCAAATTCTAAAGAAAAATTAATGATTGATTGTTGTTTGAGATCAAATAGATGGTGTATATTAATCCTAAGATGTGATGTCGCTACGTTATCTATGTTTGATGTTTCATCCCTAAAGGATGTATGTGTATTTCATAGAATTTTTCAAAGTTCTCTAAGACTCGTCCTTAATTATTGTCCTTAAATGACACTAAAGTTAAAATTGGGTCTGCAATCAATGTCTCTAACCCTTATACATACACATGAATCTAAACAAATCACATGGGTTTTGGGTATAAAGAAAGATAAATATAACTGGGATGCATGGGTTACTACATGGACCTAAGGTTGGAGGAGCATGCAATCATTGGCTTATGGGATCTATGGCCTTCTAAGTTTTAAGAAAACTTACCTGATCACCAGAGCTAGTCAACGATGTTTCCAACCGTAGCACCCCCATTTAGAAGAAATGGGCGCGACTGAATCTCCTTGGCTCTATCCTCCAATTAGCTCCATTAGTACCTCGCAAATAAGGCGACGAGAGAAGGCGGTGTCAGAATATCATATATGAAAATATAAAAGCAACTATGAATTGACATGTGATTAAATATGCAAAAATATAGATCAAATCAAATTATTGAAGAAAAATTCAAAATGTGTATAACTTTGCAAGAGATAATTTCAATGTATTTGACATCTTACAAAAATCATTATTGAATATATACTTGTATGTAAAGAGAAATTTCAGCTCATAGATCATCTCACATGAATAATTTCAGCACATGTAATGATATGTAAGAGAAGAATTCAGGTCACATGCTATCTTACAAGAATAATAGACATATGTAACTTAATTTTGAACGAATATATATATATATATATATATATATATATATATATATATATATATATATATATATATATATATGTACAGTTATGTTCAATGTTAAAGAATTTAGAATTTGCTTTACAACATTCAAACTCAAGTCAAACCAAACAGCTTCAGTATATGCCAAGTATCTACAACCTTGATTTGTCAACTTTAAAAAAGAAATAAACAACTGGATACAGCAATATGTGTGATGTTCCACATTGTCTAATATTCATCATAATTGACACCTAATAATTTATTAAAATGAAATCAAAGGGTAAATATCTTGAGCCACTTCTTTCAAAATAAAAACTTGCTTCTTTTCAAAGCTCTTTTACAATATTCAAAGCTTCTAATCCACTGCCAACAAATTGGGCACTTGCATCAGAACAAGAAATTAGTTTCAAGGCAATTTGACATAAGACAAGTGTACCTTCCACCAATAATGTATTCATGCCACATACAGGTTATTTCACACTCTCATCTTCAAACACCACAAAACTATTTTTGAATAAATGCAAGATCTTTCCAAGTCATTTTCTCTAACTCATTTGATTATTTTCACCCAACATTTATATTCAATGCAACTAAGAGAAATATAACTCAAAGTGATTCCATTCCCTTCCAATCAATTCAAAATACCTCTCAAAAATATGTAGCAACCTTGCATCGAACTATGAAATATTAAGGAGTCTGAAATATAAAGAGGGCTGGGTTTTCTAGCACCAATATTTGGCCCAACATATCTATATTACTGTCAATTTCAATAATGTGATATCTTACAAGAATAATTTTTAGAATATATACTTGTGTAAAGAGAAGTTTCAATTGCATATCACGCTTCCCGAGAACAATTTCAGCATATGTGGCGCTTAGAAAAGCAAATTAACACATATTCACTTTCTAACATAACCAAAATACCTTAAGTTGAACTCAAGAATGCTCAAGATTGAAACACAAAATATATGTATTATTTCTAATATTCATACACCTTGATACAATGATCTCATCAAAAGATCTTAAACAATAAACTTTAATGGTTTGTAGTCAAGAGAGTGTTTGACACGTATAAAGTCAATTTGGAAATACCAATAAAAAGAATTTATAAATAAATAAGCCTGAACCACTCATCAAGAATTGTATCAATTTCATATAAGGGATACTTTCACTTGTCAAATGAACATACCACGAGGGACTAATGCTCATATAAATTCCCAAAGGGACGATCATAAACTTCCCCTTTTTTTTTGTTAAAGAATAAGAAAAGGCTAAGAGAATGAAAAAAAGAATACCATCCCCACTAATTCATGTCGAATTACATGCCGCATTAAAGTATCAGCCTATGTTTAAAACTTCCATTCTAAGCAAAATACATTAGGCATGTACATAGGTGAGAAGCTCGTTGAAATGATCCGTGAATATGTCACAGATATATTCGAATGAAGAGTCAATTATATTACAATAGAATCAATAAATCATGACCCGCATAACATCAACAAAGTATAATTTCCATATCGGTCACAAAGAACATCAAGTTCTGGCAAAATAAAATAAGCCACCAATCCTTCATTAAGCTCAATGCATATTCTTCTAAAATCAATATCAATGCAAGCTACATGTTATTTATGAAAGGGTAAAATGCTAGCAACTACAAGTTTAAAGTATCAAATATCATCATCAAGCTTTAACGACATCAAGGTAAGGACTTCTTGATACAGATAAAACAATTGACTAACTTTATTTGAGGTTACTTTACTTTACCTACTCTAATTTGGTAGGAAGTGAGATGGCCCGCATACGGCTATAACTTAAGTCAAAAAAAATTTTCTCAAGTTAAATCTTTCTTGTGCTTACTATCTAATAGTTTATTTACATACAACAAGAATAATCCACAAAGAAACAGGTAGATCATTACTCCGACAAGAATACTGACTTTGTCTGCTCAAACTCATCTGGATTGTTTCCAGACAACAGTGAATATAGAAAAATATAAGTATACCTTTCCAATATGGCTATCATTCAATATATCTATGTTTTCCAATATGTAAAACATTGAATATTAATACCTAGCAATAGCAGCAAGCAATAGTAGCATTCTGTTCTGAAATGTAAAAAAAACATAATTATAGTAAAGAGAAGGGAAATAGAAAAGAAACTAAGTTTGAAATTGAAGTATTTGAATAAACATATGTGATCTGGTCCTTATAATGTTCAAAATAAATGGATGCTTCTCGTTTTATTATCCACATCTACATAACAAGCAACTAAAAAAAATGCTGACCCTCAATATAACTTATAGTAATGAAAAGAGAAAAACAGCGGACACTTAAGATATCATCAAAGGTATGAACACAGAAACCATGAAACCTAGGCTTAAAGCCAAATAAAACTTCTAATAGCTTTAGTTGGATCATTTTCTTACTCTCTTTATATATTGCTTAAAATTTGATCAAAACTGGGATTAAAACAACCTATATGCCCTCGACGCCTTTTTTTTTTAAGAATGAGAGATATGAAAATTACTTTGATTAAATTTTGTCTCAAAAGAATTCATAAGAAACGATTCGTTTGGATTCTCATATTAAAAGAACCATAAACCTTTCTTCCAGGAAAACTCAAAGAAGAAAGGTAAAACATGAGACGATACAACTACACCAAATGGAATAAGTGTAGCAATTGATCTATCAAGATAAATCATATGTTTGTATACATTCCACCAAACTTTTATATCCAAATCACCATATATCTTATCAAAGAGAAGGAAAAAATAAATTTTGCCTCATATTTTTTTGAGAAATCTGAAATTCAAGCCATCGAATGTTGAATCTCTAAGGGAAGGGGGAAAGAAAACCAACCTCGCCATTTCAATCTTTGAGAGAAAGCAAGCATACGTGACAAATAACTGTGTTGAATCTTCACAAAAAAAGTAATAAGAGAATCTCATTTAATCTTATAACATTTACTTCATGAAAATCTGTATTAAATCCTCCCAAAACAGTAAAAAGAGTTGTTTAAACCAAGAGTATTCCCATTATAAAAATCTGTGTAGAACCCTCACAAAAAGGTGAGAAAACTCGTTTAATCCGAGAACATTAATATGATAAAAACCTGTATTAAATCCTCAAAAAACAGTGAAAAAAGTTGTTTAGAGTTTAGACCAAGAATACTCTCATGATAAAAAAAAATGTACATGTTAATCAACTTTCAAGAGGACTCAAGCAAACTTATCTCATCTGAATTTATTTTCAAAAATTAATAAATCTGGACATATAAATCAATAATCCAAAGAAATCAAACAAAGCTTCACCATTTAGAGTTGAAATACTACAGCCATACCCACCTTTTTGCTGGCCAAAATCTTCTTTTGCATGAGGAGAGCGGTGGTAGAGCCCCTGAGTAGATCTAATCCTTCCTCCGACCTGGAGGAAAGCAGAAGAGGAGGAAATCATTCAAAGATGGCCGGCCCTAGTAGATTCAGAGTGTGGAGTCTCTCGATCTCAAAGGGGAGACTAGGTCTTAGAATCATGGAATGAGAGCAGCGCCTTTTTTTTTTCTTCAGCCGACCCTAACAACAGATATCAAAAGGGCGGCTGGCTCGTGGGAATGAGATGGATGATCCCCTTGAGTGTCCGCCAACCCTAATGCTATTAGAATGAATAAAAAAGACATCAAGCCTTTAAATCTTAATCGGATGGTCGATATTAAATGCTACAATAAAAAGATTTAGAGAGCTAAATTGGAGAAGAAACTTGGAATTATATAAACCAAATTTATCAAATAACATTTCGATTTAAATTGATATAGCATTGAAGTTAATTTAACTCAAAAGGAATTAAATCGAGCTGATTAAAGCTAATAAACTTGATTTGCATTTGCGTCGAATTGGTATACATTAAATTAAATCGATAGAAATTGTCAAGGTTAAAATTCATTAAAAATTGGTTCAAACCAATTTAATGATGCTTGATTGGATTTGATTTGAAGTTAAATTGGAATTTGATTAAGAGTCGAATGTGATATGTTTGGGACCTAAATGATCGACAAGTGAGAACTTGTCGATCATTAGGTCACCAAAATAAAACCCAAGTGGGTCCTAGTGACCTCATACAAAAATGAGGTCAACACCAGCCTTTGCTACAAATGCCCACGATGCCAAGTACAATTATTACTAAAAACACCCATATCAATGAGGTTGCAAGCCATAATCATATCATTAAAATCCTCTATTGACTAATATATTGAAAGAGAACCCCCTGTAAGCTTTGTCGGGTTCGTTATAGTGTTAAAATCTCTACCAACAAGCCAAAGAAGGTTACAGACACTATGAAAATTCATGGTTTGATCCCACAAAATCCTTCTAGTATAATGAGAATAAGCATCATAAACAAAACACACACAACATTGGAAATTAGAACTTTCAATATTATAATGTAAAACCTGAGTAAAATCTCCAATGATATCAATTCTAACATACTCTTTCCAAAAAAACCCAAATTTTACTGGCAACATTCAACTTAGCATGTTTAAATCCTAGATATTTTGAAGTACTAAGTAATTTATCCACAGATATTAGAGGTTCAAGGAAACAAAATAGAAACATTATGAATATGACATAAATTTTTAACTCTAAACTTAGAAGAGTGGACCAATACCCCGGACATTCCAAATAATGGCGTTAAACATAAAAAACATAATTAATGAGAAGTATGTGATCGGGTGCTTCTAGGAGATTGTAAGAAGACATTTTTGGGTTTTCTACCATACTTACCATGACCCTTAGTGAAACACAAGTCCTGATCTTCTCTAGCATAACATTTAGCCAAAATATCAACTTCCATTTCAGTAAAAGCATCACAATGATAATGATTAGATAAAAAAAGGGTACTATCATTTAAGTTACGAGATGGCCCCTTAGGAGGAGGCTGCTCATCAACCACAAAGAAAATACCATCTTTTATAGTAGTAAAATTCTTCTCAATGCCTTCACTTAAATTCTTCCCACTCTCAGTTTGGACCATAGGAAGATTCACCTGAGGATCCAAATCCTCCACCAATAATAAAGGCTCATCTCTTACATGATTAAGATCAATAACCTGATCATTCTCAGCCATAGAAAGGCTAGGATTAGAATCATTAGTATTAACATCCAACACAACCACTTGAGGCAAAGTTTGTAATGAAACACAGGCAATAGGTGAAGAAGATGGATCAGAAAAATTATTAGCTAGAATAGGTAAACTTTTTTTCTCCCCAATAGAACTGGTAGGTTCCATGGTTTGACCATCACCAGAGGAGAGGGGGGCAACCTGAAGAAGATCAGGCTGAGCAACCACCTCCTTACCTTGAGATATAAGTCCATTACCTTCCACCAAAGTACAATCACATCAGCATTTGAATTACACTCTTGCATTTTAGCAGGCCTAACTATTTCTTTTTCTTTCTTAAGGTGTGGGTGCAATTTAAAGCATTCACTCAAGTCATGCCCATGCATCTTACAATGAGAACAAAATATAGGAAAATTTTGAAATTTATCCTTTTGGAAATAACCATTCAATTCAGAACCTAGCCATATCTTCGTAGGGTACTTTTTAGAAATATCTAGCTCAACCAAAACATGAGCCACTAAGGGACAAGAAACTAAAGCCGTGGCTTGGTCCGTTTGGAATGGCCGACCATGGATGGAAGAAAGCCAAAAACGAATTTGAGAGTTGAAAAATTGAAGCCTTAGATTAGGGAAAGAAACCCAAACCTGAGCAATAGCCGATTCCTGATGGACATCAAAGTCAGGTGTCAATTTAAAAAGCCGTATTTGGCAAGCCTGAATTTAATAAGATCTCCTCAAAAAAAATCCAACAATGATCCAAATCATTGCTCAGTTGGATACCCACATGCATGGGGTCAAGTAATCTAATATGAAAGGAACCAAAGAGCTTCAAATTAACGAAAAATTTATGGATAACATCAAGGTTAGGAAACCTCATACAAACTTTACCCACAAGAGTAAGAGCAAACGAAGCCGCTAATTGCAACATAACCGTATCATCAAACATTAAGGGCAGGGTAACCTTTAAACAACGAGTGAACAAAATGGAGGGGAGGGAAAGAAGTAGAGGAACCAACAAGCACATTCTTAAACGAGCAAGATTTGCCATTCGGGATAGAATCCACTGGAGGGAAAGATGACGACAGGGTCACCATGCCCAAAATGAAGGAAAACTGATGGACAAAAGAAAATGGAAGCTCAAGACGAACACGAAAAGGATAGAAAACACGAAAGAAGAGAAGAACCTAGCGGAGAAGCCACAAACCGCATAGAAAACAACCCGAAATAAGAAAACAAGGCAAACCCGAGGGCATAAACCAAAAGCCCAAGGCAGCTGGAAATCATAACACCAAAAATCAAAGGAAACTAACACAATAAAGCCAACCAAGAAGCCACTGGACGAACACTAAAGAGGAACCCTAGAATCGCCAAAGGGGAAGAAGAGAGCTGTTTATATTTACAATCAATCGCCTCAAGTTAGATGGTACATTATGAGCCTACAGTACAACTTATATGACTCATATTTATGACTCCCTATAATTTTTTTTTTTGGGAAGGCTTGTCAAGTTATTATTAAATTGGAATACAAAGTATTATAGGCAATTAAAGAATTGAATTTTCAATTTTAAAATTTTTTAAAGAGAAAAGAATGATGCAGTTGAGTGAATGGGAATAAGTCGAAAATAAAGCTTATGAAAATGTAAGGACTTATGAAAAAAAGTTAAAAAATAACATAATAAAAAGGTTCTTAGGAAAAAATTCACATCTGGAAAGGAGGTTTTACTTTTTAATTATAAATTTAAGTTATTCCCAAAAAATTAAAGTATTGATGGTAAGGACCATTCATTGTTGTAAGAATATTCCTTATGGAACTGTAGAAATTAAGGATTAGAAAAGTTTACATATTTTTAAATTAAATAGACATAGACTAAAACCTTATTTAGGTGGAGATATTGATCGATTGCAAAATTTAACTAAATTGGTTCATCCATAAACTTATCGCTTATGGGAGACAACCCACTTGTGATGATTTGTATGATACCCTAGTGCACTAGTTATCTTATAACCTGTATTATATTCATATTTTTTTATGTTTTATGTCTCTTTTATCTTTCATATAATAGCATGTATAATTTTAATTGTTGTTTGTATTTCTATTTATATTTTATTAAAAAATTTCTCATGCTTACAATTATTTTTCTTATCATGCATTAATCTCTCACATTCTGATTATTTAATTAACCTTAGTAAAATGATAATTAAAAATTATATAAAACTAGGGTAAAATAAAATCCTAGTTCATAGTTCAAATTAATAATGTTTAAATTTCATAGAGTCAAAAAATTAATAATTAACTAACTTAAATCATTTACGCACTACTAGAAAGTTGAATCTTTCGCATTGGTTCCTTGGAGCAGTTTTAAAACCGCCTCCAAAAATCAGTTTTAGCACCGGTTTTAACCGGTGCTGTTTGCACCGATTTTAACTGGTGCGATTTGCACCAGTTTTAACCAATGCAAACAATTCCTAATTATTTACCCCACACCAGTTGCCCTAATTCCCAGTGCGCGCAAAGTAAACTTCATGATTCATCTGATCCGCTCTTCTCCTTCAGCTCTTCTCCTTCCTGCACGTGACTCAAGGGGAGCATTCGAGGGTTCATCTCTGATCTCTCTTCTCCTTCCTGCGCACGACTCAGACAGAGCATTCGAGGGTTCGCATTTCGCGACGGTATTCTCCTCACGCGACGACTCATCCGGTTGGCTTCATTGTGAATCTCCTCTGCTTCTTCCTCTTCTTCTTCTTCTCATTTATCTTCTACTTATTTTGTTGATCTAATCCCTAAAATCAAGAAGGATCAACATTCAACAAAATGGATGGTTCACAAAGTCGTTAATGGAGGAAGATGAAATCAAAATGTTTTTTCTCTTTATTTTGTTATCGTTGCTATACCATATGCATTCTTTAAGGTTCTTCAAGCCGTGACCTGGTTGGATGGTTGTTATAATGCGTTGTTTTTGATACTTTGTTTGTCTCCTTTTGATATGATTTCTCTGTTAGTCTACATTGTTTAAACTAGTGCAAAGCTACATTAATTAAAATAGCATATTGTATAGAGTTTGCTAACTGCAAAGCAGACCTGGTTTAATTTGGCTTTATTGGTTATTTGAGTTTGACGCATATAGTCAGAGAAGTGTTTTGAATTCCAATAAATGAAGTTATTTTATCTAAGGTATGATTAATGGTTAGCACTAAAAAAATGAAAAGCAAAATGCTTGACCTCCAAGCAAATTGAAGCTAACTCCCTTACATACAAAATCTCCCATTAAAGTGGATGAACTTCTAGGCATGTCAAAACTGAGTATAGGAGAATATGGCGTTGAAGAAGCCGTTCCATCACCATCGCTGTTAGTAAATGTACTAATAGCAAATAGGCATTCTACATTTCATGCTAATTACCCAGCCCGTCTGAAAGCAGCATAGTATAATTTTTCAGGGAGGTCTTTCTAATGTAAGATGCGGTACAACTTTAATTCTTGCTCTTCTATGTATTTAGTATGTTTTAAATAGGGTTAGGGTTTGCACTATGAAAGTTTACAACCTAATTATCATTTCTTAGTACATTGCTATTCTTCTTGTATGTTAGAACTTTGCTTATTTGGAACCATAAATTATGATTCTTCTTTGCTTATGTGACCTCTTAACATATTGGTAAAATTATTGAGTTGTTTCTTTTATGTGGCTTGTCATAATTTCAAACTTTTCATCCTATTCTACATGTGGCAAACGTTCTAACTAGACAAATTTAAAATTTAATTAAAATTATGACAAGCGTATTAATTTAATTAAAATTTAAAGTTATTATTTTAATTAAAATTTAAAGTTACAAATTTATACATTAATTTTTGAATGAAGATGAAAAATTATGAATAAAGATTATATTTGAGTAGATTATAATTTGAAATCATAAGCAACCTAAATTTGAATTGGTAATCATATTAATTCCTTACATAAAAGGGTTTGAAAAAAAAATTGATATTAAAAATCATTAACTATGTACTACATATAATAAAAAAATAATCATAAAAATAGTTCTAAAAAGAAAAAAAAAGGAAATAGAAGAAAAAGAAAAAAAAAAGTAAATTTAAAAATTGGTATCATTGTGAAAACTTAAAAATTTGATTATAATCTTATACTTAAATACATAAAGGAAAAAAAATAAGAAAACTACTATAAATAATTGTGAATTAAATAAGTTTCAATTGTAACTACTAACATATCAAATCATTAAGTTATATTATTCACATTAAAATTCTAAATTTATTAATAAAATATCTAACTTGTAAGTTCAAATTAAGCAATAACAAAATTGTTTGATTAGTCTAATTATTAATATTTTCTAAACTAGAATTATAAATTTGTTCATTTTTACTACTTTTAGATTGTGAAATATTATTTTATCTTTTAGTAATTTTAAATTGTCAATTTATTTTACTTTGGTTAATCATTTAATTGAAATTATAAAATTTTTATTATCTTGAGGACAAGCAAAAGTTTAAGTTGGACAGAATTTGATAAGTGCAAAAAATGTATTAATTTATGTGTTATGTTTTCAGTGAAATGTATTGTTTTAGTTGTGTTATGCAAAACAAAAATATAAAAATGGCAGAAAATTCTAAGTATTATTCAGAATCGTCACGTCTCACAAATCAATGCTGCAGTTCCATAAACTACACCACTGGAACACCACAATATTGATATGGTAGCATAGAACTCTCCATTTAATAGTACCGTAGTGTAAAAATGATCAGCTTGGCAGCACCATGTTCACAATCTTCAAGCACCATGGCATCACAACTATCGAGTCTTGGCTCAAAATTTGCCACTCAAGAACAACAACATTCAAAAGTCAATAGTGCCGCAGCGTATAAACGTAGCAGTTGCAACTTCCAAAGGATACGATCTGTTAGTGATGCGATGTAACAGTTCACTAAGTAACTGATCCACGTCCGTGAGCACCATAGTGGAGCAAAACTTTCAGCGCAGTAGGGTTGGTGTAATTTATGGGTATAACTTTTTATATGTTATAGAGATTGAGATTCTAAATATTTAAAATATTTTTTAGAAATTTACACAAGGTATATTGAAATAAACATATTTTTGATTAAATAAAAAGAATCATGAAGCCAAAAAATAGTATTGTTGTACAATTACAGTCATGAAACTGTGTTTTACACAATGCTTAATAATTTGATAAAATTATGAAATAATACATTTTCTCTCAATAGTGTATTATATTGCTTATCATTATAATAAGTTGAGAAATTTTGTATTGAGTTCCTTTATGCTTTAATTATTACACTATAGTAAAATATATATTATATTGAATGAATAATGTAAGTTTTGATATGAAAAATGTCTGCTGGGAGATATAAGGGGCTAGAATCCTTTAGATTATGTCTAATGATGTGATTCTAAAACTCTGATATTCAATCTTTTGGGAGACATAAGGATTCAAAATGTTATATTTTGTCATAAAAAGAAAGGATTTTGTTACGAGTCATAAGGGATCAGAATCTTGGATTCTTTTTGAATGAGAGGGAATTCTATTGAGAACTATAAGAGGCTAAAATCTTTAAATTTTGTCTGCGACAAGAGAAATATGTTACATTATGTTATATGAAAAAAAAATTCATTTGAAATTTCAATTTATTTAACTCTTCAGTATAATTATTTGAATATTTGGATAATTGATAGGTTATATTATTTTATTTGTTATATTGCATTTGATGATTTTTTAGAAAATGTTTAATAAAAGAAATATTTTAACATTTATATCAATATTTATAGGCTATTGTATTTGTTTAGCTCACTCTTATTTCGTATTCAATTTTTAGAGTATAGAAAAGAGAATGTGCTTGTTAAATGGCGGTTTCAGGAATCATATCTGAGTTTGTTGGCATTTCTTCTTTTGATTTTTGCATAGTCATAATTATTTTTTATCTCTTTGTTCTGTAGGCTTTGTATATTGTCATGTAATATGATTGCATATGCATTTTTTCATGATAGATGAAAAGCAAATATTCTTGATGAGTTTATTTTTAGTACTTGATATTATTAGCAGCTATATGTTTATTGTTAATTTTTAATTTGATTTGGAAGAAGATTTCTAAAAATATTTCAAAAACTTTTTCTTGGGATTTGTATGTTACATCTCAACATATAGGACCTATTCATTTTGTTGGTCTTAACGGGTTGGGTTGGGATAGTAACTTGCCCTCAAAGGGGTCCAAAAAAGGACTTGCCTAATAGGAGGTGCTACTTGTGTGGAACTTATAGGAACTCGCTTAGAATGATTTTCATATACCACTCACCCAAGCCTACTAAGGAGCTCTCCAGTGTGAGGTGAACCCAGAGTTCCTCATTAAGCTAATATATTTTCACATATTTAGACTACTACTTCAATCACTCGCTTCTCCTCTAAGCAATCTCATAGGCTTGCTCTCTCCAAACAACTATCTTCTTTGGACTCTATTACAAGAAAGCGCCTCTTCATAGGGCCTTCGGCCTACCTCACCGTGACCATTGAACTTAGTTCTTCATCCGACGACTCACTTTTCCCTCTCTCATCAAGCGGCCCAAGATCCCTCGTACAAGCTGTTGTTAATGTTATCAAGCAAGCTAGCCACCAATCCCCTTTCATCAATATTTACCTAGAGAACTTGTGTCATACACACTCAACATTACCAAACTCGACTTTACAAACTTAGTGTTATTGAGTTCACCTGAAGACAAATTATCAAAGCTCTTCACCCCCGACTCTACTTTAGCCAATGAGGAGGACACACATATTTAGGGTAGTGTGTAGCATTGTATCATATATTTATTCTCTGTGTTTCTATTTTTGTGGCCGTCATAACCCCATAAATAAAGGGTAATGATGAAAATTTTGATTTTCCCCCTCATATAGTGGATACTATCACTTTGGAGACTCATATTTTTTTTAGCATTATATATATATATATATATATATATATATATATATATATATATATATATATATATATATATATATATATATATATATATATATATATATATATATATATATATATATATATATATATATATATATATATATAATTCTCTCTACTCTTCATTTTCAAAAGTTCTAACTCACTAGATTTATTTGCTAGGAAAATTGGATGTTATTTATAAACAAATTAGAATCCACAATAAATATTATATTTAATATTCATATTAGCAATACTAATCATTACCTTTTTTTTTTTTTGATGAACTGCAAATGCATTAACTAAAAAGAAAGGGAGAGTTACAAACCTATGTGATAGAGATACTATCACAATCCTCCCTAATCAAGTTAACAATACTTAAAGGGAGGCCCCAAACAAAGAACAATCCCAATAAAAATCACATATTAAGGCATAATTTGCACAACCATCCGCCAATTTATTGCCTTCTCTAGAAACAAAATGGAAATTAACATTATTAAAACAATATAGAAAAGAGAAATCCATTTTATGCACCATTTTATTCCTCTTCTTCATTATTGATTGTTGAAGAAGCTTGATCACATTGATATTATCACCTTCGATAATAATACCATTTATTCCATTCATCCATCCATGAAATCAAAAATAGCAATTAGCTCTAAAAGAGAAATATCCCAATGAAGCAACTTCTTTCCATGTGCCATAAGAAATCTTCCTTTATGGTCTCTCAATAATCCCGCAATACTTGCCTTATTAGATTTCAGTAAACAAGCATCCAAATTGAGTTTTATCCAATTAGTAGGTGGAGGATACCAAACTTTACATAGCAACAAGTGCTGATTAGTATCCCAGTTCTTGCCAATTGGAAATAAAAAAGATTCTGAAGCCTGTGATAAAACATTCACAACTAGAGTATGAGACGTAGAGACCTTCACTCCATGCAAATAATAGTTCCTTTCCTTCCAATTCATATACACTACATTCAGATATTATTTAATAAGGTTTGAATTTACCACAGATAATTCCTCCAGCTTCTTCCAATAATCCTTTGCACCAATTAGATAAGGCATATGAATTCCCCAATTTTCAAAAGCCATAAAAATTTCCATCAGTTTACTGCATCCAGTTATGATGTGAATGTTATCTTCCTCTTCCATACAGCCTCTTAGACAAGAGGTGTGTTCCCGCAGTCTTCTAAACTTCATCCAACAATTTGCAGGTAATGAATTATTGATAAGCCTCCACCAAAACATCTTGACTTTAGGAATGAGTTTCAATTTCTTCAAACAATTAATATTAACAGCATCATCTTCATTTCTGTTTTCAGCATGAAAAGCCATGGCAGCAATTGACTTTCCAGTGTTGTGAAAAAGCAGCTCAACCTAGTCATTTAGCAACTTATTGTTAACAGGGATTTTAGTAATTAAATCAATCATATCATAAGAAAACATATTAATCAGTAAATTTCTATTCCATTCTCCTCTTTCATCCACCAATGAAGAAACATTACTATCTCCTATCTCTTGAACATTGATGCAAGCCGACCATTCATTTAAACTTCTATCCAATATCCAGGTATCATTTAGGATATTAATGGATTCTCCATTTGAAATTCTCCACCTAATAATTTTATTCAAAAAATGAGCACCATCTTTAATAATTCGCCAAGTTGTAGAAGTTTTTTTCCTAGAATCATCTTTCCATATTTTATAACCATACTTTGCAGCAAAAATTTTATTAATTAGGGAATTCTGATTAATAATGAAATTCCATGTAATTCTAGCTCTAACAGACCCGGTCCTCTGGGCTGCTCCTTGAATACCCCATCCACCTTGCTCAACAAGTTTGCATAGAATCTTCCAAGAGATGTAATGCATACCTTTTTTTTCCCTGTTCTTTATGCCATTAGAAATTCCTACAGCTCTTATCCAAATTATGAAGGATTCTCTTGGGAACTAAAGATTAAGCCATCGAAAAAAAGAGGTATGGACGAAAGAATTTATTTCAGCAATGCAATTTTTCCAAATAAAAGAAAGGTTTCGTAGGCCCCCATGTGTTCAATTTGTTCAAGGCTTTGTTAAGAATGAAGTAGAAATCATTATAATGTAGCCTTCTAACAGCAAGTTTTATTCCCAAACAACATAATTCGTTTACTTTATGAACACCCAAAATTTTTCTAACAATTTTTTGAGATTTCCTTGAAACTGATTTTCCAAATAACAGTTGTGATTTTTCTTTGTAAATTCTTTGACCTGTCAATTCACAATAATCACCCATAATCTTGTTGATACACTTTGCATTGGAAGAACTTCAGCCACAATCATTACATTGTTGGCATATAACAAATGCGAAATTTTAGGAGTGTTGGAAGCTATTTTAAAACCCAGTCCTTGTCCATTTTCCTATATGGATTTTGATAGTAATTCTGAACGAAGTATAAACAATCCTGGAGACAATGGACATCCCTGTCTAAAGCCACATTCCGCATGAATCCATTTGCTTCTTTTCCCATTAACAATAATGGAAAACTTTGGACAAGAAACACATTGCATTACAAGCTTAATAAAGAAATTTGGAAAGTCCATAATGGAGAGAACATGCTTCAAAATATCCCATCCCATACTATCATAAGCATGTTCCATATCCAATTTAAGCATCATAAATCCAGGGATAGACTTAGAAAATCCAAATTTATTTATAATCTCATGAGCAAGAAGACAACTATCTCAAATTGATCTTCCTGGAACAAATGCCACTTGTTGTTCTGAGACAACAGTCGGAATGCACTCCTTTATTCTATTCGAGATCATACTAATGGGTCTGAAGTTTTTTATAAGATTAGCATTAGTAACTTTTGGAATTAAACTTACCAAGGTTTCCCTCCATTCATCCGGCATCCTTCCCATTTCAAAGAAAGACTTTATTGCTTTCCATACCTCTCTATGAATTATATTCCAGTAGCTTAAAGAAAAAAGCATTCACACCGTCACTCCCAGGAGACTTATTGGTTTCCATTTTATCCAATACAGCCAACAGTTCATTCTTTTGGAAATCTGCCTTAAGCAAAATCTTCTGATCTTCATTCAGTTTGTTAAATCATTGATCCATTGGCCATCCTTCTAATGAGCAGTTTCTAAATTTCCATTTGGTATGAAAATAATTTTCAAAACTGCACTGAATTTCCTCTGGATCATTAACAGGGTATCCTTCCCAATTTCTTATCTGATGAATGATGTTGTTGTTTCTTCTGGAATTTGCAAAACTCTGAAAGAAATGAGAATTTTGATCTCTCTCATCCAACCATTGAGCTCTTAATCTCTGCCTCCACCACAATACTAATCATTACCTAAATATACATATATACTAAGCTTAAAAAAATCCCTTGTCATTAGCGTCACCTGAAGTCACTAGCCAATGATGCCAACCGATCAAATGCCAGCACCAAATAAAATTTGGGTTTGATGTTACGTCCACTTCACTAGCCTTTTTAGTATTCAAGAAACAATTACCAAGCAGTAAGAGTTGAGATTCCTATGCTGACGTCATCCTCTCCCTCTCGAACTATCATGTAAAATTTTTTATTTTTTTTGGAAAATTTTGGGCTTAGCCCGTATCAAGAACTAAGATATTACAAAAAGATTACAAAATTGAGCTAAAAAAAGCCCACGCCTGTACTCAAAAGAACACCAAAATTAATGCCAAATAGCAGCAGAAAAACAAATACATAACATAATACCAAAAAAGGCTCCAAAATATTTTAACCTGGACAGAATAGACAAAAAGGAATAAGCAGCAAAGCCCCTGGTTGCCCGAAGACCCTCCAAGGGGCAGTCAGACAGATAGCAAAACATATGGGGCATCATCATCGCCCAGGTTAAACAACCATTCCATCGGGCAGCAGACAAAAACCCAGTCAATACCAGCCATATCAAATCCTTTCCAGCAAAATTTCAGATCCTTTCCACCTAGAAACTTTCCCATACACCACTTTCCTTATACTAGCCAGCAAGAAAGAGTGGCAATGAATATCACATCCAAGTCTCTGACTGTTCCTTTCTTTCCAAAGAAGATAGATGGTGCAGCATACCGTCAGCTTATAATAATTTTTAATCATGGGAGAACCAGGAAAATCATCCAGCCATTGTAAAATATGCAGCATCGAGGGTCTAAGCATAAATTCTCTTGTCTCAAGAATGAGACGACTTAGATTATAGAAAGAAACAGGACATTCTAAAAACAGGTGATTTACCGTTTCAGAGGCAGTATGGCAAAAGGAACATGCCTCAAGTATAAAAATATTACAAATTCTCAATGCGTCTGCAGTTTTTAAACCACCTAGCAGAGCCAGCCAAACGTATACATAATGTTTTAAAATCTTCTTTTTAAACAAAACCAAATCATACCAAGGGCAATCCAGCATGTCTTTATAAAAATCCTCAATAAAATCCTTGTGTTTAACCTTCTTACAGTTTTTCCAAATCAAGCAAGAACAAGCAGTATCAATAATCGGAATACTTCTGATCAAAATTTTCAGATTGGGAGAAGCATTGATAGGCAAATTCCAGGACAGACCCATAATGAGGGAACTTAAAAACGGTTGTGGGAAAAAATCTAGAGTAATGGCACCAGCATGATCAAACAAAGTAGCATTATTACACCAGTGGTCCCAGTGCATAGAAATGGGGGCATCATGTTTTATAACAAATGCAAAATTCAGTTTCACAAGAGAAGCAGTTTTGTAAACAGATATCCAAAATTTGCTAGCCTTAGAGTGAGGAGGCCTCCACGGGGAGGAGTAGTTGCTGGACAGCAATTTGGATAAGGGAGATAGGGTATTATACATCCTATATATCACAGAGCAGTTGAGAGCATACTGAATAGCACTAATCGAAGGAATACCCAGACCTCCTTTAGATTTAGGCATACAGACTTTATCCCATGAAACCATATGAAGTTTATTATTGCAAGCAATATCCCCAAAAAATAGAAATCTGGAACAGTTCTTCTTAAATAACTTACAAACAGTTTTAAGTATGATTGAGCCTCTAATCCAGTAGGCAATAGTGTTATGAATAGTAAACTTCAGATAGTGCAATCTACCCACAAATGACAATAGGTTAGCCCTCCAACCTGTAAACTTTTTATGCAAACTATCCATAAGAGAAAGAAAACTTCAACTTTAAGCCTTGTGAAAGAAATAGGAATGCCAAGATAAGAGATCTTGGAAGTGATGTTAAAAATGGATAAAGCTTGGCACAAAATATCCCTATTTCTTTGATTCTTAGAGAACATTATAGAACATTTATCAAAGTTGATATGAAGTCCAGTAGCTAAAGCAAAGTCTTTAAAAATACTAGCAAGAGTTTGGCAGTTCTCTAGACTAGCTTCCCCAATGATCAACACATCATCCGCATATAGAAGGTGAGTAGATGAAAATTACTAGATTGAAAACCTTTAAAATCTCTCTCCTCGATAAGATTTGAGAAGGTGTCCATGACCAAGCATAAGAGGTATGGACTAAGCGGGCATCCTTGTCTAAGGCTAGTAGTAGACGGGAAAAAACCTTCCAGAGCACCCTCAATGACAATAGAAAAATTCACATCCGATATGCAAGCCTTTATCCAACTGATGAAGGAAGTAGGAAAGCCCTTTTGTAACATACGAGCTAGCAAAAACTCCCTAGAAATATAATCAAAAGCTTTTTTGATGTCTATTTTAGCACAGAACATATTGCCACCGCCTTATTTTTTAACCAAAGAGAGTATATCTTTTGCAAGAAGAATGCTATCAGTTGAAATACGGGATTTCACAAAACTAGCTTCGGTATCTTTAACAATCACAGGCATAATAGGCTTTAGCCTAGCAGTAATAACCTTAGCAATAATTTTATACAAAGTGTTACACAGTGCAATGGGTCTATAATCAGTAATGGAAGAAGCATTTTTGTGTTTTGGAATAATTGCAAGGGCAGTAGACTTAACACCTTTAGGAATGTAACCTTTTTGAAAGAAGGACCTATAATGTGCCAACCAGATTTAAAAAAATGATAATTGTATCAGTCTGGACCCGGGGCAGATTTAGAGGAGCCCTTAAAAACTGCAGCTTTGATTTCTTCATCCAAAACAGGTGAAGTAAGTGGGTAAGCATAATTTCAGGGAAGGCAGAACCAATAGGAAATAGGTCCATATTAGTGCAAGGAGGGAGAGTGGGATTGTACAGATCTTGGAAATACATGAGGATGCGATGAAGGACCTCCTCTCTAGAGATATTAGGATTACATGCAAACAAGTTGACAACAAATTTAGAACTCCCCATTCTGCTTCTAATTTTAGAATACAAGAATTTCAAATTATCATCCCCATAATTGAGCCATTTAACCATGGCCCTTTGAATTATCCAGCTAGCTAGCATAGAAGAGAGATCGGAAATTCTTACATTGGTTTCTTTAAGGGAAGCACAGAGAGAAGCATCCAAAGGGTTGGTCTTGAGGAGGCCAAGAAGCTCAGATTGCTTGCCTTGAAGAGAATCCAGTTGCAGGTTTAGAGCTTTGGAATTGGCCCAACTTTTATTTTTTTATGTCCCCTTTTAACTGTCTAAGAACATTGCATAAATGAGAAAAAGGGTTACCAATAAAAGGCTTGGAGAAAGCCTATAAAAGGAGAGACCAATAACAATCATAGTTAGTCCAAATATTCTTAAAAAGGAATCTATACTTTGATTAAGAAGTAACACCCGAATACAGAATTATAGGGCTGCGATCAGTGCAAGATGGACTTTGGTAAGAGCAGAAGGAAGTAGGGTACATCATCATCCACCCCTCATTGATAAGAGCCCTATCTAATTTGATAAAGATAGGGTTGTCAGTGCATTGACTATACCAAGTGAAATAACAGCCAACCGAGTGTAAATCAACAAGACTATTAATAAAAATCATGCTATTAATGTCTACTAGAGTAGAATGGTGCAAAGCAGAGCCTCCAGATTTCTCAGCAGCATAGCGGCAACAGTTAAAGTCTCCAATAATAGCCCATGGGACATTAGAAGAAGGAGCAATATTGTTGAAAGAGGCCCATAAGTCCTTTCTTTTTGTAACATTATTTGAGGCATAAATAACAGATAGCTGAAAATGAGGAAAATTACCAATCAAAACATTACCATAAATCATTTGAGGAGTAACCAAAGAGGGGCTGAAATGAACTTTATTGGCATTCCACTTAACCCAGATCCTACCAGAGATGGAGAGATCAAAATTGTGATAACTACCTTCATTAGGGAAGATAGCGTGCGAAGTAGCAAAAAAAGGGTCTTGGAGAGAAAAGACATGAATCCTATTCTCCAAAATGCAAATCATGTCTAGATTAAAAGACTTGACAAGCCGTTTACAGCTAAGAACTTTTTAAGGTTTATTGAAACCCCTTACATTCCAAACCACAATGGTCGAAATAGACATCAGGAATACGAATGTTGTTGGGATTTTTTAGCCTGCTTTCCCTTAGCAGCTTTCTTAGGAGTGTCGGAGGTATGATGCTTTTTGTGTTTTCCAGCTTGTTTGTGAACTGATTCCAATGACACATTACCCGTGGTCAAGATATCTTGCGGATCATGGTCTGGATCTTGTTGGTTGTCTAGAACTGTGAATCTGTTAGGGGAGGTGATACTGGTAGATGGTAAGTGAGATTGTGTAATAAAAAAAATTGAGGAAGAAGAGACTTCTTCATTGGGAGAATTTAAGTTGGGGATGTTCTTTTCATTGCCTTCAATTGAGTAAGGTTCCTTAGTTAAAGGAACAACAGTGATAGGCTGTTTGGTGAGGGGTTCATCAACCAGGATATTAGGCTGAGAATTTGAAGGCTTAGAAGGAGGGGGAGGGGAGTGAGCTTGATAATGAAGAGGTTGCCCGATACAATTGGTATGAACAATAGGATTATGGGCATTAGGATTACCAACAAGAGCTGAGGTGTTTTCAGCATTTTGAATTGTACCAGAGAGAGGAGTCCTGGAGGGGATTTGAGGTCTAGATTTAGACCTATTAGTGGGTTTTTTGCTAAAGAACCTTCCTCGGGTATTAGATTTGGTACCCACCTGGTTGCTCACATTACTATCAGCTACTGGAATCAATGGGAAGGAAGAGGAAAAGTGAACTAAGTACTTACAATGGTCACAAGGAGTAGGCCGCCATTCGTATTGAACTTTCAGCTCTACCAAGTCACCGTCCAGAGAAACTTTGATCACATCCAGATAAGTGGCGTTACAGTCAACCAGAACACAGATCCTAGCGAAAGTTAAGCGGATCTTTTGCTCAGTGAGCCTATCGGCAGCAAGAGGAACTCCGATCTTGCTAGCAATACATGATATTCTCTCTGAATTCCACCATGCAAGGGGCAAGTCATGGATTTTGACCCAAATAGGAACCGATGAAAAATTTTCTCTCTTTGGCTTGAATTTAAGGTGCCATTTCTATAGAACAAAAGGCTTCCCAAGCAGGAACCAAACACCTTTTGACCATGCTAAATCGAAATTCTCCAAGCAAGAAACCCGAAGTAAGAAAAAACCTTCGCTTAAGGAGAGAAGTTGAAGAGAGCCTTTTAGAGACCAAGTTTTCTTTAAAGCTCCCAAAAGTGCTTCATAGTAAGGTCGTCGACCTATCGAATACCAAATCAAACACAAGCTCTAATCTTCACCACCTCTAGCTAGTTTGTCACCTGAGAAGATGATTTCTAGTTCGGAAGGGTGGTGAGAAAATTTGAAGGCTTTTGGGGATTCAGTGACTGGAGCAATGCTCTGACTCCAGTTTTGCAAAGAAGTCGCAGCTACATCTCCCGTAGAGGAAAGAGGCAGAATACCTGAGGAGAGGAGAGCTGGATCCATGATATCTGACCTCCGGCCCGGCTGGAGGAAGAGAGGAAGAAGAGGGAGATAAGCAGGGCGGCGAGGAACGAAACCCTAGTATAGGAAGTCAACTTTTATTCTTTTGAGGTGGATGATTTCTGGTTCGGAAATTTCAAAAATAGGCCCTCGGACCCCATTTATCAATGCTCGCCCAAGCCCAAGTGACAATCCCAATCATCCAAAATCCTAGTGAATACCTCGCTGCCATCGGCCCAACTCCACAGATCGGAAACATAATCGATCGCGTGGCATATCCGTGTGGCACTTCTCTACAAACGCGCAACCGTCGAATTCGTCAAAGCAGAGATGATGAACCCTTCCTCCGGTGTGGATCGAAGATGGTGAATGGTTTGAAAGAATCGCTGCTTCGATACATTGACAATAGGTATGGAGGGCCGCCGACGGAGACGGTGACGGTGACGGAAATGGGAACAATTATTACGTTCTCTAACCGAATGGTTTTATAGGTTCGGCCACCATTAAATTTACGCCACGTAGCAGCCCGACGACCCGACCCAAACCCGCGGTTTTTTGGATATTTGACGTTTATTTTTCGCTTAAATGGGCGGGAAAACTTTAAAAGACGCGGGTATAAAAACTTCTGGCCGATTATCTTCACTGTACACAGAACGTTATACAGTGTTTAGGGTTATCGAAACTTTCGCATAGCTTTCCACGAGATGGATTCGAAGGAACCTACTCTGGGAACTCCTACTTTGGAAGAGTTAGACGATTTCGACGAAACATTTGGCACTTATACTTTGGATGACGATTTTTCCTATTTTTTACAAGTAAGTTGTCCTCCATCGTCGTCTGATCCTCTCATATTTATTTGTATCTAACCTTTAGATAACTCGGTATTGGTCGTTAGTTAAATGTAACTTGATTTTTTATAAGTTGGTACTGCTCGATATTTGTTTATATTGCTTCAATTTGTTTTTTATAGCTATGAAGAAGAAATACCGAGTTTTATGACAACTCGATATTTCTCGGTATTTATAAGTATATCCCGGTATTAGGTATTTTTTAATATTTTTTACGTCATTTATATCTTCTACATAACTAGATTTTAATTTCTATTACTTGAAATTGATTTTTGTACAGATATTGTACTTATGTAGAACTTGTACCGAGTTTTTTGATAACTCTTAATATCTCGGTATTCGAATTTAAAACTCGGTATTGATAAGTTTTCGTTAGATTTACGTTAATTATGACTTATATACCCATAAAATTGAAATACCATATATTTGTACCGAGTTATTTATAACTCGGTATTGAACTTGTACCGAGATTTTCATGTATTTATAACGGAATTTTTTCGTTGTTTTAATGAATAATGTAATTTATTTTAATAGGGGGTTTACAAATCTGAGAAGGAAGCATATGTTAAATATTGCGAATATGCACATAAGCATGGCTTCAGTGTTCGGAAAGAACATCTTTCTTACTAGCCTGGTACCAGGAAGTTGAAAACAAAGGTTTTTGTCTGTTCAAAATCTGGATTCAAGAAGGAAACAGAAAATATACAAAAGGTTAAATTTAGAAAATCAACTACAAGAACTGGATGCCCTGCTATGATGATATTTTTTGTTAGTGAAGAAGGGATATGGACGGCGAAAAATTCGGTAGAAACACACAACCATGAATTGGCAAAACCTGATGATCAACATTTGCTGAGATTATCTAGGCACATCACTGAAGAGAATGCCACTGTTCTGAAATCAATGGCAGATGCGGGAATAAGAACAATAAATGCATTTTCCTATCTATCTGAGGAGGTTGGAGGAGTAGAAAATCTGGGTTTTACCAAGAGAGATGCATACAACTATATTCAAAAGGAGAGAAGAGCAAAAATTGAGTATGGGGACAGCAATTCGCTAATCAAATTATTCAAAAACATGTCAGCTAAAGACAATCTATTTGCATGGGATGTGCAAACTGATGAGAAAGACAGGTTGGTAAACTTTTTTTGGGTAGATGGTTTGGGGAGAGTGGATTATGACTGCTTTGGGGATGTAATAATTTTTGATACTAGCTACCGTCTGAACAAATATAATTTAGTATGTGCCCCTATTATTGGAGTCAATAATCATTGGCAAAACATTATATTAGGGATGACATTTCTATCTGATGAAACAATTGATTCATTCTGTTGGTTATTTCAAACCTTTTTAAGAATTATGGATAATAAACATCCAATTACTATATTCACTGATCAGGATCAAGCAATGACAAGGGCAATAGAGCTTGTATTCCCTAATACAAGACATCGGTTGTGCCAATGACATATACACAAGAAGGCTCCTTCGAAAGTTTGGTGTTTTAATAGTAACAACAAAGTTAAAGGCCTTTTTTATAGTTGCTTCAACAAGTGTGATTTAGCGGAGGAATTTGATAGTTTGTGGAATGAGATGATTATCAAAGGAGGCTTACACAACCATCAATGGTTAAATGATCTGTACAAAATAAGGGATAGGTGGTCTACAGCTTTCAACAAAGATTGCTTTAACCTTGGAATATTGTCTACACAACGTAGTGAGTTTACAAATTTTGTTTGCCATGGTATTTCAAAGGCTACAAGTTTTCTAACCGAATGTTTCCTTGGATTGGAGAAACTTATAAACAGTTGACGTCGGAATGAACGAGATGAAATTTTTAAATATTCTCAAACTAAGATACAACCTTACATGAAAAGAAGTTCGATACTAAACCAAGCAGCCAAATTTTATTCAAGAAAGTTATATTCATTTTTTGAAGAGGAGTTTTTGAATGGTTTAGGTGGACTACGCATTGATCACTCTTCACCAGACTCATCAACATTTTCTGTGAAAAACATAGACCCGACTTTTGATTCACACAAGTGGACGGTTTTGTTTAGTTCAGCTGAAGGAACTATAAAATGCAGCTGCGGAAAGTTCGAGATGATGGGAATCCTGTGTTCTCATTGCATGAGAGTGATGAGTCAGTTGGATGTTACTAATATACCTCAGAAATACTTATGTCCAAGATGGTCAGCAACTGCTAGGAACGATCTTTATAGTGGATTGAATGTCCAACTTACAATACCGAGTTCGTGCACGTTGAATCAAGGTTCCCGAAACATGATTTTTAGAATTTATGTTTGCCGATTTGCTTATCAAATTAGCAGTGAAGCTCAAGGTAATGAGGATGCAGAACAGTGTATGATAGATGGTATGAGTGCATTGGCATTAAATGTTCAAAACATTATGAAAGGAAAAAGAAATAAATCGGAAACTGAAGGGCTCCACAAAATAATTAGAGATCCTGCAAAGCGCCGGCCTAAGGGAGTTTCAAATGCTAGATTAAAGGATCATTGGGAGAAGAGGAAGGCCAAAAAAGTGAAACCAACCGTGCATAATCCTAATCCAACAATTTATTTTACACCTGCAGAATCAGGAAGTCAGTCATCCTTTATGTAAGTGTGATCAAGATCTCAGAATAACAAGGTATCATTCGATACTAGCATTTCATACTCGGTATTAGTGGAAGTTATAATCACATCAAAATAAACAAAACATAAAAAATATCATATGCAAAAGTATAAATTTATTTTATCGTACTACAAAAAATGGCATAAGCAAATTCTGCCCTAAATAAGGTCATATTACTTTGCCAGTTTTTAAGGATGTCCCAATCAGTATCATTTTTTTGTATAACTTGTTCCATATATTTACAGACAAACATTCCACAGTCGACACTGTTTTCTTGTGTTGGCAAATTTGGGATAGATTGGATCGGCCATGTTCTTATATCATCCTCAAAAGCATCTTCTGCATCATGGTATAAATGAGATATCTGGAAAGGTAATAAAATTATTACAATTATCTTCAATAAAAAATATTAAACCAAAGATAATTCTAAGTTTATACCACTTCCGTTGTAATAGACTTGTGCATTGTTTTGGGTAATGAATCCATAAAATCCCATCTTTTGTTCTTCATGTTTGCAACAAGTAACGTCCAATGTTTTTCATTTATGATGGGAACAAACATAATGTTCGCATTCTTAACAGCATCTTTGGTGATATTACCCGCAAATGATG
The DNA here is from genome assembly GCA_016618105.1 of Dendrobium huoshanense. Classification (NCBI taxonomy): domain Eukaryota; kingdom Viridiplantae; phylum Streptophyta; class Magnoliopsida; order Asparagales; family Orchidaceae; genus Dendrobium; species Dendrobium huoshanense. The sequence goes on along the minus strand of CM028347.1, from coordinate 54,235,000 downwards.
TTGTTTTCTCCTATTTATTTTGAATATAATAACCCTGAAAAAAAAAGTCATTCAGTCAATTAATGATATACAGTTAATGATCTTCACTGTACCTTAACTATAAATGATTACTAACCCAATGAAAAGCCGAAACATATAGAAAAGGTTGATTCAATCCTGTAACCATTTTGTTTTTCTCAGATAAAAGATATGCAAAAGTGTCAATATGGTTGATGTCAAACTCTTCGCATAGCAACAATTCGTCCATTTGGCTTCTAAAAATAATTGCATTTCCAATTGCGAAGATGGTATCCTCCCTGTATAATTTGTCTCACCATCGTTAAATATCGGTTTTATTCGGTATACCGTAAAAAATAGCAATACCGAGTTGTACCGAGATTTTTATTTCTCGCTACTAATCAATATTGTGAATAAAATCATGTACTTGACATTTATGTATGAAAAAAGATAATTAAAGTTAAATACCGAGTTATACCGAGTTTTTTATTTCTCGGTACAACTCGGTATTCAGTACAATAATAGCAATACCGAGTTGTACCAAGTTTTTTATTTCTCGGTATTAAACAGTTTTGTGAATAAAATTAAGTACTTGACATTCATATATGGAAAAAGTAGCTAAAAAAAGTGAAATACCGAGTTGTACCGAGTTTTTTATTTCTCGGTATTAAACAGTTTTGTGAATAAAATTAAGTACTTGACATTCATATATGGAAAAAGTAGCTAAAAAAAGTGAAATGCCGAGTTGTACCGAGTTTTTTATTTCTCGGTACAACTCGGTATTGTTAATTAAAATAGGTACTGTTTTGTGTACTTCTTTAGAAAGTTATCAATTGTATTTCTCTTCTCTTCATTAAGTAATAATCTTCCTGGGTAATCCAAAAAATTCTTGGCTGCACGTTCTACATATTTGGAATCCTCAACATCAAAAATTGCAGTTTTTGGTTTTTCAACTGGTGGAGCAGAAGGAGCAATTTTCATAGTTTCATCCTTAGGCGCAGAAGCTTTTTTACTATCAGTTAACTTCTCTTTCAGTCTTGTTGCAGCACGCGTGACTGATTTTCTTGTAGTAACTGAGGTTTCCTTCTTACTAAGTATTTCAGCTTCTTTATTATCCGTTGGTAATTGAGCTTTCTTCTTCTTCCTATCACCAGTTGTGAATGGAGTTTTTACTCTTTTCCTTTTCCTGTCATTCCTCCGATGTACTCTTTTAGCAATTCCTCCAATTCCTGATGAAGGGAAAGGAAATTCTTCATATTCGGATGTTTCCTTCTTACCAACTAATTCATCAACAATTTTCTCTACAGTTTTCGATACTTCATCAAAATTGTTGTTAGATTTCGTTCTTGAACTTGATTGAACCGGAAAACTGATTTTATCAGACGTGAAATAGTGTGAAAAATGATAACATAATATCTTATATATACCACAAAATTTTTCATTGTTATCAGATTTTAACTGAAATACTTCATTGTCCAATGCTTCCACCCATTTTTGCAGCAGAATTTTTTCCATTTCGAGTGATGAAATTTTTTTAACCATATATTCATGCTGTGTAATCAGTTTATATACGGATTGATTAATAATCCTCAAATTTGTTTCATCAGGTACACCACGTTGCGCATCACTTTCTTCTCTAAATTCTGTTCGTAAGGGAGAATCAATGGGACTTCGACAATCAGTGGGACTAACAATAGGAACTGTAGAATCACTCTTCAAAGGCTGTTCAATTGGACATTCAGTTTCCGCTGGAGTTTGAATAGGAGAAACAGTTGGGCTTTGACTTTTTGGAGATGAAGTTGCTTGTAAAGATGGAGTTGTCTTGCTGCTAGACATATGTACACTACTCAGTGGTGTTATATCCAAACCATTTGCTGGATTACTAGTCTGAATTAAAGTCTTCTCATTATCTGTTATCTCTTGTAAATCTGTCAAGATCTGGAGCAAATCTTTTATAAATATCCAAAATTTATAAGTACACGATAAAGTTAAATGAATGCAGATGAGAATTGTACCTCAGAATCCTGAAGGCTTTTTAGTAAATTATCAACATCTTTAATTCTATAATTAAATTTTGCATCCCAACGAAGTAGACGGGGGCGAGCCAAGTTATCCACTACTGGGTGGAACTTTGTATGCTCAAAAAACCAAATCTAAAACATAAAATAAAACAATATAAATCAGTGTATGAAATATAGAACCTATTAAAACAGTGAAATAAACAAAAAAATGTAATATGTGTAAGAATTACTCACAATTATTATCATAACAAATTCATTAACATATCCCAATGATTGACCTTTTGATTGTTTTTTTCCTATTGTATTAAATTCCATAACAAGAAAATCCCGAATGGATTGGGGCCAATTGTATGCTCTGAACTGCTCAACATTTTTTGCAACGTCCAATATTGTTGATTGCACTCGAAAGTTGGCCATTGGAAAGAAAATATTGGACAATAGGTATACAATAAATTGTTCCCTAACAATCTCCATAGGCGTTGAGGATTTCAATTTCAGAATGTCATACCTTATGTCATTTGCTGTTTTACCAGCAATTGTACCAGTCCCAAGTTCAAATTTAATACCTCTGTTCGGTAAGCCAATAATCAACGTTATTTCTTCAGAAGTGAAAGTTAGACTCCGGCTATTAATAACAAAACTTTCAGATTCGTTATCCCACGTTAACAATAACATATAAACCATAAGAACATTTTGTGGGAACCGAGGTAGTAATAGAAACTGGTTAATTTGTAGCTCACTTAGGCTACTAACAAACTGATCCCCAAATTTCTCAACCAATTCATTACAAACTTCCCTAAATCCTGATGTCCGACATCTGAAATGAATCTTGGGGGTATATCCCTGCATAATAAAGTGTAACAAACACTAAGAAAATAACAGTTTTATAGAGATATTCCGTGAAAAACTACGTGAAATAAATAAGTGTAACAAATACTAAGAAAATACCGAGTTTTGCCAAGCAATACCGAGTACCGAGTACCATGTACCGAGTACCGCGTACCGAGTACCGAGTACCGAATACCGAGTACCGAGTACCGATTAATCCGTTAAAACCAAACCCTAACCCCTAAATACACGTCATTTAGGATTCTGTTCGATTTATTAAGAAAAATCAAACATCTCTACGAAATGTGTACCGAGTTTTATCAACCAGTAACGACGTTTACCGAGTTTTAATCATCAAATACCGAGAAAATCGAACAAAACCTAATACCGAATACCGATTAGTACCGAGTTTTAGAATGTGTAACGAGTTTTAAAAACACCCAGAAATGTTTACCATATCGCTAAAACTCGGTACTTTTAGATTAGTAACGAGATAAACAAAGTTTCTCGGTAAATCGTTTCGAACCTCAGGCATTATATCAGCGATGGTTTTCGAATGGAGAATACGAAGAACTACGAGTTGAAATGATGGAGAACTTCGAACGAAATGCTGCAGAACTACGAAGGAAATGCTGGAGAACTCCATAGGATTTGCTTGAAATCTGAAAAAACGAAGTAAACAGTGACAGGGATTCGAAACTCCGTAATAAGGTGTAGCGTCGCACTTCAAAGTGTTTCCGTTTTTTTTTGCCATTTAAAATTTAACACGTGCGATAACCCAAAACACAGCGGGTCGGGTCGGCGACTTTTCTTCATGCTACGTGGCGTTAAAACATTGGTGGCCGAACGTAGAGGAGCGTACGTTCACCGGACTAAATAATTGTTCCGGAAATGGAGGGGAGGGTAAGGGAGCCGTATGGGGAAATTGTGCAGAGTGTTGGTGAAGATAATGCTAGAGCATGCTCAAATGGAGGAAAGGTTCCTTTTCCGGACTCTCGACAGGGCTGCAAACTACGGGACTACTACGGCAGATCCATGATTTTGATCTTTAATTTATCGTGTTTTATCTTTTTAATTTTCATATTCTTTAATCCAATTTATCGCAGCATGAGGAGGAAATCCAATGTTGTGGTTTATTGAAATAAAATCTTACAATTCTCGATGTGTCTATGTATCTGTTATTGCATCTCAACTTACATTCTTTTTTTTTTATGAAATGCAAAAATTGCATTAAAATGAAATAAATAACAGCCTAATGCAAACTAGAAAGAAGAAACTAATGGTTCCTTGATCAAAAGAAAAAGGAACCTTATTGAAAGCATATTTGTTTAAAATAAACTTATTATTTTTGAAATGAAACCCACTGTTTCCCATTTTAAAACCGTTGAGATGCAGGGGATACCAAAATATTAAACAACCCGAGGGTTGGTTAATATCCCAGAGTTCCCATTTTTAAACTCATTCACAAAACTGATCGAAAAGCACAGCTACTGAACTCAAATTTATTTTTTCTTCCTTATTTTAAAAGAGGGGTTGAAAAGTAAACGACTATAATATGGCCATATGGCCTTAATCTGGATTAAGATTACGGGTGGGAAATTTCTAATTCAGTTAAGATCCATATATGAAATTAATTGAGACATTTTAATATGCCAGAAATTAGCTTTATGGCACGAGCTCTTTTGAAAATTGTTACATATAAGAATTTGAATCCTGCCAACTATTATAATTATATGTATAAGAATTTGAATCCTGCCAACTATTATAATTATATGTATAATATGATAGTTATATGAGCGATCTATGTCCGACATATAATCAGAGAAAACATTTGGTTTGTAGTCTGATTCAATTCCTAGTAAAACACTTATTAATTTTTCGACAAATTTTCTAGCTAAGGCAATTCAGCAGTTTAAAGTTAATTTTGTTCGTTTTCGAGACAAAATTTTAAAATTTGTGATGTAAACTTTAATTGTGATATGTTTAATGAATAGTTTTAGTTTATTTGCTTTCATCGAGAAAAGAAAAACTTTCATAGACGTACTGCCACTCCAGTATTTGTTCATATTTTTAATGAAAAAAGCCTACAGTCTGATTTTTTTTTGGGTAAACCCAGGGTTTGAAGCCCATAAATTAAATAACAGCGTTCAAATTACAAAAAACCTGTGGGAAGGAATGAAGTAAAGAACAAAAACTAATAAAATTTACACAAAGACAAACACCAAAGGCATCAAAGGGGAAAATAGACAATTTGTAGACTCATAAATAAGACCAGCTCCCATTGATCCAGTAAAAAACTTATGAAGTCACATAATGCTCAGGCTGGAGCACCGGTTGCCCGTTATAACCGAGAGAGTCCCAAGCCTTTTCAATCAGAAAATGGCCATCACAGCACCTCCAGCCAGCATAAAGAGAAATCCCACAAACGAGCCAGGTTGCCCCAAAGGCCATCCATGGCTCAAAGAGACTGGCCTTGGTCATCATCGTCTGAATGCTCAGTGTCCCCCACCAATGCCATCTGCTGTTTTTATTGTATACCCGACCATAAGAAAAAAAATAGCCAAAAACCCAAAAAACATATACCCAGGTCTGAATAGTGAGGAAGAACCAAAATTGGGCCAAAAAAATACTGTCCCGGAGATAGAGAACACATCCAGCCAAAGAAGAACTACCTGCAGCCTTGAAGCTGCAAATAAACCACCAGCATAATAGGAATACAAAGAGTACTATACGCCCAAAAACCTCTGCAGTAATGTATTTCTATTTTTCTATTTTGATACTTTGAATCTGGTTGCCTCAATATTGCAAATGATTTTAAGCACATTGTTTCTCACATAAGAGAAATGATGGTTGTTTCTTTCTCTCAAAATATGATATATAGTACAGCTTATAATCAAAAAACAAAGTTCCTTATCCATATTACTATAACTCACAGAATTCTCATAGTAATCAAATAACTGAAGTAAAGTGGGTCTAAACAAAAAGCCATTGAGATCCGGTAAAACAGTCTTGAGAATGTAAAAAGAAATATCACAGGCAAAAAATAAATGGGAATGAGTCTCCCTAATACCATAGCACAAAGAGCAGTTAATAGGCACCTGAATACCTCTTAACATAAGATTATCAGCAGTTTTTAGCTTACCAATCACAGCCATCCAGGTGAAACAAGCAAATTTGAGCACATGATTTTTGTGCCAGATAGAGGAATGCCAATCTACCATATGAATAGTAGAGTAAAAAAACACAGTAAAGTTTTTAAAATTCCACTTAGAACCACCATTCCAAAGTATCTCATTTTTAACCGTAATGTTCACAGCCTCAATGGAGTTAGAAATAACCGTGGGAATAGAGTATGGTAAATGCCAAATGCCATTAGTAATGAAATATCTAACCAGCTTATCATCAAATCCCTGGTAATTAAAAGCCTCAGAAATCGATCTCCCATAGTACCAAGGATCCCACCGGAAAGAAAATTCACTGGAAGGGGACACATTGAAAGAAATCACTTCCTTAATAATGAAGGCAGCAAAATAAATTCTATGCCAAAATTTGGAGGCAGAAGGAGAGGGAGGTTTCCAGGGGGAGGTATACTTGGCTTTGTACCAGCAACTTAAAAGAATTTGAGAGTTATAAAATCTGCCAATAATGGAACAACAAACACCAAAGTTGAGAGCATCAAGAGAAGGTATACCAAGCCCACCAGCAGCTTTAGGTAGGGTAACGTTGGACCAAGAAATAAGATGCAACTTCCTCTTAAAAGTTGTTGTGGAATAAGAATCTCGAACATAGCTTATTTAAAGTCACATAGCATCCTTTGGGTATAATAGAACCCCTGATCCAGTAGGCTAAGGTGTTGGAGATGGTGAGTTTAAGAAATTGAACCCTACCTGCAAAAGAAAGAAAATTATTTTTCCAACCAGCAAGTAGAGTAGTAATTTTGCTCAATAATGGTTGGAAGTGAGAGGATTTAAGTCTTTTTGGGGACATGGGAAGACCCAAATAGGTGAGATAATGGTTGACATGTTGGATTCCAAGCTCATCATAAATAGATTGATTTTCAGTACCACTTTTCAATTCTACTTAAACTTTGACTCGTTTTCGAGAGATATTCTAGCTTAAACTGTCTTAGATTTTAAATTTCATGACCTAAACCTTAATTATGATATCTTTAATAATTTCTTTTAATATATTTGCTTTACCATTATATTATAACTTTAATTTCTTATCTTGTTCATTTAAAGATGTCTGCAAAATGACCAATGAGCAGCTGTTTACCTCTAATTTAAAAAATTAAAAAAAAGCACGAATCCCTACATACCTCCGCTAAAACCCCGCCAAACTCCTACTTAAATCCTGATGTTTGGCGTCGTGTGCATCGTTTCCTGAAAATCATGCTTAAATCCTACTCAAATCACGTGGCCTCCGCTCAGTCTCAGACTCCTTTTCGAGTTATAAAAGGAAGAGGCGATGAGGACTTCAGATCACTCTCGCACGAAGTTCTTGATTCCCCTTCGCATTCATCCTCCCTCTTCCTTCATTTGTTTCAGAGATCTGAACCAAAGCTAAATCGCACCAAGAACACACTGCCCAACCCGACTTGTCTCTTTCACCTGTAACTCATCATCCGTCCAAATCACACATCAACAACTGCAAATCCACCAAACTCCATAGGCCGACCCTTCTCCCTCTTCCATTTCTTTTTCCACTTGCCCGATGCCTCTCCACAAATCTCTCTAGGACCAATCATTCTCCCCAGCCCGACATCCAGTCCCGAGTCCACACCTCCATCGATGAAGTCACCCTCTAGATTGAAGAAGATCCAGCCGATCTCACCCTAGTCTCAATCCGTAGAGATAGGAGTAGGGAGAGAGATAGAGAGAGGAGCAATTATTAGGTCCTTTCACTGGATGTAGAGGAAGATTCGGTTTTAGGCAAAAATAGGTCAAAAAGTGCAAATACCGAGTTTTTTGAAAAACTCGGTATTTTTTCAAAAAACTCGGTATTTGCACATTTTTAGACAAAACCGAACCTTCCTCTAGGTCCTTGCACCGGACCAAATAAAAGTTTGAGCTTCCTCTCTATCCGCCGTAAACGACCAAGCCTTTGGCCCTAGATCCTTCGACCGAAAGCATCCATAGCCACAGACTCCTCTAGATCTCATCATCCTTTGCCCGTCGCCTCTTCTCGAATCCCGCAAACAACAAGGTGTGGTTAGGGATTATTTTAATATTAATGAGTATTTATTGTTATTGCATATTATTTTTAATGTTATTTATCAATGCCAATTACTGTTAGTGGACTTATCAATTTGGTTAATCAATCAATAGTGATAATTAGTTCTACTATTATTATTTATCGTTAAGCTATATATATATATATGTATGTATGTGTGTGTGTGTTTGTGAGAGATGAACAAAATAAAATAATAGAAAAGAAAATCCAAAAAAAAAGAGAGAGGAGATTGATTTTATGTATTTTACTGTTGACCTCATTATTTGAGGTTGATTTCCCCAGAATCAATATCTAGCTCCTAGGTTTCCGTAACCTATCATAGACGTCATCCAATAGGATTTCCCTTAGGTGGACGCACATTGACGTAACATCGACTCGAACCTATCACTCGACTCGAATCAAAATCAATTCAATCCAATTTCAATTCAACTCCAAAATGTACTCAAATCAAGCTCGATTTATGATTTGTCGATGTCGATCGACTTAATCTATTTTATTTTCGATCAAATTGATACATAATTGGGCTCAATTCAATTCACCAATCAAATCAAATTCAAATCATTGTAAATGAAATAAAATTAGTTTTTTTTTTAAAATTATTTCTATTTTAAAATTAACTTAAAATATGTATTTTAAATTATCAATTATTTTCTAATTAATCCTAAATCAATTTGAATTATAAATTGACTCTTGAACTCTTCTTTAAGTTGTAATTAATCCTAGACATTAATTTGAAATGAAAGAGGGTTTTAGATTTAATTAGATTAGCCTAATCGCACAAAAACTCCTCATCTCACCCTCTCTCACTCATGAACTGCTCCCTCTCTCCCTCTACTTCGCACAACCACCTCAACTCCTTAGCAGTTCACGGTCCACTCTTTCTCCCTTTCTCTGAAATTCGCATGAAGCCAAGCCCTTATACACACACAGCCCGTCTCCTCACACTTACACTCTCTGGATCGCACAACCCAGCCGGCGATTTCTCTCTCACACGCACAGAACAAAGCTCTCAATGTTACTCCCTCTTCTCTCAGCATTTCGGCTAAACCACCCAAGCCTGCCTCCTCTGATATTGGCATAGAACGAAGCTCCCAGGCGTGCTCTCAGTTCGTGAAGCCAAAACCAGTCGCTCCTACAGCAGTTCGCCGACCACATCTCTCTCGTGCAAGGACTAATCCGATCTGACTCCTCTTGCTTTGGCCGAGAGTTTAGGTATACTTCTTCTTGTTAATTATTTCTCTTCTCTAGTCTATCTCCTTCCTATCTTTCCTCTTCCTTCATCTTTCTATAGATCTTCTTCTTCCTTTACTTCACACTAAATTTTTTTTTTTAAGGAAGTCAATGACAGATCATGCCTAATCCTCCTTAAAATTGGAATCTAAAGAGAATAGTTATCTTCAAAGATGTGGCAAACAAAATATATTTTCACCTTTCAGTATTTTATTTATCTTTATTTTATGATGAATTGATTATTGCTAGATTTGTTGATGTCTAGATGAAGAATGCATTTGGTTGCAAGGGTTTAGAATTTTGACGACTTGTTTCTTTTGAAATTTGAATACTTTGCATATATATTTATGTGATAGTAGAGTTAATAACCTTATTAAATTCAATAGCATTTTCTTTCAGAACAAGTTCATTATAGAAGTATTTGAATAAGACCATACATCCTGAATTTATTTAGATTAATAAAGTGAAGCTTGATTGTTGAAGAATAAAAAAAAATGTTTTGTTTTGAAAAGGTAAAATATGCTTACGAATGTAAATGCAAGATCATTTCTTTCAATGATTTTTAGTAAAGCTTTTCATATGTCCTCTTGTGCTTTAAGTAGTTTTGGAAGTAAGCATTCGTAAATCTCCTATAAAATATTCTAGAGAAATGAATTAAAGAGCATTCATATCATTTTTCAGTTGTGAGTATTCATAAAAATTATTTAAAGGTGCTATGTTGTTGAGAGGTATTTTGAGTATTTAAGTGACTTTGAAAGTTGATTTGTGTTTAACTTTTAAGGTGAAGTGTATATATGTTAAAATGTTTAAGAGTGGATAAGTGTGTTTGTAGTTGAAAAGTGAAAGGTGTTTTGTTTAAATAAAAAGTTTAGTGTGTGATTTGTGAATGGTAAAGTGAAACTTTATTGTTGGAAATTGGAAAATGAAAAGTGTATTGTTTTGAAAAGGTGATACATATGAGAAATAATAAGTGGGGTTTGTGGATTCGGAAATGTGAAATTTGTGAGTTATATGTGTAAATGTCGAATAGTAAAGTGTATGAAGTATTGAAGTAAATTGTTTTGTTTTGAAAGTGGAGTTTATGTGATTTGGAAAGGTGAAAGATTTATGTCCTGAAAGTGGAATTTTTGTGTTGAAAGGTGTTTTGAATATCGAAGTGTATGAAAGTGTTTTGAAAAGGAAGAGTTTAGAGTATGATTTTGGGAATGGTGAAATGTGCAAAGTGTGAGAGATAAATTGTTTGTTTTATGAAAATTGTGTAAGTATGGAAGAGTGGAAATGAATGTTGGAAATATATAAAACAATGCTTCTAAAAGTAAAAGGTTCCAAAAGAGTGAGCAACAAAACCGGTGTTCAAGCCCGAAGAAAGGTACGTCTTTTATTTTCAGTAAATTTCAATTATTTTATTATTATTTATTAAAAGTGCTTCTAATCACTATTTTCTTTTCTTTATTTGCATGAACTACGAGGAACGGTATTGATCGAGTGGACAAAAGTACAAGGAGCTAATGACGTCAATCGCCTCTATCCAACCGGGTAGAGGTGCTACGGGCGGAACCACCGTGTCGTAGCCCCCGGTGACTGTGAGTATTTCTAAACTTAGAAAACCTTTAGGGGCCCCTTGATGTGGTATGCGTGAACCATTCCTTTAGATCCCTGTAGTAACTTCAATTTAATTAGGTTTACTTTTTTTTGCTTTATTTTATATCCCTAAACCCCTTTTACACACGCTCAAAGTCCTAAGGGTTAGTAATAACAAATTTTTATCACATACAACAGTAGTGACACTTAAGGACAAAAATTAAGGATCGGGTCTTAGAAAATCTAGACTTAGGAAGCATGCACATTTTAGGATAGAAACTTATAACATAGTAAATTTAGTGACATCTCACTTTAGAATTAGTAAACATCTTTAAATTAGAATTCAATCAATGAAAAAAAAAATCTTTAGCCAATAATTGACTTAGGACATTTCAAAACCACATAACCTATTGCACACACTTAGATTTATTTGCTAGGAAAACCGACTCTAGTTTTAGGTTAGGCCGGTGTTTATTTCCTTACTACACTGTGACGGGCTTTTCCTCGAGTTTTATTGCATGCTGGTTGTAAAATGTTGGTGTGTTTGTTTATTTATTTTTACTGCACTATGTGTTGGTTTGATTGACGATTAGATTACCCATAGGCTAGGAGCGATCTGGATTGTTAATATGATTTTCTACAGGTGGTCACACTCATGCAGGGCAGAAAAAGGGGGCTAATTAATTAATAATAAATAAATGCTACAGGTGCTCCAGCTGCTTAGCCCCTAATTGAAGAAGAGTGTGGCCAAGTGTGGCTTAATAATTTAAATTCAATTGCATATATATATAACTGCGTGGGATGATTTTTGTTATAAATTGCTTAGTATCAGGTGGACTAGATTTTTCTTCCCTTTCTGTGAAATGAAATGTAATGTAAATATAATATATCAAGAGTCACTAAATGTGAAAGTGATTTTTTTGAAAGTGGGATATTACATCCAATTTGGAATCCAAAGAAAGGAGAATATATCTTAAAGGATTATTCTCTTTTATTTGGAAAGCCAAATTAGGATGATTCAATATCCAAATAGAAAAGAAAATACCCCTCTTAGGAATGAGTTTCTTTTCATTTGGATATCCAGAACCCGACAGACCCGAGAAGTTCGTAGAAGAAGAAAAGACAGAACAAGAAAATTGAAGAAAGAAGATGAAGAAATGAAGTTTAAGGAATAGTATATCCCATTTCAAAAATCACTTGCGTCATTCTTAGGATTAGAATCCGGGTTTGTTGTCAGTGGTGCCCGGCCACTTTACTTTTCTGCAAATTCTGGGTGTAATATTGACATTGGACATTGGACATTATATTTGGATTATTAAAATTGATTGTTTACATTGTTTGTGTAGTAGATTTTTTTTAGGACCTTGCATGTCGTGTTTTGTTTTAGCCTGGATTCGAATCGGAGAGATTTTTTTCATAAGGGTACGCTCAAAATTCTTTTACTTGAAATTCTAATAAAATTTTTAGGCTCACATAGTAACTCTAACTATCTAAGAAGTAAGCTCGGGACCACCGAGAATAAGCATAAGCATATTAATACTTTCTCTTCCTTGTTAGGCACCTCCCTGCCTGCGGGTTCTGGCAGACCACTTGACCTATGAGGGTGCAGTTCTGTCAAGGGGAAGTTATGCAATCTCTAGGGAAAAACCTATTTTCTAAGCCTAATTTTTAAACTGCTTCATATTCATTTTATGCATTCGAGTCAATTAGCATGCATTGCATTAGATACAAATTAAAAAGAGTCTAAAATATCAATAGCATTTCTAGGCATTTCTCACCATACATAAGTTAAGGGGCCAATTAGGAACTGTCTTAGATGTCGGCCCCCAATTCCTTAAAACTTAAATAAACATCCTTACCCATCTTTCATAAGAGACTGGACACATGATTTTAAAGCGCCTAGGTGGTGGTTAGCTGGCTCCCCAATCCAGGCCGGGGTAAGTCCATATTTGCACTTCATTAGTTAGGTTCGGGTCACTATTTTATAGTACCCAAATTAGATCTTAAGTCCTCGCCCTCCGGGAATAAAATCTCAAATTTCTAATAAAATGTCAACTTAAACATAAAATTTTCTCTTAAAATGTAAAGCCCAACATAGGATAGATTGAGGTTGCCTCTGAGCTTCTCAGAATCCGGCTCCTCCTACTTTTTCTCCTTTGACTCGCAAATAAATGTTCAACATTGAGCTTTCTCCTTGAAAAATTCTTATTTCTGTTCCTTGTCTTCTACTTTGTAGTCAAAAGGGTATGAAATCACTGCTTTAATCGAGAGTTTTCTTAGGAATATTCATCCTATGATGTAATTAACTATAGGAGCTTGCTTCTATAGGGATTTGAGAACCCCAGACTAAAATAAACCTTATTTTATTCATATAAAATAAGGGAAGAATCTTTGGGAATGCAGATATCTTTAAAAACTTTATTTCTAATCTTAAATATGTTTGTAGGATGTTATTATTGTCTTTTCAGATAATATAATTTCATACTTGATATATTCAACTTTAGAAATGATGAATTTTATAAAACTCATTCTTGCTTTTGGATGTTCTTGAAGAATTTTATGTTCGTCTTTCAAGATGATATAATATTATCTTTGCTATATCTAAATAAAAGAATGAATAAATTTTTCAAAAAGCTTATTTCTATTTTTAAACATATTCTTAAGAATTTCATGTTTATCTTTCGAAATAATATGTTATTCTTTGAACTGTGTTTGATTATAGAAATATCAATTTTCAAAACCCTATTCTGATATTGAATCCATTGTAGAATATTGTGTCAGCCTCTCGAGACTGTACTTTATTCTCAATGTAGTATTTAATTACAAATAGGAGAAATCAAAATCTGCGTGGTGACACAATTTTTTTCCCACCAAGGTTTTTCTGGCGATTCCGCTGGGGATCAATCCTCTCTCCATCTTTAGTAGTGTTTTATACCCTTTAATCGGTAGTATACTTGTGCTTGACATGAGTTGTAACTACCTTTCTTCCGCCGGTTCTTTTATTCATTTCATTCTTGGATAATTTGGCCGGTATCTAAATAAATTTTAGAGGTCTTATTTTGGACCCCGTTAGAAAACTAATGAGGAGCTCATTTGTACAACCTTTTTGTAAAGAAATTTCCTGTGCTAATTCGAATATTGCAGTTACATTTTTCTTGTAGCTTGATGTTTGACTTAGCACTGGGTCCAAAATCCCTTTGCCCAATCTTTAGTAATATGTATAGTTACTTTTTTTTAGTAACTTAATGTATTATTTGGATTGGGTCCAAATAATTTTAAATCTTCAAAATTTTAAACTTCTCTGTGTCCTAGCTAATATGTTGCAGTTATATATTTTTATAACTAAATATATGGCTGGACAAATCTCAAGAAAATTTGAGCTTTTAAATCAAAGTTTTCTCCTTATCTAAACCAACATATTATAGTTATATTTTTTTTATATAGCTTAATGTGTGTGGTAGGACAAGGTCCAAAAGCTCAAACCTTTAAATCAAAACTTTCTCTTGTCCTATTAATATATTGTAGTTACATGTCCTTTGTAGCTTTATATGTTTGCTAGGACAGGGTCCATAACCTGATCTATGCAAGATTTTCAAGATTAAAGCCAATTTACATTGAGAAAAGTTTGAAAGTTCAAATACAAGTCAAGCTTATAAAAAATAATTTTGCTAGAAAAAATAGCAGGTTGATTTCTTTTAAAAAGAAATTTACCTCTATCTTCCTTAAATTGTAATTAAAATTTCATTGTGGTTGACTCCTCTAAACACTTAAAGAATAAGACATATAATTTTCAATGCTAAAATGAAAAGTGTGTTCCCTCCCTCCCTCCACTTGAGTGGATTAACGCTTTAGATGAAGATATATTTAATTTCATTTCCTTTAGGAACCTCAAAGCACAAAAGTTTAGCTAATTTTGCTAGGTTTCTAGCAATTGCTGAATTAAATTCAAATATATTTTCAAATCTTCTATTCAACCATATTATGATTTTTCTAATCTTTGGAATGTATAAATATTGGTTGACATATTGAAGTTTGAAAATCATTCTAAATTCCCTCACATTTAAACCTTCTTATAGGTTAAAGTTTAATATGCCTATAAATCCTATTCCCTAAGAGTAATACATGGATACGACAATTTGTCCTCTGCCATGTGATTTAACTCTGATAGAAAATGGATCTTAAGGCATACAATGAAGATAAATAGACAAGTTATATAAAAGCTTTTGTTCATCATATGTAGTTTTCTCTTATGGTAATATTATTAAATCAAATATTAGCTAAGTTTACTCTTGGCTTTATTACTCCATTTGAGAAAACTCATGAGCAATTCTTGTTAAGATTGATCATCTTAAATTCCACTTTCAGTCAAAGACTTGGGATAATTCAAGGTTCCTTATTAAGGCTAACCCATGATATGATAAACATTTCTTTGTCATGTGACTTTTTCTTAAAAGTAATTGACATACCTTGAATTGATACCGAGTCAGGTGATTTTATAACATCTTTAATAGTTTTTCCTCTTCAATAGTGATAAAAAATTATCATATTTGGGTTCACCCATTATGATATTCATACATATCTTCTTTTGAATAAAGATTTATGTCAAATTAAAATTGGAGGAAAGGAAAGTTTTGATCACCTCGTTGTTATACATTTCATAGACATCTTACAAATTGATGAACTTATTTCATAATTATCTCATTCAAGTTATTTATTCATACTATAGGATTGGGTCCGATTTGTAGATCCATATTCCTTATATAAGAGGGTTAATTTTCTACTCTTATACTTGAAAGATGATTTTACAACTAAAATAATCATTTCAAGATTTAAGTAGATGAAGCCTCCTAAAAAAAAACAAAAAAAAAAATAAAAAAAAGGAGTGAAGAACGAAAAGAAAAGAAAAAAGAGACACATTCATTAAATGTGTAGCAAAAAAAAAAAAAAAGTGGCTTCCCTTTCTAAATCTTGAATATTATAGGACCTATTCATCCTTTAGTATTTTTAACGTTTGACTTTGAGTTCAAAATTTTGGTTCATCATCAAGCATTGATGTTCTATTAGATGTAAAATACATATACCATTTGAAAGATTTGAAAAAAAATTAAATTTCTATCTCCAATTTAATTTCTTTGGATCTTATTTTAAAAAGAAGAAAAAGATGAAGAAGAAAACCCCAGTTTTGCTTGTAGGGAGCTTTGATCTGGGTTAACAAAATCTAAGTCCCGAGGCCTCTCTATTTAACAACTTGAGTATGCCAGTTCATATCTTCAAATCATAAAGAAAAATTATATAGATGATCAATCTAAATGAAATTATAATGGTGCTGGTTGTGCATTATTAGGTTTCATAGATCAACCTAATTAAGATGCATAAACATACTATTATCCAAAATATTTATCTTCAACTCTCTTTTGAACATCTTCCAATTTGAATGAGATTCTAGACAGGATCCTGATACTAGATGATCTATAGTGATATTTATGGATATAAAAATTACTTTCTTTAGATTCAAAATTTTCAAACTAAACTAAGGGACATCCCTTAGTTGGTTTTGAGATGATTGTCTAATGTTCTCATTCACTATTGAGTAGATATCATACAAATTTAAATCTATTATTGACTGAGCTAGGATGTTAGAACATGAGGGGTTCTATTCTTAATGATGTCGATGATACTTTGTTTGAATCTTTATCAAACTTCAAAACAAAATCAAACTACAATTTGACTAAGTCTATAATTGACTAATCTTGGATGTTAGAATTAGAGGGATTCTATTCCTGATAAAGTCAATGGTAACGTCGTCAAAAAGATATTAAAATTCAATTCAAAGTATATCTTTTTCATAAATTAGAATCGGATGTTAGAGTCTAACCAACTCTATCCCTGTTAAATAATATTTTCATAGCATTGAAATCTAAAATATTTGAAACTACAATTTTCTTTAAAGAAAGTTAAGTTTTGGATATTTTGATTAAACTCATGTTGGTCATATTCAAACTATTTAATTTAGAGGGAGTCAACCAATCATTCGTTGAGTTTTTAAATCTTTTCCAATATCATTTTGATTGGGTTAAGATAATTAAAACTTAAGCGATTACAATCAAATATTATAAGAAAATTATCAAATGAAAAATAAAGCTTTTACTTTTTGATGAAAATCAAACTTTTCTCAATCATTATGAGAATTTGATATTCCTTAGTGCTTTCACTATAAAGGATGCTCAAATATTCTCCTTGTTCTTCAACAACTCATGCAAAAGTTAAAATTTTTTAAGGAAAATTTTATCATGTTGCATTTAGTTCTCCTAGAACATGCAAATGAGGACTCTAGAAAATTCATATGATTTTCTTTGAGTTAATCGAAACAAATTCAATCATAAAATCAATCTTTAAATAAAATCTTGCATTTTTCTTTTGGTGGTCGAGATGCTTTGTTAAGTCTGTACTTATCAAAGATGATCAAACTACTCCCATTTCCCTTTTTCACATATGATGATCCAATATAAAAAACAAAATCCCTAGTGGAATATTTGTATGTTATAAGGATCATCTATATTAAAAAAAGGAACAAAGTTTTCAATTCAATGAATTTCAAAATTTTTATTCTTCCAAACGTTTTTCTTTCCCTTTTAGAAAATGACATATACAAATGTTATAATCTCTAATAGAATATTTGCAATTTGTTAATGTCATTTGTGATGAAAGGGAAATGATCCATGGCTTTAAAGAAATCAACTATACATCTAAATTCTAAATTCTGGCTTAAGTCCGCTCTTACGGCAGCCATCCTGTTTAAATACGTCTCTAGGTATAAGTCCTCCTACGGCATCCTATTGACATCTTTGGAGTTAGGAGTAAGCATCCCTAGTGGCATCCTAATCTTCATTCCGAGGAGAAGTATAAGCATCCCTAGTGGCATCTTCTCTTCATTAAATGTTAAATCTTAAATCCGTCTTTAGGTATAAGTCCTCCTACGGCATCCTATTGACATCTTTGGAGTTAGGAATAAGCATCCCTAGTGGCATCCTAATCTTCATTCCGAGGAGAAGTATAAGCATCCCTAGCGGCATCTTCTCTTCATTAAATGTTAAATATTAAATCCGTCTTTAGGTATAAGTCCTCCTACGGCATCCTATTGACATCTTTGGAGTTAGGAGTAAGCATCCCTAGTGGCATCCTAATCTTCATTCCGAGGAAAAGTATAAGCATCCCTAGCGGCATCTTCTCTTCATTAAATGTTAAATCTTAAATCCGTCTTTAGGTATAAGTCATCCTACGACATCCTATTGACATCTTTGGAGTTAGGAGTAAGCATCTCTAGTGGCATCCTAATCTTCATTCCGAGGAGAAGTATAAGCATCCATAGCGGCATCTTCTCTTCATTAAATGTTAAATCTTAAATCCGTCTTTAGGTATAAGTCCTCCTACGACATCCTATTGACATCTTTGGAGTTAGGAATAAGCATCCCTAGTGGCATCCTAATCTTCATTCCGATGAGAAGTATAAGCATCCCTAGCGGCATCTTCTCTTCATTAAATGTTAAATCTTAAATCCGTCTTTAGGTATAAGTCCTCCTACGGCATTCTATTGAAATCTTTGGAGTTAGGAGTAAGCATCCCTAGTGGCATCCTAATCTTCATTCCGAGGAGAAGTATAAGCATCCCTAGCGGCATCTTCTCTTCATTAAATATTAAATCTTTAATCCGTCTTTAGGTATAAGTCCTCCTAAGGCATCCTATTGACATCTTTGGAGTTAGGAGTAAGCATCCCTAGTGTCATCCTAATCTTCATTCCGAGGAGAAGTATAAGCATCCCTAACGGCATCTTCTCTTCATTAAATGTTAAATCTTAAATCCGTCTTTAGGTATAAGTTCTCCTACGGTATCCTATTGACATCTTTGAAGTTAGGAATAAGCATCCCTAGTGGAATCCTAATCTTCATTCCGAGGAGAAGTATAAGCATCCCCAGCGGCATCTTCTCTTCATTCTATTGACATTCTTGAAGTTAGTCTTGATTTATAAAAAAAGGTTTCAATCATATCAAAATCAAATTCAAAATTCATATTCGTGCCAAACCTCATTCAACTTTTCAATATCTTGGCTTTATTAAATAATACTAATTTCATTAGTTATTATTTGCTGAAGCCATCAATGCCGACATCAACTTCAAGTCAATTCATCAACTCAAATATTTCCAAGCTTTTATCATAATTTTCTGTCAAACATCAAAATTCCTTTAATTCATATACTAAGACTTTCAATTTCAACTCTGGAACTAGTTGATCATTTCGGTCAACGCCAATACGCACGATAAACTTTGGCAAGTTTATCATGCCTATTTGGGGTCCATTTGTTGACCTCATTATTTGAGGTTGATTTCCCCAGAATCAATATCTAGCTCCTAGGTTTCCGTAACCTAGCATAGACGTCATCCAATAGGATTTCCCTTAGGTGGACGCCCATTGATGTAGCATCGACTCGAACCTATAACTCGACTCGAATCAAAATCAATTCAATCCAATTTCAATTCAACTCCAAAATGTACTCAAATCAAGCTCGATTTATGATTTTTCGATGTCGATCGACTTAATCTATTTTATTTTCGATCAAATTGATACATAATTGGGCTCAATTCAATTCACCAATCAAATCAAATTCAAATCATTGTAAATGAAATAAAATTAGTTTTTTTTTAAATTATTTCTATTTTAAAATTAACTCAAAATATGTATTTTAAATTATCAATTATTTTCTAATTAATCCAAAATCACATTTGAATTATAAATTGACTCTTGAACTCTTCTTTAAGTTGTAATTAATCCTAGACATTAATTTGAAATGAAAGAGGGTTTTAGATTTAATTAGATTAGCCTAATCGCACAAAAACTCCTCATCTCACCCTCTCCCACTCGTGAACTGCTCCCTCTCTCCTCTACTTCGCACAACCACCTCAACTCCTTAGCAGTTCACGGTCCACTCTTTCTACCTTTCTATGAAATTCGCATGAAGCCAAGCCCTTATACACACACAGCCCGTCTTCCTCACACTTACACTCTCTGGATCGCAAAACCCAGCCGGTGATTTCTCTCTCACACGCACAGAACAAAGCCCTCACCGTTACTCCCTCTTCTCTCAGCATTTCGGCAAAACCGCCCAATCCTACCTCCTCTGATATTGGCATAGAACGAAGCTCCCAGGCGTTCTCTCAGTTCGTGAAGCCAAAACCAGTCGCTCCTACAGCAGTTCGCCGACCACATCTCTCTCTCGTGCAAGGACTAATCCGATCTGACTCCTCTTGCTTTGGCCGAGAGTTTAGGTATACTTCTTCTTGTTAATTATTTCTCTTCTCTAGTCTATCTCCTTCCTATCTTTCCTCTTCCTTCATCTTTCTATAGATCTTCTTCTTCCTTTACTTCACACTAAATTTTTTTTTTAAGGAAGTCAATGACAGATCATGCCTAATCCTCCTTAAAATTGGAATCTAAAGAGAATAGTTATCTTCAAAGATGTGGCAAACAAAATATATTTTCACCTTTTAGTATTTTATTTATCTTTATTTTATGATGAATTGATTATTACTAGATTTGTTGATGTCTAGATGAAGAATGCATTTGGTTGCAAGGGTTTAGAATTTTGACGACTTGTTTCTTTTGAAATTTGAATACTTTGCATATATATTTATGTGATAGTAGAGTTAATAACCTTATTAAATTCAATAGCATTTTCTTTCAGAACAAGTTCATTATAGAAGTATTTGAATAAGACCATACATCGTGAATTTATTTAGATTAATAAAGTGAAGCTTGATTGTTGAAGAATAAAAAAAAAATGTTTTGTTTTGAAAAGGTAAAATATGCTTACGAATGTAAATGCAAGATCATTTCTTTCAATGAGTTTTGGTAAAGCTTTTCATATGTCCTATTGTGCTTTAAGTAGTTTTGGAAGTAAGCATTCGTAAATCTCCTATAAAATATTCTAGATAAATGAATTAAAGAGCATTTCTATCATTTTTCAGTTGTAAGTATTCATAAAAATTATTTAAAGGTGCTATGTTGTTGAGAGGTATTTTGAGTATTTAAGTGACTTTGAAAGTTGATTTGTGTTTAACTTTTAAGGTGAAGTGTATATATGTTAAAATGTTTAAGAGTGGATAAGTGTGTTTGTAGTTGAAAAGTGAAAGGTGTTTTGTTTAACTAAAAAGTTTAGTGTGTGATTTGTGAATGGTAAAGTTAAACTTGATTGTTGGAAATTGGAAAATGAAAAGTTTATTGTTTTGAAAAGGTGATACATATGAGAAATAATAAGTGGGGTTTGTGGATTCGGAAATGTGAAATTTGTGAGTTGTATGTGTAAATGTCGAATAGTAAAGTGTATGAAGTATTGAAGTAAATTGTTTTGTTTTGAAAGTGGAGTTTATGTGATTTGGAAAGGTGAAAGATTTATGTCTTAAAAGTGGAATTTGTGTGTTGAAAGGTGTTTTGAATATCGAAGTGTATGAAAGTGTTTTGAAAAGGAAGAGTCTAGAGTATGATTTTGGGAATGGTGAAATGTGCAAAGTGTGAGAGATAAATTGTTTGTTTTATGAAAATTGTGTAAGTATGGAAGAGTGGAAATGAATGTTGGAAATATATAAAACAATGCTTCTAAAAGTAAAAGGTTCCAAAAGAGTGAGCAACAAAACCGGTGTTCAAGCCCGAAGAAAGGTACGTCTTTTATTTTTAGTAAATTTCAATTATTTTATTATTATTTATTAAAAGTGCTTCTAATCACTATTTTCTTTTCTTTATTTGCATGAACTACGAGGAACGGTATTGATCGAGTGGACAAAAGTACAAGGAGCTAATGACGTCAGTCGCCTCTATCCAACCGGGTAGAGGTGCTACGGGCGGAACCACCGGGTCGTAGCCCCCGGTGACTGTGAGTATTTCTAAACTTAGAAAACCTTTAGGGGCCCCTTGATGTGGTATGCGTGAACCATTCCTTTAGGTCCCTGTACTAACTTCAATTTAATTAGGTTTACTTTTTTTGCTTTATTTTAGATCCCTAAACCCCTTTTACACACGCTCAAAGTCCTAAGGGTTAGTAATAACAAATTTTTATCCCATACAACAGTAGTGACACTTAAGGACAAAAATTAAGGATCGGGTCTTAGAAAATCTAGACTTAGGAAGCATGCACACTTTAGGATAGAAACTTATAACATAGAAAATTTAGTGACATCTCACTTTAGAATTAGTAAACATTTTAAATTAGAATTCAATCAATAATAAAAAAAAAACTTTAGCCAATAATTGACTTAGGACATTTCAAAACCACATAACCTATTGCACACACTTAGATTTGTTTGCTAGGACAACCGACTCTAGTTTTAGGTTAGGCCGGTGTTTATTTCCTTACTGCACTGTGACGGGCTTTTCCTTGAGTTTTATTGCATGCTGATTGTAAAATGTTGGTGTGTTTTTTTATTTATTTTTATTGCACTCTGTGTTAGTTTGATTGACGATTAGATTACCCATAGGCTAGGAGCGATCTGGATTGTTAATATGATTTTCTGTAGGTGGCCACACTCATGCAGTGCAGAAAAAGGGGGCTAATTAATTAATAATAAATAAATGCTACAGGTGCTTTAGCTGCTTAGCCCCCAAATGAAGAAAAGTGTGGCCAAGTGTGGCTTAATAATTTAAATTCAATTGCATATATATATAACTGCGTGAGATGATTTTTGTTTTAAATTGCTTAGAATAACCTTGTAGGTGGACTAGATTTTTCTTCCCTTTCTGTGAAAAGAAATGTAAAGTAAATATAATATATCAAGAGTCAATAAATGTGAAAGTGATTTTTTTGAAAGTGGGATATTACATCCAATTTGGAATCCAAAGAAAGGAGAACATACCTTAAAGGATTATTCTCTTTTATTTGGAAAGCCAAATTAGGATGATTCAATATCCAAATAGAAAACAAAATACCCCTCTTAGGGATGAGTTTCTTTTCATTTGGATATCCAGAACTCGACGGACTCGAGAAGTTCGTAGAAGAAGAAAAGACAAAACAAGATGATTGAAGAAAGAAGATGAAGAAATGAAGATTTAAGGAACAGTATATCCCATTTCAAAAATCACTTGCGTCATTCTTAGGATTAGAATCCGGGTTTGTTGTCAGTGGTGCCCGGCCACTTTACTTTTCTGCAAATTCTAGGTGTAATATGGACATTGGACATTGGACATTATATTTGGATTATTAAAATTGATTGTTTACATTGTTTGTGCAGTAGATATTTTTTAGGACCTTGCATGTCGTGTTTTGTTTTAGCCTGGATTCGAATCGGAGAGATTTTTTTTGTAAGGGTACGCTCAAAATTCTTTTACTTGAAATTCTAATAAATTTTTTAGGCTCACATAGTAACTCTAATGATCTAAGAAGTAAGCTCGGACCGCCGAGAGTCAGCATAAGCATATTAATACTTTCTCTTCCTTGTTAGGCACCTCCCTGCCTGCGGGTTCTGGCAGACCATTTGACCTATGAGGGTGCAGTTCTGTCAAGGGAAAATTGTGCAATCTCTAGGGAAAAACCTATTTTCAAAGCCTAATTTTTAAACTGCTTCATATTCATTTTATGCATTCGAGTCAATTAGCATGCATTGCATTAGATACAAATTAAAAAGAGTCTAAAATATTAATAGAATTTCTAGGCATTTCTCACCATACATAAGTTAAGGGGCCAATTAGGAACTGTCTTAGATGTCGGCCCCCAATTCCTTAAAACTTAAATAAACATCCTTACCCATCTTTCATAAGAGACTGGATACATGGTTTTAAAGCGCCTAGGTGGTTAGCTGGCTCCTCAATCCAGGCCGGGGTAAGTCCAGATTTGTACTTCATTAGTTAGGTTCGGGTCACTATTTTATAGTACCCAAATTAGATCTTAAGTCCTCGCCCTCCGGGAATAAAATCCCAAATTTCTAATAAAATATCAACTTAAACATAAAATTTTCTCTTAAAATGTAAAGCCCAACATAGGATTGATTGAGGTTGCCTCTGAGCTTCTCAGAATCCGGCTCCTCCTACTTTTTCTCCTTTGACTCGCAAATAAATGTTCAACATTGAGCTTTCTCCTTGAAAAATCCTTATTTCTGTTCCTTGTCTTCTACTTTGTAGTCAAAAGGGTATGAAATCACTGCTTTAATCGAGAGTTTTCTTAGGAACATTCATCCTAGGATGTAATTAACTATAGGAGCTTGCTCCTATAGGGATTTGAGAACCCCAGACTAAAATAAACCTTATTTTATTCATATAAAATAAGGGAAGAATCTTTGGGAATGCATATATCTTTAAAAACTTCATTTATAATCTTAAATATGTTTGTAGAATGTTATTATTGTCTTTTTAGATAATATAATTTCCTACTTGATATATTCAACTTTAGAAATGATGAATTTTATAAAACTCATTCTTGCTTTTGAATGTTCTTGAAGAATTTTATGTTCGTCTTTCAAGATGATATAATATTCTCTTTGTTATATCTAAATAAAAGAATGAATAAATTTTTCAAAAAGCTTATTTCTATTTTTAAACATATTCTTAAGAATTTTATGTTTATCTTTCGAAATAATATGTTATTCTTTGAACTGTGTTTGATTATAGAAATATCAATTTTCAAAACCCTATTCTGATATTGAATCGATTGTAGAATATTTTGTCAGCCTCTCGAGACTGTACTTTATTCTCAATGTAGTATTTGATTACAAATAGGAGAAATCAAAATCTGCGTGGTGACATAATTTTTTTCCCACCATTTACTTTTCATCATCGCCTCCACACCACCTCATCGGAATGCAAAGGTATAACCCCTCAACCCTAAAACTCTGAGAGCTTGATTTCAACGCATGCAGCACGTCAAAATGACCACATATATACTCTTTTTTTAGTGTGGTGGGAGGAAGTACGTCGCGTGCTTGCGATGAAGAGGGTAATCACCTAAAATCCCTTCTTCGGCGTTTGTGGCGCACCAGAAAATTGCCTATATACGCTTTTCTTAGCGTGGTGGGATGGGAACTAAGTATGACACCTACAGCGAGGTGGGGATATTCATAAGTACCCATTCACGGGGAAATAACTACCTTTTCAAGTAGATACCTGTAGAATACTCATACACGCTTTTCTAGTGAGGTGGCGGACAAAGAAAATACGGGCACAGTATCCGAGGACACCTACCATACACGCGTTTCTTAGTATGGTGGGAAGACTCAGTTTCTCGTAGTTTCTCCTGAACGAGAGAGACGCCGGGAGGCTTCCAAAACTTCAGGTGAACACAAGGCTATATTTGGACTTACATTTGGACACAAAATGATTTATAAAAAATACTTGAACTTAACTAAATTTAAATTGAATATGAACTTGAACTTGCATTTGATTTTAAAATCAAATAATATGAACAAATATTTGAAGATTTGGACAAAGTGCAAGAAGACTTGAGTTACTATAGAGGACTTGAACAAGACTTTGGACACAAAGAACTTTGACTTTGAACTTGAGCCATACAATATTAAGTGGAGCTTGAACTTGCATAGACTGCATAGAACCAGACTTTGAATTTAAAAGATATGCAACCATAACAAAAACACAAATGATCACTATTAATTTTGGATCATCTAAGTGAACAAGCAAGAGATTAATTTTAAACAAAGTTCCAAGCATAATTTACTTGGAAGGATCAATCATTAACAAATGATTAAATTAAGATTCTTGAATAATTTGATTACAAGCTTCAATGTAGAATGTCTTTGTGGTCAACAATAATGAACTTTCAAGCAATCATTAATATGGAGCAAATGGATAATACATTGACATGTTCATAAGCAACAATGTAAACACTGAATGATATCAAGAGGATATATACAAGAAACATAGTGTGCTTATAAGTGATAGTGGAAAGGTTATACTGAATACAAACTCATGTGGTGCTAGACGATATGTGATAGTATATTGCTACTCAAACAAAAGAACGGACCATTATGTATACCACAACCTGCTTATGGCCAGTATTTGTCAACTTACAATCTATCAATATGCCACAAGCACAAAAGGCATATGATAGTTATGATAATGCTTTATGGGTAATATTAAAGCAAAGGCAACTGTGTTTGATCATTATAGTCAACTACCGTGTAGTGTTTAGCAAATATATCAAATGCAAGTGCCCTTCAACTTCTTATAATATACCCATTGTAAACATTAAATGACATCCACGAGCAAAATTCTAGATGACCACAATGGATATAGATGCCTACGAATAATTTAAAAAGGTATGTTATACATTTAGCATGTTGTTTATGGGCAGATATGAAAGACTCTTTGTAGATATTAAGGATAGGGACTAATGAGCTTTGCGAATGAAGATATATACACAAGTTGTTACTTATAATCAAAATGTATAAGAGTTAATGAAAAGGAAGACACTGATAGATTGTATTAAAAATGCATATTTAATGTAGCTCATTTAACCGACTAATTTGCAAGCAAACACTGATGAAAAATCATAGATGTTTGAAGAAATTATAGTGTGCCCAAAAGTTACTATATAAGGTCCATAATGCACACAGTGATCCGTCTCTAAGGATCTACAATCGAAAGTAGGAGATTTTTTAGTGTACTACCACCCACCTGCAGAAAGCAACAAGCAGTGCACGACATTCTACCTGTATGAACAAACGGATAATAATTACGACATCATGCCATCAGATCCGCAACATTCATGCAAGTAGATGGAAGGCGTGTATGAGCTTTCAGTACATCATCGCATTCAAATGATAAATGATAAGCATACCAAAAATTCCCCTAAACATTCAATGTAATTTATATACACATAGGTACATAAAAGGGGCAAGAGCAATCTGAAACACCCGCATGGCTCCCGACGAGCTTGTTAATGGTACACACGTGATGTCTAGGAATGCTGCGTGGGTCATTAAATTTAAACATGATCCTCCTAAGAAGGTAAATAGAAGTCAACAATGTTCAAAAAATAATTATAAAATGCCCCCCAAACACCAGTATGAGCCCCGACGAGCATATTATGAATACACACATAATGTCTAGGGATACTGTGCGGGTCAATAAGTGAATTCAAGTTTGAATCCGATCCTTTTATGTGGATCAATTGGATTTGATAGGGTTCGAACCATCAAACAAATATATGGTAGTGGCGACCGGTATATTTATTTTAATACATTCATATAAGGCCTTCAAGGCCTACAACAATGAGAACTTGCTAATAAATACACAAAGCCTACAAAACCTGATCATTTGTCAGCAAACTAAAAGAGTTGACAGGGTTCAATAGATAAATAAAAATAACTCCTACACACCCGACGATGGACGTGTTAAATGTAAATCTCAAACAGAGGGGTTCACAAATATTTCAAATGTCATCCCAATTATCCAAAAAAATTTTGAAATCCCAAAGATTATTCAAATTCAAAATATTTAAAATTAATATTCCACTATCAAACTCTTAAAGAAAAATTCATCCACCATTCACAATAGTTTGCAGAGGTGGATAAATTCAAATATAACTTCAGGTCACATATGCCTAGTCAAAAATATCACTAGGATCCATTCTCAAAAAATCTTCTACCAATAAAGATATGGTACGTCTCCTCTGACTGATAGTTTTTTCGCCAAATGGCTCTATAGGATAAACTATTAGGACCCAGGGCCCTCTAAACCGAGTGGATTTTTTGCCAAATGGCATCACAAAATATTGATTATGGTCAGAGCCAATATGCTCCTTAGTGGCATCAAATCCTTGAGATACAAATCAATAGCATATGATCAATAGGGCACAAAGCCCTTTGTTAGCTAAGGTGGATTCAATTTTATCCCCTTAAATAAATACCCATCCTAGGTCTACAAGGTTCCCTTAGACAAAGCAACCCATGGCTACCGATAAAGATCATTCTGTAAGGTTTGGTCAACTACCTCATTTGACTAAGTAGACTAGGGACCATGATGACCTGGGATGATGGAACCACGGGATCTTGATCGAGTCCATCATCCATTTTCCAACCATCCACTTTAAGAGCAAGATGGTGAAATTTCTAATTTTAAATATCCAATTCTTATCCATTTCCAAACATTTATGCCCATACTGCTACTATACACCTAATACTACGTATCTATGGATACAATGTATCTGATTGACAACTAATCTTAATGGAAAGTTCTCTATCATCATCGAGAGGGGTAATTAACTATAGGGGCTTGCGCCTATAAGAAACTAGAACTCAGATCATAAAGTCCTCATAAAATGAGGGTGAAATCTTTGGGTAGTGTCTTATCTACAAACCCATCTGCCTTCCCAAAATTTACCCTGGAACTTAAATCCATTAAAACTCCCTCGAAAAGAAAGAAAATCACAGTGGGCAAAGGCTGGGGCCGAATTTTTAGAGCCCACAAATTTCTCGTGACTCTGCTAAGGTTTGGTTTCTCTTTCCATCTTTAACTAGTCGTCTTAGTGCTATAGTAGTAGCCATATAAACTTGAGCTTAAAATTTTGAGTTTTTCCATTTAACAAATCATAACTTTGAATATTCTAAAATGATCATTAAACCAATTCATATGGCATTTAGCAGGTTTTTTGAATTTATATTATTTAATCGCTCGCTAATATTATCTTCTTTTATTTTTTATTCTGTGCAAGTATCTGCACTTTAAAATTATTGGGTGATATATTAGATTCTGATTACTAACCCTTATCTTTCATTAATACAGATGGATCTATAGGATACTCCATTGACTTTCCAACTAGGATAAGGTGCAAGGATCCAATTGACAAATTCTATCATTGAAATAGGAAATGTTGGAGCTTCCATCCAGTTTTGTAGCCTTGACTTCCCTACATTAATTACAAGGACTACCATCATTTTTATGAATTGAGTAAGTATTAAAATTCTTGCTAGAAGGCCCCAAGCTATCACACATCATGTGCATCTACTTGCGCCATGACCTATTATAGAAAATCCTTAGAGGATTTCTGTATTTCAATAGTTTTCATAGCTAGAAGCCTCAGCCACTAAAAGGGTCATAGCCAGATGAAGAATATCATATATGACTACCAACACCACTACCATATCAATCTGGTTATCTACATCTGATAAATATTATGCTAAAGCCTTCTCATCTGGAGAAAGGCTTAAATAAAAGAAGGCAAAGGAGAAAGAAGAATGTTGAGCTATGAGCCCAACAACAACTACTACAAACATCCATCTAATTTGTCAGCACAGGAGCCAGAAGCAGCCATTCCTACTTGGAATGGATTCACAAATTTAAAATGGGTGAAGAGAAACAGCTCCATTGGTGAGCTGAAGAAATTATTTTTGGGCCAACAGCTTGAAGTCCCAGCTCCTCGTAAGAAGAGGGAGCCCGAAACTCTCTTGTCCATGGTCTATATGGTCCTAAAGATTATAAAATAGAGAGTACTAAAGAAGAGAAGATACCAATGGCCAATAATGGTTGAGACCAGGAGAACTCCACCAAGAAAATGCTTATCTGTTATGGTGGAGAGAAATGAGAGAAAATATATCCCGTGTGGTGAGCATCAGGGCATGACACCTAAACCTTAGGTCGAGGGATCCACCATCGAAAGATCCCAGTGGAAAGGAAAATAAATTTGGAGGCCAAAGCCTCGTAGAGAAGAAGAAAGAAGAATTTATTTAGTTGTGACATTCGATATGGCTTCTCAGATAGCATACTCGTAGTCACGCATATTCCCTTGCAACACTTCAAAGAAGTTATTCCTCTAGTGGTGCATAATGTTGAAGAACTTATGACATTCTATGTACCTCCCCCAAGAGAAAAGAGTGGACTAGTGAGTCTATTTTATTCAATCAAAAAACTCAAAGAAAAAATAAATCACGACTTGTTTTGTATACTTGTAAATTCCAGAGAATTAGTATCTACGAGATTTCCCAGGTATAATACCAAAAATATCTAAAGAATGTTACAAAAGTAAGGTAAAACTCATTCTTCCAAACAACAAGTTTGTTTTTTCTTCTAGTATCGAAGAAATCCCCACTCACTAAAGAAGAGGGATATTTTTGCAAAATAGGGTCTAGGATTCATCGTACCGAAGCACCTCCAAAAGGAGTTTTTCCGAGCAATCACATGTTGGAAAATCAAATATGATGACCATGGTGATAAGGAGATATATGAAGTTGAAGCCTATAATAATCAACCCGTAGAGGCCAAGCTTGTACTAGAAGAGCTGCAAGATGGTGGATAGGCTGCTACGATGGATGAGCTAAAAGAAGTCAACTTGGGGACTGAGAAACACCCTCACCCAACCTTCATTAGCTCCCTTTTATTAGAAGAGCAAGTGGAAGAAATAAAAGAACTCCTCTGTGTATTTAGGGATTACTTTGCCTAGACGTATATTGAGATGCCTGGCTATCCCATGATGTAAAAGTTCATAGATTAATCATCAAACCAGATGATGCACCCATCAAGAAAGCTCCGAGGAGAATGAGATTGGAGATTAAATAGCATGTAATTGTAGAGATGAAGAAGCTCATAGATGCAGGCTTTATTCAAAAGAAAAGTATGCTGATTGGATCATCAATATTGTCCCTATTAAAAATAAGAATGGATAGATTCATGTCTGTATTAACTTTCGGGACCTCAACAAGACTTATCCAAAAGATAATTTTATAGTCCCCATATCCGAACTACTAATGGAAAACACTTCCAATTATGATATGTTATCTTTCATGGATGGATTATTGGGTTACAACCAAATGAAGATGGCACTTTTGGATGAAAAACATATATCATTGAGAATACCCATCAGCATTTTCTGCTACACGATCATACGCTTCTGCCTAAAGAACACTGGTGCCACCTATCAATGGGAAATGACTTATTTTTTTGATGAGTTATTACATCAAAAGGTCGTGTGCTATGTAGACGACTATTTTGTCAAGAGCATAGATCTAAGAGATCACCTAGATTACTTGAGGGTTGTATTGAAAGGATCAAAAAGTATGATCTAAAGATAAATCCCCTCAAGTGTGCTTTTGGGGTCTCCTATAGTAAGTTTTTGGGGTACATTGTTCTTCATCAAGGAATCAAGATCGACCCTAATAAGATCAAGCAAATTATGGAGATGCCACCTCCAAAGAATCTTTGATAGCTTCACTCCTTACAAAGAAAACTGACTTTCATTTGACAATTCATATCGAATCTATAAGGTAGGTGCCAGCAGTTTTTAAAATTAATGAAGAAGGATGTTCACTTCAAATGGGATGACGAGTGGCAGGAAGTATTCGATGGTATCAAAAGATACTTGTTAAATCCTCCCATTCTTACAGCACCAATTCCGGGGAATCATCTTATATTGTATATGACAGCACTAGAAGTGTCCCTTAGAGCACTATTTATCCAACATAATGAAGAAGATAAAAAGAATGCACTCTAGTACATTAGTCGAAGATTGATTGGAGCAGAAGTGCAGTATTCCCTAATTGAAAAGTATAATTTTATATTGATTTTTGTAGTTCAGAAACTTCATCGCTATATATTTTCTCACATAAACACTTTGATATCAAAGATCAATTCGTTGAAGTTCTTGATGATAAGACTAGTATTGATAGGTCATTTAGCCAGATGGGTAGTACTACTCCTACAATTTGACATCACATATATCCCATAGAAAGCCTTGAAAGGGTAGGTGCTAGCAGACTTCTTGGCAGCACATCTTATCCCGGCAGATTTCCCACTCAATGATGATTTACCTGATGAGTAGATCTTGTAGGTCAAAGAAGAGGATAATTTATAATTTTGTGAGATGTATTTTGGTAGGGCTTCCTCGATTATGCATGCCCGACCTCCAAATATTGCAAGGGCTCGAGCCGGCATCGCCCTCATTTTTGTAACACTTGAGGAAGGCTTAATGCTATTTTCATTTAGTTTGACTGAACCTCAAACCAATAATGAAGTTAAATATGAATCTTTAATAGCAAGACTGGAGATTATAGTCTATGTCAGAATCCAAAATTCCAAGTATTTGGTGATTCTCAACTTGTGATAAATCAGGTCCTCAATATTTATAAGATTGGCAAACATAAATTGGCTCATTACCACCAACAAGCTCTCGAGCTTCTAAAGCAAGTGCCAAATATTAAAATAGTCCAAGTTCCTCGAGGTCAGAATGCCAAGGTAGATTGCCTAGCCAAATTAGCCTAGGATGTGGCGAACACTGATGAGGAGATGCCTATACAAATCATGGTTCATATCTGTCAGATCTTAGAGCCAGTAATCCTGCAATTCCTATAGGTAGAAAGAATATCAGATTCAAGCCAACTAGATAAAACCCCAGTTGATCCTCAACTTCCCCAACAGATCACTATTAAAGATTAACTAGAAGATCGCCATGGAGTCAAGAGACGTAAAACCAATAGGTGCTCAGAGTCATGGCTACATTGCTCAGACATTGAGGAAGGAGATAATTGGAAGCAACCCTTCATTGACTACATAAAGAAAAATACTTCCAACAGATAAATCTCTAGATGCATAAATCTAAAAAAGAGCTTTACCATACATATTCGTCAACAATACAATGTATTTTTGAGCTTTTGACTAAATGTGACTTAGATGCTTAGGGACCAAGGGAGCTGATAAAGTGATAGTAGAAATTCATGAAGGACCTTATGGTGTACATCAGTCAGGTCCCAAAATAGCCATTAAAATTAAGAGAATGGGTTATTAGTGGCTGACCATGGTCAGAGATTATATTGACCATGCCAAGAGGTGCCGTGAATGTCAAATCCACGGTGATGTTATACATCAATCACCGAATCCACTACACCCAATAGGAGCATCCTGGCCATTTGAATGTTAGCATACCGATATAATCATCCTGATAGATATGCTAACTTCAATGGGACACTGCTTTATTCTAGCAGCAATATACTATTTCTCAAAGTGGGCAGAAGTGGCTCCATTCATAAAGGTCACATCCGAGTATGTGATAAATTTCTTTACCCATAATATTATCTATAGATTTGGTGTGCCACGTCGTATAATCTCAGACAATGGTACTGCATTCAAAAGCATAAAAATTTATAGGTTTGTTGATCGACACAAGATCAATTGGCAATACTCATTGATATATAATCATAGGGTAAATGGTTTGGCTGAGGCCTTTAATAAGATGATGGTGAAATTAATAAAGAAGATCCTCACCAAGAACAAAAGAGAGTGGCATAAGAAGATCGAAGAAGCATTTTGGGCATACCGTATAACCTATAAGATGCCAACCAAAGCCAATCCTTATTCACTGGTGTTCAGAGTTGAAGCAGTATTGCCCCTAAAAATTGAACTACTATCACTCTGGGTAGCAATCCAAAATGACATCACCCAAGAATAGAATGCTCATTTAAGAATAGAATAGCTTGATGCACTTGATGAGATTAGATTGCAAGCTCAACAAAACCTAGAATTTTATCAAGGAAGAATGGCAAATTTCTTTGATCATATGGTGTGCCCTCGGGCATTTTAAGAGGGAGAATTGGTCCGACTACTGAGAAGGACAATCTCCCACACGGAAAAATAGGTGAAAAAATTATATCCAACTAGGAGGTCCCCTTTATCATGGAGAAGATATTTTAGGGAGGAGCTTATTACTTAATCGACCTAGAAGGTTAGAGACCCATGCCACTGATCAACGGTCGATATTTAAAGAAGTACCATGCATTAAATTACCCAAAAAAATGCTATATTCAATGTATTATGTATTTGGTACATGTTTGTTGTCACATACGTATTTCATATTATGAAATTCTTGTGTTATAAGAATGCATTTCAATAATCTAGCATAAGATTAGAGACATTTTAAATATTTATTTAGGTTAATATCATGCGGCGTGTTGAAATTCCTAAATAAATATTTATAATTTTGAAATACTAAGCTTATCCAAAATATCCCTATAAGACATGAGGCATTCTAAATATTTATTTGGTTTAACATTGTGCTATGCATTGAGATCCCAAAATAAATATTTAAAATCTCAAAATTTCAAATTTATTTTATTTTGAAATGACCCTATAAGATAGGGGGTATTTTAAATATTTATTTAGGTTAACATCGTGCTGTATGCTGAGATGTCCAAATAAATATTTAAAATTATCAAAAAAAATATTCTTTTATGCTGAAGAATATAATGAATTGTTTTCGAAGTATATAGGTCATCTTTCAAAAATGCAAGACACCACCTTCTCCAACGTACCAAGGTTTAAAAGTCAAGAAAGAGACTTTTGTGACTACACACTCCAACAAATTAAACCAAAATAGCTTGAAGTCTTCTAATAGCCTAAAGTTTATGGTTCAAATTGGTGTAAAAGGTCAGATCCAACATGCACAAATATGGGTAGATTTCTATCAACTCTATCTACTCAACACGCCATAAGAAAGGCTGTAGTAGTAGAACCCCCACTTCGTTAACTCGTTAGTGGGGACCGTAGGAAGTATAAGGGCTAATTCAACTTGATAAGTTCAAGTGATCGTAGTCTAAAAATACTCCCAATTGACTGGAGAATCAACGTTTTGAGGGAAGGAGGAGTCACGAATAATTATAGCTTGTATATAGGCTCTAATTCTTTAACCACAAAAGAGAATTCCAAATCCACCGACTTTAGTTGATTCAGCATTGGAAAGCATACTTCCTGTAGCTCAAGTCTAAAGCTTGAATGGATATAAGAGGTTGGATTAAACAAGCCCAAATATGGTCGGATTGTTGGTAGCTCCATCTACACAACAAGCCATAAGAAAGGCTGTAGTCGAGGAACCCCCATCTCAACAATGAGAGGATAAAGAGCTATGAAATCTTAGCTCTCCTAATTTGATGAACTCAGGTGACTCAGATTAAATTTTTCTGAAGTGGTTATGGATCAAGATACTATCTATATTTGATATTATCAACTGAATCCAAAACCTACAAATCCTTTAACAAATTTGTGAAGCACAAAGCAATGGTCGAAGGAATTTTTATTTAATAAGTCCATTAAAGCACAAAGCAAAAGACCGAGGAAATTATCCCAAAGTTCATGGAAACCCTAAGGCTAACCTAAGAGGATTTTGTCATCAACAAGTCCGCTACGCACAAAGCTCTAGACTGATGACTTTTTGCCACCGACCTAATATGAACTTGAATGCTTTAGGTTATCAGCATCTACTCCTTCATCAAGCCCTCCAAAGTAAGAAGCATAGGGCCGAAGGTATAAAACCACCTGACAAGTCAGTAAAGATAAATCAGATGATTCTCCACCAATGTCCACAGCACAAAGTACAAGGTAGAAAAAATCAATTCTAAGAAGTTAATCTAAAGCTACAAAAAAAAGAGTATCCTAGAGGACATATACAAGTGTTCCTAAAGACTGGGGGTATTTTTAAATATTTATTGGATCGACATTACAATGCACACCAAGATCCCTAAATAAATATTTAAAAATTCCATGCCAAAATATAACTAAAGGAAGGAAGAATGGAAGATCCTCCATAAATTGAATGTGTCATCTATGAAAAGTATATTTTGAGCAAGATATAATTCATTTTGGAGGCAGCAAAGTCCCGCCATATGATGAATCTATAAAGCTCGAACAAATTCTGAACAATGCTTGTATATATATGGTAGAAATATCACACCCATACAAAATTATGGCACAAAAGAATTTTGAGCATATACAAAAAGGTTATAACCTAAAGTGACACTGGTACCAAAAGAAGAATCCAAGAAGTGGCAAAGCTATCTACTAGCATTAATCTACAAAGTGATGATTCAGGGATATAAGTATGAAGTATTGTGCCATATCCCATGGATTTCTACACAACTAAGACCAACATAATAATCATATTGATGATTATAAGAGCATCTACAAATCTATAAAGACATAAAAATAGACTCTCGAAGACCTATAGAATGAAAATCTTAGCATGCTATTCAAATAAGCTTCTAGAGAGCCACAAAATGAATCCCCCAACGTGACATCCAAAGAAGTTCTTGGAGATCCACAAAATAAAAATTATAGTGTGACATCCAAACAAACTTTTAGAGATCCACTAAATGAAAATATATGTGTGACACCTAGAAAGAATATCTAGAGATCCATGGGGGAAATCAGCTTAAAATAAATGTGATTCACTCTAGAAGCGTACCACATTTATTGGGGGGAATTTGTTTACCTCTTATTTAAAAAAAAAGCAAGAATCCTTATATACCTCTTCTTAAACCCCGTTGAACTCCTACTTAAATCCCATTGTTTGGTGTCGTATGCATCATATCCCAAAAATCATATGTAAATCCTGCTCAAATTGTGTGGCCTCTGCTATGTCTCAGACTCTTATTCATATTATATAAGGAAGAGAAGGTGAGGACTTCGGATCGCTCTCGCACGAAGCTTCTGGTTCCCCTTCGCATTCTATTTTGGATATCTGAACCGAAGCCAAACTGCACCAAGAGCCCACTACCCTATATGACTTACCGTTTCTATATGTAACTCATCATCCTCGTATCTCTGATTGAATTACACATCAGTAACCACAAGTCCATCGAACTCCATAGGCCTAACCTTCCTCCCTCCTCTTCCATTTCTTTCACCACTTACCTGATACCTTACTCCACAAATCTCTCCAGGACAAAATAATTCTCCCTAGCCCAGCATCCAATCTAGTTTCCACACCTCCATCGATAAAGCCACCCTCTCTATTGAAGAAGATCCCGCCGATCTTACCCTTGTCGTAAGCCATAAAGAGAGGAGTAGGGAGAGAGATAGATAGATAGATAGATAGATAGATAGAGAGAGAGAGAGAGAGAGAGAGAGAGAGAGAGAGAGAGAGAGAGAGAGAGAGAGAGAGAGAGAGAGAGAGAGAGAGAGAGAGAGAGAGAGCTTCCTCTCTATGTACCGTAAATGACCAAGCCTCTAGCCCTAGATCCTTCATTCAAAAGCACCCATAGCCACAAGAACCTCCTCTTATAGATCCCATTCTCCTTTGCCTGTCGCTTCTACCTGAATTCCTCTGCTTTTCTCTCTATCGCCCCATATCTAACTTCATCAGCCGCAAACATTAAGGTGAGGTTAGGAATTATTTTAATATTAATGAGTATTTATTATTATTAAATATTATTATTAATATTAGTTATCAATGCCAATTACTCTAAGCGGTCTTATCAATTTGGTTAATAAGTCAATAATGATAATTAGTTCTATTATTATTATTATTATTGATCGTTAAGATATATATATATATATATATATATATATATATATATATATATATATATATATATATATATATATATATATGTGTGTGTGTGTGTGTGTGTGCGCGCGCGCGTATGTGTGTGTTCATTAGAGATGGACAAAAAAAAAAAGAATAAGAAAAAACAAATAGAAAAGAAAATCCAAAAAAAGAAACGGGAGATATTTTATGTAATTTACTTTTCATCGTTGCCTCCACACCACCTTGTTGGGATGTAAAAGTATAACCCCTCAGCCCTAAATCTCCGAGAGCCTAATTTCTATGCATGCAGTCTGACTAAACGACCACCTATACACATTTTTCTTAGCGTGATGGGAGGAAGTGCATCGCGATACTTGCGACAAAGCATGTAATCACTTTTCTTGGAGTGGTAGTGGATGAAGAAAATACGACCGCCACAGTGTTTGAGGACACCTACCATAAATGCTTTTCTTAGAGTGGTTGGAAGGTCCAATTTTTCATAATTTCCCCTAAACAGTAGAGACGCTGGGAGGCTTCCAAAATTTCAGGTGAACATAAGGCTATATTTGGACTTATATTTGGACACAAAATAATTTATAAAAAGTACTTGAACCTAACTAAATTGAAATTGAATATGTACTTAAACATGCATTTGATTTGAAAATCAAATGATTTGAACAAATATTTGAACATTTGGACAAAGTGCAAGAAGACTTGAGTTGGACTACAGAGGACTTGAATAAGACTTTGGACACAAAGAACTTTGACATTGAACTTGAGCCATACAACATTAAGTGGAGCTTGAACTTGCATAGACTTTATAGAACCAAACTTTGAATTGAAAAGATATACAACCATAATAAATACATGAAAGATGGCTATTAATTTTGGAACATCTAAGTGAACAAGCAAGAGATTAGTTCTAAATAAAGTTCCAAGCATAATTTACTTGGAAGGATCAATCAATAAAAAATGAGTAAATTATGATTTGTGCATAATTTGATTACAAGCTTCAATATAGAATGTCTGTGTGGACAACAATAATGAACTTGCAAGAAATCATTAACATGGAGCAAATGGAGAATACAATGACATGTTCATAAGCAACAATGCAAACACTAAATGATATCAAGAGGCCATATACAAGAAATATAGTGTGCTTACAAGTGATTTTGGAATGGTTTTAGTGAATACAAACTCATGTGGTGCTAGAAGATATGTGATTGTATAATGATACATTCACAAGCAAAAGAACGAACCATTATGTATACCACAACCTGCTTATGAATAGTATTTGTCAACTTACAATCTATCAATGAATGATTTCAGGTGGTATACAATAGGCATAAAAGGAATATGATGATTATTATATTGCTTTATGTGAAATATCAAAACAAAGGCAAATGTGTTTGATCCTTACAGTTAACCACCATGTAGTGTTTAGCAAATATATATATTCATTGTAAGAAAGAATATATGGGCATATAGTAAATAAAAGTGCCCTTCAACCTCTTATAAGATACCCATTATAGACATTAAATGACATCTATGAGCAAAATGCTAGACGAACAAAATGGATATATATGCCTACGAACCGTTGAAAAGGTCTGTTATATATTTAGCATGTTGTCTATGGGAAGATGTGAATGACTCCTTGCAGATATTAAGGATAAGGAGTAATGAGCTTTGTGAAAGAAGATATATACACAATGTGTTACTTATAATCAAAATGCAGAAGAGTCAAAGTCAAGGAAGACACTAGTAGATTGTATGTAAATTACATATTTAATGTAGCTCATTCAACTGACTAATTTGTAAGCAAACATTGATGAAAGATCATAGATGTTTGAAGAAATTATAGTATGCCCATATGCTATTATAGAAGGTCCATCATGCTCACAGTGATCCATCTATAAGCATCTACAATCGAAAGCAAGCAATTTTTTAATGCACTACCACCCACCTGCAGAAAGCAATAAGCAATGCATGATAGTCTACCTATATGAAAAAATAGATAACAATTACGACATCACACCACCAGATCCGTAACATTCATGTAAGCAGATAGAAAGCATGTGCAAACTTTCAAGTAGAGCATCACATTCAAATGATCAATGATAAGCATACAAAAAATGTCCCGCATATGCACCATAGTTTGTATACATATATGTACACAAAAGGGGCAAAAGCAATCCCAAACACCCGCATGGATCTCAAAGAGCGTGTTAAGGGTAAACACGTGACATCTAAGGATGTTGTGTGTGTTATCAAATTTAAACTCGATCCTCCTAAGCATGTAAATAGGAGTTAACAATGTTTAAAAAATAATTATAAAATGCCCCCCCAAACACCCGCATGAGCCCTGACGAGCATGTTATGAGTACACATGTGACATCTAAGAATACTATACTGGTCAATAAGTGAATTCATGTTTGAACCCAATCCTTCTATGCAGATCAATAGGAGTCGATAGGGTTCAAACTATCAAATAAATATACGATGGTAATGATTGGTATATAAATTTTAATACAATCATATTAGGCCTTCACGGCCTATAACAATGAGAATTCACTAATAAAGACACAATGCCTATGAAACCTGATCCTCTGTTGGCAAACTGATAAAGTTGATAGGGTTCAATTAACCAAAGGAAATAACCCCTACATACCCTGATGAAGGTCATGTTGAATGTAAATCTCGACCAGGGAGATTCATAAATAATTCAAATGCCAACCCAAGTACCCAAAAAATTAAAGAAATCCTAAAGATAATTCATTTCCAAAATATTTAAAATTGAATTTCCACAATCAAATTCTTAAAGCAAAGTCCATCCACCCTCCGCAACAGTTTGGATAGGTGATAAAATTCAAATATAACTTCAGCTCACATAGAGTTAATGATTGGTCAAAAATATCACTAGGTTCCATTCTTAAATAATCTCCTACTAATAAGTATATGGTACGTGTCCTCTGATAGGCAATTTTGCCTTCAAATAACATTGCAGGATAAATTATTATGACCTGGAGCCCTTTGAATGCCAAATGGCACCGCGATATATCCGTTATGGCTAGAGCCAATACGCTCCTTAGTGGCATCAAATCCTTGAGATATGAATCAATAGGATATGATAGGGCGTAAAGCCCTCTGTTAGCTAAGGTGGATTCAAATTTGTCCCCTTAGATAAATATCCACCTTAGGTCTACAAGGTTCCCTTGGATGAAGCAACCCACGGCTGTCGATAAGGATCCTTCTATCATGTTAGGTCGACTACCTCTTCTGACAAAGTAGACCAGGGACCATGATGTCCTGAAATGACGAAACTATGGGATCTTGATCGAGTCCATCATCCATTCCCCCACCATTCACTTTAAGTTTAAGATGGTGAAATTTCCAATTTTAAATATCCAATTCAGAATTACTTTGATCAGACACAAATCTTGAGACAAAATCAAGTTGGAAACTTCAAAAATTAATACATAAACCATCTTAACTCCAATTTTAGCAAACTTATAGTCAAACTAAAAGTCTTGGAAACATGAACCCAACAACACCTAATTTTACTCAGCTCGAGCTCAAATTAGCCTAAATCAAAGACCTGAAGCATATTCAAAAGGTTTAATCCATAATTTGGATAACCAAACAATTTTTAAATGTGGCACGCTTATATTCGAATCAAGTGGCTAGACAAGAAGAATCCAACAAGCCTAAGATCACAAAATTCTGACACTATTAAGAACTTCAAATGTCTAGCAAACGGTCCATGGTCAAGGGATTCAACATTGGCCATCCATCCAAATCACTCCTCATTTTCCCTTGATCCTCATCCTATTTATGCATAATTCCACTCTAGGAAATCTACAAATAGACCCTTCTTTTCTCTTGAAAAGGTACCCCAAAGCCAAAGGATTCAAGATGGAGATCGGAGATTGCTCTAGCCTCCTTGCTCCTACTCGACCACCACCTGAGTTCCTTTGAACCACCGCCTGACATCTTCACTCTACCAGACTACCACGTGAGGCCCTCACCTCTGTCGGACCACCACTTGAGGCCCTTACCTCTTCCAGACCAACACTTGAGGCCCTTACCTCCGTCGGACCACCACCTGAGGCCCTCACCTATGTTGAACCTCCAATTGAGGCCCTAAATTCTATCGGACCACCTCTTGAGGCCCTGAGTTCCACCAGACCACCACTTGAGGCCTTGACTTATGCCAAACCACCAACTGAGGCCCGAACTTCTATCGGACCACCACCAGAGGCCCAGAGTTTTGCCGGACCACCATCTAAGGCCTGAACTTCTGCGAGACCACCACATGATGCCCAAAGGTTTTCCAGATAATCACCTGATGCCTAGAGTTCTGCCAAACCACAACCTAACACTCAGACTTCTATCGGGCCACCTTCTGGTACCTAGAGTTCTACAAAGTATTGCCCTATTATTATGATTTTTTTGACCCCAGTATCTTATCAACTACAATCATTCTAACCTTCATCGCCTAATATAGTCCTTCTGATCTCCATTGATAGATAAAGGTCTTTCTGACCCCTATCTTCTTTTGACTATGATCCTTTTGACCTCTGTCGACTACTATGATCTTTTTGACCTCTATCTTATCGACAATGGTCCTCCCGACCAAACAAACATGTTTATGTTGATTATTATAATCTCATAATGTCATGCACTCTATATGATGTACATTTGGGACATCAAGCCAATGCCTTCTCCCTAGGAAGGGCCTTATTTGTAATCGACTGCAAATATTAGTGGATTCATTCAAACTGGGCTAGGCCCCATGGTTTTTCCCCCTTTTCAAGGGTTTCCACATAAAAATTCTAGTGTCTCTTATGAACACTACACCCTCTCTCTTATCTGCTTGTGTGTTAGATCTTCGTACAACCCGAGGTCCTTAAACTATATATTTCCCTTTCGCCCTGAATATTCCAGGATGCAACAATACTATTTTGGCTTTTAGATTTATGAATGTGGAAGTAAGATGGGATTGGGGGACAAGAAATGGTATATAGAGATAGAGGGAGGATCACTAGGTTAACATAAGAATAGTGGGTGTAGGCACTTATGTTCTGTTTGGAATAATTTTCTTTTTTTATTCTATAATAAATTTTTAGTATAAAAATTTCTTGTAAATAGTGAAAAATTTGGGGTCAAAAGAATTCCCAAATGAAGCTTTAAATTGAACAATTTTAGGACAGCTGGTTGGACTTCAAACCCCTTTTTTTTTTTGCAAAAATTAGTTTAATAAATATTGCATTAATTTTGGCATAAAATGGAAGAAAATGAAGCCCCTCTTGATGTAATTTGTGTTGGGGAATTTGTTATAATTTATTATTATTATTATTATTATTGTTATTATTATTATTATTATTATTATTATTATTATTATTATTATTATTATTATTATTATTATTATTATTATTATTATTATTATTATTATTATTTGTAAGGATGCGCCTAGATTTTTTTAATTGTGACAACACAAATTAATTATTTTTAAAATGCTACTAATCTTTTTAGGGTGATTTCTTTTATACTTTCATTTACTAACTCATAGTGAAATAATATTATAATCTTACAAGAATAGAAATATTTAGTTCAGCAAATTATTTTATATTATATATCCTATTAGTTGTATCACACTCAAATTTATGATTATTTTATTTTACTTTAAACATTTAGTGTTAGTTTTATTAAAAAAACATTACAATTGATACATCACCAAAAATAGCCTTGATGGACATGAATCTCATGCATATCAAAGTTATAAACTTCTAAAATTAAATTTAGGATCATCTAAACTCTAATTTTAGCAAACTTAATGAATCAAAGAATCAAGCAAACGGCGCCAAAATCGGTCCAATCCAAGCTCAAATAGGTTTGAATTAAGGGTCCAAAGTGTATTCATAAGTTTCAAAACATTAAATGGTTGACAAAATGATATCCAAATATGGCATGCTTATAGTCAAATTGATTGGCTCGACAAGACGAATCGAACGAGTGTAATATCACTTAATTCCAACATCATTAAGGCACATAAACACTTAAAAAACGAGTCGGGTTCCCTCCTTTGCTCCCACAGAAAGGAGGAGAAGCCTTTACAAAACCTCCTTTCTACCGACAACAGAGAGGAAGAGAACCCGACTTCTTTTTCTTCCTCCTGAAGCAGGCAGAGAATCTTGATTGATTGCTGAAGTGGACCTCTCTTGAACCCCCAATGACAATGGACGACGATCGAAGAAGATGACTTGGATCCTTACTTGGATCAACCTTTGTGAAATCCCTCACAAACCCCCCCTTACAAGTTCCTCTCCCTTTCTCTCTCTCTCTCTCTCTCTCTCTCTCTCTCTCTCTCTCTCTCTCTCTCTCTCTCTCTCTCTCTCTCTCTCTCTCTTCTCTCTCCCTCTTCTCTAGGCTCTCTCAGGTCAAAACTGCAGCAAAAGATACCCTCATAGGTGACATAAGAGAGATTATATAGAAGATATTTGGAATAGCTCTTAATTGCAACAAACTGATATTATAGTCAAGGATGATCTAGAGATCATCCTATACAATCAGTGCAATTTTAGCTCAATCAGTCGGGACTATCTGGGATAATCAAAAAAATTATTCATATCGTCTAGGACGACATAATATCATCCTATATGATTAATTCAATTTTAGAATATCATTCAGAAAATTGCCTTGAATGGATGTCTAGACGATGAAAAAATAGTTTGATCGTCCACGCTGATCTCACAATCATCTCAGGCGATTAGTTCAAATCCATGAAAAACATCCAGAGCATTGCTCTAAATAGAAGTTGCCCGATATGTGATTGTTCATGAACAACTAAGGTTTTTGAATTGATCGTCCCGGATGATCCTGCAATCGTCCAAGATGATGTGATCATATTAATCAAGCCTAAATTCTTTCCTTAATCATTAGATTTGTTTAGGCATAATTATGTTGTATCATCTCGGTTTGATGTCCTGGATGATGTCCAAAAATAAATA
The DNA here is from genome assembly GCA_016618105.1 of Dendrobium huoshanense. Lineage (NCBI taxonomy): Eukaryota > Viridiplantae > Streptophyta > Magnoliopsida > Asparagales > Orchidaceae > Dendrobium > Dendrobium huoshanense. The sequence continues at coordinate 54,190,832 of CM028347.1, read as the reverse complement.
ATACCTAAATAGATCTGTTGGCTAATTTTTTTTAATTTGAGCATATCATCCCAGCCATTAAAAATATCATCCAGGATGATGAGTTTAATGATGGTTGCCTTAACCAGGATGCCTTAATTAGGGTTTCTATTTTTAACTGATCATCCAGGATAATATTGGGATAATCCTGGACGATGTCCTCAAAATAGAGAACTTTAAATCATACAAAAAAAATTCCCACAAGTCTGTGTATGCAAGGTTAGTTAGCATCAGGAACCACATCATTTATAATAGACTCAAGAAAGAGAAAAGTTTTACAAACTGACTCAAATCGAGTCTACCCAATCTTAAGCTGGTTCAACTTGCAGTTTTTATCTTATGGACCTAAAATGTTAGTTGGCAAGGCAGTCGTAGAAAATAGAAGTATTTGCTATCATCAAAATTCTATTTTTGAAATCAGATACGCAATAATCTCCCCTTTTTTGATGATGGCAAACAAAAAATTAATTGAAGCAACACAAAGCAGTTTTAAAAAAAATAAGGAAATAAATACAATTTTAATAGTTCAATTAATCAACATAGACATAAAAAACTAAAATAATGAAAACAAATTAGAACAATATAAACTAGTACAACTACTCTCCCTTTTGACATCACAAAAAGGAAGAGGAAAAAAAACTAGAAAATAGAAAAAGACTAAAAAAAGGAAAACAATATCACAAAAACAAACAAAAGGAAAGATGGGTCTTGATCATTCAAAGGAGGAGGTGGTGGTGGTGGCTTCTGAAAGTTACTGGATAGAGTGACGAACTGTGCTCCAAACCAGACCATGTCCTGGTCGTGCTGGCGCTGATGGTGTGTCATGTAAGAGTCAAAGTGGGCCAGAACCATAGCATGCTACTGCTCCTATACAGTAACATAAGTATCGAATCATTCCTTCCAATGGTCAAATTGCTCCACCAGCTCATCTAGCTGAGAGTGTTGACGAAGCGGAGTAGGTGCAGGAACAGGTGGGGGAGCCTCCTCCTCCTCAACTCCCTCGGCTTCCTCATGCCCCGGGTGGAGATGAGTACTATAAAGAACATGAAAGAAGTTTTTGGAGTATAAGGTATGCTGGAAATTTGGTGAAGCAGGATATTGGAGATTATATTTTAATTCTAGGATATAGGTAATGATATATCCTAGAGCTAGATTTGGCTTGCTCCTATATCTTTGGTCATGAATCCACAGATTCTTAATATAGTGAAAAATTAAATCAATGGCATTGAATTCATGATGGGACAAAATGTAAAAAGTGGTGATTAAAAGAAGAGGAGTGATATGGAAGCGATCACTAGCTTTTGGAATAATAGAGGTGCAAAGGACATGTTAGATAGTCCTAGCATCTATGAGCAAGCTGCTAGTCTCTCCAACATGAAAGTGCGCATTGGTGTTTTGAAGAAAGTGGTTGGCCGGGGCCCAGTCATAATCAGTGTCAAAACACAGGGTTTGGAGTTTGTCCCCTATGGTGGAAAGTTGTAAAAATTCTATGCAGTCCTGGTATATGATTTCGACGGGGCATCGATTCACATAGGATTCGAGTGAAGTGAAAGAAGAGTTTATACGAAGGTTGGGAAAAATTCAAATAGAAGCTCAGAGTTGAAGGGGACAATGAGAGTGAGAAGAAAAGTCAGAGAAGTGTGCGCAAATAAAACAAGGATAGAGTAGGAGAGAATGTACGAGTTTACAGTCAAGGATACAGTGATCCTCGTTATTTTGTACCTTACATAGGCAGCTTGGTCATCTGCCTCAATGAAGTGAGGTTTAAGTGTCACCCTCAAGAAACTCCCAAAAGGGTTACGGGATCGACTTTCCTCTTGTCATGATCAAGAATAATACTGGAATAGGAAGTATAAGGCTGAAAGAAGAAGAGGATGTGTGAAAAAAAAATGGCTAGAATCCTCGAATTTTAAATAGTCGGCTGGATTATCCAGGATGATCGTAGAATCATCCAGAATGATCTGGTTCAATAATTATATATGGAAAGATTGGTCAAAAAGGCAGTTATATTATTTGGGATGATAAGATATTATTTTGGATGATAAGACACAGGCGATCGTCCTGAGGTGACAATCTGGACAACTGTTGAAAAAGTATATCATCCAGGATGATTAGGTGGATCGTCTAGGACAATGCACAATAATGGATCATACCAATCGAATTTAAAATATTTAAATCATGTGACACATGTATCATCTAGGACGAACAATTGGATCATCTAGGACGATCACCAATAATGGATCGTATCGCCCAAATTTAAAGGCTTTAAACATATTGCCATGTGTATCGTCTAAGATGAACAAGTTGATCATACAGGAAGATTACCAATTATTGAGCAAAGAGTAAGAGAATATCCAGGACGAAAAAAAGGATCGGCTAGAATGATCATAGATGATTGAAGCAAAAAATGATGAGATTGTCCAAGACGATAATGCATTGTCGAGGATGATAAAGAGCAGCATATAGATTTTTATTACTGAATAAAACCAATCATTCATGATGATATGACAAAAAGTTTAAAATAGAGGATGGATAGAGATGATTAGAGAAGGCCCAAAAACATTAAAATTAACTAAAAATGATAAAGATAAAATACTAAAAAGACATAAAAATGAACAAAAAAATAAAGGTTATATATATATATATATATATATATATATCAAAGCTTGAATATGATAAATTTTTCATGTGATTGAAAAACTTTATAAGAATCAATAACTTCACATCATTAAAATCTGAAAAATTGTAGAATAATAGATCCTGTTAGCCCTTCCTCGGACTTCTCCAGGGCAAACCGTCATTTGAAAACAAAGATCTAAATAAAAAAAATAATTGGATAAGAAAAAAGATCTTTTTAATATTTGGTTCCAAAAAAATATTTTATAAAGTAATATATCAAAGTAATTAATCACGATCAAGAATTTAAAAATCAAGCCTTTAAAAAATATCAAGCAACCCACGAATTATTCTAAGATTTAAAATTTTTGGGAAGGGAAGAAGCTTACTTTTGATAGGCTCATTTTACACCTCTTCTCAATTTGATTGGCGCTCTTTGCATATCTTTTGATTTTTAATAAACTTTGTATATATTTTACTTCAATTTGGCGTCATTGGGAATCTTTTGATTTTGGCATCATTAGCCACTTTTTTTTTCATTTAATTTTAAGCTAGATTCCTTTTTCAAAATTCTTAAATACTCTCAGTTGTGATTATATCTTCCAGATATTAGAAGAAAAAAACTCACTCTCTAATATAAGGAAGAATGAATTACAAAATAGAATCAAAAGTCATATGATAAATACAATTACAAGATTATAAAAATATGAAGGTAATATAAAGACTTTAAACATTATATATATAGGATAGATTACTGTAGCAAGATTAAAAATATCTTAATTGCAAAGTTCAGTTGTTGATTTGAGATAGACTTTTGTTTAAAAACTAAAATTACACCACTAAAAGAAGTTAGAGGAAAAACAACGATCAACAGTGTTTCCCCTTTTAACTGATTTTAGAGATGTCAATCTTTGACATACAAATTTCCAAAAATAAGAATAGGGCATAAGATATTAATTTTGCAATAATTAGAAAACAAAAGAAAACTAAATTGATAGAAATAAATTTTGAAGAGCAAAAGTAAGTAGAGAGAAAACCAATCAATTCTAAGTAGAAAGGAAAGAAAAGAGACTAATCAACAAGCAATAGATCAGAAAACTTGTAACTCAGAATTGATTAAGCAGCGGAATGTTTCAATTAAGAGTCGTGAGCCTCCACTGTCCAAGTACCACATTCTCTCACAAGGCCTTTTGTGAGAGCAAATCTACAAAGTAATCAAACGTCAGATTTAGGAACCCAAACAGGTTTGGGTACCTTCTTATGAAAAGAAGAATGCAATGCATGAGTATTATGCTGTGAACCATAAAATTTTGGTCTCCATACCCAATGTGTACTACAGTGAATAGTGCAAGTGTGTGAGATGTGCCCTAGCATGCCACATAAGAAATATCTAACACCAGAAAAAGGATTTACTAATATGTTTAGTTTATAGTGCCACTTCCTAGGTTTTAGCTTAAGATCAAGTGTGGGTGTCATCCTATTTTCTTAAGTACATTTAATTTATCTTTGAGTTAGCACTTTCTAAGGCTGCATTATCAACCCTCAAATTATGCTCCATATGCTTAAATTTATCAATGTATGTCTAAAAATTAGATTTAAGTGAGGTGTTGGATGCTTTCAATGAATCATGCTCAATAACCAACTCAGAGTGTTTTTTATTCAATTCATTAAACTCATCAAGTAAAGATATCTGATTGTTATCAATTTGGAGGTGATCTTTAATCAAAACTTCATGCTCTTTTTGTAAATTTAGAAACTCCAATTTCAAACTAGCATGTGATTTCTTAAGTTTTCTATATGCTACAAAGTAGATTCCTCCTTCATTATCTTAACAAATGAAGGAGGAATCCTATCCAAACATAAGTCTTCCCAAATAAAGCTAGTAATAATAGCATAGCTAGCACACAAATCAGCTAGCTTATTTCCCTCTCTCTTTATGCATTTAAAAATTACATTATTAAACTCCTTTAAGAATTCCAAATCTTTCATCCCCTTGAATCCTTATAGCATAGCTCGATGGATAGCTTTAACAACATTTGAATTGTCGCTTTCAATGATCGCTCCTTTATACTTGAACATCCAATCCTTGATCACCTCTTTCAAGGATTTAATAACAAAAAGTTCCAATTGATAGTGATTTCTTAATTTTTCTATATGATGCATGAATTTTCTCACATATTTCAAGTAGTTGATCATAGGTTGGTTGTCATACATCTTCTTGGTCAGACTGTTCAAGATGATCATCGGCCATCAAACATAAGTTTGTGGCTTCCTCCTTTGCTTCAGACTCAGAGGAGTTAGATGCAGAATCTGCCCAGAACGCCTTTTGGAATTGCTTCTGATCCTTCCTGAACTTAGGTTTCTCCTCATCCTTCTCTTTTCTTGAGTGATCCTTAGGTGTAGGACAATCAGCCTTGACATGTCAAGGTTTTCTGCATTCAAAACAGACAACATCAGAAGAATTTTTATAATTTTTTCTATCCTTACCTTTTTTCATTTCTAATGATGATTGTGATTCTTCCATAGAAAGTTTTTGACTTGCCTAGAGATGAAGGCAATATCATTGCTTTCAGACCTGGAAGAATTTGTATTTATTCAATTGGGCTTCAATGTTATAATTTTTTTCTTTTTTTTCACCTACATCAAGATTTCTTTGATTCACCCCTTGCTCGTAAGCAATGAGTGATCCAAGTAAGTTATCAATCGAATAAGTATTCTAATCCTTGGATTTAGTAATTGCAATAATCTTTGCATCAAAGGGAGAAGGCAAACTTCTCAAAATCTTATTCACTTTTTCATAATTTGTGAAAAATCTTCCTAAAGCATGCAATGATGTGAAAATTTGGGTAAATCTCGTATACATATCAGAAATTGATTCATAAGATTTCATACAAAAAAGTTTTTAGTCATGCAATAAAATATTCAATCAAGATTGCTTGACTTCATTGAATCCTTCATAAGTGATACACAATTTATCCCAAATCTATTTACCAGAATTATAGGTTGAAATATGCATGTAATCTTCAGATTTTAAAGCATAGAAAAAATAGTTCAAACATTTTTCATTAAGTTGTGCTAAATCCATATCATCAAAAGTCCATTTAGTAAATGGAAGTGGAAAAATAACGCCATTAAGTTTACCAGTTGGTTGTGTATAACCATCTTTAACGAGCATCCATATGTGATAGTCAATTGATTGAAAAAATTTAGACATGCAAGTTTTCCAAAAATCAAAATGAATATTATCGAACAAAGGTGGTCGGGTAATAGAATACCCTTCTGTAGTATTACGATTACTGGAGTTAGCCATGGATAAAAATTAAAAATGTTTTTGAACTTGTTTTTATGAACCTCGCTCTGATACTACTTGAAAGTTAGTTAGGGATGTTAAGTCCTTATGAACTAGCCCAAGGCTAACCAAGAGGGGGGTGAATTGGTTTTTTAAAAATCTTTAAATCAAAATCTCAAAACTTAAACACAATTCACCATAAAGAAATTAAAAGTGCGAAAAATAAATATGGAAAAAGCAGTAGTAAAATAACACAGAGATTTATAGTGGTTCGATCAACTCGACCTATGTCCACTCCCTGGAGGTGCCATCTGGGTATTGCACTAAACTCAGTGACTCTCCTTTTTCTCCCACAGCAAGGCGAAGAAGTCTTTACCAACCCTTCTTTCCAGTGACACCGGTGAGGTAGAGAACCCAACACCTTTTGCTTCCTCCTGAAGCAGGCGGAGAACCTTGATGGGTTGCTGAAGTAGACCTCCCTTGAGCCCCCAAAGATAAGGGATGGCAATCGTACATGATAATTTGGATCCTTGCTTGAAGCAACCTTTATAAAATCTCTCACAAAATTGCCCTCACAAGTTCCTCTCTCTCTCTCTCTCTCTCTCTCTCTCTCTCTCTCTCTCTCTCTCTCTCTCTCTCTCTCTCTCTCTCTCTCTCTCTCTCTCTCTCTCTCGCTCTCTTTCCCTCTCCTCTTGGCTCTCTTAGGTGAAAATAGCAGCAAAAGATACCCTCATGGGTGCCATCATAGAGCCTATATAGAAGAGCTTCATAATAGCTCTTAATTTTAAAAACCCAACATTATCGTCCAGGATGATCTGGAGATCATCATGTACCATCAGTGCAATTTTAGCTCAATCAGCTGGGATGATCCATGACGATTAGAAAAAAATTTGTTTATATCATTCAGGAAGATATAATATCATCCTATATGATTAGTTCAGTTTTTAGAATATCATCCAGAATATCGCCCTGAATGGATGTCTAGATGATGGAAAAATAGCTTGATCGTCAAGGCCGATCTTACGATCGTCCCGGATTCAAATTCGTAAAAATCGTCCAGAACATCACCTTGAATAGAGGTTGTCTAATATGTGATCATCTAGGAACAACCAAGGTTTTTGAACTGATCATCCCGGTCGATCATGCGATCATCCAAGACGATATTATTGTATTAATCAAGCCTTAATTGCTTTCCTTAATCATGATATTAATTTAGGCATAATTATGTTGCATCATCCAGGATGATGTCCTCGACAATGTTGAAAAATAAATAATACCTAAATATATCTGGTGGCTGATTCTTTCTGATTTGAGCATATAGTCCCACCTGATACAAAAACCGTCTAGGATGATGAGCTTAATGACGGCTGCCTTAACCAAGATGCCCTAATTAGGGTTTCTATTGTTAACTCATCGTCTAGGATGATATTGGGATTATCCTGGATGATGTTTTCAAAACAGAGAACTTTAAATGAGATAGAAAAAATTCCCCCAAGTGTGGGTGTGCAAGGTTACTTAGCATTAGGAATCACATCATTTACAATTGACTTAAGTAAGGAAAAAGGTTTACAAACTGACTCAGACCTAGTCTACCCAATCTTGAGCCAGTTCAACTTACAAATTTGATCTTGTGGACCTAAGATGTTAGTGGGCAAAGCAGTCATAAAAAATAGAAGTATTTTCTATCATCGAAATTCTATTTTTGAAATTAGATACGCAATAATATCTATCTCTTCCGTGAGCAATGCTCTAACAAATAACCTCGAATAGGTAAGACATCCTTAGTAGATTCCCTTGACCTCCTTCATGCTGATTAATACTACAAAGCAATGTTTTGGCAAGCAACCTCGAATAGGTAAAACATCGCTTATAGATCTCCCTTGACCTCTTATATACATGCTAACTTGATTGAGTAATGCTCTTACAAACAACGTCGGATAGGTCAAACACTTTTAGTTAAGTTTCTCAAGCTTTTCTATGCAAGTTAATGTTATTAAGCAATGCTTTGGCAAGCATCCAAGGATAGGTCAAATATAGGTCAAACATCCTTAATTTGTTTCCCTTGACCTTCTTCATACAATAATTTGAAGCATCTCTCTTCAACCCCTTCTTCAAGGATAGATCAGAGCCTCGCCTCCATTAGACCCAAAAAATTGGCATTGTTAATGTGTCATTACACTATTGTTATTAGCACACTACCAGATCCCCTCTATTGGGCTTTCACTATCTGCCTCCATCAATATGGATACATACTTCTTTCAATATAATATAACTCAACCACTGCCATTTTTAGCATTTTGCTTCACAACTACTGTTGCCCTTTGCATCTCAACCATCGTCATCGGCCCTATACCTCCTGAAGGCATCATTGGCCCTTTTCTTGATTATCATCCTCTACACACTCTCCAACTACAATAATCAACACATTCTAGTGTTTTCCTATGTAAGAAGACCAGATTCTGATCTGATTATTATCGATGGTCTTTATACTCTTACTGGATAGTTTTTCCCCATTGAGGAAGAAATGGAGCCCATATCAGAGGACCAAGCCTTTATCTCTATTGACAGTCTTGTGACTTCTTCAGGATGGTCTTCAAAGGAAGATTAGAGCTCACATCATAGGATCGAGCCTTTATCGCTATTGATAGTCTTACGACTCCTCCAAGATAGTTTTCAAAGGAGGATCGGAGCCCACATTTGAGGACCAAATAGTTATCGCTGTTGACGATCTTGTGACTCCTTCAGGATAGTATTCAAAAGAAGACTAGAGCTTATATTGGAGGATCATGCCTTTATAGTTATTAATTGCCTTTATAAGCCTTTGGGAAATTTATTTTCACTACTAGTGGGAAAGATTAGAGCCTATGTAGAGGATTAAGGTTTTATCAGGGATTATCTGTCCTTAAACTTCTTTAGGACAATCTTCACCATTGTTATCGAGGAAGACTATAGCCTACACAGAGGACCAGGCTTTTACCAGATATTAATGGTCTTTAAACTCCTCCATGATAATCTTCTCCCTTATTATTGAGGAAGACTAGAGCCTTCACAAATGACCGGGCCTTTACCTGAGATTGGCAGTCCAAAATTTTGTTAGTTCATTTCTCCCTCAATTAATATGAGAAATTTCATACCACCTCAGATGAGCCATACCTTTTCCCCCACTCCTAGAGGGATATTTATAGATCCAAGTGGGGGCAAGCATATAAATAATTATTTCTAATTGTTTTATTAATTTTTCAGATTTGTTAATGCCAAAATCCAAATTTTGCTTTTTAATATAAATTAAAAATGAAAAAAATATTATATTAATATAAAATATATATGAAGAAATATATTTTTTAATTATTTCAATCATTAAAAAATTTTAGATTTCTTTAAGAAAATTAAAAATTTTTGTAGTTAAAAGTTATTATTTCCCTTTTTAAAAAATTTAAAAAAAAGGTGTTTTCTCTTCAAGCTCTTCAATTGAGGCGACATTATAGCCACCTCTCTTGGAGGCTTGAAACCAACCCACAAAAAGGGAAAATAAAATAAAATAAAAAGCAACTTATTTTCGATTCAAAAATTTATTACGATCTTTTTTTGAGTCTCCAAAATTATTTTTGGAGATTTTGGATTAGATTTTGACATTTTTTTTAGCTCAAAATAGCCTTTGTAATCAATTTTGAGCTATTTGAAAAGTTTTGGAGTAATATTTTTTTATATTTTGTGCTTCAATGAATGCTTTGATTTTGTAGAATGCTAAAATTGGGTATATGTTTTTGGACTTTACAAAATTTAACGTCGAAAAATAGGGGGGAACTGATACATCACAAAAAATTGTCTTTATCAAATATGAATCTCAATGGATATCAAAGTTTTAAACTTCGAAAATTAAATTTTGCACGAACAAACTCTGACTTTAGCAATCTTATAGTCAAACTGAATGTATCGAAGAGTTAAACCCAACGAAACTAAAATCGGTCCAATCTGAACCCAAATGGGTTTTAATGAAGAGCCTGAAGTGTATTCAAAAGTTCAATACATTAATTACATGACAAAATTATATATGAGTATGGCATGCTTATAGTTGAAAATGAGCGGCCCGATGAATTTAATCAAATGAGCCCAAGATCGCTAAAATCTAACATCATTAAAGCACTTGAACACTTGAAAAATGCTCTATGATTGGGGGAATCAATAATCCGATTGAGCACCCAGAACCTACTCAGGATCTTCTCTATATTTATGGAATGTGTCATTCATGAAAATCTATAAATAAATGTCCATTCTCTATATGTGTCACTACAGTCCCTCTGAACTTTTTATTTGCCGACTACTATCCCTCTAACCTTTATCACACACCGACCTCCATCGCCCATTGACTATGGTCCTTTTGACCTCCATCTCTCTCCAACTATGGTCTCTACAACCTCCATTGCCTGCCAACTACAGTCCCTTCAACCATCATCACCCGTTGACTACAGTCCCTATGACTTCCATTGCCCACCAACTACTGTCCCTCCAACCTCCACGTGCCAACTACGGTCCCTCTTACCTTCGTCCCCATCTACTACAATCCCTCTAATCTCCAACTCCCACTGCTGCAGTCCCTACGACCACCATTGCCCATCGACTACTGTACCTCTGACTTCCTTCGCATGCCAAGTATAGTCCCTCTAACCATTATCATCCACAGACTATCATCCCTTTGTCTTCCATCACCCGGAGACTACGGTCCATTCGACCTCCGTCACTCATGGACTGCGGTACCTTTGACCTCATCATCTTGCCAACCAAATGAATAAGCCAATGTTCGAGAATGACTTCCTTATCATTGGATTCATCCAACCCCAACAATGTAATGTGTTTTATATGATACATTGAGCTAAATCTTTCCCCCTAAGGAAAGGCATTATTAGTAATCGACTACAAAACTATTGGAATTATTTTAACTAGGCAAAGCCCCATGATTTTCCTCTTTTCTTGATTTTTCACATAAAATTCTTATTGTCTCTTATGACGCTAGCACCCCTCTCTCTTCATCTTTATATGTGCTGGATCTTCGTTCAAAGCTAAGACATTATGATCTTTATCTCTCTACCACCACGAATGTTCCCGTCCACAACAACAATAATATATATATATATATATATATATATATATATATATATATATATATATATATATATATATATATATATATATATATATATATATATATATAGTGATGTAAATTTCATGTTTTTCTAACATTGTATTTCTGAATAAAGATATTAATTGCAATTTTATATAATTTTTGTATAATTTAGAATAAAATTCCTCTTTTTGATAATTTTCCACTTTGGTCGGATTTTATGATAATTTTAGTAAGAAATAATAAAAAATAAAGAATGTATTTACTCATGGCCAAATATATAAGGCCCTGATATACAAAATCAGACATTCTTGGTTCGATTTGAGCGTAGAAGCCTTTTCGGTCTTATAAGTAAACTTAATTTTTTTAAAATAAATTGTTGTAGGTCTTTTGATTGATGGTCTAGTAGTTGCTTGGGATATGCTAGGGAGGTCAACAGTTTTAGACAAAGACTAGGGGTATGAACGAGCCGAGTCGAGTCAAGTATATGCCTAATCGAGCTAAGCTTATTTATTTTTTACTAAGCTCGAGCTCGAAACATAAAAAAAATTATAGGCTCGAGTTTGACTTGATTGTTGAGCATAATTTCTTAATTTTAAATTAAAATTTTTAGTTTTTTCAAGAAATTAGTTTTTAATGTATAATTAATTTAAAATTATTTAAATATATTATATAATACTAATTTAATTTATTTTTTTAATTATATTTTAAGTTAATCAAGTGGCTCAGGGAGCTTACAAGCCAAGCTAGTTGAAACTTGAGCTCATTAAATATACGAGCTTGAGTATAAACTAGAGCTCTTACTCGTGGCTTAATAAACTCAACACATGAGCTTATTAACGAGTCGAGCTTGAGCCAGCTCAACTCATTTGTACACCTAGAGAAAGTTGATGACAAATTAGCTTGCCAAATTGTATTTTATTTTGGAAAGAAATTTCTCAAATTAAAATTAAATCAAATATGCCTTCTAGAATTTTTTTTCTCATAAAATTGGTGTGCCTAATAGACTCAATCACTATATTTGACGAATTAGTGGCGAAGCGAAAAAAAAAATTATAGCAAAAGTCTAAATTAATTTTTTTTTATTTATTATTTTCAAAAGATTAAATATTAAATATAAGATGAAAAATTCTTATAATTTATAATGCATGTTCTTCATTTATAGAAAAGTTGAATAATGATTTAATTATCAATGTAATCCAATATTTAATTCTAAATATAAGTTGTTAAAGTATCATTCATTTACTAAAATTTATTTCTATTTCATAGTTGAATTTTTATAATAATTATTGTAGAAAATGCTTTTTCAATTCATGTAGCTGTAATGAGTACTATATTTGTTAGTTTTAATAACCTGGAAACAAGAGGATATAAAATATATTTCCTTCTTTGAGTCATTTTCTTATCAAGGCTTTAGATATCTTTTAACAATAAAAATTGTGTCAAATTGCATATCCATAATATAAGTTTCCAAATGATTATTAAGAATCATCAAATTTAAAGGAGTAAATTTAAATGGATATAAGAGTTACATTCTAAGAAAGTATATGGTTTATGACGAAGAACACACAAAAGTAATTCAATATTCATCTCTATAAATTAATTATTCTATATCTCAACTTGAAAACGATGTAAAATTATCATTTATATATTGAAAACATCATGGGCATCCATGAGCAACCCATTTATTATTTAAATTTAGAACTTTTATTTGTTGATCACAAAAAAAAAAAATTATTTTATTAATAAAGTCATCTCACTTGTTATCTCTCGTCTCTTGTAATCTAATTTTAAATATTTGAACTAAAGACATAACATATATAATATTTTATTTTTTTCTATATAAACCTTCTGATTAATAGTGATTCCAGATATATTGATAGACATATTATGTTGATCAAGCTAATCAACCCATCCCTACCAAGGGGGTTCTGTCTAGCTGGCAGGGCCCCATTAGTGTTGATGGCGCATGGAGAGAGGGGAGCTTAGAGGAGATTAAGAATTTATTTGGGACGACTTTCTTACTGCTTCTTAAAACAATTTTATTTTATACTAATTTTTTTACTATAAAACTGTTTTAACAAGCAGTAAGAAAGCCACCACAAATGATACATAACTCTACCTTTAATTACTTACCATAAAAAATCAAAATTGGGAGGGAATTTGAAAGGTTTATTGAGGGAAAGAGGACTTATTTGAATTTATCTTTGGGAAGAAATTAGGAAGGTTTATTTAGCAAAAGAGAGCTAATAGAATTTAGATTTGGGATGAAATTAGAAAGGTTTATTTATGATTAATTATGTTATTTTATTTTCATTATATAATATTAGGTTTTGGAGTAATTTTATTTGGAGTTGTTTCTAGCGATGTCTAGGATTTGTTGAGAGTCAATCTAATTTTTGAATAGTAGATCAGCTTGTATTTTGATTTGTTATGTAAAAATCAATAAAATTAGCTTATAATATCATTCATTCTTATTGATTTTTGTTGTGTTCTTATCGTTATTAATATTATTATTTTTATTTGGAGATTAAATAATTTTTAAATTTGTATGAGAGCACATTTTTAAGGACCTATGATAGTTATGATGGTTGATGCTTTGGAGAGGCTTAATGAGAAAGTAGGAAATCCGAATTTTGAATTTAGAGTGCAAATTTCAGCAATTAAGTGTAGATTTTTAAATTTTGAAGAGATGATGAAAATGATGTTATAATTTCAAGTCAAGACAACATCATTGGAACCAAGGGCAACTTTGACCGGACAAGGAAGGTAGGAAACCCCTAATATAGGGATGATTAGGGGGGTCAAAATGTGCAAATTTTTTGGGAAGAAGAGGAGATGCTACCTTTGGAGCCATTTCTAAGGAGGGAAATGAGTGAAGGATATGGCTAGTGAAGAAATTGGAACGGTAAAGATTGGAGAGGGGGTTTGGGGGAGAGGGAAACATGGTGGGATCATAACATCTGATATATTTAATGAGGGATAAGCAATTGGGGAGGCGGTGATCCTAAGGTAAGAATGTTAAGATGCAGATTTTTTAGGGAGAAGATACTCATGGGTGGATTTATCAAGGGGAGCAATATTTTGTTGTAAATGGGTTGACATAATATGAAAAATTCAATGCAGCTGCTTTATGTCTAAATGGGAAGGCTTTGTCTTAGTTATAGAGGAGGGACTTACGAGATCTGATTTGATCATGGAGGGAGTTCAAAGATTGTCTACTAATGCATTTCTAAACTAGTCAGGAAGAAGACTTGTATGAAAAGTTCTTTGCTTTAATATAGGAGGAGAAAGTGATAAAGTGTTAGGAGAAATTTGAGTACTTCTCAAACCAATTGTGAAGGTTATTAGAGACTATGCTAAAGGTAAACTTTATGAAGGGGCGTAAGCTTGATATTGGAGCAGTTGTTTCAGTACTGAGACCACGTGGCTTAGGGAGACTATGGAGCTAGCCCAATTGGTGGAGGATAAGAATTCCTTGGAGAGGAGTAGCTATAGAAACAGCTCAAGAGTCTCCTACTACACAACAACTACATTTTTAGCTCTAAAGATGTAGACAGTGCTTATTCTGAAGGAAGCCTCGAGGGATAAAGGTTAGGGAGTATCATCAGGGGAGAACATCAAGAGCTTGACTGAGTTAGAAATTCAAAAGAAGAGGGCCAAGAGTTTATACTTTAGGTGTGATAAGAAATTCAATCCAACCACCATTATAAGGATTATTCATTACAGTTCCTATAGTCTGTGCTAAGAAGGAAGATGCTACAAAGTAGGAAAATGATCACCTACACATAGATGTTGCTGATGTATCCCTTAAATTAGTTGTAAGGTTCACACCTAACCACACCATGAAGGTTACGGGGAAGATCGAGCATCAAGAGGTGATAGTACTGGTGGATAGTGGAGCTAACCATAACTTCATTTCCAACAGGATGAGGGATCAATTGGGTCTGAAATTAGTTCACATAGGTGGCTTTAGGGTTATGTTGGGAACAAGAAAATTAGAAAAGAGAAGAGGAATTTACAAATGGGTGATCCTAATCCTTCTAAAGGTTTAGGTATTGGAAGTCTTTTTTCCATTAGATTTGGGGAGTATAGATCTAATATTGGGAATGATGTGGCTACAAAAGTTGGGTAATGCCAATATTGATTGGAAGACTCTAATGATAGAGTTTAAGGTTAAGAGGAGGAGAGTAGTTATTATAGGGGGTCCTATCTTGTCTTAAACCATGGTTTCATTCAAAGCTATGGTGAGGGAAATATAGGGTGAGTGAGATTTTTGATGGATTTGTAGAGTTTGGAAGAAGAAGAAGATGGGGAGAAGATAAAAGAACCATACATTGTTCAGCCAATGCTACCACAGTATAGATACGTGTTCCGGCCAATTTAGTGGCAACCTCCTTTATGGTAACATGTGCATGATATCAACTTGAAGAAAGGAGTCTTACTAATCAATGTTTGTCCATATTGTTATCCCTAAATACATTAGGATAAGATCGAGGTATTGATAAGGGAGATGTTGGAGGTAGGGATATTCAACAGAGTATTAGTCCATTTTTTATTCCAGTGCTATTAGTGAAAAAGAAATATAACACTTGAAGGTTTTGCATGGACTATATGGCATTTAACAACGAGACCATGACAGACAAGTTTCATATTATAGTAATTGATGAGTTGTTGGATGAGCTTTATAGAGCAGTGCTTTTCTTGAAGATTAATCTGAAGTTAAGGCACCATCATATCCATATAAGGCCTGAGGATTTGAGCAAGATGGTGTTTTGGACTTGTGAGGGATATTTTGATTTTTTAGTGATGCCTTTTAGCCTCACTAATTCTTTAACTACTTTCATGTCCCTGATGAACAAGGTATTCTTGCTATATATGTGGAGGTTTATGTCAGTCTTCCTTGATGATATTTTAATTTACAGTAGGACTAAAGAGAAGCACTTAGAACACTTGGGATTAGTGTTATCCACTGTATAACCACTACTTGTTCGCTAATCTGAAGAAGTGCTTATTTGCCTACACTAAAGTGGGGTACTTGGGGCACGTGGTATCAAATGAAGGAGTAATAGCTGTTGAGGTCATGCTGAGGTTCCCAATACCCAAGAGCTTGAGATAGTTGAAAGGATTTTTGGGGATTACACTTTATTACAAAAAGTTTGGTGAAGGGATACAATTCAATAGTATGTCCTTCGACTAAGTGGCTAAAGAGTGATAATTTCAGTTGGGGAGAAGCAGCTACCAAGGTCTTTGAGGTGTTAAAGAAGGTGATTACCATCATGCTAGTGTTAGCAATGACTTCAGCTAGCCTTTTGTTATGGAGATGGATCCTTTGGGGTATGTTCTAGGAGTTGTAATTATGTAGAACCAGAGACCAGTGGCTTATTTAAGTTAGGTGTTGACTGATAGAGTGAGGCTCAAGTCAGCCTATGGCATGGAGATGATAGTGATTGTGATGGCCATCTAGAATTGGTGACCCTACCTATTGAGGTGACACTTCATTGTTAGGAATGATCAAAGATGCTTAAAGTTTCTTCTAAAGCAAATGATTATAGAGGAGCATTAGAGGTGGAGTTTAAAACTACTTCATTGTCAGTATTGACTAGGGAAAGATAATAAAGCTGCAGATGGGTTATCCAGGTCTATGGGGGAGCCCCAAATGATAGCTTATTTGTTCCCTTAGGATTGGGAGGCATTGAGAAGGGAAAATTAGTAAGATAAATAATTGGATAAAATCATGAGAGATTTAATAGGAAATAAGGATATACATCCAAGCTATGCCTTAGTAGATCATAAATTATTATACCAGAGGTGAATGGTGATACCAAGGATGTCGCCATATGTACTCCACCTTCTATAAGAGTTTAATGGTAGTGTTATACAAGGGATGTCGGTGGTACTAAAGACCTATGGTACATGATAGCATAATTGTATTGGGTTAGAATGCAGAATGATATAGAGGAGATGGTGGCCAGCTATAATATCTGTCAAAGGCACAAATATATAATAATGTGTCTTGGAGGACTGGTAACCTTTAGCTCTACCAGAGAAGTTGTGGGAAGACATAGCCAAGGATTTCATTGTAGGTCCAAAATCAGAGGGGTTTTTGGTGACTTTGGTAATAGTGGACAAGTTGAGCAAGTATGCTCAATTCATTTTCCTTTGACAGCCACATATGATGGTTTCAATGACAGTAGCATTTATTCAAGAGGTGGTCTGCCTATATGGAATTTCAAAGTCCATAGTGTCAAATAGATACAGGATGTTCATGAGCCTCTTCTAGAGAGAGCTATTTAGGATACAAGGGACCATTTGAATAGATGTGTAATATATATTTTACAGACTAATGAGCATATTGAGGTAGTGATCAGGAGTGTGGAGACTTATTTGAGATGTTTTATATAATACCCAAGACATGGGTGAAGTGGTTACCTTAGGTCAAATATTAGTACAATACATTATACCAAAATGCAGTATAAATTACACCCTTCAAAATCCTTTATGACATAGACCCTCCTCACCTAGTATACTACGAGAACAAGAGCACTCTAAAGGGGCACCTACTGAGGGCATAAAGAATGATGAAAAATATGATGACAGACATAGAAAGGATGTATAATTCAAGGTGAGTGATAAGGTGTATTTGAAGATTTGACCCTACAAACATAAGACCTTAGCTCAAAGAAGAAATTAAAAGTTATGATGTTATGGAGAGGATTGGTGTCGTGGCATATCATTTACAGCTACTCCCCACTTATACCATACACCCAGTATTCCATGTGCTTAGGCTTAGGAAAGTTATTGGCAACCATAACCATCAATGACATTGTTGATGATCACGACAGAAGAAATAGAAGTGATCCTCAAGCCAATGAAGTGAGATGAGTTTTCTTGATAATGAGAGGAGCTAGAGAAGTGTTGAACGAGTAGATGGATCAACCAAACTATAAAGCAACATGGGAGCCATACTGGATGAAAAGTATTTATAGAGTGGATGGAGCTATAGAATTATCATATTCTCTTTGACCACTTATAGATGGTCTCATCACTACAGAACCATAACTACAGATTTTGCTAGATGATCCCTTGGTAAACTAACAATGTAGGTTATTCCTTATTCTCCCAGCTAGTCTAATAAAAACTTCAGACTTGGGATCAAAATGTCGGTCTGGTCCTACCTTTGGACAATCAACTACTTTATGTCATGCTGATAACATCAGAAGTACTGACCTATCATATTGTAGCATTGATCAAAATGCCTCCTACCATAATTCTGGTATTTCCTACTATCAACCCACTATTCTTGAGTGGCTGCAAATCATTCTTAAGTAAACAAGATCTCTCTATTAACTTAGAGAAATTAGTAATATGAAATGAAATTAGTGGAATCCTCAGACTATCTTGGAGCTCTCTTAGAAAAATGTAGCACTTCTCTTCGGAAGTGTTAACTAACTATAAAGTATACCTTGCTAAGGCCATGAACTTTACATCATACTGCATAACTGTCTTGCTTCCTTGAATCAACCTCATAAGAGTCTCCTATATCTACTACTGCGTTGATGGAGGTACAAACCATGACAAAAAAATATTTGTAAACTCTTCCCAACTAATTAGGAAATTCAACATTCCCTAAAATTTCTCCCTTTTTTTTGGCCCAATCACCTGTGCTCAATCTCATAATCTAGTAGAAACATACGAACAAAACATTCCTCTTAAGAGGACACTACATTCCATCAAAACTCTTCTCTAATCTCATCAACTAGTTATTTGTTGCTTTGGGCTCAACAATTCCCTCAAATCTCGGAGGCTTCAACATTAAAAACATCTACAAATGCTTTTCCAAATCATCAAATTTGACATAGGAGACCCTACTATGAGCCTCACCCATTAACTGTACTATCAGACTAGCAAATTGAGAAACATAATTAGAAATAACAATGCGAGCAGTAATCTGCACTAGTGTTTTGTGACTAACACTCTGACCATTTGCTATATTCGGGTCTTGTGGATAGAAGCACATGACTAAAAATTTATGCATATGAAAACAAACATAAATTGATGTTTAATATTATCCAGAACTACCTTATCAAGCCCCACAATCAAATTTGGAAGAATTACCTTTTTTTTTTTAATTTATCAATCAAAGTTTTATAAATCATCAAAATAATAAATCTATATATTCAGTGAAACTAGCAATCGTATAACTCAAAATATTTCTCTTTATTCCCAAAATTAATATTGAATAACTAGTTGATTTGTATAATTACTATTCTATCACAAGCTTCTGAATAAAAAACAATAAGACAATATGAACAAAATTATAAAAAAAATTTGAAGATCTCTATTCACTAGAATTTAAGAAGAGAATAAAAGGCTTTAATAACATTTGTTAATTAAGATATTTTTTATAATAAAATAAAATAATATTAATTGTATTATAAAATTTAATCAATTTTCAGTATAAAACACATAAATCCTTTTAGAAAACTATAGAAATATATTTATAAAATAGCTTATTTTTTTTAAATTTTGGTGAAATTAATTTGTAAAATGAACACCTAATAGTTCTAAAACCCTCACTTAAACCGACAGGTGTTAATTTCTTAAAGATTTGCACAATGCCCAAATGTTATGAAATAAATACTATAATTTAATCATTTAAATATATATATATATATATATATATGTTATAGAGAAGATGGCTTGTGATTTAGATATATAATGAATTTTAAAAAATTCATTTACCAAAGTCAAAATTTGGGTTATTAAATACCTAACTCGACTACCAATCATTTCTTATAGATTTGTTTTATATTTTGTCTCCCAAAATCATCACTCCAATATAAAAAATGGATTGTTACAACCTTGCCTAATATTACCCATATATAGAACATAAAGTATCATTATATCATGTTGAATCATGATAGAGCAAGCCCAAGATCAAAGTTTTGATGGTTCTACTAATTTATTCAATTTCAAACTCATTATAGATTTCTAATTAATTTCTAATAAGCATAAAATAAACTCATCCAATTTTATTCATACACTATAATGCATGATTACAAATCAAAGAAATAAATAATCATGACTGTATAAAAATCCTAAAATTAGAAAATACATATCTAAACTCAGACAAATCATAACCTGAGACTATAACTACTCAACTGACTCCTTACCTTTTCCTGACCTAAAATAAAATGCAAAATATGTATGAGTCAACAAAACTCAATAGGTCACAACCATCGATTTAAATTTTTAATAATTAATCTATTTTGTATTTAATTGAATTTAAAAATAATTGATAACAATTCATTGTACTAAGCAAAATAGTTCTTGTAGTTATCATAAATCTAGATAAATAATACAGGAAAAATAGATAAATAAGTTCTTCAAACATTATAGCATAAAATAATACATGTTTTTCTTAGATCCTTATATCTCCCATGAGAAATAGATATTAGAATTTAAGATCTTATCACTCCATGTGTTTACATATGATAAAATAGGTCCTTATGATTCTCAATGTTTAGCACTCTCACATATAAAAATTCAGTTTCAGAACAACAAAATTTTCTCCAATGTCAGCGCTCCATTGAATCACACATTTTAAGTTGATAAGTATATATATATATATATATATATATATATATATATATATATATATTATTGCATTGTAGTAAAAGAAATTTAAATAAATAAATTTTAAAAAATTTACATGATGTTTTACTAGTAGGCAATGTATTGAACTACTGAACAAAATTTCATAGTTTTAGAGTTTCACTAGATTATCAGAAAATTTTGAAAATATTGTTTTGAAGCTTTAATTGTATTATAACGTCAATTTTTTTGGATAAGAATTATTTTCTAATTGGTTAAAAATAGCAACCTTTTTCAATTCATTCGACCAAAACTTTTCAAAAAAATACCTAAACATTCATAATATCATATCTACAACATATAGAAAGTTATACAATGAAAGTTTTGCAAGTATGAAGTTATCTTTATTTTAATGAAACAAATTCAGTAAGTAAATTAGAAAAAATCTTAAAATTTTTTTATTTTTTAAAAACTAAAATAAGTAGAATCTAATTTATCTCAATGAAAATTACTTTTAAAATTGAAATAAAAATTTTAAATGAAAATTTAAAATAATAATGATGCCAAATATTGCTGAGAAAATTAACATATTTTATTACTTGATCCAATTTGTCTTGTACTATTCACGTCACCCACAACTAATTTATGGATTATTATTTTTTATTGATGCCAATATCATTTGTATTTAAGAATAAAAAGTCAAACTATCATAAATTCTAACCCAATTTTCATCGAGAGTGCTCACAAAAAATTGTAAAAAATCACAAAAAAGAAATTCAAAAAATTCTAAAAAAATAAAAAAAAATCCAAAAAGTTCTGGAAGCTTATAGAAGTATCTCTTTTCCTCCAAAAACACTATAAATACGCCCATAGGGTTGGGGGAAACTTGCACCTTCTTATTTTCTCCTTCTGAATTTCTTACAGCCGAGGCATTCCACTATTTTTAAGTATGTGACTTTCCCTACTTAACTCAGTGCTGCTCCTCTTGTATAGAAGTTGGAAGTTACTATTCTTTTTCTTTCTTTCTCCTCCGTTTTTCTTCCTGCTCTAGAGGCATTCTGCTATATTTCATAGGTGACTTTTCCTATTTAAATTTAGTGTCACTCTTTTGTATAGAAGTTGAAATGGGTGACCACACATCCACAAGAAATCCTCTAACCAAAGAAGATCACCCTATGCACCGATTTGAGGGTTCAAAAAAGATTCATAAGGTGGCCAAGAACAATGATGTTATCTCCACCATCATTAATGACTCTTTTATTGCTTTTAAGAAAAAAATTCATTTTCCTCATGATCTGGTGATGAAGGTGAGCACAAGATCTGATGATGCCCATTTTCCTCCTCTGGAATATGTGACAGTAGATTAATTTAATTTTCGAGCTGGTTTACAGTTTTCACCATCTACTAAGTTGATTGATATTTTGATGATCTGTGGAGTAAGTTTGTCTCAACTTTCTTACAGTGCCATGTCGATCATAATATGACTGGTCGTATTTTTTAGAGATTATGGAGTGGTATTATCTACAGAATGCCTTTCTCGGATGGGTCGCCTTATTAGTGATACAAAGGTTCATATCTCTTTTAGGTCAAAGTGGATGGTCATTTATACTCGAGATCCATCAAAAGGTTTGATCAATGGCTTTTTTTGTGCAAAATGACTAGAATCTTCAAGAAAAATTGAAAAATTTGAAGGACTTACCCGTTCTCCTATATATTGGAGCGGAGGATTTATTGAAAATACTTAAACTTTTTTATATTAACATCCTACATTATGAGGTGTATTCTTTGAGCAGATATATAGATAAAAAATATTTGTTCAAGGTGGGACCATCTACTCAAGCAGAAAGATCGCATGCACAAATACTAAATAACTTTATGAAAGTTCCAAAGGTAGTTCCCCAACCTTCAAAAGTTTCTTCTAAATGAATAGGGAGTGAGGGTGATCTATAGGCATCAAGAAAGAAGGGGAGGAAATTTGGGTAGTCACTAGCAAAGGTCCTCATATCTCTCCATCTAAATCTTATATTCTAGAAGATGTTTCGAAACATCAGTCCATTACTCATCGACGTGCTAAGGAATTTTTTAGTTCACCTTTTTCTTCTTTTCTTTTGTATTTTTTCAAAGAATATGGCTCTTGCAAAGTTTTATTTTTGTTGCTTCAGTTGGAGTAGCACATGAATTTCAAGCTTGAAATAACCAAGAACTTGAATGACTAGAACAAGGAATTTGTAAAGGTCAAATATTTCAGTGAGAATACAAGAAGAAATACGATGGCAAAGTCAAGGAGATGAAGGCGATGGAGGATCAGCTAGCAGAGTGTATAGCAAAGCTGGTTAACATGAAAACTTTAGCCTCCTCACAGAATCAATAGGTGGATTGTCTATATATAGAGTTGGTGGATATACATGTGAAGATCAACCAACAGATGAAAGATCAGCAAATCCTTAAAATTGAGAATAAGAGGCTCTAAAGTATGTTTTTAGAGAAGGAAGCCCAGTAGTTACCATCTACAATCATAGAAGAATTCAAGAAATCTTTTTCCTTTAAGATAATTTTTGATGATCATATTCAAGAATCTCATAATCATATTTATGATGTGGAGGAGAAGGCTTTAAAAGAAGAGTGTATGGAGGAGGGCTTCATCAAAGGTTTTATGAAGGACGTGCATGTGGTGCAGCATAAGATGTAAGCAGATATCAATGTGTTGACATCTAGCCAGGCTTCTAGTGACCCTTCTTAAGACTTTGGTAGTGAAGAACTAGAGAGTGAGTTACAGAAGGAGTTTTCCCTCATAAAGGAAAATGATATGAGCTCCTATAGGATTGCTCTGATGTTGCTTATACCACTTTATTTTCTTCTAGTATTGAGTATAAGTGTGTTTGATGTTGATGCTTTTATATTATGTACTCAATGTTCAGTGATATATTAAGAAATTATTGGTATTTCTCTTTTTTCTTCTTCTCACATACATATGAAATTAACTTAATTTTATTTTAATGAGAAATATTTTAGTGGTCTTTTTTGACTTGAGTGAATGTGAGAGATATTCTCCTTGGATATCTTGACCTATCCGAGATTGTTAATCAAAGTATTTACTTGATGATTTTTAATCTCTATGGAAGAGGTCGAATGAAATCCCCCTGTGATTGATCATCTAATGATTGAGATATAATGTAGATTTTATATTTTTAAATTATAGATAAAGAGTTTGAGGGGTTTTTAACATTTTATAAGAGAAGATAATATCACAACAAAGTGAACATCACATTATTGTATTATATAAGATAGTATAATAACTCCTTTGTATAACTTAGGGATATGGGAGATAGAAGAGTTCTACCCCAATCAACACACAAGGGACATTTAAAAGGTTGACATAAAAATACTTGAATGATATACAATATAAACACTTGGGGGAACATAACATATAACAAATATTATCAAGAACATAACACAATATAAATAGTATTACAATATCTACTGATAATACTTGCAAAGGTTGCTAACATTCCAAGTTCGGGGGAGCATTTTTCCACTAGCATCCTTCAATCTGAACGTTCCAGGTTTAACCATAACTGCCACCAAATAAGGACCCTCCAAGAGCGGGGAGAGCTTGTTATACTGAGGGCCTTTTTAAGTGGCTTCGATGCTCCATAGAATTAAGTATCTATTAGAGATAGGTCAAGAATTCACCCTCTGATTGTAGTGATGAGCAATCCTTTAGTGGTATATAGTGGTCTTAAGTGAGGCTACATCTTTTACTTTTGAGAGAAGATCTAAATTTATTATGTGTATTTCCTCATTGTTACTAAAGTTAAAAGTCTAAACTCTATTGCTCAGGATTCCAATATCAAATGGCATGATTGCATCTATACTAAAATAGAGGTTATACGAGATTTCTCCTGTAAGAATTATGGCAATGGTCTGATAAGCCTAGAGGACATTTGGAAGTTCCTTAGCCCATTACCCCCCAGCCTTCCCTAGGCATGTCTTCAGTCCTTTCAGAATTATTTAGTTTGTAACCTCTGTTTGCCAATTTGCTTGAGGATGAGCGACAACGGTATGGATGAGTTGGATGTGAAAATCCTTATAAAAAGAGATAAAGATTTTTTTAGTAAACTGTATCATGTTATCAGTGATAACCCTTGCAGGAATAGCAAAATGATAAATTTCGCAAGAACTATTTTGCATTTGCTTCAGTAATCTTCGCCAAAGGTTCTGCCTCCACCCATTTGGTGAAGTAATGTACATTTAGGATAATAATTTTTTTGTCTAATAGGGAAGGATCCTATTATATCAATTCACTACTGGGCAAAAGGCCTAGGGCTCTAAAGTGATGCAAGCTCCATAGCGTATATATGGGTGAGATTAGAATTCATTTGATAGTTTTAGCACTTTTGAGTAAACTCAACTGCGTCTTATTTCATTATAAGCCAATAGAATCCTTATCTCATGATCTTGTAAGCTAATTCTGAATTTGGGAGACACTTGAGATACGGTCTGGTAAAGGCGTATTTATACAACTCATCACCAATAATGATGAAATTTGTTGCTTATCTCTGAGGTCATGTTATAGCCATGGGCTCTTCAGGTAGTACCCCATCCTATAAAAATGATAAGATAAGATCGATCCAAGACTCCTCTCTTGGTTTATTGATTGATTGTATGACCCACAAACCTTGGATTCATGGAAAGTGGATCTCCTCGATACACTTTCTTTTATAAAACTTCTCCTGTTGTTGATGTAGCCAATTTAGAAAGACCATCTGCTTGTGCATTTTGCTCTCGGAGAATATGGATGATCTGATGCTCTCTTATACAAGTTAAGAGTAATTTCACAAAGC
This sequence comes from Dendrobium huoshanense, assembly GCA_016618105.1. Lineage (NCBI taxonomy): Eukaryota > Viridiplantae > Streptophyta > Magnoliopsida > Asparagales > Orchidaceae > Dendrobium > Dendrobium huoshanense. The sequence goes on along the minus strand of CM028347.1, from coordinate 54,165,349 downwards.
TACAATATTGGGCCAATTTTGAATTGTGGATATCAAACTTCCCCTCCATATGAGAGGCGACTAATTGTGAATCAATATGGACTACTAAATTCTACACCTCATGGTCAATAATTAGTCTCAATCCAATAATAAGGTCCTCATATTCTACTGTGTTGCTTATTGCTAAGAACTTAAGTTAGAGCCCATACTCAAGGGTAACTTTCTACAAGAGATCAATAGAATTCTTGCCCCAGCACTAGAACTTTCAGAATCTCCATCGACATACAACATCCAACATTAAGGAGAAGGAAAAGCACTTGATTGAATATTAGATACTAGAGTAGTGCATTTAAATACAAAATCTATAATTACTTGAGATTTAATATCAGTCCTAGGCAAGTGGTGGATGTTAAATTCTCCCAACTCTATTGACCACTTAACAAGCCTACCCAATGATTCTAGCTTTTGTACGATACTTTTTAATGACACATTTGTGTAAACTTCGATTGTATGGGCTAGAAAGTATGGGCGTAGCTTTCTGGCAGAATCAACTAACGCCATGTTGTCTTATCTGCTATAGGATAACATCTCTCTATTTCAGATACAAATTTACTGACATAATAGATGGGCATTGCACAACATATAGGATAACGTCTCTCTATTTCAAATACAAATTTACTGAGATAATAGATGGGGCATTGTATAACATTTTCTTCTTGTGCCAAGATTGAACCAATGGCTTGGGCAGAGATAACCATATATAAATACAAATTTTTTATCGGTGTTGGTTTAGAAAGTAGTGATAGGGATATCAAATACTTTGGTAGTTATTCAAAGGCTTCTTGGCATTCATCTTTCCATTAGAATACAGAGCTACAAGTACCTCTAAGTATCTTGAAGAAGGGCAGATATTTGTCGCATGAATGTGCTAGGAAATGAGATAGTGTTGTAATTATTCTATTTAGTCTTTGGACCTCCTTGATATTCTTTGATGGCACCATATCCCTTAGTGCCTTGATTTTCTTAGGATTAGCTTCAATCCCGCTTTGGGTTACCATAAACTCCAAAAACCTTCTAGAAGCGACTCTAAAAGCGCATTTAATGGGGTTAAGTTGCATATTCTAATGTCGAAATAAGTGGAAGCATTATTCCAAGTCTGAGATATATTAAGAGTTTTTAAGAATTTTCACCAACATATCATCAATATATACCTCCATAGTATGCCTAATAAGGTATTTGAAAACCTTATTCATGAGACATTGATATGTTACCCCAACATTTTTGAGTCTGAATGGTATGACCAGATAACAATATAAAACTTTATCTATTCAAAAAGTTATTGCCTCTTCATGATTAGATAACAGTATAAACCTTTATCTATTTGTCGAATAGTCCCCTCTGCTCATACAGGTCGATTATCAAATCCATTCAATGGATATGTAGTAGGCTGAAGCTTTTCTATTGGGAGACCCATATTAAGAAAAGTTGAGTAAAATAAAATATCCACAGAGCTTCCATTATTCATAAGATTTTTTTTAAGATTGTAACACAGATCACCTATCCCCGCATTAATCACAAATGGAACTTGATGAGGGGTTTTTACTCCCTCCAAGTCAGAATCATCAAAAAGTGATCGAGTGATCCATACGAACTTTCTTTGGTGTCAGATTTTCATCTACAACCAAAACGATTTGATAAGATAGTGAGGAGCCTCCTGCTATTGTCTCAATTTCACCAACTATTATTTAATTATACATTAGTTATTTTTATTATTGATTTTGCCCCCTAGCAGGACGTGCTTCCTCTCTAGTAGGTGGATCTTGAATAAATTGTTGAAGATAGCCTTTACGGATAAGTCTTTCAATCTCATCTTTAAGTTTCTTATAGGCTTTGATAGTGTGGCAATGACTACGGTGAAAATGATAGTACTGATCTTAATTTCTTGTGTTCGGTTTTAAAGGATTCGGCCATTTTACTATATCTTGATCTCAAACATCCATCAATACATTTGCTCAAGATGTGTTGAGTGGGATATACTCTTTCTCATACCAAGGTTCCTATCACAGAAATGGAGGCTAATGAGGTAGATTATTCTTCCCTTGCTTCTTTTATTGTGAGGATGAATTATCTACATCAGGTGCACCTTTGTGCTTCCCATTTGTTTATTCGAACTTCTTTCTATGAGCATTTATGGCTCTATTTGCAAAGATTTGCTCCGCTACCCGGTGGATCAGGTCAGTATATGAATGAACAGTGTCTCGTGTGAGTGTTGAATAAAAGAGGCCAAGATGAAGGCCTCCGAGAAAGACCCCTCTTAGTAATTCAGGATCTACTCATGGAATTTATTGAGCCTATGTTGAAAATCGCTGAAAATACTATTTTAATGATTCTCCTTCATTTTGACAGATCCTAGAGAGGTGGGAAGAATCCTTAACAATTCTTCAATTGGTTAAGAACTGTTCGACGAACACTTTAGCAAATTTGATAAATTAAGGGATCATTTCACATGGAATAGAATATAACCATATTCGAGTGTTTCCTTTAATGGGGGCAGGAAAAACCTGACATAGGAGTGCATCCAAGGCTCACTGGATATGCGTGATTGTTATATAGTGATCGATATATTCATATGGGTCGGATGTCCCATCAAAGGACTTGATGCTTGATAGTTTGAAGCCAACCAAAATCGGGTGCTAAAGAATGGCTTTAGTTAAAGATGATGACTCCTAGAAGTTCCACTATCGAAGAGTTTGCCTCACATCTCTTTGGGGGAACTCTTCTCGTACTAATCTCTGTAATTCATTATGTAGGGCATTACGAGAGAGCTCAGTAATGTGCGATTGGGCTAAGTCTCCAGGGAGATCCGGAAGAATGCTAAGTTGTCGACCGGTGTGTGAGGGATGGGTTGAACTTTCTATGTCTGAAAGTTTGTTGTTCTGATGTGATTGTAGATGCCTCCTTGGCAGAGGAAACATAATCTCTTCTTGAAGATGTTTAAGTTGAACATATTCGGTTAGTGGTGGATCTCAAAGGAGAAGAATTTCCTCCCATTGTGCTAGTGTAGATTATCGAGTCTCTCGTAGGAGTTGAAGGATATCATTTTGAGATTCTTCCATCATTCGGATTCTCTATTCTAAGCAAGGTCTTGAAGTTTCTTCTCCAGCAGCATTTTTCCCCCCAAGATAAAAAGAGGCAGATATCGAGCGTCTATGATTCATAGACTGATTTTGAGATTAGTGGGAGTTGGAGTGAGAAGCTCCAATGATACAACTTCTACACCTAATGACCATCATAGTAACACTAGAAATTATGGGATAATGCTTCCCACAGATGGCGCCAAATTGTTGCGGACTAGAATATATGCTGCAATAGAGTTAGAAAGTTTCCTTCTCAACGTTGTACGGATATCCAACACACAAACATGAGATATATATAAAAAAAAAGAACTAGGATTTTTATATGGAAATCCCTGTAAAGGGAAAAAACCATAGGGCCACACCTAGTTGAAATAATTACACTAGTGTTTGTTTGAGATACAAAATGCTAACTCGTCTTTAAAATTTGGGATGATAAGATTACATTGATTCACTTTTGGATTGAAATCCAGTTAAAAGAAAGTTGTGTATTCGGGCTGAATTTTGAGTCACGTGGAATTCCAGCGTCACTTGAGTGTCAGACAGAATTCTGGTTTCACTTGGGCAGAATTCTACCGTCACTTGGGTGTTGGGTAAAATTCTAGCGTCACTTGGGCATCTGGCAGAATTCTGGCATTACTTGGGCAGAATTCCAGCATCACTTGGACGTCGGGCAAAATTTTGATGTCACTTCGGCAGAATTCTGACGTTACTTGGGCGTCGGGCAGAATTCCGGCGTCACTTGGGCATCGGGCGGAATTTCGGCGGTGGTCGAGGAGGAGTTTCTTCCCTCCTATCCTTCTTCTCTTCTCTTCTCCTTCTCCTTTTCTTCTTCTTACTTGGGTCCCCTCTTAAGAGAAATGAAGGGCTATTAATAGTTTTTTGAGGATGGCATGACCCTTAAATAAGAGGATGGTCAAGGGTAAAGGTGAAGTGGTTCGAATAGGCAGTCCGTATTTAATCCCTTGATCATGGACTATTTTTCAAACATTTGAAAGTCTTAATGATATCGAAATTCGACGATCTTGTGTTCGTTAGATTCGTCTCGTCGAGCCACTCGATTTGACAACAAGCATGTCATGTTTGGAAACCATTGTGTAAACCCAATTGTGGTTTGAACCTTTCAACAGCGCTTAGAGTCTTCGATTCTGACTCATTTGAGCTCGGATTGAGTTGAATTTGGTGTCTTTGTGTTCGTATTTCTGATACGCTCAGCTTGACTGTAAGTTTGCTGAAATTGGAGTTCAGATGATCCCAGATTTAATTTTTTAAGCTTCCAACTTGATTTAGCCTCAAGATTCGTGCCTAATTTTTGCATGATATATCAGTAATCATATGTTAAAAATATCATAAAGAATTATTGAAAAAAAATGGTTAAGGTATGTTGTATGTACACATTTAAAATTAATTTAATCATTAATGGCGTTATATATATATATATATATATATATATATATATATATATATATATATATATATATATATATATATATATTGCGAACTTCAGTTATCACGAGAATTTGCTTGCATGTATAATAACTTTACTGACACGATTGACTGTCAATACGCTTAGTGCATTATTTGGATGTTTTTTTTTTCTTTTGTTTTTGCAAACAGTTAGAAGAATACATGCAACCAAATAGGTAGCCCTTAAAATCGGTAGTAATTACTCTGTTACAGTTCTGAAAATGTGAAGACGATGTTAAATCATCTATTTTTTATTATATTTCAAGACAACATAATTCAAGTACTAAAAATATGTTTCAATAAAATTCTCGTCCTTAAGAAATGGAGGGGCCTATAATCTTTTTTTTTATAATTTCAAAATGCATTACAAAGCAAAAAAGTAAAAGACTAGGCACAAGCTAAAGGAAAGGCTCACATTCCTTATTCAGTAAACTAGATAAGGAAGAAGGAATGTTAGCAAACGAAAAATTCTCAAAACAAAAATTATTCTCAATAGACAAAGTAGCACAAATATATGCTAACTTGTTACAATATCTATGAACATGATGAAAAATTACCTTATTGAAGCCGGCTAGGAAGAGGAAATCTTTGTCATCCCAATTGCTAATTTGCCAAGTCTCTTTATTCAAAGAATTTTGAATGAACTTTATGATGTTGTAGTTATCTCCTTCTATTATTATACCTTTGCTATCTAACATGCACATTTGTATGTGTTGCGGATATGTTTTTATGGTTTATGATTTTGATGATAGCAAACACTCTTATTTCTCTACGACTGTCTTATCTACTGACATTTTAGGTCCACACGATCAGACTGCAATTTGGACCAGCTCAAGATTGGGTAGACTAGGTCTGAGTCAGTTTGTACCCTTTTTCCTTTCTTGAGTCTATTATATTTGGTGTGGCTCCTGATGCTTTCTAACTTGGAAGATTTGTGACTGTTCCCTAGAGTTTACTATTCTTCGTAACATCGTCCGGGATGATTTTATATCGTTCTGAACGATCAGTTCAAAAGCAGAAACTCTAATTAGGGCATCCTCATTAAAGCAACCATCATTATGCAAAAAACATCGTCCTAGATGATTTTGTATTGGCCAGGATGATAGGCTCAAAATAGAAAGAATCCTCCGACAGATCTATTTAGGAATAACTTATTTTTGGACATCGTCCAGAGGATCGTCCAGAACTATTAAATATCATTCAGGACGATCCAGGACAAATTTCCAAAATTTCTCTAGAATTTAAGGAAAGTAATTATGACTTGATTGCACGATCAAATCGTCCAGGACGATCACAAAATTGTCCAGGCCGATACGTTGGACGACTGGACATCAGATAGCTATTTTTCAGGACGATATTCCACGATTTGTTCTGATCATCTAGGATGATATATTATTTTCCTGGACGATATGAACAAACTTCTTCTGAACGTCTCAAATCATTCTGGCTAATTGGGCTTATTTTGCACTGATCGTACAGTACGATATTAGTATCGTCCTTGATGATAAAGTCAGCAACTTGCATTAATGAGCTCGTTTTGAGATCTCTATTTAAGCTATTACTTGACACTTGGTAAGTGTCTTTGGAAGCCATTGTAACTTCATTCTTTTGGGGGAAACTTGAAGAGAGAGCTTGAAAGGGATTGAGGAAAGGGTGTAGTTTGGAGAGGGAGAAGATCCTATAAGGGGGGACTCAAGGGAGTGTGGAGGGGGTTCCACACGGTTGCTCCGGCAAGCTCGCACCTGAATACTATCGGATTCAAGGCTTGTCTCGAGGGAAGTTCACTAAGGAAGAAGATCTCTTTGGTGTCAAAGGACTCGGCGACTCCGCCGCACCGGGGAATATAAAGGGATTTTGTGAGGGCTTCTCCACCTAGCTGTGGGAGCTAAAGGAGAGACACTTTTGTAGTGCAATACTTGGAGGGTGCCTCCAAGGAGTGGACGTAGGTCAAGGTTTGATCGAACCACTATAAATCTGGTGTGTTCTTTCCTTTATTACTTATGCATTTAATTTCTGTATCGTTGATTTCTTCGTGGTGATTTTGGTTTGTAGTTTTATTTTAAAAGATCTTTAACAACCAATTCACCTCTCTCTTCTTAATTAGCTTTGGGATTAGTTCATAAGGCCTAACATCCCTAACGAACTTTCAAGTGGTATCATAACAGTATTCATAAAATATAGTTTTTAAAAGCTTTTGAATTTCGATCTATGGCTAATTTTTCAAATCATAATATTGCGGAAGGTTATTCAATCACCAAACCACCTTTGTTTGAAAATATTACATTTGATTTTTTGAAAATTCGCATGTCTATTTTTTGCATCGATTGATTTTCGCATGTGGCATATAATTTTAACGGTTATTCATTACCGTCACGTATTATAGATGGAATTAAAACTAACATTCTTTTTAGTCAATGGAATAGAGATGAACGAATCGATGCTCAATTGAATGCAAAATCTTTAAAATGTTTTTTTTTGTGGTTTAAATTCTGAAGATTTTATAATAGTATCCACGTGCACTACTGGTAAGGAAATTTGGGATAAACTACACACCATATACGAAGGCATTAATGAAATCAAGCAATCCAAGTTAAATGTGTTAATGGATGATTATGAAATATTTTCCATGAAACCTTATGAAATGATCTTAGACATGTATACTAGGTTTATTCAAATTGTGATATCATTGCATGCTTTAGGAAAAGAATTTTCAATTTTTAAAAAGTTTACAAAATTCTTCATTATCTACTGGATAAGTTTGATGCATATTTTTAAAAAATAAGTGTCAATAATTTAGGTTTACTTTAGTTTTGAAAATATAAGAAAGAAAGCATATTTTTAAAAAATAATAAAAAAGTGGCCAATGATGCCAAACCAAAATATGCGCAATGACGCCAAATTAAAAAAAATAATAATAATAATACACAAAGTGTATTAAAAATCAAAAGATGCTCAAAGAGTCATTCAAGTGATAAAGGGCATAAAATGAGCCCACAAAAAATATGCATATTTTTTCTTATACTACTAAAAGCCTAAGAAAATTCTTGATATGTTCGAAACTTGTGCTTGAAAATCTTGGTTCCTGATTCAACAATTCGTGTATTGATCTTCTATTATATATGTTTTATGAAAGGAGTTTTGAAAAATTAATGTTTCTTTTTCCCGTTTATTCCTTGATTTGGATATTGGATTAAAAAGTTTTTGATCCTTTAAAAGAACTTGAGTTGGGATTATCAAACTCTAAATTTCTAACCATTTCTAGGCTATGCGTTGTCAATACAATTCTACTAAGTTTTTGATTAAAACCAAGAGATAACTTTCTCATTTTAAGAATATTTATTTTATTCACTAGATCAGGCATTGTTTCTATCTTTTAATCATTTTGTTTTTGTGCCCCTTCTCTTTTTGATAATGTCAAATAGGGGTGTCAATATTTGACACGACACAAAAACCCGACCCGGACCCGACCCAAAAAATCCGGGTGGACCCAACCCGATTTTAAAACGGGTCGGGTTCGGGTTCCAGAAATCTACTCGTTTAAAAACGGGTCAGGTTTGGGTTGACTCGACGGGTTGCCAGGTCAATCCGCGAACCCGATTTAACCAAACCCACTAACCTGTCCGCTCCCTGTCGCGAGAAAAATCGTGCGACTGCCCAGTGCGAGACCCTGCCTGCAGGGCTATCGGTCCGCATGCGATTGCTTCACAGCTCCGCGCACCGCTCCGTGCACTGCACGGCTCCACGCACCGCTCCGCCCGCACGAGTCCGCGACCCCTCGGTGCACCGTTCCACACGTGACCGCTTGCCCGACCCATCCGCGTGCGACCGCCAGCACGACCCCTCTGCCCGCGATCGCTTCGCGCGCGACTTTGCCCGCACTCGCCCAGCGCGACCTACTTTCTCGGGTCAACCTGGCAACCTGCCGGGTCGGGTCCGAGTTCATATTTTTGACTCATTTACCTAACCGGGTCGGGTTAGGGTCGACCTGTTTACCTAACCGGGTTGGGTTAGGGTCGACCTGTTTGAACCTAGGTCAGTTCCGGGCCTGACGCGAACCCGACTTGTGACCCGAAATTGACACCCCTAATGTCAAAGGGGGAGAACATACTATTGTTGAATTTTTGTATTGTTGTCAAATTTGTATCTATTTTTTCTTTCAAAAAAATTAAAAACAACAAAAATATTTTTATCTGCCCTATTTTTAAAGTGTTATTCTAGCGAGGGGAAGATTAGGAGAAAATATTCCTTTTTGAAAATTCAAATTGTAGTGTTTGCCATCATAAAAAAGGGGGAGATTATTACGGATCTATTTTTATGGTTTATGATTTTGATGATAGAAAACACTCTTATTTCTCTACGTCTATCTTATCTACTGACATTTCAGGTCCACACGATCAGACTGCAATTTGGAACCAACTCAAGATTGGGTAGACTATGTTTGAGTTAGTTTGTACCCTTTTTCCTTTCTTGAGTCTATTGTATTTGGTGTGGCTCCTGATGCTTTGTAACTTGGAAGATTTCTAACTGTTCCCTAGAGTTTACTGTTCTTGGTAACATCGTCCGGGATGATTTTATATCGTCCTGGACGATCAGTTCAAAACCAGATACCCTAATTAGGTCATCCTCATTAAAGCAGCCATCATTATACAAAAAAATATCATCCTGGAAGATTTTGTATCGACCAGGACTTTAGGCTCAAAACAGAAAGAATCCGCCGACAGATCTATTTAGGAATTACTTATTTTTGGACATCGTCCAAAGGATCATCCATAACTATTAAATATCGTCCAGGACGATCCAGGATAATTTTTCCAAAATTTTTCTAGAACTTAAGGAAAGTAATTATGACTTAATTGTACGATCAAATCACCCTAGACGATCGCAAAATCGTACAGGCCGATACGCTGGATGATTGGACATCAGACAACTATTTTTCGAGGCAATGTTCAGGGCAATATTCCACGATTTATTCTGGTCGTCCAGGATGATAATTTTTTTTTCCTGGACGATATGAACAAACTTCTTTTGAACGTCTCAAATCATCCCGGTTGATTGGGCTTATTTTACACTGATCGAACAGGATAATTTTAGTATCGTCCTGGATGATAAACTCAACAACTTGCATTAATGAGCTCATTTTGATATATTCTATTTAAGCTATTACATGACAGTTGATAAGTGTCTTTGGCAGTCATTGTAGCTTCCTTCTTTTGGGGAAAAATTGAAGAGAGAGATTGAAAGGGAGTGGGGAAGGGGTTTGAGAGAGGGAGAAGATCCTCTGAGGGGGGGACTCAAGGGAGTGTGGAGGGGGTTCCACACGGCTGCTCCGGCAAGCTTGCACCTGAATACCGTCGGATTCAAGACTTGTCTCGAGGGAAGATCACCAAAGAAGAAGATCTCTTTGGTGTCAAAGGACCCGACAACTCTGCCGCACCGGGGAAGGTGGAAGTGATTTTATAAGGGCTTCTCTGCCTAGCTCTGGGGGCTAAAGTATAGACACTTAGTTTATTGCAATACTTGGAGGGATACCTCAAAGGAGTGGACGTAGGTCAAGGTTTGACCGAACCACTATAAATCTGGTGTGTTCTTTCCTTTATTACTTTTGCATTTAATTTCCGCATCGTTGATTTCTTCGTGGTCATTTTGATTTGTAGTTTTATTTTAAAAGATCTTTAACAGCCAATTCACATATCTCTTCTTAATTAGCTTTGGGATTAGTTCATAGGGCTTAACATCAAACAAACTTTCAGTATGTACTTCCTTATCATCAAAATTGCCTCCATTTCAAGTTGTGCCACGTCCCAATGGACTTTTCTTTCCCCAAAAGCAAGTAATAGTCTGCCTTTGTAATCTCTAAAGGCTCCACCAATTTCCGCACTATTAGACTTCAACAAAGATGCATCAATGTTTACCTTGATCCAATCTAGCGGTGGAGGGGGCCACTTCTTTTGAGACTCCCTAAGGAGATTAGCACCCCAGCTATCTAACATTAGATTGGCTTGAGTCATAGCAACAGATAACACATTGGCTGCAATCATAGAACTACCAAGAGTAGGCTTACCATGAACTTTCCTATTTCTTTCCTTCCAGCATTCAAGAAGCGAGGTACAATAAACCTTGATTGTGCTAGAGCAAGTACCCGAAATTCTTCTTAGTTTCATCATGCATTCTTCCAGTGAATAGAAAATTGGGATCATAAATCCCGATCCTTGTAGTTTTAGAAGAATTTCCTTCAAATATTTACAATGAACCACTATATGCTCAATATCCTCAACTTGTTGACATCCCCTTTCACATAGATCATAATTTTCTATAAGTAAGAAACTCATTTGTGAAAGTTTATTTGGGATGTTAAGCCCTATGAACTTAGTCCCAAGCTAACCAAGAGGGGGGGGGGGGGGGGGTGAATTGGTATTTTAAAATTTCATTTCAACAAAAGCAATAAGATCACAAACCAAAATCAAATTACACGACAAGACAAAAACAATGCGGAAATTAAAGTGCGAAAGCAAGAAAATAATAACACATAAATTTATAGTGGTTCGGTCAACTTGACCTACGTCCACTCCTTGGAGCCACCCTCCCACGGCTAGGCGGAGAAGCCCTCACAAAGAAGTCCTTTTTTCCACCCCGACAAGGCATATAACCTATCTCCTTTTGCTTCCTCCTGAAGCTGGCAGAGAACCACAATCAAGTGTTGAAAACCTTACCTTTACCGACCATTCCACGGACAAGAAACTCTAGACGAAGAAGAAGCAGAGTGATCCTTGAAGCACCCTTGTGAATCCCCTCACAAGCTCCCCCTCACAAGATCCTCTCTCTCTCTCTCTCTCTCGCTCTCTTTCTCTCTCTCTCTCTCTCTCTCTCTCTCTCTCTCTCTCTCTCTCTCTCTCTCTCTCTCCTTAAGGTCTTCTCAGGTCAAGGTAGCAGCAAAGATTATTCAAAATGTTGAACAAGAGCTCTTAAATAGAAGAGCTTCAAAGGATATCTTTAATTGCAAGTTATCGACTATATCGTCCAGGCCGATATGGACATCGGCTTGGCCGATCAGTACAAATCTCAGAAGATCAGCTAGAGCATCACCCTGAATCCAAATTGGATGATTTAAAATTAGCTTGATCCTCCAGGCCGATCTCACGATCATCCCGACCGATCAGTTCAAATCATAGAAAAATCGTCCAGAGCATCGCCCTGAATTCGAGCTAGCCGATATTTATCATCCTGAAGTAACTAAGGTTTTTGAATAGATCGTCTTGGCTGATTCTGCGATCGTCCAGAACGATATGATTGTATCAATCAACCTTAATTACTCCCTTGATTTCCTGATCAATTAAGGCATAATTTGTGAATATCGTCCAGGCCGATAAATGATCATCAGGACTAATTATTAAAAAAATACAGTATACCTTAATTATCTATGGCGGCAACTTCTTTCTATTTTGAGCTTATCATCCTGGCCGATACACGTATCGTCCAGGATGATCTGTTAATGACGGCTGCCTTAATTAAGAATCCTTATTTAGACTTTCTATTTTAAGCCCGATCGTCCAGGACGATGTAAATATCGTCCTGGCTGATATGAGAAAAAATAGAAATTTTAAGTCTTTCAAGTGTGTGTGTAGGGTAACTTAGCATCAGTCTCTTTAACATTACAAATAGACTCAAGAAGAGAAAAAAACAAAGTACAGACTGACTCAACCCTAAACCTACGCAATCTTGAACTAGCTTCATTCATTCGTCTGATCTTCAATTCCTGAAAAGTTAGAAGTAACAAGCAGTCTAAGAGAATCAATAGTATTTATCAATCATCAAAACATAAATAATGAAAATAGATTTGCAACAATCTCTCCCTTTTTGATGATGGCAAAACACTACAAAGATAATTAGCAGTAAAATTTCGAGATCTGCAAGTGTAAAAATATCATAAACTTCTCTCCCTTTTGACATATCAAAAAGGAGGAGGGAACACAAAATTTGTTTTTTAAACAAAGGCATGAAAATGATGTAGTATTCCATGTGATTGATTTAAAAACTTGTGGGTTAATGAGTTAACAATCTCAACAATCCAAAGAATGGTAGAATATTCGGTCATGGTTACCCTTAGCTCAAAAGTTTTCTTAGGGTATAATCATCTTTTGAAATCAATGACCTAACTCAAAGAATTAATTGGATATAAAAAAAGGAATCCATCCATCACTTGGTTTAAGAAAAAAGTATCTTTATAAAATAATGAATCAAAGTAAATCTGTCACAATCGTAACACAGTCGAAACCAAGACTTTGAGAATCAAAACTTCTAAGTTCTAAAAGATTTAAAAAGAGAGAATAGATTGCTTTTGAGTGGGCTCATTTTATGCCTCTTGTCAATTGAGTGGCGCTTTACCCATCTTTTCATAGATTTTCAATTTTGGCGTCTTTGCGCTTCTTTTGTTGGCATTATTGGCCAATATATTTTTTTTTGCAAGATACATTCTCTTTAATAACCTCTTAAAAATTTATTAGTTGTGAGTATATCTTCTTAAATATTAGAGAATAGGAGCTCTCTCTCTAACATAAGGAAGAATTACCACAAACAAAATCAATAATTAAAGATAAGAGTAACGAGGGGTCTTGATGTGACAAAAAGACTTTAAACATTATGAATACAAGATAGATTTGCTTATGCAAGCTTAAGAAAAGATCTTAATTTCATACACAATCTTTAATTTGAAATAGATTTTTAATTAGAAAAGAAAACTATGCTACTAAAACGGGTTAGAGAAAGAGACACAATCACAAAATATTTTTACCATCTAAGAGATTGAGAGATGAAAAACACATTGATTACAAATTTTCAAAAACAAGGGCATGGAATGTGTTATCATTTCAGCGATGATTTTGAAAACTAAGTAAAACAGAGAGAAAAAAAGGCAAAAGAAAGTTAAAGACACTAAAAGCTAAAATTAAAAACACAAAAGTAAAAGAAAGTAATTAAAAGATCAAGTTTCATGCATTTATGTCAATCACATCCAATCTGGTCCTTAAAAAACTAAAAGTGTCGAAGGCCAGTGGTTTAGTAAAGATGTAAGCCAACTGATTTTTAGTTATCACATGGTGTAACTCAATGTCTTCCTTAGTCACATGATCTCTAATGAAGTGATGCCTAATGTCAATGTGCTTAGTCCTTGAATGTTGGATAGGATTCTTAGAGATGCATATGGCACTAGTGTTATCACAAAAGATTAAAATGGTGCCTACAGGTAATCCTAAATTCAATACCTGTTGTTTCAACGAAAGGAATTGGGCCACACAACTTCCAAGAGCGATGTACTCAGCTTCAGCAGTAGAAAGTGCAACAGAGTTTTGCTTCCTACTAGACCAAGAGACCAAAGACTGTCCAATGAATTGACAAGTTCCTGAAGTGCTTTTTCTATCCACCTTGCATCCTGCAAAATCAGAATCAGAAAAACCAATAATCTCAAAAGACGTGCTGTGTCTAGGGTACCAAATCCCTAAGCCTTGTGTCCACAAAAGGTATCTAAAAATTCTCTTAACAACAGTCATGTGGGACTCCTTAGGGTCAGCTTGAAATCTAGCACAAAGGCAAACACTAAACATAATATCAGGTCGGCTTGCAGTCAAGTAAAGTAAAGATCCAATCATGCCTCTATACTTCTTCCGATCAACAGATTTACCACTTGGGTCCTTTTCCAATGGAGCACTAGAAGTCATGGCAGTGTTAATTGGTTTAGCTTTGTCCATCTCATATTTCTTCAAAATGTCCTTTATGTATTTTGTTTGATTTAAAAAGTTTGCATCCTCTAATTGTTTTATGCTAAATCCCAAAAAGTAGGACAACTCTCCCAACAAACTCATCTAAAAAACTCTCTACGCATTATTTTAGAGAAATCATCACATAATTTTTTATTAGAAGATCCAAAGAGTATATCATCAACATAAATCTGAACAATGAGTAAATCATCTCCAACTCTCCTAAGAAAAATGGTGGTGTCTACGCTCTCTTTGACAAACTCCCTCTCTAGTAAAAATGTGCTAAGCCTCTCATACCAAGCTCTTGGTGCCTGCTTTAATCAATACAAAGCCTTTTTTAATTTAAAGATATGATTTGGAAATTGGGAACTCTCAAAACCTGAGGGTTGTTCTACAAATACATCTTCTTTTATTTCGCCATTTAAAAAGGCACTCTTGACATCCATTTGGAAAAGTTTAAATCCTTTATAACAGGCAAAGGCTAATATCACTCTAATGGCTTCCAATCTAGCTACAGGGGCAAAAGTCTCCCCAAAGTCTATCCCTTCTATTTGATTATACCCCTTAGCCACCAATCTTACTTTATTCCTAATCACCACTCTTGAATCATTCACCTTGTTCTTAAAGACCCACTTTGTCCCAACTACACTTTGTCCCTTAGGTCTTTCTTCAAGCTCCCAAACATTATTCCTTACAAATTTATTCAATTCTTCTTGCATTGCTAAAATCCAAAACTCATCAGCAAGGGCTTGGTTAATGGTGGTGGGTTCAGTCATTGAGATAAAGACAGAGTGGTTCACCTCCTTCCTAAGTCCATGTCTAGTCTTAACTCCACTAGAAGAGTCTCCTAAGATCAAATCCTTGGGCTAACTTGTAGAGTATATCCAATCTCTAGGCAAAGTGTGAGAATGTTCAACCCTTTCATCCAAATCAAAATTCTCTACTCCTTGGGTGACTTCTCCTATTCCTTCATTATTTTGGTGTTCTACCCCCTTCCCCAAATTCTCTACTCCACTAGTAATCTCTCCAATATCATCATCATCCTCAACTCCATGTTTCTTAGGATCAGACTCATCAAATACCATATGAATTGTCTCTTCCACCATTAAAGTTCTCTTGTTAAACACCCTGAAAGACTTCCCAACACTAGAATATCCCAAGAATACTCATTCATCAGATTTAGGATCAAATTTTCCCAAGTGAGACTTCCCATTATTGTGAATAAAAACCTTACAACCAAAGACATGAAGGTGAGAAAGATTGGGTGTCCTACCCTTAAGGATCTCATAGGGTGTCTTTTCTAATTTGGCTCTAACATTCACCCTATTCAACACATAATAAGCTGTGTTAATCGCTTCAACCCAAAAGTATTTTGGAAGTGAATACTCAGCAAGCATGGCTCTAGCGGTTTCCACCAAGGTCCGGTTCTTCCTTTCAGCTACCCCATTCTACTGAGGGGTCCTCGGAGCTGAAAATTTTTGGATAATCCCCTTATCCTCACAAAAAACTCCAAATCTTTCATTCTCAAACTCTCCCCCGTGATCACTATGGATGGTCAAAATCTCACAACCTAGCTTTTTCTAAATCCAAGTAGAAAATATTTTAAACTCCTCAAAAGACTCATTTTTATGTGAAAGATATTTAGTCCAAGTGAACCTTGAGTAGTCATCAACAATCACAAATCCATAGACTTTCCCTCCTAGGCTGGCAGTGCTAATAGGTCCAAACAAATCCATGTGAATGACTTCTAATGGTCTAGAGGTGCTAATATCCTTAATGGGGTGAAAGGTGGAGTGGACTTGCTTTCCTAGTTGACAAGCATCACAAAGGTGATCTTTTGAAAACTTGAGTTTGGAGACACCTCTAAGTAGGTCCTTTTGGGTGACTTTCCTAAGAGTTTTCATACTAGCATGACAAAGCCTTCGGTGCCACAACCATGAATCATCTATCACTATTTTTAGGCAAAAAGAAGCAGCACATTCAATGTTATTTAAATCAAGCATGTAGACGTTGTTGATCATCTTTTCCTGCAAAATAGTATTGTTACTTAAACTTATAATGCATGAATTTGCAAAGAATTGCACGATGAAGCCTTTGTCGTAGAGTTGACTGATGCTGAGCAAGTTGTGCTTCAATCCATCTACAAGCAAAACATTTTCAATCATAAGGTTCTTGGAATTACCAATTATACCTGCGCCTACCACCTTTTTGGTGGTGTTGTCTCCAAGAGTAACCTTGTTAAGATAGTTGCTATTTGCATGCTTTATATTTTTGCAACTTGTATTGTTTTGATGATTCCAAATATTATTGTTCAAATGTGTAGTTATCTCTTAATAATTTTAGAAGATTTGTATTTTTTCTTGTGTGTACTAACATTTCAGGAAAATCTAACTCCAGACAACGAAGACTTCAAATCTAAATTCAGCATGAGATACTTTGTGAATTTGAAGCTTGTATTTTTCTTTGAAATAAACTTGAAAGGGAGTGATTGTAATTGAGTGAATAAAAACATGCACACACACATAAGGAGATTATATAAAATTTATACTGATCGTACGGGATGATATCAGTTCGTACGGAATGATCAGACAGTTATATCCTATTAAGATCACATGGAACGAATAGGAACTGGGCAGAAAATTTTTTCTAAGTCCTATTCGTCCAGGCCGAAATTAAATATCGTCCAGGACGATCTGCTCTCTGTAGAATTTTCATCCAGACAAAATTAAATATCGTCTAGAACGATCTACTATCTGTAGAATTTTCGTCCAGACGAAATTCAATATCATCCAGGACGATCTGCTCTCTATAAGAATTTTGTCTAGACGAAATTAAATATCGTTCAGGATGATCTGGTCTCTGTAAAAATTTTGTCCGGACGAATCAATTTTCGTCCAGACGATACAACTGACTTAGAACGGTTTTTTCTGTAGTTTTTAGAACCGACCTTGTAATAACCGTTCGTACAGGACAAACTTTGTTCGTACGGGACGATCAGCTTGTATGAAAACATTTCGTACACATATACAAACATGTTTGTTTCAAGGCTTTTAAGTAATATCATTTAGGACACGGGACAATCAACTGCGTACAGAATTGAAAACTTGCAGTTTTTGGGTGGTTTTTCTTGTCTTTTATATATATAGTCCAAATTAGACTGCCACCCAATCTTTTTGTCATTTGATCTTCGTGCCTCTTGAGAGAATAGCCAATGAGAGAGTGTAAGAGTGCATTCAAAGGAGGATTCCTACCACTGGAGCGTGAAGGCTTCACTTGGAGTTTAAAGGTAAGAATCTCTACTTGTGAATTAGGATTACTTCACTCTTTTCTTCCTTCCATCTAGATTTCTTGTGAGAAGATCTGTCAAGGAGATCCAGTTCACTGCCGACACTTGGAGAGTGTGAATAGCCGAAGGGTTCTCTGCCTACACTTGGAGAGTGTGAACAGACGAAGGGTTCTCTGCCCACACTAGGAGAGTGTGAAAGGATGAAGGGTTCTCTGCCCACACTAGGAGAGTGTGAAAAGACGGATGGTTCTCTGCCAACACTAAGGATTGTGTAAAAGGACGACGATTCTCTGCCGCACTGGGTAGTGGTGAAAAGAGTGTTTTGTAAAGGCTTCTCCGCCTTGCTGTGGGTGCAAAAGAAGAGTCACTATTGGTATTAGTGAAATACTCAGAGGGTGCCTCTGGGGAGTGGATGTAGGTCTGGTTTAGACCGAACCACTATAAATCTGGTGTCATTTACTTTACTGTTTTTACTTTTCCGCATTTTTATTTTTGGTTTAAAAAACTCTGTGGTTGAAAAATGTTTTCTATAAAAACTTAATAAAAATTTCATTTCGGTTTAACACATTTTCAAAGAGGGTTTAAATTTTTAAAATACTAATTCAGCCCCCCTCTTGGTAGCCTTAGGACATTAACTTAGGTCTAACAACCTATTTACTAGACTCAACAAGTGGTATCAGAGCTTTGTTTCAAAATCATAAGTTTAAAGTATTTTTTTATTAACGTAGATGGCTATATTCGGAAACCAAAACACACATGAAGGTTACTCTATAACTAGACCTCCACTATTTGACAATATACCTTCTGATTTTTGGAAAACACGCATGTCTACTTTCTTACAGTCACTTGATTATCGTATGTGGATCCTAGTCCAGGAAGGTTACACAAAACCAACTAGATTAGTTGATGGAGTTAGGGTAGAAATACCTTTTGCAGATTGGACTATAGAAGAATGTGACTTAGCACAACTAAATGCTAAATGTTTAAATAGCTTCTTTTGTGCTTTAAAATCTGAAGACTACATGCGGGTTTCCACTTGCAAAAGTGGAAAGGACATATGAGATAGATTTTGTATAACTTATGAAGGGACTAATGAGGTTAAGCAATCAAGACTCAATATCTTGTTACATGACTATGAATTGTTTCGCATGAAATCAAATGAATCTATTTCTGACATGTACATAAGATTCACACAAATTGTCACTTCTTTGCATGCACTAGGTAGGGAATTAACTAATGTTGAAATGGTTAATAAAATTCTTCGTTGTTTACCTACTGCTTATGATGCTAAAATTACTGTAATTATAGAGTCTAAAGATCTAAACATTTATTCTATTGACAATCTTCTTGGTTCACTTATTACTTACGAGCAAGGAGTAAGTCAAAGAAAGATTGATGCAGGTGAACCACGAAAGGAGAAGAATATTGCACTAAAAGTGGAAGAGTCAGAGAGTGAACACTCACAACCTGAGGATGAAGACGATATTGCTTTGATGACTAGACAATTCAGAAGCTTTTTAAGGAGGAACCAGAATAGACGCCAGCAATGGAATAGAGATATGTATAATAGAAATGACAAGGTTTCTAAAGAAGTGATTTATTATAAATGCAGGAAACCAGGTCATATCAAGACTGACTGCCCAAAACTCAAAGCGACTCCTAACAAGGAGAAGGTTGAGGAGAAACCAATTGTAAAGAAGGGCAAAAAGAAGTTTCAAAGAGCTTTCTGGGCGGACTCAGCTTCATACTCATCTGAGACTGAAAAAGAAGAAAAAGTCACCAACCTTTACTTGATGGAAGATAATGTTGATCAATCAGATCAAGAAGAGGTATGTGACTTAACCTATGATGAATTATTTAAAGTTTCTAAACACATGCATAATGCATATAGAAAAATTAAAAAGATGCATGCTAGTGTAAGTTTTGAATTATAAGAGCTTAAGAAGGAACATGAAATCCTTAGGAAAGATCATGCATTAATAGATAACCACCACATGAAACTTCTTGACGAATATGATGACTTGAATAAGAATTTTGAGAATTTAAAATCATCCTATGCTGATCTTGAAAAAGAATTTAAAAATTTTAAGGATGAATTTGAGAGCAAAACATATCGAATCAATTATTCAAATCGAATCTTGGAAGATATGAATTCATTTTATAAACTGATAATAAGAGCTCTTGAGGATAATAGGAAATCCCCAAAACATAATTTATTAAGCATAAGTCAGCTATGTGATAAGGGCTATATTATAAAATTGTTACCTACTACTGCATAATAAGCCTAAATGGGAAAAATGTTTTAAATGGAAAAAGGGTAAACAATGTTTACATGCTAGATTTTAATTGTATTCAATCCCCTACTAATTTTTATTTAAAAACTGTTTCTGATGAATCATGGCTTTGGCATAGGAGACTTTGTCATTATAGTATGAAAAATCTTAGGAGAATTACCCAAAAGAACTTAGTGAGAGGTATACCAAAACTAGACTTTACTAAGGACTACCTTTGTGATGCATGTTAATTAGGAAAACAAGTTAAGTCCTCTTTTAAGTCTAATAAGGATCATAGAACTAGTAAACCATTGGAAATTCTTCACATGGATCTTTTTGGACCTGTATGAACTATAAGTCTAGGAGAGAAGGTATACGGATTTGTTATAGTGGATGATTTCTCAAGATTCACTTGGGTTAGATTTCTTTTTCATAAGAGTGAATCATTTGAGGAATTCAAAAAATTTTTGACTTGGATTCAAAGGAAACTAGGGAGTGAAATAATTTCTATACAAAGTGATCTTGGAGGAGAATTTGAAAATGAAAGATTTGAAAATTTCTATAAAGAAAAAGGGATTGATCACAATTTTTCTGCACCTAGAACCCCTCAACAAAATAGGGTAGTTGAGAGGAAAAACAGAATATTAATAGAAGTCGCCCGAGCACTGTTGGCAGAATACTCACTTCCTAGATATTTTTGGGCTGAGGCAGTTAGCACTGCATGTTATGTTCTGAATAGGGTGAATGTGAGATCAAATTTGAATAAAATGCCCTATGAGTTGCTAAAAGGTAGAACACCTAATTTGTCTCATTTGCATGTTTTTGGTTGCAAGGTGTTCATTCCTAATAAAGAAAAATCTGCCTTATGAAAATTTGATCCAAAATCAGATGAAGGAATTTTTGTTGGATATTCAAGTGTTGGAAAATCTTATAGGGTATTCAACAAAAGAACTTTGATCATTGATAAAATCACACATGTTGTATTTGATGAATCTGGATATTTGGAAGAGCCGAATGTTGTTGAAGATGAGATTGAGGAAAACTCCCAAAAGATAGATAGAATAAATTTGGAAGAAAATGTGGAAGAGAATTTGGAAAGAGAAAACCCTTTGCCTAGAGATTTGAGATTTTCTAAAAATAACCCAAGGGAATTGATTATAGGTGAACCGAGTGAGGGTGTTAGAACTAGGCATGGATTAAACAAGGAAGTCAATCATTCAGCCTTTATTTCAACTATTGAACCCACTAACATTGATCAAGCACTTTCTGATGAATTTTGGATATTGGCCATGCAAGAAGAGTTGAATCAATTTGTAAGAAATGAAGTTTGAGAATTAACTTTAAGGCCAAAAGATCAAAGTGTTGTTGGAACCAAGTGGGTGTTCAAAAATAAAATGAATGACTCAGGAGTAGTCATTAGAAATAAAGCTAGATTAGTTATTAAGGGGTATAATCAAATTGAAGGAATTGATTTTGAGGAAACTTTTGCCTATGTAGCTAGACTTGAAGCAATTAGGGTTTTACTTGCTTTTGCCTGTTTTAAAGGTTTTAAATTGTTTCAAATGAATGTCAAAAGTGCCTTTTTAAATGGGGTAATTGAGAAAGATGTTTTTGTAGAACAACCTCCAGGTTTTGAAAATTCTAAATACCCAAATCATGTTTTCAAGTTAAAAAAAGCATTATATGGATTGAAACAGACACCTAGGGCTTGGTATGAAAGGTTAAGCACCTTCCTACTTGAAAGATCTTTTGAAAAAGGAAGTGTGGATACAACTCTTTTTTTAAAGAAATTTGAAAAGGATATACTCATTGTTCAAATTTATGTGGATGATATCATTTTTGGATCTTCAAACAAAAATCTTTGTGATGATTTTTCTAAAATAATGAGTAGTGAATTTGAAATGAGTCTAATGGGAGATTTAAATTACTTTCTAGGCTTTAGCATTAAGCAACTTGAGGAAGGAACATTTCTTAATCAAACTAAATATGTTAAGGACATCCTCAAAAAATATGAAATGGACAATGCTAAACTTGTTAGTACACCAATGAGTTCCTTAGTTCAGTTGGATAAGGACCTTAAGGGAAAATTTGTTGATCAAAAGAAATTTAGAGGGATAATTGGATCTTTACTTTATTTGACTGCTAGCTGACCAGATATTATGTTCAGTGTTTGCTTATGTGCTAGATTTCAATCAGATCCAAAAGAATCACATTTGACAGTAGTGAAAAGGATTTTAAGATACTTACTAGGAACTCAGAACTTAGGAATTTGGTATCCTAAGTTTAGCTCTTCATTTGAAATTATGGGTTACTCAGATTATGACTTTGCAGGCTGTAGAGTGGATAGGAAAAGCACTTCTGGAACATGTCAATTCATTGGAAATTCATTAGTTTCACGGTCTAGTAGAAAACAAAATTCAGTGGCCCTATCTACTACAGAAGCAGAATACATTGCATTAGGAAGTTGTGTGGCACAAGTACTTTTGTTAAAATAACAGTTGATTGATTTAGGATTAAGTATAGGCACTATTCTAATTTATTGTGACAATACTAGTACTATTTGCATTTCTAAAAATCCTATTCAACATTCTAGAACCAAACACATTGACACAAGGCATCATTTCATAAGGGATCATGTATCCAAGGGAGAAATTGAACTTACTCATGTTTCAATTGAAAATCAACTTGCAGACATTTTTACAAAACCTTTAGCCTTTGATACTTTCAGTACATTAAGAACAAAGCTTGGTGTGATTGATTTAAATGCTTAAATAAAAATATTTTTGAAACATTGATATTTATGTTTTAGTAGTTTATGTTTTTATAATTTTTATTTTTGTGATTTTATTTTTGTGTGTTTTGAGTGATTTTATTTTTAGAGTCTGTGCTTTTGTCATAATGTAGTGTGATTTGTATTCTGTTTGAATAAAAATTCAAAAATCCAAAAATATGGAAATCGTCCGGGACAAAATTTTTCGTACGGGACGATGTGTGTAAAAATCAATTTGCATGAAATGAATCGTCTTGAGAACAGTGTTTAATGTAGTTCGTCTGTACGATCTGATGATTGTCCAGAAAGAAATATTTTTTTTTTAAACGTCGGCACGATTGAATGCAGCAGTTGAGTGGATAAGGCAGTTTTAATTATGAAGTTCGTCCGTACGAAATTTTTTCGTGTAAAAGTCTGTATGAAAGGACGCATCAGAATTTAGTTGATTATGAAAAGCCGTTACATTTTGGACGAATTTGATCGTTTGTACGAAATTTTTTTGTCCAGACGAACGATAATTTTCGTCCAGGACAAACTGTTTTCGTCCAGGACGAACGCATCATTTTCTTTAAATAAGAAGACTTTCTAACTCAACAATCACATCTCCAAACTTCACTTTCAATCCCTTTCAACTTCAAATCGACAATGGCCTCCTCAAGCAAGAGACAAAAGGTGTTAGCGAAGAAACCCCACAGGATTTCCTCTAAAAACTTCCTTTTAAAAGAAAATGAGTAATCCTTTCTTCGTTTTGCCTCTGCTAAAATCACACCTTCTCGCATTCTGATTCGAAGCAAGATTAACTTCAAGGTAATGCACCTTTTTGCTTCAACTTAGTTTGGATTTATTCTTTCTCTCGTCCACCTCTACAACAAATAAACCTTTCTCTATTTCCTAACCAATATGAGTTTCAATTCCGACCACTCCTCTATAAGTTCTTTTATTTTCAAACAAAAAGTTGAAATCACTAAGCATGACTTACGTGCCTTTCTTAACTTAAGAACTGAAGGTCTTAGAGCCCACACCCTTATGAACGATAACACCTTCAAGTGGTATGAAATCAATAAGGTGATTAGAGGAAATGGCTTAACTTATCATATTACTAGAGTTTCTGGAATGACCAAAAATGCTCGAATAATCCAGCACCTTAGATCTTCTATTATTCCAAAAGCTGGTGATAGGATCAATATTATCCCACTCCTTTCTGTTGTGACTTTTTTGATTATGAGTGGTAAACCTATCGATGAAGCCCAACGTATCTTAGACCATCTTTATGGACTTTCAGAAATTGGGCATGCAGAACAGAAAAGAAAAAGGAATATTTCATTAGGACACTTAGTTACCTATGTTTTGGAAAAGAAATATAATTTAGTGCATCCTGATGATGAATATGAAGAGCCGGTCTGCTACAATGATGCTTCTTTCAGAGTAATTTTCAAAGAGGAAAAAGGGAAAGCACATGCCAGTGCTTCTGAAGAAGAAGAAGAAGGAGAGGAAACTTCTGCACCTCAATCATATTATCAGAATTTGACTGAGAACATTGATAGACTTGAGACTCATTTTGATCAAAGATTTGATCAAATTGATGCTCAACTTCTGGAGCAGCAACAGGACATTGGTAGTATCAGAAATGAAGTTCATGAAATCAATACCAATGTTAAGTTGATGACTTCCTACTTCAACCTATTTGGTGGTATTCCTCCTCCTCCTCCAAAAGAATAGAGATATGAGTGATGATTTTCTTTATGTTTGTTGTATTTTTGTTTGTATTAGTGTTTGTTCTAGTGTTTGTTTTAGTTGTGTTTGTTTGCTTTAATTTTTTTTAAAAAAAGTTCAGTGTATTTTTCTTTTAGTTTTTTTTATTGATATTATGAAATGATCTTGTAATCTCTTTCATCAATATAAATGTTTGTTGTAGTTGATTTAAATTTGGTTTGTTTTTGAAATGTGTTTAGTTTTTATGAATTTCATTAGTCTTTTAATTCTTAATTGTGCTTAAATTAAATTGTAATTTAAGATTAATTTTATTAGAAAATCTAGTCTTTCTAAATTTAAAATTTATTTATAACTTGTTATAATTAGAATTTTTAATTTCATGTCTATTTATTTAGATTACATAAAAATTAATATTATTATTGCAATTTAGATGTGTTCTTATTATGTATTTCTTTGCTCAAGTGATATTTATGCACTTAGAAAAATTTGAAATTTTAGATTATTGATCTTGGAAAGAATTGGTTTCAATTACTCTTGAAAAATTATACAAAGAGTACAAAAATCAAAAGGAATGCGCAAAGGTTCACAAATGTGAAAAAGAGGCACAAAATAAGCTCAATGTAAAAAGATGCACAAAAATGTGCCAAAAATTTGAAAAAGATGCGCAAAGCGCCACATGTGGTAATTCTCTTCTTTCCAGATTCTTTCAATCTCTTAATTCAAATTAATCTTATGTTCATTTATATTTCTATTGAACTTTGAAATATAGAATTTTTATTCATCTCTCTTGTAATAATTTTCTATATCTCAAATGTCTAAATTGAATCATGTCTTTGATAAATTCTTCTTACTTACACAGTTATATCACTTCTTAAATTCTATGAATTTCTATGATTTACCTAATGTTATTAGTTTTAGATTGCATATCTTATGTCAATCACTCTTTAGATTAAATTTTCAAATGGATTTCATATCATTACATACATTTCTTGTCTATTTCTTCCTCACTTTTTGTTGTTGTCAAAAAGGGGGAGAAATTATTGTGTTTGTTTGTATTTTGATTTTGTGTCATTTAGCTTGTGTTATTATTTTTTTTATTATCTTTTTTTTTGTTAAATTTTTAAAAAAAAAAACAAACAAAAAACAAAAATATTGTTCTTTAATTTAAAATGTCTCCTTATTTTCATGTATTCATCAATTCAGGGAGAGTTTAGGAGATTTTTTTTTTTAATTTGAGATCATACAAACAATAATTGTTTTGCCATCATCAAAAAGGGAAAGATTATTAAGATAGTTGTTATTTGCATACTTTACATTTTTGCAACTTGTATAGTTTTGATGATTCTAAATATTATTGCTCAAATGTGTAGTTATCTTCTAATAATTTTAGAAGATTTGTATTTGCTCTTGTGTGTACTAATATTTTAGGAAAATCTAACTCCAGACTACGAAGACTTCAAATCTAAATTCAACATGAGATACTTTGTGAATTTGAAGCTTGTATTTTTCTTTGAAATAAACTTGAAAGGGAGTGATTGTAATTGAGTGAATAAAAATATGCACACACACATAAGGATATTATATAAAATTTATACTGATTGTACGGGATGATATCAGTTCGTACGGGACAATCAGACAGTTATCTCCTATTAAGATCACATGGAATGAATAGGAACTGGGCAGAAAAATTTTGCTAAGTCCTATTCATCCAGGACGAAATTAAATATCGTCCAGGATGATATGCTCTCTGTAGAATTTTCGTCCAGATGAAATTAAATATCGTCCAGGACGATCTGCTCTCTGTAAGAATTTCATCCAGACGAAATTAAATATCATCCAGGATGATCTGGTCTCTGTAAAAATTTTGTCCGGATGAATCAATTTTCGTCCAGACGATACAACTGACTTATAACGGTTTTTTCTGTAGTTTTTAGAACCGACCTTGTAATAACCGTTCGTACCGGATGAACTTTGTTCGTACGGGAAGATCAGCTTGTACAAAAACATTTCGTACACATACAAATAGGTTCATTTCAAGGCTTTTAAGTAATATCGTCCAGGACGATCCATGATCGTATGGGACGATCAACTGCGTACAAAATTAAAAACTTACAGTTTTTGGGTGATTTTTCTTGTCTTTTGTATATATAGTCCAAATTAGACTGCCACCCAATCTTTTTGTCATTTGATCTTCGTGCCTCTTGAGATAATAGCTAAGGAGAGAGTATAAGAGTGCATTCAAAGGAGGATTCCAACCACTGGAGCGTGAAGCCTTCACTTGGAGTTTAAAGGTAAGAATATCTATTTGTGAATTAGGATTACTTCACTCTTTTCTTTCTTCCTTCTAGATTTCTTGTGAGAAGATCTGTCAAGGAGATCTGGTTCGCTGCCGACACTTGGAGAGTGTGAATAGCAGAAGGGTTCTCTGCCTACACTTGGAGAGTGTGAACAGACGAAGGGTTCTCTGCCCACACTAGGAGAGTGTGAAAGGATGAAGGGTTCTCTGCCCACACTAGGAGAGTGTGAAAGGACGGACGGTTCTCTGCCAACACTAAGGATTGTGTAAAAGAACGACGGTTCTCTGCCGCACCGAGTAGTGGTGAAAAGAGTGTTTTGTAAAGGCTTCTCTGCCTTGTTGTGGGTGCAAAAGGAGAGTCACTATTGGTATTAGTGCAATACTCAGAGGGTGCCTCTGGGGAGTGCATGTAGGTCTGGTTTAGACTGAACCACTATAAATCGGGTGTCATTTACTTTACTATTTTTACTTTTCCGCATTTTTATTTTTGGTTTAAAAAACTATGTGGTTGAAAAACATTTTCTATAAAAACTTAATAAAAATTTTCATTTCGGTTTAACACATTTTCAAAGAGGGTTTAAATTTTTAAAATATCTATTCACCCCCCCTCTTGGTAGCCTTGGGACATTAACTTAGGTCTAACAACCTATTTACTAGACTCAACAAACCTTGCCTCCAGTCCTGGACTCTAGTACCACAAACTGATTAACATCACCAGTAATATGTCGAGAGCATCCACTGTCCAGGTACCACATACTCTCACGAGGTCTTTTGTGAGAGCTCTCCTACAAAATTACCAAATGTTAGATTTAGGAACTCAAGCAAGTTTGGGTTCCTTCTTATGAAGAGTAGAATGTAATGCATGTGTGGTATGTTGTGGATCATGCACCTTGGGTATCCACACCCAATGTGTACTATGGTGGACTGTGTAAGTTTGTGAATCTTCAGGAAAACATCTAACTCCAGGAAAAGGATTTCTTAAGTGGTTTGAGTTATAATGCCTCTTCTTAGGTTTTGGCAATTGATCAAAAGTAGATGTCATCCTAGTTTTCTTACATGTTTCTAATTCATTTTGAATCTTCAAATTTGTGCTCTTTAAGACCTCATTTTCAATTCTCAAAATTTTCTCCATCTCTTTAAACTTCTTAAAATCAGATTCAAGTGATGTGTGTGAAACTATTAATGCTTCATGCTTTTCAGCTAATTCATAATAATTTTTACTTAACTCATCAAATTCATAAAGTAAAGTCATATGATTTGAATCAATCATTTGATGGTCTTTAGTTAAAATTTCATGCTCCTTTTGTAGATTCAAAAATTCTAATTTCAAGCTAGCATGTGTTTTCTTTAATTTCCTATATGATGCATGGATTTTTTCTGAAACTTCAAGAAGTTGATCGTAGGATAGTTCACATACCTCTTCTTGATCAAGATTGTCGTCTGCCATCAAGCACACTTTTGATGTCTCATCTTCTATGTCCGTCTCTGATGAATCCGATGCCGAATCTACCCAAAATGCTTTTTGTACTCTCATATTGTCCTTCTTTAGCTTAGATTTCTCCTTATCCTTTTCTTTGTTTGAGTGATCTTTAAGTGTAGGGCAATCAGTTTTCACGTGTCCTGATTTCCTGCATTCATAACAAACGACATCAGAAGATCCTTTAGAATATTTATGATCCTTACCTTTTCTCTAATGATACTTTTGCTTCTTCCTTAGAAAGCTTTTGAATTGCCTTGTGATGAAGGCAACTCCATCGCTTTCAGACCCGAAGGATTCATAATCTTATTTGTGTGCCTTTAGTGCAACTGTTTTCTCCTTCTTCTTCTCACCTACATCAAGATTTCTTTGATTCACCCCTTGCTCATAAGCAATGAGTGAGCCAAGTAAGTTATCAATAGAATAAGTGTTCAAATCCTTAGATTCAGTGATTGCAGTGATTTTAGCATCATATGACGAAGGCAAGCATCTCAAAATCTTGTTTACTTTTTTATAGTTTGAAAGTTCTTTTCCTAATGCATGCAATGAAGTAACTATCTGAGTAAACCTAGTATATATGTCAGAAATTGATTCATGAGGTTTCATGTGAAAATGTTTATAGTCATGCAAGAGAATATTCAAACGGGATTGTTTAACTTCATTAGTGCCTTCATAGGTGATACATAATTTATCCCAAATTTTTTTACCAGTTTTGCAAGTGGAGACACGCATGTAATCCTCAGATTTTAAAGCACAGAAAAAATAGTTCAAACATTTTGCATTCAATTGAGCTAAATCTCGTTCATCGAAAGTCCATTCAGTAAAAGCAACTTCAGTTTTAACACCATTAATTTCACGAGAAGGTGGAGAATAACCTTCTTTGATAAGCATCTACATGCGATAATAGTAGATAGTAAAAGTGTTGACATGCGGGTTTTCCAGAAATCAAAAGGTAGGTTATCAAATAGGGGAGGTAGGGTAATAGAATACCCTTCCATAGTGTTACGATTCCTAAGGTTAGCCATGGATCAAAATCAAAAAGTTTTCAAACTTAAATTTTTTGAATCCCGCTCTTATACCACTTGAAAGTTTGTTTGGGATGTTAAGCCCTATGAACTTAGTCCCAAGCTAACCAAGAGGTGGGGATAATTGGTATTTTAAAATTTCTTTTCAACAAAAGCAATAAGATCACAAACCAAAACTAAATCACACCACAAGACAAAAACAATGCGGAAATTAAGGTGTGGAAGCAAGAAAATAATAACACAGAAATTTATAGTGGTTCGGTCAACTTGTCCTACGTCCACTTCTTGGAGGCACCCTCCAAGCATCGCACTACAAAACGTGTCTCTCCTTTAGCCCCTACGGCTAGGCGGAGAAGCCCTCACAAAGAAGTCCTTTTTGCCACCCCAGCAAGGCAGAGAACCTATCTCCATTTGCTTCCTCCTGAAGCTGGCAGAGAACCACAATCCAGTGCTGAAAACCTTACCTCTACCGACCCTTTCACGGACAAAAAACTGTAGACGAAGAAGAAGCAGAGCGATCCTTGAAGCACCCTTGTGAATCCCCTCATAATCTCCCCCTCATTAGATCCTCTCTCTCTCTCTCTCTCTCTCTCTCTCTCTCTCTCTCTCTCTCTCTCTCTCTCTCTCTCTTTCTCTCCTTAAGGTCTTCTCAGGTCAAGGTAGCAGCAAAGATTATTCAAAATGTTGAATAAGAGCTCTTAAATAGAAGAGCTTCAAAGGAGCTCATTAATTACAAGATGCCGACTATATCGTCCAGGCCGATATGGACATCGGCCTGGCCAATCAAAACAAATCTCAGAAGATTGGCCAGAGCATCGCCCTGAATGTAAACTGGACGATTTAAAATTAGCATGATCATCCAAGCCAATCTCACGATCATCCCGGCCGATCAGTTTAAATCAGAGGAAAATCATCCAGAGCATCGCCCTGAATTCGAGCTGGCCGATATTTATCATCCTGAAGTAACTAAGGTTTTTGAATAGATCGTCATGGCCGATTCTGCAATCGTCCAAGACGATATGATCGTATCAATCATCCTTAATTACTCTTTTGATTTCCTGATCAATTAAGGCATAATTTGTGAATATCGTCCAGGCCGATCAATGATCGTCCGGGTCGATTATTAAAAAATATAGTATACCTTAATTGTCTATGGCAGTAATTTCTTTCTATTTTGAGCTTATCATCCTGGCCGATACACGTATCATCCAGGATGATCTGTTAATGACAGATGCCTTAATTAAGAATCTTTTTTTAGACTTTTTGTTTTAAGCCCGATCATCCAGGACAATGTAAATATCATCCTGGCCTATATGAGAAAAAATAGAAATTCTAAGTCTCTCAAGTGTGTGTGTGTAGTGTTACTTAGCATCAGTCTCTTGAAAATTACAAATAGACTCAAGAAGAGAAAAAAACAAAGTACAGACTGACTTAATCCTAAACCTACGCAATCTTGAACTGTCTTCGTTCATTTGTCTGATATTCGATTCCTTAAAAGTTAGAAGTAACAAGCAGTCTTGGAGAATCAATAGTGTTTGTCAATCATCAAAACATAAGTCATGAAAATAGATTTGCAATAATTTATTGGGATTGAAAACTTGCTCATCCTCCACCAAAATAACTCCACTCGAGGGTTTAATTTTAACTTTTTAAGCCAAGTCGAGTGAAGGTTTGTTAGGGATGTTAAGTCCTATAAAACTGGCTCAAAGCTAATTAAAAGAGAGGGTGAATTGGACAACCTTAAAACCAAAGATAAAACTCCAACCAAAATCACCATAAACAAAGTGCGGAAGAAAAATAAATGCGGACGCGATAATAAGAAAAGAACACACCGAATTTATAGTGGTTCGATCAGACCTTGACCTACGTCCACTCCTTGGAGGCACCCTCCAAGTATTGCACTAAAAACGTGACTCTCTTTTAGCCCCCACAGCTAGGCGGAGAAGCCCTTACAAAATCACTTCCACCTTCCCCGGTGCGGCGGAGTCGCCGGGTCCTTTGACACCAAAGAGATCTTCTTCTTTGGTGAACTTACCTCGAGACAAGCCTTGAATCAAATGGTACTAAGGTGCGAGTTCGCCGAAGCAACCGTGTGGAATCCCCTCCACACTCCCTTGAGTTCCTCCCCCTCACAGTATCTTCTCCCTCTCAAACTTCACCCTTTCCTCTCTCCCTTTCAAGCTCTCTCTTCAAGTTTCCCCCATAAGAACGAAGCTACAATGACTGCCAAAGACACTTACAAAGTCCCTTGTCAAGCTTAAATAGAAGAGCTGAAAATGATCTCATTAATGCAAGTTGCCGACATTATCGTCCATGACGATAGGCATATCATTCTGGCCGATTAGTTCAAATTTAGCTCAACGGCCTGGGACAATTTGGGACGATCGAAAGAAAATTGGTTACATCATCCTGGCCGATATCACGATCGCCCAGGCCGATTAGTTTAAAACCAATTTCAATCATCCTGATCATAGCCTTGAATTCAAGCTGTCCGATGTAGATCGTCCAGGATATCGTCCCGGCCGATCAGGCGATTGTCCCGGCCGATGTGATTGTATCAATCAACCATTAATGCTTTCCAAAGATACCAGATCAATTTAGGTATAATTGAGTTAGATCGGCCTGGATGATATAAATATCGTTTTGATTGATTTCCTAAAACAAATTATTCCTAAACTGATTATGGCGGTTGATTCTTTCTGAATTAAGACTATCGTCCTGGCCGATATATGTATCGTCCAGGCTGATATCAATGACGGCTGCCTTAAGGAGGATGCCCTAATTAGGGTTTCTAATTTTGGACATATCAACCAGGATGATATAAATATCATCCCGGCCGATATTACCAAAAATAGAAATCTTATAGGGAACAACAAAAAATCTTCCAAGTTACAAATCAATTGATCCCACACCAAATACAACAGACTCAAGAAAGGAAAAAGATTACAAACTGACACAGACCTGGTCTACCCAATCTTGAGCTGGTTCCAAATTGCAGTCTGATCGTGTGGACCTGAAACGTTAGCACAAAAGGCAATCGTAGAGAAATAAGGAATGTTTGCTATCATCAAAATCATAAACCATTGATCCGCAACAATCTCCCCCTTTTTGATGATGGCAAACAATTCAATTTGAATTTTCAAAAAGAATAATTTCTCCTAATCTCCCCCTCACTAGAATAACACTTTTAAAAAATAGGGGATATGAAAATATTTTTGTTGTTTTTAATTTTTTGAAAACAAGATACAAATACGATAACAGTACAAAAATTCAACAATGCATAGTTCATAAAAGGTTAGAAATTCATAATTTGATAATCCCAACTCAAGTTCTTTAAAAAAGGTAAAAACTTTTTGATTCAAGATCTAAATCAAGGAAAAAATTAGAGAAAGAAATATTAATTTTTCCAAAACTCCTTCCATAAAATATATCTAATAGAAGATCAATGCATAAATTTTTTAATCAAGAATCAAGATTTTCAAACTCAAGTATCGAAAGTATCAAGGGTTTTCTTAAACTTTTTAAGAAGTACAATAATGGTAAGCATTAACTTTGTGGGCTCATTTTATGCCTCTTGACAATTGGTTGGCGCACTGCGCAACTTTTGATACACTTTGTGTATTCTATATTTTCAAGTTGGCATCTTTGCGCATCTTTTTATTTCCGACATCATTGGCCAATTTTGTTTTAATATGCTTCCTTTCTTAATTCTTAAAAACAAAGGAAACCCCATCTTAGTGACAAAGCGAATTGCTTGATTAAGAAAATTATGAGTTAGATTCAAAAACTTGCAAAAGATTTCTATGCGATAAATAAAATGTAGGGAGATAAAAAAATTTATTTCAAAACCGAATTTAAAATATGAAAAAGATTTTAAATCAAAAGTAGGATAACATTTTTTAGAAAACAGGGATTGAGAGTTAAAAATAAATGAGTTTCCTTCATTTGACTATTTTAGAGAAGTCAAACACAACTTACCAAAGATTTCAAGAAAAAATAGGAAGTAGATTTCTCATTTTTAGAAAAGTGAATGTGTGTGTTGATCAAAAAAAAACTTTCACGAAAACAAAAATTTCAAAGAATAAACAAAACAAAAACATAAAAATAAAAAGGAAATACACAAAAACACAACACAAAAACATGAAAGGCTCTTAACCATTATCTCTCTCCTGGTCTAATGCTTCAGAGACCAGATCTGCCCATGAGATTTTTTGCCTTTCATTATTTCCCCAGTTTGAATTTTGCTTCGCCTTGCCCTTTTCTTTCGTAGGAAGAATTCTTAAATTAGGGCACTGATTTTTCATATGTCCAGGCTTCCTACATCGAAAGCAAATAACGTTAGAAGAAATATGGACATCCTTATCATTTTTACTTTTTTTCCACTTTTGCTTATGCTTTGGTGAGCTTTGTGATTTGCTTAACAAGTCATTGCATTCGTCACCAACTAAGCAATCTTTTTCCATATCTTCAGCTTTTAGAGCAATCGTTTCACCTGCATCCAAAAGTCTTTGACCCAAACTTTGCTCGTAGGCAATGAGTGAGCCAATCAAATTATCAATAGAATAATCATTCAAATCTTTTGATTCATAAATAGCAACAAGTTTGGCATCAAATTTTTCAAGTAAATAATAAAGAATTTTATTGACTTTTTCAAAATTTGAAAACTCTTTTCCTAAGGCATGCAATGATGTTACAATTTGAATAAACCTAGTGTACATGTCTAAGATTGTCTCATAAGGTTTCATGGAAAATAATTCAAAATCATGCATTAACAAATTCAATTTGGATTGCTTGATTTCACTAGTGCCTTCGTATATGGTGTGTAATTTATCCCAAACCTCCTTATCGATAGTGCACGTGGATACTAACATAAAATCATAAGAATTTAAAGCACAGAAAAAGAAATTTAAAGACTTTGCATTCAATTGAGCATTGAGTTGTTCTTCCCTGTTCCATTGACTAAAAGGAATATCAATTTTAACTCCATTAATAATTCGTGACGGTGATGATTAACCAGTTAAAATCATATGCCACATACGAAAATCTATCGATTGCAAGAAAATAGACATGCGAGTTTTCCAAAAATTAAATGATATATTTTCAAATAAAAGAGGTCTGGTGATTGAATAACCTTCCGCAACATTACAATTAGCCATGGATCAAAATTCAAAAGCTTTTAAAAACTTAATTTTTGAAAGCCACTCTGATACCACTTGAAGGTTCGTTAGGGATGTTAGGCCCTATAGAACTAGCCCAAAGCTAATTGCTTTCCAAAACTGCCTTAAAAATTTTGAAAAAATTGCTCTAGATCGTCCAGGATGATATTTTATAGTCCAGGACGATCCACCGGGACGATGTCCAAAAATAAGATTTTCCTAAGTAGATATGGCGGCAGATTCTTGCTGAATTGAGCCGATCGTTCTGGCCGATAAAAAATCATCCAGGACGATGTGTTTTGCATAAAGACGGCTGCTTTAATGAGGATGCCCTAATTAGGGTTTCTACTTTTATCAGATCGTCTAGGATGATATAAATATCATCCCGGACGATGTTACTAAAAATAGAAATCTTTTAGGGAACAACAAAAAATCTTTCAAGTTATAAATCATCAGATGCCACACCAAATAAAATAGACTCAAGAAAGGAAAAAGATTACAAACTGACACAGACCTAGTCTACCCAATCTTGAGCTGGTTCCAAATTGCAGTCTGATCGTGTGGACCTGAAACGTTAGCACAAAAGGTAATCGTAGAGAAATAAGAAATGTTTGTTATCATCAAAATCATAAACTATTGATTCGCAACATCGAGAAACCAAAGTCTCCCTCACCCCTATCACAATTTATAGCATTTTCATATGACATGGCAGTGATAGTATTACCTGTAAATTGCTTAATTTCCTCCATGTATCAGCTTCAGCAGTCTGATTAATTGGAATTTGCAAGATAATAGAAATAAGATCCTCAGGGAAGCATTGCCAAAGTTTCTCTATATTCCAGTCACCGTTCAAAGATATAAGTTGATCAAGGATTACATCATCCAAACCTGTGCTGTCCACAAATGTTGGCCAAGCTCCCAAACATTTATCAAGCATCCAAACATCATTGAGGACATTAATTTTCCTCCCATTTACCACTTTACATTTTAACAAAGGTTTTAAAAATTTTCCACCCTCTTTTAGGATTTTCCAAGCTATAGAAGCTCCTTGTTTGTTCTCCATGTCATACATAGAATTACCATATTTGGCAGTCATAACTTTTTGAAATAAAGCTTCAGGTTTTTCCATGAAACGCCATGACAGTCTAGCCTTGAGCGGTCCAGATCTCTTGATTGCTAAGTGGAAGTTTAAACTACCAGCATCCCTCAGTTTACAAAGTTCTAGCCACGAAACATAGTGCATTCCTCTTTTACCATTACTTTTGTGCCAAACAAACTCTTTATAGCAATTATCCACTTCATATAGAACCTTCTTTGGAACCATCATATGAGTTGACAAAAAGTTTGGAATAGATAATAAGGATGACTTAGCAAGTGTAATCTTACCAGCCAAAGATAAATTCTTGCTTCCCCAAGAGTTAAGCTTTTGTAAAACATTATCCAAAACATCCTGAAAATCAGCTTTTACCAATCTTCTCAAAGCCATTTTGACTCCCAGGTAGTGTATCTCCTTCATTTCTTTGTATCCCAGTATATGCTTGACCCAGTTTCTGTTGGAACGGCATGCAACAATACTAAATATAACTTGGGATTTAGAATTATTAACCTTCAAGCCTATCCAGGAGCAGAATTCAGCAACAGTTAACTATAAAGTTTTGGCTATCTTCTTTGAGGATTGAGCAAAGATCAAGACATCATCGACATACAATAGATGAGTAATCTTCCGAGTTCTTGGTGAAATTTGAATTCCCAAATCATGTCCCCTTTGTTCAATTGCATTTGAAAGTAGCTGAGAGCACATAATAAACAAGTACGGAGAGAGAGGACATCCTTGCTGGAAGCCATTCTGAGCCTTAATCTAATTAGAAGCTTTCCATTAAGAAGAAAAGAAAATCTGACATCACTAACACATTCCAATATAATTGACGAGATCTTGCTAGGGAAACCAAACATATTAGGGATTTTCTTCAACATCTCCCACCCCATACTATCATAAGCTTGCTCCATGTCAAGCTTAACCGCCATCATTCCTTTTTTATTCTTAGATGTTCTAAATTTATTAAAAACCTCATGAGCTACTAGACAATGATCCGACATCGATCTTCCTGGGATGAATGCCACCTGTTCTTCAGAGATGATTCTGTTAATGCAACATTTTAGTCTATTCATAATCATCATTGCCACAAGCTTATAAGTCGTTTTACATAAGCTTATAGGCCTGTAATTTGCTGGAACTAAAGGATTTCTTATCTTGGGAATAAGAACAATCAAAGTGTCTTTCCACTCAGCATGCATATTACTGGTTTTGAAAAAGCTATCAACAGCTTTCCAAGTATCTCCCTCCACAATTTTCCAGCAAAATTTAAAAAAGGATGAGGTAATTCCATCCATTCCAGGAGATTTGTTATTACCTTGTTGAAAAACAGCCTTTGTGAGCACTTCCTTGGTAAAATCTGCATTCATCAAATCAGCTTCAGTTTGTGTAATTTTCTGGTTTCCCGTGATATTTGGCCAACCCGTCAAGATAAGTTCTCTGGCTTTCGATTTTTTTGAAAAGAAATCATGGAACATTGCTTTAATATGATCAAAGTCCTCCAGAATATGGTTGTTTTCATCTTTGCTTTGCCTAATGAGGTTTCCATTCTTTTTGGCAGAAGCATAATTGTGAAAGAAATTTGAGTTAGTGTCACCTTCCTCATGCCATCTAGCTTTTTCTCTTTGATTCCACCATGTAGATAGTCTTCCCAACATCACATTAAGATCATGAACTTTACTTCTAAGAAAGTTCAACTTTTCCTGAGAAATTCCCGGATTAGCACCGTCCTCAATTTGAAGATCCAATATTTCTTTCTTCAAATCTTCCTTCAACGCATTTAACTCCCTACATTTATTCTTGTTCCAAAAATACATTGACTTTAACATTCTCCTTAACTTCCTTTGAAGTTATTCAGCATTGTTACCATAATCAGTTTTCTTCCAAGCGCTCGAAACAATTTTCCAAGCCACAGGATACGTTTTCCATGTATCTTCAAATCTTAAGATTTTAGATTGTTTATTAGGAGGCTCAAGCACCTTATAAAAAATAGGACTATGATCCGAAACAACCCTTGGAAGATGTCGAACCAGAGCCATAGGATTTCTTTGCAAGGAAACTGAATTCATTAAGCATTTGTCTAATCTCTCCCAAATTCTAGCTGCACCTTCTTTGTTATTGCACCAAGTGAATCTTGGTCCAATAAAGGCAATTTCATGAAAATCATTATTCACCATATACGACTTCATTTCCTTAGGACCTTTAGAAAAATGAAACCTCTTGCCTCCCCTTTTATCATCCTTGGAGAGGATACAATTGAAATCACCTCCAATAATTGAGGGTATATCACAAGGCAAACACTTCTCAAGTGTCTCCCACATAGTTGTTACATACAAATCTCTTCCTCCATATATCGTTGCCACATTCCACTTGCCCATAGAAGTGCTGGAAAGGACACCCACAACTACTTGAGAAGTATGTTCAATAACATCAAATGAAACAACATTTTTGTCCCAGAGAACCAAAATAACACCCGAAGTTCCTTCAGCTGGATGATGAAAAAATTACCAGTTAGGATATGTAAGTATCTTTGAGAGGGTTTCTTTCCACTTGCTTTAAAATATCGTTTTAATAAATGCACGTTACATTAGCATAAACAAGGTCAGCTGCTCGTCTTCTCCGTAGCAAGAATTTCTGTAGTATATTTAAGCATTGAATTTCAAGCGGATTGTCCCAATTTGAGAACGATTTTCATCTGCATTGGTCGTATGCTCAGTTTTTTTATTATTATTATATGAAATTATGATGTAATTATCACCTATTTATAACACGAGTTTAAAAAAAAATTATCCAAATCAAATAGGAAAAAACTAATTAATTCTATTGAAAGTGGTCTAATTTGATTCAGATATGAACTTATGCTGCTCCCAAAACAGAAAAAATAAAATAAATAAATAAATAATCCATCCAAACTTATTTATCAAATAAGTAATAGATTTTCGGTATTTCTCACCAATATATCTCAATCATTCATTTAGTTCATAGGCATATCTCAACATTGATATACTTCACATAAACTATAACAGAAATTCCACTGATGTTCTCAACACAAAATTTTGCAATCAAGTTCTCCATACTATATAAATGATGGTTGATGAAAATGCAAACGAGGTGAAGCTTAGCTTTTCTATTAGAGGATACCAATAAAATAATTGGAAATGAGGTACCAACACTAGCTTGCGAGCTTGGAAAATTTTTGAACGACCTTTACCATTAGAGTCAATATCCTCGGTCTTCCTCTTGCAACCAGTAAAGCCGAGTTTTGATAATATTTCTTGTCGTTTGCTTGTCCCATTATTTGAGGAATTCTCATCAACCTCGTCGGACAACCTGGAACAATAAACCAGCAAACAAATTCATAATAATAAAAAAATAAACAATAATATCTAAGTAACGATTGTTTAAAACAATAATAGTCAAATCCCATGTCATAAACCTTTCCAGTAACCTCAAAATTTAATTTTAACTACCATGTAATTTTCCACCAACCAAATCCTTTAATTTCAACAATCTCCTACACATTGAATTAATATTTATGGCTATAAACATTTATCAATTGAGGGCATTTATAATGGCGCTAAAGTATTTTGTTGAGTTGAAAGATTTTCTTTTCATTCCTTTTCTTATTTTTTCTTTTTTTGCTAGTGATTTTCCAATATAATGAGAGATTTTTGTTTGGGCAAATGACCTCCAAGAAAATGAGTGAGCCCTCAAAGTTTTGGTTTAGTGCATTCCACTTTATGTCATGACACTTACATTTTACTAATTGAATCCTTCCTTTAACATTTTTATTAATTCACTTTTTGGACTACATTAAATATGATATTAGAGCAAGTCTCTTCGTATCTTGGCTATTAATTGTAATTCACAATGAATACCTACTCTCCTACCAGCAATTTTACTTGAATCCAACAACCACCTACACTTAATTATGTATGTCATTATGATGGGGACATCGACAAGAGATTCCGACGCGATTATCAAAGGAAACATCGGAGATCGATGGTTATGATGGAGAGCCTTTACTTTTGATGCACTTTATGTATTATATATTTTTATATTTTAGTTTTTTTTCCGATTTTACTCTTATGGGTAGATAGTTTTCTATTGTAGCCCAAGGGGCATTCTACTCTATTTTCTTTTGGCATTTTGAGGCCTATATATATGGCTCCTTCTTGTGTATTGGGATGATGATTGATTGAATAAAATTCCGAGTTTTCTTTCTCTCCCTCAATGTTGTGTTTGAGAGAAGAAAGAATGCCCTAGGTGAGGGTGATCGCAATACCCGTCAACCTTTGGAAGGTCCATGGCTCGCAGCTCCACTATTTGCTCCTCTCATCTCCTCCAGCTCTCCCCTCTCTCCCCCACACCGCCTGCCTGCTTCCCCTTCCCACCACCCCTCATTTTCCTCCCAACCCGACCACAAGACCTGCCACACCTCCCTCAGCCTTCTCCCCTCTGTGGGCTCCAAAAATTCGACCCGGCCTCCCCGCTCGCGCTTTACTTTTTTTTTATTCGGCGAGGGAGTTTTAACAGAATAAGTTCCAGGGTAATTGGAAGGCAGATGGGTTTGTAGATAAGACACTACCCAGAGATTTCGCCCTCATTTTGTGAGGACTTTATGATCTGAGCTCTTGTTTCCTATAGGCGCAAGCCCCTATAGTTAATTACCTCTCCCGATAACGAGAGAAAACTTTTGATTAAGTCTAGTCATCAATCAGATACGTAGAGATATGTGTTATATGGCATATAGTAGCAGCAATGGGATTAGGTATTTGAGAATTTAAGGATTTGAAATGTTTGGAAGCTTGAAGATTTGAGGTTTGAAGATTTGATATTTAAAATAGAAATTTCACCATCATGCACTTAAAGAGGATGGTGGGGGAATGAATGATAGAACCGATCATGATCCCATGGTTCCATAGTCCCAGTCCATCGTGGTCCCTGGTCTACTTAGTCAGAGGAGGTAATCGACCCAACCTGATAGAAGGATCCTTATCGGCAGCCATTGGTTGCTTTGTTTAAGGGGACCTTGTAGACATGGGTTAAATATTTGCCTAAGGGGACAAATTTGAATCCACCTTAGCTAATAGAGGGCTTTATGCCCTATCGATCATATCCTATTGATTCATATCTCAAGGATTTGATGCCATAAGGAACGCAACGGCGCTGGCCATAACCGGTATTTCGTGGTGCCATTTGGCGGCAAAACCACTCGGTTCAGAGGGCCCCGGGTCATAACCATTTATCCTGCGGTGCCATTTGGCGGCAAATCGCCGGTCAGAGGACACGTACCATGTCCTTACTGGAAGGAGACTGTTTGAGAATGGATCCTAGTGATATTTTAGACTAGGCATTTGGCTCTATGTGAGCTAGAGTAGTTTACATTTTTGTCCACCTCAGCAAACTGTTGTGGAGGGCGGATGATTTTTGCTTTAAGTGTTGATAGATTTATTTTAATTTAAATATTTTGAGATTTTTGTGGAGTTTTTGGATTTTTATGGGTATTTTGGGTAGAGCTTTGGAATATTTGAAATAAACTTTGGATATTTGGGAGACATTTAAAAATATTTGGGGACCCCTCCGGTTGAGATCTGCATTCAACGCGGCCATCATCGGGGTGTTCGAGATCATTCCCTTTGTGGATTGAACTTTGTCAACTCTATCGGGCTGTCAACAAAGGATCGGGTTTTGTAGGCTTTATGCCTTTTGATAGTGAATTCTCATTTTTATAGGCCTTGAAGGTCTAATATGGATGTATTAAGACAAATATAACGATCGCCACAACCGTATATTTGTTTTATTGGTTCGAACCCTATCAACTTTTATTGACACGTATATAAGGATCAATTTCAAACCTGAATTCACTTGTCGACTCGCGTAGCATCCCTAGACGTCACGTGTGTACCAATAACACGCTCGCCGGGGCCCATGCGGGTTGAGATTTTATTTTTCCCCTTTAGTGTACCTATGTGTATACAGATTACAGTGCACGTGTAAGGGTATTTTGAAATATTTGTAGACGCCTTCTGTCTGCATGTACGGAGATTGCAGATCCGGTGGCGTGGAGTAGCAGCTTATGGATCTATTGTTTGCTGCTTTGTATAGGTAGACTGTCGTGCACTATTTGTTGATTTTTGTAGGCGGATCATTGAAGTTCTTCTGTATTTGCTTGAGAATAGTATTTTGGGGATATGATAGGTTCTCTACAGTAATTTGTAGATATTTGTATTTGCCACTATCGATCTCTTTTGCTTGTGGGAACTTATGCATCTTTTCATAGATAACCCATTACTTATGCAACCTATTTATTATCAGCGATTGCAGGTGTTGATATATCTCTTGTACACTAGCTCTTGATATTTGCAAAGAATTGTAGTGTATTTACTTAGAGCCATGTGACATCGTCTGTATGAAACTTATGATTATCTTATGCTTCTCAAATCAACTTTGAATCTTCATTCATGCATGCGTTATGGATCTATTATCATTGAAAGTGGCTTCTCAACAATCATTATCCATTGATATTTAAATCTTACTTGAAATGAAGGCTTTGAAATATTTGTAGGAAACCCTACACTGCTAGCTGTAGGCATATTTCCATATTCCTCATTTAGTCATTGTAAGCATGTCACTTTGATTGAATGACTTGAGCCACATCAATTTCACCACTCCTTGTTCATATGGCAATTTTCATTTGGGTGAATATGATCGTTCCTCTACAATTGCGCATCTATTATTCGGAGGTCCAATCCATTACTTAGTGATTTGTGTCATGCTTCTCTATGTGAATTCTCCATTTGATTTTGATTGAGAATCAAATAATGTTTGTATATCACAAATGACTTTTGTTGTTTGATTACAATTTTATTTGATTTTTGCTTGCATGTTGATCACACTTGGATGCCCTCCTTCATGAGTTCCCTATTTCATTGATTGATGCTTATTTGAACAATACAAAGTTTGGCTCAACTCAAATGCTTCATTTAGCTCCAAGTTCTTTAAAATTCATATTCCTTGGTTTAAGCTTATGAGTTTAATTCTAATTCAATGTGCATGCTCAAATTGAAGTTAAAACTTTCTTACATCAAGTTCATTTCAACCTTGGTTCTTTATGTAGCACAAATCAAGTCTCCTGTTGTCATTCGAGCTCAAGACCTTGTTCTAACTCAAGTCTTCATTGCAGTTCATTTGCAAGTTCAAGCCTTATGTTTTGATTC
This sequence comes from Dendrobium huoshanense, assembly GCA_016618105.1. Classification (NCBI taxonomy): domain Eukaryota; kingdom Viridiplantae; phylum Streptophyta; class Magnoliopsida; order Asparagales; family Orchidaceae; genus Dendrobium; species Dendrobium huoshanense. Next base: position 54,122,711 of record CM028347.1, on the reverse strand, counting down.
AAGTCATTTGAGCTTGAATGTTCAATATCAAGTCCACTGTGATACTTGTAGAGTTCAATCAAGTTCTTTCTTGAGTCCAGTTCAATTTTATTTTACTTGGGTTTAATTCTTTATTAAGTCATTTATATTTTGTTCAAGAGTCCAAGTACAAGTAATCCGTCGTTCTTCTGAGTTCAAACAAGTCCAAGTCCCAAATTGCTCCAAGTCCTTGGATTTTCAATCCAAATTTCAGCAGCCTCCCGGCGTCTCCTTTTTAAGGAGAAAAATCCAAGAGGCTGCCTACCCGCCACGCCACCAAAGGCGTGCACGGTTGGTGTTTGTGAGACACCGCGGTGATTGTATTTATTTTTTTGTCCCACCACGCGCACCAAAGGCGTGCTTTGGGTTTTAAAAAGCATTTTTATTTGAAAAGCAATTTTTAATATTTCCCTCCGCTAGGAGGTACTTATGAGCGATCCCGCCTCGCAGTAGGTGCCGCACCGAGGTCCCATCCCACCACGTGCACCAAAGGCATGCTTGGGGCGGTTTTTCGGTTCGCCACGAACATTGAAATAGAGTTTTGAGTTTAAAAAATTTCATACCTTCGCGGGGTTATCAGAGTGATGGCACGTGGATCGAGAGGTCACTCGTCTACCTCGCCATAGGTGTCACACCGGGGTCCCATCCCACCACGCGCACCAAAGGCGTGCTTGGGGCGGCTTTCCGGTTCGACACAAATGTCGAGGTAAGGAGAGTATGGGGGGAGCATTTTTTGCATTTCATCATTTTTTTATCTTATTATAATTAATTATAATTGATAATAATAAATTATGATTTTAAATTAAAATAATTAATTTTAAATTAAAATAATTAATTTTAAGCATTTACAATTAATCATTAATAAAAATGATTAATTATAATAATATTAAAATTTAATTAAAATTATTTTAATTAAAACTAATTATTATTAATAATGATTAAATATAATTAAGTATTTAATTATAACTAATTTTAATTAAATATAACTATTTATTATTATTATCAATTAATTAGTTATAATAATAATGATAATAATATTAATAATTAAATAAAAATCACTCTTATCCCCCTTTGATTCACGGTTTGGGGATTTATGGGATTTGGCCAAAGAAGCACGCTTGAGGGAGAAAGTTACCTTCTCAGCTAACAGGCTCCTCTCCCCACTTCCCATCAAAATGTGGATCCATCCGAGAGAGGGAGTCGTGGAAGGAGCAAAGTCGAATGGTAGTGAGGGAGGCGGAGGAGCTTCGGCTAAGGTAGGAAAATGCTCTCTCCTTTCTCCCTCTCTCTCTCTCTCTCTCTCTCTCTCTCTCTCTCTCTCTCTCTCTCTCTCTCTCTCTCTCTCTCTCTCTCTCTCTCTCTCTCTCCCTTTCTCTCTCTCTCTCGAGCGACTGAAGGTCGGGAGATCATCGAGGCTTTGAAAGATGGGGGAGGTGGCAACGGGATTGGAATTAGAGAGGAAGGAGGTCGACAGTGGAGATGGGGTCGGCGGGAGCAGGCGACGGGTTGAGTGGAAATGGGATCGGGAGTGAGGGAGTGGAGCGAGGTAGGGATTCGGCGTGTGAAAGAGCAGCGACTGAAGGCTCCATCTGCTCTGGTATTTAACGATGCGTTTGGGCTCTCAATCGAGGAGAGGTCGTAGGATTTGCGGGATCAGACGTGAACGGCACTGCGTCTACAACGTCTCAGCGGGATTTTGGGCAGGGTTCTCGGAGAATTGATCTGGGTCATTGTATACGAGGTATACAGGATTTCTTGAGAGTTTTCTTGTCAGATTCGCAGAGATTTTGGCGTCTCAAAGAATATGAGGTTTGTATGCGGGATTCATGATTTTATTCCTCTTTTGTGTGGTTTACACAGAGGTTAACAAATGCCCCCCCCCCCCCCCCCCCAATAAATGTGGTACGCATCTAGAGCGAAATACGTTTATTGTATGCTGATTGACCCTGTGGATCTCTAGATATTTTTTCTAGATGTCACACTAGGGCTTTCATTTAATGGATCTCCAAAAATTTATTTGGATGTCACACTACAATTTTCTTTTAGTGGATCTCCAATGCTTTTCTTGGATGTCACACTAAAACTTTCCTTCTCCATAGAGCTCGTAGATGTATTAATAGATGGTTGAGATACTGATTTCTTTTGCCCTGTGCTTTGTGCTGTGGACATTAATGGAGAATTATCTGATTTGTCTTTATTAACTTATCAGGTGATTTTTATACCTTCGGTCCTATGCTTTTAGCTTTGGCGGGCTTGATGAAGGAGTAGATGCCGGTGACCTAAACCCATTAGGTTCGTACCAGGTCGGTGGCGAAAAATTCATCGGTCCAGAGCTTTGTGCATAACGGACTTGTTGATGACAAAATCCACTTAGTTCAGCCTAAGGCTTTTTATGAACTTTAGGATAATTTTCTTTGGTTCTTTGCTTTGTGCTTTGGCGGACTTGTTGATGAAAAAAAATTTCTTCGTTCCTCGCTTTGTGCTTTACGGATTTGTTGAAGGATTTGCAGGTTCTGGACTCAGTTGATAGTACCGAACGTAGGTAGTATCTTGATCTTTAACCACTTGAGGAGACTTTTAATCTGATTTGCTTGAGTTTATCAGATCGGGATAGCTAGCTAGAATTTTGATAGCTCTTTGTCCTCTGGTTGCTGAGATGGGGGTTCCTCTACTACGGCCTTTCTTATGGCTTGTTGAGTAGATGGAGCTGCCAGCGATCCGACTATATTTGGGCTTGTTGGATCCGATCTCTTACACCAATCCAGGCTTCAGACTTGAGCTATGGGAATTGCGCTTCCTAATGTTGATTTTACTGAAGTTGACAGATTTTAAGACATCATTCATGGTTGTAGATTTTGGAGCCTACGAATATTTAGTAGTTGTTCGAGACTCATCCTCTTCTTGGAACTTTGATTCTCCAGTCATTTGGAAGAATTTTGTAGACTACAATCACTTGAACTTGTCAAGTCAAATTGGCCTTTTTCCTTCCTACAGTCCCTACTGACGGGTTGACGAAGTGGGGGTTCTGCTACTACGGCCTTTCTTATGGCTTGTTGAGTAGACTGAGCTGCCAGTGATCCGGCCATATTTGGGCGTGTTGGATCCGACCTTTTACACCCATTCGAACCTTAAGCTTCAGGCTGTCGAAAGACTTCAAGCTTCTTCAGCTCGATTTTGTAAGAGTGTGTAGCCATAAAAAGTCTCTTTTTTGACTTTTGAACCTTAGTTTGTTGGAGAAGCTGGTATCTCTAACTTTTGAAAGATCACCTGCAATACTTTGAAAAAGAATTCGTTGTATTCTTCAGCATAAAAGAATATTTGTATTGATAATTTTAAATATTTATTCGGGGACCTCGGCATACAGCGCGATGTCGACCCGAATAAATATTTAAAATGCCCCCTATCTTGCAGGGACATTTTAAAATTGAATAAACTTGAAATTTCAAGATTTTAAATATTGATTTGGGGATCTCGGTATGTAGCACGATGTCGAACCAAATGATAGAGAAAATGATAATTTATGAATAACTTTCAATTAAATGGAAATCAGAGATTAGATTATTTTAGGAAGTTAAAGAGGATATTAGCAAGAGTCTAAAGAACTAAAAATCATGTGAATCTAACATTTGGATCATGTTATTTTCGCAGACTAAGCTTCGAACATTTTTTTTAAAAAGATCTTTTCAAAAAGTGCTTTTCAAAGCTTCCAAAAATGTCCAAACACTTCTTTTGGATGTGTTTAGCTTCCTCTAGAGTTTTATTACATTTGGATCAGAGTGTAAGAAGTTATAAAGTTTTTTCCAATTTTTTTTCCTCTCGCATTGGCATGGGCTGATATAAGCTATCAATCTCAAATGAATAGCTAATGTCAAGTCATATGTATCACATTATTTGACCATTCAAGTTTGTGAATGATCAAAATGCTAACATGGACAAGTGGTCATTGAGCGCACACCACATGTTGCTGCATTTTTTTTTAAATAATCTAAAAAAAAGCAAGAAATGTAAAAAGAAAAACAAAAAAACCTAAATCCCCACTAAACAGAGTGTCTCGGGCTCATTGGAATAGTATTAAACTTTAGTATTCTTTAAAATAATTTCAAGAATTTATCCATCGGATGGTGAGTAAAATAGCTTTGAATGAATTCATATTTAATATATTCTCTTAAGATTTTGTGGTCAAGTTGATCTCAATTTTAGATGGTAAATTTTTTAGCACATTCTTTATCTTCCCTAATTTTCTTGAGCCTTATTTTTCTCTGGATTTTTGTGATTTGAATTTTTAAAGTCATGTGTCAATTTTTTACTCATAACTTTGAAAATTCATAACTCTCCAAATACATTGTATTTTCCTTTCATTTTTCTGATGTGTGTTCATGTTAGTGTAAGTGTTAGTTTGCCACTAATTTCACCCAAATCGAGTAAGTAGAACTCTTGAAATAAATTGCCAATTTTATAGATGCTTTTTTCTTTGGTGATTGATTTTGAAACCTAGGAAAATCCTTATGACTCCAAATTTTGTTAGATTGGAGCATATGTTTCATTGAACCTATCTTATAAATTTCACTAAAATTTGAGTTTATTTGTTCATAAAATTAGTGGACCCAAATTTGATGAGCATAATTAACTTAGGAAGTTTAAAAAAATACTAAATACTAATTAAATCAAATAAATACAAACTAATTATTAAATTTCTTAGAATTAGGTACTCAACCTAAAAAAAATTAAAATCCCCATCACATACCTCCAAAATTAAAAGATTATTTAAAAATTAAAGAAAAATATTATTTAATCAAAATAAATAATTAAATAATATTAAAAATACTAAATAAATTTTAAAAACTTATAATCATTTATAGGCGTCTTTCTTGACATTTATGAAATATTTCAAAAGGTTTGAAGTTGATTTGGTATAAAAATAAGAAAACCTCTCTAATTAAATAATTAAATAATTCATTAAAATTCCAAAACTTCTAAATTCATAATTAATTATAGAAATCTCTAAATTGAGCTTACTCAAAAGCATTTGACTCATCTCTAGTTCTAGTATTTATTAAAAATATAAAACTTTTAGAATTGTGTGAAATAAAAATTTAATTAAAATGGCTAATTATTAAAAAATAATAACTAATTGTAGAAAATTTCAAATGATAATAAATTAATAACATTATTCTCATCCTCTGGGTCCAGTATTTTTAAAAAATAAGAAATTTTTAAAATTCAATATTAATAAAAAATTAAAATTCTTATCTTAATTAATTAATTAATTGTGAAAATTCATAGTGTTGCGGATCTATGATTTTGATGATAGCAAACATTCCTTATTTCTCTACGATTGCCTTATGTGCTAACGTTTCAGGTCCACACGATCAGACTGCAATCTAGAACCAGCTCAAGATTGGGTAGACTAGGTCTGTGTCAGTTTGTAATCTTTTTCCTTTCTTGAGTCTATTGTATTTGGTATGGTATCTGATGATTTGTATCTTGGAAGATTTTCTGTTGTGCCCTAAAAGATTTCTATTTTTTGTAACATCATCTAGGACGATATTTATATCGTCCTGGACGATCTGACAAAAGCAGAAACCCTAATTAGGGCATCCTAATTAAAGCAGCCGTCTTTTTGCAAAACACATCATCCTGGACGATTTTGTATCGGCCAGGATGATCGGCTCAATTCAGCAAGAATCTGCCGCCATATATACTTAGGAAAATCTTATTTTTGGATATCATCCTGGTATATCGGCCTAGACTATAAAATATTATCCTGGCCGATCCAGGTCAATTTTTCCAAAATTTCTCAGGCAGTTTTGGAAAGCAATTAATGGGGATTTTGTCCAGGCCGATCTCAAGATCGTTCGGGATGATTAGACATCGTCCAGCTTCATTTCAGGGCGATATTCAGGATGATTTTCCTCATATTTGAACTAATCAGCCAGGACGATTTGGCTATCATCCTGGACGATAATGGCGACAACTTGCATTAATGAGCTCATTTTGAGAGCTTCTTTTTAAGCTACGGCAAGACACTTTGTAAGTGTCTTTGAAAGCCATTGTAGCTTCATTCTTGTGGGGGAAACTTGAAGAGAGAGCTTGAAAGGGAGAGAGGAAAGGGTGAAGTTTGAGAGAGGGAGAAGATCCTGTGAGGGGGGACTCAAGGGTGTGTAGAGGGGGTTCCACACGGTTGCTCCGGCGAACTTGCACCTTAGTACCATTGGATTCAAGGCTTGTCTCGAGGTAAGTTCACCAAAGAAGAAGATCTCTTTGGTGTCAAAGGACCCGGCAACTCCGCCGCACCGGGGAAGGTGGAAGTAATTTTGTAAGGGCTTCTCCGCCTAGCTGTGGGGGCTAAAGGAGAGTCACGATTTTAGTGCAATACTTTGAGGGTGCCTCCAAGGAGTGGACGTAGGTCAAGGTTTGACCGAACCACTATAAATCCGGTGTGTTCTTTCTTTATTACTTCCGCACTTTAATTTCCGCATCGTTGGTTTTCTATATGGTGATATTGGTTTTAGTTTTATCTTTGGTTTTAAAGTTTTCCAATTCACCTCACTGTTTTAAATTAGCTTGGGCCTGTTCTATAGGGCTTAACATCCCTAGCGAACTTTCAAGTGGTATAAGAGCGGTTTTCATAAAATAAGTTTTTAAAAGCTTTTGAATTTCGATCCATGACTAATATTTCTAATCGTATTTTTGCGGAAGGATATTCAATCACTAGACCACCATTGTTTGAAAATATTACATTTGATTTTTAGAAAATTCGCATGTCTACTTTTTTGTAATCATTTGATTTTCGCATGTGGCATATGATTTTAACTGGTTATTCATCACCATCGCATATTGTTAATGGAATCAAAATTGATATTCCTTTTAATCAATGGAATAGGGATGAACGAATGGATGCTCAATTAAATGCAAAATCTTTAAATTGTTTTTTCTGTGCTTTAAATTCTGATGATTTTTTGTTAATTTCTACGTGCACTACTGGTAAGGAAGTTTGGGATAAATTGCACACCATATACAAAGGCTCTAATGAAATCAAGCAATCAAAGTTGAATATTTTAATGCATAATTTTGAAATGTTTTCTATGAAACCTTTTGAAACGATTTTAGACATGTATACAAGGTTTATTCAAATTATAAACTCATTGCATGCTTTAGGAAAAGATTTTTCAAATTTTGAAAAAGTTAATAAAATTCTTTGATGTCTACTGGATAAATTTGATTCTAAAGTTGTTGCTATTTATGAGTCTAAAGATTTGAATATATATTATATTGATAATTTGATTGGCTCACTCATTACCTACGAGCAAGGTTTGGGTCAAAGACTTTTGGATGCAGGCGAAACAATTGTTCTAAAAGCTGAAGATATGGAAAGAGGAAGCTTAGTTGGTGACGATAGAAAGGGCTTGTCAAGCAAATCACAAAGCTCACCAAAGCATAAGCAAAAGTGGAAAAAAGGTAAAATTGGTAAGGATGTTAATATTTCCTCTGACGTTATTTGTTTTAGATGCAGGAAACCTGAACATATGAAAAATGAGTGCCCTAATTTAAGAATTCTTCCTGCAAAAGAAAAGGGTAAGGCGAAGTTAAATTTAAACTGAGGAAATAATGAAAAGCAAAAAATCTCATGGGCAGATCTGGTTTCTGAAGCATCAGACCAAGAAAGAGATAATTAATAAAAGCCTTATTTTAGTTTTTCTTTGTTATTTTTTATTTTTATTGTTTATTAGATTTTTTAATTTTACTTGTTTTGTTTCGTTTTTTTTTCTGATCAACACACACATCCACTTTTCTAGAAATGAAAAATTTACTTCCTAATTTTTCTTGAAATCTTTAGTAAGTTGTGATTGACTTCTCTAAAAATAGTCAAATGAAGGAAACTCATGTTTTTGACTTTCAATCTCTGTTTCCTAAAAGAGGGTTTTTTACTTTTGATTTAAAATCTTTTTCATCTTTTAAATTGGTTTTTGAAACTAAATTTTTTATCTCCCTATATTTTATTTATCGCATAGGAGTCTTTTGCAAGTTGTTGAATCTAATTCAAAATTTTTTTAATCAAGAAATTCGCTTTATCAATAGTATGAGTTTACTTTTGGTATTTAAGATTTCAAAAAGGTAGCATAATCAAAAAAAAAAAAATTGGCCAATGATGCCAAAAATAAAAGATGCGCAAAGTGCAAAATTGAAAAATATAGAATACACAAAATGTATCAAAAGAAGCGCAAAGCGCCAAAATTGAAAAATATAGAATACACAAAGTGTATCAAAAGATGCGCAGTGCGCCAACCAATTGTCAAGAGGCATAAAATGAGCTCACTAAATTTTAATGCTTACCATTCTTATACTTCTTAAAGCTTAAGAAAACCCTTGATTTTTCGATGCTTGAGTTTGAAAATCTTGATTCATGATTCAACAAATCGTGCATTAATCTTCTATTAGATATATTTTATGAAAGGAGTTTTGAAAAATTATTGTTTCTTTCTCTAATTTATTTCTTGATTTAGATATTGAATTAAAAAGTTTTTGAGCTTTTTTAAAGAACTTGAGTTTGGATTATCAATTCTTGATTTTCTAACCTTTAATGGGCTATGTGTTGTCAATCTAATTTTACTAAGTTTTTTGATTAAAATCCAGAGGTAACTTTCTCATTTTAAGAATATTTTTGTTTTTTCACTAGATCAGGGAACATTTTTTTTTTGTTCGTTTTATTTTTTGTTTGTGCCACCTCTTTTTTTTGATAATGTCAAAGGGGAAGAACGTATTGTTGAATTTTTGTACTATTTTGTGTTTGTATCTTAAAATTAAAAACAATAAAAAAAAAATTTTATCTCCCCTATTTTTTTTTTAAAGGATTTATTCTAGTGAGGGGGAGATTAGGAGGTTTTACTTTTATGAAAATTCAAATTGAAATATTTTGCCATCATCTAAAAGGGGGAGATTATTGCGGATCTATGATTTTGATGATAGCAAACATTCCTTATTTTTCTACGATTGCCTTATGTGCTAACGTTTCAGGTCCACATGATTAGACTGCAATCTGGAACCAGCTCAATATTGGGTAGACTAGGTCTATGTCAGTTTGTAATCTTTTTCCTTTCTTGAGTCTATTGTATTTGGTGTGGTATCTAATGATTTGTAACTTGGAAGATTTTCTGTTGTGCCCTAAAAGATTTATATTTTTGGTAACATCGTCCAGGATGATATTTATATCGTCCTGGACGATCTGACAAAAGTAGAAACTCTAATTAGGGCATCCTCATTAAAGCAGCCGTCTTTTTGTAAAACACATAGTCCTGGACGATTTTGTATCAGCCAGGACGATCGGCTCAATTTAGCAAGAATCTGCCGCCATATCTACTTAGGAAAATTTTATTTTTGGATATCGTCTTGGTATATCGGCCTGGACTATAAAATATCATCCTGGCCGATCCAGGTCAATTTTTCCAAAATTTCTCAGGCAGTTTTGGAAAGCAATTAATGGGGATTTCGTCCAGGCCGATCTCAAGATCATCCGAAACGATTAGACATCATCCAGCTTTATTTCAGGGCGATATTCAGGATGATTTTCCTCATATTTGAACTAATCGGCCAGGACGATTTGGCTATCGTCCTGGACGATAATGGCGGCAACTTGCATTAATGAGCTCGTTTTGAGAGCTTCTTTTTAAGCTATGGCAAGGCACTTTGTAAGTGTCTTTGGCAGCCATTGTAGCTTCGTTCTTGTGGGGGAAACTTGAAGAGAGAGCTTGAAAGGGAGAGAGGAAAGGGTGGAGTTTGAGAGAGGGAGAAGATCATGTGAGGGGGGACTCAAGGGAGTGTGGAGAGGGTTCCACACGGTTGCTCTGGCGAACTCGCACCTTAGTACCATCGGATTCAAGGCTTGTCTCGAGGTAAGTTCACCAAAGAAGAAGATCTCTTTGGTGTCAAAGGACCCGGCGACTCAGCCGCACCGGGGAAGGTGGAAGTGATTTTGTATGGGCTTCTCCGCCTAGCTGTGGGGGTTAAATGAGAGTCACAATTTTAGTGCAATACTTGGAGGGTGCCTCCAAGGAGTGGACGTAGGTCAAGATTTGACCGAACCACTATAAATCCAGTGTGTTCTGTCTTTATTACTTTCGCACTTTAATTTCCGCATCGTTGGTTTTCTATGTGGTGATATTGGTTTTAGTTTTATCTTTAGTTTTAAAGTTTTCCAATTCACCTCTCTCTTTTAAATTAGCTTTGGCCAGTTCTATAGGGCTTAACATCCCTAGCGAACTTTCACATAGATTTAATAAAATCAAGAAAACTCAAAATTATAATTAACTCATTGAACTAAATGAAATGCATAATAATGATAACTAAACATAAAAATTACTCCCTCAATCAAAGAAGGTTTTTGGCTGAATACCTCGAGCTATGGGGATATATGTTATAAGGAGATCTTGCTCCTCATGCCCGTTGTAACAACGCCCCAAATGAGTAGATGGAATATAGTTATTCAAATTTAAAACTGAAATAAAAAATTGACAAATTAGAATTAATTAAAAATTAAGACTCTATTAATGAAGTTTTTAGGCTGGACTATCTCGAGCTACGAGGCTACCTATCTTAAGAATGCCTTGGTCCTCGCACCCATTATGATAATGCCATGAATGAGTTGATAGAATGCTAACATTAAATTAAAATTATTTTGAACTAATAATTTATAAACTAAATTAATTTAAATTCACAAACAAATAATTGAACATAAAAAATGGGTGATTACAAGGTAATCCGAGCCTTGTAACGATTAAGTTAGCCTCAAGGCTGGTGAAATAAACCTCACAGGCTTAGTGTAAACAAAGGTAATTTCCACTCAACACAAATGAGTAATTAATAAAATATTAGTTAGTTAATCCAATCTAAAATTAACAAGCTAAATAAAGCATAAATCAATGGATAATTTATGGGTATCACAAGCCTACGAGGCTATTATGTTTGCCCCATGGAAGATGAAATAAACATAACAATCCTAGAGTAAAAAAGGAAATTATCATTTAACCTAAGTAATCAATGATAATTCATTAATAAACTAAAACTTTCATCCCCTTTCCTTGATTCCATTTGGAGGGCAATGGTGTATTGGATTGGAAGGAAATTATATATTAGATTGAAAGCTCTAAATGGTTGATTAAAATACCTTAATCAACAACTAGTAATCCATTTTAATTATTAAAATGAACTCTAAGATAAATTCTAAAATGTCAAACAAGCTAAAACTTAAATATAAACTAAAATTCCCATAACGATCAATAAATCAAATTTAACCCTTTAAAATTTCAAACATTAATAAGCTTAGGATAAAGCACATATCCTATTACATACACTATAGATGGCTTGTTTGGACAACAACTCTAGTTTTAGGCTAGGCTATCGATCCTTTCATGTATTCCTTCTTTGTAAAGTGGATTTGTATTTGAATGAATGCTCGGTTCTTGGTTTGATGTGATTGATGATGTTTATAATGTGATGCTTTTATTATATAGTTTCTAATGTGATATGTGTTGAGATTTTAGATTTTTCTTAGGCTAGAAATGATCTAGATGTTAAAAAAATTTCCTGTAAGTAGCCATTCTTATGCTGGGCCAAATTTTTAAGGTCCTACTATTTGGTCCCCTCAATCATTAAAATCATGAAAAAGTTATAAATTGCTTAACAAGAGTGAGGAAAAAATTTTGTTTCTACTTTCAAGATGTGAAAATGCTTCTATCTTAGGGAAGAAGGTGATGGATGAAAGTTTAAATGCTCAATCTACTGAAGAAAATATCTTGAAGGGAGTTGGAGTAATGAAGTATTGTTCTGCATTATTGATGCTAAAGAATATGACCCTTGGATTCATGTTAGCTATAGAAAAAGAAGACAATGCATTTTATAAATCAAGAAATAATGGTGATTCGTATGGTGGGAAAGTTACAGAGAAGACCAAAGATAATTAATTCAATCCTATTTTTGTTGTGTGTTTGAGGGTAATAATTTATCAAATCTGGGTAAACTTCCTACTAATTTTGATAATGTTGTCTATGGTGAAACAAAGGTATTGAATATGGATGTACTGCATAATGTTGGTAATGAAGAAGCTGCTAAAATGGGTAGTAGCAGTCTGGTGAAGGAAGCTTGCATTGAGATATCTAATAAAGCTATGACTGATGTTCCTATTAATTTTGGAAAGTCTTCGAATATGGAGAAAGTTGATATGTAAAGTAAGGAAATATCTTACAATAAAGAAGCTAAAGTATTTTTTAAAGAATATTCAGAAAAGAATAATGTAGATGAGTTACAGGATAAAATTTGGAAAGTTTACAGAAGTAATGCAGATTTGGATTCAGTTGATGTTAAAGAAGATTACATTGTTGGAATTCAATCAGAACATGTAGTCGCTATTAGAGAAGAAGGTTTGGTCACACAATTTAGTTCTTTAAAAGAAGATAATACTGTAGGGATTCCAAGTAAAGTGAAGACAGTTGGAATGAAGAATTACTTATCCTCATGTTCTGCTAATTAGAAGAATAAAATGAAGAAACAAGCTAGTAGTTTTGGTTCTCTTAAAGATAGCCTAAGAAGTAGAAGAGGTGAAGGTAATTTGCACGGCTGTGGGGGCTCTTCACCATTTGTTTCTTAATGTCTTCAATTATTTTTGGAATTATATGGGAGCTAAGAAAAATGAAGCTTCCCATTACCTAAATATTGTGGTTGATGATAATGGGGTTTTCTTTATTGGTATATTGGAAACTAAATTTGATTCTATGGATTGTAAAGAGGTTAAAAGGACTATATGTAATGATTGAGATTCTTTTCATGTTGATGCAAACAAGACTAACAGGTGGATTTCTTGCTTTATGGATAAGAAATATTTCTTCTTTTACTATCTTAAACTCATCCATTCAATGTATTATTGGCTGCTTAAAGGCACCTAATGATGTTATGTGGAATTTAGCCCTTTTATATGGAAATAATGATAAGTTTGAAAGGATAAAGTTGTAGAAGTTGAAAGAAAAATACACCTCTATAGATTAGCCATCTATTATGCGAGGGGATTTTAATTTTATCTTTTCTAAAGATGAATAAAAAGGAGGCAAGAGATTTATGTTATCTAAAGGTCCTTAAGAGATAAAAGATTTTCTTATGAGGAATGATTATCATGATATTGATTATATTGGGCCAAATTATATGTGGTGCAAGGATTTGGTAAAGATTAGACAGAATTTATTTTAATTCTAATGTTCTTTGACATATTCCATTTGTTGTAATAATATATTTTCCTGGAGCGGCATCTGACCATTGTCCTCTTATCATTAATCAAATTTATATATCTATCAAATTTAAAAATGTTAGGTGCTCTTATGAAGCGTCAAGAGGAGAGGTTATAAATGCATGGAAGAAACATGACTTTGGTGATGCTTCAAATTTTCTCCAGTGGAAGTTAAAGAGATAGCTTAGAAATCTATTCTATTGGAGCACAAATATGCAAAGTGAATTGAATGAGTTGAAACGTGTATTGCAAAAGGAGATTTTATCATTACAAGAAGAAGAGATCCATAGGTCTGAACCTAAAAAAATTGCTGCAGTTAAGGAAGAAAATTCATGAGTTGAATGTTACTCTTACAAGACTCTCTACTTGGTGGAAATAACATTCTAAGTTACAGTGGTTGGAGAAATGAGATAGGAATTCTAGATTCTTTCAAGCTTTTGCTTCTGATAGGAGTAATGGAAATAGGATTAATTAACTAAATGGAGTGGACTGAAGATGTGTTACAGATCCTAAAGGTATTCATTCTACTTTTGAAAATTTCTTTATGAATAAATGGATAAATAGGCTATGCTCACTTGATAATTGACCTGAATTTTATCATGAAGCCAAGCTAAATGAAAAGAAAAAAGAGGTGTTAAATGTGATTTTTACAAAGAAAGAGCTATTTTTTACTGTCATTACAATGGATAACAACAAGTCTCTGAGTAATGAAGGGCTAAATTCATATTTATTTAAGTTTCTTTGGAGCATTATCAATGTGGAGTTATGTAATGCAATAGAGAACTTCTTTTTAACTGGAGTGATGCTGGATAGTTGGAAGGAAATGATTGTAATATTGATTTCTAAAGTTTTGAAAGCGTTAGAAGTGGATAAATTTAGACCAATTAGCTTATGTCAAATGATTTATAAAATGGTTGCTAGTATGATGTTGAATAGATTGAGGAATTATTTACCAATATTGCTTTTAGATGATCGAGGAGCATTTGTTCCAGGTAGGAAAATTTTGGATAATTTCTTATTAGCTCATGAGGTTGTTAATAAGTTGAGATTCTCAAAAGCAAAGCTATGTCTTATGATAGTATGTGTTGGGATACATTACATAAAATTCTTAGTGATATGGGTTTTCCAAAGATTATAAAGCTTATAATGTAATGTATTAGAAATCCAAAATTTTCCATTATTATTAATGGGAGGAGAAGTAAATGGGTGAATGCAGAATGTGGGTTCAGACAAGGTTGTCCATTTTATCCAAGCCTTCTTATTCTCTATTATGAGTTACTTTATAAAGCTATTCTAGATAGAGGATGCATACTTGGAATAAGAATGGCTCTGGCACGCTGAAGGATACTCATCTGTTATACGTGAATGATGTTATGTTAGCAGCGAAAGCTAGAGGGTTTAATGCTAAGATAATTATCATAATTCTTAAAGACTATTGTAATCAGAATGGTTAAAGAATTAACAAGGATAAATCTATAGTGATGTATGGTAAAGCTATTTCTTGAAGAAGAAGAAGGAAATTAAATAAAATTCTTGGATATAAAGTTGTTAATGAACTCAAGTATCTTAGAGTAAAGATGGCACTTAGAAGGTTGAAAGTTGCTTACTTTAATTTCATTCTTGATAAGGCTATGAATAAACTCAATGCTTGGGGGTCTATCTCTTTGTCATTGGCAGGAAAAATTTTGTTGATTAAATATGTTTATTCTTCTATTGCTTCTTTCAGTATGACTCACTCATTTGTTCCAAAAAGCACTTTACATGAATTAGATAAGCTATATAGAAATTTTCTTTGGCAAAAAGATCAAGGTAGGAGGGGTTTGCATTATATCTCTTGGGAGGTGATGTGTACACCTGTTAAGCATGGAGGTCTTGGTATTCAAGTTGCAGATGAGAGACAAGAAACATTAAGAGCTCGTATTGCTATGTATTTCATCACTAATCGAAATGTTCTCCTTAATAAGATTGTTGTAGCAAAATATGGTGCTAATATATGGAATAATGAAGCTAAAAGTTGGTTATTTTAAACTTGGAGAATTATTATAGATGGAGCTCACTTCTTAAAGCCAATTACTAGATGGAAAGTTTCAAATGGGGTAAGTATTAATATTTTGAATAATAACTTGATTCTTGATAGAAATTTGAATAAGTGGCCAACGATGTGTAATGTGAGGGATTTGAAGAATAAAACGGTTTCATTCCTTCTGAAATAATGATGGAACCTCAAAAATATATGTTATGTGTAATATATTTTCTGAAGATTTGTTTAATCTAATTTTTGATATATCAATTTTTGCTTTTGATGAAGATGATACGATTGAGTTGTTGGCTTGTAATTCTGGTGGTTCTGTTACATTATTGGCATTTTATCGTGCGAGGTGTTTACTGATGGTAAAAATCAAAAGTGGATTAAGAAGATAAAAACTACTCCTAAGGAATCTTTATTTTGGTGGAGATTAATTAATAACTTAATTCCAATGCAGTGCGGGTTACCACATAAGAAACTTCGGGACCCCTATCCTTGTCCGAGAGGTTGTTATGAGGATGAATATAGTAACCATATTACTGTTCATAGTTAAAAAGCCACTGAGATTTTTGATACATTAAATAAGTGGAGAAACTATCTGCCTAAGTTTTAAAAATTTCCTCACTGTATGAATAAGCTGGAGAAGCTAGCTTTGATGAATCTTGGAGTTATTAAAGTGTTTTTTTTATTGGTATATCATAATTGAAATGTAAGGAATTATGTTACACATGGAAAAAATTGTCCTAATTTGACAACTATCACTGCCCAAGTTCCTTCTAATTCGATATCCTTTTTATTCTCCCAATTTGTAATAACTGGGAAAGTAACCAGCATTTGGTGCTATCTAAAAATTGATTTCCCCTTCCTACAAATTGGGTTATGTTGAATGTTGATGCATCTTTATTACATTGAAGCAAGTATAACATGAGTTATAAGAGACCACTAGGGTATATTTTTGCTTTTGTATGGAAGGAAGTTATTGCTTTGGGATATATCATTTTTGGAGATAATTGTTGTGCTCAATTTCAAAGAAGTAATTAGAAATATGATATTAGAGAAGCAAGGCATCGTTATTGAAGGAGATAACATCAATGTGATCAGTCTATTGAATAAGTCGGTGTTGAAGAATAATCAGAAGAACATAATTAATAGTATTTATTTTACATTTTGTCAAGCTTTTAATAGTGTAAATTTTCATTTTGTTTCAATATAGGGCAATATTTTGATGGATGCTTGTGCTCACTATGCCCTATGTGGTGATTGTTTTTGGGATACATTTCTCTTGGGTGAACTTCCATCCAACATTTTTAACTTGATTAGGAAAGATTGTGATAGATTAGCTATCACATAGGTTTCTTTGTATCTTTTTTTATTTATTGCTTTAATTTTAATTACATAGTTTCAAAAAAAAAAATTATAAATTGATTAAAATAAGCAAGTAATTATGATGTGAAATAATTGAAATTTTATATGAATTATTTTACTAACTTGTAAGGAGTTTGAGTCATTTAAACAATTAATTATGTAATTCATGAATAAAAGAATTATGAAAGCTTGTAAAGCAAGGCATTCTCCAAGAGATTTGGGATCTGAAGAGAAAAAAAACATCCTTCAATAGAGAGTTCTTTGCTTTTCGAAACCCAAAATTAAGGAACAAAATAGGCCTAAGGATAAGAACCAAGCGGACTTTAAGATGAAAATACCTTGCTTAATAATTACTTGTATCATTTTATAGGAGTAGAATCTAGGTTATTATTGGTGGAGCCTGACCACCTGTACATTTAGTAGACCCTAGGTCGTATATTAAATAGCATTTTCCACATAGACTTTTAATATTTTATATTATATTATTACTTGATTAATTTATTTATGCAATAAAAATTATATTATTTTTAAAGGGTTTTTATTGCAAGTTCTATTTTAGCCTAGATGTTGGTAGACTCTTAAGGATAAAAACTCTTCTACTTATAATTAAATAAAAGAAATCTGGCTCACATAGAAAGATAAATGTTCTTAAGATGTATGTCTGAGCACATCTGGAGTTCTCAAGCATTCATACTTTTCTTCTCTCCTTGCTTGGCACATCCTTCCTTGTGGGTCATAGTAGACCACCTGATATATTAGGGTGTAGTTTTATCTAAGGGATGTGGTGCTCTCTAGTGAAAAATCTATTTTTATGCCTATTTTTTTAAGTTTAAAGTATATCATTTTTGTATAAAGTGTAAAATTAAACAAGTAAAATTTAAACAAGACTGCAATTAATTGCATTAAGAAATATTATACCACTCATAGTAAAGGGGACACTTAGAAAATTTTTAGAATGTCAGCCCCAAATTCTTAAAAACATAAATAACTGTCCTCCCATCTTTTATAAAGATTAGAAATATGGTTTTGAAATGCCAAGATGGTTTAGCTTTCTTTTCAAGGTTGATGTGAGCACAGAATTATACTTCATTAGCTATGTTTGGGTTATTGATATATAGAGGCCAACTTAAATATAAATTTTCAAGCAGACCTCAAAATCATAGGTCCTGACCCTCTAGGAATATGATCCCAAATATCTAATAAATGACACTCAAACATAAAATTTTATCTCTAAAATATTGAGGCCTAATATAGGATACATTAGAGTGCTTCTAGAAAGTCATAGATTCTCAAAGTGCTCCTTACTCATCAATCCTTTAGTTTGTAGAAAGAATTGTTCAAAATTTATCCATTCCCCTTTACAAATTCTCCCCCTCTCACCCATGACTTAATCATTAAAGTCTAAAGAAAATATTTGTTACTACTTTAATTGAGAGTATTCTTAGGCTATTTAATTTTTCTAAGATGCGATTGACTATGAAGGCTTTCCTTTAAGGGGAACTTATTACCCTAGATAAAATTAAACCCTATCTTATCATCATAAGATAGAGAAAAACCTCTAGGAATATAGATGATTTTAAAAGCCTATTTTGGTATTTAAATCACTTTGTATAATATCAATTTTAACTTTTAAGGTGATATGAAACGATCATTGTTATTTGATAACAAAAAATTGAGAAATTTCAAAACACCACTTTCATCTTTTTATGAAATGGAATTTTCATCTTTCAAGATAAAGAGATTATTGTTATATTTGTATTTAATTATGAAAGTGAATAGTTTTTAAAACCTTATTCTAGTACATGAATCCATTACAAATTATCATTTGTATCTTTTGAGATAGTATGCTATGCTCGATGTCGTATTTAATCATAAGAATAGAAGTACCTCAAATATATGTTGGAATTTTTAGAAAATTTTCCCATTATTATATACTATTAAATTGGTGGGAGTTTTGTAACGTTAATATTTGCACTCCCAAATCTTGTATTATCTATCAATAATCACACTTGGTATGAATCACCTCCCATGTAAGGTCATGCACAATATAACCAGAGAAGCTTACTGAATAAACCAACCTTTGGAATATTATTGTTAAATGAAAGTTAAAATGTGTTTTGTTTTTTTAAATTCTAGTAAAGATATGTATTTTTAGTTAATATTGTGCAGGAAATTCTAATAAAAAGGAGAAAATTTTATAAAGTTTTAACTAGCACCGTAACACAAGAACTATTAGCACCACAATAACTTTAACTCCTCAAATGCCATATTGGGACATTATAGTGATGAAGTGTCAAGAAAAATGTTATTTAATTCAGTGTCTCTATGGAATAAGCATTGTAGTGCTACATAATTCCATAATTGTCGTTCTCCGATTGAATACTACTAGAGAGGGTTAGAATACAATGGGTATGGTCACACTATCTCATAGGAAAAAGATTATCGTAGACCTTTACACTCAATAAAAGTAGGCCAATGGAAGAGTAGATGGAATTATACATATGATTATCCATGGAAAATTATGGATTTTGCCTACACATTTTGATAGATAATAATATGTATAATTTAATAAACATCAGATTTTTCCAATTGGATACACCAGCTCGAATAGGATTTATTTGATGTGGGTGCTAATTCCCCATGGGGAAAGTTCCCGTGGTTAGTAAAATCTTAGGTCTTAACCTATAAATACTCTCGATTAGGGATGCTATTTTATTCTTTTCTTGGTTTAATTTATAGTGAGGTTCCTAAGTTTTTATAATTCAAAGGGGGTAAACTCTTCTCTTCATCTTTAGTGTGTATTATTTTTTAAAAATGTATGAAGATTTTATTAAAAAAAATTTGAGTTTAGAAGGTCAAATATTGATTTATTATCCTAGGAAAAGTTATAGATTTAAAATTTATTAGGGGTTAGAGAAGTCACACTGAGAGGTGTAAGATCTAGTCTTATGCTTGCATTAGCTAACATCCTAAACAAAATTAATCACCTTATTATTGCAAGAAAGGATGGCTCTATCTTAAGAAATCAAGGATTTTTTAATACAGTGATTTAAATCAAGGATATATAAAATATGTAGATGAATTTGACTAGCACCATGTAAGATGATGTATGAAGTATATATAATAAAAAAATCTTTTATACATTTATTTAAAAACACAAATGCAACCCAATTTCTACAAGAAATTAAGGAGGTCAAGCACCACCACAACTTGCTTGGATTTTTATACCTATAAAATATAAGTTTAAATGTAGTTACTTATCTTCTTCTTTCTCTGGATCTTCTATAGGATTTGAAAAGTGAATGCCCCCAAGGGGAAAGGGATTATCTTTTGGTGCCCTATATTTATGCATACAAATAAAATTCTTTAAACCTTTATAGCTCTATAAATGTATATAACTCGATCTAGTTACATTCTAGATGCTTTACATTTAAATTTTTCTCTTGTATATACATTTAAACCTAGACACATTCCATTCAACTTTTTCTTTACAAGAAAGCTTAGTTACATTCAACTTTACCTTTCCTTTTGCAACAAAAGAAAGATAACCTAAATACATATCCATGTATAAATGTAGTATATGTATATAAATTTTAAAAGCTAAGGTCTATTGGTAGAAAAGTAACTATACATGCCATAACATCCAAGCTACTAAAACTGAACAAATGTACTAAGGATACCCTTTAGGTAATAGTACTCGCATCACATAAAAACACATTAACGCCCTAGCATAGAATTGAAGTCAGTGGCCCTAGCGAATAATCTAAAGTGTTTGAGAAAAGGTTGTGTGTCTTTGGTATATCCAATAAGTTTTGATATTTTATTTATTTAAGTTTAAGTTTATATGTTAGTTGAAGGTCAAGAGAGATCATAATTTAAATTTAAATTTTAATATTGCAAAATTATATTAATTAAATTTTAGAGGGTTTCACTTATTTAAGTTATTTTGTTTTAGGTATTAAAGAACCATGTAAATTAGTGTCTTCAAAGTGAAAAAGCCACTAAACCAAGTCCTATACTCATAATTGTAATGTTATCATTCCCTCATAAAGGATATGAATAGTTACATAGAAGTTTTGCATTTTAATTAGGTCGTTTAGTCCATAAGAGCTTTCAATTCAATACACCTTTGCCTTCCTAATAGGAATCAAGAAGAAGGGTATAAAGTTCTAATTTCTAAGTATCTTGTTAATGATTTATCAATTATTATTTAGGTTAAATAGTGAATGTCTTTGTTAAACAAAGGATGTGAGGTTTATTTCACACTTCTTGACACTAACATAATAGCCTCGTAAGCCTAGGTTACCCAATAATCACATATTTATTTTCATTTGACTATTGATTAATGATTTGTATTTTTAATTTACATTGATTTCTAACAAATTTATATTTTTGATTGAATGCATTATTTAAAGACATCTCAATCCAAGTATATGTATTTTCCAAGTAGAGTTAAATATAATGCATAAAAGTCCTTTGTTATTTAAAATTGCTTAAGGAATCTTTTAAATTTGATTCTATCAAAGTAGGGGTGTCAAAAAAGGGTTGTGGGTCAGGTTAGGTTGAACCACAGATTGACCTGTTATTATTCAACTTGACCTGAACTCGACCCATTTTTTCATATTGGTCCAAATTTCAACACAAACCTGACCTGTCAGATTTCTGGCTTGACTAAACCTAACATGACTTCTAACCTGAGTAACGAGCTCTCATGACTTCTAACTGTATAGGAAGGAGTGTTGTTGAAGGATTTGAACAATGGAAAGCTGTTAGGGCTACCATTGGAAGCAAAAGTGCATTTAGGGCTTGACTATATGACTATATTGAGTAGGGTATACCAATGGAAGGTTGAAGATATATTGAGCAACTTAATTTCTAATACTCTTAGCAAAGCTGGTCAAAATTAGGTCCAATTCAGGTATCTTGGTTGACCCGAACCAAACCCAAAATTTGAAACATGTAAAAAATTAGGACTCAACTCGATATGTTCTTAAATTTGCTTGACCCTAACCCAAAAATGTAAATCAGGTTCGAGTCGAGTTTTCATGTCATGTCATGTTTTGACCCCCTACTCTAAACGAATCAAAGATAAGGCATAATAATCCTTTTAATTGATTATTAAATATTTAATTAATTATTTTATTTTATTAAAGAAAGTTTAATTGAAATAATAATCAAAATAAAATTCAAGTCATTACAAATCAATTTATTTTTCGATAGTTTCCATTTAATTTATTTAATATTTTTAATGATTTCTTTAAGTTTTAAATTATTTACAATTAATATTATTTAATTATTTAAGTTAAACTCTTTAATATTATTCTTGGAATTTTATTTTAACTTTTTTTATTTTTATCTTATTCATTTTATTTTATTTTATTTTGATTTTAACTTATTTAATTTAAATTAATTATTATTTTCATTTTTTATAATTTTATAATTTATTTATTTACATTAGATTATTCAATTTTTTTTTTGTTTCTATTAACCTATTTACTTTATTATGCATGTTATGATTCATAAAAAACAAAGAAGAAAAATGCTAAATGTGGGTAATAAATCAAAGCTACGTATCCATAAGCTTGTCACTAATGAGTAAAATCCCTTTCACTAGCGGGTTATTAGGTTTTGAAAACTAAATAAAAGGTCAATATATGGACTTAATGGTTAGGAGGGCTCCTAATCACATGCAAGGCTTTAAATACCTAGGAGTGTTATATGTTAGATGATACCTCGCTGGAGCCAATCAACAGTGCAAACCGATTGATTGCTTTCACCTTACAAATTTAAGATAGAGGTAGGAAGAAGCTCAAGCTTGTTGTCTTGGTATCTCCACATTTCATTGCAAATAACATAAAGAGAGAAGTTTGTGTCACAATTTCATAAATTTTAATTTCTAATTTAATTTATATATGAAACCTATGTATGATACTTGAGAAAGATAACACATATAAATAATCACTGAGAAATTAAACGATACCACCATTAACATGCATTATCTTAAAACTCATGGAATCATTCAATTAAGTTGTATTTAAAGTAATTTTTAGAACTAATGGTATGATTAATAGAGTAGAGTGTCAAACAAAAGATAAAGTATGCTTTCTAGCAATAAACTACTATTACGTCCACTTGAAGAGAGAGAACGTCCACAATAATATGGAGGATTTTGGTGTTTTCGGCTGCCATTGTTGAAGATGGAAGAGGGTGACCGGCCATCTAATGATGACCGGAATAACTCCTCCTTAATATCTACTGCACGTCCAACTCTATTTGATTCAAAAGGTAGATTTTCGTTCAATCGCAACTTTTCTCATAAATTCATGAACTCTCCTCTTATAATCAGAGAGGGAGGTTTGATTTCCAAGAAGAAGTCTTTTTCGGATTGAGGGAAAGGTAAAGGAATAATTTCTGACTAAAACAGTAAGTCATTCTCTTCAAGACCAGTTTTTATCCCTAAATTAAATGATAAGGAAGCTTCTTCTTTGGGTAGTAAAGAAATTAATCTATTGAAGAAAGATTTTGATGTTTTTAATAACATTCATGGTGATGTTAATATTAAAATTCTAGTTTCTTCATCTAGAATGGATAATTCTAATGTGTGGATTAAAAAACCACATATTAAATTAAATTTTAATGGAGTTTTGAATGGGAATGAGGATGTAAATGTTGTTAAACTTGATATGGAGAAGGAAAAAGCCAATATTCAAGTTTTGAGACATTCATTGGTGGTGAAGATTCTAAGTAAGAATTTGCCTTTTCAATTTGTTCAAATGAATTGAGGAGGAAATGGACTAAATTTGGAGGATTTCATTTAACCTCGCTCGGATTGGATTGGCTTCTGTGTTCGTTTCAATCATTTGAAGCAATGGAGGAAGTTTGTAATGGAAGACCTTGGTATGTTGGGGGCTTTGTTATTGGCTTAGATAGATGGTCACCTAACTTCTCTCATATCACCATGGATGTGATTTCTTCTCCCATTTGGGTTCATCTTCCTCATTTGACTCTTCATTGTTGGGACGAAACCAACATTGCTAGAATAGGTTCTAGAATTGGGACTCATTTATTATTAAATGGCAACATGTTTAGATGGGGAAGAAGGGAATTTGCTAGAGCTTGCATTCGAGGTAAATTGAATTCTAAGCTCCCTTGTAGTATTTGGGTTGAAGGTCTAAATGGATGATTTTTTTAGAAATTTGAATATGAAAATCTTTCGTCTCTTTGTTTTAAATGTTGGAGAATTGGACATAAAGACTTTGTATGTCCAAATGTTTCTTAATCTATTAAAATGGCTGTTAAAGAAGTCCCTAAAAGTTCTTCTCAAGATAGTTCTTATGGTCCTTGGATGCATGTTAAGTTCAAAAACAAAAGAAGGCAGAAAATTCTCTCTAATAGTAATCCTAGTTTGGATATGATTACTGTTGAAGATAAAGAAAATGCTGGTCTTGCTACACCTATTAAAATCTCATCAGATCTTGAAGATTCCAATAAATATAGTGTACTTTTTATTGAAGGAAAAGATAATTTGAAGACTGAATTATCTTTGGTTAATAATGTTGTTTTGGAGAAAAACATAATCGAAGATGATGTTTTTCAGAAGGTTCAAAGTTAGGATAATAATCCAAATGACTGTTGTCGGGATGTTGCTAATGAATCAATTGCTGATCAAGGCAATCCAATCATGATTCTGTTAATTCAAAAATTGATGCACGGAACTTGGAAGGAGAAGAAAATTCAAAATTTGAAAATGCTCAAAATCAGGATGGAGAAAAGAAGCATGTATGATTCAAATTTCAAAATTTGAATTATTGAAGGAATTGAATCAGGATATAGGAGAGGAAGCTATTACTCGGTATAAGTAAAATAAGGTGGCGAACCGGAAGTTCTTACAGCTGCAGTTAATACCGAGAATTATGGTAGAACGGATGCTCCTTTAATCGTAATGGGTGGATTCAGTTTTGCTGGAAATGAATTTGTTACTCCCCCATTGGCTAACTGTACTAAGATTTTCAAAAATTTTGAAGGGATAAGTGGAGATATTTTTGCTCATGTACCAGAGGAGGTTACTCCATATTCTAATATTAATTTGAATTTCAAAAAATATATGGTTGTTAAAAATAAAGCTATTATTATCAAAGATAGCTATTCCTCCAATCCTAAACACAAGCTATTTAAAGAGCTTCAAACCTTGGGACTGTTGGAAGACACACCTAGGAGAAGGACTGCTGATTCAAGATTTAAGAATCATAAAAGGGGTTTTTCTACTACAGCCCGTTAATATGATTTGTCACTATTTTATTGGCAAGTTGGAAAGAAGCATGTTTGATCTTTTTTTATGGTACTTGATGATTGAGCTTATGTTCAGAAAATATTTTTGTTCCCTTGATAGGAGCATTTTCCTCATCAATAGTAATTGGTATATCTCTACTTCAAAGGATGAGATTATTATTCAAAAGGATGGAATGGATGGCACTAGTTTATTCCAGAGAAGCCTACTTGAAGACTTATTAGGCTTTTTATGGACTCTTATTATTCTATTTTTCTTTTGTATTCATTTTTTTCTTTATTTTAGTTTTATATTTGTTTTATAAGATTATTCTAATTGGTTATGGGATTATTACTAGTTCTTATGTTTTAACCGGTTG
Source organism: Dendrobium huoshanense (assembly GCA_016618105.1). Classification (NCBI taxonomy): domain Eukaryota; kingdom Viridiplantae; phylum Streptophyta; class Magnoliopsida; order Asparagales; family Orchidaceae; genus Dendrobium; species Dendrobium huoshanense. Next base: position 54,097,387 of record CM028347.1, on the reverse strand, counting down.
AGAATTCTGGGATACTAACCAACCTTTTAGGTTGTTTAATTTTTGGTATCCCCTCCATCCCAAGGGTTTTAAAATGGGAAGTAGTACGTTTCATTCCAATTATGATAGTTTTATTTTAACAAACATGCTCTTCAATAAGGTTCCTTTCCACTTTGGTTTAGGAACTATTAGTTTTAATTGCTTCTAGATTGTACTAGGTTTTTCTTATCTCTAACGCAATTTGCATTTCTTCAAAAATAAATAAATAAATAAATCAAACGTTAAGATATAATTCATATGTATTAGTGAAAACAATTTATACATGTTACCCATTAGTAAATAGAAATGACATGCCAAATGTTTTTGATATCCTTAGGAACTGGGTAATTAAGAATAACATGATTTATTAAAAATAAGAGGATTATCATTTGTAATAAACTTATAGCGAGTATTCTTTATCTTAATAAGCATACAAACTCACTTATATGAATAAATGAGATGAAAGATTCATCAACATAAACATAAACGTTTGCGTCAAATATATATACAGAATATCAAAATGAAATTATACATATATTATCTTTCCAAATGACCATTATTTATTGACATCCATTTGTATATATGACTTACTACTACATATGAATTCAAGAACATCAAATATATAGATAATATATATATATATATATATATATATATATATATATATATATATATATATATATATATATATATATATATATATATATATATATATATATATATATATATATATATATATATATATATATATATATATATATATATATATATATATATATATATATATATATAGATAGAGAGAGAGAGAGAGAGAGAGAGAGAGACTAAATGCTTAGGAAAATATAAAAAAGAATAATAATTTTTTCATTTATCTAATTAACAAAGAACGTCTCTCATGTTCAAAAGAAAGATTCTAAGTTATCATCCTTAATCTTTATCATTTAAATTCAACATATATGATTATAAAAATTCATTGATCAATTTCAAGAAATGCATAATAGTCATTAAGATGCGTAAGATCTATTGGAAAACCCGTTGTTGAGTTTGGAATGGCAAAATAATAATTAAACCAATCACTATACTTCATTAATTCAAAAAGAGGGAAATCAATCTTTGGTCCAATTAATTTCTTCTTCCTTCCCTCAAGAAGAAACATATGAATGGTTGCCTTGCACTTTCATATAGAATATGAATTTAAGAAATAAATATGAGAAGACTTGATAAAATTGTTTTGTTAGTCAATACATGTTCAAGATGAATAAATATCTTATAATTTATTACTTCGAAAATCAAATTGTTCCTCCAAATAATGTAAACACAATATATTTAGTCCTAAAAATTAGTTCATTCACAATTCATTACAACCACATGATTGAAATAAAAAAAGAAACAGAATACTCCACAACTTGTTCAAAGTAAGATTAACATCCACATTCCTCTTAAAAAGGATGGGTTTAAATAATGAGTTTGCATGATCTAATCAATGAAATGTAATAAGTAGGATAGTTCACAAAAAATACACACCCCAAAGATTATCACATGGAATGATTGATGCATAAGTACCTACATGAACAATATTTAAATTTATATTAAGTACTAACTACAAGAATGAACGTTGATGTAGTATCATTAATTTTCCCAAAATAGAATGAATGAAAATTAGTTACTACATCTAGGGAACCTATTTAATCCGCTAATGGGTCTACTTTATATAGTATAGATGATTAAACATGATAAATAATACGCACCCATAAATTCAATATCCCAAAAGTTCTATTATGTATCATTTTCCTACCATAACAAGTTTATTTTTTATTAAACAATACCATCAAGATAAGAAATTCATGTGTATACAAAATACAGGTACTCATATTGGTAATCATATTGGTTACCAATATGAAATGAAAATTTTCTTTAGCAAAAATAATGAGGTAAAAAAGACATCATGGTCATTGTCTTCATTATAAACTAGTGTTCATGAATTAGAATTATGAAATTATTCTCTTAATACAAGTGAGAATGCACATATCAATTCCTCCTATGCCAAATCTGCAGGAGCCTCTCATAGCCATCTTTGTAATACACAACCATAATATCACTGAATTATTTGCATGGAAAAGGACAAATTAGATTTATTAAATCAATATGAAATGTTGTCTGTAATAGGAAAAATGTGGGAATGAATGAAAGTAACATATACACATGGAAATATATACTTTTATAGATTCTTTTATAAGCCTTTGTTTGTTCACTTTAACCGGATGAAAGAAAATAAAAGTGACACCTCTCTTTCTCTCTATTTGGATGGAAGAACAACATCTATATTTCCTTTCTCTTGGCCAAAGTGGTTAAAAAAAGGATATGTGGTGGCTCGATAACCTGGACTGGGTATGGTGGAAACAATTTAGCAAATTTGATGTATGCTACATGAGGATGGCAACCTTATATGAGCCAGTAGAGCATGATATGTAGTTGGTGGGAGTTACATGTAAAACCCCTTTAGTAAAAGAAACTAAACTTTTAAACATCAATGTGCCTTTTGGTGTACTTATTGAAATTTTTTTAAGAAACTCGATAGTTAAGCATGCTTATCCCTTAGAAATCCTTTGATGGTTGTCGCTTCTGGGAAGTTATACTAACATGACAAAATCATGAGGCCTTTAGATTAAAGTGCACAATATCTTGATATTTAAGTGTTTAGGCTATCATAAATTGTATCAGAGCAATACACTAGCCAGAATATGGGAACAAAGTTCTATACAAAATAAAGTGATACCTCTTGAGATCTATCTCATAAACCTTGTATAGGATAAAGTGCTACATGATGGGAGTCACCAGGTGAACTTGTTGGGGCCTCCTCTAGAATATTATTTGCAAGGTGGATGATTTTGGGATAAAGATACTAATGATGATGTTAGTTACTTAAGTTGAGGCGATTTTAAAACTCTATAAGTAAAAGAAGTTAAACTCTTAAACATTAAGGTAACTTTTGGTGTAATAGTTAAAATTTTATTAAGAAACTCCATAGTTAACATACTTATCCCAGAGAAATTTCAGGATGGGTGACCTCCTGGGAAGTTATACAAATAGGATAAAATTATGAGGTACTTAGACCAAAGAAGATAATATCTCGATAGTTAAGAGTTTGTATTGTTACACTATAAGTGGAGCCCATCACTATCGAAGCTCGATTGGTGGTCAATAATTGGAGTTGGAAGGAAGTGGTATGATTCAATATAAGCAAGCAAGAAGGGGGCAGATCGGGGTATCCATTACATGAGAATGGCATCCTGGCAGTTGGTAGGTCAATGGTGACTCTAGCTGGAGGTGTGTGTTGGGTGGAATGGGGCACGACGGTAGTAGGTTGAATGGGAAGTTGTGTAAGTGGCTGGGCTAGCCATGTGTCGGTTATGATTTAGTAGCATCAGGAAGATCAAGAAAGTGACCTACTTGTGTCTAAAATAGAGAGGAAGTAAGGGGAGGCAATATGAGGGATGAAACATGCACGTGTACCCCACAACCGGACTTAGCCTCCTTCTCAATTCCATTTAATAACCTATATTAAAGTTAAGAAGGGAATAAAAAATGCCCTTTGATGCCCTTAATCCAAGGGCTAAAATTGCATTATAAATTAGCTATGGCATTTTATTTGAATGGATGCTTATGATTAAGATAATTTAAATACTGAAATTATTAGTTTGGTTTTATTTTGGAATTAAAATTTAAAAGGTATTTGATTATATATATATATATATATATATATATATATATATATATATATATATATATATAGTTCCATATAAATTTTAATTTACTTGTGTGAATTTATTTTAGATTATTTTAGTTATTTTTAATTTTTAAACTTTTTCAAAAAATGCACTTAACAATCTCTCTCCTCTACCCATATCAAATGATGTCTATTACGAGTGCGAATAAACTCATTTGATTTATCTCGATCAACTAAATGTAACGGTGCCTTCCATTTGGAAAAATGAAGTCCATATTAAAGGATTTTATATACAAAACAAATATGTGTATAAAAGACTCAAATGCATATCAAATACACATTAAATCATTGTTGAACTATGATGGGGATGGTGGAGTAACCTAAATAATTATGAAAATAATTTTTGGCTCTATCAATCCCTAAAAAATGCTTAGGTCTTCTTTGATATAAATTTATAAAAACTCCACTTAATATACGCAAGTATACATGCTGAATCAAGTAATATAATGATAAAGTATATCGTCAATCCCATGTGGAAGAATGTTTTCTTGAAATTCTCGACTCTCTATTATAATTTTAATAATTATCTTACTTAATAAAAATAAGGTTTAGCAAAGATTCAATCACTTAATTTAAAATCTATAAAAAAAGTTTAAGTGAAACATATTTAGATAAAATTTTTTGGATTGATGGAATATAAATACAATATGTTTTCTAATTATTTTCTTTTATATTGATGTTATTTATAGCATATGCATCACAGACCTCTTAGTCAAGCATGAAGAGATAAAGGATAGATTAAACCCTTCCAATCACAATACCACTCTAAACTCCCATAGTTGGACACCCTATGAAAATATTAAAAGAGTAAGTAAAGCATGTATTGTTTAAACCCCCTTATTATAATTCATCTTTATAAAGTTGGTATATGTCAAGCACTATACCTATGCTTGTATCATACCAATCAAATATACCTGATTGTGACTACTTTTCTATTCCTAGTCTCCACATTACACCTGATATTAACTACACATATAACAAATATGTGCATTAAAAGAAGACATGGTATGTTGAAAATGTCATTAAATTATTAATAAAGAGAGTTCATTAGTACTCCACATTTAATTTATACCATCAATCCAAAATAAGAGAATTTATCCATATATGAAGAATAAGTAAAGCAAACTCATTTTTATTAATTGCATAAAAGAAAGAAAGTATACAAAAACATATATCACAGGATGGGTTCAATGGTATCCTTTACACTTCTTAAACTCACAGAATTGCTTCCATAAACATTAACCAAACACTCTTATGAAGTAGATCTAGTGTGCCCTAAATTCCCTTCGTTATCACTCCAAAGAAAATTACGAAGAAGTACTACGAAGGCTAAAAATAACTAATTGACTAAACTCCCTTACTAAGATTACAAATGGAATGTTTGAAAAAAATATACAAAAAATAGATTTTGGCACTGTGGCACTTGAAACACTTATGCTACAGTGCCCATAAAATGCACTAACATTGCAGTGCTTAAGGAATTCCTCTGGTGCGGTGCTTATTGATATGGGCTCACTATTTAGTGAATATACGTGACACTTCACTGGCATATCATATCATAAATGGTTATAACTATAGCACTGTGGTGCTGCTAATGGTTGAGCGCTATGGCATCCACATGGCAGTCCTCTTAGCTTGGCACCCCTAAAATTTGTGTCAGGAAACTATACATATGATGTATGCACTTTACAATGCTAAATCTATTACAAATATGGACCCAAGTCTTATGCTTTTGATAATAATAAATATTAATACATTTTTATTATGCTATCTCTTGATAATTGAGTTTATTATATATCTATTTTTCCCTACTCATTAACATTTCAGGTCATTGTTCACTTGCAGCTTTGATTAGCCCAAGATTGGGTATATTAGGATTAAAGTTTGTATTTTTAATCTTTATGTACTTTTTATCTTTATTGAGTCAATCATGTATATTTATGGATCCTCAAGATCGTAATCCTACACATACACACTCAAGGGGGTGAGTTAGTGAGTTAGGAAGAAGACGAGTTTTGTAAACTAATCGTACTAATTGATTTGCATTGTACTAGATGATAATTTAACAAAAAAATTATTAGTTAGGGTAATTTTATTAATTGAGACTGATTAAATTAATTATATTAGATGATCTTTATCGTATAAGATAATCAGTTATAATCATAAAAATAGCCACCAATTAGAATTTATGCAATATTTTATAATTCAAATTTTGTTCTAATCAACCATAAGATATACATCATACTATATGATACATGATAATCATGCTTAAATTAATCTTATGATTAGGGAAACAATTATGATTAATTTATTTGATCAAATCATATAGGATGATTGGTGATAATAGTATTGTATGACCTGAGCGATGCATGAGACTATAATTTATTATTGCCTATTGTATAAGATGAAATATCATAGTTTTTAAACTAATCATACACGATGCCACCGCCCCCCCCCCCCCCCCCCCCCCCCCCCCCCCCCCCCCCCCAAAAAAAAAAAAAAGTTTGTTCTATACTAGCTTAGTACTACATGGGATGATCAATTATCATCATCTATCATACTTGACGATCGGTATAAACTTTTGAATTAATCATGCAGGATAATGTAGTTCGTTCTATCTAAAAGGGCTCTTTTGTACTAATTATATAGGAACATCATAGGATCGTACTGGATGATCTTAAATAATATATTGAAATTTAGGGTTTTTTGTGTTTCTCTTTATTTAAAATCTCACTTAGACTTGCTTAAAAAACATTTTTTTGCTAAGTGTCTTAAAAGGGAGCATACAGAATGAGTTTCGGAGAGCTTTGAGAGAGAAGAGAGGAAGAGCTTTTTATGATGGAGAGTTGTGATGGATTCAAAAGGTTACTCCAAGCAAGGTTATTTCCTATCTTATTCAAGTCTCTGCCTTGATTCTTTGGTGGTTGGAGCAAAACATTCTATAGAACTAGGTCATGGTTCTCTGCCATCACCTAGAGGATGAAAAAGGATTCATGATACTCTGCCTTCTCTTTAAAAGAGATAAAGCTTCGAGGTAGACAACCTTCACCATGAGGGTAAAAAGGGTTTTCAGGATCTCTTCCTTCACTTAAAGGGTGAAAAGGATTTCAGGTTCTCTGTCTCACCATGATGGTAAAAAGAGTAAGGTCCTTAGCTGCACTGGGTTGGTGGAAGAGATTTTATAAGGGCTTCTCCACCTAATTGTAGGGGCTAAAGCAGACTCACTAAACATTTAGTGAATACATTTGGAGGACTCTAGGGAGTGGACATAGGTTATTATTCAAGACCGACTGGAGCTGAATTCAGTATGGACGATGTCGCAGGCCGTGAACTTTGCTTTAAAAGTTGATGATTTAGAAATACACTAAGAAACCCTGAGGTTTCAGTATTACAGAATTATGTATTCTGTTTTTGTTTTTGTGCCACTTTGTTTTGTGTGATCTTGCAGGTGTGAAGAACCAGGCGGCTGCATTGGAGGCTAGAGGTTTCTCAACGGAGGTGTTGGGAATCAGGTGATTGAGCTGAAGGTTTTGCAACGGTGGTGTGGAGAATCTGGCAGCGGCGTTGGAGGCTTTGCAATAGCAGAGAACCTGGCAGCGGCACTAGAGGCTTTTGCAACAGCTGGTATCAGAGCTTGCACCTGGGACAAGATGACGGATCGTGGCAAAGAACCGATCTCCGATGACGCAAGGAGTTTGGAGACGTTGTGGGCAAACCAGGACAATGTCAATCGTCGGCTGGATGAACTGGCGGCCGATGTCCAACGATTGACAGTAGAGATGCGCCGTGAGTTTAATCTCCATCGGGCGAGGCCACCATAGCAACTTCCGCAGAGGGAAGAACCTCCTGTAAATCGTCCGGCGAGGCGTAGGGGAGCGGCAGGGGGTCGTCAATTAAACCGCATTCCTATGAACAAACAAGAGTTGTCTGATTCCGAAGAAGACATGCAGATGTACCGAGTAAATGACTTAATTGAGTCGGGAGAAGAAGAAGGAGGTAACCAATACCACCTAGACTATCATCGGCACTGACAGCCTGCACAATTCCAGCATCAACCCGGTGAGTTCAAGGTTAAATTAGATATCCCGTTCTTTGATGGTCGCATGCATATAAAGGACTATTTGGACTGGGAAAGGGCCGTCGAAAATTTCTTTGAATACATGGAGTTAGATCCGGAAAAATAGGTGAAATATGTTGCCTGTAGGCTGAAAGGTGGTGCAAGTGCTTGGTGGGCACAAATTCTTCAGATGAGGCAACGTGAGGGAAAAGGAAGAGTCCGGAGTTGGAACATAATGAAGCAACTATTGCGAGCTCAATTTTTACCCACAGATTTTGAACAAATTTTATATATGAGATATCAGCACTGTGTTCAAGGATTAAGGTCTGTGAGTGATTATACAGAAGAGTTTAACCGTTTAATTTCTATTGTGTTTGTTATAATTATTTTTTGTACTTTATTTTTTGTGGTTAACTATGTTGTTGAAAACTCTGATCTTTTTGCTATTGTGAAATTAATTTGCTTCTACATCTAGTGATAAAATTTTATATTTTCAAATATTAAAATTTATAAAAAGATTTTATATTTGTTAAAGAGAATTTGAAAATTACCAATTCTTTGCCCCCTCTTAGTTAGCTTCTGGCTAGTTCTTTGAGGTTTAACAACCTTCATGAACTTTCATGTGGTAAAATTATCATTTGTTGAAATTGATTGATTCTTTAAAAAATATTTTAGTTTGTTCTATTTTCTTATCTTTATTTACTCTTCTACTTTTTTGTTGTTTATATATTCCTATTTTTATTATTATTTTGTCATTTTTTATGTTAAAAGGGGGTTAGCATATTATTGGTCGATTGTATTTTATTCTAAAATATTTAACCCCATTTTTCGCTCTTACTATTTTATGTTATGTTATTATGTGTTGTTTAATTAATTAAAAAATAATATAGAAAATTCAACACCTCCCCTTTTTTTGAAAGAATTTACTTACTAAGGGGGAGGTTAGGGAATAACAAAATAGTTTTAAAACATAAACCAACAATATTTGTCATGATAAAAATGGAGAAGATTGTCATAAATCTAGACCAAAGTCTTATGATTTTGATGATAACCATTTTTATTGAATTTTTTAGTATGTTATCTATGGATAATTGCCTTTATTGTATATATATTTTGCTCTGCTCACTAATATTTCAATTCCACTAATCACTTGCAACTTTGATCAGCTCAAGAGTGGATTGACAAGGATAAAAGTCTATATTTATTCTTTATATACTTTTAATCTTTCTTGAGTCAATCATGTATTTTGGTGGATCCCAAAGCTGAGTAATATTACACAAATAAATTCAAGGGGGTGAGATAGTGAGTTAGGAAGAAGATGAGTTTTTTGAACTAATCATATTGTACAATTTACATCATACTAGATGACCAATTATTAAGAAAAATCATTGGTCAAGTCGATTTTGTTAATTGAGATTGATTAAACAAATTTTACAAGATGATCTTCATCATATAAGATGATCAATTATAACTATAAAGATAACCGACAGTTAAAATTTACATAATATTTTATAATTCAAATTTTATTCTAATTATACCATTTGATATGCATCAAAGTATGCAATATATGATAATCATACCAAAATTGATACTGTGTTTAGGGGAACAATTATAGTTAATTAGTTCGACAAAATCATACATGATAATTGGTGACGATCGTATTGTATGACTTGAGCATTTCATGGGATGGTAATTTATTGTCACCTATCATACATGAAAAAATTCCAAGTTTTTCAACTAATCCTACAGGGCAACGCCCTAATTTTATACTATACGAACTAAGCACGACATGGGATGATGATTTATCATCGCCTATCGTACTAAATGATTAGTAGAAACTCTTTAACTAATACAGTTCATAATATCTAAAAGGGTTGTTTCATACGAATCATATATGATGATCGTAGGATCATACTAAATGATCTTAAATGATAGATTAAATTTTAGGACTTTTTGAAAGGCTCTGTTTTTAAAATCTCACTTAGACTTGCTCAAAAAGGTTTTTGCTGCTAAGCGTCTTAAGAGGGAGCATAGAGAGGGAATTTAGGAGAGCTTTAGGAGAAAAGAGAGTAAGAGAATTTTGTAAAGGAGAATTCTAAGAGATTCACAAGTTCATGCCAAGAAAAGTACTTGCTTTTCTTCATCAAGTTCTGCCTTGATTCTTTAGTAGCTCTAAGGAGACATTCTTCAACATTAGGCCGTGGTTCTTTGCATCACTTAGAGGGTTAAAAAAAAGATTCAGAGTACTTTGCCTTCTCCTAGAAGGTGATAAAGCTTTGAGGTATGTTTCCTTCACAAGGAGAGGATTTTAGGTTCTCTACATTCACCATAAAGATGAAAAAGGATTCCAAGTTTTCAGCCTTACTAGGAGGGTGAAAAGAGTAAGGTCATATGTAGCACCGGGTTGGTAAAAGAGATTTTGTAAGGGCTTCTCCTCCTAGCTATGTGGGCTAAAGGAGACTCACTAAATATTTAGTGCAATACTCGGAGGAGGACTCTAGGGAGTAGACATAGGTTATTATTTGACTGAACCACTTTAAATTCTAGTGTATTTATTGTTATTATTTTCTACACTTTATTTTTTATGATTAAGAATGTGGTTAAAAACTCTGATCATTTTATTATTAAGAAACTAATTCATTTCCACATTGAGTGATAAAATTGTCTATTTTTAAATATTAAAAAAGTTATAAAAGATTTTATTTTTTTTCAAGAAATTTTTAAAATTTTTAATTAACCCCTCCTCTTGTTTTGACTTGGGCTAGTTCTTTGAGTTTTAATAACCTTCTGAAACTTTAAAGTGGTAAAATTATCATTTGTTTAAATTGATAGATCCTTATAAAAGTTATTTTAGTTTGTTCTATTTTGTGATCATTATTTACTCTTGTGCTTTTTTATTGTTTATAGTTTCCTATTTTATATATTATTTCCTCCTTTTTTGTGATGTTAAAAGGGGGAGTAGCATATTATTAGTAGATTATATTTTGTTCTGAAATATTTAACTCCATGTTTGCCTCTTAATATTTTATATTATATTAATATGTGTTATTTTTATCATTTAAAAAAATAATTATAAAAAACACAACACCTCCCTTATTTTTGAAAGAATTTACTTAGTATGGGGGAGCTTAGGGAATAGCAAAACACTTTTGAAACAAACCAACAATATTTGTCATCATCATAAAAGGAGAGATTATTTTAAATCTGGAGCCAAGTCTTATGATTTTGATTAAAATAAATATTATTTTATTTCTTACTATGTTATATTCTAATAATTGAGTTTATTGAATATCTATTTTGCTCTGTTCACAAACATTTCAGGTCCATGTGTTCACTTGCAACTTTGCTCAGCTCAAGATTGGGTAGATTAGGATAAAAGACAGTATTTTCAATTTTTATATATTTTTTATCTTTCTTGAGTCTATCATATATTTGGGTGGGTCCCAAAACTGAGTAACCTTACACACACAATTCAAGGGTGTGAGTTAGGAAGAAAATAAGTTTTTTGAACTAATTATATTAGATGCTTTAAATCATACTAGATAACCAGTTAATAAGAAAAATCATTAATTAGGGAAGTTTTGTTAATTAAGATTTATTAAACTAATCATACTAGATCATCTTTATCATATAAGATGATCAATTATAATCATGAAGACAACTGCCAATAATAATTTAGGCAATATTTTATAATTCAAATTTTTTTCTAATCATACCATACAATATGTATTGTACTGTATGATAAATGAAAATCATGCCTAAATTGATCCTTTAATTAGGGGAACAATTATGGTTAAATTATTCAATCAAATCGTACAGGATAATTGGTGAGGAACATACTATATGACTTGAGCATTGCATGGGACGATAATTTCTTATCGCCTATCATATAATATGAACTACCATAATTTTTTAATTAATCCTATAGGTTGATTCTCCAATTTTGTATTGTACAAACAATTATGGTTTTTTTATAATATAATTGTTCCCCTAATTAAATGATCATAGGACTGGTATTGAAATTGACAGCCGGTTCTGTTCTAGAGAGAGAAACTATTCTTGCTATTTTTTGATTTCGCGGTCTTTTTTTGTTTGAATCGCGGGGGAGGATGTCTTCATCCGACCGCCGGTAGCGGATTGTCGGCGGTAGTATTCAACCAGGCGTTGTTCGCAATGAAATTTTTAAGCCTCATGACCAAAGATCTGTCAACTTTTGTGGTGCTCTTGGAGATCAAGAAAAACCCAGATTACCTTCTAACTTGTAATCAGAGAAGAAATCAGGCAATCAGAAAGATTAATCCTGTTGTGGAAGGGAAAGGGAAGGGTGTTTCTGTTGATTAGAATGTTGAAGAGGAAGCTTTTCCAGGGTTTCAATCGAAAAGGGATTTTGAATCGCTGTCGCCAGAGGTTGATTTGAAAGTTAAAAATCGAGAAGGTGGTATGCTGGATGTTCAAACTCAGAATGTTCAGAATCCAATGGATTTTATAGAAAAAGATGGAGATAGTCTTGACAAAGGTTTTAAAGAGAATGATGATGTGAATCAGGGGAATAATTTTAAATCGGCTTGGAAAAGGACTCAACATATCAAACTGAACTTCGACTCCAACTCTACACAGCTATCGGAAGATGGTGTAGCAGTAAAACTAAAAACTGATAAGGAATTATCTAATTCTCAGGTTTTGAAGAAGTCTTTAGTTATTAAAATTCTAGGACGGGAATTGCCATTTTCTATCAGTAGTCAAGAACTCAGAAGGCAGTGGAGTAGGTATGGTAGTTTCCATCTAACGACTTTGGGTAATGGATTATGTGTTCGTTTGCTAATCTGGAATCCATGGAAGAGGTATTGAATTGGGGTCCTTGGTACATTGGAAACCATATCATAGGTATGGACAGATGATCGTCTTCTTTCTCTACTGATTCACTAAAAGGAATCATATCACCAGTGTGGATTCGATTCCCAGGACTGCCTTTGTGCTGTTGGGATGAGGACAATATTCCTATCATTGCCTCAATGATAGGAACTCCTTTGATGTTGGATGGAAACTCACTCAAATGGGGAAAGCGGGAGTACGCTAGATGCTGTGTTCGCATTGATTTGGAGAAGAAGCTCCCTACAGGTGTTTGGATAGAGGGTATTCACGGAAGATCCTTTCAACAGGTGGAATACGAAAAATTAACTTCTCTTTGTTATCAATGTGGTAGAGTTGGTCATAGCAAAGATGAGTGTCCTGATTCCATTGTTGTTGCTGAAACTGATTTGGAAAATATGGGCTCTAAAGAATTTATGAAACAGGTTGAGGAAGCGAAGTCTGAATTTGTTAAGAAGAAAGATGAAGAATATGGTCTTGGATCCATGTTAAGTTTAACAATAAAAGATTCAAAAATGCCAAGAAAAATATTGGAGTTAATACCATTGTTAAACAGGTTTATAAACCTGTTGTAGCAGTGAAACAGGGGAAGACTGCTGAGTTGATGGAGGTAAGTATTACTGAGAATTCGACAGTTCAAGCAGAATCAGCAAAGGAACCTTATGCAGTGGCAGTTCAAGTTCAGGAAATTCTAGTTGCTGTAAATAAATTTCATGTTTTGGATTGTGATATAGAGGAGGGAGAGATTGATGAAAGGATTAATGTGAAAAACTTTAGTAAATCCATTGACTTGGATTCAGTTAAAGAGGTTGTATCTCCTGATTTGCATAACAATATTGTTGAACAGAAAATGGAGGAGCAGTCGGTAGTTGTGTTGAATTCTGGGAAATGCAAACTATCAAAAGAACTGAGAAGCTTAGGACCTATGGAAAATACTCACAGGAAGAGAAGAATGGACAAAGATCTTAGTAAAATAGTAGGGGATAATTCCCTTATTATTTCTTAAAATGGAGTATATTATCTTTTGGAATTGTAGGGGGGCTAGAAAGAGGGAAGCCTCGTTATATCTTAGAGAAATTGTGAAGGATTATAAGGGTTTCTTTGTAGGGCTTACTGATACTAAAATTTCATCTCTTGATAGTAATGAAGTGAATCAAATCATTGGTAGTGATTGGGATTATTTCTTTCATCCCTCTATTGGCAATTCAAGTGGTATTTTAATTTTGTGGAAGAAGACTTTTGCTTCTTTTTAAATGGTTGATCATTCTGCCCAAGTGGTTATTGGGAAGCTAATCACTAATGCTTTGGGGAAGTGGAATATTGCAACGGTTTATGGTGGTAAAGATGCTCAAACCAGAAGATCTCTTTGGAGAACACTTGAAAATTTTTTGAGTAAGGAAGATCCTTGTATAATAGGAGGGGACTTCAATTGTATCCTTTCTAAGGAGGATAAAAGGGGTGGGAAGAGATTCTGTTTATCTAAGGGCTCCAAAGACTTGAAGAATTTTATGATGAATAATGATTTTCATGATATAGGATTTGTGGGTCCTAGTTACACTTGTTGTAATAACAAGGAAGGGAATTCTAGAATTTGGGAGAGACTTGATAGGTGTCTCTTGAATTCTAAGGCTATCCACAGTGTTCCTTTTGTTAAGGTACGTCATTTACCAAGGGTAGCCTCAGATCATGCTCCTATTGCTATTAATCTTGTGGAAAATCAGAAACAAAAGTCGGGTTTCATCAGATTTAATGATACGTGGAAGACTTATCCAGCTACTTGGAATATTATTATGAAAGCTTGGAAGAAGATGGATTACGGTTCTAATGCAGAAATTCTCCAGAGAAAGCTGAAGAGAAGTATTAAGGCTTTATACTACTAGAACAGAAATAAATGCCGAAATTTGCATGTATTAAAAGATGAGCTGAAGAAGGATATACTGCTGTTACAAACTGAAGAAGCTTATGAAGGAGGTTTATCAGTGGACAAATTGAAGATGTTGAGAAACAAAGTGCAAGAACTAAATGTTACATTGAGTAGACTTTCTACTTGGTGGAACCAAAGATCCAAAGTTAGATGGAAGCAGGAAGGTGATGTAAATTCTAATTTTTTTCATCAATTTGCTTCGGCAAAGAGGAATGGAAATATGATATGGAAGGTCAAAGATGAAAATGGAAGTATGGTAGATGATTTGGAGAATATTGAGAAGGTTTTCTACAAATTATTTCACCAAAAATGGTTAGCCAGAAGTTGTAAATTGACGAATTGGCCTCCCTGTCCAGAAATTCTACAGATTTCTAAAGAAGATGTTGATATGCTAAATCTAGATTTCACTAAAGAAGAACTTACAAAAGCTGTATTCATGCAAGGTAACAGTAAATCTCCAGGTTTAGATGGTATTACTTTGTCTTTTTTCAAGTTTTATTGGAAAATTGTCGAGGAAGAAACTTGGAAAGCTATTGAAGATTTTTTTAAAACTGGTGTTATGTTTGAAGAATGGAAGGATACTCTTCTTATTCTTATTCCTAAAATCAAGAAACCTTTGATGCCATCTAACTATAGACCTATTAGCTTATGCCAATCTACTTATAAAATTGTGGCTACAATGATAATGAATAGAATGAAGGGCTTCATTGCAAAATGTATTACTGAAGAACAAGCTGCTTTTCTCCATGGTAGATCTATTTCCAATCATTGTCTCTTAGCTCAAGAGGTCATCCACAAATTTAGAATGTCTAAAAGGAAGAAGGGGTTAATGGTAGTCAAGCTTGACATGGAACAAGCTTATGATAGTATGAATTGGGAAACTTTATCTAAAGTGTTAAACATGTTTGGTTTTCCAAGGAAGATGAATTTGCTCATCATGGAATGTGTGAGGAGTGCTAGATTTTCCTTTATCATTAATGGGAAAACTTCTAATTGGATATGTGCTGAAAATTGCTTTAGACAAGGTTGTCCTTTGTCTCCTTATTTGTATATTTTGTGCTCACAACTTTTCTCCATAGCAATGAAGCATCAAGGTCAAGGCTTGGGTATTCAGATTTCTCAAAGAGCTAACTTGGTTAGTCATTTATTATTTTCTGATGATATTTTGCTTTTCTCTCATGCTTCCAAAAGTCTTGCTATCAAGATGAAAAATATTATTGTGGATTTCTGTTTGTGGACCGGCTTAAGGGTTAATAATGCTAAATCTCATATTTTATTTAGCAAAGGTATGGATAGAATGGAGAAGATGAAGGTAAAGCAAATTCTGAAATTTAAAACCATGGAAGAATTTCAGTATCTTGGAATAAAATTGATGTTGGGAAGACCAGTTTACAATGACTTCAAATTCATTATAGATTCTATTATGCTTAAGTTGAACACTTGGGGAAGTAAGTGTCTTTCTTTAGCTGGTAAAATGACCCTTGCTAAGACTTCTCTTTTAAGTCTTCCCAATTTTTTTTCGACACACTCTATGGTTCCTAAAAGAATACTTCATGAAGTTGATAGGTGTTGTAGAAACTTCTTATGGCATAAGAGGGATGATAGAAAGGGTATGCATTATATTGCTTGGAGAATGCTATGTAAGCATAAATCTCAAGGTGGATTCAATTTTCCCTCAGCAGTTAGATGGGCTGGCCCTCTCAAGGAAAGACTTACTTGGAGAATATTGAAGAATCAGGATTCTTTATTGTTTCAAAATCTAAATGCCAAATATGGAGATTGCTGGTGGCGTGGAGGATATAGGAATGGTAAATCAACAACCTGGAAAATTCTGAATGAAGGAGCTATTCACTTAAAACCTATCCTTAGGTGGAGAGTGGGTGATGGAGTAAAGATCAATGTGATGGAGGATATCTGGCTACTTGCTAAAAGCTTAAATGAATGGCCTATAACAGCGAATTGTAATGATCTTGATGGGCTGTATTTATGTCATTTCATTATAGAGATTGGCACTTGGAATTTGGAAGAATTAAGGAAATTTTTTAATGAAGAAGTTATAATGCTTATTCAGCAGGTACCTATCAACAAGGATTTGAGTGGAGATATTATGGAAGAAATCAACTTTCATTCAGGGAAATCCATTACAGTCCGTGCTGTTCTTGCTTCCAGAAAAGATAACTACAGTGAAGATAGTATGGGTTTTCATAATTGGTTGAGAAAGCAAAAGCTTTCTGCTAGAAGTGAGCTCTTCTGGTGGAGGATTAGTAATAATTCCATTCCTACTAATGAGTTTTTAAAACAGAGAAGACTCAGTGATGATGACTGCTGTAGAAGAGGATGTCTTGAATGTGAAAACCTGGAACATATAACTGTTAAATGTAAAGAATTGATTAAGATTCTTAAACAGTTACAAAGTTGGAGGTTTTATGTTCCAATATTTGATTCAATGGATGAATGCTTAGTTGAATTAAAGATCCTTAACACTATTGCACCTAATAGTGTGAAAATTTACTGTGACACAGTTTATCAGAATTGGAAAAACAGAAGTGCATTTCAGTATGGAAGTTCAGCTACTTCGGTGATTGTTTCAACAACCAATGTACTTTTTTCTGCAATTAACAATGTTAATCCTGTCATTGATAGCTGGGGCACTAATCTCCCTAGGGAGTTTCAGAATTTTTGGCACCCTCCACCTCAAGACTGGATTAAAATCAATGTGGATGCATCTCTTATGACATCTTATTCAGCTGAAATAGGAGGCTGTTTTAGAGAGCATAAAGGAAGATTGTTGCTAGCATTTGGAGAAAGAAAAACTCACTCGGATATTGCTCATCTTGAAATGGAAGCTATTATGATTCTTAGAATATTCATTCAACTGTGGATGCTTGAGTGTAGAGAAGTAATAATTGAAGGAGATAATATCAATGTTATCAACTTCATTAAAAATTTGTTAAAGAAGACCAATTGGCAAAGGACTGATCGGATTGAGAAGGATTTTATTTTCTTGACCGACTTCAATAAGGTGATTCTTAATCATGTTCATAGGGATTGTAATAAGGTAGCTGATTGTTGTGCTAAGTTAGCATTAGATACTAATTTTTCCTTTGATAGCTCTTCTTTTGCTAGCATTCCTCCTTCTCTTTGTTTTCTTTTGAAGAAGGAATGTGAGCCTTTGCTTTAGTTGTATCTTGATTACTTTCTTAATTGCATATTGCATTTCTAAAAAAAAAAATTAAATGATCATATAGATTAATGCAGTTCATAATATCTATAAGGGTTTTTTTATACTGATCATATAGATTGATCGTAAGATCATATTGGACGATCTTAAGGAATATATTGAAATTTAGGGCTTAAATGATAGATTGAAATCATACATGTTTGTATGCTTATTACATTCTAAAATAACAATTAAAGAAGGTTGTCGACGTGTGGGTGTTAGTTGGCATGAAAGATTTCTAGTGAATGAGTGAGTAGTTAAGGGAGGATTCTAAACTGTCTGTTTGGGTTGTGTATATGAGGATGTTTGCAAGTTAGGCATTGGAATCGACAGGCCTAGGCTATGTATTCATTGGTTATGGTTTGAGATTGCATGAGATATAGTATGACCGTAAGAGAATATAGATGGCAGTGAGATGGAGGTCATTGGCTCATGGGTAAGGTGAGGAGGAAGTTCTAGAAGGTAGGAAGAAGATAGGCTACATGAGGGCTTAATGAGGGAGGTTTTATGGGTTAAAGCTAAGCTTGCTCGTGGGTAGTTTGGCAAGGAGTGAATGAAGTAGAGGAAAGTGTGTTGATGATCGTAAGATCATATTCGATGATCTTAAATGACATCATTCTATAACTCATCCACCTTTGTTTGATAACATACCCTTTAATTTCTGGAAAATAGACATGTCAACATTTTTATAATCTATTGATTATCATATGTGGTACTTAACTCAAGATGTTATTTTTCCTCTTTTTTCTTAGTTAATGGAATTAAGCTAGAAACACCCTTAAATGAATGGAGTAATGAGGATAGAGATCTTGCTCAATTAAATAAAAAATATTTGAATTTTTTTCTTACATTAAAATCTTAAGATTACATGAGAGTGCCTATATGTAGAACTGGGAAGGTGATATAGAATAGACTATGCATCACATATGAGAGAACTATTGAGTTCAAACTGTTTAGGTTAAATATTTTGTTGCATGACTACAAACTATTTCACATTAAACTAAAAGAAATAATTTTTGAAATGTATACTAGATTCACTCAAATAGAAACATCCTTGCATTCTCTAGGTATAGAACTATCCAATTCTAAAAAGGTTAATAAAATCCTATATTTTCTACCTAGTGCTTATGATGAATAGGTTACTCCAATATTTGAATCTAAAGATCTAAATGTGTATTATATTGATAACTTGCTTGGCTCATTCATTTTTTATGACTAAGGTGTGAGTCAAAGATTGCTTGATGCAAGTGATAGGAAAAAGGAAAAAGTTATTGCTTTCAAAGAGAATGAATTAGGCAGTGACAACTCTATAGTCGAGTAGGATGATGCATTTCACTATTGAATCAGCAATTCAAAAACTTTTTAAAAAGAAAGCAAAAGAATCATCATCAATGGAGCAAAGGTAAATGTAATAGAAATTTTAAATCTTAATTTGACACAATCTATTTTTAATGTAGGAAGCTAGGGCATCCGAGCTTTGATTTCTCCAACCTAAAAACTTACCTGAGCAAGGAGAAGGGTAATGGAAAGGCTAACTTAGGGAAAGCAAAGAATATGATATTGAAGATTTTTTGGAATGATTCCACCTCAGAATCATCATAATAGGAAGTAGAGGAGCAGATAACTAATATGTGTCTCATATCTAATGATAGCCTTGATTAGTCTGATCAAGATGATGTATGTCAACTATTCTATGATAAATTGTTTATTACTTCTAAAAGAATTTATGATTTATATAAGAAGTTACAGAAAATGTATGCTACTTTGAACTTTGATTATTTTAATCCATAAAATAATTATGATAGTCTTAGGATTGAATATTTTGCTTTAGATAATGAGCACATATCTTTACTCGATGACTTTGATGCATTAAATAAGAAGCTTATTGACTTAACTAATGTATTTGAATCCTTGAAGTTTGATATTATTGAGTTAAATAATGCATTTGATAGATTAAATAAACTTGTAGATGATCTAAAAACTAGTAGGCATTTTATTTTATTAGAACTAGCATCTGAGAAAAGTACAACTAATGCTATAAAGATAAGGTTAGAAAGTCTAAAATAATACCCTTACGCGCCTATACATACACAACCACAGCCTAGGACATAAAATGAATTGTAACAATAGTAAATATATTCCCTTGGGTTAAGCGTCATTCTTATGGAATTCTAAGCCACATAGCTTGCACTTATGTAATACACCATAGGACACATTTAGTATGGAGGCCTAAGTCATTTTCACCACAGCATAACATACATGCAAGCTATTCATCAAAGCATAAGGTGGAATCCAAACTCACTTGGATTTCCAAATCAAACCATTGATTGACTTTATAGGGGTCCTCTCATATAATGCCTAGTGAGATTATGTGATACTAGGATAATGGATGCTCAAGGAATATAAGTGGAGATATAAACTAGTTCATTACACAAGAGGGAAGGTCATGAGGCAAGGTTACATTGGGAGATAACACTATCGGCAAAGTTGTGGGCTTAAGTATAACTAGAAACTCAAAGAATTTTTTCATTGAGAATATCTTAATTGTGGATGGTTTAAATCATAATTTATATAGCATTAGTTAGTTGTATGACAAAGGATTTAACATCAAATTTTTTCCACAAAATGCATGATTAGTTTGAATGGAAAATTTTATTATAAGGTAAAAGAGTTAACAATGTTTATATGATTGATTTGAATTGAATTGAATACTTAAATTCCTTGTGTTTGAAAACCACTATTGATGAATCCTAGTACATAGAAGACTATGTCATGTAAGCATGAAGATCCTTCGGAAGACTATCAAGAAAGACTTCGATAGAGGTATACCCAAGTTTTGATGCCTACCAACTAGGAAAGAAAATAAAGTCTTCATTCAGTTAAGGTTATCATCACCTCAAAGATACTAGAAGTTCTTCATATGGATCTATTTGGACCCATTAGTATAGCCAGCATAAGAGGGAAATAATATGGGTTTGTGATTGTGGATGATTACTCTAGATTCACCTAGGTTAGATTTCTAGCATAAAAGAGTGAACCATTTCATGAATTTAGAACCTTCTCGACTAGGATAAAGAGGAAATTAGAATGTGAGTGAAAGTGCTCTGATATAACTTAAAAGTTTGAGGGTTGTTAAACCTCAATGAACTGTTCCTAAGGATCACTAATATAAAAGTAATACTATCACTTGAAGCTAAAGCTAATACACTTATAAAAAGTTATAATGATGGTGATGATAATATAATTAATGCAAAACAATATAAATCATTGATTTTTAATCAAGCAGTTATAATAAAAAATAAAATACAAAAAAATAAATTGCAAAAAATAAAATCAGAAAGAACACACCATATTTATAGTGGTTTGGTCAAACCATGACCCACGTCCACTCCCCGGAGTCACCCACTCCATGTATTATTTTATCACTATAGTGTCTCTCTTTAGCCCCCACAACTAGGCGGAGAAACCCTTACAAACTCATTTTCACCAACCCAGTGAGGTAGAGGACCGAAATCGTTTCACAGGAAGAGAACCTTGACTCCTTTTCATCCTCCTAGTGAGGTAGAGAACCTGGACTCTATTTTACCCTTTTCATGAGGCAGAGAATCTTGAATTAATTTTACCTTGCCTGATGTGACAGAGTAGACAGGTCCTTTGACATCAAAAAGATCTACTTCTTCCCAAAACTTTTGATAAGATAAGATTTAAATATAATGGTACTAAGATGTAAGCTTGCCATAACAACTATATAAAACCACCTCCAAACTCCCATGAAACCCACAAGGACCTTCTAACACTCAAATTTTACCTTTTTCTCTCTCCCTTCATGGCTCTCTCTTCAAGTTTTCTCTAGAAGAATGGAGACTCAATGCATGTCGTAGACTCTTATAAAGTCTTATGACAAAGCTTAAATAGAGGATATCAAAAATCTTAAAGAATTAATTTATCCATCAAAGGTCGTATAATGTGATCTAAGGATTATCTAATATGATGTATAAAATTTGACATGTTAGTACTATACGATCACCTGTTAGTACATCATGAATACTTCAATTTTCTTGTTTGCACTGTATGATCATCAGTACGAACATCAGTATGAATAGTTCAATTTGTTTGTTAGTGTTGTACGATCATTAGTATGAATGACCAATCATACAAAATGTTTGTTTAACCAAAATGTATTTCATCCAACATGAATCATGGGAGGTCCAAGTTCATCTCTATTGATCGTACAGTACAATCTAGTTCGTACAGTATTACCAAAATATAAAAAATAAGTAGATTTGATTAACTAATCACAAGAATAAATTAGGCAATATTTTAAACATCATACAATATATATATATATATATATATATATATATATATATATATATATATATATATATATATATATATATATATATATATATATATATATATATATATATATATATATATATATGGTTAAAACTCACAGAAGGGGCCTACACGTTGATAATAAAAATACGGTTACAGAAGTCCTTAGAATGGTCCTCCAGCTTTCTAATGCTCATACGAGCTACAAAAAAATCAAAATAAAACCTATAAGCCACTGGTCCCTTTTCCTACTAATACAATTAAAGTAAAAATAAAAGCAAGGGCTACAAGCAGACAACACCCAAAAAAGGAAGCTCATATAGATATCTTTCAGCTCAAACTGCCTGCAAAAAAGGAAACCAAAATTCCAAAGATCTTGAAGATAATGTGCGAGAGACTTACTAGCAATGAGGATCCAAAATTCTGACAAACTCGGCCTGCAAAAAGAGCTCCAAAAAACTAAGTTAAGAATACCATAATAGAAGGCAGAGATAATCTAGACAATAATGAAACTATTAAAACTCAATCCATAGGCAAACCAACAAAACCCCCTCCATTTCTGAGAATCGCTCCAATCCTCAGCATAATGAACCTATAACCTATCCTCCATAATCACATACTTAAGAAAAACACAATATCTCATAGGATACCCCCTGAGAATCATATCATGACTGATTGAATATGTAAAATTTCTAGTATTAGTTAGCTTAAAAATAGAGCAGTTAAAGCATTTGATCACCTCCGAACCAATACCCTTCAAATAAAGAAAATTGAAACTCAGATGGATGGAGACCTGGCACGACAAGAACAGATCCAAAAAATCATCTAACATATCAAAAACCCCACAAACACCCCAGTATAAAAGGAATATAATACACAAAATTAAAAGCATCCACCAAAAATGGGATGAAGTAGCAACCCCCCACAAAGCAGAAATACTGAGAAAAAACTAGACATAAAACCAAAAAACTCAAGAATGACGGATATATGGAAGCCCCAACTTATCCAAACAAATCATGCATGAAAGAAGAGCAGGTAAATTGTTCAGAGGGTGTTCTAGGAAATTGCCATGTTAAGCACCAAACTTGGCCAGCCAATCAGCACAGGCATTGCCTTCACGGTAAATATAGGAAATAGTAAAAGTTAAAGTAGCAAGTAGCATATTAATTTTTCTAATAGTGTAAAAATCTGGAAAGCACCCCACAGAAATTCTAGAAATCACTTGAATGAGCATTTTAGAATCCACCTTAATGTTAACACTCTGATAACCACAATTCACGCAAAATTCTAACCCCTTATACAAAGACATAAGCTCAGCCAACAAAATAGAACAAGACAAGAGGGGACCCAAAAAAAACAACAAGAGTCTTACCATTATAATATCTAATAATACCTCCCATACCAGCCTTAGTAGTACAGACAGAGCCATCTATGTTCAATTTAACACTCAGAGCCTTAGGCTTGTCCCACCTTTCAATACAATTAAGATTTCTCACACTAGTAGAACCATTAATCAAACCAAAGTACGTAGCAAGCAGGTGACAACTAAAAAAGTGTTTATTAGAGATAAGATTAATAGAAACTAACTGCAGAATTTTATCCCTCAAATTAGAAATAATCTGATTGGCATACATTTTGATCTCGTTATGCTTAGAATCATTTCTACCTTTCCATAGGTACCAAATAATAACAATAGGAATTAAATTCTGGATATGACATTTGCTTTTAAAAAACTACATTTTAAGAATACCGGCCAAATCACAATTAACATTGAAAGTGTCAAAACCAACCAAGTTAAAAAAGTGTTGCCAAACTCTTCTAGCAATAACACCATTCACAAACACATATTGAATACTTTCCGTATTAAAATAGCATTGTCACTTAGAGGGAAAGCTAAAACCTTTTTTCCACAATAGATTATCAACCAGCAAATAACCTTTGAGACACCTCCACGTTAATATAGAATAGTAGAGGGGTATGTTTTTATGCTAAAGATAATTAAATAAAGTAGAGTTTTCACCTTTGAATCTAAACTCCTCCCAAGCCTTTTTAATATTAAAATTCCCTGAAAAAGACAATTTAAATAAACTTTTATCTGTCTGATGAGTTTTTAGAGGAATTTGCATAATTTTTTCAACAATCTCAATGGGGACAACCTCCCGTAATTTATAAATATGCCAAAACCCATTAAGAATAAAGTCCTTCACTTTGTTGTTAATAATAGTATGGGTGTTAAGATAATTATCAATAGAGAAGGAGCCCAACCAATTGTCTTCTCAAAAAGAAATCTCCCCGTTGCCAATACCCCATTGTATATTCTGCTCTGCTAACCATTTAATATCGCTAAGGCGTTTCCAAACCAGGGAGTCATAAGCTTTAAAAGTGCAAGACAAGGGATGAAGATTCTTACAGTATTTAGCAGAAATAAATTGAGCCCATAAACTATTTTGAGCTCTAAAATAAAACAAAGTTTATGAGAGAAAGCATGAGCAGTATCCATAATAGACTTGCAACCAAGAGAGCCCTCATTGTAATTACCGCACATTTTTTTCCTCGACGCCCAATTGATACAATTATTGTTCTTAGTAGCCCCCAAAAAAACTTATTTATCATTTTCTCCATACGCAAGCAAACAGAAGATGGAGGTGTCAACGTATGAAAATTAAAATACAAATATAATTTAAAACATTTTTGGTCAAAATCAGTCTACCACCAAAAGAAAGAAAATTCAAAGACTAATTAAGTTTTTTTTTTTTTTTTGAAAAATAGTAAAAATATTTTCAAACAGAAAAAGCTTTTTCCTACCTTTAAACAAAGGCTTGCCAAGATACTTAATAGGAAGCAAAGTCTAATTGCAACCATAAACTCTTTTGATCCTACTGACTCTGTTGCTATTCACATGAATACCAGTAATAAAATTTCTCTTCTCCCTACTAATAGAGAGCCCACTAATATTCTGGAAGGAGGTAAGAAAACCAACAATAATTTTAACATTTTTAATGGAAGCATTCGCAAAAATAATAAAATCATTAGCAAAACTCAGATGAGTGACCGGAAAACCACCAACAGTATGAAAATTAAGCATAGGATAATTTCTATAAAGCTTCTCAATACCTCTGGACATATATTCCATGGCAATAATAAAAAGAGAAAGAGATAAGGGATCCCCTTGCCTCAAAATATGCTTGGAAGAAAAAAAACCATGATTATACCATTGATGATAATAGAGGAAACTAGTTTTCAATACTATTCTTGATAAGCTTAATGAAGGTCTGATTGAACCCAAAGAGATGTAAAATTTTGTAGAGATAGTCCCACTTCAAGTTATCATAGGCCTTAGTGATGTCAAGTTTAAAAATAATATTGCCACCATTACCTTTAACATTAAGATCATGCACCATCTCTTGGGCCAATAAAATATTATCAAATATGCTTCTACCTTTAACAAAACCAGTTTGGTTGATAAAAATAATTCTAGGTAAAATGAGAGACAATCTAAAAGAAATGATTGAAAGTTTGTTAGAGAAAAATCACACCACGAGAAAAATAAACAATACGGAAATTAATGTGCGGAAGCAAGAAAACAATAACACAGAAATTTATAGTGGTTCGGTCAACTTGAACTACGTCCACTCCTTGGAGGCACCCTCCAAGTATTGCACTAGAAATGTGACTCTCCTTTAGCCCCCACTGCTAGGCGGAGAAGCCTTTACAAGAACCTCCTTTTTGCCACCCCGACAAGGAAGAGAACTTATCTCTTTTTGCTTCCTCCTGAAGCTGGCAGAGAACCAACAACCAGATGCTGACTCCTTACCTCTACCGACCCTTCCACGGATGAAAAACTCTAGATGAAGAAGAAGCAGAGCGATCTTTGAAGCAACCCTTGTGAATCCCCTCACAAGCTCCCCCTCACAAAATCCTCTCTCTCTCCCTCTCCCTCTTTCTCTCCTCAAGGCCTTCTCAGGTCAAGGCAGCAGCAAAAAGGTTGTTCAAAATGTTGAACAAGAGCTCTTAAATAGAAGAGCTTCAAAGGAGCTCATTAATTGCAAGTTGCCGATAATATCGTCAAGGCCGATATGGACATCAACCTGGCCGATCAGTACAAAACTCAGAAGATCGGCCAGAGCATCGCCCTGAATGCAAACTAGACGATTTAAAATTGGCTTGATCGTCCAAGCCGATCTCACAATCGTCCCGGCCGATTAGTTCAAATCAGAGGAAAATTGTCCAGAGCATCGCCCTGAATTCGAGCTGGCAGATATTTATCGTCCTGAAGTAACTAAGGTTTTTGAATAGATCGTCCTGGCCGATCCTGCGATCGTCCAGGACGATATGATCGTATCAATCATCCTTAATTACTCCCTTGATTTCCTGATCAATTAAGGCATAATTTTTGAATATCGTCCAGGCCGATCAATGATCGTCCTGGCTGATTATTTAAAAATACATTATACCTTAATTATCTATGGCGGCAACTTCTTTCTGTTTTGAGCTTATCGTCCTAACCAATACATGTATCGTCTAGGCTGATCTATTAATGACGGCTACCTTAATTAAGAATCCATATTTAGACTTTCTGTTTTAAGCCTGATCGTCCAGGACGATGTAAATATCGTCCTGGCCGATATGAGTAAAAATAGAATTTCTAAATCTCTCAAGTGTGTGTGTGTGTGTGTAGGGTTACTTAGCATCAGTCTCTTTGACCATTACAAATAGACTCAAGAAGAAAAAACAAAGTACAGACTGACTCAACCCTAGACCTATACAATCTTGAACTGGCTTCGTTTGTTCATCCGATCTTCGATTCCTGAAAAGTTAGAAGTAACAGGCAGTCCAAGAGAATCAATAGTGTTTGTCAATCATCAAAATATAAGTCATGAAAATAGATTTGCAACAATCTCCCCCTTTTTGATGATGGCAAACACGAGTAGAAAAAACTCATAAAAAAACAATAGTTCATTAAAATTTCAAAAATTACAAGCAAATCAACTTTTTCTTCCACAACCTACTCCCCCTTTTGTCATCACAAAAAGAGGGTCCTAGACACATAAAAAAAAAAGAAAACAACACAACAGAAACTAAAATAAACTACAAGATAAACTACAGAAATAGAAAATAGACAACAGAAAACACAGACTAGAGAAACGAGGGACCCTGATCATCAGATGGAGGTGGCTGTTGAAAGTATCTGGCAAGCGTAGTAAGCTGAGCATTGAACCAGGCGATGTCCTGGTCATGCTGTTGCTGCTGGTGAGTCATGTAGCTATCAAATCGGGCTAAATCCTCAGTTCGGTGCTGCTCGTAGTAGGCAATGTCCTCAGAATGTTGTTGCTCCTGTACAACAATGTAAGCGTCAAAGCGGGTCTCCCATTGATCATACCTCTCTATCAACTGATCAACCGGCGAGTGCTGGTGTAGAGGAACAGGATCAGGAATGGGAGCGGGAGCGGGAGCCTCCTCCTCCTCAGCCCCTCGAGGTTCCTCATCCCCAGTGTGGAGACGAGTATTGTGAAGGGTACTGAAGGAACTATTTGAGTAGAAGGGAGTTGGGAGGTTAGGAGGAATAGGATAGGGTCAATCCTAGCCCTCGAAGAACTCCCAGAAGTTTGTCGAACATGTTTCCCACCAGCCATAGAAGAGAGTTAGCAAGGAGACACAAGAGGAGAAGGGATGAAGTAAAAAATTTGGCTGGATCGGCCAGAATTTAAAGAAACAGCCATATCATCCAGACCAATCGCAGAATTGTCTAGGCCGATATGGCTCAATAATTACGCACAGGCCGATTGGTCAAAAAGGCGGTCCGATCGTCCGGGCCGATCATATATCAGCCAGGATGATTAGACACTAGCGATCATCCCAAGGAGGCAATCCAGACGACCGTTGAAAAAGCAGATCGTCTGGGCCGATTAGGTGTATCGTCCAGAGCGATGCACAATAATTGATCATACCAGCCAAAGTTAAAACGTTTTAAATCTCTGCCACCTATATCGTCCAGGACAAACAGTGGATTGGCCAGGATGATTGTCCAATAATGGATCCGTCCGGGGCCAATTTTAAGGATTTAAACTTGCTGACACATGGATCATCCAGGACAATCCAGTGTATCGTCCAGGAAGATGCACATAATATGCATCGGCCAGACAAAATATTCTATTGGCCAGGACTATCATCATGATTGTAACAGAGTTTTATCAGATCGTCAAGGACGATATCGTATCATCCAGGACGATGAGTTACAGCAGGCATATAAAAGGTCAGCAGATGGAATTTGAAGAAATTTTGTCTAATCGTCTAGGACGATACAAGTATCGGCCAGGATGATGTGACTAGAATTTCAAATCAAAAAAAAGATGGTGATGATCAAGGCCCTCAAAAATAAATCAAAATAAAAGCATACAAAAACACAGTAATAGAAAGCTAAAAATAATGAAAATAAATAAATAAATAAACGAATATTTTTAAATTTTAATTTTTATATTTTTTTTTATCAAGGCTTCATATGAGAAATTCTCAAATAATTAAATTTTAGAGTTCCACAAGATCAAGGAGTTTAGACAGTCCTAATCAGACAAAGGTAAAATATATGATTCTGTTAACCCTAGATCAGACGTTCCTTATGGTACAAATTTTCTTTTGAAAAACAAAAATGTTTAACTCAGAATAAACCTAATTGGGAAAAAAAAAGATCCAATCAAATCTTGTTTGCAAAGAAAAAATCTCATAAATAATAAAACAAAATAATTTGTCTCAATCAATGAATTTGAAATCAAGCCTTTGAAATCATCAAATAATCAATGAGTTCTCTAAGTTTTAAGAGTTTAGAGAAGAGATAGTAGCTTGAATTTAGAGGGCTCATTTTATGCCTCTTTTGTCTTTGAATTGGCTCTTTGAGCATCTTGGTTTTTGATACACTTTTGTGTATAAATATATTTCAAATTTGCATCTTTTTAATTTCCTTCTTAATTCTTTCAAGCTACATTCTCTTTAACAAAACCCTTAAAAAGACCCTTAGTTGTGAGTTTATCCTCCAAATATTAGAGAATAGGAGCTCTCTCTCTAACATAGGGAAGAACAAGTTATAAAACAAAATCAAAATCATGTGATAAAAGCAATGGCAAGATTTTAAATAACTTGAAAGATATATAAGAACTTTGGATATTATGTACAAGATAGATTATTGTAGCAAGTTAAAAAGAATCTTAATTTCAAAAACCATTGGCTCAAATGAGTTAGACTTTTGTTTAGAAAAGAAAATCATACCACTAAACAAGGTCAGAAGGAGGGAAACCATCAATGGTGTTTTTACCTTTAACGAGTTTTAAAAAAGCTAAACACTATCTTTAAAACTCCAAAATTTAAAATCTTGAAAAGATTCAACATATGGAAAACCAAATATAAAAGCAAAGAGAAAACACAATAAATTAAAACAACAATAAAACAGAAATAAAACAGACTGAAACAAAAACACATTTCAAGAATTTATTGAAGAAGCAGGTTTAAGCATTTATGAGCTGCGAGCCTTCATATGTCCAGTTATCCTGTGCTCCCACAAGGTCTTTGGTGAGAGCACACCTGCAAAACTCAACAACAGTCAGATTTAGGAACCCAAACTGGTTTGGGCCCCTTCTTAGAAATAGTAGAATGCAATGTAGGTATGGTATGCTGTGAATCATGCACCTTAGGTCTCCACACCCAATGTGTACTATGGTGAACAGTGCAAGTGTGTTAGTAGATGTGTCCTAGCATGCCACAAGAAAAACATCTAACTCCAAGAAAAGGATTTCTTAAATGATTTGAGTTATAATGCATCTTCCTAGGTTTTGGCTTAGGATAAAAAGTAGATGTCATCCAATTTTTCTTACATGTTTCCAAATCATTTTGAATCCTCAAGTTAGTTTTTTTTAATGCATCATTATCAATCCTCTATTTTTTCTCAATCTCTTTAGATTTCTTAAGATCAGAATTAAGTGAGCTGTGTGAAACTTTTAAGGCATTATGTTCATCAATTAATTCCAAATGCTTTTTGTTTAAATCATCAAATTCATTAAGAAGAGCCATGTGATTTGAATCAATTGTTGCATGATCTTTGAGAAAAACTTCATGCTCTTTTTGTAAATCCGAAAGTTCTAATTTTAGGCTTGCATGAGTTTTCTTGAGTTTTTTGTGTGATGCATGTATTTTCTCATAAATCTCAAATAACTCATCATAGGTTGGTTTACATACATCTTCCTCATTACTTTGATCTTCTCTCATTAAACACAAGTTTGTTATTTCATTCTCAGGTTCCATTTCAGATGAATTAATACCAGATTTAGCCTAGAACGCCTTTTGGATTCTCTTCTTGTCCTTCCTAAACTTAGGTTTCTCTTCACCCTTTTCCTTTTCTTTGCTCGAGTGATCTTGCAGTGTAGGACAATCGGCTTTCACATGTCCAGGCTTCCTGCATTCATAACAAACAACATCAAAAGATCCTTTAGAATATTTATGATCCTTACATTTTCTCCAAAGATGTTTTTGCTTCTTCCTTAGAAAGCTTTTGAATTGCCTTGTGATGAAGGCAACTTCATCGCTTTCAAACCCGGAAGATTCAGAATCTGATTTGTGCGCCTTTAGTGCAACTATTTTCTCCTTATTCTTCTCACCTACATCAAGATTTCTTTGATTCACCCTTTGCTCATAAGCAATGAGTGAGCCAAGTAAGTTATCAATTGAATAAGTGTTCAAATCCTTAGATTCAGTGATTGCAGTGATTTTAGCATCATATGACGAAGGCAAGCATCTCAAAATCTTGTTTACTTTTTCAAAGTTTGAAAGTTCTCTTCCTAGTGCATGCAGTGAAGTAACTATCAGAGTAAACCTAGTGTACATGTCATAAATTGATTCATGAGATTTCATACGAAAAAGTTTGTAATCATGAAAGAGAATATTCAAACGGGATTGTTTAACCTCATTAGTGCCTTCATAGGTGATACACAATTTATCCCAAATTTCTTTACCAGTTTTGTAAGTGGAGACACGCATGTAATCCTCAGATTTTAAAGTACGGAAAAAATAGTTTAAACATTTTGCATTCAATTGAGCTAAGTCTTGTTCATCAAAAGTCCATTCAGTAAAAGCAACTTCAATTTTAACACCATTAATTTCACGAGAATGTGGAGAATAACCTTCTTTGATAAGCATCCACATGCGATAATCAGTAGATTAAAAAAATGTTGACATGCGAGTTTTCCAGAAATCAAAAGGTAAGTAGTCAAACAAGGGAGGTCGTGTAATTGAATAACCTTCCGTAGTGTTACGATTCCCAAGGTTAGCCATGAATCTAATTCAAAAAGTTTTCAAACTTAAATTTTTGAATCTCGCTCTGATACCACTTCAAAGTTCGTTAGGAATGTTAAGCCCTATGAACTTAGTCCCAAGCTAACCAAAAGGGGGGGGGGTGAATTTTTATTTTAAAAAATTCTTTTCATAAAGAACAAAAAATCTCATAAACCAAAATCACACAACGAGAAAAATAAACAATACGGAAATTAAAGTGCGGAAGCAAGAAAATAATAACACAAAAATTTATAGTGGTTCGATCAACTTGACCTACATCCACTCCTTGGAGGCACCCTCCAATTATTGCACTACAAACGTGACTCTCCTTTAGCCCCCACAGCTAGGCGAAGAAGCCTTTACAAGAACCTCCTTTTTTGCCACCCCGGTAGGGCAGAGAACATATCTCCTTTTTCTTCCTCCTGAAGCTGGCAGAGAACCAACAACCAGATGCTGACTCCTTACCTCTACTGACCCTTCCACGGATGAGAAACTCTAGACGAAGAAGAAGCAGAGCGATCTTTGAAGCAACCCTTATGAATCCCCTCACAAGCTTCCCCCTCACAAGATCCTCTCTCTCTCCCTCTCTCTCTTTCTCTTCTCAAGGTCTTCTCAGGTCAAGACAGCAGCAAAAAGGTTGTTCAAAACGTTGAACAAGAGCTCTTGAATAGAAGAGATTCAAAGGAGCTCATTAATTGCAAGTTGCCGACAATATCGTCCAGGCTGATATGGACATCGGCCTGGCCGATCAGTACAAAACTCAGAAGATCAGCCAGAGCATCGCCCTGAATGCAAACTGGACGATTTAAAATTGGCTTGATCTTCCAGGCCAATCTCACGATCGTCCCGGCCGATCAGTAAAAATCAAAGGAAAATCATCCAGAGCATCGCCCTGAATTCGAGCTGGCCGATATTTATCATCCTGAAGTAACTAAGATTTTTGAATAGATCGTCCTGGCTGATCCTGCGATCGTCCAGGACAATATGATAGTATCAATCATCCTTAATTACTTCCTTGATTTCCTGATCAATTAAGGCATAATTTGTAAATATCGTCCAGGCCGATCAATGATCGTCCTGGCCGATTATTTAAAAATACATTATACCTTAATTATCTATGGCGCCAACTTCTTTTTATTTTGAGCTTATCGTCTTGGCCGATACACGTATCATCCAGGCCAATTTGTTAATGACGGTTGCCTTAACTAAGAATACATATTTAGACTTTCTGTTTTAAGCCTGATCGTTTAGAACAATGTAAATATCGTCCTGACCAATATAAGTAAAAATAGAATTTCTAAGTCTCTCAAGTGTGTGTGTGTGTGTGTAGGGTTACTTAGTATCAGTCTCTTTGACCATTACAAATAGACTCAAGAAGAAAAAACAAAGTACAGACTGACTCAACCCTAGAGCTACGCAATCTTGAACTGGCTTCGTTTGTTCGTCAGATCTTCGATTCCTGAAAAGTTAGAAGTAACAGGTAGTCCAAGAGAATCAATAGTGTTTGTCAATCATCAAAACATAAGTCATGAAAATAAATTTGCAACAATGATTTTAGCCACAAATTTGTTGAAGAAAGTGCAGAGACTAATAGGTCTAAAATCATTCCAATAAGCAGTATTATCTTTTTTAGGGATAAGCACAATATTAGTGAAAGAAAAAAACTTAGGGTAAGTAGTACCTTTAAAGAAATCATGCACAACATCGATAACATCTTTCTTAATAACATCCCAAGTATGAACAAAAAATTTTGTAGTAAACCCATTAGGTCCAGCAACCGATTCCTCATTCATATCTTTAATGATGTTCTAAATTTCATCATCTGAAGGAGGTTGAGTGAGTAAAAAATTATCATCATCTCGAACAAGCTTAGGAATCACATTAGCATTAACCATTGGACTAGTCAACTTGGAGCAATTAAAAATATCTTTAAAAAAAATCGACACCATAAGTAGTAATTAACTCCTCAGTATCGTTGACGTTGCCCTGATTATCAACCATTCTATGAATATTGATTTTAATTCTATTTTTGTTAACTAAAGCGTGAAAAAATGTAGTGCTCCTATCCCCTGTAAGTTCATCTTGAGAGCAGCTTTTTGTTTCCAGAATATCTCTTCTTGATTTTGTAAATGAAAAAGATGAAGTTTTGCATTGTCCAGATTGGACAAATTAACACTAGAGGGATTGTCAATCAAAAACTTATCCAAATCCAAAACATTCTTCTCAGCTTTTTTAATGTTATCAAAAGTATTTTTAAAAATATGCTTATTCCACCATCTCAGAAGCTGTTTAAGCCTTCTTAACTTGTCCCATAACCAGGCCATAACATTAATATTATTATTAGGAAAAACATTAGCAGTCCAATTATTAACAATGTTAAGGAAATCATCATGAGTAATCCACGTATTTTGAAATCTAAAAGAAGAAGAGACCTTTAAGTTGCTTTGAGAAATATTCATAAGGAGCAGGGAATGATCAGAGAACGTTCTACTAAAATGCTAAACTTTAGACATATTAAAATTGCTTAACCACTCATTATTAAACAAGATCCTATCAAGTCTTTGCCACATAGAAGCTCTATTCCAAGTAAAAGCATTACCCGAGAAACCAATATAAGATAAATTGCAGCTAGCAATCATTTTATTGAAATCATTCATAGCATTGTGGTTGGGAGGGTTACCCCCAACCAAACATCATACAGTATGATTAGCTTAATACAATATGATTAGAACAACTTTTTAAAATTCAAATTTTTGCCTAATTTAATGGATGATGAGCTTTCTAACTATAATGAATCATCAAGTATGATATGGCATTCATACTATATGATTATTTATATTTCAAAAATATTTTTAAAAAAATTATTTTAACTAATTTATATAACACCACAACATACAATATGATACATAGAAAAATTAAAATATTTAAAATTATTTTTGCTCCCCTTGTGTGTGTGTACGATCACCAGGCAAATATGTACCCATATAGGACTTGACTGAAGAAATTAAAAAAAATAAATAAAAATTATAAACTCTTTTAATATAACCTATCCGACCCAATCATGAGCCCTAAATCTTCAAAGAATGGTGCATGGTGTACCTAAAATATTAGTTAACACACAAACAAGTATGTGTTATAATTAATAAGAGAACTAGAGAGGTAATCAATATTATTTGTTATTATGAAAATCATAAACTTGGAAGCTCGAGTTCAGGGGCGGAACCCCATGTAATCCAGGGGGGGGCAATTTCCCCCTCCCCCCCCCCCCCCCCCCCCCCCCTCAAAAAAAAAATTAACTTATAAGAGAGTAAAAAATCATTTTTGCCTCTCCTAAACATTCAATTTTGCTCCCCTAAAAAGCCTTTTTGCCCCTACCTACCATTAATGATGTCTTCTTTAAATTTGAGCCATTTGATTCTTAATGCTTGATTCATCTCTACCATAGATTGCATTTTCTACTCTTTCTTCTCCCAATGTATATATATTCTCTAGTTTTTAATTGTTATCAAAATGGGTAGTAATGAAGGCTCATTTTTCTATGCAATAACTTTAATATAGAAATACTTTTTAAAAGTGATATAATTAGTGTAAGAAAATATGTAAGATTTCATTAAGAATATCAACTATGTATATTTCTTGTCCTATTCTTGCAAAAAGTTTTTAAAATTTTTTATGTGGCTGTCATGGTAATGATTTTGATATATATTTTGTTTGCATTTGGAAACTAAAAAAAATAGATCAAATATAAAGCTAAGAAAAAAATTTAAAACAACTTTTCATAATATTATATATATATATATATATATATATATATATATATATATATATATATTTTTTAATATTTAATTGTTTTTAAATTTATATATATATATATATATATATTATATTTATATTTAATTCCCCCCCCCCCCTTCCCTCCTCCCCCCTCAAAATTAGGGTTGGTTACGCCCCTGCTCAAGTTGAAAAAACCTCCCTCCTTTTGATGATGAAAAATATATTAATGGTTGAATTTGCAAAAAGAAAATATTTTCTCCTAAACTTTCCCACTCTAAGAATATTACATTAAAAAATAAGGGTAAGCATATTATATTTTTTAAACAAATAAAATTTTAAAACTAAATAATATAAAATATTTTCTCCTAAACTTTTCCTTAATATGACTGTTCGTACTTGACGAACTTAGTTCGTACGAGACGATGATCAGGTATGAAGTCATTTCGTACCAATGCACATTGGGTTCATACGCAATAATTTTTACACTTTTTGTACGTACGAAATCACGATCGTATGGGACGACCGAGTGCATATAGAATTGAAAATTAGCAGTTTTTGGACGGTTTTTTGTGTCTTTCCTATAAAAACTCCACTTAAAACTATAATGTAATCTTTTTTCTCATTGGACTTCATACAAACTGAAGGGAGATTGAAGGAGAGAGTGTGAGAGAGTGTTTGAAGGAGGATTCTTACTACTTGAGCATGAAGGATTCACTTGATAATCAAAAGTAAGAATCTCCTATTAAGATTTGTGATTACTTCACTCTTTTCTCTTATCCTTCTAAATTTCTCGTGAGAAGATCTTTCATGAAGATCCAATTCTCTACCGACACTCGTAGAGTGTAAACAGCGGGAGGCTCTCTGCCTATGCTTGGAGAGTGTGAAAGGATGAAGGGTTCTCTTCCCACACATGGAGAGTGTGAAAGTACAAAGGGTTCTCTGCCCACACTTAGAGAGTGTGAAAGGATGAAGGGTTCTATGCCCACACTTGGAGAGTGTGAAAGGATGAAGGGTTCTCTGCTTACACTTGGAGAGTGTAAAAGGACAACGATTCTCTGTCGCACCGGGAAGTGGTGGAAGAGAGTTTTTGTGAAGGCTTCTCCTCCTTGTTGTGGGTTCAAAAAGAGAGTCACTAGTGGTATTAGTGCAATACTCGGTGGGTGCCTCCAGGGAGTGGATGTAGGTTGTGTTTGACTGAACTACTATAAATCTTGTATCTTTTTATTTTCTGTTGCTTTTTAACTTTACTATTTCTTTTGATATGTGGTTAAAAAATCTTTTTCAAAAATTTATTAAAGTTTTTATCTATTTAAAAATTAAAGAGGGAAGTTTTTTAAATTACCAATTCACCCCCCCCCCCCCTCTTGGTTAGCCACTAGGATATAAGTTTAGGTCTAACAACCTAATTCATATTGAATAAGTTTCAACAAGTGGTATCAGAGCTTAATTTCAAAATAATAAGTTTAGACTACTTTTTTATTAACATCCATGGCTACATTTGGAAACCAAAATACACCCGAGGGTTACTCTATAACTAGACCTCCATTATTCAACAATATTCCTTTTGATTTTTAGAAAACACGTATATCTACATTTTTACAGTCACTTGATTACCATATTTGGATCTTAGTTCATGAAGGTATATAAAAACCAACTAGACTAGTTGACGGAGTTAGAGTTGAAACATCTTTTATGGACTGAATATTAGAAGAATGTGACTTAGCACAACTTAATTTCAAATGCTTGAATAATTTCTTTTATTCTCTTAATTCTAAAGATTACTTGCAAGTTTCCACTTGCAAGAGTGGATAGGATATATGGGATAGACTTTATATAACTTATGAGGGAACTAATGAAGTTAAATAATCTAGACTTAATATCTTGTTGCATGATTATTAATTATTTTGCATGAAATCAAATGATTCTATTTCTGATATGTACATAAGATTCACACAAATAGTCACCTCTTTACATGCATTGGATAGGGAACTAACGAATGTTGAAATGGTTAATAAGATACTTTAATATTTACATACTACTTATGATGCTAAAATAACTACAATTACAAAGTAAAGATCTAAATATTTACTCTATTGACAATCTTCTTGGATGGCTAATGGCTTACGAGCAAGGAGTTAGCCAAAGAAAGATTGATGCAGGTGAACCACGAAGGAAGAAGAACATAGCACTGAAAGTGGAGGAGTCAGAGAGTGAACTCTCACAACCTGAGGATGAAGACGACATCGCACTGATGACTAGACAATTCAAAAGCTTTTTGAAGAGGAAGCAAAAGAGACGCCAGCAATGGAATCGAGGTAAATTTAATAGATATGTTAAGATTTTAATGAAGTTATTTGTTATGAGTGCAAGAAACTTGGACATATTAAGTTAGATTGCCCAAAACTCAGAGCCACTACTAGCAAGGAGAAGAAAGAGGAGAAACCAATTGAGAAGAAGGGCAAGAAGAAATTCCAAAGATCATTCTGGGCTGACTCAGCTTCAGACTCGTTAGAGATTGAAAAGGAAGAGGAAGTCATTAATATATGCCTAATGGCCGATAATCTTGATCAGTCAGATCAAGAAGAGGTATGTGACTTGACTTACAATGAACTTTTTGAAGTTTCTGAACACATACATGATGCATATAAAAAGTTAAAGAAAATGCATACTAGTGTGAATTTAGAATTTCAAGAATTACAAAAAGAATAGGAAATCTTTAGAAAAGATCATGCTTTAATTAATAAGAACCACATGAAATTGTTTGATGAGTTTGACAATTTGATAAAGAATCATGAAAGTTTAAAATCATCTTATGCAAAACATGAAAAAGAATTTAAAAATTTTAAGGATGAATATGAGAGAAAAATTTATAGGATAAATTATACGAATCGTATATTGGAAGAAGTGAATTCTTTTAATAAATTAACGATAAAAGCTCTCGAGAAAAATAGGATACCTCCAAGACTTGAAGATTTTACGAATCCTATTTTATATCCTAAATTTATGCAATTCATAAATAGACAGAAATTTTAGAAGATTAAGAAATCCTTTTCTAGGAGTCAAATATCATAATTATGGATTGATTGGACATATAGCTCACACATGTACATTGAAGAAGAAAACTCATCTGGTGTGGAAAATTAAGATGCATAAACCTAGACATATCATACATGCATCTGATTATAAATTGCCAAAAGGAGAATCCAAACTTGTTTGGGTTCCCAGGTCAAATGTTTGATAATTTTGTAGGATCGCTCTCACAAAAGACCTTATGAGAGCATATAGTACCTGGACAGTAGATGCTCAAAGTATATGACTGGAGATACTACATAATTCATATCGCTGGAAGCCAAGAGTGGAGGCAAGGTTAGACTTGGAGATAACATCACAAGGAAAGTGGTTGGGTCATGTATGATTAGAAATCTTAAAAACTTTTTTTATAGAAAATGTGCTATTGGTGGAAGGCTTAAAGCATAATTTGTTAAGTATTAGCTAGCTATGTGATAAAGGATACTGTGTAAAAAATTTCCCTATTAGCTCCATATTAAGCCTAATGGGAAATGATGTTTTGAATGGTATTAGGGTAAATAATGTGTATATGCTAGACTTGAATTATATTAAAACTCCTACTATTTTTTGTTTAAAAACTATATATGATTAGTCATGACTTTGGCATAGGAGACTTTGCCGCTCTAGCATGAAAAACCTTATGAAGATTACCCAAAAGAACCTAGTGAGAGGTATACCAAAATTAGACTTTACTAAGGACCACCTTTGTGATGCATTTCAATTAGGAAAATAGGTGAAGTCCTCTTTTCAGTCCAATAAAAATCTTAGAACTAGTAAACCATCAGAGATTTTGCATATGGATCTTTTTGGACCAATTGGAACTATAAGTCTAGGAGGGAAGGTATATGGATTTGTGAATGTGGATGATTATTCTAGATTCACTTGGGTTAGATTTCTTTATCATAAAATTGAATCATTTGAGAAGTTTAGAGATTTTTTGATATGGATTCAAAGGAAACTAGGTAGTGAGATTTTAACAATTCAAAGTGATCATGGAGGAGAATTTGAGAATAAAAAATTGAGGATTTTTATAAGGAAAAAGAAATTGAACACAATTTTTCTGCACCTAGAACCCCTAAACAGAATGGGGTAGTCGAAATGAAAAACATAACATTAAAAGAACCTGCCCGAGCCATGTTGGCAGAATACTCACTTCCTAAATATTTTTGGGTTGAGGCGGTTAGTATTGCATGTTATGTTTTGAATAGGGTGAATGTTAGATCAAAATTAAATAAAACACCAAATGAGTTGCTAAAGGAAAGAACACCTAATTTATCACATTTGCATGTTTTTGGATGTAAGATGTTTATTCATAACAATGGAAAATCTACCTTAGAAAAATTTGATCCAAAATCAGATTAAGGAATTTTTATAGGATACTCAAGTGTTATAAATTCTTATAGAGTATTCATTAAAAAAAAACTTTGATGATTGAGGAGACCACACATGTTGTATTTGATGAATATGGAATTTTGGAAGAGCCAAATGTTGAAGAAGATGAGATAAAGATTAACTCCCAAAAGATTGATAAAATAAACTTGAAATAAAATTTGGAGATAGAAAACCCAATGCCTAGAGATTTGATATTTTCTAAAAACCACCCAAATGAATTGATTATA
Organism: Dendrobium huoshanense; assembly: GCA_016618105.1. Lineage (NCBI taxonomy): Eukaryota > Viridiplantae > Streptophyta > Magnoliopsida > Asparagales > Orchidaceae > Dendrobium > Dendrobium huoshanense. The sequence goes on along the minus strand of CM028347.1, from coordinate 54,057,397 downwards.
GGTGAACTTAGTGAGGATGTTAGGACTAGGCGTGGACTAAACAAAGAAGTCAATCATTCAGCCTTTATTTCAATCATAGAACCCACAAATATTGATCAAGCACTTTCAGATGAATTTTGAATTTTGGCTATGCAAGAAGAGTTAAATCAATTTATAAGAAATAAAATTTATGAATTAACTGGATGGCCAAAGGATCAAAGTGTGACTGGAACTAAGTGGGTATTCAAAAATAAAATGAATGACACAAGATTAGTCATTAAAAATAAGGCAAGAATAGTAGCTAAGGGGTATAATCAGATTAAAAGGATTAATTTTGAGAAAACTTTTTCCCCTGTAGCTAGACTTGAAGCAATTAAGGTTTAATTAGTCTTTGCCTATTTTAGAGGATTTAAATTGTACCAAATGAATGTAAAGAGTGTATTTTTAAATGGGGTAATTTAAGATGATGTTTTTATAGAATAACCTCTAAGGTTTGAAAATTCTAAACACCCAAATCATATTTTTAAACTAAAAAAGGCATTATATGGATTAAAACAGGCACCTAGGGCTTTGTATGAGAGATTGAGCACCTTTCTACTTGAAAGATCTTTTGAAAAAAGAAGTGTGGACACAACTCTCTTTTTGAAGAAATTTGGAGAGGATATACTCATTATATAAATTTATGTTGATGGCATCACCTTTGGATCTTCAAATAAAAATCTTTGTGATGATTTTTTTAAAATAATGAGTTATGAATTTGAGATGAGTCTAATGAAAGATTTAAGTTACTCTCTAGGCTTTAGCATTAAGCAAATTAAAGAGGGTACATTTCTTAGTTAGTCAAAATATATTAAGTACATCCTCAAAAAATATTAAATGGACAATGCTAAACCTATTAGTACACCTATGAGTTCCTCAGTTCAGTTGAAAAAGGACCCTAAGGGAAAATCTGTTGATAAAAAAAAATTTAGAGATTGGATCTTTACTTTACTTGATAGCTAGCCGGTCTGATATCATGTTTAGTGTTTATTTATATGCTAGATTTCAATCAGATCAAAAAGAATTACATTTGATATTAGTAAAAAGGATTTTAAGATATCTGTTAGGAGCTCAGAACTTAGGAATTTGGTATTCTAAGTTTAGTTCTTCATTTGAAATAATTGGTTATTCAGATTCTAACTTTACAGGTTTACGGTTGATAGAAAAAACACTTCTGGAACATGTCATTTTATTGGAAATTCTTTAGTCTCTTGGTCCAGTAAAAAATAAAATTCAGTAGCCTTATCTACTGCTGAAGCTAAATAAATTGTATTAGGAAGTTATGTGGCACAAATACTTTTGTTGAAATAATAGTTCATTGATTTAGGATTAACTATAGGCACTATTTCCATTTATTGTGATAACACTAGTGCTATTTGCATTTTTTAAAATTCTATTCAACATTCAAGAACCAAACATATAGACATCATGCATCATTTCATAAGGGATCATGTATCCAAAGGAGAAATTGAACTCATTCATGTTACAACAGAAAAGTAACTTGCAGACATTTTTACAAAATCACTAGCTTTTGATACTTTCAGTACATAAAGAACAAGGCTTTGTGTGATTAATTTGAATGCTTAATTAAAGTGATTCTGCAACATTGATGTGTGTTTTTTGTAAGTTTATTATGTGTCTTTTTGATTTTGTGATTTTCTGTATTTTCTATCATTTTTTGTTTGTGTCTGTGTTTGTTTTGGAAAACTTCTCACATCTTGATTTTTGAATGTTTACTTGAAAATTTGAGTGATAATTGTCTGTACAAAATTTATTTCACGAGACAAATTGTGTAGTGTATTAACTATCAGACTTGAATTAATTTTGCATACAATTATTCAGTTTTCATTTCACTGTTTGTTTGTACAATCGTCACGATCGTCTGGACGATGTGTATTCTATCGTATGTACGAATGTAGATTGTTATACAGATAAGTTCAGTTTCATTATTCATGATCGTACGTACAAACTTTTAGTTTGTACATACGAACACGTGGAGACCCAATGTGGGGGATGTTTCAAACTGACATAAACGTGATCTTAAATGTCTGATTGTCCCAGACGAATACATGTTCGTCTGTACGATCGTTTGGTCAAAATTCTATATGAAAGGGCGCCTCCTAACTTGTGTGCTTACGAAATGTAATTTCATTTTTGGACTCATTAGTTTGTCCATACGAAATATTTTTTGTACGTACAAAACCAAATTCGTACGGGATTAAATGACTTTCATCAATACAAAAACTCATTTTTTCTTTAAATTGAAGGGTTTTGAACTCAAATTTCATCACTTCAAAAATCCATTTCAATCTTCTATTCTCCTAGATCTTTTTCATGGCTAGTTCAAGCAAGAGAGTTAAGCAAGCAAAGGTACTCGCAAAGGGATCTTCTAAAAATACTAGTGAAAACTTTCTGTCCAAAGCAAATGAGGAGTCCTTCCCTAGGTTTGCTTCAGCCAAAATCACTCCCTTTAGAGTTGTTCTTCAAGAGCAACTCAACTTCAAGGTAATGCACCTTTTTGCTTCCACCCAGTTTGGCCTCATTCTCACTCTGATCCATTTCTATAATAAGGAGACCTTCAACTACTTTCTTGCCAACATGTCCTTTGTTAAGATAGTTGCTATTTGTATGCTTTACATTTTTACAACTTGAATAGTTTTGATTATTCCAAACATTATTGTTCAAATGTGTAGTTATCTCCTAACAATTTTAGAAGATTTGTATTTGCTCTTGTGTGTACTAACATTTTAGAAAAATCTAACTCCATACTACAAAGACTTCAAATCTAAATTCAGCATGAGATACTATGTGAATTTGAAGCTTGTATTTTTCTTTGAAATAAACTTGAAAGGGAGTGATTGTAATTGAGTGAATAAAAATATGCACACACACATAAGGAGATCATATAAAATTTATACTGATCGTACAGGACGATATCAGTTCGTACGGGACGATCAGACAGTTATCTCCTATTAAGATCACATGGAATGAATAAGAACTGGGCAGAAAAATTTTTCTAAGTCCTATTCGTCCAGGACGAAATTAAATATCATCCAGGACGATCTGCTCTCTGTAGAATTTTCGTCCAGACGAAATTAAATATCGTTCAGGACGATCTGCTCTCTGTAGAATTTTATTCCAGACGAAATTAAATATCGTCCAGGACGATCTGCTGTCTGTAAGAATTTCATCCGACGATCTGGTCTCTGTAAAAATTTTGTCCGGACGAATAAATTTTTGTCCAGACGATACAACTGACTTAGAACGGTTTTTTCTATAGTTTTTAGAACCGACATTGTAATAACTGTTTGTACCAGATGAACTTTGTTCGTACGGGACGATCAGCTTGTACGAAAACATTTCGTACACATATACAAACAGGTTCATTTCAAGGCTTTTAAGTAATATCGTCCAGGACGATCCACGATCGTACGGGACGATCAACTGCGTACAGAATTATAAACTTGCAGTTTTTGGGCAATTTTTCTTATCTTTTGTATATATAGTCCAAATTAGACTACCACTCAATCTTTTTTGTCATTTGACCTTCGTGCCTCTTGAGAGAATAGCTAAGGAGAGAGTGTAAGAGTGCATTCAAAGGAGGATTCCTACCACTGGAGTGTGAAGGCTTCACTTGGAGTTTAAAGGTAAGAATCTCTACTTGTGAATTAGGATTACTTCACTCTTTTCTTTCTTCCTTCTATATTTCTTGTGAGAAGATCTGTCAAGGAGATCTGGTTCGCTGCCGACACTTGGAGAGTGTGAACAGCTGAAGGGTTCTCTGCCCACACTAGGAGAGTGTGAAAGGACGAAGGGTTCTCTGCCCACACTAGGAGAGTGTAAAAGGACGAAGGGTTCTCTGCCCACACTAGGAGAGTGTGAAAGGACGGACGATTCTCTGCCAACACTAGGGATTGTGTAAAAGGATGACGGTTCTCTGCCGCACCGGGTAGTGGTGAAAAGAGTGTTTTATAAAGGCTTCTCCTCCTTGTTGTGGGTGTAAAAGGAGAGTCACTATTGGTATTAGTGTAATACTCAGAGGGTGCCTCTGGGGAGTAGATGTAGGTCTAGTTTAGACCGAACCACTATAAATCTGGTGTCATTTACTTTACTGTTTTTACTTTTTCGTATTTTTATTTTTGGTTTAAAAAACTCTGTGGTTGAAAAACATTTTCTATAAAAACTTAATAAAAATTTCATTTTGGTTTAACACATTTTCAAAGAAAGTTTAATGTTTTAAAATACCAATTCACCCCCCCCCCCCCCTCTTGGTAGCCTTGGGATATTAACTTAGGTCTAACAACCTATTTACTAGACTCAACAAGTGGTATCAGAGCTTTATTTTAAAATCATAAGTTTAAACAACTTTTTAATTAACATAGATGGCTACATTTGAAAACCGAACCACACTTGAAGGTTACTCTATAACTAGACCTCCACTGTTTTATAATATACCTTTTGATTTTTGGAAAACACGCATGTCTACTTTCTTACAGTCACTTGATTATCATATGTGGATCCTAGTCCACGAAGGTTACATAAAACCAATTAGATTAGTTGATGGTGTTATGGTAGAAATACCTTTTGCAGATTGGACTATAAAAGAACATGACTTAGCACAACTAAATGTCAAATATTTAAATAGCTTCTTTTGTGCTTTAAAATCTGAAGACTACATGCGGGTTTCCACTTGCAAAAGTGGAAATGACATATGGGATAGACTTTGTATAACTTATCAAGGGACTAATGAGGTTAAGCAATCAAGACTCAATATCTTGTTACATGACTATGAATTGTTTCGCATGAAATCAAATGAATCTTTTTCTGACATGTACACAAGATTCACACAAATTGTCACTTCTTTACATGCACTAGGTAGGGAATTAACTAATGTTGAAATGGTTAATAAAATTCTTCGTTGTTTACTTACTGCTTATGATGCTAAAATTACTGCAATTACAGAGTCTAAAGATCTAAACATTTATTCTATTGACAATCTTCTTGTTCACTCATTGCTTATGAGCAATGCGTAAGTCAAAGAAAGATTGATGCAGGTGAACCACGAAAGGAGAAGAATATTGCACTGAAAGGGGAAGAGTCAGAGAGTGAACACTCAATACCTGAGGATGAAGACGATATTGCATTGATGACTAGACAATTCAGAAGCTTTTTAAAGAGGAAGCAGAAGAGATGCCAGCAATGGAATAGAGGTAAGTATAACAGAAATGGTAATGTTTCTAATGAAGTGATTTGTTATGAATGCAGGAAACCAGGTCATATCAAGACTGAATGCCCAAAACTCAAAGCCACTTCTAACAAGGAGAAGGTTGAGGAGAAACTAATTGTAAAGAAGGGCAAAAAGAAGTTTCAAAGAGCTTTCTGGGCGGACTCAGCTTCAGACTCATCTGAGACTGAAAAAGAAGAAGTCACCAACCTTTGCTTGATGGTAGATAATGTTGATCAATCAGATCAAGAAGAGGTTTGTAACTTAACCTATGATGAATTATTTGAAGTTTTCTGAACACATGCATGATGCATATAGGAAAATGAAAAAGATGCATGCTAGTGCAAGTTTTGAATTGGAAGAGCTTTAGAAGGAACATGAAATCCTTAGGAAAGATCATGCATTAATAGATAACAACCACATGAAACTTTTTGATGAATATGATGACTTAAATAAGAATTTTGAAAATTTAAAATCATCATATGCTGATCTTGAAAAAGAATTTAAAAATTTTAAGGATGAATCTGAGAGAAAAACATATCGAATCAATTATACAAATCAAATCTTGGAAGATATGAATTCATTTTATAAACTGACAATAAGATCTCTTGAGGATCATAGGGAACCCCTAAAACTTGAAGATTTTACAAATCCTAAATATTATCCTGAATACATGAAATCCCTTAGAAGACAATCAAATGGAAGAAAACTTATGAATACATTTTCTAATGTTAAATGCAATAATTGTGAATTTTTGGGACATATTTGTTGGTGGAATTTTGGAAAACAGGTTTTGAAAAATATTAGTTTTCTTTGGGGATTTTAATATTAAGGTTGAGTTCTAATTCTAAGGTCGAATCGACTCGTTAGAAAGAGTATATCACCCCAAATGACGAAAATAAACTTTCATAACGGTGTTCAGACTTAGAATTATGTAAACTCATCTTGAATACTATGATCGGGTTCTAAGAAGAACTTTAAATGGCCCCGAGGGGACAAAGTATAGTTCAACTGAGTACCCAATTACAATATTCAAGAAACATGATCATCGCATTCACATCCAAAGCCTTATCGAAGAAGGATGTATCTCCCCAAAGGGAAATGACACCATTCTACGATAATTCTTCTAATGCGACCATGATGATCATTATTTAACTTTTCCCAAAGAAATCTAATGAAGTTTTAGAAATTGAGTTTTCTTTAAAATCAGGTGTGTGTGGGGTTCCAAATCTCCTACGAGCGCAAGCCCTCGTAGTTAATTACATCGTAGGGAGATAAAATCCCCTACAAAAACTCTCGATTAAAATAATGGCAGAATTTCGTTTAGAGTTTCTAGGAGTGATATCAAAGTATGAATAGAATTATTGGAAAATCAAAAGGGAATGGATCAAAATTGAGCAGTTATTAACAGAGTTAAAGGAGGAGAGGTAGGGGACACTTTGAGATTCCAGAACCATCCAGAAATGTCCCAACTTAATCTAAGTGTTGGGCTTTATGTTTTGGACTTGAAATGATATTTAATTAGAGTTGAGCATTTTATTAGAAATTTGGGATTAGATTCCCAAAGTTTGGGGTCTTATAATCAAAGATCTGCCCCGGAACCTAAATCTATTTTGGACACTGGACCACAGTCGTCCGATCCTAACTAATGCAGTGCAAAACCTGGACTTACCCCGGCCTGGATTGGGGAGCCAGCTAACCACCTAACCGATTTAAAAGAGATGAATCCGGTCTTTTATGAAAGAGTGGTAGGGACGTTATAATTAAAGTTTTGGGGAGGCGGGGCCGACATCTAGAGATTTTCCTAATTGGCCCCTTTGACTTATGTTGGGTGCTAAAATGCTAAGGACTATGAAATTAAAATTTTGACTCTTTAATTTGTATCTAATGCAATGTGTGCTGGTTAACAACCTCAAATCAAATATGCTTAAAATTTTTAAAAACAGGCTTATAAAATAATTTTTTAGAAGACTGGACTTCCCCAGGTCCGGCACCTCGTCCTCATAGGTCAGACTATCCGGACTCTACCCGCAGGCAGGGAAGGGTCTAAAGCAAGGAAAGAGTAATGCAAAAATATGCATGCGACCCCGGGGTCGATCCCCGGCTAATTCCCTAGATTTGTTATCTTTCTATGTTATTTAGACTCAATAAACTTTTAGACTTTTAAAATTATGAGTAGAAAAGCTTCACACCCTCACGAGCCTCACGTATCCAGGCGAAAAAAACAAAGAGCGGCATGCAATCGCCAAAAAACTAGTAAAAACAAGTAATCCTAAAGGCAATCAAATCATCAAATCAAATACAAATTAATTAATAAATGTCCATAGGCAGAATTGCCTTGCTTATTACAAACCAGAATATTACAGAAAGTAAAGTGGCCGGGCACCACTGACAACAACCCGGATTCTAAGCCTAGTAATGACACAAGTTATTTTGAGTGGGATACTCTCAATCTTCAAGTCTTCAAATCTTCAATTTCATTCTTCTTTGGACTCCTTTTCTTCAATCTTCTTGGAATCTTTGTAGTGGATTACCCAAATGGACAAGAGGGCACTTCCCTCTAAGGGGAAGGCCGCTCTTTCCTCTTTGGGTAAGGAAGAGGTATGATCCAAATTTGGATTTCCAAATGGAAAAGGAGTGTTCCCCAAAGGGGTATCCTTTCCTCTTTGGAATCCAAGCTTTGGATCTATGTATCCCAACTCAAAATAAACTTTCACAACACTTGACACTTGCACAAATTACATTGATATCAAAATAAAAATCTAGACTCACCTGCAGGGTTATCCTAAGCAATTAATATATAAAAAAAAAGCAGTTATTCCCAAGTAGTTGTATATTAGCAGAAAAAAAAGTAAACACACTGGCCACGCTCTTTTTATGATTTGGGTGCTTTAGCAGCTGAAGCACCTGTGCAAAGAGTTTATAATATTTATGCATTTTTTTGATTTGCCCCCTTTTTTATATTGCCCTGCATGAGCGTGGCCACCTGCAGAAAACTGTGTCAACATCCAGATCGTACCTAACCTAAGGGTAATCTAGTCGCCAAACACATCAATCCATCCACAGAGTACAGAAAAAGTAAGCAGACACAGCAAAGCAATTTCATCCACAACATGCAGTGAAAACTACGAAAAATCTGGCACACAGCAGTAAAGTAAACACCGACCTATCCTAGATCTAAAGTTGGTTGTCCTAGCACATCATCTAGAGTGTGTGAGAAAGGTCGTGTGGCTGGGATAGATCCTAAAGTGGGTGATTAGTTAAGGTTGTCTAAAAGTTTGGATTTGTTAAGGCTTAGAAGGGGATTTAAACTAAAATTTAAATATTAATGAATTAAGAATTTTAATTAAATATATTTTAAAAGTTAATTGATTGCTACCTTTATTTCACACCGAGGCCGTGAAGTTTATTTCACCTTCCTTGGGGCTAAGCTAATAGCCTCGTAGGCCTGGGTTACCCAGTAGCAATCGGGGTTGATTAAGTTATTTAAATTAGTTAGAATTAAAAGAGTGGATTAATATTAAAATGAGTTAGTTACTTATTTTAAAAGCTTGATTAATTTAAGTTTGCCATTAATTGATTCGTGGCGTTGTGCCACCAGGCTCGAGGAACCAGCCTCCTTAGGACACTTAGCCCCGCAGCCCGGAGTAGTCCAGCCGATAAACCAAATTAATGTAGTTGAATTAGAGGTTTTAAAAGGTTACATAATTAATGATTAATCTATTTTAAAGTTTAACACCCCTTAGAATCCATTCGTGGCGTTGTGCCACCAGGCTCGAGGAACCAGCCTCCTTAGGACACTTAGCCCCGCAGCCCGGAGTAGTCCAGCCAATAAACTTCATCTTTAGGATGGTTGTTGTGTTTTAAAAGGTTTGTTGAATGTTTTAAACATTAAGTTAACATTTTCTGGAATTTTAGAATAATTTTGAATTTTATGAATTTTTGAATATTTTAATCATTTAATTAAAGGGTCAAAAGTTGAATTTTTGATTAAGCTCAAATTCTGGAATGTTTTGTATTTTATTAAAATACTAGACCTTACTACGATCAGTTAGAAGGTAAGTACGTTGAAAACGGATTTTTCTGCATTTTATTACGAAGGTTTGAAGTTTTGAACTAGTTTTGACTTAAAGTTGACCGATTTGTTGACTTTTTGACTTTGACCAGATTTTGGGGGTTTGACATTTTTAGAAAATACTGTATTTTAATTAGAGTCATTAGCCACTGAGTTTGACTGATTTGGAATTTTCTACAATTAGTTATGAATTATCGAAGTTTGGGCATTTTAATGAATTTTAGGAATTTCTTAATTAGAGGGCCCCTTTTGTGATTTTGCCTCAAACAAATTTCCAATCTCTTGAAAACACCTCCAAAGGTCAGGAATAACCTAAGGAGGGATCCCCAAGTGTTTGGGAGATTTTTTGATTTTTTTTTTTTATTATTAATTATCTCAATTAAACATTGATTTTCACTTAAAATTAAATTAGGGTTTAAATTGCTGTCAAATCAAGGGGCTTTCAATTATCATAGATTAAGGACTGAATTCTGGTCAGTTTGAGGGTTTATATGTAATTTTTGGATTTAAATTGGATTTATTACAATTTTTAGAAGTTTTAAAGGCTTAATTAAGGGTTTAAGACTTAGAAAATTAATTAGGGGACCTAATGACCTCAAAAATCAGTGAAAATTCCTCTAGGGGTTGAAGGTGTCACTAAGTTCAAATGTTCAAAGTTTCAACTCAAGGGAAAGTGAATCCTAATTATGGAAATTTTTCTAAGTTTTCTATACATGAGTCCTTAATTATTGTCCTTAATTATGTCACTAATCTTGATGGGCTTGAATCAATGTTTGAACTAACCCTCATACTCAATACACAAGGCATGCATGAACCACATAAACCACATTCAATACCTAAATCTAGGAGAGCCTTAGACTAAATGGTGTGTGCACCTTAAGCATGCAAATAACTAATTAACATAATTAAGACAAAATTAGTGAATAATCAAGGAATGATTATCCACTAATCATCCCCATTAATTCCATTCAAACATGCTCAATCAACATTTAAGATCTCAAATGAAATCTTGAACACTTAAGGATTTACATATATATAATTTCAAAATATATATTAAAATACATAAATATAAATGGATTTATATATATAAATAGAAATATATATTATAAAATGATTAAATATATTATTAAAATACATGTTAATGGGTTGAAGGATCCACTGATCTCCATAGAAGTTTGAAAGTAATAAAAGATTTTCCTTGTATTTTTTTAAAATACTTAATATTTAATTAAATATAAAAAAAGGTTAATAAGCTTCAATAATTCAAAATACCATCAAAATCTATTCAAATAGTCTTGAAAATTTTTCTGGAGACCAGCCATGCACTCAACAACATGCATGCCAAATTTCAGATGAAAATAATTTATACATAATTAATTAAAAATAAAATACATATTTCTGTATTTCTTAAATTACTAATAAAATAATAACCAAAAGAGTTTGATTTTATTTTTAAAATAAACTAGATGAAATTCTGAAAATTTTGATATATTATACTTAATTTTTGGTTATGTATTTGATTTACTGTAATTTTCCAAAGTTTCTATAATTAAAATCAATTAAAACACATTTTTCCTTAATTAAACGGCGGCGGTCAGACACGCGGCGCGCTGGGATTGGCGGGATCGAAACCGCGTGACGGCGGGGACACGCGTCGGCCGCTGGCCGCTTCACGCGGTTTCCACTTAACCACGTCAGCGGCTCTTGACAGCCGTTGGATTAACCGCGGGTTCGATCTAACGGCTGAGATCAGATCCCGCGGTTTGATCTCACCAGGAGAAGATCGAACAGCGTAGATTCGATCCCGCTGTTCCGAATGCACGGCCCTGATCTCGCCGGACGGCTGGTCGAACGACAGATCGAATGCGCGGTCGGATCAGACCGCGGAAGGGCTCGATCTGGACCGTTGATCGAGCGATCAACGGTCCAGAAAACGTACACTCACCGGAGACCGTGAGTGACGCCCTAGAGAACGTATTTCGCCTCGTTCTCTCGATCGGATCGATCATTTCACTTGAAATTTTAAACGTAGATTTACGACATGAACAGAAATCGTGGGGAATAGTTTGTTTTAGCTAAAACCCTAAAAGCATAAAGCTATTTAGATCTAACTAATGTGAACTAGATCTAGGGTTTTAGGGAGTTATACCGTTAGATCTTCGAAATTTCTGGATTGATGAGCTTGTAGATTGTCCAAGTGAAGATTCCCAGCGAAAATCCAAGCTCGAACGCGTCTAGATCGACTGCTATAGGCTTGGGACGGTCTAGGTGGTGGGTTCGCCGGAGAACTCGCCGCCGGTGACGTGCAACCACTTGGATTTTGTAGTGGGGAGGTAGAGGAAGCTCTGGAGATTCAAAACGAACTGGGAACAGGACTTGAGAGGGCTTGAGTAGTGAGAGATGATTAGGGTTAGAATGTATGGCATTAAGGCCTTTTCCCCCTATTCAAACGCCCCCAGGACAAACGGATGGCTGGGATTGACTCACCAGGTCCTTGGATGTTGCCAAGTGTCCCTGGGACAGCCAGAAGGCTGACCCAAAGGCTGGGCACGCCTCAATCCTATTGGACGGCTTTGGGATAAGTGGAGGGGACATTGCCATTTAAGGCTAAACCAGGCCCTGAGCCTGGTTAGGAGAGCTCCAAGTGAGCTTTAGGACATTAAGGGGTCGGCCTAAAGCAGCTTAAATCAAGGGAAAGGGGCTTAGCATGTGATAAAGCCTTCTAGAAGAGGTTTAAGCTTGGGTTTGACCAAGTTGACCAGTCAACTGGTCAATGGGGCTGATGTGGCATCCAAGCAGGTCATGGAGTCTCTCCAAGTGGCTGGATGGGTGTGGCTTGAGCTAGGTTCAATGGGTTGAAAGGTTTGACCATACAAATGGTCCCTTAAGCCTTGAGTTGACTGGTTGACCAGTCAACTCCATCAAGGATTATGAAATTTTCATTTAGGTAATTCAAGTGAGTTGATTAGGTGGATTGGAGGGTGGTTCCAAGAGCCAAGCATGTCAAATGAATTAAGAAGGCTTAATGGGCCTTTAATGGGCTTCTAGGCCAAAACTGGTTGACTTGGTCAACCAGTTGGGTTCAGGGGCTAGAAATGGATTCAACGAATTCAGAATGTCAATCTGAGTCTATTGGATGTGGTCCCAGGGTTTGGAGGGGTTGATTTGGTCAAAATCACCATTTGAACCCTTAAGGGCTTGTTTGGTCAACCTAGGTTGACTTGGTCAACCAGGTTGACCCAGGGTCTGGGTTTGGGCTCAACAGGTTTGAAAAGGCATTTGGAGACCATTGAGGGTAGTTCCTGGGTCTGGGGAGGTCAAATTGATCAAAATCCCTATTTGAGTCCCTAAGGGCCTGTTTGGTCAACCTGGGTTGACTTGGTCAACCAGGTTGACCCAGGGTCTGGGTTTGGGCTCAACAGGTTTGAAATGATATTTTAAGTTTAATAGAAGTGGTTGGGTGACTCAGAGAGGTCATTTGGGTCAAAACACATGTTTGGACCCTTAAAGGGCCCCTTGGGTCAAACCAGTTGACTTGGTCAACCAGGTTGACTCAGGGGTTGGAAATGGGTTCAAAGGATTTGAAATGACATTTGAAATTTGTCAAAGGTGGTTGCATCCCATTTGGAGCTCATTTAGTTTGAAATCCCTATTTGAGCCCCATAGGGGTATTTTGGTCAATTTTGACCTATTGGTCAACTATGGTCAAAAATGGGTCTGAAGAATGCAGTTTACTGTTCAATGGGTTAAATTCAAAGGCCTGGAAGTGATTGGAAGCTTGGATAAGGGTTCCAAGGTCAAGATCTCAAAAGGGTTATGCTCAGTGGCATAGGCTGTAAATATTTGAAGGTTTTACAGCCTTTGAATTTTAATTCAAATTCTGGGGTTAGAGACCTCAGAATGAGCTCAAAATTGGAGGGTAGCCTTTAGAGACATGTCTTATCACTTTGCAAGTGATAGACCCTGAATCAGAGGCCATTTGACTGGGTTTTGAGATGTTTGAAAAATCTCTGAAAAGGGTGTTTAGGACAGGGCTTTAAAAGTTTGAATTTGAGTTTAAACTTCTGGATTTGGATTTGATTTGAAGTTTAAATTAATTTGGACTTGAATTGGATGGAGTTTGAGATTCAAATTGATCACAGGTAGGAATCAAATTGAAATTGAAGTGGATTAAATATAGGAATTGATTTAAAATTGAGGTTGATCAAAGGTGGAGGTTGATTTGAAGTTGGAGTGATCCTAAGATCTAGGAGAGTTCTAAGATCTAGGATTTAAAGGAATCCTAGGCTCTAGAATAAGCTCTAAGGTCTAGTTCTAGGAAAGATCCTAAGGTCTAGAGTGGATCCTAGGGCCTAGGATTAAATCTGGATTCTGGATGGGTCTTAGTGACCTCATACAAAAATGAGGTCAACAAATGGACCCCCAATGTGTGTGGTAGAAGGAACTTCTGCTGCACACATTGGCGTTGACCGAATGGAAGTAGAATTTTGCAAGTTATAGGGAGATCATCTCCCAACCTCAAGCCTATAGGATGCTAATGGAAGGCTTACACCTATTGGACAAGGAAAACTGGTAAAACCAAGGTAGGGAATACCTAACCTTGGGTCTAAGGAAGGGCATCACCCAACCTTAGGTCTACAGGATGCTGATAGAAGACTTACTCCTAGTAGACGGAAACTGGAGGAACCAAGGTAGGGAATACCTAGCCTTGGGTCTAAGGGAGGGCATCACCCCACCTTAGGCCTATAGGATGCTGATAGAAGACTTACTCCAAATAGGCAGATTAACTGGAAACCAAAGTAGGGAATACCTAGCTTTGGGTCTAAGGAAGGGCATCACCCAACCTTAGGTCTACAGGATGCTGATAGAAGACTTACTCCTAGTAGACAGATCAACTGGAAACCAAGGTAGGGAATACCTAACCTTGGGTCTAAGGAAGGGCATCACCCAACCTTAGGCCTATAGGATGCTGATAGAAGACTTACTCCAAATAGGCAGATTAACTGGAAACCAAAGTAGGGAATACCTAGCTTTGGGTCTAAGGAAGGGCATCACCCAACCTTAGGTCTACAGGATGCTGATAGAAGACTTACTCCTAGTAGACAGATCAACTGGAAACCAAGGTAGGGAATACCTAACCTTGGGTCTAAGGAAGGGCATCACCCAACCTTAGGCCTATAGGATGCTGATAGAAGACTTACTCCAAATAGGCAGATTAACTGGAAACCAAAGTAGGGAATACCTAGCTTTGGGTCTAAGGAAGGGCATCACCCAACCTTAGGTCTACAGGATGCTGATAGAAGACTTACTCCTAGTAGACAGATCAACTGGAAACCAAGGTAGGGAATACCTAACCTTGGGTCTAAGGAAGGGCATCACCCAACCTTAGGCCTATAGGATGCTGATAGAAGACTTACTCCAAATAGGCAAATTAACTGGCAAACTAGGATGGTGCCACAAAGGGCGTACTCCACCACTAGCGAATGGGAATCAGGATGGTGCCACGGAGGGCGTACTCCACCACTAATCCCCAGGTGAAATGCCAGGGTGGTGCCACGGAGGGCGTACTCCACCACTAGCGGGTCTAATCCTAAGGGAAGGAAATACCTAATCCTAAGGAGAAGGCGAAGAGCGTAAAAAAAAAAAAAAGAGACCTAAAAAAAAGGTAGAATCAAGTTGCAAATCAAGAAAAGGAAGTTTTATTAATTGATAAAATGAGCTACATCAAGCATAGTATTTCTTAAGGAAACGCCCATTGACAGGTAGCATTGGGTGGTTCCCTCTACAATCTACTAACTGATACGAGCCTCCTTCGTAGACAGTCTCTACAACGAAGGGTCCTTCCCACGTAGGTTCAAATTTGCCTCCCAACTTCCGATGGGCCAAGATAGGCCTCCGAAGGACCAATACCAAGTCTCCCGCCTGGAAGGTCCTAGGTCGCACTAACTTATCATGGGCTTGAACCATACGGGATTTATACAACTCTAAACTTTGTTGAGCTTGGAGACGTCGCTCTTCAAGGCCTTCGAGTTCTTCCAATCGTAGTTTTGCATTTTGTTCATTGGTAATTTGATTCTGAACTGCAATTCTAAGCGAAGGGATTTGTATTTCCAAGGGTAGAACAGCCTCAGATCCATACACTAGTGCAAACGGGGTGGATTGGGTCGGGGTTCTATAAGTGGTACGATAAGCCCACAAAGCTTCCACCAACCGCTCATCCCACTGCCGTTTGTTATCATCAAGGGTCTTTTTGACAATTTGCACCAAGGTTTTGTTGAAGGCCTCGGCCAATCCATTCGCCCGAGGGTAATAGATCGTCGAATATCTCCAATCAATATTATGGCGCCTTACAAAACTATTGATTTTTGTAGACTTGAATGCGGACCCATTATCGGATATGATTCTGCGAGGTACGCCGAATCGATATACAATATGGTCACGAAAGAATTTTAAGACATGGTGTGATGTTACGTTTCGTAGGGGAATTGCTTCCGCCCACTTTGAAAAGTAATCAGTCGCTGCTAATATGAAACGATGACCTCTCGCGGAGGGAGGGTCAATCGGCCCAATGATATCCGTGCCCCAACTTTCAAAGGGCCACGAGGCTATCGTAGGGTGTAACACATTAGGCGGCTGATGTAAAACCACACCATGGACCTGACATTGATGACAGTGCTTTGCAGTATTCATGCAATCGTCAATCATTGTAGGCCAGTAGTATCCAAGTCTTTTAATCTTTAATTTCATTTTTGGACCCGATTGATGAGCACCGCACAGTCCTGAATGAACTTCATTAACAATTTTCTGGGCTTCTCGCTTGTTCAAACAGCGCAGCCACATGTGATCAAAGGACCGACGGTACAACAGATCGTTAACTAGTGCATATGATAGGGCACGTTTCTTAATCTGGTTGGAGAGTGATTTATCCTGGGGAAGCTTCCCTTCTTTAAGGTAATCGACTAAGGGTCGTCTCCAATCGCCTTCTTCGTCAGTTGTCGAAGAGGCAGAAAGGATCTGAAGGGGAGTCTTACTAATGTGTTCCAAATCTATAAGGGAGAGAGTCTTACGACCCTGTATCTCTATAGGGATGGAATCCTCCTCAGGACATGCAAATTCCTTTGCAAGTTTTGCTAAGGCATCCGCCGCAGAATTGCTTCCACGGGGAACCCTATACAAAGTAGCAATGGGGATTTGTTCCAGCAAGTGAAGCGTGTACTGGTGATATTTTAGGAGATTCGGATTCAAGACTTTATAAGTTCCGGCGACTTGGTTAATAACTAGTTGGGAATCTCCAAAGATCTTAATCTCTTTAATCTCCATTAGAATTGCAAGTTCCAAACCAGTTATCAGAGCTTCGTATTCAGCTTCGTTGTTTGTGCAAGGCTCCGATAAGTGGTAGGAAAAATGCATCATTCCTTTTTCTGGTGTAATAAAAATTAGACCGACTCCAGCCTTTCCAGGAATTACAGATTGTTGGGTCGCAATCCTACGAGAGGATGCTGCCCCATCAAAATATAATTCCCAGATGGCCTCGCTAGATTCCCCCAAACTCATGATTTGTTCGTCGGGTAAGTCATCATTCAGAGGAGAATCTGCTGGCAGCGGGTGTGCTGCCAGAAAGTCGGCAACAGCCTGTCCTTTCACAGCACGAAGAGGAGTGAAAGTAATCTCAAATTGCAACAATATCATAGACCAGCGAGCTAAACGTCCTGACAACGTAGGTCGGGTCATAAGATATTGCAAAGGATTAACTCTTGAAATCAGACTGATTGAGTGGGAGAGCATGTAATGCCTCAGTTTCTGAGCTGCAAAAACTAAAGCAAGACAATGCTTCTCAATTGACGGGTATCGAATTTCAGTAGGAAGGAGTCTTCGACTAAGGTAGTAGAGAGCATTCTCTTTTCCTTCGTCGTTAACTTGAGCTAACAGAGCACCTAAAGACTCATCTAGAGCTGCGGTGTAGAGGATTAATGGCTTTCCGGGAATCGGAGCTGCCAAGACTGGCGGGTTAGAAAGGTATTGTTTGATATCGTCAAAAGCATTTTGACACTTCTCGCCCCATACGAATTTAGTATCCTTTTTCGCAAGGACAGAAAAGGGTTGACATCTCCCGGAAAGATTAGAAATAAACCTCCTTATATATGCCAATCTACCTTGTAGAGACCTTAACTGAGTAAGGCTCTTAGGGGATGGCATATCTAAGATGGCTTCAATTTTAGCAGGATCTATCTCGATTCCGCGGTGCCTTACTACGAATCCTAAGAATTTCCCCGAAGCGACGCCGAAGGCGCACTTCAAGGGGTTCATTTTCAAATCGTAGCGGCGCAACCGTTCGAAAACAACTCTTAAGTCATACAGGTGAGCCTCTTTAACCTTGCTCTTGACAACTAAATCATCAATATAACATTCAACTTGATTATGAATTAAGTCGTCAAAGATACGGGTCATGGCCCGTTGGTAGGTTGCTCCGGCATTCTTTAAGCCGAATGGCATTACCTTATAACAAAAGATTCCAATAGGGGTTCTGAACGCCGTATTTCTCTCATCTTCAGGGGCCATCTTGATTTGGTTATAACCCGACGAGCCATCCATGAAGGAGAAAATAGCATGTGAGGAGGCAATGTCCACCATGAGTTCTGGTATTGGTAGGGGGAACTCATCCTTAGGGCATGCCTTATTCAGATCCCTATAGTCGACACAAATCCGAATCTGACCATTTTTCTTTCGAACTGGCACGACGCTGGCCACCCAAGAGGGGTATTGTTCCTCTCGAATGAATCCGGCCTCTGCCAATTTCTTAACTTCAGAAACGACTTGTTGCTCAATCTCTAAGCGCATGCGTCGAGGAGCTTGTTTAACAGGGATGGCATCATGCCGAACTCCAAGTTTGTGAACTGCTACCTCAGCAGGCAAACCTGGCATTTCGTCATATGTCCAGGCAAAGCAATCCCTGAACTCGAATAACAACTGGATTAAGTCTTGGGTTTCACCCTCGCTTAACAGAGTACTTATAAAAATCGGACGGGGGTCATCATCGTTTCCCAAGTTAATTTCTCTTAACTCATCGACTGTCGACTTAATTTCCTCTTCAAATTCAGGGGGTGCATCCCGAACTTGAAGATCATCGGGATCGTCTAAAGTCTCCAAACAGAGTCCATCCAAAGGACAAGGAGGATCTGTAGGGACATTTGGAGAATCGAGATGGTAAGTTATCATTAGGCAATACTCATCATCATCGAATGAACTAACTGTTCCAAAGCCAATACCACTTGTTGGATTTTTATTTACTTTTGTTCGCCAAATATTCTCGTGGTATCTAGCTTGACCCTTAGTCCATCGGTATGGTATAGAACCTTTAGAAAAAGTATTTTTTACACAAACAGGGAAGTAGCCGAAAGGTAATTCCATTAATTCATTAAAATCTGCCTCCTCAAGGGTTACATCACCTTCGTCCCTTGCGGAGGAGGAGCCAGGAAAGAATTTCTGGACTTTCTTAACTTCACCATCCAAGTTGGGGGCCACTTTGACTTCCAACCCTACAACCCTGCCTGCCGACAGTGGGGTCAGAGAAAGGGCCTCAATCCTTCTAGTGAGCTTTTCATACATTGTTAATTCAGGCTCGTCACTTTTAACTTTTGAAATATCTACCTCAGGGTCACTGTCCTGGTCTAAGGTGAGATCAAATTTTGGAGGAGTATTTATGTTTTGATAATCGAGAGAGAGGGCAGCACCTTGACTTTCTAGCTCACTATCGGAATCTGATTCCAAATCAATGTATACGGGTGCTGCTCTCCTGTCTAATGAAGCGCGGCCTCGACCTCGTGCCCTTAAAGCCATCCTCCCACCTCTTTGAGGTAATGTGCTTGGAGGTCTAAGGACAACAATATCAGAGTCGTCTTCACTACTCGATTGAATCATTTCTTGATTGATATTCTTATCTTTTTCTTTCTTTTGGTTGAATTTTTGTTCAACCATTTTCTCCTCAAATTTGATCTCTAATTTAGAACGGGACGAGGACCCTTTTGGTACAAAATATGCAGCATCTTCGTAGATCCCAATTTCTTGAATCGAGAATGGTTGCAAATCACCCTTAATCACATGTTCAATGCCATCTCGTTGATACTTAATGCATTGGTGCAGGGTAGATGGAACCATTCTATATTCGTGAATCCAAGGTCTACCTAGAAGTGCGTTAAAGGACGTAGTTGAATCAATTATATGAAATTTAGCTTCAGTTTTTAAACCTCCTATTTCCAGGAGTAGAGTGATTGAACCTAAAGCTCTCTCGCCCTTCTCGTTGAACCCACGAAGCACCAACCTGTCGGTTGAAAGCTTGCTAGTATCAACTCTGAGATAAGCAAGGGTCTTTATGTTCATCACGTTGACCGATGCACCCGGATCAACAAGGACTCTTGATAACTTGAAATTTCCCACATCTACAGTAATGTAGAGGGGACGATTGTGGTCAGCAGTTCTCAAGAGTAAATCTTCGTCTGAAAAGGTAACCCCAGGGACCTCTTTGAAGTAGAGAGCCTCACCTTCTGAAGTTGCAGCCAACTGTGTTAAGCAAATCTCGGGATCGAGAAGTGCTTTAATTAGAGACTCCCTCATTTCTTTGGAAAGAAGGAGGGCGTCATAAATACTTAATTTTGCTGGCAACTTCCTAAGGTGGGCTAGAACATTGTAATCAACCTTAGGAACGACAGACTCGAAACCCGGAGGAATTAAAGGGAATTCTGGTTGTTGAGGGGAATCCGGACTTAGATTTTCGAATGAAGGTTGCTTGCCTTTATCCTGAGGGGGCAACCTAGGGGGTAAGACTTTACCGCCACGGAGTTGCACCTGCTCGACGTCTTCGGGCGGGCAAACTAGGGCAGTGTCTACACACACCATAGGTGTTGGATCATCATTTTCTGAAAGCGAGTCAGAATCTGAAAGTTCTATCAAGATAGGATTTCCTTGGAAATTAATCTGAGGGAAATCACTTTCTGATAAAGCTTCACATTCGACCTCTTCTTGAATAGTCGATTCGGGGAGGTCGGTTTGATTAACCTCAATATTCGTTTCATTAGGAGTTTGATTCAAAGCAGGAGAGTCATCAATTTGCATTTGAGATTCATGGTTAATCATCAAGACAGAAGTAGAAGGATGTTTTTTATTCATCTTTGACCCTTCGCCTTTGATGGGGCAAAGTAAAAGTCAGATAACAAAAGAGGGGAAAGGGTTTTAACACCACCATCCGCCATTCTAATACATCTCTCATCTACACACTTCCTCTCTACAAAATCAGATTTCTCTTCTTTCACATTTTTCTCAGTAGTTCCTAAGACTACTGGAGAGGGAAGTGGCTCAACATCCTTCTGCGAAGCGTCCAGGTCAACTTTCCACACCGGGGCCTGGGCTATCGTAGTCAGCTGTTGAGAAAGACGAAAAGACTTGTTAATCGACTTTTTAAGTGCCCGGGACAAAGCAATGTCCCAACCATCTTCAACAAAACAAGAAGAGTTAAGAGGATTACCTGAAATGGTCTTAATTGAAGCCTTTTCTGGATCGACCAAGTATTCCTTAGGTATTATGATGTTACCTTGGGTGTAGTTCCTCTCAAGCCAATCTTTGAACACAACGCAGTCCTCAAGAGGGTGACTAAGCATCCTGTGGTACGGGCAATACTTGGGATCATCTTTCTTGCTCTCATCCTCAGGCCTCCTAGCCTCTGGCAACTGAAAATCTGGTTTCTTTAACAGACTTCTGAAGATCTTCTTAACTGACTCCCTTTTAAATGGATAAGGCTTTGCCAATCTCTCTCTAAAAGGGATGAAAGAGGGATCTCTAGTATGTTGAGGAACTATCTGAAAGGGCTGCTTCTGAGGCGGCTGTGGTGGAAGTGGAGTGCTAGGCTGACTAATCACTGGCCTCTTTCCTTTATCTACTGCTGAGACCACAGCTTTCTTTTCAAATGTCTTCACCAGTTTTGGACCCTTCCTTTCCTCAGACTGCTCTCGTAAGAATGGCATCCTAGGAGCCTCTTCCTGCAAATTGCTAGCCTTATTAAGAAGTTTCTCAAAAGTTTTAATAGTGAAACCCTTCAGGAGAAAAGCAACAGGACCGTGGATATTCTTCAACAGAATCTCCACAGCATGTTGTTCTTGCAACTGGGGTTCACACTTCATCGAGAGGTTTCGCCACCTCAAGATGTACTCAACTAGAGACTCTCCCGGCTTTTGCTTTTCAACCACGAGATCGCCCACAGTGGTGCGTTGTTGCGCTCCAGAAAATCTCTTAAGAAAGAGGTTTTCTAGGTCGCTAAAGGTTCTTACTGAACCGTTGGGCAGATCGGCGTACCATTCAAAAGCAATGCCGGATAGACTACTTACAAATTGGCGAAATAGTAGAGCATCTGACCCTCCTGCGTTGCAACAGCTTGCTCGGAAGTGGGCCAGATGCTGTCTCGGATTTTCAATTCCGGTGAAAACTTTAAAAGTTGGTGGCACAAAGCCCTTTGGGTAAGGAACTAAGTCATATTCCTCGGGGTAGGGTCTACCCTTTGAAATAGACACAGTTCCTTGAGCATGGGCTAAGGCCTCCCTTACCTGGTCCTCAATTAACTGCTTGATATCCTTCTGAGGTGGGATCGGAGGAATGGTGGAAACTGCAGGGTGAACTGGAGGTGTCTCTACTGGACAAGGGAGAGTCACAGGTGGTGACTCGAGAGGTCTGGAATTAAGTTCTGCCCTTTTGGCCTTTTCTGTGAGCTCTCGAGCTGACTGGTGGATCACAAAAGACTCTTGCTGTGATTTGTCCAACTTCTCTTGCATTTCTCTAACTTGTGACATCATGCTAGCGAGCTGAGTCTCCAAGTTTTTTATATGTTCTTCATCTCTATCTTTCACAGACTCATCTGACTCTGACTCGACAGCATGCGGATCATCATCTTTAACAAATCGGCGCTTGCTGGGCTCAGCTTCTTTATTAGATCCTCTAGTTTCAACCACATGAATGCCCCCAACATAATCATCTTCATCTCCAAGGAGATCATCCATATCAGGGTCGAAAGAAGCCGTTCCTTCTTTGTTCAACAAGATGTTCCTTATTTCTTGAACTACCTCCTCGACCGGTCTATCCCCAATTGATTTAGGGTCAAGGGGTAAGTATCCCTTATACTCAGCCATATCAAACAACTCTTCAGAATCCATAAGGGCAATGATTTCTGTAAGTTTTGGATTAGGATCTGGTTGAGACTTTGTATCCGGTTCATCTTCCATCTCTAAATCCTGGTCAATTCTCTCCTCTTCGACTATCCCAGAACTGGTAGTCAGAAGAGTGGCATCCTCTACAGGGAGAGGGACATATTCCTCAGGAGAAGTAGGAGCTTGTAAAGTGATAGTTCCCACATCTGGTAAGGTAAGGTCCTCAGACACCTGACTAAGGGGCCTAGGAATGACACTCGAACTTTGGGGATCATCAACTGGGGTAGCAGGAACGGTGACTATTGGATCCGGAATCAAACTGACCGCGGCAGGACTATCAACTGTAACAACTGGGGTACTAGCCTGAACATCCATCAATTCAACTGAACTCGGAGCGGGTTGGCTGAAACTCGTTGGAGCTGCAGAATGAACTTAGAAGTTCTAGGAGGTGGTGGCAGACTCTCCAACTTGGTTCTCTTTGGCACATATCTCCTTTCAGGAGATTTAGGTCTTTTTCCTTTAAGGTCCACAGACTTTTGAACTTCAACCCCCTTTGGTTTGACAATCACAGAGGCCAATCTTACAGGTTTATGTGGGGGTACCGGGGGTCTACCAGTAGAGTGGCGGCCTCTCTCGGACCCAGTCAACACAATACCCTCTGTTTGAGAGGACAGAGGGCGTGGCACCCAGTGATATCCATCAACCAGTACTGAAGTAGCGGGCTGTCTAGCATACTTCTTATTCTTTCTAACGAATTGAGGGGTTAAATTCTTTGCTTCAGATACTTCTTCCTTCAGTACTTCTTTTTGGAAGCGATGTGAGATCACTCCCTTTAACTGTTTCACATATTCTTCTTTAGTCTGCCCAGTCTGTGCAGCGCAAGTATGAATTATATTTCTCAAAGTTCTTGTCTTTTGAAGGTGTTTTTCTTTCTGAGTCTTCTTGGTCGAGTAGTCGACCGGGCATGGTGGAGAACGGGCTATCCTAGCTATCCTCTCCTCCCCTTGAGCTGAAGCCAAGGGGTAAAAGCGACTTCCCTTCAGGAGGGGAGAGGAAGCAGGAATAGGTAGCTCCTCAACAGCCTCAGGTTCTACTTGAGCCAAGGTCTTAAAGGGTAGAACTCTCTTAGCCTTAGAGATTTTCTTTCTAAGTCTCCTCAAGTAATTCTTCTTCTGATTCTTCGTGGTGAATCTAAGTCCAGAACTAGACCCTTCTTCAAAAACAGACTTAATTTCAGTGGAAGGCTCAACAACTGGTTCAGGCTGTTCCTGATCATCACTGACTACTGGCAAGGTGGGTGCAGATCCCACAATTAACTCAACTACTGGGGGAGTTTCCTTACTGGCATCCAGGCTCACAATCTGGTGTCCATCCATAGAGAGCTCTAGAGTACTGAATCCCATTCCAAAAATAACAGTGCTCCCTTGGTCATTAACAGTTGAGGACAACTCTCGGTCAAAAGAGAAAATCAGTTGGCCAGCCATTTGAAATTTTCTGAAAGTTAAAGAAAATGATTGAAATTAGATTTTTTTTTTGAAAAGAATGGTAGAAAAGTATTTCATAGTTATTTTTTGAAAGTATGACATATGTTGGCCCACGAAGGAATCGTATGGGGTAACACATGACCACTTGGAGTTTGAGAAATAATTTTTTTTTTAAATTTTGAGAATTTGAAAAGGGGTTTTCTTACAGGTTCCAAAACACAACGGACAGAGTTTCCCCTTGCCCGAAGGCTTATGGAATTGTGAGAAAGCCCAAGTAAGGAGGAATAGTTTAACCCTCCCCACCCTTAAAAGTCAAAGGGGAAGTGAGGGGGTTAAAACTAACAAGTTTGGAATGAAATCAAAAATTTGAATGCTTTTCAATTTTAAGGATTTATATGTTGAACGAAAAATTTATCGACCATAAATCCATAAAATTAAAAAGGATATCCAGAGATCTGATTTGACACTGTCGCCTCACAGGCTGTGCTGGGGCAGAAGGTCAAAATCAGAACGAAAAGCCAAATTTAGAGGTGAAACCTCTCTTTTAGTATTTTGTTATTATTTTAGGTGTTGGCCACACTCACCCAAGGAAGAAATGGGCAAAGGGACCAACGGAAGAAAGGTAGTTAAGACTACCGATGAAACAAAATTTTGCCATTATTAAAGATGGAGAGAGAGATTTGTCCCACCGGGCGTGCCATTTTTTGTTGGTGGAATTTTGGAAAACAGGTTTTGAAAAATATTAGTTTTCTTTGGGGATTTTAAGATTAAGGTTGAGTTCTAATTCTAAGGTCGAATCGACTCGTTAGAAAGAGTATATCACCCCAAAGGACGAAAATAAACTTTCATAACGGTGTTCAGACTTAGAATTATGTAAACTCATCTTGAATATTATGATCGGTTCTAAGAAGAACTTTATATGGCCCCGAGGGGACAAAATATAGTTCAACTGAGTACCCAATTACAATATTCAAGAAACATGATCATCGCATTCACATCCAAAGCCTTATCGAAGAAGGATGTATCTCCCCAAAGGGAAATGACACCATTCTACGATAATTCTTCTAATGCGACCATGATGATCATTATTTAACTTTTCCCAAAGAAATCTAATGAAGTTTTAGAAATTGAGTTTTTTTAAAATCAGGTGTGTGTGGGGTTCCAAATCTCCTACGAGCGCAAGCCCTCGTAGTTAATTACATCGTAGGGAGATAAAATCCCCTACGAAAACTCTCGATTAAAATAATGGCAGAATTTTGTTTAGAGTTTCTAGGAGTGATATCAAAGTATGAATAGAATTATTGGAAAATCAAAAGGGAATGGATCAAAATTGAGCAGTTATTAACGGAGTTAAAGGAGGAGAGGTAGGGGACACTTTGAGATTCCAGAACCATCCGGAAGTGTCCCAACTTAATCTAAGTGTTGGGCTTTATGTTTTGGATTGAAATGATATTTAATTAGAGTTGAGCATTTTATTAGAAATTTGGGATTAGATTCCCGAAGTTTGGGGTCTTATAATCAAAGATCTGCCCCGGAACCTAAATCTATTTTGGACACTGGACCACAGTCGTCCGATCCTAACTAATGCAGTGCAAGGTCTGGACTTACCCCGGCCTGGATTGGGGAGCCAGCTAACCACCTAATCGATTTAAAATAGATGAATCCGGTCTTTTATGAAAGAGTGGTAGGGACGTTATAATTAAAGTTTTGGGGAGGCGGGGCCGACATCTAGAGATTTTCCTAATTGGCCCCTTTGACTTATGTTGGGTGCTAAAATGCTAAGGACTATGAAATTAAAATTTTGACTCTTTAATTTGTATCTAATGCAATGCATGCTGGTTAACAACCTCAAATCAAATATGCTTGAAATTTTAAAAACAGGCTTATAAAATAATTTTTTAGAAGACTGGACTTCCCCAGGTCCGGCACCTCGTCCTCATAGGTCAGACTATCCGGACTCTACCCGCAGGCGGGGAAGGGTCTAAAGCAAGGAAAGAGTAATGCAAAAATATGCATGCGACCCCGGGGTCGATCCCCGGCTAATTCCCTAGATTCGTTATCTTTCTATGTTATTTAGACTCACTAAAATTTTAGACTTTTAAAATTATGAGTAGAAAACTTTCACACCCTCACGAGCCTCACGTATCCAGGCGAAAACAAAGAGCGGCATGCAATCGCCAAAAAACTAGTAAAAACAAGTAATCCTAAAGGCAATCAAATCATCAAATCAAATACAAATTAATTAATAAATGTCCATAGGCAGAATTGCCTTGCTTATTACAAACCAGAATATTACAGAAAGTAAAGTGGCCGGGCACCACTGACAACAACCCGGATTCTAAGCCTAGTAATGACGCAAGTTATTTTGAGTGGGATACTCTCAATCTTCAAGTCTTCAAATCTTCAATTTCATTCTTCTTTGGACTCCTTTTCTTCAATCTTCTTGGAATCTTCGTAGTGGATTACCCAAATGGACAAGAGGGCACTTCCCTCTAAGGGGAAGGCCACTCTTTCCTCTTTGGGTAAGGAAGAGGTATGATCCAAATTTGGATTTCCAAATGGAAAAGGAGTGTTCCCCAAAGGGGTATCCTTTCCTCTTTGGAATCCAAGCTTTGGATCTATGTATCCCAACTCAAAATAAACTTTCACAACACTTGACACTTGCACAAATTACATTGATATCAAAATAAAAATCTAGACTCACCTGCAGGGTTATCCTAAGCAATTAATATATAAAAAAAAAGCAGTTATTCCCAAGTAGTTGTATATGAGCAGAAAAGAAAGTAAACACACTGGCCACGCTCTTTTTATGATTTGGGGGCTTTAGCAGCTGAAGCACCTGTGCAAAGAGTTTATAATATTTATGCATTTTTTTGATTTGCCCCCTTTTTTATATTGCCCTGCATGAGCGTGGCCACCTGCAGAAAACTGTGTCAACATCCAGATCGTACCTAACCTAAGGGTAATCTAGTCGCCAAACACATCAATCCATCCACAGAGTACAGAAAAAGTAAGCAGACACAGCAAAGCAATTTCATCCACAACATGCAGTGAAAACTACGAAAAATCCGGCACACAGCAGTAAAGTAAACACCGGCCTATCCTAGATCTAAAGTTGGTTGTCCTAGCACATCATCTAAAGTGTGTGAGAAAGGTCGTGTGGCTGGGATAGATCCTAAAGTGGGTGATTAGTTAAGTTGTCTAAAAGTTTGGATTTGTTAAGGCTTAGAAGGGGATTTAAATTAAAATTTAAATATTAATGAATTAAGAATTTTAATTAAATATATTTTAAAAGTTAATTGATTGCTACCTTTGTTTCACACCGAGGCCGTGAAGTTTATTTCACCTTCCTTGGGGCTAAGCTAATAGCCTCGTAGGCCTGGGTTACCCAGTAGCAATCGGGGTTGATTAAGTTATTTAAATTGGTTAGAATTAAAAGAGTGGATTAATATTAAAATGAGTTAGTTACTGATTTTAAAAGCTTGATTAATTTAAGTTTGCCATTAATTGATTCGTGGCGTTGTGCCACCAGGCTCGAGGAACCAGCCTCCTTAGGACACTTAGCCCCGCAGCCCGGAGTAGTCCAGCCAATAAACTTCATCTTTAGGATGGTTGTTGTGTTTTAAAAGGTTTGTTGAATGTTTTAAACATTAAGTTAACATTTTCTGGAATTTTAGAATAATTTTGAATTTTATGAATTTTTGAATATTTTAATCATTTAATTAAAGGGTCAAAAGTTGAATTTTTGATTAAGCTCAAATTCTGGAATGTTTTGTATTTTATTAAAATACTAGACCTTACTACGATCAGTTAGAAGGTAAGTACGTTGAAAACGGATTTTTCTGCATTTTATTACGAAGGTTTGAAGTTTTGAACTAGTTTTGACTTAAAGTTGACCGATTTGTTGACTTTTTGACTTTGACCAGATTTTGGGGGTTTGACATTTTTAGAAAATACTGTATTTTAATTAGAGTCATTAGCACTGAGTTTGACTGATTTGGAATTTTCTACAATTAGTTATGAATTATCGAAGTTTGGGCATTTTAATGAATTTTAGGAATTTCTTAATTAGAGGGCCCCTTTTGTGATTTTGCCTCAAACAAATTCCCAATCTCTTGAAAACACCTCCAAAGGTCAGGAATAACCTAAGGAGGGATCCCCAAGTGTTTGGGAGATTTTTTGATTTTTTTTTTATTATTAATTATCTCAATTAAACATTGATTTTCACTTAAAATTAAATTAGGGTTTAAATTGCTGTCAAATCAAGGGGCTTTCAATTATCATAGATTAAGGACTGAATTCTGGTCAGTTTGAGGGTTTATATGTAATTTTTGGATTTAAATTGGATTTATTACAATTTTTAGAAGTTTTAAAGGCTTAATTAAGGGTTTAAGACTTAGAAAATTAATTAGGGGACCTAATGACCTCAAAAATCAGTGAAAATTCCTCTAGGGGTTGAAGGTGTCACTAAGTTCAAATGTTCAAAGTTTCAACTCAAGGGAAAGTGAATCCTAATTATGGAAATTTTTCTAAGTTTTCTATACATGAGTCCTTAATTATTGTCCTTAATTATGTCACTAATCTTGATGGGCTTGAATCAATGTTTGAACTAACCCTCATACTCAATACACAAGGCATGCATGAACCACATAAACCACATTCAATACCTAAATCTAGGAGAGCCTTAGACTAAATGGTGTGTGCACCTTAAGCATGCAAATAACTAATTAACATAATTAAGACAAAATTAGTGAATAATCAATGAATGATTATCCACTAATCATCCCCATTAATTCCATTCAAACATGCTCAATCAACATTTAAGATCTCAAATGAAATCTTGAACACTTAAGGATTTACATATAT
The DNA here is from genome assembly GCA_016618105.1 of Dendrobium huoshanense. Taxonomy (NCBI): domain Eukaryota; kingdom Viridiplantae; phylum Streptophyta; class Magnoliopsida; order Asparagales; family Orchidaceae; genus Dendrobium; species Dendrobium huoshanense. The sequence goes on along the minus strand of CM028347.1, from coordinate 54,028,543 downwards.
ATAATTTCAAAATATATATTAAAATACATAAATATAAATGGATTTATATATATAAATAGAAATATATATTATAAAATGATTAAATATATTATTAAAATACATGTTAATGGGTTGAAGGATCCACTGATCTCCATAGAAGTTTGAAAGTAATAAAAGATTTTCCTTGTATTTTTTTAAAATACTTAATATTTAATTAAATATAAAAAAAAAGGTTAATAAGCTTCAATAATTCAAAATACCATCAAAATCTATTCAAATAGTATTGAAAATTTTTCTGGAGACCAGCCATGCACTCAACAACATGCATGCCAAATTTCAGATGAAAATAATTTATACATAATTAATTAAAAATAAAATACATATTTCTGTATTTCTTAAATTACTAATAAAATAATAACCAAAAGAGTTTGATTTTATTTTAAAATAAACTAGATGAAATTCTGAAAATTTTGATATATTATACTTAATTTTTGGTTATGTATTTGATTTACTGTAATTTTCCAAAGTTTCTATAATTAAAATCAATTAAAACACATTTTTCCTTAATTAAACGGCGGCGGTCAGACACGCGGCGCGCTGGGATTGGCGGGATCGAAATCGCGTGACGGCGAGGACACGCGTCGGCCGCTGGCCGCTTCACGCGGTTTCCACTTAACCACGTCAGCGGCTCTTGACAGCCGTTGGATTAACCGCGGGTTCGATCTAACGGCTGAGATCAGATCCCGCGATTTGATCTCACCAGGAGAAGATCGAACAGCGTAGATTCGATCCCGCTGTTCCGAATGGACGGCCCTGATCTCGCCGGACGGCTGGTCGAACGACAGATCGAATGCGCGGTCGGATCAGACCGCGGAAGGGCTCGATCTGGACCGTTGATCGAGCGATCAACGGTCCAGAAAACGTACACTCACCGGAGACCGTGAGTGACGCCCTAGAGAACGTATTTCGCCTCGTTCTCTCGATCGGATCGATCATTTCACTTGAAATTTTAAACGTAGATTTACGACATGAACAGAAATCGTGGGGAATAGTTTGTTTTAGCTAAAACCCTAAAAGCATAAAGCTATTTAGATCTAACTAATGTGAACTAGATCTAGGGTTTTAGGGAGTTATACCGTTAGATCTTCAAAATTTCTGGATTGATGAGCTTGTAGATTGTCCAAGTGAAGATTCCCAGCGAAAATCCAAGCTCGAACGCGTCTAGATCGACTGCTATAGGCTTGGGACGGTCTAGGTGGTGGGTTCGCCGGAGAACTCGCCACCGGTGACGTGCAACCACTTGGATTTTGTAGTGGGGAGGTAGAGGAAGCTCTGGAGATTCAAAACGAACTGGGAACAGGACTTGAGAGGGCTTGAGTAGTGAGAGATGATTAGGGTTAGAATGTATGGCATTAAGGCCTTTTCCCCCTATTCAAACGCCCCCAGGCCAAACGGATGGCTGGGATTGACTCACCAGGTCCTTGGATGTTGCCAAGTGTCCCTGGGACAGCCAGAAGGCTGACCCAAAGGCTGGGCACGCCTCAATCCTATTGGACGGCTTTGGGATAAGTGGAGGGGACATTGCCATTTAAGGCTAAACCAGGCCCTGAGCCTGGTTAGGAGAACTCCAAGTGAGCTTTAGGACATTAAGGGGTCGGCCTAAAGCAGCTTAAATCAAGGGAAAGGGGCTTAGCATGTGATAAAGCCTTCTAGAAGAGGTTTAAGCTTGGGTTTGACCAAGTTGACCAGTCAACTGGTCAATGGGGCTGATGTGGCATCCAAGCAGGTCATGGAGTCTCTCCAAGTGGCTGGATGGGTGTGGCTTGAGCTAGGTTCAATGGGTTGAAAGGTTTGACCATACAAATGGTCCCTTAAGCCTTGAGTTGACTGGTTGACCAGTCAACTCCATCAAGGATTATGAAATTTTCATTTAGGTAATTCAAGTGAGTTGATTAGGTGGATTGGAGGGTGGTTCGAAGAGCCAAGCATGTCAAATGAATTAAGAAGGCTTAATGGGCCTTTAATGGGCTTCTAGGCCAAAACTGGTTGACTTGGTCAACCAGTTGGGTTCAGGGGCTAGAAATGGATTCAACGAATTCAGAATGTCAATCTGAGTCTATTGGATGTGGTCCCAGGGTTTGGAGGGGTTGATTTGGTCAAAATCACCATTTGAACCCTTAAGGGCTTGTTTGGTCAACCTGGGTTGACTTGGTCAACCAGGTTGACCCAGGGTCTGGGTTTGGGCTCAACAGGTTTGAAAAGGCATTTGGAGACCATTGAGGGTAGTTCCTGGGTCTGGGGAGGTCAAATTGATCAAAATCCCTATTTGAGTCCCTAAGGGCCTGTTTGGTCAACCTGGGTTGACTTGGTCAACCAGGTTGACCCAGGGTCTGGGTTTGGGCTCAACAGGTTTGAAATGATATTTTAAGTTTAATAGAAGTGGTTGGGTGACTCAGAGAGGTCATTTGGGTCAAAACACATGTTTGGACCCTTAAAGGGCCCCTTGGGTCAAACCAGTTGACTTGGTCAACCAGGTTGACTCAGGGGTTGGAAATGGGTTCAAAGGATTTGAAATGACATTTGAAATTTGTCAAAGGTGGTTGCATCCCATTTGGAGCTCATTTAGTTTGAAATCCCTATTTGAGCCCCATAGGGGTATTTTGGTCAATTTTGACCTATTGGTCAACTATGGTCAAAAATGGGTCTGAAGAATGCAGTTTACTGTTCAATGGGTTAAATTCAAAGGCCTGGAAGTGATTGGAAGCTTGGATAAGGGTTCCAAGGTCAAGATCTCAAAAGGGTTATGCTCAGTGGCATAGGCTGTAAATATTTGAAGGTTTTACAGCCTTTGAATTTTAATTCAAATTCTGGGGTTAGAGACCTCAGAATGAGCTCAAAATTGGAGGGTAGCCTTTAGAGACATGTCTTATCACTTTGCAAGTGATAGACCCTGAATCAGAGGCCATTTGACTGGGTTTTGAGATGTTTGAAAAATCTCTGAAAAGGGTGTTTAGGACAGGGCTTTAAAAGTTTGAATTTGAGTTTAAACTTCTGGATTTGGATTTGATTTGAAGTTTAAATTAATTTGGACTTGAATTGGATGGAGTTTGAGATTCAAATTGATCACAGGTAGGAATCAAATTGAAATTGAAGTGGATTAAATATAGGAATTGATTTAAAGTTGAGGTTGATCAAAGGTGGAGGTTGATTTGAAGTTGGAGTGATCCTAAGATCTAGGAGAGTTCTAAGATCTAGGATTTAAAGGAATCCTAGGCTCTAGAATAAGCTCTAAGGTCTAGTTCTAGGAAAGATCCTAAGGTCTAGAGTGGATCCTAGGGCCTAGGATTAAATCTGGATTCTAGATGGGTCTTAGTGACCTCATACAAAAATGAGGTCAACAATATATCTCACACCTGCACTTTGAAGATGAAAATTAATTTGGTGTGGAGAACTAAGATGCATAAACATAGACATATCATACATGCATCTGATTATAAATTTCTAAAAGGTGAACCCAAACTTGTTTGGGTTCCCAGGTCTAACATTTGATATTTTTGCAGGGTTGCTCTCACACAAGAACTCGTGAGAGCATATGGTACCTGGACAGCAGATATTCAAAGTATATGACTGAAGATACTGCTCAATTCATAACGCTGGAAGCCAGGAGTGGAGGCAAGGTTACACTTGGAGATAATACTATAAAGAAAGTGATTAGATCAGGTATGATTGGAAATTTGAAAAACTTTTTCATAGACAATATGTTATTAGTTGAAGGATTAAAACATAATTTGTTAAGCATAAGTTAGTTATGTGATAAGGGCTATAATGTAAAAATTTATCTACTAGCTGCATAATAAGCCTAAATGGGAAAAATATTTTAAATGGAAAAAGGGTAAACAATGTTTACATGCTGAATTTAAATTGTATTCAATCTCCTACTATTTTTTGTTTGAAAATTGTTTCTGATGAATCATGGCTTTGGCATAGGAGACTTTGTCATTCTAGTATGAAAAACCTTAAAAGAATTACCCAAAAGAACTTAGTGAGAGATATACCAAAATTAGACTTTACTAAGGACCACCTTTGTGATGCATGTCAATTAAGAAAATAAGTGAAGTCCTCTTTTAAGACTAATAAGGATCTTAGAACTAGTAAACCATTGGAAATTCTTCACATGGATCTTTTTGGACCTGTAGGAACTATAAGTCTAGGAGAGAAGGTATACGGATTTGTTATAGTGGATGATTTCACAAGATTCACTTGGGTTAGATTTCTTTTTTATAAGAGTGAATCGTTTGAGGAATTCAAAAATTTTTCTACTTAGATTCAAAGGAAACTAGGGACTGAAATAATTTCTATACAAAGTGATCATGGAGGAGAATTTGAAAATTTCTGTAAAGAAAAAGGGATTGATCATAATTTTTCTGCACCTAGAACCCCTCAACAAAATAGGATAGTTGAGATGAAAAACAGAACATTAATAGAAGCCGCCCGAGCAATATTGACAGAATACTCACTTCCTAGATATTTTTAGGCTGAGGCGGTTAGCATTGTATGCTATGTTCTGAATAGGGTGAATGTGAGATCAAATTTGAATAAAACATCCTATGAGTTGCTAAAAGGTATGACACCTAATTTGTCTCATTTGCATGTTTTTGGTTGCAAGGTGTTCATTCATAATAATGAAAAATCTGTCTTAGGAAAATTTGATCCAAAATCAGATGAAGGAATTTTTGTTGGATATTCAAGTGTTGAAAAATCTTATAGGGTATTCAACAAAAGAACTTTGGTCATTGAAGAAACCACACATGTTGTATTTGATGAATCTGGATATTTGGAAGAGCCGAATGTTGTTGAAGATGAGATTGAGGAAAACTCCCAAAAGATAGATAGAATAAATTTGGAAGAAAATGTGGAAGAGAATTTGGAAAGAGAAAACTCTTTTCCTAGAGATTTGAGATTTTCTAAAAACCACCCAAGGGAATTGATTATAGGTGAACCGAGTGAGGGTGTTAGAACTAGGCATGGATTAAACAAGGAAGTCAATTATTCAGCCTTTATTTCAACTATTGAACCCACTAACATTGATCAAGCACTTTCTGATGAATTTTGGATATTGACCATGCAAGAAGAGTTGAATCAATTTGTAAGAAATGAAGTTTGGGAATTAACTTCAAGGCCAAAAGATCAAAGTGTTGTTGGAACCAACTGGGTGTTCAAAAATAAAATGAATGACTCAGGAGTAGTCATTAGAAACAAGGTTAGATTAGTTGTTAAGTGGTATAATCAAATTGAAGGAATTGATTTTGATGAAACTTTTACCCCTGTAGCTAGACTTGAAGCAATTAGGGTTTTACTTACCTTTACCTGTTTTAAAGGTTTTAAATTGTTTCAAATGGATGTCAAAAGTGCCTTTTTAAATGGGGTAATTGAGGAAGATATTTTTGTAGAACAACCTCCAGGTTTTAAAAATTCTAAATACTCAAATCATATTTTCAAGTTAAAAAGGGCATTATATGGATTGAAACAGGCACATAGGGCTTGGTATGAGAGGTTGAGCACCTTCCTACTTGAAAGATCTTTTGAAAAAGGAAGTGTGGATACAACTCTTTTTTTAAACAAATTTGGAAAGGATATACTCATTGTTCAAATTTATGTGGATGATATCATTTTTGGATCTTCAAATAAAAATCTTTGTGATGATGTTTCTAAAAAATTGAGTAGTGAATTTGAAATGAGTCTAATGGAAGATTTAAATTACTTTCGAGGCTTTAGCATTAAGCAACTTGAGGAAGGAACATTTCTTAGTCAAACTAAATATGTTAAGGACATCCTCAAAAAATATGAAATGGATAATGCTAAACCTGTTAGTACACCAATGAGTTCCTCAGTTCAGTTGGATAAGGACCTTAAGGGAAAATCTGTTGACCAAAAGAAATTTAGAAGGATAATTGGATTTTTACTTTATTTGACTGCTAGCCGACCAGATATTATGTTCAGTGTTTGCTTATGTGCTAGATTTCAATCAGATTCAAAAGAATCACATTTGACAGCAGTGAAAAGAATTTTAAGATACTTACTAGGAACTCAGAACTTAGGAATTTGGTATCCTAAGTTTAGCTCTTCATTTGAAATTATTGGTTACTCAGATTCTGACTTTGCAGGTTGTAGAGTGGATAGGAAAAGCACTTATGGAACATGTCAATTCATTGGAAATTCATTAGTTTCATGGTCTAGTAGAAAACAAAATTTAGTGGCCTTATCTACTGCAGAAGCAGAATACATTGCATTAGGAAGTTGTGTGGCACAAGTACTTTGGTTAAAACAACAGTTGGTTGATTTAGGATTAACTATAGGCACTATTTCAATTTATTGTGACAATACTAGTGCTATTTGCATTTCCAAAAATCCTATTCAACATCCTAGAACCAAACACATTGACATAAGGCATCATTTCATAAGGGATCATGTATCCAAGGGAGAAATTGAACTTACTCATATTTCAACTGAAAATCAACTTGCAGACATTTTTACAAAACCTTTAGTCATTATATTTACAGTACATTAAGAACAAGGCTTGGTGTGATTGATTTAAATGCTTAAATAAAAATGTTTTTTGCAACATTGATATTTATGTTTTAATAATTTATATTTTTTATGATTTTTTTTTGTGATTTTATTTTTGTGTGTTTTGAGTGATTTTATTTTTAGAGTCTATGTTTTTGTCATAGTGTAGTGTGATTTATGTTTTATTTTAATAAAAATTCAAGAAACCAAAAATATGGAAATCGTCCAAGATGAAATTTTTCGTATGGGACGATGTGTGTAAAATTCAATTTGCGTGAAATGAAACGTCTTCAGAATAGTTTTTAATGTAGTTCGTCTGTACGATCTGATGATCGTCCAGGACGAAATATTTTTTTTAAACTTCGGGACGATTGAATGCAGCAGTTGAGTGGATAAGGAAGTTTTAATTATGAAGTTCGTCCATACAAAATTTTTTTGTCTGTACGATCGGTCAAGTCAAAAAGTCTATACGGAAGGACGCATCACAAATTGAGTTGATTACAAAAAGTTGTTACATTTTGGATGAATTTGATCGTTTGCACGAAATTTTTTCGTCCAGACGAACGATAATTTTCGTCTAGGACGAACTGTTTTTGCCCAGGACGAACGTATCGTTTTCTTTAAATAAGAAGGCTTTCTAACTCAACAATCACATCACCAAACTTCACTTTCAATCCCTTTCAACTTCAAATCGACAATGGCCTCCTCAAGCAAGAGACAAAAGGTGTTGGTGAAGAAACCCCACACAATTCCTCTGAAATCTTCCTTTCAAAAGCAAATGAGGAATCCTTTTCTCATTTTGCCTCTGCTAAAATCACACATTTTTGCATTCTGATTCAAAGCAAGATTAACTTCAAGGTAATGCACCTTTTTGCTTCTACTCAGTTTGGATTTATTCTTTCTCTTGTCCACCTCTACAACAAACAAACCTTTCTCTATTTCCTAGCCAATATGAGTTTCAATTCCGACCACTCCTCTATAAGTTCTTTTGTTTTCAAACAAAAAGTTAAAATCACTAAGCATGACTTAGGTGCCTTTCTTAACTTAAGAACTGAAGGTCTTAGAGCTCACACCCTTATAAACGATAACACCTTCAAGTGGTATGAAATCAATAGGGTGATTAGAGGAAATGGCTTAACTTATCATATTGCTAGAGTTTCTGGAATGACCAAAAATGCTCGAATAATCCAGCAAATTCTTAGATTTTCTATTATTCCAAAAGCTGGTGATAGGATCAATATTATCCCACTCCTTTTTGTTATCTTTTTTGATTATGAGTGGTAAACCTATCGATGAAGCCCAACTTATCTTAGACCATCTTTATGGACTTTCAGAAATTGAGCATGCAGAATAGAAAAGAAAAAGGAATATTTCATTAGGACACTTAGTTACCTATGTTTTGGAAATAAAATACAATTTAGTGCATCCTGATGATGAATATGAAGCCGGTCTACTACAATGATGCTTCTTTCAGAGCAATTTTCAAAGAGAAAAAAGGGAAAGCACATGCCAGTGCTTTTGAAGAAGAAGGAGGAGAGGAAACTTCTGCACCTCAATCAAATTATCAGAATTTGATTGAGAAATTTGATAGACTTGAGACTCATTTTGATCAAAGATTTGATCAAATTGATGCTCAACTTCTGCAGCACCAACAGGACATTGGTAGTATCATAAATGAAGTTCATGAAATCAATACCAATGTTATGTTGATGACTTCCTACTTCAACCTATTTGGTGGCATTCCTCCTCCTCCAGAAGAATAGAGATATGAGTGATGATTTTCTTTATGTTTGTTGTATTTGTGTTTGTATTAGTGTTTGTTCTAGTGTTTGTTTTAGTTGTGTTTGTTTGTGTTAATTTTTTTTTAAAAAGTTCAGTGTATTTTTCTTTTAGTTTTTTTTATTGATATTATGAAATGATCTTGTAATCTTTTTCATCAATATCAATGTTTGTTGTAGTTGATTTAAATTTGGTTTGTTTTTTAAATATGTTTAGTTTTTATGAATTTCATTAGTTTTTTTTAATCTTAATTGTGCTTAAATTAAATTGTAATTTAAGATTAATTTTATTAGAAAATCTAGTCTTTCTAAATTTAAAATTTGTTTATAACTTGTAATAGTTAGAATTTTTAATTTCATGTCTATTAATTTAGACTACATAAAAATTAATATTATTATTACAATTTAGATGTGTTCTTATTATGTATTTCTTTGCTCAAGTGATATTTATGCACTTAGAAAAATTTGAAATTTTAGATTATTGATCTTGGAAAGAATTGGTTTCAATTACTCTTGAAAAATTATACAAAGAGTACAAAAATCAAAATGAATGCGCAAAGGTTCGCAAATATGAAAAAGAGGCACAAAATAAGCCCAATGTAAAAAGATGCACAAAAATGTGCCAAAATTTTGAAAAAGAAGCGAAAAGCGCCACATGTGATAATTCTCTTCTTTCCAGATTCTTTCAATCTCTTAATTCAAATTAATCTTATGTTCATTTATATTTCTATTGAACTTTAAAATATAGAATTTTTATTCATCTCTCTTGTAATGATTTTCTATATCTCAAATGTCTAAATTGAATCATGTCTTTGATAAATTCTTCTTACTTACACTGTCATATCACTTCTTAAATTCTATGAATTTCTATGATTTACCTAATATTATTAGTTTTAGATTGCATACCTTATGTCAATCACTCTTTAGATTAAATTTTCAAATGGATTTCATATCATTACATATATTTTTTGTCTATTTCTTCTTTACTTTTTATTGTTGTCAAAAAAGGAGAGAAATTATTATGTTGTGTTTGTTTTTATTTTGATTTTGTGTCATTTAGCTTGTGTTATTGTCTTTTTTTTATTATCTTTTTTTTAAAAAAAAAAATTTAAAAAACAAAAATATTGTTCTTTAATTCAAAATGCCTCTTTATTTTCATGTATTCATCAATTCAGGGGGAGTTTAGGAGATTTTTTTTAATTTGAGATCATACAAACAATAATAGTTTTGCCATCATACAAAAGGGGGAGATTGTTAAGATAGTTGTTATTTGCATGCTTTACATTTTTACAACTTGTATAGTTTTGATGATTCCAAACATTATTGTTCAAATATGTAGTTATCTCCTAACAATTTTAGAAGATTTGTATTTGCACTTGTGTGTACTAACATTTTAGGAAAATCTAACTCCAGACTACGAAGACTTCAAATCTAAATTCAGCATGAGATATTTTGTGAATTTCAAGCTTGTATTTTTCTTTGAAATAAACTTGAAAGGGAGTGATTGTAATTGAGTGAATAAAAACATGCACACACACATAAGGAGATCATATAAAATTTATACTGATCGTACGGGACGATATCAGTTCGTACGGGACGATCAGATAGTTATCTCCTATTAAGATCACATGGAACGAATAGGAACTAGGCAGAAAAATTTTTCTAAGTCCTATTCGTCCAGGACGAAATTAAATATCGTTTAGGACAATCTGCTCTCTGTAGAATTTTTGTCCAGACGAAATTAAATATCGTCCAGGATGATCTGCTCTCTGTAGAATTTTTGTCCAGACAAAATTAAATATCGTCCAGGACGATCTGCTGTCTGTAAGAATTTCGTCAAGACGAAATTAAATATCGTCCAGGACGATCTGGTCTCTGTAAAAATTTCGTTCGGACGAATCAATTTTCGTCCAGACAATACAACTAACTTAGAACGGTTTTTTTTTTTTGTAGTTTTTAGAACCGACCTTGTAATAACCGTTCGTACCGGACGAACTTTATTTGTACGAGATGATCAGCTTGTACGAAAATAATTCGTACACATATACAAACAGGTTCGTTTCAAGGCTTTTAAGTAATATCGTCCAGGACGATCCAATATCGTACGGGACGATCAACTACGTATAGAATTGAAAACTTGTAGTTTTTGGGCGGTTTTTCTTGTCTTTTGTATATATAGTCCAAATTAGACTACCACCCAATCTTTTTTGTCATTTGATCTTCGTGCCTCTTGAGAGAATAGCCAAGGAGAGAGTGTAAGAGTGTATTCAAAGGAGGATTCCTACCACTGGAGTGTAAAGGCTTAACTTGGAGTTTAAAGGTAAGAATCTCTACTTGTGAATTGGGATTACTTCACTCTTTTCTTTCTTCCTTCTAGATTTCTTGTGCGAAGATCTGTCAAGGAGATCTGATTCGCTGCCGACACTTAGAGAGTGTGAACAACCGAAGGGTTCTCTACCCACACTAGGAGAGTGTGAAAGGATGAAGGGTTCTCTGCCCACACTAGGAGAGTGTGAAAGGACGAAGGGTTCTCTGCCCACACTAGGAGAGTGTGAAAGGATGAAGGGTTCGCTGCCGACACTTGGAGAGTGTAAAAGGACGAAGGGTTCTCTGCCCATACTAGAAGAGTGTGAAAGGACGAACGGTTCTTTACAAACACTAGGGATTGTGTAAATGGACGATGGTTCTCTGCCGCACCGGGTAGTGGTGAAAAGAATGTTTTGTAAAGGCTTCTTCGCCTTGCTGTGGGTGCAAAAAAAGAGTCACTATTGGTATTAGTGCAATACTCAGAGGGTGCCTCTAGGGAGTGGATGTAGGTCTGATTTAGACCGAACCACTATAAATATGGTGTCATTTATTTTACTGTTTTTACTTTTCTGTGTTTTTATTTTTGGATTAAAAAACTCTGTGGTTGAAAAACGTTTTCTATAAAAACTTAATAAAAATTTCATTTCGGTTTAACATATTTTCAAAGAGGGTTTAAATTTTTAAAATACCAATTCACCCCCCCTCTTGGTAGCCTTGGGATATTAACTTAGGTCTAACAACCTATTTACTAGACTCAACAAGTGGTATCAGAGCTTAGTTTCAAAATCATAAGTTTAAACTATTTTTGATTAACGTAGATTGCTACATTCGGAAACTGAAACACTCCTGAAGGTTACTCTATAACTAGACCTCCACTGTTTGAAAATATACCTTTTGATTTTTGGAAAACACGCATGTCTACTTTCTTACAGTCACTTGATTATCGTATATGGATCCTAGTCCACGAAGGTTACACAAAACCAACTAGATTAGTTGATGGAGTTAGGGTAGAAACACCTTTTGCAGATTGGACAATAGAAGAACGTGACTTAGCATAACTAAATATCAAATGTTTAAATAGCTTCTTTTGTGCTTTAAAATCTGAAGACTACATGCGGATTTTCACTTGCAAAAGTGGAAAGGACATATGAGATAGACTTTGTATAACTTATGAAGGGACTAATGAGGTTAAGTAATTCAGACTCAATATCTTGTTACATGACTATGAATTATTTCGCATGAAACAAAATAAATCTATTTCTGACATGTACACAAGATTCACACAAATTGTCACTTCTTTACATGCACTTGGTAGGGAATTAACTAATGCTGAAATGGTTAATAAGATTCTTCGTTGTTAACCTACTGCTTATGTTGCTAAAATTACTACAATTACAGAGTCTAAAGATCTAAACATTTATTCTATTGACAATCTTCTTGATTCACTCATTACTTATGCGCAATGAGTAAGTCAAAGAAAGATTGATGCAGGTGAATCACAAAAAGAGAAGAATATTGCACTGAAAGTGGAAGAGTCAGAGAGTAAACACTCATAACCTGAGGATGAAGATGATATTGCATTGATGACTAGACAATTCAGAAGCTTTTTAAAGAGGAAGTAGAAGAGACACCAGCAATGGAATAGAGGTAAGTATAACAGAAATGGCAGGGTTTCTAATGAAGTGATTTATTATGAATGCAGGAAACCAGGTCATATCAAGACTGAATGCCCAAAACTCAAAGCCACTCCTAGCAAGGAGAAGCTTGAGGAGAAACCAATTGTAAGAAGGGAAAAAAGAAGTTTCAAAGAGCTTTCTGGGCGGACTCAGCTTTAGACTCATCTGAGACTGAAAAAGAAAAAGAAGTCACCAACCTTTGCTTGATGGTAGATAATGTTGATCAATCAGATCAAGAAGAGGTTTGTGACTTAACCTATGATGAATTATTTGAAGTTTCTAAACACATGCATGATGCATATAGGAAAATGAAAAAGATGCATGCTAGTGCAAGTTTTGAATTGGAAGAGCTTTAGAAGGAACATGAAATCCTTAGGAAAGATCATGCATTAATAGATAACAACCACATGAAACTTTTTGATGAATATGATGACTTAAATAAGAATTTTGAAAATTTAAAATCATCCTATGCTGATCTTGAAAAAGAATTTAAAAATTTTAAGGATGAATCTGAGAGAAAAACATACCGAATCAATTATACAAATAAAATCTTGGAAGATATGAATTCATTTTATAAACTGACAATAAGATCTCTTGAGGATAATAGGGAACCCCTAAAACTTGAAGATTTTACAAATCCTAAATATTATCCTGAATACATGAAATCCCTTAGAAGACAATCAAATGGAAGAAAACTTATGAATACGTTTTCTAATGTTAAATGCAATAATTATGAATTTTTAGGACATATATCTCACACCTGCACTTTGAAGATGAAAATTAATTTGGTGTGGAGAACTAAGATGCATAAACATAGACATATCATACATGCATCTGATTATAAATTTCTAAAAGGTGAACCCAAACTTGTTTGGGTTCGCAAGTCTAACATTTGATATTTTTTCAGGGTTGCTCTCACACAAGAACTCGTGAGAGCATATGGAACCTGGACAGCGGATGTTCAAAGCATATGACTGGAGATACTGCTCAATTCATAACGCTGGAAGCCAGGAGTGGAGGCAAGGTTACACTTGGAGATAATACTACAAAGAAAGTGATTGGATCAGGTATGATTGAAAATTTGAAAAACTTTTTCATAGACAATATGTTATTAGTTGAAGGATTAAAACATAATTTGTTAAGCATAAGTCAGTTATGTGATAAGGGCTATAATGTAAAATTTTTATCAACTAGCTGCATAATAAGCCTAAATGGGAAAAATATTTTAAATGGAAAAAGGGTAAACAATGTTTACATGCTGAATTTAAATTGTATTCAATCTCCTACTATTTTTTGTTTGAAAATTGTTTCTGATGAATCATGGCTTTGGCATAGGAGACTTTATCATTCTAGTATGAAAAACCTTAGGAGAATTACCCAAAAGAACTTAGTGAGAGGTATACCAAAATTAGACTTTACTAAGGACCACCTTTGTGATGCATGTCAATTAGGAAAACAAGTGAAGTCCTCTTTTAAGACTAATAAGGATCTTAGAACTAGTAAACCATTGGAAATTCTTCACATGGATCTTTTTGGACCTGTAGGAACTATAAGTCTAGGAGAGAAGGTATACGGATTTGTTATAGTGGATGATTTCACAAGATTCACTTGGGTTAGATTTCTTTTTTATAAGAGTGAATCGTTTGAGGAATTCAAAAATTTTTCTACTTAGATTCAAAGGAAACTAGGGACTGAAATAAGTTCTATACAAAGTGATCATGGAGGAGAATTTGAAAATTTCTGTAAAGAAAAAGGTATTGATCACAATTTTTCTGCACCTAGAACCCCTCAACAAAATGGGGTAGTTGAGAGGAAAAACAGAACATTAACAGAAGCCGTCCGAGCAATATTAGCAGAATACTCACTTCCTAGATATTTTTGGGCTGAGGCGATTAGCACTGTATGCTATGTTCTGAATAGGGTGAATGTGAGATCAAATTTGAATAAAACACCCTATGAGTTGCTAAAAGGTATAACACCTAATTTGTCTCATTTGCATGTTTTTGGTTGCAAGGTGTTCATTCATAATAATGAAAAATCTGTCTTAGGAAAATTTGATCCAAAATCAGATGAAGGAATTTTTGTTGGATATTCAAGTGTTGGAAAATCTTCTTATAGGATATTCAACAAAAGAACTTTGGTCATTGAAGAAACCACACATGTTGTATTTGATGAATCTGGATATTTGGAAAAGCCGAATGTTGTTGAAGATGAGATTGAGGAAAACTCCCAAAAGATAGATAGAATAAATTTGGAAGAAAATGTGGAAGAGAATTTGTCAAGAGAAAACCCTTTTCCTAGAGATTTGAGAAAAAACCACCCAAGGGAATTGATTATAGGTGAACCGAGTGAGGGTGTTAGAACTAGGCATGGATTAAACAAGGAAGTCAATTATTCAGCCTTTATTTCAACTATTGAACCCACTAACATTGATCAAGCACTTTCTGATGAATTTTGGATATTGACTATGCAAGAAGAGTTGAATCAATTTGTAAGAAATAAAGTTTGGGAATTAACTTCAAGGCCAAAAGATCAAAGTGTTGTTGGAACCAACTGGGTGTTCAAAAATAAAATGAATGACTCAGGAGTAGTCATTAGAAACAAGGCTAGATTAGTTGCTAAGCGGTATAATCAAATTAAAGGAATTGATTTTGAGGAAACTTTTACCCCTGTAGCTAGATTTGAAGCAATTAGGGTTTTACTTACCTTTGCCTATTTTAAAGGTTTTAAATTGTTTCAAATGGATGTCAAAAGTGCCTTTTTAAATGGGGTAATTGAGGAAGATGTTTTTGTAGAACAACCTCAATGTTTTGAAAATTCTAAATACTCAAATCATGTTTTCAAGTTAAAAAGGGCATTATATGGATTGAAACAGGCACATAGGGCTTGGTATGAGAGGTTGAGCACCTTCATACTTGAAAGATCTTTTGAAAAAGGAAGTGTGGATACAACTCTTTTTTTAAAGAAATTTGGAAAGGATATACTCATTGTTCAAATTTATGTGGATGATATCATTTTTGGATCTTCAAATAAAAATCTTTGTGATGATGTTTCTAAAAAATTGAGTAGTGAATTTGAAATGAGTCTAATGGGAGATTTAAATTACTTTCGAGGCTTTAGCATTAAGCAACTTGAGGAAGGAACATTTCTTAGTCAAACTAAATATGTTAAGGACATCCTCAAAAAATATGAAATGGATAATGCTAAACCTGTTAGTAGACCAATGAGTTCCTCAGTTCAGTTGGATAAGGACCTTAAGGGAAAATCTGTTGATCAAAAGAAATTTAGAGGGATAATTGGATCTTTACTTTATTTGACTGCTAGCCAACCAGATATTATGTTCAGTGTTTGCTTATGTGCTAGATTTCAATCAGATTCAAAAGAATCACATTTGACAGCAGTGAAAAGGATTTTAAGATACTTACTATGAACTCAGAACTTAGGAATTTGGTATCCTAAGTTTAGCTCTTCACTTGAAATTATTGGTTACTCAGATTCTGACTTTGCAGGCTGTAGAGTGGATAGGAAAAGCACTTATGGAACATGTCAATTCATTGGAAATTCATTAGTTTCATGGTCTAGTAGAAAACAAAATTTAGTGGCCCTATCTACTGCACAAGCATAATACATTGCATTAGGAAGTTGTGTGGCACAAGTACTTTGGTTAAAACAACAGTTGGTTGATTTAGGATTAACTATAGACACTATTTCAATTTATTATGACAATACTAATGCTATTTGCATTTCCAAAAATCCTATTCAACATCCTAGAACCAAACACATTGACATAAGGCATCATTTCATAAGGGATCATGTATCCAAGGGAGAAATTGAACTTACTCATGTTTCAACTGAAAATCAACTTGCAGACATTTTTACAAAACCTTTAGCCTTTGATACTTTCAGTACATTAAGAACAAGGCTTGGTGTGATTGATTTAAATGCTTAAATAAAAAAAATTTTTGCAACATTGATATTTATGTTTTAGTAGTTTATGTTTTTTATGATTTTATTTTTGTGTGTTTTGAGTGATTTTATTTTTAGAGTCTATGCTTTTGTCATAGTGTAGTGTGATTTGTGTTTTATTTTAATAAAAATTCAAGAACCCAAAAATATGGAAATCATCCAGGACAAAATTTTTCGTACGGGACGATATGTGTAAAATTCAATTTGCGTGAAATGAAACATCTTGAGAACAATTTTTAATGTAGTTTGTCTGTACGATCTGATGATCGTCCAGGATGAAATATTTTTTTTAAACGTCGGGACGATTGAATGCAGCAGTTGAGTGGATAAGGCAGTTTTAATTATGAAGTTCGTTCGTACGAAATTTTTTCGTCTGTACGACCGGTCAAGTCAAAAAGTCTGTACGAAAGGACGCATCGTAAATTGAGTTGATTACGAAAAGCCGTTACATTTTGGATGAATTTGATCGTCTGTACGAAATTTTTTCGTCCACACGAACGATAATTTTCGTCCAGGATGAACGTATCATTTTCTTTAAATAAGAAGGCTTTCTAACTCAACAATCACATCTCCAAACTTCACTTTCAATCCCTTTCAACTTCAAATCGACAATGGCCTCCTCGAGCAATAGACAAAAGGTGTTGGCAAAGAAACCCCACAGGAATTCCTCTGAAATCTTCCTTTCAAAAGCAAATGAGGAATCCTTTCCTCGTTTTGCCTCTGCTAAAATCACACCTTCTCGCATTCTGATTCAAAGCGAGATTAACTTCAAGGTAATGCACCTTTTTGCTTCTACTCAGTTTGGATTTATTCTTTCTCTCGTCCACCTCTACAACAAACAAACCTTTCTCTATTTCCTAGCCAATATGAGTTTCAATTCCGACCACTCCTCTATAAGTTCTTTTGTTTTCAAACAAAAAGTTAAAATCACTAAGCATGACTTAGGTGCCTTTCTTAACTTAAGAACTGAAGGACTTAGAGCCCACACCCTTATGAACGATAACAACTTCAAGTGGTATGAAATCAATAAAATGGCTTAACTTA
Source organism: Dendrobium huoshanense (assembly GCA_016618105.1). Taxonomy (NCBI): domain Eukaryota; kingdom Viridiplantae; phylum Streptophyta; class Magnoliopsida; order Asparagales; family Orchidaceae; genus Dendrobium; species Dendrobium huoshanense. The sequence continues at coordinate 54,011,226 of CM028347.1, read as the reverse complement.
TCATATTGCTAGAGTTTCTGGAATGACCAAAAATACTCGAATAATCCAGCACATTCTTAAATCTTCTATTATTCCAAAAGCTTGTGATATGATCAATATTACCCCAATCCTTTCTGTTGTGACTTTTTTGATTATGAGTGGTAAACCTATCGATGAAGCCCAACTTATCTTAGACCATCTTTATGGACTTTCAGAAATTGGGCATGCATAACAGAAAAGAAAAAGGAATATTTCATTAGGACACTTAGTTACCTATGTTTTGAAAAAGAAATACAATTTAGTGCATCCTGATGATGAATATGAAGAGCCGGTCTACTACAATGATGCTTCTTTCAGAGCTATTTTCAAAAAGGAAAAAGGGAAAGCACATGCCAGTGCCTCTGAAGAAGAAGAAGAAGGAGAGGAAACTTCTGCACCTCAATCAGATTATCAGAATTTGATTGAGAAATTTGATAGACTTGAGACTCATTTTGATCAAAGATTTGATCAAATTGATGCTCAACTTCTGCAGTAGCAACAGGACATTGGTAGTATAAAAAATGAAGTTCATTAAATCAATACCAATATTATGTTGATGACTTCCTACTTCAACCTATTTGGTGGTATTCCTGCTCCTCCAGAAGAATATAGATATGAGTGATGATTTTCTTTATATTTGTTGTATTTATATTTGTATTAGTGTTTATTCTAGTGTTTGTTTTCGTTGTGTTTGTTTGTGTTAATTTTTTTTTTTAAAAGTTCAGTGTATTTTTCTTTTAGTTTTTTTTTATTGATATTATGAAATGATCTTGTAATCTTTTTCATCAATATTATTGTTTTTTGTAGTTGATTTAAATTTGATTTTTTTTTTTAAATGTGTTTAGTTTTTATGAATTTCATTAGTATTTTTAATCTTAATTGTGCTTAAATTAAATTGTAATTTAAGATTAATTTCATTAAAAAATCTAGTCTTTCTAAATTTAAAATTTGTTTATAACTTGTTATAATTAGAATTTTTAATTTCATGTCTATTCATTTAGACTACATAAAAATTAATATTATTATTGCAATTTAGATGTGTTCTTATTATGTATTTCTTTGCTCAAGTGATATTTATGCACTTAGAAAAATTTGAAATTTTAGATTATTGATCTTGGAAAGAATTGGTTTCAATTACTCTTGAAAAATTATACAAATAGTACAAAAATCAAAAGAAATGCGCAAAGGTTCGCAAATGTGAAAAAGATGCACAAAATAAGCCCAATGTAAAAAGATGCACAAAAATGTGCCAAAAATTTGAAAAAGATGCGCAAAGCGCCACATGTGGTAATTCTCTTCTTTCCAGATTCTTTCAATCTCTTAATTCAAATTAATCTTATGTTCATTTATATTTCTATTGAACTTTGAAATATAGAATTTTTATTCATCTCTCTTGTAATGATTTTTTATATCTCAAATGTCTAAATAGAATCATGTCTTTGATAAATTCTTTTTACTTACACTATTATATCACTTCTTAAATTCTATGAATTTCAATGATTTACCTAATATTATTAGTTTTAGATTGCATACCTTATGTCAATCACTCTTTAGATTAAATTTTCAAATGGATTTCATATCATTACATATATTTCTTGTCTATTTCTTCTTCATTTTTTGTTGTTGTCAAAAAGGGGAAAAAATTATTGTGTTGTGTTTGTTTGTATTTTGATTTTGTGTCATTTAGCTTGTGTTATTGTCTTTTTTTTTATTATCTTTGTTTTTTTTGTTAAATTTTTTTTAAAAAACAAAAATATTTTTTTTTAATTCGAAATGCCTCCTTATTTTCATGTATTCATCAATTCAGATGGAGTTTAGAAGATTTTTTTTTAATTTGAGATCATACAAATAATAATTGTTTTGCCATCATCAAAAAGGGAGAGATTGTTAAGATAGTTGTTATTTGCATGTTTTACATTTTTGCAACTTGTATAGTTTTGATGATTCCGAACATTATTGTTCAAATGTGTAGTTATCTCCTAATAATTTTAGAAGATTTGTATTTGCTCTTGTGTGTACTAACATTTCAGAAAAATCTAACTCCAGACTACGAAGACTTCAAATCTAAATTCAGCATGAGATACTTTGTTAATTTGAAGCTTGTATTTTTCTTTGAAATAAACTTGAAAGGGAGTGATTGTAATTGAGTGAATAAAAATATGCACATACACACACATAAGGAGATCATATAAAATTTATATTGATCGTACGGGACAATATCAGTTCGTACGGGACGATCAGACAGTTATCTCTTATTAAGATTGCATGGAACGAATAGGAACTGGGCAGAAAAATTTTTCTAAGTCCTATTCGTCCAGGACAAAATTAAATATCGTCCAGGACGATCTGCTCTCCGTAGAATTTTTGTCCAGACGAAATTAAATATCGTCCAGGACGATCTGCTCTCTGTAGAATTTTCGTCCAAACGAAATTAAATATCGTCCAAGACGATCTGTTGTCTGTAAGAATTTCATCCAGACAAAATTAAATATCGTCCAGGACGATCTGGTCTCTGTAAAAATTTCGTCGGGACGAATCAATTTTCGTCCAGACGATACAACTGACTTAGAACGGTTTTTTCTGTAGTTTTTAGAACCGACCTTGTAATAACCGTTCGTACCGGACGAACTTTGTTCGTATGGGACGATCAGCTTGTACGAAAACATTTCGTACACATATACAAACATGTTCGTTACAAGGCTTTTAAGTAATATCGTCCAGGACGATCCACGATCGTACGGGACGATCAACTGCGTACATAATTGAAAACTTGCAGTTTTTTGACGGTTTTTCTTGTCTTTTGTATATATAGTCCAAATTAGACTGTCACCCAATCTTTTTTGTCATTTGATCTTCGTGCCTCTTGAGAGAATAGCCAAGGAGAGAGTGTAAGAGTGCATTCAAAGGAGGATTCCAACCATTGGAGTGTGAAGGCTTCACTTGGAGTTTAAAGGTAAGAATCTCTACTTGTGAATTGGGATTACTTCACTCTTTTCTTTTTTCCTTCTAGATTTCTTGTGAGAAGATCTGTCAAGGAGATCCGGTTCGCTGCCGACACTTAGAGAGTGTGAACAGCCGAAGGGTTCTCTCCCCACACTAGGAGAGTGTGAAAGGACGAAGGGTTCTCTGCCCACACTAGGAGAGTGTGAAAGGACGAAGGGTTCGCTGCGGACACTTGGAGAGTGTAAAAGGACGAAGGGTTCTCTGCCCACACTAGGAGAGTGTGAAAGGACGGACGATTCTCTGCAAACACTAGGGATTGTGTAAAAGGACGACGGTTCTCTGCCGCACCGGGTAGTGGTGAAAAGAGTGTTTTGTAAAGGCTTCTCCGCCTTGTTGTGGGTTCAAAAGGAGAGTCACTATTGGTATTAGTGCAATACTCAGATGGTGCCTCTGGGGAGTGGATGTAGGTCTGGTTTAGACCAAACCACTATAAATTTGGTGTCATTTACTTTACTGTTTTTACTTTTCCGCATTTTTATTTTTGGTTTAAAAAACTCTGTGGTTGAAAAACATTTTCTATAAAAACTTAATAAAAATTTCATTTCGGTTTAACACATTTTCAAAGAGGGTTTAAATTTTTAAAATACCAATTCACCCCCCCCCCCCCCCCCCCCTCTTGGTAACCTTGAGACATTAACTTAGGTCTAACAACCTATTTACTAGACTCAACATCCTTTAACTTTGACCATTCTATGATTAGGTCTTATATTTTTAAGAAGAAAGTAGAGATAACAAAAGAGGATTTGAGAATATTTTTAAACTTAAGGACTCAAGGGATTAGAGCCCATACTTTAACCTCTTCCTCTGATTTTGACTGGTCTGTAATAAATAATGTTCTTAGAGGGTATAGAGGCTTTTATGTATTTTTTAGTATTGGGAACCATCAACTCTTAGTTTTATTTTGGATTTTCTTGTAGCTCTGTCGAGCATTAGCAAGCTAAAGGTCTTCATTAAGGACCTTGTAACCTTTATTTCATATTACCTCATAGGCAAACTGTATTTTTTTAAATTGAGAAAGGAGGAATGTAATCTGCCTTAATTCAAATAACTTTTAGAGTTCAGATGACATCAAAAAATGGATCGAAGTGCCAAAAACCTAGTTTTCTCATTATAAAATCCTTCAGACGCCTTACGAAGATAATTGACTTTTAATAAAATAAAATTGAAGTGAATTTTGATATTTTTTATAAAAAAAAATGATTTGGCACCATGGCACTAGACCGTTCACCACTATAGTGTCACCTAGTGCCATAACTTTAAATAATTTGACAATAATAAAGGGAGCTCAATGTCTTAGTGATGTTTAACTCGGCCCGCATCACTCCCATGGGAAATTTTTTTATACTTTTTTATTCATGTATATAAACTCGTAGGACCTGCTTTAAAATTGATTCAAACATCCAAATGCATACAAAACACTTACATATACATGCAAAAGGTGTAAATGCAAAAAAATTCAATAAGTTACTCTTACCAAGCCAAGTCAGAAGAGGTATAACTACATACTACGTCGGTACGCATTATATTTGATGTCTTGAATCAAGTGTTAACACAAAAATAGGAGTTTTGAAGAGAAATGCTCAATAGAGAGAACGTCCACAAAAATAGGAGGATTTTGAAGACTTCGGCTGCCAAAGTTGGAGATGGAAGAAGGTGGTCGGTCATCCATGGATGACCGGAACACCAACTCCTTATTATCTATCACGCGTCCAATTACGTTGGATTCAAAAGGTAGATTCTCATTTAATCGCAACTTCCCTCACAATTTTCGTGTTTTGAACTCTCCTCTGGTAATCAGAGAGGGAGGTTTGGTCTCTAAGCAAAAGCCTTTGCTGGAGACAGGTAAAGGAAAAGAAGTAATTTCGGTTTGGGATAATAAGTCAAATTCACCTATGTCGGTTTTTATCCCTGGATCAAATGATAAGAAGGCTTCTTCATCATGTTGCAAAAATAATAATCTGTTGAAGAATGATAAGGGTGTTGACAATGATAATGTTAATATCAAAAATCCAATTTCTTCATCTAGATTGGATAATTCTAATGTGTGGATAAAAAAAACACATATTTAAATAAATTTGAATGGAGTTCATGATGAAAATGAAGATGCAAATGTTGTCAAACTTGACATGGAAAATGAAAAAGCTAATGTTCAAGTTTTGAGTAATTCATTGGTTGTGAAGATTCTTTGTAAAAACTTACCTTTTTCAAATTGTGCAATTGAATTAAGGAGGCAATGGATGAAATTTGGAGGGTTTCATATAACTTTGCTTGGTTTAGATTAGCTTCTATGTTCCTTTCAGTCACAAGAAGCAATGGAGGAAGTTCTTAATGGAGGTCCTTGGTATGTAGGGGGCTTTGTCATTGGTTTAGACAGATGGTCACCTAACTTCTCTCCTACTTCCATGGATGGGATTTCTTCTCCTATTTGGGTTTGTCTTCCTCATTTGTCTTTATATTGCTGGGATGAAACTAATATTACTAGAATAGTTTCTAAAATTGGGACTCCTTTATTATTGGATAGAAATATGTTTAGATGGGAGAGAAGGGAATTTGCCAGAGCTTGCATTCGGATTAATTTGAATTCTAAACTCCCTTATGGTATTTGGGTTGAAGGTCTTCATGGTAGATTTTTTCAAAAGCTTGAATATGAAAATCTATCATCTCTTTGTTTCAAATGTGGGAGAATTGGACATAAAGATACCGTTTGTCCAAATATCTCTCATAATTAGAATTTGTTTGTTAAAGAAGTCCCTAAAGGTTCAGTTCAAGTTGATGATAATTCGTATGGAACTTGGATGCATGTGAAGTTCAAAAACAAAAATAGAAAAAATTTTGAGAAGAAGCAATTTGATTCCAAGATTATTCAGTTAAGAGGAACTCAGGTAGAAGTCCTGTTGAAGATTATACATCAGATCTTCTACTTTCCAATAAACATATCATGTTATCTCTTGAAAACAATGATGAATTGAAGGCTGATTCAGTTGAAGGTATTAACAAAGCTAACTTTGTTAAAAAATTTATTAAGGATGCTGATTGCCAGATTGTCAAAGATGCCAGAATTGTGGGAGGAGAAGAGGAAGCTGTTAATGCTGAATCAGATTTGGTTGTTGAGCCGTTGGTAGCTCAAAATTCAAAAATTGAATTCAATCTTACACAAAAGCTGGATGTAGAAGATAATGTTGTTAGTTCTGAAACCGTTTTGTTGCTGATCCATTAGATCCTTCAGATATTTTTGTGGATCATCCTTTATTTGTTGTACCGTTGGAAGCTCAAAATTCAAATATGAAATTCAAACTTACACAAATACTGGATAAAGTAGAGGATGATGTTCATTCAGAAATAGAATTGGTTGCTGAACTGGCTTTTCCTTCAGCTGATTTCGTGACTGAGTCAAAAATTGTTGATGAACCGAATTATGTTTCGTCTTCAACTAATGCAGTGAGAACTATTGAAATGGAAGCTACTATTGATGGAACGAGAGGTGTTTTTGGCGAAATTGTTACTCCTCCTTCTGAGTTTAGTTTAAATTTTAAAAAGATTGTATTAATGAAGGGGAAAACAGAAACTACCAAGGAGAGTGGTTCTTCCGGTTCTAAGTATAAATTGTTCAAAGAACTACAAGCCTTATGACCGGTGGAAGATCTACTTAGAAGAAGGATGGCTAATCTTAGAATGAAGAACTGTATGAGAGGTTCTTCTCACTTAACTCGTTAATATGCTTGCTGGTTTTCTCTTTGTAATTAACAAAGTGGAAAGATACTCAAGGATGGAGCTATTGATCAAAGAGTATGTCAAAATACTAGCTTTGGATTACGGCTTTGGAAGTTGGAAAAGGCATCTGAAATACCTTTTTGTAGTATTCTTGGGTGTTTTGTGGATGTCGGTGATAAATTGTATTTTCCTTCTTGTTATCTTTTGTAGCTTTTTTTCTTTTAGGTTATTATTTGTTTATTAAACTTATTCTAATTACTTATGGGATCAATACTAGGTCCTATTTTTTAACCGGTTGGGAACTCTGGGATACTAATCAACCTTCGGGTTGTTTAATTCTTTGGTATCACTTGCATCTCAAGGATTTTAAAATGGAAAATAGTGGGTCTCATTTCAATTATAAAAAGTTTATTTTAACAAATATGCTTTCAATAAGGTTCTTTTTCTTTTGGATCAAGGAACCATTAGTTTTTTCATTCTAGTTTGTACTAGGTTGTTATTTCTTTCCTTTTAATGCAATAATTGCATTTCTTCAAAAAAAAGAATCAAGTGTTAACACATGATGCAACACTAAGACAAAAATCCAAGGACAATATCATAAACTAAGGCCCTACATCAAGATTTCAATCATTCAATCATTCATCATGCACAACTCTCCAAGAAATCCCATGAACTTTTCATCATACTCTTGAAATCATGGGCGAATAGTGTAAAAGCTAAATTTAACATATCCTTAATAAGAAAAATATCTTCATAAATGAAGTGATTTCAAGACCATTCTATTTTTTTTATTTGGTCAATATAGATGTTTATATTTAAATGTTTTTATATTATTTTATTTGTTAATTTACTTTCACATTACCTTGGGACATATCATCAACTCATATAATAATGCTTTACTCCTAAGGCCTTTTGAAGTTGTCTAAGCTTGGAAAAGACCTTTTTACAAATAGGACCTTGCTATGTAATTTTGATTCCTTAAATATAATTTATTTTTTCCTATACAATTTCATATGGAAAGGCTTGGTGTATGCTCTACTCATTGGTGAAGCTTGGTGGTTGATACCCAAGACTTTAATGAGTCCTTAGTTATGTCTTCTTATATTTAGTCCCCCTATTTTCATACATATTTTTCATCACCTCCACTTATCCTAGATTCCCTAAACAAAAAAAAAAAAACCCCACCTCACCAAAACTCTCCTAAATATCCCTACACATCCTCCTCAACTTTCTAAAACCACAAATCCAATATAATCCTAAGATACATGCCAAAATTCTTACATGAGATAATTTTCTACAATGATTAACTAAATTAAAAATATCGTAACTCTTCAACCAAAGTTCCAAAAAGTATAAAAACACCACCATTACTTTTTTAACATCAAAATCCTTTGATTTGGATTTCCATATTATTTTTCTTCAAAGCAAACTCATCCTTCAGTCGTTTAGCAGTTACAGCTTCAAATGTGTCCAAATATCTGAAGTTTCATTTTATCAAAATTTGTTTTTTACCAAATATAATTATCTTTATTACGATAAAATTATTAGAATCTTTTAGTTTTTTGTTCTTTAAAATTTTTAAAACTTATGCAGTTATTATTAAAAAATTTTAAAAGGCACCAATTCCCCCTTCGTCCCCCCACTCAAAACCCTTCTCTTATGTGCATGCAACTTTTTTAGCTTTATATGGTAGGAAGTGCAAAATGCCTTTGTACTTAATGGAAGTAGGTGAAAGGGAGTTAATTGGACCTTAGTTTGTGTATAATGCTATCAAGAATATTAGATTGATATACAAAAGGTTATAATTAGCTTTAGATAGGCAAAAAAAGTGTTATAATCCAAAGCATCAAGCTATTTAATTCCATGCTGGTGATTTTGTTTTGCTAAAAGTTAGCCCATGAAAGGTGCAAGTATATTTGAAAAGAACAGTAAGTTGAGTCCAAGGTATATTAGACCTTTTGAATTGATTAAGGTTTGAAAGCTTGCTTATAAATTATCACTAAAAGATTACATATTAGACATACATATTAGACATACACAATGTATTTCATGTGCCAGTGATAATGAAGTGTTTTTCTTACCTAAAGCATAGAATCCTTGAAGATAAAGTTGAAGTGAGGCCCAATCTTATATATAGGGAAGAACTTGAACATTGCCTATGATGTCAAATAGTAAAGAAATAAACAAAACTATATTATTAAGATCCAATGGAAGCATAGGTTAGAATGAGAAGAAACTTGGGAGAAAGAAGATAAATTGAGATGTCTGTTTCCAAAAAAAAATTTAGTGCTAGCTTATATGGAAATGTTGAGGATGGAATTTTTATAAGGAATGGAGAATGTGATTAGTGCTTTTATTGAAACAAGTCCACCCAAAATGACTTGAACCAAACTAGTAAAAACTTCATGTTTGTCATATGCTTATTAATTGTTTATGATAATTTAAGTTAATTTGTTTGCAAATAAGTAGAGGAGAGTCCAAAGTTGAATTAGAAAAGCAGGAAAAGTTAAGTGCAAAAAGCTTCTTTGGACCACTGCGATGCTGTAGTGGAAATGCTACCCTCTCTATTTAGGAGAAATAGACTGAAGAAGTATTGTAGCACTAATAGCATTGTCTATAAGAAGATGCTTGGGAGCACTGTAATGTTGAGCTCCTAGTTATGAAAATTTTGAATATTAAGTTGCAGCGCTACGTTGCTATGAGGAGTGGCACCGTGATATTAGGCCAAATTTAATATTTTATTATAACTATCTAAAAACATTTCCACTTAAATAATTTTCATTCACCGTTTATTAAAAATACCAGAGAGAGGCTTAGAAACTGAAAAAAAGAGAGAGAAAAGAAAAGCTTAATTTTAGAAGCCATGGAGTCGAATTCATCCATCAGGCTAGTTAAATGTTTCAACTTGAGGCAGGCTTCCATTTCCTTACTTTAGTTTACAATTTGGACAATTTGGTCAAAAATTAAGATATTTTATTTGATTTAAATAAGTTTAAGAAATAATTTAGTTATCTGCTAAAGTCTTTTATTTCTTCTAGATATAGTACCTTGATTAGATCTGTTATTTTTTTTGTCTCACGGAAGGAATTTTTTTATCGGAGCATAAGCAGCTATCTATTCCTTGGTCTTTATGCACTTGGAAATTAGAAGATTTTCTTTGGAAGTGTGAGGCTAGTTGTGGGCTATTGTTGGCATCTTTTCTTTTATGGATTTTCTCTTTTGGTTGTCTATGTGATAGATTCTTTAATACGAGGGAAGATGTTTATTGAAACTATACTGATGCTTACTTTTTGGTGTTTTTAACTTTGATATATGAGGATTTGCCTTGAAGGAGCTAAGATGCCGATGTTTTTTTTCTGCTTACGTTTTCTCTTATTTCTGGATCCATTCTTTTGTTGGAATTGTGAATTTTTTGTCTTATTTTTTGCATGGAATATGATGAGTTGGATTAACTTGATCATTTCCCTTGGAATGTTAGGCTGACAGCCAGTGTTATTCCTTTGGAAGGTCATTATTTAGCAACTAAGGGATTGTCACATTTAAATCAAGTTTGTTGTACATTGGATAGTGGGATTGGCTGCCTGAAGTTATTTTTGCTGGTAGTTTCTAACTCTTCAAAGGATCGAGCCCTCTTCTCAGTTTTATTTATAATGCTTCGGATAAGTTTATTACCATTCTGAATCCCTTGTTCAGTGTTTTTATTTTTTTCTGTATTTTTTCTTATGTTTTTATGCTTGATGCTTATAGTCTATTTCAGGAATTATAAGTTTTTCTAGTTTTTCTTACCCTTTTTTAATGAAATCTTTATATTGTAACCATTTCATTATTTTAATGAAAATGGTTTTGATTTCCCTTTATTTTAACAAAAAAAGTAATAAATCCACCCAAAATGACTTGAACCAAACCTAAAAAAACTTTCATATTTATTCTGGGTTTGTAAGAATTTAAGTTGTTTTGTATTCAAATAAGTTTAAGAGAGCCTAAAGTTAAATTAGAAGAGTAGGAAATATTAATTACAAAATTCTCCTTTGGAGCATTATAGCACTCGAGTGTTTCCCTCTTTGTTTAAGAGAAAAAGGCTGAAAAAGCATTATAGTTTTGTTGCTAGGAGTGTGGCAGCACTAATCTCTTTGTCTACAAGGAGGCAACTGGGAGCATTGTGGCATTGGAAGTGGGTGATATAGCATTGAGTTGTTGTGGTTGGGAGCATCCAAAATATTTGGGCAAAGCATTGTGGCGTTATGAGGAGTGGCATTGTGACCTTAGGATAAATTTAAGATTTTTATATAAATATCTTAAAGTACTTCTACTTAAAACATTTACATTCTTCATTCACAAGAAACATCGAAGAGGGGTTGATGGAGAAGAAAGAAAGAAAAGAAAAGCTAGGCTTTGGAGGTTGTGGATTTGTATTTCTCCTTAGGGTTAGTTGAAAAAATCATTTATATTTAGGTAGGCTTTTGCTTCCATGCTAGTTTTTCACTTTGAAAATTTTGGGTAAATATTATGGGGCTTTATTTGATTTAAATGAGTCTAAGAAATTTATATCATGTAATTTTTAGTATGTTGCAGCATGCATACTTCTGAGCATTTTGATAATTAAAACTCATATTTTCACAAGTTTGATTTAAATGTATAAATTTTCATGTGTTTTACAGCGTGTGTTGATTTTAAGAGAAAGTGCCATGGAATCATGCAAGCACTAAAATGATGCTGTAAATGTTCCGTATGAATTATTTTTTGAATTATTGCTGGTGAAAATGTGTACATGCTCTACCTCATATTTATTACTAGAATTAGTATACAAGTGTCACTTCCATGCATTCATTCATTTAGTAAAATGTCATTTATATATGCTAAATATGTCAATGTTTTCATGTTTATATGATGCAATGCATATTCATATGGCGAATGTCAAGAATGTGAGAGATGATCAAGTGTTATACAAGTCATGTTATTAGGGCCCTTTTATGTTTATGTTTATGTTTATGTTTTTTTTTTTTTAATAAAAGGTATTTTCATTTTATCTAAAAAAAATGGTTACAAAGTCCTTAAAGGATCTAAAACTCACTAATGCTCAAAGAGCTACATCTTAAAATGAAAAGAAAACCTGTTGAGTACATGATCCCAAACTAAATTATAATATGAAAAGAAGAAAAGAAAATAAAAGAGACTAGCAAGAAGCCGAAAACCAAAAATGAGGTACAACCTCTAGTATAAAATCTAATATCCATAATGTCCAACAACACCAAAATATTATCAACCTGCAACAAAAAATGGAAGAAAAAATAAATAAGAAAACTTAACATAATGCAAGTTTGCACTTCTTCAAAAAAAAAAAAAAAAAAAAGCCTTGAAGCAGTGCCAACCAGAAACCTACAAGCAAGCATGAATAGCACAATTGAAGGTACCTCTAACAAAATCATACAAAGAAGAATTAAAATTCACCAAAAAGAAGAATTAAAATTCACCAAATAATAGGCATTACACAAATCATCCCTTCAACACAAAGGAAGCACCAAAACTAGGATTCAGGAAGACACGAGCTGCTCAACCAACATATGCAGGTAGATGAAATATGTCTATGTTCATGTATTCTTCCATTTTTCTTGAGTAGGTGTGACTTGATCAAGTAGTTATATAAGTGAAAGTGGAGTTATAAGGGGAATCATGCATGTCTCAATCTATCTTGAATAGATGTGAGAGAAATTAAGTGGATGTACACGTGAAAATAGAGTTGTAAGTAGACATCGGGAGATGTGCATAAACTACATACAAGTAATGTATTCAACCCTAAAGTAATGTGGAAGTTCGAAAGAAAGCTCACGTTTTTGATATATAAAAGTTCAAGAATTAATCAAGTTAACATAACTTACAAGTTCATGTATTGTTATTTACAAGTTAATGAAAATAAAATATCAATATGTCATCTCTGTCAAACATTAAGCATATGACTAAAATCATGTTATGAATAGAACTTCATATTACTACCACATCACTTAATAAAATTGTAAAACTTATTGTTCACTATTATACTATTTTTAATGCTCTGATAAGGTTTCAGAATACCTACTGAGCAGTTTTTGATCACCATGTGTAATTTTGTGTTTTTTAAGGAAAAGGTAAAACTGAGGTCGAGTAAATTAGAAGTGTATAAAGTCAATGTTTTATCGAGATTTGTCTTACAAAGGTATTATTTTGGTGATTCAGTTAGCCACGTTCATGTCTTGATGAATTAAATTTGTATTATATTATTATATATAATTCTTTTAAATGAAATATGAATGTTTAGTACTACTTTCTCTTAAATTTTGGATATTACTGAACTTTGGTATGCTATAATTTGATAATTAGATAATAAGAATTAAGTTCAATTCTTCTGTTAAATCCTAGGACATGACACATCATCACTTTTAAAATTTCACCACACACTCTCAAAGAGATTGCGATCTTAGTGTTGCTTATAGAAATTGTGTAAAGAATGCCTATATCAATTTTTTATTTTTTATTTTGGAATATATTTCTTATGGTAGAGATGCTCAAAAGTGACATAATCATTGAGATGGTTGCTCTGTAGTTTGCTTCATTATCTTAGACATCAATCAACAACACTACATTTTTTAGCATATTTGATTCAAAATTATTTGTAAATTGATACTAAGATTCTATAATAAATTACGATTGAACTAAGGAAAGAGAAGAATATATCATATTCAAAGATTCTCTATGATAGATTAAGTTCTCAAAGGCTTAGTTGAATTCTTAAGGCCTAAAAATGGAGAGTCAAATTGAGCCACAAAGGAAATAAAGAGAATCTAAGGTCTTAATTGGACAAAATTTTGATCCTAGAATTAAAAATTGATTTCATGATGTTGACCCTATTTAATCATGTTTCAAGTACAATGGTACATAATGGTAAAAAAATGTAAAGTGGCTTTATCTAGCCATATTGAAGGCGAGTTTTGCTGAGTGTTATCCAATAATAAAACAAATCTTAAGGCAAGTAACCTAATTGTGAATCCCCTTATTGAGTTCATTTAGATTTGCATGAAGAACTGATAGATTCTACTAATGAGAAGATATGAATTAATTTTGGTAAGTACTATGGATGAGTTTTTTGGTTCATTATACAAATCAATATAGATAAGCAGGCATCCTTAGTTATGAGTTTAACAGTTTGATACAAAGCGCTAATCAAGAATAACTCTTAGGCTAGTTGATGAGATATGATTTTGAGTAACTTGAAGCCATAAAGTGTATTATAGGTTTACGCTATGAAAATGAATGACCATGTGTGTATAAGATCATCACCAACACGTCATAAGAAAATTTTTCCCAAGTTAAAAAAAATTGAAGATCCATTTAACAAAATTCTTAGATGATCAACATCAATCTAGAAATTTTGTCATAAGTTTCTCTCCCACACAAGAGATAAGAGTTTATGAATCAAAATGAATTAGCTCAAATTGTCGCAAAATTAAATACCTCAAGAATAGAGTTGATGGTTTGAATCCTCTACTATTATAATTTATGTTTAGAATATGTTTAATTTACATAAAAATTCAATCAAAATTATCCAAAATGAATTAAATGACTGAAATGAAAGGTTGCCACTCATAGAGGCTTAAATCCCAAGGAGGAGAGTTTTATAACAAAAGAAGCATAACTTACTGCCTTGGTGGGATCTTGAAATGGTGAGGCTCTTTTTTACTATGTTAGGGTTTCCTTCCCAACTCAACCGCCTTGACTCCCTCTTCTTGGGAGGTCCCGCCAGCCCCCCTCCCCTCCCCTAATATGCCTTCACTTCCACCCAACTCAAGAACCCCTTACCAAAAATCTTTTGAACCTAGCTTTATCCCCTAAATTGAGCACTTGAATACTTGCAAATCTTCCTTGAAGGACTTTCCTATCGACTTTGTTTCGTATCAGGACAATACCACCTACTTTTATGTTGATGATGTCTTTGATGGCTCAAGAGATTGGGGATCCACTTTGGTCAGCTACTCCTTTGGTAAGAAGCCATGTTATGAAGCTTTAATGTGTATCATGCTTAAATCTCGGAAACTTAAAGGTGTGCTTACCCTCATCTCTTTAAATGAGGATGTTTTCTCTCTTAGGCTTTCCTCTATTGAGGACTTTGACATGGTTTATACATGGTCTGTGGTTTTTCTTTGGGAAACCATTTATCCTCCATAAATGTGAAATTACAAGATGGACAAGAGGGGGGGGAGAATTGTGAAAATTTTTGACAATAGTTAAAAACCTAAGCAAGAGTTCTAATATTTTTTTTTTGATGTTTTAAAATTTTAACATGAAAATTTAAACAATTTTTTTTTTTCACAAATATTTCAAGCAAATATTGAAAAATAAAATGCACGCAGTAATGAGAGACAATAAGGAAAAAGCACACCATAATTTTTATAGTGGTTCGGTCAAACCATGACCTACGTCCACTCCCCGGAGTCCTCCGCTCCGGGTATTTCACTACAAGCAATAGCTCTCCTTTTGTCCCCCTTGGCAAGACGGAGAAGCCCTTACAATACTCCCTTTCACCAACCCGGCGTGGCGGAGTGCCAAACTCTATTTTCACCCTCCTAGCGACGGCAGAGAACCTTTTCGTTTTTCTCCCTCCTGGAGAAGGCAGAGTACCTCGAGGTCACGGATGCAAAAGAGCCTTTCCCCTTGGAGATCCTCCCACAAATTCTTCTAGGGCCACAGGAGGAGCAAGATGCAGCAAGTTCGGAGCAACCGTGTGATCTCCCTCACAACGCTCACCTTCTCCTTCCTCTCTCAAACCCTAAAGAACTTCTCAAGTGCTCTCTCCCTCAGAATCCCTCTCTAACCACGTTCTCCTCTTCTGATTCACACTCCAAAATATGACAAGTTTTACACGTAAAACGGGCTCCAAAATCCCTGAGATTTCAAAAGTAGCCGTTACTATCGTACAGTACGGTTTCTAATCATACAATACGATATGTATAAACAGACTTCGTCCTGGTACGAAGTAGTACGAACAGTTCAAAAACATTCGTACAGTACGATATTAAATCGTACGATACAATCCACAACAATTCAGTTCGTACAGGACGATAGTCGGGACGATCAAACATCGTCTCTGTTCATCGTATGGTACGATGTATGTCATACAGTACGATGAGACAAAATCCAAGAGATCGTCCAGGACGATCTTTGGGATGATTATAATTCGTCTCTGTTCATCGTATGGTACGAACTGGTTCGTACAGTACGATGTTCAAATTATAATTAAGCCCGGATTTATTGCACTAATCACGGGTTAAATTAAGTAAGTATTTAAAATAAATCGTACAGTACGAACATGTTCATACAGTACGAGCGACGCAAAATAACTTACTTAAGTTAAAACAATGGCTAGGGTTTTGGATTTGAACAAATCGTACAGTACGATTATATTCGTACGGTACGATCTATTCACAGAATCGTACTAGAAATCTCTGATCGTACGGTACGAAATAATATCGTACAGTACGATCTACAGAGAAAGAAAAACTTTAAATTTTTCATTTAAAAATGCTCTCCCCCTGTGTGTGTGCATGGTTGCTCAGACTTTTATGCATTTTGTGGCCAGACTCAAGAAAATAAAAAAAAATAAACAATAAAATACATTGCAGACTCATACTCCTAATCTACCCATTCTTAAGTCTTCCTGTCGTCCTGAGTTGCTTTTGGTCTTTCCTGAAATGTTAGTACTCACAGACAATAGCAAATAATATTCAATGAATCTTTAGATAATTCAAACGACATTATTTGTCATCATCAAAATCTCAAACTCGGGGTCTCAAGGTCATAAGTTGCAACAATCTCCCCCTTTTTGATGATGTCAAATAATGTTTGTTGTAAGCAAGTGTTAAAGGCGTTTTTTTTTATTTTATTTAAGAACAAGAAAAAACGAAATAAAAAAATGCAGTACCAAAGAAAAAAAAAACATGCATTTAACCATATAAACAAAATACAACAACCTTCTCCCCCATTTGACAGCACCAAAAAGAGGAGCAAACACAAATAAAAAGAAGCTACAATACAAAGACAATCTAAAGTAGAGGATCCTGATCAGACGGTGGTGGAGGTGGGTTTGGTTGGAAGTACTGAAAGAGAGTGTCAAAGCGCTGATCAATAGCAGTAAAGCGTTCTCCAAACCATTGCATATCTGTCTCATGTTGCTGATATTGTTCTTGAATGTGAGTATCAAGACAAGTCTAAATTTGGTCGATGCGTTCAACCAAATCATCGTGTGCTGGTGCAGGTGCTCGAGGTGGTGCATGTCGTTGTGGACGTGCTGGAGCTGCGGCTGGGGCATCTTCTCCTTCTTCTTCGTCAAATACAGGTTCTTCTGGCTCGTGTCCCCGATGGAAAAGAATACGGAAAGAGGCATCCATATAAAAAATAGGAATATTGTCGGGTTCACCAGGATAGGTCAATTGATATTTATTTTGGAGAATATATCCTATAAGGTGACCAAGAGCTATATTTTATTTTCGGCGAGTGGTAGAAAGACGAACGAAGGTCATATGACGAATGTAGTCAACAATTAAATCGACCTCGTCGAATTTGGTGTTGGACATGATGAGATAGGTAGCGATAGATAAAACAGGGGTCATGTTGATCCGGCCGCCAGCTTTGGGTATTATAGAGATTCTAAAAACATGTTGAATAATTCTGGCATTTCGATTTATTGATTGGAAGAGGGGCTGGTGTTGATAGAAAGTGGCGTTCCTAAGGACTCGATTAACATCGCTCCAATCAAATTCATTTATGAGGAAGGAACGAACCCTAGGACCTTCAATGGATAGCCCAATATATTGGGCGATGTCGGCTCTGGTGATTTCTATGTTTTGACGACAAACAAAGGAGTGGAAAGTTGTGTTGTCGACAGTGTAGGTGAGATTTGCTAGAAATTCTAATAAAAGTTCGGAGTTGTAGGGAAAGGCCAGGGTGAGGAGGAACTGAAAGGTGGTGGAAGCAAAGAGGTTCAGTACCTCGAAATTCAGTGCAGCCTGATTGAGCATTTTGGAAGGAGTAATTTTACAGGCCTTATACTTATGGTAGGCTTCCTCATTTTCAGCACTCAGGAACCAAGCGCTGTGACGGCTAGAAGAAGACGAACTTCCAGTTGCCAAACGACCTCTCTTGCTGGAGCTAGACATCGTGTAGAGTGATGTAAGGAAGGTGTGAAATGTGAGAAGGATAAGGTGTGAGTGAAGTGAGGAAAGTGTGAGTGAAAACAGCAGCCTAGTCGGGCAATTTATAGAATTTTCCCAACATCGTACAGTACGATAGTTTATCGTACAGTACAATATGGCATTAATTGTTCTAACGGTTCGTATCGGGAAAAGGAGGTCAAAGCGTACAGTACGATGAATATCGTACAGTATGATCAGAGGAATATCGATCATCCCGAGAAATACAGTACGACTTTTGACCAAACGTATCGTACTGTACGAACAGGTGTATCGTACAATTCGAATTGCATTAATATCGTACCGAACGCCTTTATTTCGTTCTTATTATCCATTGGCTGAGGTGGATCGTACAGTACGATGTTAGTCGTACAGTACGACCGTCAATAATAACGTGCCAGCACGCTTAAATTCATCCCAATCCGTTCAATGACGTGGCACGTGGAGTATGAAGAGGAGATATCGTATAGTACGATGACCAATAATGTATCGTATAGTACGATGTGAGTCGTATAGTACGATCAACAGAGACGAAATTTACCGTTTAGGTGTGTTCCGTGTAGATTATAGTATACCGTATAGTACGATATGTGTATCGTACAGTACGATATTCAGAGTCAAGGTTTAGTGCTTTTTGTGTAGTGAGTGTGTGATGATCAGGAGCAGCCTTTTTTTGGTTTTTGTTATTTTTTTATTTTTTTTATTTTTTATTTTTTTTTTAATTTAATTTTTTTTATACAGTTATATCTATGACACCCAATCTAGTCCTCAAGGTGCTAAAGGTGTCGAAAGCTAGAGGTTTTGTGAATATGTCAGCTAATTGATCTCCTGTAGTGATGTGATGCAATTCTATATCTCCCTTAGCAACGTGATCTCTAATGAAATGGTGTCTAATGTCTATGTGTTTTGTTCGAGAGTGCTGAATTGGGTTCTTTGAGATGCAAATTGCGCTTATGTTGTCACACATGATTGAAATGGTTCCTACAGATAGGCCAAGATCAAGAATTTGTTGTTTTAGCCATAGTACTTGTGCAACACAACTTCCTACTGCAATATATTATGCCTCGGCTGTGAAAAGTGCTACTGAGTTTTGCTTCCTACTGGACCAAGAAACTAATGATTGTCCTATGAATTGGCAGGTACCAGAGGTGTTTTTTCTATCTATCCTACATCCTGTAAAATCAGAATCTGAGTACCCTAAGATTTCAAAGGAAGTGCTGTGCCTAGGATACCAAATTCTTAAGTTTGGGGTGCCTAGTATATATCTAAGAATTCTCTTGACAGCGGTTAAGTGAGACTCTTTAGGATCAGCTTGAAAACGGGCACAGAGGCACACACTAAACATTTTGTCCGGTCTACTGGCAGTCAGGTAAAGAAGGGACCCAATCATTCCTCTATATTTCTTCTAATCTACTGATTTTCCATTAGGATCTTTGTCTAATTGAATTGTTGAGCTCATTGGAGTGTTCATGGGTTTAGCATTATCCATTTCATATTTTTTCAAGATATTCTTAATGTACTTTGTTTGGCTAAGAAAAGTTTCATTATCCATTTGTTTTACACTAAAGCAAGAAAGTAATTAAGTTCTCCCATCATGCTCATTTCAAACTCATTACTCATTGTTTTTGAAAATTCATCACATAACATTTTATCTGAAGATCCAAATAGAATGTCATCCACGTATATCTGAACAATGAGAATTTCTTCTGTGACCTTTTATAAAAAGAGTGTAGTATCTACACTACCCTTTTTAAATTCTCTATCCAATAGAAATGAGCTAAGTCTTTCGTACCATGCTCTAGGTGCTTGCTTTAATCCATACAGTGCCTTCTTTAATTTGAATACATGGTTTGAAAATTGTGAACTTTCAAATCCGGGGGGTTGCTCAACATAGACATCTTCCTTAATTACCCCATTCAGAAATGCACTCTTTACATCCATTTGATATAACTTAAAGTTCTTGAAGCAAGCAAAAGCTAAAAGCACTCTTATGGCTTCTAGTCTAGCAACAGGGGCAAAGGTTTCTTCAAAATCTATTTCCTCAATTTGATTGTACCCCTTAGCTACTAATCTGGCTTTATTCCTTATTATTGTTCCTGAATCATTCACCTTATTCTTGAAGACCCATTTTATTCCAACAATACTTTGTTCTTAAGGTCTCTTGACTAACTCCCAAACATCATTCCTGGTGAATTGGTTCAGCTCTTCTTGCATTGCTAGAATCCAAAATTCATCTCCTAAGACTTTATCTATATTTATAGGTTCTATCATAGAGATGAATGCTGAATGACTAACCTCCTTCCTAAGTCCATGCCTAGTTCTTACACCTTCTGAAGGGTCTCCTAAAATTAACTCTTTAGGATGACTAGAAGAATATCTCCATTCTCTAGGAAAATCTTCCTGAGGTTCGACCCTTTCTCCTAATGTCATAGTCTCTACTCCTTGAATTGCCTCTATTTCATCATCTTCAATTTTAGATTCAGAGGGCTTATCTGATTCATCAAATACCACATGGGTGGACTCTTCTACTACTAGGGTTCTTTTATTAAAGATTCTATAGGCTTTACCTACAGAAGAATAACCTAAGAAGACACCCTCATCAGACTTGGGATCAAATTTTCCTAAGGGATGTTTACCATTATTCAAGATGAAGCACTTGCACCCAAAGACATGAAAGTGTGAAAGGTTTGGTGTCCTACCCTTAAGGAGTTCATACGGAGTTTTGTTCAGCTTAGATCTAATGTTCACCCTATTTAAAACATAACATGCTGTGTTGACTGCTTCTGCCCAAAAGTATCTAGGAAGGGTGTACTCCGCTAACATTGCCCTAACAGCTTCTACCAAGGTTCTATTCTTCCTTTCTGCTATACCATTTTGTTGTGGTGTTCTAAGGGCTGAGAAATTGTGTTCTATTCCTAGCTCTTGACAGAATGATTCAAATCTATCATTTTGAAATTCTCCACCATGATCGCTATGAATTGTTGAGATTTCATAACCCAATTTCCGTTGAATCCATGTGGAGAAAACCTTAAATTTCTTAAAAGACTCATTTTTATGTGTTAAGAATCTTACCCAAGTGAATCTAGTGAAGTCATCTACAATCACAAATCCATAATTTTTTCCACCTAGGCTGGCTGTACTAACGGGACCAGATAAGTCCATGTTTAGGATTTCTAGTGGCCTAGCGATGATCACATCTCTAATACAATGAAAAGATGACTTGACTTGTTTTCCTAGTTGGCAA
The DNA here is from genome assembly GCA_016618105.1 of Dendrobium huoshanense. Lineage (NCBI taxonomy): Eukaryota > Viridiplantae > Streptophyta > Magnoliopsida > Asparagales > Orchidaceae > Dendrobium > Dendrobium huoshanense. The sequence continues at coordinate 53,990,034 of CM028347.1, read as the reverse complement.
GCATCACATAAATGATCATTTGTGAAATCTAACTTAGGTACGCCTCTAATTAGGTTTTTCTGAGTGATATTTCTAAGAGTTTTCATACTAGCATAACATAGCCCCCTATGCCATAGCCACGAGTCATCAACTATTGTTTTCAAACAAAATGAATTTGAGCTATCAATGTTATCAAGGTCTAACATTAAACATTGTTCATTCATTTTTCTTCTAAAACTAGTTTATCAAATAAACTAATCAGGCATTTATCAGATAGAAATTTAACATCTAAATCTTTGTCACACAGTTGACTAATGCTAAGTAAATTATGTTTCAAACCATCAACTAGTAAGACATTTTCAATTAAAAAATTTTTAGCATTACCAACAATACATGAGCCTATCACTTTCCTGTAGTGTTGTCTCCCAACGTTACTTTGCCTCCAGTTTTGGTCTCCAGTAGGATGAACTTCTTCATATCTCCAGTCATGTGTCGCGAGCAGCCACTATCTAGGTATCACATGCTCTCACTAGTCTTTTGTGAGAGCATCCCTACAATTTCATTTAGAGATTAGATTTGGGAACCCGAGTGAGTTTGGGTTCCACCTTATGCTTGCATGAATGAGATGTATGCATGCTATGCTGTGATAGATGCAGTTTGGGTCTCCATACTAAGTGTCCTACGGTGAATTGTGCATGTGCGGGCTATGTGACATAGCATGCCACAAGAGAAGCACCTAACACCAGGAAATGTGTTTACTAATCTATGTGGGTGGTGGTGCCTCTTCCTAGAGTTATATGATGCATGCTGTGTTGGTGGCTTTCTAGGTTGGCCTGTGAGTGATGCAATTTCATTTTCTAGTTCTTTGATTCTTTCACTATACGTGTTGTTTTGATATGTCAATCCATGAACTTCTATTTTTAACAAATGCTCATTGTGATCTACTTCTAATGCAAGTTTGTCTAACCTATGAAAAGCTTCTTCTAGTTCAACATGAGTGGTTTTCAAGGTTTCAAGTGTTTCAGTTAGTTCAATATGCTTCTTATTTAATGCATCATACTCATCAAGAAGTAGCATATGATCACGATCTAAATCAGAATTTTCCTTAAACAACTTAGCATGCTCGGTTTGTAAAGAACTAAATTCAATATTAAGCTTGTCATGCATCTTTTTCAACTTTCTATACGAGTCATGGATATTTTCAGAAATAAGTAATAATTCTTCATATGAGAATTGACATACCTCATCTTGATCCAATTGATCAAGGTTATCATTAGCCATAAGACACAGATTTGTTACCTCCTCCTCTTTTTTACTATGTTAGGGTTTCCTTCCCAACTCAACCGCCTTGACTCCCTCATCTTGGGAGGTCCCGCCAGCCTCCCTCCCCTCCCCTAATATGCCTTCACTTCCACCCAACTCAAGAACCCCTCACCAAAAATCTTTTGAACCTAGCTTTATCCCCTAAATTGAGCACTTGAATACTTGCAAATCTTCCTTGAAGGACTTTCCTATCGACTTTATTTCGTATCAGGACAATACCACCTACTTTTATGTTGATGATGTCTTTGATGGCTCAAGAGATTGGGGATCCACTTTGGTCAGCTACTCCTTTGGTAAGAAGCCATATTATGAAGCTTTAATGTGTATCATGCTTAAATCTTGGAAACTTAAAGGTGTGCTTACCCTCATCTCTTTAAATGAGGATGTTTTCTCTCTTAGGCTTTCCTCTATTGAGGACTTTGACATGGTTTATACATGATCTGTGGTTTTTCTTTGGGAAACCATTTATCCTCCATAAATGTGAAATTACAAGATGGGCAAGAGGGAAGGTGAATTGTGAAAATTTTTTACAATAGTTAAAAACCTAAGCAGGAGTTCTAATATTTTTTTTTTATGTTTTAAAATTTTAACATGAAAATTTAAACAAATTTTTTTTTCACAAATATTTCAAGCAAATATTGAAAAATAAAATGCACACAGTAATGAGAGACAATAAGGAAAAAGCACACCGAGATTTTTATAGTGGTTCGGTCAAACCATGATCTACGTCCACTCCCCGGAGTCCTTCGCTCCGGGTATTTCACTACAAGCAATAGCTCTCCTTTTGCCCCCTTGGCAAGGCGGAGAAGCCCTTACAATACTCCCATTCACCAACCCGGCGTGGCGGAGTGCCAAACTCTGTTTTCACCCTCCTGGCGACGACAGAGAACCTTCTCGTTTTTCTCCCTCCTGGAGAAGGCAGAGTACCTCGAGGTCACGAATGTAGAAGAGCCTTTCCCCTTGGAGATCCTCCCACAAATTTTTCTAGGGCCACAAGAGGAGCAAGATGCAGCAAGTTCGGAGAAACCGTGTGATCTCCCTCACAACGCTCACCTTCTCCTTCCTCTCTCAAACCCTAAAGAACTTCTCAAGAGCTCCCTCCCTCGGAATCCCTCTCTAACCACGTTCTCCTCTTCTGATTCACACTCCAAAATATGACAAGTTTTACACATAAAACGGGCTCCAAAATCCCTGAGATTTCAAAAATAGTCGTTACTATCGTACAGTACGGTTTCTAATCGTACAATACGATATGTATAAACAGACTTCGTCTAGGTACGAAGTAGTACGAACAGTTCAAAAACATTCGTACAGTACGATATTAAATCGTACGGTACGATCCACAACAATTCTGTTCGTACAGGACGATAGTCGGGACGATCAAACATCATCTCTATTCATCGTATGGTACAATGTATGTCGTACAGTACGATGAGACAAAATCCAAGAGATCGTCCAGGACGATCTTTGGGACGATTATAATTCGTCTCTGTTCATCGTATGGTACGAACTGGTTTGTATAGTACGATGTTCAAATTATAATTAAGCCCGGATTTATTGCACTAATCACGGGTTAAATTAAGTATTTAAAATAAATCGTAAAGTACGAGCGGCGCAAAATAACTTACTTAAGTTAAAACAATGGCTAGGATTTTGGATCTGAACATATCGTACAGTACGATTATATTCGTACAGTACGATTATATTCGTACGGTACGATCTATTCACAGAATCGTCCTACAAAGCTCTGATCGTACGGTACGAAATAATATCATACAGTACGATCTACAAAGAAAGAAAAACTGTAAATTTTTCATTTAAAAACACTGCCCCTGTGTGTGTGCATGGTTGCTCAGACTTTTATGCATTTTGTAGTCAGACTCAAGAAAATAAAAATAAAATAAACAATAAAATACATTGCAGACTCATACTTCTAATCTACCCATTCTTGAGTCTTCCTGTCGTCCTGAGTTGCTTTTGATCTTTCCTGAAATGTTAGTACTCACGGACAATAGCAAATAATATTCAATGAATCTCAAGATAATTAAAACGACATTATTTGTCATCATCAAAATCTCAAACTCGGGGTCTCGGGGTCATTAGTTGCAACAAAATGGTCTCCACTCTTCTATCCGAAATGGAAAAAATTTTCTAGATTAAAATTGTGGATCTACCTCTTGTATGTTAGAATCGGGTGGGTATATTAAAAATTATGAGTTTGGTTAGTTGTCCTATTGCAGTGGATACTCTTACTGCAGAAAACATGTGGCTAAATTTTGATCATGTTTGCATTTTGATCAATAAATTGTCTCCTCTCATGGATGAGATTTTAGTCTACATTGCTGGTGACAAAATAACCCTTAAAGTTCTTTATGACTGGAAACATGTTCCTTGTTCATATTATGGATTGATCGTCCAGCCTCCCAACCTTTGCCCTGCGTCTCCTATGCCCCAAATTGTCACTAATAACCTTCCTAGAGGCAAGTGTACGAGTAGAAAAACAAAATCAACTTGTGACCAAGTCTCTTTTCCTAAGCCAATCCCTCTTACACACACTTCCTCCTCTACTGACCTAATTACTTCTAATGTTGTCGATGTTGACCCTAATACAAGTGTCGAGATGGAGTCGACTGCGCAAGATCGGTCTCAAAAGCAAAAGAACTCGAAATCGCTCAAAAACTCACCCGACGCGTGTCGACCGAAAACCCAAAATTGTTGAGATGACCTCCATTTGCGAAACAGACAGCTCTGATGCGTCCGCAGCAACGGAAATAGCTAAGATCGACACCCATATTGATGGGGTTCGTTGATTGGCAAAAATTTGAATTTTGGGCACGCGAATCGAGGCGACAATGTGTGCGAGCGACAACGCGACACCCAACTCGATGCAAGATTAAAATTTTTATTTTTATTTTGTGCAATATAAATTGTTTTTTTAGAAAGAGAAGTTTTTCTTTTTAAGTTTTTTTTTTTAAATAAACAAAAAACCTAAACTACACTCACTTAAACTCCTAAACCCTCATATCTCATAACCGCCCCCCCCCCCCCCCCCTCCCTCTCATTTTCACAATCATTTTCACGCAAGGAAGCAGCTCCCATCTCTCTCTCTTGCGATTCCAAGCCGCCGGCCTCCCTCATCCCTCCAAGGTAAAGCTTCTTCCTCTTCTTCTTCTTCTTCCTCCATTATTCTTCTCTTCTTCTTCCTTCCCTCTTCCTCCCCCTCTCCATTTTTCTTTCTTCCTCTTCATCTCTCCATATTTTTCAACATTTTCTTCCTCTCCTCTCTTCCCTTTCCTCTCCTTTATCTTCATATTCTTCCCCTCCACCACAATCTCAACAAACCTACAAAAACCCCAATCTTATTTCTTTCATATTCCACATCCATCCCATAAACCACCCACCACTCTTCACAAAAAATATTTTCCTACACCTTCTACACCCTCCCAATAAAAAAAAATCCATCATCCCTCACTTTTTCTCTCTAACCTAGAGAGAGAAAATTTTCTCTCTAGAATGAGAGTGAAATCTCTTCATGTATGGCTCCATTTCCACCCCAAGCATCTCTTCTCTCCACCATGCCTCCAAATTCCTTTCCTAGAGAGAAAAATTTCCCCTCTTTCTCTCTCCAAAAATTAGAGAAAGATATATTTTCTCTCTCTAACCTCACTCCCTCAATCTCCTACGCACCCTAAGCCTCTTCCACAAAAAAGGCCTCATCAAATCCTCTCTTTCCCTCTTTCTCTCTCTAGCTTTTATTTTAAAAAAAAAGGCATATATGATTAATTAAATTGCACAAATATTTAAAAAAAAAATTTGCATCGTAGGTTTCCCACCGTCGCCGCCATTCGCCATTGCCGCCTCAATTACTGCACACCCAAGGTAAGAAGCCCGACACTAGCATTTTACATTTCTATGCATGAAATAAGTACTCGTGACCGCTTTTGTTAGCGACCGATGAAACTTAAGTACCCGTGACGCTCTTATTAACGAACGGGGAAATTCGTATGCATGAAACTTAAGTACCCGTGACTGCTTTTTTTAACGAGCGGGGAAATTTGTTATTTGTAGAAAAATTGTTTAATTAAGTATCCATCACTGTTTTTAGGCGGGCAAAATGCTATGCTTTGAATATGTGCTTAAAAACTCCGTGACCGCTTTTGTAAGCGAGCGAGGATTGGAACTACGGCCGCGGTGTCACCTGACACCTATCGTGACTACCTTTCTTGGCAAGCGGGAAGGCTTTACACCTCCGATACAGCCCCCTATGAGGGCACGACGCCCCCTACGAGGGCACGACGCCAGAGTACTGCCGAAACTTTCAGCAAAACCCGTGACTTAAAAAATTTCAAACAAAATCAAAATCCACCTAAAAGTTTTAAGTCAACAAAAAAAAATACACGACACTCTTGGCTCCCAACACTGAAAACAAATACAAAAGAAAATTCATATCATAATATGATGCAACTTATACCAAATTTGTAGGGGAATCAGCTGTCACTACTAGCAAGTAGGAACCAAATCTTTTCCTCCTAACTCTTGACTTGCGCACACCTAAACCCCATAACAACACTTCTCACTTAAACGCTTTGCAGAAATGAAGTGTGAAGGAATGAGCTTAGTCTCCTTCATATTTATAATGTTGGATTCACATTATTCGTGGGCCCAACCAGCCTAGGATCCATTTGTTAAAGGACGGAGAAGGTACACTTGCGGGCCCCATATACTTAGGATCCTAAGATGCCATTTCGAGGCTCTAGCATTGAATTCCTAGAGTATTCACTAGCAGATGAAATACAAGCGTAAATACGAAAGTAAATACGAGTTTAATAAATACAAATGAATACGACTGATAATTATCTTAGAAGAGGGGGTAAAAGTAAAAATAAAAGTAAAAAAAAAAAATTACCTTTCCTACAAAATGCTTTTGTATTCATTATAAACACGTAAGAATTCCCACACATCTCGGGTAATTTTCTAGTTGAACCCTTTGTGATAAAAAAATATCCGTCACATTGCAAATCACGGGTGCTCTAAGTAGCGTGCACGCCAGCTGTTAAAGTTAGGCGGCTCGTACAGCCCATGAACATATGTCTTTAAAAGGAAATAAAATAGCGCACTCTTATGTGTCACGGGTTGTACGACCCTTAATTAAAGTAGGCACATCATGTAAGACCACTAGAAAGTGTGTAACCTTCGAGCAGAAGAATTTGTATAGGTGACATGTCACGAACTCAAACATACAAGACACAACAAGCAATAAATGTAAATGTTTGCGGGGTTGTAAGAGACCCGTAATGTATGCAAAATATCATCTATGCACAAAAATTTATATGAGTACAATGAATGTGAGCACTTACGATCTACTGAGGAAGACTCGTCATACACCCAATGTATTGACTACAAACAAAATGTCAAATAACTACGGCGAATACAAATACTATAAACTGTCGTAAGGGACCCGTCATGTCCTCAGAGTGCTACCCTCAAACAAATAAAGAAGACATTCAACAAGGGAAAACTCCTATGAGCAAAAGGCAGGAGAATAGTTAGTGCACTACAATTTACCTGTGCAAATCATGTAAGTAGTGCATGACAGTCTACCTGTACAAAGCAGCAAATAATTCAATCCAAATGTTGCTACGCCCCGCCACCGGATCTACAACACTCATACAACTAGACAGAAGGCGTACATAATCTCTCAAATAAAATATTGTGTACATTAAAATTGCAATTACTTTCACAACTAAAATATTTTAAAATCCCCCTGCACCTACACCGTAGTTTGTATACACATACATAAACTAAAGGGGAAAATACGATCTCGACCTGCATGGGCCCCGGCGAACGTGTTATTGGTACACACGTGACGTCTAGGGATGTTGTGCGGGTTGATAAGTGAATTCAAGTTCGAACCCGATCCTTCTATACGGATCAATAGGAGTTGATAGGGTTCGAACCTCCAAATAAATACACAGTTGTAGGGACCGGTGTATTTGTTTTAATACATTCATATCAAGCTTTCAAAGCCTATAACAATGAGAATTCACTAAACAAAGGAATAAAGCTTACGAAACTCGATCCTCCTAAATAGCTAAATATGAGTAGACAGGGTTCGAATAATCGGATAAATATACGATCACGACCAGAATATTTATTTCATACATTCATATCAGGCCCTCAAGGCTTTCAACAAAGAAAATTCACAAACAAAAACACAAAGCCTACGAGGAACCCAATCCTCAGTCAATAGCTTGGCTGAGTTGACAAGGTTCAGTTCATGAGAGAGATGGCCTCGACTACACCCCGATGATGGTCGTTTTGAATAAAAATCTCAACCGAAGGGGTTCATAAATGATTTCAAATGCCACTCAAAATGTCCAAAAATCCAAAATCCAAAATCCAAAAATCCCAAAATCGAAAATAATATTTAAAATGGAAATCCAATATTTGGAGCACTTAAAGCAAAATCCATCCACCTTCCGCAACAGTTTGCCGAGGTGGACAAATTAAAATTTACTTCAGCTCACAAAAAGCCAAATGCCTAGTCGAAAATATCACTAGGATCCATTCTCAAACAATTTCCTGGTAGTAAGGACGTGGTACGTGTCCTCTAACCGACGGTTTTGCCGCCAAATGGCACCGCAGGATAAATGGCTATGACCCGGGGCCCTCTGAACTGAGTGGTTTTGACGTCAAATAGTACCATGAAATACCGGTTATGGCTAGAGCCAATACGCTCCTTATTGACATCAAATCCTTCAGATATGAATCAATATGATATGATCGATAGGGCATAAAGCCCTTTGCTAGCTAAGGTGGATTCAAATTTATCCTCTTAGGTAAATATTCACCCCAGGTCTATAAGGTCCCCTTGGACGAAGCAACACATAGCTGACGACAAGGATCTTTCTGTCAGGTTGGGTTAACTACCTCCTCTGACTAAGTAGACCAGGGTTCACGATGGCCCGGGACGACGGAACCATTGGATCTTGATCGGGTCCATCATCCATTCCCTCACTATCCGCTTTAAGTGCAAAATTGTGAAAATTCTAATTTTAAATATCAACTCCCCAGATATTTCAACCCCAAATTTTCAAATATCCAAACTTTCCAAATCCTTATACCCTATGCTGCTACTATATGCTCGATACTACGTATCTACGAATGCTATGTATCTGATTGACAACTAGCCTTAATCGAAAGTTCTCTCTCGTTATCGGGAGGGGTAATTAACTATAGGGGCTTGCGCCTATAGGAAACCAGAACTCATATCATAAAGTCCTCGCGAAATGAGGGTGAAATCTCTGGGTAGTGTCTTATCTACAAACTCATCTGCCTTCCCAAAATTTACCCCGGAACTTATTCCGTTTAAACTCCCCTCGCTAAAAGAAAAAGCAACAACAGTGTGGGTGGAAGCCGAGGCCGAATTTTCGGAGCCCACAGTCGAAGCCCCTCCTGCTTATGTTTTTCAGAAATTTGATGAGTTCTCAACTCTAAACATAATATCCCCAACCTTGATTTCCCTACTAAAACCTCTTCTTCTCCTAGTAAATTAGACCAAGCACCCTCAAAACCACAAAATATAGCTTAATATCCACCCAAAAATTTTTGAATCCTTTCAGAGTGTTGAGAATGTGCAAAATCTAGCAACCCGATTACCCTTCATAAACCTCAGGAACCTCAGCAACCCCTCTCTAACCCCTAGCACCCCCAACACCCCCAGCATCACCCCACCGAAGGACCTTTCCAAAAACTCTCTCTGTTGATCTCCCACTCTAGAAAATTCAGTAGGTCTAAAAGTGCTAAGAAGGCCTCCAACCTTCCACCCAATTCCAAATGACTTCCCTAATATTGCTTCATGGAATATTGGAGGTTTCAAAAGCCCAGAAAAAGTCCTTTGTTGTAAAACTTGGTTTCCTCATTATATTTTGACATGATTTACATCGTTGAGGCAAAGATTCATACCTATTTGTTGAATGACCACTGGTTCCTTGCTGAGCATAGAATCTTCTAATCTAAAGATTGTTGTGACACTTTGCATTGTCTGACCCTAGGAGGATTTGGATAAAATGGAATACTTCTAGTGTTTCTTTCACCCATATTTTCTTCTTGAGTCAAATGATTCATGGCTCCCTTGCTATTGTCCCTTCCTCTTGCCACCTCATCTCAAGGGTCTATGCTTCTAACTCTCATTGTGAAAGAATAAATTTATGGAAATATATTCATTCCTTATCGGCAAGCATTTCCTCCCCTGGGTTCTATTCGATGAATTTAATTGTTGTAGGTTTTTTGATGAAATTTTTGGGGTATTGCTATCCCTAATAGTAAATTATTGGACATTAACAACCTGATTTATAGTATAAGGATTCAGGACCTCTTCTCTATTGGTTACCTCTATACCTGGTACAATGAAATATGTGATTCTCCTATTCTCATAAAACTAGATTGAGTTTTAGTGAATAGTCACTAGATAGAGGCTTTCCCATCTTATTTTTATAGAGTGGTAAATCCTAGTTGTTCTAATCATTCCCCTCTTATACTTTGATACAAACCTCAGACCCCTTATAAGTAAAGATTTCTCTTCAAAAAGTATTGGTGCAAAAAATAGGAATTCTCGGACATTTCATCTCCACTTTGAATTCACTTCAGAATAAACATAATTTTCTTCTCGAGTGAATTCGGGTGAATCCCCTTGATCCTCATCTTAATGAAACTTTGATGGAGGTTATCTCATGTTAACTATCTCTTATTGTGGACCTCCTTCCTAGATTAATCAACATTATAAAGCTAAGTGATTCTCCTATGGAGAGGATGACTTGGCATTTCTATATGCTATAATTTAGTCCAGACATAACAAGAACAAAATTAGTGCTTTAACTATAAGGATGGTGTTCTAGATGAACCCAATGGAATTGAATTTACTATCATCAATCATTTCAAGTTGTTGTTTAAATCTCCTAAGCCTCCCCATGCCAACTTCCTTCATATTTTTGCTGGAAGAACTATCCCAAACCATATGCTCTCTTCTCTGGTTTCTTCCATCTCTTGTGAGGAAATTAAGAAGGTTATTTTCTCTACTCATGCTTCTTCTGCACTTGGGCCGAATGAATTCACTTTTGAATTCTTTAAGCAAACTTATGATGTCATGGGTCCTATTTTTATAAGGCTATTTGTCACTTTTTCTCTACTGGTCACTTAACTAAATAATATGTAAAAGTGTCTAGTATCACGCTCATTCTCAAAGGCAACCATGCCTCTTGCATCTTTTATCACAGACTTTTTTCTTTGTGTAATGTTTATTATAAAACTAAAGCCACAATTATTGCTAATAGGACATTGAGTATTATTCATCCAAGCGAGGTAGGATTATTCATAAAAGAATAACGTTCTTCTGGCCTCCAAACTTCTTAGGGATTTCAATTCTAATAGGACATTGTTGTTCCCTTATGTGGCATTTGTTGAATGGTCATAGTTTGTTGTATCTATGGGTTAAGCATAATCCATTTGGAAGCTCCTCCTCCATAGGCTACTAAATATTTAAAATTGGTGCATTGCATTGCTGGAAGCAACAAAACAAAAGTCCCATTCAAAATCTCCTCAACCAACTCTCTTTTTCTTATCTGGGATCCATGGTATAATGGAAAGGCTTTACCTGAGTTACTTGATTACCCTTCATGGTCAACTTTTAAATCCCTTTGTTGGGAATGTGAGACAATTAGATTCCTGGGCTATTCCTCTAGGTTTTCCTTTGAATGTAGTCACGACTATTTCTTTCATCTCCATTAATCCATTTGTGAATTCTTGTTTTGGCTGGGATGGGATCTCTTTCCCATCCTTTAGGTGTTTTACTAGATTCTTTATGATGGCTTGCAAAAGATAGACTAGAGTAATCACATCTGGCATAAAATTTATTATTAGACACTCTTTACTTTTTGTGGAGAGAAAGGAATAATAGAAGAATTATTAGAAATATTAATTGTCCTGTGACTGCTTGTCATCTCTCTCTTTTTTTTTTTTTTTTTTTTTTTTTTTTTGAAGAAACTGCAAATAGCATTAAGAGCAAATAAAAATAGAACCTAGAACAAAATCTAAGTGATAGCAAACCTATCACTTTCCTCCTTTAACAAAGAATAAAAAATAGGAGGAACCTTATTAATTTCTAGAACATCCCAAAAGAAATCTCCTCTCAAAGCAAAGTTAGCACACCAATGAGCTAACTTGTTACAATCTCTCTTGACAAAATGAAATAAAATTACCTCAAACCCTTTGAGAAAGTCGACATCCTCATTTGTTGACAGATCCAATACTCAGTTTTCATGACAAACCGATTTTTGAAGATAACTTATGACATTAAAGTTATCACCTTCTATGATTAAGCCTTTAGCATCCATCATCCAATCCTTGATAACTCTTCTCAACGATCGAAAAGCCAATAACTCCAGATATCCAATGTCCCAGTGGACCACCGAGAAACCAAATGAAAGAAGCATCCTTTCTTTATGATCTCTGAATATACCTCCAATCCCTGCTTCATTAGAAGAAAGAAGAGATGAATCTATATTCACCTTAATCCATCCGGATGGAGGGGGATGCCAAAAAGAAGGAATCAGCTTATAAAGTTGGTTAGCATCCGAGTGGTCCGTATATAGATTATTAGATGATATAGAAGCATGTGTGATGGCATTGGTCACAATAAAGTCAACTACAGCTCTCGGCCTTCATGAACAAGATTGTTTCTACTCTTCCAAGAAGTGAACACTAATGCACAATAAGATCTTGCAATAAAAAGATCCTTCTTTTCTTGCTTCTTCAAAAAAATTAAACATTCTTGTAAACTATTAAAATCAGGTAATGAGAAGCCCCATTTATTAGCCAATTGAATTACCTGAATTAATTTCAAACATTTCACAGCCACATGCTCTCCATCTTCTTTCATTCCACAACCTCTTGGACAAAGATTATTCTCTAATATTCTTCTATGAATTAAGAATTCCATAGAAGGAATAGCATTCTTCAAGAGTCTCCACCAGAAAAAAGCTACCCGAGGATTGAGCTTCAGATTTTTGATGCATTTCCAATCATGAATAAAAGTATAATTATTTTCATCTTCCACATTTAAATTCCTGCATCTTGCCATAGCCGAAAATGTTCTTCCCGTGAAAGTTTTCAACAGCTTCAATTCATCTTCATTGTTGTCCAAGTTAATCTTCGTTTTACAGATCAATTTCAGTTCCTCTCCGAAGAAATCTTGCAATTTTTCTGGAATCCAATCTCCTCCCCAAATAAAATTAGACATATTTGGTAAGATCTCATCTCCTATTGCAATGAATGTGGGCCATCTGTCCAAACTTCTATCAAGGATCCAAACGTCCTTCATAATATTTACTGAAGTTCCATCTTTAATACTCCACCCAACAATTTGCCTTAACGCCTTGGCTCCACTAAGTATCAATTTCCAAGAAGGAGAGGAGTTCAGCCTCCCTTCCTCATCCCAGACACTTCACCCATGTTTAACTGATAATGATTTATTAAGCAAAGAGTGTGGCTTCTTCAAGAAATTCCAAGCCCGTTTAGCTCTAAGAGGTTCCAACGTATCTACAGCTGAAAGAATCTCAAGACCGCCAAGGTTTTCCGGTATACATAACTCTTTCCACTTTCCACGCTACAAAATGTAATCCATTACTTCCATTACTTTTATTCCAAAGAAAATCTCTGCACATTCTATCAATTTTTTTCAAAATACTCATAGGAACCAGTGACAAGGAGTAGAAAACATGAAGAGCTTGCATCACTGATTTGATGAGAACCACTCTGCCCGCCAAAGAGATAATTTTTTTCCCCCAAAGATCCAATTTAAATGCAGCTTTTTCCAATATTTTAGAAAAGACAGCTACTACAAGTCTTCATAAAGTAATTTTAATGCCCAAGTAATTGAGCTCTTTAACCTCTATGAACCCCATAAGATTGGAGATCTCCCTCCTTCTCTCCATCTTCTTACTGAAAATGATGACGGATTTTGAAAAATTAATTTACTGGCCCGTCCACTTACAATAATCCAAAGTGATTTTTTTAATTTTCATTAAATTGTCCCTCTTGGAATTGGAGAAAATCAATGTGTCATCTGCAAACAATAAGTGAGAAATCCTTGGAGCCATAGGGGCTACTTTCAAGCCCAAATTCCTTCCTTTAGATAAGAAGGCATTAGTAAGTAACTGAGAGCAAAGAATGAATAAGAGGGTCATAATGGACACCCCTGTCTAAAACCACTTCTTCCTTTCATTTCATCCAAACTGACTCCATTGATTTGAACCAAAAAAACAGGATCAATAACACATTCCATCACAAGGTTGGAGAACCCTACTGAAAAACCAAACTAAAGACTTGTTTCAGAGTGTTCTAGGCCATACTATCATATGTCTATTCATATCCAATTTGATTGCCACCAAACCCCTTTTAGAATTAGAGAATCTAAACTTATGAAAAAGTTCTTGAGCCAGAAGCACATGCTCAGATAAAGACCTTCCTTTAATGAAAGCCACCTGTTCCTCAGATACTAAGCAGTCAATTAGTTTCATCATTCTATTCAACAACACTTTTTCCACTATTTTGTAAATAGACATACAAAGGCTGATTGGCCGAAAATTTGAAGGACAAAGGATTACTTACTTTGGGGATAAGCACCACCATTGTTTCTTTCCATTTGGAAGACATTGAACCCGATCTAAAGAAAAATTGAATAGCTTTCCACACGTCCAACCCAATGATCTTCCAGAATGCTTTAAAAAAGGAATAGGAAATACCATCCACCCCGAGAGCAATGTTATTGCCAAGATCTCCAATTACCTTTTCAATTTCTTCAATATAAAGAACAACTTCCAGGATTTCGCAGCTTTCCTGATTCAGGAAGTTCTCATTTGGTGGCTAGTTTTCCAAATGACATTCCCTGTAATCCCATTTGCTGCAGAAAAATTTATAAAAACTGCTTCTAATAATTTCAGGATCTTCAATCAGCTCCCCCTCTTCATTTTTCAATTGCTTAATCAAATTACTATTCCTTCTACCATTAGCAAAGGCATGAAAGAATTTATAATTAGATTCTCCTTCCTTCATCCACTTGACTTTAGCCCTTTATCTCCACCAAGTATTCAACCGAGCTATAGTACAGTTGAATTCACTGATTTTTTATTTAAGTAACAGTCCTGCTGTACAAAAACTGCATGTCCCGTTCTTCTAACTGAAGTTCTTCAATCTCAGCGTTTAACTTATTCTTCAAATCTTCCAGCTTTTGATGCTTTGCCTTGCTCCAAAAAAACAAAGCTTTAAGAACCCTTGACAGTTTTTTATTTAGAGCTTCCATATCATCCCCTTTCACAGGTTTAGCCCAAGAATACTTCACTACCGAAGCTATGGCTGAATAAGACAACCACACATCCTCAAATCTACAAAATCTGGTTTTCTGATAAAGCTGATTAAACATCTTTAAAACAATAGGGCAATAATCTGAAGCAATCCTATTCAAATGCCTCACTGTAGCTTGATTGATTAGTTCCAAGGCTTTTTGAATTAAGCATGCACCTATCCAATCTTTCCAAGATCCGAGCACTTCCACTCTTATTGTTACACCATGTAAATCTTGAACCAAGAATACCCACATCATGAAGATCATTCCTATTCATGAATGCCTTCATTTCTAAAGGGCCAAGAGAGAATGAAAATTTCTTCCCACCTTTCTTTTCATCTTGGGATAATATGCAATTGAAGTCACCTCCTACCACGGAGGGAATGTCTGGTTTCAAATTTTCGTCCAGCAATTCCCATAATTTTCTTCTACCCTGCATCTCTCTACTACCATAAATGGTAGCTATCATCCAAATGCATTTATTGAATACATTCAGTTCACCCATCACACACTGCTCCGAAGCTTTTACGAAAGAAAAGGAAGCCAAGTCAGTTTTCCAAATTAACAGAATTCCTCCAGAATTGCCTCTTGAAGGCAGCAGAAAATAATCCCAGTTTTCACCCAAAAACTTTTTAAATTCTTCCTTAGAAAGAGAAGAAATTTTAGTTTCAACAATCCCAACAAAAAAACATCTCATTCTTTAATATACTCCTTCAAATATAAGGAGGCCTCCTTATTAGCCCCCCTACAATTCCAAAAGCTAATGGAACTCATTTTGATAAGAATGGGGAAATACCCCCACCCCTTCTCTTGCTCATACTGTTTTTACCTTGTCTAGATGCCACATTCAACGGACCAAGGCGTCTTAACTCCTTAGCCAATTTGGTTTTATGAACCGAAACCTTACCATTGCTCATAACAGTAATGTCTCCATCTTTATTTTCACTAACCTTCTCCATGCTCTCCATTGCTCTCAACTTTGCTATTTGTCTGACACTCTTCCAGAATCTTCACTAGCTCACCTTCTTCCACAGCATCATCTTTGGAAACCCCTTGAATTTCCACATTAAGAATTCTATTCATGCCAAGGTTTTCAAGTGGAGTTCATATCATGATATTAAACATCTCATTTCTTAATTTTTCTTGGACTTGGGGGGCTACAGATTTGGTTGTTTTTATGGTGGGCTCTTTTTTTCCAACATGCTCTCCTTCAGGATTTCTATGGGGATTCAATTTTGTGGCCTCCTTTCCGAGCTGTATTTCCTAACAGATCTAGTGCATTTCTCTTTACTGGCCAAACTTGGGCTGTCATGAGTGACAGACTTCTATCTAATGGACCCTTAGACGGTCGTTTCGACAACCAGCTTATTTGTCTTGGAAGGTCATCTCGGCAACCAGCTCATTTTTCTTGAAATTTCATCTCCAATAACTAAGGATCCAACCCTACTCTGAGATTTTGATCTTGCTAATAATTTATGCTAGTTCTGAGTCATCCTTTTGAGCTTTCTTTCCCCTTTAGTCTTTTAATTTATGTTTAGCTTTTGCTGCATCCATTTTTATTGGTTTGCAGTTTCTCTTTGACTTTTTAGCTTTTAATAGTAATAGTTACCACACATGTAACTATTTTGCATCAATGAAAATGAACTTTTCCTCAAATTTTCTATCTATCTATCTATCTATATATATATATATATATATATATATATATATATATATATATATATAATACAATCAAACGAACAGTCCTCAAGGATGATGCGAGCTTCCATATCAATGTGATACTAATCTGGGAAAATAAAAATTTCTATTCTCAGGTAGCAGTGAACAAAAGTGAAACCTAAAAAATCTGTCAAGCAGCAGAAAAACAGAAGTTAAGGCATGAAATTAAATACGTTGAGAAGCGACCACCTGCCAATTTATTCAAGCCAAAATTAGACGAAGGAAACAATTTCTAGCGGAAAAGATTCAGAACTTCGTTATGAAATTGGGCACCATTATCTCTAGTAATCCCTTAGGGTTGTCCACATGAACCCAATGACCAGACTTCGGAAGAACATGAACTGTCAGCTTTCCCTCGTCTGCTTTCCTTACCTTAGTTGATAAATAGAACAGCTTGTCAAGCAAATGCTTGGGCCATCTATCACTATTCTCAGCTCGAACCATCACAATTTCCATTCCACTTGGGGGTTGCTCCAGTAAATGCCAATAGCTTGTTTCCCTAGAGAAGCCAATATTTAAGTTTCATTAACTAATGTGGAGAAATATCCACACATGAACAATTCATTCCATCAGAGAAATTCAGGAGAGAGGGAATAATAAAAGGATCTTCTACCTGTAGGAATCGAACATAGCAATCGCAGCCTGAAGATCAAAAGTCCAGGTTAATCCATCACCAGACTTCTTCAAGTTGCTCCCAATCCACTCAGAAAGGGACTTAGAAAATCCATGTTCAATCATGTGATCGACAAGCCAACTGTTTTGTTTTTTTCAATTAAGAGTGTTAGATATGTAAAGTGAGGATTAACGCAACAAAACTGTTGAAGGAACTTTTGATTCAGCATCTGAAATGAGGAAAATCATTTAAGCACTTTTATTCTTGTTTATTTCTTCTTGTTCTTTTTTTATTTTTTAACCTTTTCTCTTTCTTCGCAGAAGGAAATTAAAGTCCAGGCTAATATACTTTGATTAATAGATTCTCATAAAACAATTAAAGAGAAAACACATTTCTGTGAACAGGTTCGCAGTTTAATCTCCAATCAACATTAGGACAATCAATAGATGATTCGTGAGTCAGGTAACATGGACAGGTGCATTGGCTAAAAGAGTTCATAAAACCTTATCGACTGTCGGGCAAACAAGTATTGTGCTTGAACCGAATTTTGCAAGATAGGTCATTGGTCAAAACAATAAGAGTTTTGTTAAAACAAAATAACAAGGTTGAATTTTTAATCGATAAATTATTTCGATGAAGATTTTAATGTTAACTATTCAATGCCATGAGATGCATTATGTGCTGGGCGATCTACAGTTAATACAAGGCATGCCATTTTGCTGACACAAGCAATTGTTAAAATGTAGCATTAGTTATCATTCCTGATGCACGAAAACATTTTAATTAGTACAATACCCAATTAAATTTTCAATAGCTGACAAAGAAAATCAAAAACATAAAATAGTGCAGCAACTGTTGTCATTCACCATGACAACACATATAGAAAGGAGAAAAGGACGGGAGAGAGCATACATTCGTGATGGAAGGGATGAAGGAAGACTACTCAAAGTCTGTAAAACCTTTTCTACTTCACCATCACTTTCATCTGAACCGACCTTTCCGGGAACCGAGTCCAACACCCAAAGCTGTTCTGCATCAAGAGGAATATGAAGAGTAATATCTCCTAAAAAAAAATACACAATATTATGACATACTTTTGTATCAAAAACAGCCAACAAACAAGAGAAATTCAGTGCAAAATAGATTTTTTTATGGCTAGGAAATCAAATAATAAAAACAAGATACAATAGTCCTCTTTCAAGAGGAGGACATTCTCTCCCAAACCCTAGACGCCGCTAAGACACTGTACACAAAGAAAACTACATCACTCAAAACAATATCTAAACCCTACTATGGACTTAAATAAACTCCACCTCCCAACAAAATCAACCTCCTTCCGAATATGTTTCCCCCCTAATTTTAAAAATAATTCAATTAGGAAATATTTCAACGGTCTCCTAATTTAATTTAGGAAACCTTCCTAAACAATTACACATCATTTAGAAAACCTTCCTAAACAATTAAACATAATTTAAGAAACATTCCTAAACAATTAAATACTTCTTAAATAGTATAAAAAAAAATTTAGAAATCATTCCTAAACAATTAAACGTGATTTAGGAAACATTCCTAAACAATTCTTGACAAGGTGCATCCTTATGAAGCAATAGATATAAAAAATAGCAAGACTACTTAAATTTTCAAAGTTAATAGTCAAAGATTGAAACCATACATAGGAGGGTAATAGATCGCCTTAGGAATTCAATGGAATTGGCTCATCCAAAATAGAAGTTAGGCATAGTCTGACAGAAAATTGTAAACTTAGCATTATTTGAGAAAACCTAATTGATTGTACTTGTTTATTGTTAGGGTAGATTGTGTGAATCATGTTTATGTTTGTAACTAGAAGTCCCTTCGGTTATGTTTTTGTTTGTCTTATGGAAGGTGTGATATGTGTGATGGACTTTACTTTGTGTGTAGAGCATTTTAAAAATATCAGCCCAAGCATCACAATGCTATTATAATTATGAAAAAAATTAAAATGTTAAAATAGCATCACAATGCCAATTCAAATAAATAGTGTCGCATCACCAGTCAAGCCCATAGATTTTTAGAAACCATTTGAATGTCACACCACAGTACCCAATAAATGTCATTATTAGGTAGTTGAAGCGCCATGGCGGCAATCACTTCAAGGGTCGCATCACTATCACGTGTCAAGCATCGCGGCGGTATGACAGTCAAAAAGCCTGCGATAATAAATTTCAAAGTTAGCGCTGCAGCGCTAACTAGCTTCAGCGTTGTAGCGCTTGTACTATCGTTGACCAGTTTGACCCAGTGTTATAATGTTACCAAGGGTAGCGCCAACCATTTTATAAATATCACTTAGGCTTATTCATTTCATTTTACTTATGATTCTTTATCTCTAATGTTGATTTCGAGTTTAGTGCTCCCATTTCAATTATTTTAAATGGCCCCCAAACCATCGGTAAGTAAAGATCACAATCATCTTTTCACAATGCTAGGAAATTCATGAATGTTGTCACGAAAGAAAGATATAACAATTTGGACAACAAAACTATGATCCCAGAGTACAATATTAAACTGGGGGGAGGTAGAAGCCCTGGTAGTAGAGAAAAACTGGGACTTTCCGATATATGAACCAAAGCCTACTATGGCTCCTATCATACGACAATTCTTCATTAACATGAAGGAGCCTCATAATGAATCGGTGTATGTCGGAGGGAAATGGGTCTTGTTTATCCCTGTAGCCATTAACCAAGTTTTTCAAACTCCTAATTACTAGTTTGACGGGTATGAGCACCTGAATTTTTATATTTCTTCAATTAATTATGATGAAATTCTTAGATTCTTAATCTATAGTAATACAAACATTTAATGAAATAAGAGAGATGATAAATCAATAAACTTTCTCACATTTGTCCAAACTCATGAATCAAAAGACTAAAACTACTTTATTTCTGCACTACTTTATGTTTGCAAAGCTCATGCCTTGCAGAAATGTTGGCAAAGTTACTAAAGATAGGGCGGTTTTAAATTAATGCACTCAAAAGTAGTTTTAGTACACATTTTAAATATCTTTGATCTATTATTTAGAGTGACAGTAAAATAGATGGGGATATTATTAGTAGAATTCAAGTTGGATGGTTGAAGTGTAGGAATGCATCGGACTATTATGCAATAGAAAAGTCCCACTCAAACATAAGGGAAAATTATATAAGATTGAGATTAGACCTAACGTTGGCCATTAAAAGAGAAACATATTATTAAGTTAAGCGTTGCAAAGATGAGGATGCTCAAGTGGATGAGTGGCTCTACTCTTAGATAGGATACAAAATGAATATACATGAAAAGGTTGGAGTAGCTCCAGTGGAACATAAGATTAAAGAGAGTCGTCTTGGATGGTTTTGTCACATAAACGGACGACCTTCTGATAACCCAGTTAGGAAAGTAGATGTATTAGATTTAACTTATGTTAAGAAAGGTAATGGTAGACCTAAAATGACTTGGTTATAAAATATTAGAATTGACCTTTCTTTATTAGATTTACATGAGAATTTAACTTTTAAAAGGGCACAATGGAGAAAAAGGATTCATGTAGCTAACCCCACATAGTGGGATAAAGCCTTGATGATGTTGTTGTTGTTATAAAAAGAGTTCACCATAAACTTTGGGAAGATTGTATTTCAAATCATCTAGTACATGCTCAGGGGGTCTAGATCACGGGTTTAGGTCATCTCTGCCTAATTTGTGAATTGTGTGAAGCTGCCGAAGTTATGAGAAACTTGGGAAAAAAACACAACTTTGCTGCTTGTACTCTTACTAGATCTAAATCTAGTCCTTCAAAATCTTCTCTTCAGAATAAGGAGAGATCTAATCAACCGACCCAACCCAACCAACTGCGAATTAGAGATCCTAGGACGCTAGTTCAGGTGATAGAGCTCCAGAATAGAGTGAATCGGATACAAATTTATATTGATGGGTTCAAGAGAAGCTTACAAGCTTTGAGAAGGGGATGAATCAGCGCTACAATCATATGATGAATCAGCGCTACAATCATATGATGCTCCAACAACAACGGCAAAACTAGTATCAAGCAAATTTAAATGTTGCCATGGTGGGTATGTTTAAGAGCTGGGATATGAACTCCTATGGTCAATGCAACGTGTTCCCAAGACCCCAAGCTTTGATTTTAATCTAGGTGCATCGTCCTTAACAGTAACAATAGAGCCAACAATAGAGGAGGATGATGATGATGAGTAAGAGAATCCTAATAGATTTTATTTCCATTTTTTTTTTTTTTAGTTATTTTAATTTATTTTTATGTCATGTTTTTTATCATTTCCTTGGATGTATTTGGGAGGAATGAATGAAATCAAACTTTCATATTCTGAAAAAAATTTTAATTCTCTTTTGCACTTTTTCAATTATATAGTATTTTTACTTAGAATATGAGATTTAAAAATTCTAAATTATGAATTTAATAAAACAAAATATAAAATTTTATCAAATAAAGTAATTAAAAATAATAACTTATCATTTCATTTAAATTTACTAATTTCTAATAAGTTAAATACCTAATCAATTAAGCATTTCACTAGTTATGAAAAATTATGTGATGTAAAGATCAATGTTAATAAAAAAGCAATCTATTAAATAGGAAATTATGAAATTTTTAATGATTTTTAGATAGAATAAAAATGGAGGCAAAAAATAAACATTCAAAATATTTATAAAATATTTAGCAAAAAAAAAGTTCAACTAAAAATTGAAAAACTAAGCACTGAACTGATAAAATTTGTGCATATACTGTCCAGTCCCACGTAAACAAATTGTGGAAGCAATAAACAGGCATTCAAAATCATTATATGGTACATAGCCAATTAAAAAAATGATAAAAAGAAAAAAAAAATTAAAAATTAAAAAGTTAAATATAGAATATTAAAAATTATTACGTGCAATGTCTAGCCTCACTTACACACTTCTAAGAGTAATTATTGGAATCATAATACATAAAAAAAGCTTATAGCACGATTATTGAATTAACTTAATCTGTTAATTCAATTAATTCAAAAAATAATTAATCCTAAGTTAGTCAAAATTATTACATACAGTTAAGAGTTTAATTTAGAATGAATATTAATTAAAATGAAAGAATAGACTATTATAAATTATTTAATTAAAAAATTTTACAACCTATGTACTATATAAATACTTAGATTATTAATTTAATAATTTACAAAAATCATATTACAACAAAAAAATATAACTGATACAAGTGCAATATGAATTGCTTGAGAACAAATAACATCTTATAGTTTAGGGAAATTTTGTAAGAGAAAAATATATCATTCAAATTACATATATTTTTATAAAAATGCTATTTAATATCAACTTTTAATATAAGAAATAATCAAAATATTCAAAATTGAGGGAGCGCCTTATCACCACAGAAAGAGTGTCAAAGTGCCACATTTCCCACAGAGCCAGAGTGCTACCAGCTTGGCATCGCAGCAGTAGAGGACTAAATTTCAACTAAAAGCAAAGTGCCAAGACGCTACATAGGAAGCACCACAACGCGATAGTAGAAGACAGTTACAAACAGACTTGTGAACCGATGTGATAAATAATGAACCAACATATTGATTCAGTAGCACCGCAGTCGAAATAGGAAAATAAAAAACTCATGAACTTATGAATAATGAACCAACACATTGAACTTTGTATCATTATGCATGGAGTATTAAAGAAAAAAACTCCTAATAATAAAAAAAGTTTGTGGTGCAATCCAAATGTGCAAGAATGGATAAAAAATAAGAATATTTATTATAAAAATTAGTTTAGATGTAATTATTTTGATAATTAGGAAAGATATGAAGGGCACAGAAGGAATCTAAAAAAGCAATATGCAATGAAAAGATTTTAGTTTTTTTTATGATTTATATAATATATTAAATACTAAGGAGAGATAAATATATATATATATATATATATATATATATATATATATATATATATATATATATATATAAGTTAGTCGAACGAAGAGATAGGAGTAGTAAAGATTTAGTTCAAGTGAAGTGTATTAAGGATAAAGATCAAAAAGTACTTTTCGATTCATGCCGGGAAGGTGTACTATGAAAACCATACATTTATTGAGAGGTTGGATAGAGAAATATAGAGAGAATAAGGAGGACCTAGATATGATATTTATTGATTTAGAGAAAGCTTATGATAAGTTGCAAGAGAAGTGCTATGGAGAGTTCTTGAAAATAAAGGAGTTAATAATGCTCATATTAAAATCATTAAAGATATGTATGCAGGAGATATTACTCATGTTCAACCACATGGTGGTTTGACCAAGTATTTTCTCATTTTGTTTAGATTACATCAAGGATCAGCTTTAAGCCCATATCTCCTTGCTTTAGTCATGGATGTTCTCATTAGACATTTGCAAGGGGATGCACCTTGGTGTATGCTTTTTGCTGATGATATTCTTGCTGATAAGACTAGAGAGTGAGTTGAAGGTAAACTTGAATTATGGAGGTCATCCTTAGAATCTAAAGGTTTTCATGTAAATAGATCTAAAACTAAATTTATGGAGTTTATTTTAGTAGTAATAGACCTAGTGGGGGATTGTAGCTTTGGGCGATCAAGTCATTAATAAGAATACACGTTTTATATATCTTGAATCTATTGTTCAGGGTGATAATGAAATAGATGGGGATATTATTAGTAAAATTCAAGTTGGATGGCTAAAGTGGAGGAATGCATCGGCTTGTTGTGTGATAGAAAAGTCATTATGGTGGTGAGACATGCAATGTTTTATGGTGCATAATGTTGGCCATTAAAAGAGAAGCACAATACTATGTTAAGTGTTGTGCATATGAGGATGCTCAGGTGGATAAGTGGATTTACCCTAAGAGATAGGATAAGAAATGAGCAACGTGAAAAGGTTGGAGTAGCTCCAGTGGAAGATAAGATTAGATAAAGTTGCCTTAGTTGGTTTGGTCACATAAAACGACAGCCTTCCAATGACCTTGTTAAGAAAGTAGATGTAATAGATTTAACATATATTAAGAAAAGTAGAGGTAGACCTAAAATTACTTGGTTAGAAAATATCAAAATTTATGTTTCTTTATTAGATTTAAATGAGAATTTAACATTTAATAGGACATAATGGAGAAAAATGATTCATATAACCGACCCCACATAGTGGGACAAAGGCTTGAGGTTGTTGGTTGTTGCATATAACGTACTAGATATAAAGGAGATATATATATATATATATATATATATATATATATATATATATATATATATATATATATATATATATATATATATATATATATATGTATGTATAAGTTAGCCAAAAAAGGAGATTAGTAAGAATTTAGCATAGCTGTCAATGGCGCAAAATAGCGCGCGCCATGGCGCACGGCGCGGCGCGGCGCACCTACGGCGCCATGTTCATGGCGAGGCGCATGTGTTTAAAATAGCGCGCGCTATTTGCGCCACATGTGAGCCATGGCGCATTGCGCACGGCGCAAAATAGCGCGTCAAATTGTTTTTAAATTTCCGTATACTTATGAATATTTTTTATATTTAAATATATATATATATATATATATATATATATATATATATATATATATATATATATATATATATATATATATAAGATAAACGACTATTCATTGCCCTAATTTCACGAAAGATTTTCTGTTTGCTGCATCCGCCGAACACATCCCGCAGTCCCTAAGTCGAGGTCGCTGAATCTATCTCGAAGTCGAAGGTTTTTTGTTTTTTATTTGCTGCATCCGCTACTTCCGTCGAATCCAGCCGAATCTGTCCAGAAGTTGAAGTCGTTGTTTCCGCCGAATCGTCCCGCAGAGCAGTGCTTCTGCCTAATCCGCCCCCTCCTTCGTCTGTTCCAATAAAAAATCTTACCAGCTGACTCTGATTTGCAACCTCCAACTATTCCGCACAGCTCTGTTGTTTTGCAAGGCTATTTCTTACAAGAATTTACAACTTAACAGGTATACTCGGTACCGCTAAGTAAATGCTCGGTACAGCTATGTATATGCTAGATACCGCTCGGTACCGCTAGTTACTTGTTCGGTACAACTAGGTACCAGCTCGGTACAACTAGGTACAAGCTCGGTACAACTAGGTACAAGCTCGGTACAACTAGGTACAAGCTCGGTACAACTAGGTACAAGCTCGGTACAACTAGGTACAAGCTCGGTACAACTAGGTACAAGCTCGGTACAACTAGGTACAAGCTCGGTACAACTAGGTACACGCTCGGTACACACTCGGTATTGCTAAGTACATGCATGATACCGCTCGGTATTGCTATGTACTGCTCGGTACAGCTCGGTATTGCTAAGTACATGCATGATACCGCTCGGTATTGCTATGTACTGCTCGGTACAGCTCGGTACTGCTCCTAATTTCCATACAAACGAACTTCAAAATTCCTCTTATAAATAAATTTTGTTCCGTGCCCCCTGAAACCCCCGCAAGGGCGCTGCCCTTGACCCCGCGACCTGACCGGGCAGGTCGAACCCCGCCAGGGGGCAGCGCCCCCTTGGACCCCCGGCAGCCCCCATATTATGTTTCTTGGACAATATTATATTTCTTTTATCTAATTTTGTTTGTTTTAGGTGATCATAAAATGTCAGATTCAGTTCAATCTTTAAAAAAAGATCCAGCATGGAAATATGCTATACTAACAAATGAATCCGACAACAACAGTGTGACATGCATTTTTTGTGGTAAAATAACAAAAGGAGGAATTACACGCCACAAACAACACCTCATTGGGGGTTTTAGGAATGCAAGGTCTTGCTCTAACTGTCCCGAGCATGTGAAGTCTGAAATTAAGACATCCATGTTGAAAAAAAAAGATTTAAAGGAACAGTTTAATGACATATCAAATGTCAACCTTGCTGAAGAAGAAGAAGAAGACTTTGATGTGATGACAGATGATATTTTAGTTGCTAAACCATCTAAAATGTTGCGGACAAATAAATCTAATACATCTAGTCAAGGATCAACATCTACATCTATCTTCAAAACATCACGACCTAAAGGTCCATTAGATACTTTCCTTACACCAAATCCGGAAGATGTAGTAAACATAGAAAAGGTCAGTTTAACAAAGAAATGGATGCAGCTAAAAAGGAAATGAGGGGAAGGGCTGTTCAAGTGTTCAGTAGATGGATGTATGATGCTGGGATTCCATTTAATGCTGTGAACTATGATAGTTTCCCTGCTATGGTGGAGGCACTTGGGCAGTTTGGACCTGGAATGAAACCTCCTAGTTATCATGAGAGAAGAGTTACTTGTTTGAAGAAAGAGGTTGGACATACACATGAGCTATTGCGACGCCATCAAGAAGATTGTGTACGATATGGTTGTTCTCTAATGGCAGATGGATGACGTCAAGGAATGGGAAAAGCTTAATCAATTTTCTTGTTAATTGTCCAAGAGGTAGTGCGTTCATAGAATCAATTGATGCTAGTTCTTTCTCCAAGAATGCTGTGAAAATGTTTGAACTTTTTTGCAAGTATATCGAGGTTATTGGACCACATAATGTGATCCAAGTAGTCACTGATAATGCATCCGAAAATGTTCTTGCAGGTTTGTCACAACTTTTATTCTAAAGTTATGTTATTTCATGAAGAATTTGTGTACATCTTAACTTAAATTATAATGACATAACAGGAAAATTATTGATGGACAAATATCCTCACATTTATTGGACTCCTTGTGCTGCTCACTGTTTGGATTTATTAATGGAGGACATTTTCAAAATTCAAAAGCTAAGACGATGCTTTGAGAAAGCAGTGGCAGTACACAGTTTTATATATTCTAGGCCTCGCTTACTTGAGTTAATGAGAAGGTGCACAAATCAAAGAGCACTAGTCAAACCCGCAAAGACTCGCTTTGCAACAGCTTTCTTAACTTTACAACGTTTTCATCAACAACAACTGAACTTGAAGAAAATGTTCACTTGTGAGGAATTTATCTTGGGTCCTTATGCGAAAGAGGCTAAAGCAAAACAATCTCAACATACAATCTTACAGCAATCATTTTGGAACACTATAGTGTATGCCTTAAAAATAGCTGGTCCTTTATTAAAGGTTCTTAGATTGGTTGATGGAGAGAAGAAGCCCCCAATGGCTTACATATATGAAGCAATGGATAGAGCAAAAGAGGCAATTGCTGCAAGCTTCAATAACAGTGATAAGTATGATCAAATTTTTAAAATGATTGATAGAAGATGGGAAGTGCAATTACATCGGCCTCTACATGCAGCGGGACATTTTTTAAATCCTGAATATTTCTTCAATAACCCTGATATTGCCAAGGATAAGGAAATAGCTGATGGTCTTTATCAATGTATTGGAAGATTATCTCAAGATGTAGCTGAAGAAGATAAAATCAGTAATGAATTAAGTTTATACAGTAGGGGTGAAGGACTTTTTGGTATTCCTCCAGCTGTAAGACAAAGAACTACCCGATCTCCAGGTATCATTATTTACAAAAAAATTAAGACTGATTTGTTATATAATATTGAAAAAAAAATCATTTCTTCCAGCTGATTGGTGGTTGGCATATGGACAAGGAGCTCCCAATTTACAAAGTTTTGCTATCAAAGTCCTAAGTTTAACATGTAGTTCATCTGGATGCGAACGCAATTGGAGTATTTTTGAACATGTAAGTATTTTACAATGTATGTGTTGATTTTTTATATATGTTCATAATATAGTAATGTAATAATATTTTAATTGCAGCTTCATAGTAAACGAAGAAGCAAATTGGATCATGGTCGCTTAAAGGATTTAGTTTATGTGAAATATAATAGAGCACTGATTCGGAGATTCAATCATCGTGATGTCATTGATCCTATTTCTTTGACTGAGATAGATGATGCAAATGAATGGCTAACAGGAAAATTAGATGATGAGTCCGATGAAGAAAATGACTTTATTGCTGGAGAGGAAGATTTAACTTGGACAAGTGTTGCTAAAGCTACTGGTGTTTATGATAAAAGCTATAATATTAGGGAAAGATCTAAAGGGAAAGAGAAAGAATCTTCAATTAGGCATGATGTTGCTATTGAGAATGATGATGAGGAGGGTGATGAAGAGGATTATGAAGTAGGAGACAATGTTGAAGAAGATAATGAAGCTTTTTTAACATTTGCTGATGATGATGATTCCCAAGAAGAGTAGATTAAATTCATATTTGATCTTTTTAAAAAATATTGTAATATTTGAATTATGAGATATTTGGATGTTACTTAGTCGAACTTATATATGTCATGGTTGTCTTTTATTATTATGATAGCTTGTCTTTCATTTTTTATAATATTTCATATTCATGCTTATTATTTTATATTTTTTATATTTCTTGCGCCATGTTCAAAATAGCGCGCGCCGCGCCGTGCGCTATGCGCCATGGCTCCAAATGGACCTTTGCGCCATGGTGCGCCATTCGCCGTTAACAGGTATGGAATTTAGTTCAAGTGAAGTGCATTGAGAATGAAGATTAACAAGTGTTTTTATTAGAAGATGATATTCAACAAAGGGGATGAGATATTTTGCTAAACATTTCAATGAAGATTGTGAGAATACAATTGATTTTAGTAACCTTAGCTTCCTAAATGAAAATAAGGATTTTCATTTTTACCGGCTTAATAGTAAAACTAAAGTTGGAGATACTTGAAGGAAAATGAAGTGTGAAAAAGTTGTTGGACCTGATAGTATTCCAATAGGAGTATAAAAATGCTTAGGAAATAAAGAAATTTATAGGCTTACTAAACTTTTAATGCAATTTTAAAGAGTAAAAAAATATCAGATGAGTGAGAATGAGTGCCTTGATTCAAATTTTTAAGAATAAAGGTGATAGACAAGATTATGCAAACAATAAAGAATTTAAATTTATGTTCCATACTTTAAAACTATGGGAGAGAGTTATGGAGCAAAGGTTACGATATGAATGTCTCTCAAAATCAATTTGGATTCATGCCGAGTAGGTCTACCATGGAAGCTATACATTTATTTAGAGGTATGATGGACAAGTATTGAAAGAATAAGGAGAATCTTCATATGATATTTATTGATTTAGATAAAGCATAAGTTAATGTTCTAAGAAAAGTGTTATGGAGAGTTTTAGAAAAGAAAGGATTAATAATGCTTATATACAAGTCATTACGGACATGTATGCAGGAGTTGTTACTTGTGTTTAAACACAAGGTGGTTTGACTATGTATTTTTCTATTTCTGGTGGATTACATCAAGGATCATCTTCATGCTCGTATCTTTTTTGCTTTAGTCGTGGATGTTCTCACTAGACATTTGCAAGAGGTTGTACCCTAGTGTATGCTTTTTGCTGATATATTCTCCTTGTTGATAAGACTAGAGAGGGAGTTGAAGGTATTGAATTATGGATGTTAAGCTTAGAGATTAAAGATTTTTTTGTGAGTAAATCTAAAAACGAATACATAGTGTAATAGTGGGGGATTGTGACTTTGGGCGATCAAATCATAAAAAAGAATACATGTTTTAGATATCTTTGGTCTATTGTTCAAAGTGATGATGAAATACATGGGATATTATTAGTAGAATTCAAGTTGAATGATTAAAGTGTGAGGAATTCATCGAGCTTGTTGTGTAATAGAAAGATTAGAGAGAGTTGGCATAGATGGTTTTGTCACATAAAATGACGTTCTGATGGCCCGATTAGGAAAAGAGCTGTACTGGATTTGGCTTATGTTAAGAAAGATAGAGGTAGACCTAAAAAGACTTAGACAAATATTAGAAGTGACCTTTCTTTATTAGATTTAAATAAGAATATCTTTTAACATGATACAGTAAAGAAAAAAGGATTCATGTAGCCAACCCCACAAAATGGGATAAAGGCCTGATGTTGTTATTATTGTTGTTGGTGGAGCATAGTCCACAAATATCCAGCACATTAATAGGACCTTCAGGTGAGGATGGACTGCGGAGGACGGAGATGGATTGGACGCGTTATCACAATGAGCATAACACATTATGGAACAATCAGTGTGCATTCAGCACGCCCATCATTCGATCTAAAGAACGAAAAAGAGGAGTTGGCCAAGAATATGAAGTGGTACATATCCTAAGTGTCTCTCTATTTAGTGAAGGCCCTACGGCAACCACCTTAGACGTTCTATCATAGATCTCTTTATAAGAGGATGGTGGGAAGTAAATTTGATTTTTCGCATGTGTACTGAATCAACACATTACATTTCATTATAGTTTTCATAGCTAATAAATTATGCAAAAATAGGTAAATTGTTTCATGCACATTACATAACCTTTCGCTGGTGGGCATGGGAAGAATGAAAGCTTGATGCAGCATACACTAGACGAGATTGTGGTGTTATCAAGAAGGTTAGAGGAATCAGTATTTATAGAGTATACTACATTTGATTCCCCCAACGAGCATGAGGTGTACACCCAAAGGATACACAAAGGTCAAGACCAGCCTCAGGCATCTGAAAGATCAATGTCGGATACTCTGTCGAGAATTGTAGGAGAGCGTAGTCAAAGATATGGGCCTAATGCTCCGAGGAGATTAATAGCAACCCCATTATGTGGAGTAAGGTTTTAAAAGGCGAAATCGAGAATCGAAGCGTTTTTTCTAAGTGAGGCGAGGCGTAAGCCTCGAGGCGGATCGAGGCGTAAGCCTCAAAACGATTAAAATAAATTAATTTAAAATTTAAAATAATGACAAAAAATAACAAAATATTATGTCAACTATGAATTTGAAAATTTGTTTTAAGATAATATTACTGGAATACAAGATTTAAAATAAGCTCACTTAAAAATAAAACATCCCCTTAGGATCAAGACCCAAAGCAGGCTCATCATCACTTTGATTAGTCTTCAGAAGAATCTTCATAATTAATGTCAAAGTCATCCTCCAACTCTTCTTCATCTATAATAGTTTTTCTTTATCTCCTATATCAGTTAATATTTCATTAGCTCTAAAATGAAACAATAATAACATACAAAATAATTCATTATATTTAAGAATATCTTTAAATTTTTTTGAAGCTCCAATCTCACTTTGTTTCTTTCTTTTATATACTTAGGGTAATTGATTCATTGACATGACTTTCTCCTTCTGCTTCAACTTCAAATACATCAGCATTCTTAGGAGTAACCCATTTATCATCAGATTGTAGCTCATCAACAAGCAAAGGGTCAATTTCATTCTCAATATTTCCTTGATTTTGTAATTTGAGGTGTCTATTTTTCAATTTTTTGTTAAACATAACAAAAACTAATTTGTTTTTTCGATCAGCCGCTAATTGATTTCTTCTCTTTGTATGAATTTGATTGAAGATACTCCAATTACGCTCGCATGCAGAAGCCGAGCACGTAAGGCTAAGAACTTTAACTGAAAAAGCTTTTAATTCAAGAACATCATCTCCAAACTGAGCCCACCAATGTTCTACATGAAGACAAACATAGAATTTTATGAATATTGGTTGAAGTAGAAGACTTGAATATAAATATTAACATTAAAATTATAAATACTCAAACTATAAACATACCAGGAGATCGTGTTTTGTAGCATGCTTGTACTGTTCTAAATCCAAACATTCCCTTCTTCAAATGAAAATCCTCAAGTTGATCATTCACTTTGAGGTAATCTTCTTCAGAAATGAATCTGTCCATATATGCATACAAACCAGTTTTACCTCTTTGTCAACATGAAAATCATTATCATAATGAAATTGGAGATTTAAATAGTAGACAGCAGCATATAAGTGTTGGTGTAATTGTCGATCCCACTTTTCTTCTATAATATCCCATATTTTTTGTAGGCACTTTGTTAACCTCCCAATTCTTTTGCAATGTCTTCTTTAGCCCTATTCATTGCTTCACAAATAAATCCCATAGCCGGGGCCCTCTCACCATCAACCATTCTAAACACCTTTACTAATGGTTATGTTGTCTTCAAAGCATAATTTGTACTGCGTCAAAATAAATCGTCTTTCATAACAATCTTTTTAACTTGTTTTCTTTCTTGTTTTTTGGCTCATGAACTTTTATCTCACTCTTCAGAAGCAAATATTGCCTCCAAAGGTTGTCTTAACTCCCTGAATCTCTGCAATGTTAAATATGCAGTAGCAAATCTTGTAACATCATGTCTAATAATTTCCTTGTCAATGAATTTTTTCATCAAGCTGAGTACCCAAGAATGATTGTATATAAACTTACTAACAAATTTGGCCTTCAATATGGCTGATTTATGTTGAGGCAATTGTCTCAATCTCTCAAGCATCAAGTCAATACAATGTGTAGCACAAGAAGTCCGGTAAAGGTGAGGCCTCTTCTCCATTAACATTCTTCCTGTAGCTTTGTATGCACTTGCATTATCAGTAACAACCTGTACTACTAAGGCATCTCCCACTTCCTCCACAACTTCATCAAACATTTCAAACAATAATTGTTCATCCTTTACAAAGCTTAAAGCATCTACTGATTTGAGAAAAATTGTTCCAAATGGATTATTGACCAAGAAATTAATAATACTTCTATTTCGAATATCTGACCAACCATCTGACATTATTGTCACTCATGTCTCAATCCAAGTATTTTTAACATCATCCACCATTTTTGAAGTTGTCATAACCTCCTCATTCAGCATCCAAGTCCTCAGCTCATACATGTTTGGAAGTTGTAATCCTCTTCCATAGCTTCCAATAGATCGTAACATATTGATCCACGACGGACTCCTAACAACATTAAATGGAATCCCATTTTCATAGATGAATCTGACGATATCCAAACAAACTCTGTTCCTGAGTTCTTTTGTAGCTGTAGGAGGCTGAATATCCTGAGTATTTATGTTTTCCTCGTTATCAATATTTAGCATAAATCTATCCATGGGCCCCCGACTGCCTCGGTCAGAAGAAACTATATGGCTTTCAATACTGGAACCTTCATGCTGTGATCCATAGTAAGAAGAGTTTCATATCATCTCTTCCATATTTATTTGTGTGACCTCCTTTGTGGTGGCAAACTTCTTTAAATAATTTGTACATTCCTTTTTCACCTCATCAGGAACTTTTGCACATGGTCCCATATTGACATGAGTGCAGGCTAGATGATCCTTCAATCTCTTGACGCCACCAGTTATGCGTTTCTCACAGAAATTACATTTCATGTAAACATATCCCTTCTTTGCACCTTCGCCTGACACTTCAACTTGAGTTCCATATTTCCATGCAGGATCTTTCTTTCTTGTGTCACTAGTCATGCTAATAATAGGACATATTTTAACAATTATTTGTACTACCAATAATAAAACAACATATATACAAAAATATATCAGTCTGCCAGGGGTCCAAGAGGGCGCTGCCCCCTGGCGGGGTTCGTCCTACCAGGTCAGGTAGCGGGGTCAAGGGGCAGTCCCCTGCAGGGTTTTTGGGGGCAGCGCCCCCGGAACAAAATTATATTATAAGAGTAATTTTGAAATTATGCTTGTTGTATATGCTCAATACCGAGCTTACCAAGCATGTACAGCTCAGTACCGAGCCAGTACCGCTCAGTACTGAGTGGTACTGGCTCGGTACCGAGCATGTACTTGCTCGGTACTGAGTGGTACTGGCTCGGTACCGAGCAAGTACTTGCACGGTACCGAGCATGTACTTGCTCGGTAACGAGCATGTACTTGCTCGGTAACGAGCGGTACTGGCTCGGTAACGAGCGGTACTGGCTCGGTAACGAGCGGTACTGGCTCGGTACTATACAACCAGTAATGGGACAATGCATATGGTTATCAAACTATGCGTCGTGTACAACAACAAAGGCGTCACTAAATATGCATATTGTTGCATAGGTGATACAATTAGGTTTATCATCATATCCAACTCAACAGGACATGCTCCTCCAACCATCTTGTATAGATACAATTTCTAACAAGTGCACCAAAAACCTCGCCAACCACCAACTAGATACAAGCCTGGGACAGGGGCCATTCCTCATTGTAGAAGAAGCTAAGCTGTCATGATTTAATGTAACAAAATTCTGAGTGCGCAATTCCCATATATGTTTTTGAGTAAAATATAACAGGAATTTCTGCATCGGATCAAACACAAGTTTATCAAAATTTTATCATGCACCAGAAAATCGTTACTACATGAATCAGATATTACATAATCAAAGTTGAGATTATATATATATATATATATATATATATATATATATATATATATATATATATATATCTATGTGTGTGTGTGTGAGAGAGAGATTGTGTATTTCAAAAGTTTGATTTATTAAAACTTATAATACTTTTTTTTAATTTAATTATGACATTTTTTTTAAATTTAAACATGGCATTTTTTTTTATATAATTTGATTAAAATTAATTAATTTTTATCAGAGCATAAGATAACCTAAATTAATTATTCATATTCTAAATTATATATATATATATATATATATATATATATATATATATATATATATATATATATATATATATATATATATGATATTATACAGGAATTAATCTACCGTATTCAAGAATACAAAAATTATTTTTCCATATTCTTGAATATGGTAAATTAATCTCGCATTCATGAATATCAAAAAGTCTTCTACGCATTTGCTCCTTCTCTTAAATAAATTTTAGTTACGCTCCTAAAAAATATTGCCTACCCAGATAACATACACCACCACACTTTAAATATGAATAGCCTCCTATTATAATATAATTCTATTCTAGCACTAGGCCATCATGTTGGAGCAAAGTAAACTTTGGCTAGTTGCATAAACAAGAGAAAGTTATAAGACCTAATGATGGTGGCTGATGGGAGGATCTTTAAATGGAGATTGATGTATATAACTTGTGATGTTTTAGGGAGAGCTCTATGTGAGGTTTACTTGACTAGGTTTAAGGTTTTCTGGATTTCAAGTATTAGCCAATGTGTGGATAACTTGTTGGAACTATTTTGTAGGTTGTGGGATGTTGTGGACTCAGGTTCTAGGGCTTTTAATAGTGGCAAGAGGTTTATTTAGGATTTGGGAAGATAGAGTGGGAGAGTGAGGGGCTAAAGATCAGTCGAAGAACAACAAAAAATAATAATAATAATGCACAACATTGAGATCGTATAGTCATTGCACACAATTTTTTTTTTTTTTTTTCAAATCTAATGCAGGTCATATGCATGAAGTTTACACAAATCACAGATATGATTACTGAAAAAAGATTAACATCAAACGAACAGATACAACCAATAGCAAGTGGTACAAAGTACCTGTTTCGGCAAAACAGTATTTTCCCCATAGTTTCCAAGAGCACAACTAGCTGCAAAGTCTAGGGCAACTTTTCCACCCATGGAGTGTCCGATGACAACATCGGGCCACTCCCATTCGTGAGACTTCACCAGATTAGCTAGATCCCTTGCTGCATTTGCCATATCATGGGGAGGATCAAGCCCTCTAAATCCAGACGATCTTCCATGATTTCTCAAATCAGCAAGAACCATCCTCCATTCTGCAGCTTAAAACACACGAATGTTAATAAAAGGATATCAAAATTCTTGGCCATGTGGGAAAGCATAAAATACTTCAATTTAAATCCTTGGATGAAAAAAGTCACATGGTGAAATCTACAGCACGGAGGCGGTAACCAAAAAATAAATCAAAAACAACCAAACCTATTTCCTCGAAGAGAAGAAAAGAATGCATCGAACTAGAGATGAAGAAAACAATCATAATTAAAAAAATAGCTAGCAAACGACGTTTCGTAAATTTGATCGACAAATAAACATGCCCTGAGTAAATTAAAAAAAGAAAAACATCAAGGCACAACAACTTAAAGCAGAAGCCAAAAGGTTTATGCAAAAGTATGGATTAAAAATCCAAAACTTTTTAAAAATAACAGAATAAAGGCTACACCTCTCAAAAGTTTATAATAAATCTCAAAACTTTTTAAAAAATGTAAGGCTTACCATTAGAAGAAGAAAATTTTTGAAGTTCTGAGGCAAGACTTCTTGAGAAGGTCCTCCAGTTTCTAGTCGATCCGAGAAGCCCATGAAGGACGAAAGCTGTGGAATTAAAGGGCCGCTCGGAGACGCGTATCTCCTCATAAGCTAATGTTTCCAGCGATCGCGATCCTCCGTGGAGCTGCGGCGTTGGAAATAGACTGAGAATATTAAATGGAGCGGATAGGAGACGGCGTCGGCGAGAAGCAATTGAGAGAAATCTTCCCATCTCACGATCTACACCTACCCCGGCTTTAACTGGTTTATCAGATTTTGAAAGAACTGATAATATATAGTTTTATTATTAAAGTTTTATTAAAGTATGCATGTAATATTAAAGTTTTAGATGTTAGATATGTAAATAAGATGTTATAAAGTGGTATGCATGTAAATTTTCCTTATATATATATATATATATATATATATATATATATATATATATATATATATATATATATATATATATATATATATATATATATATATATATATATATATATATATATATATATATATATTGATGTTTATCCAAAAATTTAATTTTTATTTGATACAAAAAATATTTAAGATTCAGGTTGTTCTATTTTATAAATGATTGGGTTCGGGTTGAATTTTTTGACCCCATTGATATATTGGGACTGCTTCGGGTTAACTTACAAATCCAAATAATCCTTTTGACTTAAAATCGAGCACGCAACACGTGCTCGGGCTCGCCCGCTTTGACTTGCCCCCTCGCCTCGCCTTCGCCCCCTTGCGCTTCCCCCTCACGCCCTTGCCCTCTTTCTCTCTCTCTCCTCTCTCTCCATGTTTATTGCACTTGTTAATTAGCGGGTGGGGTGTGAGCCAATATTTCTAACCTCTTTGTCTAAGTTGGAAGGATTCATGTTTTATTAATTGAAGGCTTGTCAATTTTGAATTGGGCTCGAACCCACGGATATATATATATATATATATATATATAATATTAAAGCCAACATTGATTTTCTAACAAAATTTAATTTTTATTTATAATATTTTGAAAGACCCCTTTTTTTGAAATTGAAGGTTTGGCCCAGGATTGATTCATTAATCAATGTACAAAATGGTTGCAATCTTTGAAATAAAAAAAAAATAAGTAATTATAGAAAATACAAAATGATGGAGCTAAAAAAACCCAAAAAAAAAAATTGGGCGTCATCATAGTGGACAAAATTAGGGGTTGTTTTGTTGGTTGTAAAGTGATTGCACTGTAAAATAAATGCAATGTAAAATAATTATTTTGATGTTGTTTGGTTTTCTGTAAAGTGAATACAGATGAATTATTCTTTCTGTTTGATTGAGTGTATGCCGAGTAAAGTAAAATCAGTGCATTCTGAATACTTAGAGGTTGTTTGGTTTAGTGTCTACAAAGTAAAGTGAAAATATTCTAATTAGATCAAATATTTGAGTCCACATCAATAATTATATTTTTACGTTATTTTAAAAATGTTTATGTACATTAATAAAATAATTTGTTATGCAAAAATCACGATTATGTACTTTTTCACAGAGTAGGAACATGCCAATTCTAAAAACAATTCTAGATGAAATCTATAGCATATCAGTTATTTTATGTTCAATGAAACTCATCAGAGTTGAGTTAAAATATACAACATGATATCCCAAAATATTAGCAATATCAAACCAAAATCTCAACACTCAGTAGACTTTACAAAAACTACAACAGTATTGTTGTCATTCAAGATAGTCTTCGTATTGTCATGCCAAGTCTGTCTTCAATGCATTTGCAAAAGTATATATGAATATGAAAGCAAAAATATGTCTTTAGTGCAGTTACAAAACTGCATATACAAAGAAGTGTCATGCAACCATAAATACAAGTTTTTAATTTTTCAAAAGGCAACATTCTCCATACAACTCCACATACAAAAAAAATTAGATCTCTTTTATCCGACCACTCTCGAGAATCATCTGGCTTAGCGGTATTTGCACATGTTGCACGATGTCGTACTCTCCACTCATCTTCTAACAAAACTTAAGCTACTCCCACCCTCAATAATTATCCAGTTATACAAAACTCATTAGATAAGTATGATCTCAGCCTAGCTCTCTAATGAAAAGTAGGGGTCACTTTTTAAAATTGCAAAACAATTCTTTAATGTTCCGACCACATGCTCCACAGTTGTGCAAAGTGATGAATGTTGAAGATTGAATAACTCTTTATAATTTATGGGTTGTATACAACTGAACTCTATCAAGTGCTATCTAGTGGCACAATATGAAGATAAGGTAGTTGTACCTCAAAGGAATAATAGCTTCTTGACAATGACTGAAGCATAAGGCATATATTAATTAGGGGTTCTATACATTGTTTGATATGCCCACACAGCTTCAACCAACTTTTTATGCCATTGATGCTTATTATTGTCTAAGGTTTTCCTTAGGATTTGAACCAGAGTTTAATTATAGGCCACAACCAATCAATTTGCTTAAGGGTAATTGATTATTAAGTATCTCCAATCAATATTATGATGTCTAGTGGAATTATTTAATTTTGTGACCCTAAATAAATAACCATTATCTAATCTAATCTGATGAGAACACAAAATCAATACACAACATGGTTTTTAAAAAGTTTAGAATCTAATATGATTTAATCTCTCTAAACAACATTTCTTTTGTATAGTTTTAGAAGAAATCTTTAGCTACTAATATAAATCTATGACCTCTAGAATATGGTAGATCAATTAAAATGATGATATCTGTATCCCAACTTTTGAAAGGTCGGGATGTAATTTTTGGATGTAGGATAATGGGTGGTTGATGTATGACTACACCTTATACATAAAATTGATGACTTCATAGTTCAACATTCATTCATTCATCTATCATTGATGATTAATAATGTCACATATATTTGATTTTTTCATCTTTGGTTATGACTAACATGCACATATAGTCCATCATATAATTTTATGATTTTATTTGCTTCTGATTTACTTAAACATCACAATCACATCTGATCTAATAATCTTTAATGTAGGGTTTTATTGATTAAGTTATACGAAAGTGATCATCATTTTATAAGGGGGAGTCATGAGTTATAAGTTATGTGTGTGAATTGGTAATTTAAAAAATCTCTTGGTAATTTAGAAAACTAGTTTAAGATTTTACGATAGATTATTTTCTAAAATAATTTTTCAACCACTAAAAATTAAGCATGCAAAAAATAAAAAACAGTAAAAAGTAAAGATAGAAGAACACAAAATTTTATAGTGGTTCGGTCCAACTAGGCCTACGTCCACTCTCTGAAGACTCCTTCTTCAAGTATTGCACTATACTAAAGTGATTCTCCTTTCTCACCCTCCTGGTGATGGCAGGAAACTTACCTCTATTTTACCAATCCTGGTGCAGCAGAGTAGCGACCTCCTTTCTCACCGTTCTAATAATGGTAGGGAACTAACCTCCTTTCTCACCTTCCTGGTGAGGGCAGGGAACCGACCTCATTTCTCACTCTTTAGGTAACGGAAAGGAACTGACCACCTTTCTCACCCTCCTGGTGATGGGAAGGTACCAAATCTCTTATGAAAATCTTCTTGCAAGAGCCTTCAAGGAATTAGGGAGAAAACTTGTAGAATAAATAAGAGATCCTTACCTTTGGGCAACCTTGTGAATCCCCTCACAAATCCCTCTCAAAAGATCTCTCAATCTTCACTCTTAATCCCTCTCCTTTCACACTTTTGAAAGAAATTCAAAGAAGGATATTGGTAGTCATTTTTAAGACTTATATATATGTTAGACAAGAAAACATGTTCAAAACACTGAAAATTTCAAGTTGAACGTACTTGGATCGTACAGTACGATCATACTTCGTATGTACAAATAGTTCAAAATTTCATGTACGATCCTATATGAACATGATTTCATACTCTGGCAGTCATATGTATGAACGACATTGTACTATACGAACAATTTAAAATTGAACAAGTTCATCAGGTACGATTTCGTATGAACTCATTTCGTACACTGTGAATCATCTATACGAAATATAGTACGAACAGTATAACCACATCATGCTTCATTTGGGATGAATTGATATGCACCTATTTTATACTCTATGGATCATCTGTATGAACATAAATCATATATTATAAACAGCACAAAAGAAATTTCTTGGCATGATTTGATTAACTTCATTTTGGAGGAATTACCAAGGAAAATCATATAGTACAATTGGAAAATTATATAGTATGATTAGTTTTAAAAATTAAAGTTTTGTCTCACTCTCCCAATGTGTTTGTACACGATTACTCAATTACAATCACACTCTCTCAGATTCGAGAAAAATAAAAAAAGTACATATTTCAATTACAAGAAACCCTAATCTATTATGTCTTAAAGTCTTCAGCAATCTAGTGTATGATTTCATTGAAATATTAGTACACACAAATAACACAAACAAAATATATCTAATATATGTTAGGAGAAACATTAATTAACACAAAAATATTTTGGTATCATCAAAAACTCATATGATATGAAAACATAGACTTAAAAAATTAAGTTGTAACAATCTCCCCATTTTTTATGATGAAAAAATAATTATTATTTGAGTTAAAACTTAAGCCAAATTTTCTCCTAACCTCCCCCTTAATGAGTGATCAATTTAAAACAAGGGATTCTAATGAAGATTAAAACCATAAAAACAAACTAAATAGAAACAAAAAACTTAAAAAAAAAATTAATTCAACAAAACAACACATCATACACAACAAAACATACACAAGCCACAATTTGAGCACACGTAAATCACACCAAAACTAATGTCTCCTCCAAACACACATAACTTATAACTCATGACTCCCCCTTATAAAACAAAAATAAAACATCAAACAATAACTATTGACTCCTCCTTTTGACAATAACAAAATGGGAAGGATATCTTGAAAGATAAGTTTCTATTCATAAATCAAAATAGTTGACGACGAAGAAGATGTTAAAGTAATTACAAATACAACATTAATTCCTAATGTGAAAATGAAAAACTAAAATTTTAAATCAAAGAACAATTAAGATATAATAAGTCAATCAGGTCATTATTCATTCTAGATAAATAAAAAAAATATTGATTGCAAAAGTGATGAAATAAAGTTTTATTAGTTTTTAATTTAACTATGAAGATTATTGCTGATTATATGGATTTGCATATTAGATAAAATGATAAAGAAAAGAACAGTGTAATTTTTTCAATTGGTGACATTACATATCTTTTCAATTTTTTTTGAGGCACAGTTTGTGCATCTTTTTAATTTGTGCTAATTTTGTGGCTCTTTTGACTTTGGTGAATATAGTGCATCTTTCTTTTAAACTAGTGACATGTTTTATGCATCTTTTCAAGTTTGGAAAGGTTTGTGCATCTTCTTTTATTTTAAGTTTTTTCTATATTAATAAATCTTTAACATAAATTTCAATAATTAATAAGAATAAACACAATAAAAAAGAAATAAAATAAAAATAAGATAACTATTTTG
Source organism: Dendrobium huoshanense (assembly GCA_016618105.1). Lineage (NCBI taxonomy): Eukaryota > Viridiplantae > Streptophyta > Magnoliopsida > Asparagales > Orchidaceae > Dendrobium > Dendrobium huoshanense. The sequence goes on along the minus strand of CM028347.1, from coordinate 53,948,476 downwards.
CAACAATTATAGCTATTTAATACTCATATATAAGAACATGAAATTGATCTTCTAATCTACATCCAGTCATAATGCAATTTAAAGGTTTTAGAGATTAAATTGTTCAAGGAAATTAATTTGTAGAGCAAAGTAATTTAAAATGCCATTTTACTGATCAATTACAAATGATTTGTCTCCAATAACATAAATATTTCAAGAAGATTAAATTCAATTCATAGAAAAACATCAATTAATCATTTGTAGATCAATAACATCATACTAGAAATAGAAAACAACCACCTGAAGAAACTAATACATGAAAGCACAAAATAACAAGTACAAAAAGCTCAACATCAAGTATAATAGAGAAGAAAGAACTAAAAATCTGAGGGATCCTGGTATGGAGGTGACGGAGGATTGAACATTGTAATGTAACTACTTATTGTAGCTATATTAGTGTTGACCGAGTTGAATTGCCCTCGAATCCACCCCATATCCTCATTGTATCGTACATCCTACTGATTTAGATTATACTCAATTTGATCAAAATGAATTTCCAGTCTATCAAAATGCTAGATCATTTCTTGATATAAATTTTGCTCAGGTCCAAGAGCAAGTGCTGGTGCTTGAGCAAAGGCTCCTTCTCCCTTTAATTCTTCTCCCTCTAATCCTTGATCCCGATTAAAAAGTGCACAAAAAGATGCATCAGATTATACTTATTCTGAAGAATATAAGCTATCAAATGTCATACTGCCACATTTTCATCCTCTTATTGTGAGGAAGTCCAATATCAGAAAGTTTATAAAGGTAGTCCATGACTAGTTGGACATCATGAATAAGAGTATTGGTCAAAATCAAGTATGTGACAGTAGACAAAAGAGGAGTCATATTGATAAAATCACCAGCTTTGAGAATAATCAAAGTTCTCATGATGGATAATCCTAGTATTTGAGTTTAGGGTGTACACATGGGATAAATGATTTATATAAGCAAAACCTCTAAGGGTTTGGTTTATTTTTGGAAAATCAAAATCTACTCTAAAGGTCATCGTATGTGCTCTAACTCCTTGAGTCCTAAGTGAAGGAAGTTTCCTAAGTTTTCCTTAGTTATTTCAACTCGTTGTCTAAAATCATAAGAGATAATCCTAAAGTGATCCTGGTTCACTTTCATATTTGCAAGAAATATTTTGAAAGTTCCTATATAGATCTAGAATAGGATAAAAGAAAACTAGGTTGAGTCAAAAGGGGCATGACAGAGAAATTGATGTCAATTTGAATAAGGAGTCAAGAGGGGGTTATCTTGGATCCAACATAATGTTTGAATGCATCCTCATTTTACTTAGAAAGAAAATCATCATCTCTACCAGCACGAGAGGAAGATCCTTTGGAAAGATAGGCCCGCTTACTAGTGCTTACCATTTGGAAAGATTTTCACATAAGAAAATTCAAGTTTGAGAGAGATTAGTGAGGAAAAAATTTAACAAACGACTTCCAATTTAAAAAAAAATGATCTATCATACAGTACAAAAATAAGATTGTACATATAATTTTAAAATCATACAAGATGAATACTATTTTGTACATACAAATTGAAATGGAAACAAATGAAATGACTTTTTGTAAAATGCAATTCTCGAGGAGTTATTTCATACTGAGTTTTTGACCATACGATCGTATTGACGAATGCCTATTCGTCCATGATAATCAGAATAATAATGATCGTTTATGACGTTAGGTTCATATATATGAGAAACTAATAACATAATCATACATACAAAATTGGATTTCATACGTATGATCAGATAATTAATTGAATGTTTGGAAAACTATTCCCAATCGTATAGACGAAAAATAACATATTGTACAATATAAAGATGACATTATACAATATGATATGCATTAAAAAACTTAGTTTTGCATGCTCAACTTATAAAAATAGCATATATACACTGCAAAATTCGTATAGTACAAAAACATTTATATGGTACGAAGAAAACAATTAAAATAAGACGTGATAAACAAAAACCTTTTCAAAAAAAAAATTCACTCAAGATCTGATGACATGCAACGAATGAAATAAATAAAAAAACATAATACTAACAAAGGCAAAATAATAACAAAATAATCAAATACTAAGAAAAAAAAACAAAGAGTAACAAACAAAAAAAGAAAACAAACAAACACATCAATACATTACAAATTCATTTTGTAGAAATTCAATTTTAAGCATTGAGATCAATCACACCTAATATGGTTCTTATGATGCTAAACACGTCGAAAGCTAATAGTTTTGTGAAAATGTATGCAAGTTGATTCTCCGTAGCAACATGATGTAATTCAATTTCACATTTAACTACCTGATCTCTAATGAAGTGATGTCTAATATCAATATGTTTGGTTCTAGAATATTGAATAGGATTATTTATAATATATAACACCTATATTATCATAGATAATTGGAATAGTGCCAATTTAAAATCATAAGTCAAATAGTTATTATTTTAACAAAAGAACCTATGCGACATAACTACCTAAGGCAATGTATGCTGCTTCAGCAGTAGAAAGGGCTGCTAAATTCTATTTTTTGCTAGACTAACAAACTAAAGAGTTTCCTATAAATTAATAAGTTCTAGAAGTACTTTTATGATCAACCCTATATTCTGCAAAATCTGAATCAAAATATCTAATAATTTTAAAAGAAGAGCTGTGCTTAGAATATCAAATCCTTAAGTTTTGAGTTCTCAATAGATATCTTAGGATTCTCTTAATAGCAGTTAGATGTGATTCCTTTAGATCATCTTGAAATCTAGCACACAAATTTGTTTGGGTTCTCAAGTTTAACATTTGAATATGTTGCAAGTTTGCTCTCATACAAGGCATCGTGAGAGCATTTGGTACCTGGACAACGGTGCTCGAAGCATATGACTAGAGACACTACACAATTTATAATGCTGGAAGCTGGGAATGGAGGCAAGATTACACTGGGAGATAACACCACTATAAAAGTGGTTGGCGCAAAAATAATTGGAAACTTGCAACATTTTTTCATAGAAAATGTTTTACTTATTGAAGGCTTAAAACATAATTTATTAAGTATTAGCTTACTATGCGATAAAGGGTATAGTGTAAAAAATTTTCCCACTAGCTGCATATTAATCCTAAATGGAAATGATGCTTTACATGGAATAATGATAAAAAATATTTATATGTTAGATTTGAACTATATTAAAACTCCTAATGCTTTTTGTTTAAAAACAAATTTTGATGAATTTTGTTTATGGCATAGGAGACTTTGTCATGCTAGAATGAAAAACTTTAGGAAAATTACCAAAAAGAATTTGGTTAGAGGTATATCAAAACTAGACTTTACTAAGGATCACATTTGCGATGCATGTCAATTAGGAAAATAGGTAAAATACTCTTTTCATTCTAATAAAGATCTTAGAACTAGTAAACTATTAGAGATTATTCATATGGATCTTTTTGGAGTAGTTAGCACTATAAGTTTGGGAGGAAAACTATACAAATTTGTGATAGTTGGTGATTTCTCGAGGTTCACGTGGATTAAATTTTTATTTCATAAGAGTGAATCATTTGAGGAATTTAAAGATTTTTTACTTGAATTTAGAGAAAACTAGGATGTGAAATTTTAACTATTTAAAGTGATCAAAATGGTGAATTTAAAAATGATAAATTTAAAGAATTTTATCAGAATAAAGGAATTGATCATAATTTTTATGCACCTAGGACCCCTTAGAAGAATGGGGCAGTCAAAAGAAAGAATAAAATATTAATTGAAGCAGCTAGAGCCATATTGGTCGAATAATTTTTTCCTAAATATTTTTGGGCTAAAGCGGTTAGTACTGCATGTTTTGTTTTGAATAGGGTGAACATTAGATCAAAATTGAACAAAACACCCTATGAGCTTCTTAAGGGGAGAACACCTAATTTGTCATATTTGCATGTTTTTGGATGTAAGGTGTTTATACATAATAATAGAAAATCTTCATTAGGAAAATTTGATTCAAAATTAGATGAAGAAATTTTTCTTGGATACTCCAGTGTTGAAAAATCATATAGAGTTTTTAACAAAAAAACTTTAGTAGTTGAGGAGACCACATATGTTGTATTTGATGAATCTAAAATTTTGGAAGAGCCAAATTTGGAAGAGGATGAAATAGAAAATAACTTTCAAAAAATTAAGAAAATTAATTTGGATGAAAATTTAGAGAAAGAAAAACCTTTGCCTAGAGATTTAAAATTTTCTAAAAAGCACACTAAGGAATTGATTTTAGGTGAACCTAATGAGGGTGTTAGGACTAGGCATGGAATAAGCACATAAGTCAATAATTATGCCTTTATTTCGATAATAGAACCCAAAAATGTAAATCAAGCACTTTTCATTGAATTTTGGATTTTGGTAATACAAGAAGAACTAAATCAATTTATAAGGAATGATGTTTGGGAATTAATTGCAAGGCCAAATAATCAAAGTGTAGTTGGAACTAAGTGGGTATTTAAAAATAAAATGAATAACTCAGAATTTGTTGTTAAAAATAAGGCTAGATTGATAGGTAATGGGTATAATCAAATTAAAGGGATTGATTTTGAGGAGACTTTTGCCCCTGAAGTGAGACTTAAAGCAATTAGGAGTTTGTTAGCCTTTGCATGTTTTAAAGAATTTAAATTGTTTCAAATGGATGTTAAAAGTGCCTTTTTGAATGGGGTGATATGAGAGGATGGTTATGTTGAACAATCTCTAGGTTTTAAAAATTTAAATACCTAAATCATGCTTTTAATTTGAAAAAGGCATTATATAAATTAAAACTTGCACCTAGGGCTTGGTATGAGAGGTTAAGCACTTTCCTACTTAACAGAACTTTTTTTAAAAAAAGTGTGGATATCACTCTCTTTTTAAGGAAATTAGATGACGATATACTAATTATTCAAATTTATATTTATGATATCATTTTTGGATCTAAAAATAAAAATCTTTGTGATGATCTTTAAAAAATAATGAGTAGTGAATTCGAGATGGGCTTAATGAAAGATCTTAGTTATTTTCTTAATTTTACTATTAAGCAAATTAAAGAGGGTATATTTCTTAGTTAATCAAAGTATGTTAAGGACATCCTCAAGAAGTATTAAATGGACAATGCTAAACTAATTAGTACACCTATGAGTTCCTCAGTTCAGTTGGATAAGGAACCAAAGGAAAAATCTGTTGATCAAAATAAATTTAGAGGAATTATTAGATCTTTACTTTATTTGACTTCTAGCAGACCCGATATTATGTTTAGTGTTTGTTTGTAAGCTAGATTTTAATCAAATCCAAAAGAATCACATTTGACAGCAATAAAAATGATATTGAGATATCTCTTGGGAACTCAAAACTTAGGAATTTGATATCCTAAGTGTAACTCTTATTTTGAAATTATTGGTTATTCATATTCAGATTTTGTAGGTTGTAGGGTTGATTAAAAGAGTACATCTGGAACTTATCAATTTATAGGAAATTCTTTAGTTTTTTGGTCCAGTAGAAAATAGAATTCTGTAGTCCTATCGACTGTTGAAGCTGAATACAGGAACTCAAAACTTAAGAATTTGATATCCTAAGTGTAACTCTTATTTTGAAATTATTGGTTATTCATATTCAGATTTTGTAGGTTGTAGGGTTGATTAAAAGAGTACATCTGGAACTTATCAATTTATAGGAAATTCTTTAGTTTTTTGGTCCAGTAGAAAATAGAATTCTGTAGCCCTATCGACTGTTGAAGCTGAATACATTACCTTAGGAAGTTGTGTGGCATAAGTTCTTTAGTTGAAATAATAGTTGATTGATTTAGGATTTATAATAATCACAATTCTAATTTATTGTGATAAATCTTGTGCCATTTGCATTTCAAAAAATCCTATTCAACATTCTAGAACCAAATATATATACATAAGGCATCATTTCATTAAGAATTATGCATCCAAAGGAGAAATTGAATTTAACCATGTTTCTACTGAAAATCAACTTGCAGTCATTTTTATAAAACCACTAGCTTTTGATACTTATAGCACATGAATAACAAGGCTAGGTGTGATCAATCTTAATGCTTAAATAAAATCCTCTGCAAACTTGATTTGTTTATATGTGTCTTTTCTGTTTTTTATTATTAATATTTTATTTTTATGAGTATTTTTTGGTTTTTGGTGTTGCTTTTATGTTTTGTGTGTTTTTGTCTCATACCTCTAATCAAAATTTCTGTTACTAAACATTCATGCTAATTTTCCTAAGTGTTCTATTTGTAGTGTACGAAACTATTTTTGTCACCTATGAATTCTGTAGCATGTCAGTTGTTGTTTTGGACTAAATGCATAAAATTTTGATTTTTCAATACATATCATACTATACAATATTTATATCATCCCGAATGATTTGTATTTATTTGTCTATATGCACATAAAAGGTTATTAGGGTAGAATCAGTTATTATAACATATCGTACATACAAAAATTTATTTCGTACATACAAACCACAAGTTATTCGATGTGGGGGATGAACCTAAACATCATTTAAATGATCTTAAATAACTGTTCATCCCGGACGAACAACTGTTTATCTGTACAATCGTCTGGTCAAAAAGCCTAAACGAAAGGACATTTCATAACTTGCATGATTACGAAATGTCGTTTCTTTTTGAAAGTATTTGTTCGTACATATGAATTTATTTTTGTCATGTACAAACCAACTATCGTACTGTACGAATCCATTTTTATATGTATGAATGGTCATTTTTCTTTAAATACAAGGGCATTAGAATTCATTTTTCATTCACTTCAATAGCCTTTTCCAATCCTTCTCATCTTAGAAATGGCTAGTCCTAGTAAGCACGGTAGAGTTTCTAAGAATTCATCTTCCAGGAGTGAAGATGAAAACATTCATTCTAGAGCAAATGAGGTTTCTTACTTTAGGTTTGTCTGTGCTAAAATCACTCTGTCTTGACTCTTTCTCCAAGAAGATATCCACTTTCAAGTCATGCCTCTTTTTGCTTCAACTCAATTTGCCTTTATTCTTACTTTGATTCATGTATATCATAAGGAAACCTTTAACTACTTTTAGCAAACATGAGTTTTAGTGAGAATGAGAGTAGGATAAGATCATTTGTCCAAAAGAAATGGGTAGAGATCACTAGGAAGATCTAAGAACTTATCTACATCTAAGGACACAAGGAATTAGAGCACACACTATGACCTCCAAATCTGACTTTGATTGGTCTGAAATAAACAAAGTTTTTAGAGGGGTTGCTCAAGTTAGTCACTTGCCTAGAGTTTATACTCTAAATCAAAATGCTAGGATCATTCAACATGTCCTTAGAACTTCAATTATTCCTAAGACTGGTGATCGCATAAATATTACTCTTCTATCCACTGTTACCTATTGAATCATGACTAGATAAACAATAGATGAAGCCCAACTCATTCTAGATTACATTCATAACCTTTCTGAAATTGGGCATGTTTCTCATAAGAGGAAGAAAAATATTTCTTTAGGACATCTATCGACATATATCTTAGAAAACAAGTGCAACATTATTCATCTTGAGCCTCCACTTAAAATGTCAATCTACTTCACTGATGTTTTGTTTCGAGCACTTTTTGGGAAGAATGACAATACAAGTGAGGATACTAAGGAAGAAGGGGGAGCACCTACACCTGTTCATGGACCTAACTTTTAGGAGATGGTTCAGCGCTTTGATCAGTTTTTTTTAAGAAAGCAAAAAAGATTGCATTAATAGCAAAAGAAAACTACAAAGTAGATTCCTCCTTCAATATATTAAAAAATGAAGGAGGAACCTTATTCAAATTAAACTCTTCCCAAGTAAAATAACTAAAAAGAGCATAGTTATTGCACATGTTTGCTAACTTGTTATTTTCCATTCCTATACAATTGAAAATGACAAAATTAAAATCCTTAAGAAAACCAAGATCTTCCTCTTCATAGCTCCCATCATTCCAAATTTTTTGAAGAAAGAAATAATATTTGAATTATCACCTTCAATGATGAGTCCTTTGTATTTGAACATCCAATTTTTGATCACCTCCTTTAATAAATGAATTGCTAGAAGCTCCAGTTGTGCAATGTCCCAATGAACACAAGATCTTCCAAATGCTAATAGGAATCTACCTTTATCATCCCAGAATACTCCAGCAATGCCTTCCATATATGAAGAAATTAAGGATGCATCTACATTGACCTTTAGCCATTCGGGTGGAGGAGGATGCCAAATATTTGATAGTCTATTTGACTGGTTGGCATCCCATTGGCCCATATTGAAAATGGCTAGAGCTGAAGGAAATTGATGTGTAACATATAGCATTTGAAGCAATGAAGATCGGACTGTCTTCTACTCCTTCATGGATCCATTTATTCCTTGCTTTTTAGGATAAAAAATAGCATTATAGTATAGATTAAGGATCATCCCATCCTTCAAAGTAAGATATTTCAACCATCTAACACAATCTTTAAACCTTTTAAATATTGAATACCAAATCCCCAATGGTTTAAGTGTTGAATAACCTCTTTAAACTTATTGCATTTGGACGCAATATGCTCTACATCTTCTATCTCATTGCATCCTCTAGGACAAATAGCATTGTCCAATAATCTTCTATACCATAAAAATTGAAGAGAAGGGAGTGCGTTTCTACTTAGTCTCCACCAAAACACGTCAACCCGAGCACTAAGTTTAGCTTTTTTGATCCACTTCCAATGTTGAGATTCCAAGCTCTCTTGCACCGATGCTCTGAAGGCCATTCAAGAAATAGAAACTCCAGATTTTTGTTGAAGCAATTCCATTCGATCCTCTTCTTCTTGTATAATTTTCACATGTATGATAAGATTAACCATCTCACTACCAAAATATTCTAGCAGAACATTTTCATTCCAACTGCCACCAACTATGAATTCTTTGACTAAGACAATCTCATCCCCTAGAGGAACAACAAATGTTGGCCATAAATTGATGAATTTATCCATTATCTAAATGTCTTTGAATGCATCTACTGATTCTCCATTAACCAATACCCATATAACAATTGGTTTCAATAATTTACCACCGTCATTTATCAGCTTCTAAGAGGACGACTAGCATTTTTTACTGGATCCCATGTCAAGCCTTTCACCATACTTCCATAACTTTATGTAAAAGAGAGTCTTTATCTTGAGCAAATCTCCAAGCTAATCTGGCTCTTAAAGCAGGAGTTTTTAAGACACTTGAATACAAACCTCGGCCTCCTTTGCATAACGGTTTGCACAGCTCAAGTCAACAAACATAGTGAATGCCCATTGATCCATTAGGCTTGTTCCAAATGAAGCTTCTACATATTTTATCTATTTCTTCCAGAATTCTCTTTGGAATGAGGGAGTGTATAGCCTATAATGTAAGAATTGATAGCGTAATAGTTTTTACCAATGTCAGCTTACCCGCCAATGATAAAAATTTTCTTCCACAAATGTTTAGCATTCTCATAGCTTTGTCTATAATAAATTGAAAATAATCACAAACAAGTCTTCTTAGAGCAAATTTCATTCCAAGGTAATAGATTTCTTTTACTATTTTGAATCCCATAATACAAGAGATTGTTTTCTTCTTGTTTCTTCTAACATATTTACCAAATAAAATGGCTGATTTGCTCAGGTTTATGCACTGCCCCATCCATCCACAAAAATCGTATAAAAATATTCTTCACTTCTTTAATATCCCTACTATTGGCTTCAACAAATATTAACACATCATCTGTATATAATAGATGGGATATTTTCAGGCATATAGGATTAATTCTAATCCCACATCCCACAAGAACTATGAACAAAAGCATTAGAAAGAAGTTGAGAACAAAAGATAAAAAGGAGTGGAGACAAAGGAAAACCTTGTTGAAATCCACTGTTAGCTTGTATCCATTTGGAGCAAATGTCGTTGATAATCAAAGAGAATTTTGTATCTTCAACACAGTCCATTATTAATTTAGAAAACTTTGGAGGAAAGTTAAAATACTCTAAAACTTTTCTAAGAGTAAACCAAGACATGAAATCATAAGCTTGTTCCATGTATACCTTGAAACTAAATTTGTGGAATAGTTCTTGGGCCACTAATACATGATCTGATAAAGATCTCCCTTTGATGAAAGCCGCTTGCTCCTTTAAAATTAGCTTTGGAATCAGTCTAATTAATCTATTCAAGATTACATTTGCTGCCACCTTATACACAGAATTACATAGACTGATTGGTCTATAATTAGAAGAAGAAAGAGGGTTTGATACCTTTGGTAAGTGCACTATCATAGTTTCCTTCCATTCTTTGTTCAATTCCCCATAGCATAGAAATTGTTTTAAAGCCTTCCAAAACTCAGATTTAATGATTTCCCAGTAAGCTTTAATAAAAGAGTAGGATATTCCAACCTTACTAGGAGATACATTCCCTCTCGTCTATTTCAATACTCTCTCCACCTCCTTCATTGTAAAGTCTTCTTCTAGGAGATCTATATCTTCTTTACTCAGGCAATTGAGAAAAGCCAGCCATCCATCCAAGTTGATTTGTTTGGTATCCAATTTTCATTCAAAAAATTGAAAGAAAACCTCTTCAATCTGATTTTGCTCTTCCACCAAAACTCCATTTCCATCCTTTAATTTGACAATTCTGTTAAAGTTTCTTTTAACACTAGCATAAGAATGGAAGAATTTGGAATTGCAATCTCCTTCTACTAGCCACTTCACCTTTGATCTTTGCTTCCACCATGAATTCAAACGAGCCAATGTTGAATTTAATTCAACAACTTTAGCTTTAAGATTCCAGTTTTCTGAGTCTGAGAGGCTTCAATATAAGGATTCTTTATTTTGAAGCTCCAAGATGTCATTCATAAGCTCTTCTTTGAGTTTATTAAGATCCTTCAACTTAGCTTTACTCCAAAAGAACAATGACTTCAATGAACTTTTAAACTTATTGTTGAGAAGTTGTGAACTGTCCCCTTGATAATTTTTGTTCCATTCCTTACCACAGTAAAGGGTGCATGATAAGATGCCCATAAGTCTTCAAACTTTATGTTCCTTTTTAAGTTTGGAGTAAAATCAAGAATGTTCAAAATGATCAGACAATGGTCCGATGCTATTCTAGCCAAATTTCTCACAACCAAATGATGAGGGGAAATATTGAAGCAGAATTTCGGTAATGATTTGGTTGATCTTATTCTTAAGATCAAAATCAATCATGACCAGAATGAAGAAGTAAGAGAACTGATTTTTAAAGGACCAGGGAAAACGATTCCAGGGATGATCTCTGTATTGCAGCAACAAGAAGAGGACTGGGAACCTTTTTATTGGATAAAAAAGGCTAAAATCAATCCAAGAGTTCAAACTTTCATATGGAGATTATTTAAAGGTGCTTTACCAACGAACCAATTTCTTAATCACAGGGGGATGATAGAGAACTACAATTGCCCGAGATGCTCTCTTGGTATTGAAGATTTAGAGCATATGCTTTGCGGGAGTATCAAAATCAAGGAGGTGGTCAATTTATTAAACAAATGGGGCTTTGGTTTACCCGTCTTCAGCAATCTTCAAGAAATCTGTAGGTGGTTTCAAAATATTAAAAAAGAATATGTTATGATTCTTAATCTCTACTTCAATGTGATATTCTTTTCTTGGAAAGCTAGAAACATATTGATTCATGAAAGAAAAAATGAAAGTGCCAATTCAATTGCTATTCAAGCAATCTGTCAATCTACTTATTCCAACTTTATTTTTAACCAATTACCGGAACTATGGGGTGTTAATCAGTCTTGTAGACTGTTGAATGTTTGGCATCCCGCGCCACCTGGTTGGTTAAAAATAAATGTAGATGCTTCTCTTAGTTCTTCTTATAGAGCGGGAGTTGGAGGTATTATTAGAGATCATAAAGGTAGATTCTTATTGGCTTTTGGGGACTCTTCTATCCATTGGGACATTTACCAATTGGAGTTTCTAGCTATCAAAACATTGAAGAGCATTTTAAAAGATTGGATGTTCAAGTACAAGGGAGCAATTATTGAGAGTGACAACTACAACGTCATTAAGGTGATTCAAAATGTTAAGGATCTTGGCTTCAAGAATTCAGATGAGTTAAACTTTTTCAATAAATTTAATTATGTTGTTTTTAAATGCATTAGTAGAGAAGAAAATAAACTAGCGGACTTGTGTGCTAGTTATGGACTTCTTAGTAGTTTTATTTGGGAAGATATTACCTTGGATAAGATTCCTCCTTCATTTGTTCAAATGATGAAGGAAGAATAAACTTTTTAGTTATTTTATCTCTTTTACTTAATGCATTTATGCTTCTTTCAAAAAAAAAAATGATGAGGGGAACTTAAAGCAGTTGAGTTGATGAAGCATCTATCCAATCTTTTAAGGATCCTTGCTCCACCACTTTTATTGTTGCACCAAGTGAATTTTGGCCTAATGAATCCAACTTCATGTAGATCATTTTTCAGTAAGCATTCTTTTATCTCCTTTGGACCTTGAGAAAATAAGAATTTTCTACCTCCAAACTTATCCTCTTTTGCAAATATACAATTGAAATCTCCACCTATAGGCATAGGTATTTCTGAATTGGAATGTTTCTCTAGTGGTTCCCAAAGATCTCTTCTTTTTTGCACTTCTTTACTTCCATAGACCGAGGACACCCTTCACCGACCTTTGTTAACCATTCTAAGATCACCAATGATCACTGTGCAGAATACTCAATAATAGAGAATTTAGCAATTTTTGAATTCCACAAAGTTAAAATGCCACCAGAAAGTCCATATGAAGGAACAAAGAAAAAATCACAATCACTACCAATCATAAGAATGACTTCACTTCTCTCAATAGAAGTCAAATTTTTTTCTACCAAAACCAAAAAAAAAAAAAAACACGTCATGAAGTTTTACAAACTCCCTTAGATATAGAGAAGCACTCTTCTTTCTTGCTCCTCTACAATTCCAAAATGCAATGGAAGACATTAATTGGGATTAGGGAAACTAGTCCTTGAATTACCTTTACCATCCAACTCTAATCTCTTGCTCCTGGATGAATGATTGATTGGGCCCAAGTCCTTCAGTTGTTTGGATTTCTTTTTCTTATTTGCTTGAGAACTTAATACCTTCCCTCCACTTAACAGAATTCTCAGCTTCACAAGAAACTGAATTAGGAATTTTTTAAACTTCATTTCCTGCAACAGATGCTATTTCAATGACATCAGGATCTTTGATTTTCTTCTCAACAACTGTATCATCATTCTTTAATTGAATGATCTCGCCTTCTTCATGCATATCCAAGAGTGCTTTAAATTAATTTTCATCTTTAAGTAACTGAATTGCTGATTGCTGGATAATCAGTAATAACTTTATATATTTTTTCACAAAGCTGAGTTGTCTTCTCTGGTTCCAGAACTCCCATCTTATTGTTTTCTTCTCTTTTGTAAGTATTCTTTACAGCAACAGGATTATTCTTCCCTTCAAATCGAGAGGCAGGTTTTTTACTAACAAAATTGTTATACTTCTTATTCCCATATTTAACCATCATCTATGGCCCATAGCCTTCATTATCAATTTTCTCTAGTATCTCCAAATCCTGATAAATTCTAGTAATGCTAGTCTCCACAACATTGTTAGAATTTGTGTTTTCTGGTTTTAAAGACTTCACTTTGTTAATCATGATAGCCTTGGTGCACTCCTTTTTTTGCATGGCCTATCTTTTCGCATTCAAATCAAAAACTAGGAATCCTTTCATACTCAATTTTTTGAAAAAATTTCCCTCCAGCTCCCTCCACCCATACACCTGTTGGAAGATTTGAATCCAAATCTATTCCGACACAAACCCTCCCAAATTCTCTTCTGGTCCACTGAAACATGTTGCTGTCGATCAAATATGGCTTACCAACCGTGGAAGCTATACGATATGTTTATCTCATCCCAACTATGTAGTGGTAGATTAGGAAGTGTAATCCAAATTGGAGCTGTTAAACCTTTAGGAAAAATTGGAGAGAAGCTTTGGGACATCTATACATTCCCACAATGTTACCATTAACAAACCAGGGACCATTGGTTAAAACTGCTTCCAGATGCTTGGGATCATAAAATGAATATAGAATCCATCCCATTCCAAGCATGGTGAGATGAAATTTACCATATTGGGACCACTGCTTTCTTAGTTAAAAACTGATTGAAGAAAATGAAGCTTCTCTGGAAAATATTTTTATTACTAAGGAATGCTCCAGCTTCTTAGTATTCTCCAACACAATCTTTTCAAGAAGCTTTACAGATTTTCCATCTTCTGATACACAATTGCGAAAATCCAAATCAGCAACTTTGATGTTATCTTTTTTGCTCCAAGCATTTAACTGATTGCCTAAGTTGGGGAATGTAGCAAAGTTGTCAATGACATTAATGAACCTGGCCAGATCCCCATTTGTGCATTCCCGCACCTCCTCCATATCAGATTGTGGCATACCAGCCGTGGATGGAACCTTAATCGTTCCAGCAACTTTAGACTTATTGGATCTGTTAACTCCCCTCAACAGTGATCCTTCCTTCCCGCTGCTCTTAGGGCACATTTCAACTACATTCACATTTTTATTGACATCATTTCTAGAGATTGACATAGGAGAATTCACCAAATTGCTCTTAGCAGATAGAGCCATTCCAGCTGAAGCAAAATACTCCAGGTTATCTTCCAACAATATCTTCTTCCCCTTACCAACAATTTCTACATATGTTTTTCCTGAAAAGCAAGCCACCCTCTTTGATGATTAAGGGCTTATTCATCTTTGCATTTACCTTAATTCCATGATTAAAGTTTGTCCTTTTTGTCTCTAAATGCGGGAGGAGACGTAGATACCCCGCGAGCTCCCTATTGACCTCATTTTTTTATGAGGTCATTTTAACCTCTTCCAAGATTCTAGATCCTAGGGTTTCCTAGACCTTAGGTTTCCTTTGACTCTAGATCCTAGGATCTTTCTAGTTCTCCGATCTTAGGATCAATCAATACCATAGCTCAATTCAAACCCAAAATCTAGGGTTAAGGACTCCAGTCTTGAAACCCCTTCTAGGTGATTTTCTATCACCTTGAAACTTAGTCAATTGGCATCTAGTTCAGGATATTTCAATTCCATGTTGATGTGACATGTCTCTAGTGCCAACCCTCTAAATTTGAGTTCATTTGGAGGTCTCTAACCCCATAAACTAAATTTAGTTACAAAGGTTGCAAAACCTCCAAATATTTACGTCCTATGCCACTAGACCTTTCACCCAGTTGAATTTGACCTTGGGCCCTCTCCAAACCCTTTGATCACTCCCAAGACCTTAATATTGAATTGTTAAGAAATAATCTACATTTTTCTGGATTCATTTTGACCCAAAATTAACCCAAGGCCAAAATGATCAAAATGCCCTTAAAGAAGATTTTTGGACTTTTGGCCTAAATTCAACTTGATTTGACTCATCAATTTTTGAAATTTTCTCCAATAATTTTCTAAACAATATTTGAACTTATTGGGCCCAATTCCAAACCTAGGGTCAACCTGGTTTGACCTAAAGGCACCTTAAGGGTCAAAATAGTCATTTTGACTGAAATGAACTCCCCATGCCTTGGAATCTCTTCCAACGCACTCAAAATATCATTCTAAACCTGTTGACCTTGATCATTGCCCTTGGGTCAACCTGGTTGTCCAAGTTAACCTAGGTTGACTTAAGAACCCATTAGGAGCCCTAAATAGATCTTTTGACCCAAATGGACTTTTCAAGTTTTGAGACCACACCCATTAAACTCCAAATGATCAAACAAATCCATTTGATCCAAGACCAACCCTTGGGTCAACCTAGTTGACTAGGTCAACCTAGGTTTACCTATTAGCCCTTAAGACCTATTCAAATTGACTCCTAGACATGACTTAAGCATAACTTGACACTTGGTCAACTCAACTCAACTTGAGTTGACCAAGTCAACTCTCAATTCTTGGTCAAAATTTGATGGCTCGTGCCCCATTTCTTCTAGCCTTAACCCTAGACTAAATTATTCCAAGTAATCCTCCGTACTCCCCAAGTTCCACATCATCAACTTTGACCTTATTGACTGGTCAAACCTAGTCAACAAGGCCTTTAAACCTTCTTTTGGATTGGTCAAATCCCTCTTTGACCCCCAAAGCTTGGGCTTTGTCTTTGGAACTCATCCAACCTGCTTCCCATACCCACTCACTGCCACATAAGCCAAGGGTGAGCTTGGTCAAAAAAGGGTTAAAAGATGAGCTCTATGGTCAAACTCACATGTGAGCTCCTTTCCCACTGATCTATGCAACTAGATTAGTCCTAAGAGCTAAGGCTCTCTAATATGATCCCTAACCAAGCCCAAGGCCTAGTTTAGCCTTAAATGGTAGTGGCCCCTCCTGAAACTGAGAAATGGTTAGAGGGCCTTTTCCAGCCTTTCTCCCTGCCATCAATGCTCGACCATTAATGCGGTTTCGAATTCGGAATCGGGATCGCGCCATGTTGCTCCCTCGTTACCATGGAATGAATCCAATGCTCCAGACGCGGCCTCATATTTTTTGTTAGGCTGGCATCGTTAGCTCCTTTATTTATTTGTTTAAATTGGTTTTAAATTAATTTTAAAGCTCTTTTTAGTATAAAAAAATTAAATTAAATTAAATACTAATCCAAAAATTTAATGTAAAATATCAAACTGTATAGAAAATTAAACACTTTAATATGGAATTAATATTAATTTGAAATTTTATGTATATTTTAAATAATTTCAAATATTAAATTATTAGTATTTTAAACTAATATATAATTAAAAATACCAAAAATATTTCTAAAATTTGACTGTAGAATTTTAAACATATTCTCAGATTTTCCCAAAATATTCATAAATTATATTAATCTAATTTAAGGTATGTTTAATATTTATTTTAGTAAATATAAGTGAAATTATTGAAAATATTCAATAAGTGATTAAATTTGACTATAAATTTAAATATTATATATTAAGACCTTCAAAATATAAAATAATTTACTTTGAAATTAATCTCTGAAATAAAAATTTGCATTCTTTTTTAAGAATTCCAATTATTTGTCTATTTTTAGTATTAAATTAATATATTATTGAATATTATACTAAAATACTTTAAAATTCAATATTTAATTTAATTTTTATTATTCATTCAGATAGTTACCTTAAGGTAGTTGATTGGGACTAAGGTTATTATAATATGTTTTATATTTTTTGGATAGTCCTAATAGTCTAATGTTTTGGAAATTTTATTAATATCCAAGTAATTCTAATTCAAAATATTTTGAAAAAATCCAAATAACCATTATTTTAATTTGTCATAAATTATTAAAATATTTTGAATTTTGTTTATTATTTTAAAACTATGTTTGAGATTTATTTGAAAACTAATTTGAATTGCTTTAAAATTTTTTAGAATCTCTAAAATTAATCTACTTTAAGACATAAAATTAGCTTTAAAATTATATATTATTAAATTTCAAGAGCCTTGAGTGGAATTTTTGAAAATTTTAAGCATAGGTAGGGGTACTGGAATAGAAAAAATGGGGGATAGTTTGTGAACAAATGTATATTATTCACTAACTCAGTATTTAATGTAATTTTTATTGAAACTTGTTCAATATGAATTAGGTTGTTAGACCTAGGCTTATATCTCAGCAGCTAACCAAGAGTGGGGTGAATTAGTAATTTAAAAATTATCCCTCTTTTGAAATTTAAACCGAAAATAACTTTAGTAAATTTTTATAGAAATGTGTTTTTCAACCACAAATTAAGCGATAAAGTAAAGTAAAAAACTAAAGCAGTAGAAAATAAAAAGACACAAGGTTTATAGTGGTTCGGTCAAACATGACCAACATCCACTCCTCGGAGACAATACCACTAGTGACTCTCCTTTTGCATCCACAACAAGGCGAATAAGCCTTTATAAAAACTCTCTTCCACCACTACCCAGTGCGGCCGAGAACCGTCATCCTTTTACACTCTCCAAGTGTTGGCAGAAAACTATCCGTCCTTTCACACTCTCCAAGTGTGGGTAGAGAATCCTTCGACTGTTCACACTTTCCAAGTATATGTAGAGAACCCTTCCGCTGTTCACACTTTCCAAGTGTAGGCAGAGAACCCTTCGGCCTTTCACACTCTTCGAGTGTCAGTAGAGAACTGGATCTCCTTGATAGATTTTCTCATGAGAAATCTAGAAGGACGAGAGAAAAGAGTGAAGTATTCAAAAATCACAATTGGAGATTCTTACATTTGAGTACCAAATGAATCCTTTACTCTCCAGTAGTAAGAATCCTCCTTCAAATACTCTCTCACACTCTCTCTTCAGTTTACACGTAGATCAGTAGGAAAAAAATATTACAAGATAGTTTTAAGTGGACATTATATAGGAAAGACACAAAAAACTGTCCAAAAGCTATTAATTTTCAAGTCTGTACAGAGTTGATCGTCCCAGACGATCGTCAGATTGTCCTGTACGAATAGTGTAAAAGTAGTTGCATACGAACCCAATGTATATTGGTACGAATTGACTTCACGCCCGATCATCGTTCCGTATGAACTAAGTTTGTCAAGGGATGAACAATTATATCAAGGGTTCGTTCGGACCAAACTGCAGAACGGTCTATAATTTTTAAGGAACAGAGAAGATCATCCTGGGACAAAGATGAGTGTTCGTCTGGATGAATAGTTCATATCATGTGTCCAGAGAATTTCATCCTAATACGAACAAGATGAATCATCTGGACTATCAGCACTAAGTGAGAATCCAGAGCCAATCGTCGTGGGATGAATTATACACTTCATCCGGATGATCAATACAAAGTGAGAAATCCTGAGCCCATCGTCCAGGAATGAATGGTACACTTCATCTGGATGAATAATTCAAAGTGAAAATCCAGAGCACATCGTCCCTGGATGAATAGGGAAATTTGTTTGGACAATTAGGACTTAGAAATTTTTTTTAGTTCCTGTTCGTTCCATTGCTCTTCTGAGGGGATAACTAACCCGATCATCCCGTACGAACTTGGTTCATCCCATACAATCAGTATGATTTTTTAAAGATCTCTCCAAGTGTGTGTGTGCTAAGCTACTCAATTACAATCACAATCTCTCAAACTCAATGGAATGAAAAATACAGACTTCAATTTACAAACTATAATGCGCTGAATTTGATTTGAAGTCCTGAGTAGTATGGAGTACGATTATCCTGAAATGTTAGTCCACACAACAGCAAAAATAATTCTTCCAAAAAGTGTTAGGAGAATATAATACTTAAAATAATAATATTTGGAATCATCAAAACTATACAAGTTGCAAGAATGTAAAACATACAAATAGCAACTCTCTTAACAGTCTCACCATTTTTGATGATAGCAAAATAATTATTATTTGTATAATTTTCAAATTCTAAGAATCTCCTAAACTCCCCCTGAATTTATAAACATGTGAGAATAAAGAGGTTCACCATTATTTGCATAACAATCTCTTTTTTTTTTAAATTACAAATAAATATGATACGAAACAATAAAAAAAATATGAATAAAATATGAACAAACAATATAATACGAATAAAATACAAGAACAAACAATATTTTCTTCCCCTTTTTGACAACAACAAAAAGAGAAGAAGAAAAAGAACAAAAAGAGAAATGTAAGAAGTCATATGATAATCCTTTGATAATTGATCCTTAAAAGTGATTGAGATAAATTTCCAAATAAAATTAAAAATCATTAGGGAAATAAAATGATTCATATGATTTAAGAAGAGATATAATATCAATAATAAAAAGAATTATCATAAATATGAGTCAATTTAGACATTGAGATAAAGAATATCATTGCAAAAAGGATGAATATAAAATTTATATACTTTAAATTTTCAATACCAAATAAAATCATATAGAAGATTAATTTGAATTAAAAGATTGAAAGATTAAGGAAAGAAATAATGACCACATGTGGCGCTTTGCGCATCCTTCTTTTTTTTTTTAATAGTTGTGGCTCATTTTTGTGCATCTTTTTACTTGTGAGCTTATTTTGTGCCTCTTTTTCAAATTGCGAACCATTGTGCATTCTTTTTTATTTTTGTACATTTGTATATTTTCAAGAGTAATCTTGATCTTTCCATAATTAGTAATAAAAATTTTTAAATTTCTCTTAAGTATAATAATTTTTATATTTATTAAAGAAATACTAAATAAGAAAACATCACAATTGCAATAATAATATGAAAATTTAAATTAGTCTAACAAGAGACATGAGAATGACATTCTTAATTATATCAAGTTATAAGCACAACTTAAATTTATAAAAATTTGATTTTCTACAGAATTCAATTTTGTGTTGCAGTTCAAGGTATAGCACTTGTAAGATCAAAAAAATTAGGAATTTTAATATAGGCTAACACATATTTCAAAATAAGATTAAAAAGCAAGATAAGATAACTTATATTGATATCATAATGAAGAATATTACAATCAGTAGAAATAATATCAATACATTCACAATCTAAAATCACATAAAACATAAAACACAAAACATAACATAAAAGCATAACTGCTAACAACACATCACATCACATTGAAAGCATAAAGAACTACATTGATCACTCAGAAGGACCCTGATCTGGAAAAGGTTACTGATTATAGAAATTAAAATAACTGCTCATCATCATAGTCATATTTGAGTTTATAGCATCGATTTGCTCTCGCATCCAAGTCATATTTTGATGGTACTGAGCATCCTGTATTTGTAGATGAGTTTCAATTTGATCAAAGCGTTGATCAAAACGAGTCTCTAGATGATCAAATCTGTGAACCTAATATTGATAATTTGGTTCACCAGCAGGTGCAGGAGCAGGTTCCTCCTCTGAGTCACTAATAAAATGTTGTTCACGTGGTTCATCTTTATTGAAGATTGCTCAAAAAGATCCATCATTGAAGTAGAGAGGCTCTTCAAAATCTTGAACTGGATGAACTAGATCATATTTCTTTTCAAAAATGTAGGTCACAAGATATCCTAAGGCAATATTTTTCTTTCTTTTGTATGAAACATGGCCAATTTCAGTAAGTCCATAAAGGTAGTCAATGATCAATTAGGCTTTATTGATAGTTTGGCTAGTCATAATCAGATAGGCCACTGTAGAAAGAAGAGGAGTAATGTTTACTCGATCACCAGCTTTAGGTATAATAGAGGTATGAAGAATATGTTGTATGATTCGGGCTTTTTGACTAAGAGTTGACACTTTGGGTAGATGACTTATCCCACCATATCCTCTAAGAACATCATTTATTGTAGAACAGTCAAAATCAGAGGAAGAAGTTAAAGTATGTGCTCTAATTTCTTGAGTCCTTAAGTTTAAAAAGATTCCCATATCCTCTTTAGTAATTTCTACTTTCTTCTTAAACACATAGGATCTAATCACAGAATGATCATAGTTAAAGGAAATGTCGCAAGAAAGTAGTAAAAGGTCTCCTTATTATAGAAGAGGACAAGAGTGAAAATGAGGCCAAATTGAGTGGAAGCAAACATATTCATTACCTTAAAATTGATTTGCTCTTGTAGAAGGACTCTAGATGGAGTGTTTTTTGTACAAGCAAATCTAGGTAATGACTCTTCATTAGCCTTGGACAGAAAGTTTTCACTAGAATTTTTAGGTGCTCCCTTAGCCAGTACATTTTGTCTTTTGCTAGAGCTAGCCATGGAGAAAGATCTAGTTGAATAGGGGTTTGAAAGGGATGTTTGAAGTGATGACATTTGAATTCAGAACCCTTCTATTTAACGAAAAAATGACTTTTCATACAGATGAAATTAATTTCATCCCGTATGAATTTGAGTTCGTACGTATGAATGAAATTTCATATGGTCGAACAAATGAGTCCAAAAATGAAACAGCTTTTCATAATCACGCAAGTTACGATGCATCTTTCGTACAAACTTTTGACTAAGATGATCTTACAGATGAACATAAATTTAAGATCCTTTTTATGACAGTTTGAAACGTCCCCCTCTTTGAAATGCCACGTGTTTGTATGGACGAACCAAAGGTTCATACGTACGATCAGAGATAATTAATTTGATCTTATCCGTATAACTGCCTTCATGTGTACATATGATTGAATATACATTGTCCAGACGATCGTCACGATCATACAGACGAACAATAAAATGAAAACTAAAAACCTGTATGAAACCGTCCAATTCAGACAGTTAATACACTATACAATTCGTCCCGTACGAAATGACTTTCATCCCAAACAATTTTCAGTCAATTTTCAAGCATGCATTTAAAAATCTTGATGTGAGAGAACATAAAATAACATCAACAAGAATTCTCAAAACCAAACACACACAAACACAATAAACAACGATAGAAAACACAGAAAATAACAAAATAAAAAATACACACAAAAACATTAAATAGGAAAACACACATCAATGTTGCAGAATCAGTTTAATTAAGCACTCAAATCGATCACACCAAGCCTTGTTCTTAATGTACTGAAAGTATCAAAGTCTAGTGATTTTATAAAAATGTATGCAAGTTGATTTTCTGTAGAAAAAATGAATTAGTTCAATTTCTCCTTTGGATACATGATCCCTTATGAAATGATACCTGATGTCTTTATGTTTGATTCTTGAATGTTGGATAAGATTTTTAGAAATGCAAATAACACTAGTGTTATCACAATAAATGGGAATAGTGCCTATAGTTAATCCTAAATCAATCAACTGTTATTTCAACCAAAGTACTTGTGCCACACAACTTCCTAATGCAATGTATTCAACTTCAGCAGTAGATAGGGCTACTGAATTTTATTTTCTACTGGACCAAGAGACAAAAGAATTTCCAATAAACTGACATATTCTAGAAGTGCTCTTTCTATCAACCGTACAAACTACAAAGTTAGAATCTGAATAACCAATTATTTTAAATAAAGAGCTAAACTTAGGATACCAAATTCCTAAGTTCTGAGTTCCTAACATATATCTTAAAATATTTTTTACTGCTGTCAAATGTGATTCTTTAGGATATGATTGAAATCTAACACATAAATAAATACTAAACATGATATCATGCCTGCTAGATTTCAAGTAAAGCAAAGATTCAATAATCCATCTAAATTTCTTTTGATCAATAGATTTTTCCCTTAGGGTGCTTATCCAACTAAACTGAGGAAGTCATAGGTGTACTAACAAATTTAGTATTATCCATTTCATACTTTTTGAGGAAGTCCTTAACATATTTCGACTGACTAAGAAATATACCCTCCTTAATTTGCTTAATGCTAAAGTCTAAAAAGTAATTTAAATCTCCCATTAGACTCATCTCAAATTCACTACTCATTATTTTAAAAAATTCATCACAAAGATTTTTATTTGAAGATCCAAAGATGATGTCATCAACATAAATTTGTACAATGAGTATATCCTCTCTAATTTTCTTCAAAAAAAGGGTTGTGTCCACACTCACTTTTTTAATAGATCTCTCAAGTAGGAATGTCCTCAACCTCTCATACCAAGCCTTAGGTGTCTGTTTCAATCCATATAATGCCTTTTTCAGTTTGAAAATATGATTTGGGTGTTTAGAATTTTCAAAGCCAGGAGGTTGTTCTACAAAAACATCCTCTTGTATTACCCCATTTAAAAAGGCACTTTTAATATCTATTTGGCACAATTAAAATCCTCTAAAATAGGGAAAGGCTAACTAAACCCTAATAGCTTCAAGTCTAGCTACAGGGGCAAAAGTCTCCTCAAAATTAATCCCTTCAATTTGATTATACCCCTTAGCCACAAATCAAGCCTTATTTCTAATGACTACTCCTGGGTCATTCATTTTATTCTTGAAAACCCACTTAGTTCCAACTATACTTTGATCCTTTAATCTTGCAGTTAATTCCCATACTTTATTACCTACAAATTAATTTAACTCTTCTTGCATAGCCAAAATCCAAAATTCATCCGAAAGTGCTTGATCAATATTTGTGGGTTCTATGGTTGAAATAAAGGCTGAATGATTGACTTCATTGTTTAGTCCAGGCCTAGTCCTTAAACTCTTACTAGGTTCACCTATAATCAATTTCTTTGGGTGGTTCTTAGAAAATCTCAAATCTCTCGGCAAAGGGTTTTCTATCTCTAAATTTTATTCCAAATTTATTTTATCAATTTTTAGGAGTTAATCTCTATCTCATCTTCTTCAACATTTGGCTCTTCCAAATTTCCAGATTAATCAAATACAACATGTGTGATTTTCTCAATTACCAAAGTTCTTTTATTGAATAATCTAAGAGATTTTCCAACACTTGAGTATCCTATAAAAATACCTTCATCTAATTTTGGATCAAAAATTCCTAAGGCAGATTTTTCATTGTTATGAATAAACATCTTACATCTAAAAATATGCAAATGTGACAAATTAGGTGTTCTTCCTTTTAGTAACTCATAGGGTGTTTTATTTAATTTTGATCTCACATTCACCATATTCAGAACGTAACATGCAATGCTAACCGCCTCAGCCCAAAAATATTTAGGAAGTGAGTATTCTACCAATATGGCTCAGGTGGCTTCAATTAATGTTCTGTTTTTCCTTTCGACTACCTCATTTTGTTGAGGGATTCTAGGTTCAGAAAAATTGTGATCAATTCTTTTCTCCTTACATAAATTCTCAAAATTTTCATTCTCAAACTCTCCTCCATGATCTCTTTGAATAGTCATAATTTCACATCCTAGCTTCCTTTGAATCCAAGTCAAAAAGTTTCCAAATTCCTCAAATGATTCACTTATAATATAGAAATCTAACCCATATAAATCTAGAATAATCATCCACAATCACAAATCCGTATACCTTTCCTCCTAGACTTGCATTTTCAACTAGTCTGAAAAGATCAATATGCAAAATCTCCAATGATTTACTAGTTCTAAGATCCTTATTGGACTAAAAAGAGGACTTTACCTATTTTCCTAATTGACATGCATCACAAAGATGGTCCTTAGTTAAGTATAGTTTTGGTATACCTCTTACTAGGTTCTTTTGGGTAATTCTCATAAGGTTTTTCATGCTAGAGTGACTAAGTCTCTCCTATGCCAAAGCCATGAATAATCAAAAATAGTTTTTAAATAAAAAATAGTATGAGTTTTAATGCAATTCAAGTTTAGCATACCCACATTGTTTACCCTTATACCATTTAAAAAATCATTTCCATTTAGGCTTAATATGCAGCTAGTAGAAAAAATTTTTACACAGTATCCTTTATCACATAGCTAGTTAATACTTAACAAATTATGCTTTAAGACTTCTACCAATAAAAAATTTTCAATGAAAAAGTTCTTAAAATTTCCAATCTTACCTGACCCAACCACCTTTCTTGTGGTGTTATCTCCAAGTGTAACATTGCCTCCACTTCTGGCTTCCAGCGATATGAATTATGCTATATCTCCAGACATATGCTTTGAGCAAATGCTATCTAGGTACCATATGCTCTCACGAGGTTTTGTGTCAGAGTAACCCTTCAAAATTATCAAACGTTAGACCTGGAAACCCAAACAAGTTTGGGTTCTCCTTTTGGCAATTTATAATCAGATGCATGTATGATATGTCTAGGTTTATGCATCTTAGGTCTCCACACCAAATAATTTTTCTTCTTCAAAGTACATGTGTGTGCTATATGTCCAAACAATCAATAATTATTACGTTTAACTTTTGGAAATAGATTCCTAAGTCTTCTGCTATTCATCTATCTATTCAGGGATTTCATAAATTTAGGATACAAAATAGGATTAGTAAAATCTTCAAGTCTAGAGGGTATCCTTTTTTCCTCGAGAGTGTTTATCTTCAATTTGTAAAATGAATTCATATCTTCCAAATTCAATTCGTATAATTAATTATATAAATTTTGCTATCTGATTCATCCAAAAAAATTTTAAATTCCTTTTCAAGTTTTACATAGGATGATTTTAAACTTTCATGATTTTTATTCAAGTCATCATACTCATCAAATAATTTCATGTGGTTGTCATCAATTAAAGCATGATCTTTCCTAAGGATCTCTTATTCTTTTGTAATTCTAGAAATTCTAAATTTAGTCTAGTATACATTTTCTTTAACTTCCTATATATATCATGTATGTGTTCAGAGACTTTAAAAAGTTTATTGTAAGTCAAGTCACACACCTCTTCTTGATTTGACTAATCAAGACTATCGGCCATTAAGAACAGATTAGTGAGTTCCTCTTCCTTTTCCCTCTCTGACAAGTCTAAAGCTGAGTCTGCCCAGAAAGCTCTTTGGAATTTCCTCATGCCCTTCTTCACAATTATTTTTACCTCTACCTTTTCCTTGCTAGAAGTGGCTTTGAGTTTTGGGCACTCTGTCTTAATATGTCATGGTTTCCTGCACTCATAGCAAATAACATCATTTAAGACCTTTATATTTTTATTAAATTTACCTTGATTCCATTCCTGATGTCTCTTTTGTTTCCTCTTCAAAAAGCTTCTGAATTGTCTAGTCATTAGTGCGATATCATCTTCATCCTCAGGTTGTGAGTGTTCACTCTCTAACTCCTCAATTTTCAGTGCTATATTCTTCTCCCTTCACGACTCACCTGCATCAATCTTTCTTTGGCTAACTCCTTGCTCATATGCAATTAGCGCTCCAAGAAGATTGTCAATTGAGTAAATGCTTAGATCTTTAGACTCTATGATTGCAGTAATTTTAGCATCATAAGCAGTATGCAAACAATAAAGTATCTTATTTACCATTTCAGTATTCGTTAGTTCCCTACCCAATGCATGTAAAGAGGTGACTATTTGTGTGAATCTTGTGTACATATCAAAAATAGATTCATTTGGTTTCATGGGAAATAATTTATAATCATGCAACAAGATATTAAATATAGATTGCTTAACTTCATTAGTCCCCTCATAAGTTATACAAAGTCTATCCCATATGTCCTTTCCACTCTTGTAAGTAGATACCCGCATGTGATCTTCTGATTTAAGATCACAAAAGAAGCTATTCAAGCATTTGTCATTTAGTTATGCTAAGTCACGTTCTTCTACTGTCTAGTCCACAAAAGGTGTTTAAACTCTAACTTCGTTAACTAGTCTAGTTGGTTTTGTATACCTTTCCTGAACTAAGATCCACATACGGTAATAAAGTGACTATAAAAATGTAGACATGAGTGTTTTTCAAAAATTAAAAGGAATGTTGTCGAACAATGAAGGTCTAGTTATAGAGTAACCCTCATGTGTATTTCAATTTTCAAATATAGCCATCTACGTTAATCAAAAAGTAGTATAAACTTATAATTTTGAAATAAAGCTCTGATACCACTTATTGAAACTTATTCAATATGAATTAGGTTGTTAGACCTAAGCTTATATCCCAGCGTCTAACCAAGAGGGGGGGGGGGGGGGTGAATTGGTAATTTAAAAATTATCCCTCTTTTGAAATTTAAACCAAAACTATCTTTAGTGATTTTTTGTAGAAAAAGGTTTTTCAACCACAAATTAAGCGATAAAGTAAAGTAAAAAACTAAAGAAGCGAAAAATAAAAAAGACACAAGATTTATTGTGGTTCGTTCAAATATGACCTACATCCACTCCCCAGAGGCACCCTCTGAGTATTGCACTAATACCACTAGTGACACTCTTTTTGCACCCACAGCAAGGCGGAGAAGCCTTTACAAAAACTCTCTTCCACCACTACCAAGTGCGGTAGAGAACTGTCATCCTTTTACACTCTCCAAGTATTGGCAGAGAACCGTCTAGCCTTTCACATTCTTCAAGTGTGGGCAGATAACCCTTTGGCTGTTCACACTTTCCAAGTGTAGGTAGAGAACCCTTCTACTGTTTTGACTTTCTAAGTGTAGGCAGAGAACCCTTCGACTGTTCACACTTTTCAAGTGTAGGCAGAGAACCCTTCATCCTTTCACACTCTCCGAGTGTCAGTAGAGAACCGGATCTCCTTGACAAATCTTCTCATGAGAAATCTAGAAGGAAGAGAGAAAAGAGTGAAGTAATCAAAAATCACAATTGGAAATTCTTACCTTTGAGTACCAAATGAATCCTTCACTCTCCAGTAGTAAGAATCCTCCTTCAAACTCTCTCTCACACTCTCTCCTTCACTCTCCCTTCAGTTTACACGAAGATCAGTAGGCAAAAGATTACAAGATAGTTTTAAGTGGACATTATATAGGAAAGACATAAAAAACCATCCAAAAACTGTTGATTTTCAAGTTTGTACACAGTTGATCGACCTGGATGATCATCAGATCGTCCTGTATGAATAGTGCAAAAATAGTTGGATCTAGACCCAATGTATATTGGTACAAACTGACTTCATACCCGATCATCATACCGTATGAACTAAGTTAATCCTGGGATGAACAGTTATATCAAGGGTTCGTTCGGACGAAACTACAGGACGGTCTCAAATTTTCAAGGAACAGAGGACATCTTCTTGGGACGAAGATGAGTGTTCGTCTAGACGAATAGTGTTGAAACTCGTTCACTATAAATTAGGTTGTTAAGCCTAAGATTATGTTCCATGGCTAACCAAGAGGGGGGGGGGGGGGGTGAATTAGTATTTTAAAAATTAATCCCTCTTTTGAGTATTTTAAACTGAAATTAAACTTTAATGAAGTTTGTAGAAATAGTTTTTCAACCACAGTTTTAAAATAATAAATCACAAAAATAAAAAAATAGCAGAAAAATAATGACACCAGATTTATAGTGATTTGGTCAAAACCAGACCTACATCCACTCCCAGAGGCACCCTCCGAGTATTACATTAATACCAATAGTGTCTCTCCTTTTGCACTGACAGCAAGGCGGAGAAGCCTTTACAACAAACTCTTTCCACCACTACCTAGTACAGCAGAGAACCGTCGTCCTTTTACACTATCCCCAGTGTTTGCAGAGAACCATTCGTCCCTTTACACTCTCCTAGTGTGGGCAGAGAACCCTCCGGTTGTTCACACTCTCCTAGTATGGGCAGAGAACCCTCCGGCTATTCACACTCTCCTAGTGTGGGCAGAGAACCCTTCCTCTATTCACACTCTCTAAGTGTCGGAAGAGAACCGGATCTTCTTTACAGATCTCCTCACAAAAAAATCTAGAAGGAAGAAAGAAAAGAGTGAAGTAATCACAATTCAAAAGCAAAGACTCTTACCTTTAAACTCCATGTGAAGCCTTCACTCTCCAGTAGTAAGAATCCTTCTTCAAATACTCTCTCACACTCTCTCCTTGACTCTTCTTTCAATAAGCACGAAGATCAATGAGCAAAAAGATTTGGTGGTAGTCTAAATTGGACTATATATAAAAGAGATAAGAAAAGTCATCCAAAACTGCAAATTTTCAAGTCAACACGAAGTGGATCGTCCGGTACAATCGTGGATCGTCCTGGACGATTTTACTTAAAGTGTCAGAAATGATCCTAATAAATATTTGTATGAACTATGTTTGTACACGATCATCATCTCGTACGAACTAGGTTCGTCCGAACGAACAATTATTTCATAGGTCGGTTCCCAAATAACTACAGGATGTAACCAACTTACCCAAATAACTACAGTATGTAACCAACTTACTTAAGTCGGTTTCCATTATCCTGGGACGAACAGGATTTTGTCTGAACAAAATTTTTATAGAGAGTAACTCGTCCAAGCCCGATTATAAATGTCATATGGATAAAAATTTTATAGAACCCAACTCATCCGGGGACGATTATAATTTCGTCTAGACTAAAATTTTACAGAGCCTGGCTTGTCCTGGCACGATTATAATTTCGTCTGGACAAAAGTTTTACAAAGCCTAGCTCATCCGGGGATTAAAATAATTTCGTCCGTGATGATCAGGACTTAGAAAAAATTTTCTCCAAAAACTGTTCGTTCCATTACTCTTACAAGGAGATAATAGACCTGATCATCCTGTACGAATTGTATTCGTCCCGTACAATCAGTACAAAATTTTTAAGACTCCTCAAGTGTGTGTGTGTTTATTCACTCAATTACAATCACCCCCTTTCAAACTTAATTCATATAAAAATTATAAGCTTCAAAATACAAGATATCTCATGCTGATTTTGATTTGAAGTCTTCAGTAGTTTGGAGTTTAATTTTCCTGAAATGTTAGTTCACACAAGAGCAAAAATAAATCTTCTAAAAAGTGTTACGAGATAACTACACATAAAATAATAATATTTGGAATCATCAAAACTATACAAGTTTCAAGAATGTAAAACATGCAAATAGTAATTTTCTTAACAATCTCCCCCTTTTTGATGATGGCAAAACAATTATTGTTTGTAGGATTTCAAATTCTAAGAATATCCTAAACTCCCCCTGAATTAATAAACCCATGAAAATAAGGAGTCATTGAATTAGAATTTCATATAAAATAGAATAAAAACACACGGACAAAATACAAAATTTTATATAAAACAAAACAACACAAAACACAACAATATCACAAAAAAAAAATAAAAATGGACGAACGAACTAATGAAACAAACAATTTCTCCCCCTTTTTGACAACAGCAAAAAGTGAAGAAGAAATAAAACTTGAAATGTTAGCAGTAATATGAAATTCATTTGAAAATTTAACCTTGAAAGTGATTGAAAAAAGTTATGCAAATAAAATTAAAACATTAGACAAATCATAAATACAATTTAAGAAGTGATATAACATAGATAATAAAAAGAATTTATCAAAGTCATGAGTCAATTTAGACACTAAGATAGAAAAAATCATTGGACTAAGGATAAATAAAAAATTATACATTTCAAATTTCAATATCAATTATAAATGAACATAAGATCAATTTGAATTAAGAGATTAAAAGAGTTTGGAAAGAAATAACTACCACATGTGGCACTTTGCGCATCTTTTTTACATTTATGGCACATTTTTGTGTATCAATTTTATTTTAGGCTTATTTTGTGCCTCTTTTTCACATTGCGAACCTTTGCGCATTCCTTTTGTTTTTTTTGTACTTTTATACAATTTGCAAGAGTAAATTTGTTCTTTCCAAAAATAATAATCTAAAATTTCAAATCATTCTAAGTGTATAAATAATAATTGATTAGTGAAATATATAAAAAAAAATATCGCAATTGCAATAATAATATTAACAATATGGCTGTCTAAATGAGATACATGAAATTGAAAATTCTAATAATATCAAGTTATAACCAAAACTTAAACTTAGAATAATTAGATTTTCTAATGAATTTAATTTTAACTTACAATTCAGGTTATAGCATAATTAAGATTAAAAAATCTGATGATTTTTATAAAGACTAACAAACATTTCAAAAATAAGTTTAAATCAAAACACAAGAACTAATATTGATACACTTTGAAGATATTACAATGATACATCAGGATATCAATACAAAATAAAATATCTGAAATAAAAGAGAAATACATCAAACTACTAAAAACAAATAATAACTAACACATAAAGTAAAAATAATTACAACACAAACACATAACATCAAGTGTATCTATCACTAAGATGGTCCCTGATCTGGAGGAGGAGGAGGAGGAGCACCACCAAAGAGGTTAAAGTATGTACTCATCATAAGTACATTGGTACTGATGTCATTCATTTGCTCCCTCATAAAACCCATGTCATGTTGATATTGTGCAGCCTGCTGCTGTAGATGAGTCTCAATTTGATCAAAATGAGTCTCTAGTCGATCAAATCTTTGAACCAATTCCTGATAATTTGATTCATTAGCGGGAGTAGGTGCACCTTCTAGCTCTTCCTCTGTATCACTTATGACATAACCTGATTCCTCCTTGAAGATCGCTCTAAATGATCCATCATTGTAGTAGAGCAGTTCTTCATATTCTTGATCAGGATGAAATAAGTTATATTTCTTTTCTAGAACATAGTTAACTAAGTGTCCTAAGGCAATATTCCTCTTTCTTTTCTGTTATGCATGGCCAACTTTAGAAAGCCCATAAAGATAGTCAAGAATAAGTTGGGCTTCATCTATAAGTTTATTGCTCATGATTAAGAAGGTCACCATGGAAAGAAGGGGGGTTATATTGACTCTATCACCAGCTTTTGGAATGATTGAAGTTCTAAGAATATGCTGAATGAGTCATGCATTTCTGACAAGACCTGATACCCTAGCCACATGCTCATTTAAATCATTTCCTCTAATCACCCTATTGATTTCATACCTTTTATATTGATCATTGGTGATTAAGCTATGGGCTCTTAGTCCCCCAGTTCTTAAGTTTAAAAATGCTCCTAATTCATGCTTTTTGATTTCAACTTTTTGTTTGAAAATAAAGGAAGGAATTATAGAGTGGTCAGAATTGAAGGACATGTTGGCAAGAAAGTACTGAAATGTTTCTTTATTGTAGTGGTGGATGAGGGTAAGGATAAAATGAAACTGTGTCGAAGCAAATAAATGCATCACCTGAAAGGTAATTTCATCTTGGTTTAGAATTCTAGAGGGGGTGATTTTGGCTGAAGCAAACGTAGGAAAAGAATCCTCATTTGCTTTAGAAAGAAAGTTCTCGGATGAATTCCTATGAGGTTTCTTTGCTAGAACCTTTTGGCGCTTGATAGAACTTGCCATTTTTAAAAGATCTAGAATATGGAAGGGATTGAAAGTGATGTTAAAAATGTGACTTATTTATCTAAAAAGCTTGCCAATTTATTGAAAACAACATGTTCGTACCAGATGAAAAAATTTTCATCCTTTTCGACATTTTTTTTCACCCCATACGAAAATATTTCATACAGACTATTCAATATGACCAGAATGAAACAGCTTTTCATAATCAATGTGACTTACGAAGCGTCCTTTCATATAGACTTTTGACCAGTCTGATCGTACAGACAAACATGTGTTCGTCCCGGGATGATTAGAACTTATATTGTTTTAATGGCAGTTGAAATCGTCCACTACATCGAACTGACATGTGTTCGTCCAGACGAACCAAAGGATCGTACGTACGAAGTTCGTATTAAAAACTACCTTATCCATTCAATCGCTTCATTCATTCGTCCTGCCGATTGAAAAACAAATCATCCCGTACGATCATAGCGATCGTTCAAACGAAGAGACTATTAAACAATAAAAACTGCATGCAAATAGTTTAAAATCTGACACTTTGACACATTACATAAATCGTCCCGTACGAAATTTTGTTTTTACCGGACGATTGTCACTAATTTTTTTTTTTTATTTTGCACACAAACAAAACTAAAATTCAAAAAACACATCAAAAACACCATGTACAACAATAAAACATAGACTCCAAAAAAAATCACACAAAAATAAGATCAAAAACTCATAACGAACACAAAAACATTAACTAGAAAACAAACATCAATGTTGCAGAAAACATTTTTATTTAAGCATTTAAATCAATCACACCAAGCCTTGTTCTTAATGCATTGAAAGTATCAAAGGCTAAAGGTTTTGTAAAAATGTCTGCAAGTTATATTTTAGTTGTAACATGAATGAGTTCAATTTCTACCTTGGATACATGATCCCTTATGAAATGATGCCTTATGTATATGTGTTTGGTTCTTGAATGTGGAATAGGATTTCTAGAAATGCAAATAGAACTAATGTTATCACAATAAATTGGAATAGTGCCTATAGTCAATCCTAAATAAATCAACTATTGTTTCAACCAAAGTACTTGTGTCACATAACTTCCTAATGCAATGTATTCAGCTTCAGCAGAAGATAGGGCTAAAGAATTTTGTTTCCTACTGGACCAAGAGACTAAAGAATTTTCAATGAATTGAAATGTTCCAGAAGTGCTTTCCTATCCACCCTACAACCTGCAAAGTTAGAATCTGAATAACTAATAATTTCAAATGATGAGCTAAACTTAGGATATTAAATTTCTAAGTTCTGAGTTCCTAAAAGATATCTTAAAATCCTTTTCACTGCTGTTAAATGTGATTCTTTTGGATCTGATTGAAATATAGCACACAAGAAAACACTAAACATGATATCGGATCGGCTAGCAGTAAAGTAAAGTAAAGATCCAATTATCCCTCTAAATTTCTTTTGATCAACAGATTTTTTATTAGGGTTCTTATCCATCTGAATTGAGGAACTCATTAGTGTACTAACAGGTTTAGCATTGTCCATTTCATACTTTTTGAGGATATCCTTAACATACTTTGATTGACTTAGAAATGTACCTTCCTCAATTTGCTTAATGCTAAAGCCTAGAAAGTAACTTAAATCTCCCATTAGACTCATCTCAAATTCACTACTCATTGTTTTAGAAAAATCATCACAAAGATTTTTATTTAAAGATCCAAAAATGATATCATCCACATAAATTTGAACAATGAGTATATCCTTTCCACATTTCTTCAAAAAATGAGTTGTATCCACACTTCCTTTTTCAAAAGATCTTTCAAGTAGGAAGGTGCTCACCTCTCATACCAAGCCCTAGGTGCCTGCTTCAATCCATATAATGCATTTTTCAACTTAAAAACATGATTTGGGTATTTAGAATTTTCAAAACCTGGAGGTTGTTCTACAAAAATATCCTCTTAAATTACCCCATTTAAAAAGACACTTTTGACATCCATTTGATACAATTTAAATCCTCTAAAACAGGCAAAGACTAGCAAAATCCTAATTAGTCTAGCTACAAGGGCAAAAGTTTCCTCAAAATCAATTCCTTTAATCTGATTATACCCCTTAGAAACTAATCTAGCCTTATTTCTAATGACTACTCCTGAGTCATTCATTTTGTTTTTGAATACCCACTTAGTTCTAACCACACTTTGATCCTTTAGCCTTGTAGTTAATTCCTAAACTTTATTTCTTACAAATTGATTCAGCTCTTCTTGCATGGCCAAAATTCAAAATTCATCAAAAAGTGCTTGATCAATATTAGTGGAT
Organism: Dendrobium huoshanense; assembly: GCA_016618105.1. Classification (NCBI taxonomy): domain Eukaryota; kingdom Viridiplantae; phylum Streptophyta; class Magnoliopsida; order Asparagales; family Orchidaceae; genus Dendrobium; species Dendrobium huoshanense. The sequence continues at coordinate 53,913,539 of CM028347.1, read as the reverse complement.
TCTACTGTTGAAATAAAGGCTGAATGATTGACTTCTTTGTTTAATCCACGCCTAATCCTTACATTCTCACTTGGTTCACCTAAAATCAATTCCCTTGGGTGGTTTTTAGAAAATCTCAAATATCTAGGCAAAGGATTTTCTATTTCCAAATTTTCTTCCAAATTCATCTTATCAATCTTTTGAGAGTTAATCTCAATTTCATCTTCTTCAATATTTGGCTCTTTCATATTTCCAGATTCATCAAATATAACATGTGTGGTCTCCTCAATTACCAAAGTTCTTTTATTGAATACTTTATAAGATTTTCCAACATTTGAGTATCCAACAAAAATTCCTTTATCTGATTTTGGATCAATTTTTTTCTAAGGCAGATTTTCCATTGTTATGAATGAACACCTTGCAACCAAAAACATGTAAATGTGACAAATTTGGTGTTCTCCCTTTTAGAAACTCATAGGATGTTTTATTCAATTTAGATCTCACATTCATCCTATTCAGAACATAACATGCAGTACTAACCGCCTCAGCCTAAAAATATTTAGGAAGTGAGTATTCTGCCAACATTGTCTGGGCGGCTTCAATTAATATTCTATTTTTTCTTTCAACAATCCCATTCTGCTGAGGGGTTCTAGGTATAGAAAAGTTATAATTAATTCCTTTCTCCTTAAAAAATTCTTCAAATTTATCATTCTCAAATTCTCCTCCATTATCACTTTGTATAGAAATAGTTTCATACCCTAGTTTTCTTTGAATCCAAGTCAAAATTTTTTTAAATTCCTTAAATGATTCACTCTTATGAAATAGAAATCTAACCTATGTGAATCTTGAGTAATCATCCACAATCACAAATCCGTATACCTTCCCTCCTAGACTCATAGTTCCAACTGGTCCAAAAAGATCAATATGCAAAATCTCCAATGGTTTACTAGTTCTAAGATCCTTATTGGTCTGAAAAGAGGACTTCACTTGCTTTCCTAGTTGACATGCATCACAAAGGTGGTCCTTAGTAAAGTCTAGTTTAGGTATACCTCTCACTAAGTTCTTTTGGGTAATCCTCCTAAGATTTTTCTTTTCTAGAATGACAAAGTCTTCGATGCCAAAGCCACGACTCATCAGATATAATTTTCAAATAAAAAGCAGTAGGAGCTTGAATGCAATTCAAATCTAGCATATAAATATTGTTTACCCTTTTTCCATTCAAAACATCTTTTCCATTTAGGTTTAATATGCAGCTAGTAGGAAAAAATTTTACACAATAATCTTTATGACAAAGCTGACTTATACTTAACAAATTATGCTTTAAGCCTTCAACCAATAACACATTGTCTATGAAAAAATTCTTAAATTTTCCAATCAAACCTGATCCAACCATCTTCTTTGTGGTATTATCTCCAAGTATAACCTTGCCTCCACTCCTGGCTTCCAGCGTTATAAATTGAGTAGCATCTCCAGTCATATGCTTTGAACATCCGCTATCTAGGTACCATATGCTCTCACGAGGTCTTGTGTGAGAGCGACCCTACAAAATTATCAAACGTTAGACCTGGGAACCCAAACAAGTTTGGGTTCACCTTTTAGCAATTTGTAATCAGATGCATGTATGATATGTCTAGGTTTATGCATCTTAGGTCTCCACACCAAATTAGTTTTCATCTTCAAAGTACAGGTGTGAGCTATATGTCCAAACAATTCACAATTATTACATTTTACTTTTGAAAATGGTTTTCTACGTCTTCTAACATTCATCTGTCTTTTCAGGGTTTTCATAAATTTAGGATATAGAATAGGATTAGTAAAATCTTCAAGTTTAGGGGGGTATTTTATTATCCTTTAGAGATTTTATAGTTAGTTTGTAAAATGAATTCATATCTTCCAAAATTTGATTTAAATAATTAATTTTATATAATTTGCTCTCTGATTCATCCTTAAAGTTCTTAAAATCTTTCTCGAGTTCTGTATAGGATGATTTTAAATTCTCATAATTTTTATTCAAGTCATCAAACTCATCAAGTAATTTCATGTGGTTATTATTAATCAAAGCATGATATTTCCTAAGGATTTTATGTTCCTTTTTAAGCTCTTCCAATTCTAAACTAAGGATAGCATACATTTTCTTTTTTTTCCCATATGATTCATGCATGTGTTCAGAAACTTTAAAAAGTTTGTTATAAGTTAAGTCACATACCTCTTCTTGATCTGAATGAAAAAGATTGTCGGCCTCTAAGCATAGATTAGTGATTTCCTCTTCCTTTTCTATTTCTGACGAGTCTGAAGCTGAGTCCACCCAAAAAGCACGTAGGAACTTCTTCTTTCCCTTCTTCACAAATGGTTTATCCTCTACCTTCTCCTTGCTAGGATTGGCTTTGAGTTTTGGGCAATCCGTCTTTATATGTCCAGGTTTCCTACACTCATAGCAAATAATTTCATTTGAAACCTTGGTATTTCTATTAAATTTATCTCTATTCCACTGCTGGCGTCTCTTCTGCTTCCTCTTTAGAAAGATTCTAAATTGTCTAGTCATCAATGTGATGTCGTCTTCATCCTCAGGTTGTGAGTGTTCACTCTCAAACTCTTTCACATTCATGTTATTCTCCCTTCATGGTTCACCTGCATCAACCTTTCTTTGGCTAACTCCTTGCTCGTAAGCTATAAGCAAACTAAGAAGATTATCAATAGAGTAAATGTTTAAATCCTTAGACTCTGTAATTGCAGTAATTTTAGCATCATATGCAGTAGGTAAGCAACGAAGAATCTTATTAACCATTTCAGCATTTGTTAACTCCCTACCCAATGCATGTAAAGAGGTGACTATTTGTGTGAATCTTGTGTACATATCATAAATGGATTCATTAGGTTGCATGCGAAACAATTCATAATCATGTAACAAGATATTAAGTCTAGATTGCTTAACCTCATTAGTCCCCTCATTTGTTATACAAATTCTATCCCATATGTCCTTTCCACTTTTGCAAGTGGAAACCCGCATGTAGTCTTCTGAGTTTAAAGCACAAAAGAACTATTCAAGCATTTGGCGTTTAGTTGTGCTAAGTCACGTTCTTCTATTGTCCAGTCTATAAAAGGTGTTTCAACTCAAACTCCATCAACTAATCTAGTTAGTTTTGTATATCCTTCCTGGACTAAGATCCATATATGATAATCAAGTGACTTTAAAACAGTAGACATACGAGTTTTCCAAAAATCAAAAGGTATATTGTCAAATAGTGGAGGTCTAGGTGTGTTTCAGTTTCCAAATGTAGCCATCTACGTTAATCAAAAAGTAGTCTAAACTTATGATTTTGAAACAAAGCTTTGATACCACTTGTTGAAACTCGTTCACTATGAATTAGGTTGTTAAGCCTAAGCTTATGTCCCACAGCTAACCAAGAGGGGGGATGAATTGGTATTTTAAAAATTAATATCTCTTTTGAGTATTTTAAACCAAAATTAAACTTTAATGAATTTTATAAAAATAGTTTTTCAACCACTGTTTTAAAACAGTAAATCATAAAAATAAAAAAATAGCAAAATAATAATGACATTAGATTTATAGTGGTTCGATAAAAACTAGACCTACATCCACTCTCTGGAGGCACCCTTTGAGTATTGCACTAATACCAATAGTGTCTCTCCTTTTACACCCACAGCAAGGCGGAGAAGCCTTTACAACAAACTCTTTCCACCACTATCCGGTGCGGCAGAGAACCGTCGTCCCTTTACACTATCCCTAGGGTTGGCAGAGAATTGTTTGTCCTTTTACACTCTCCTAGTATGGGCAGAAAACCCTCCGGCTGTTCACACTCTCCTAGTGTGGGCAGAGAACCCTCCGGCTGTTCACACTCTCCTAGTGTGGGCAGAGAACCCTCCGGCTATTCACACTCTCCTAGTGTGGGCTTAGAACCCTTCATCTATTCACACTCTTCAAGTGTCGGCAGAGAACCGGATCTTCTTGACAGATCTTCTCACAAAAAATCTAGAAGGAAGAAAGAAAGAGTGAAGTAATCACAATTCAAAAGCAAAGACTCTTACCTTTAAACTCCAAGTGAAGCCTTCACGCTCCAGTAGCAAGATTCCTTCTTCAAATACTCTCTCACACTCTCTCCTTGACTCTTCTTTCAATAGGCACGAAGATTAATGAGCAAAAAAAATTTGGTGGCAGTCTAAATTGGACTATATATAGAAGAGACAAGAAAAACCGTCCAAAAACTGTAAATTTTTAAGTCAAGACGAAATGGATCATTCCGTACAATCGTGGATCGTCCCGGATGATTTTACTTAAAGTGTCAGAAATGATCTTAATGAATATTGATACAAACTATGTTCATACATGATCATCATCCCGTACGAAATAGGTTCATTCGGACGAACAATTATTTCATAGGTTGGTTCCCAAATAACTACAGGATGTAACCAACTTATTTAAGTCAGTTTCCATCATCCTGGGAAATCCGGACAAATTTTTTATAGAGAGTAACTCGTCCAGGCAAGATTATAAATGTCCTCTGGACAAATATTTTATAGATCCTAACTCATCCGGGGACGATTATAATTTTGTCTGGATGAAAATTTTATAGAGCCTAGTTCATCCTGACATGATTATAATTTCATATGGATTAAAATTTTACAGAGCCTAGCTCGTCTAGGGACAAAAATAATTTTGTTCTGGAGGATTAGGACTTAGAAAAAATTTTCTCCAAAAATTGTTTGTTCCATTGCTCTTACAAAGAGATAACTGATCTGATCGTCCCGTACGATCCGTACAAAATTTTGAAGATCTCCTCAAGTGTGTGTGTGTGTTTAATCTCTCAATTACAATCACTCCCTCTCAAACCTAATTCATAAAAATTACAAGCTTCAAAATACAAGATATCTCATGCTGAATTTGATTTGAAGTCTTTAATAGTTTGGAGTTCAATTTTCCTGAAATGTTAGTATACACAAGAGCAAAAACAAATCTTCCAAAAATATTAGGAGATAACTACACATAAAATAATAATATTTGGAATCATCAAAACTATACAAGTTGCAAGAATGTAAAACATGCAAATAGCAACTCTCTTAATAAATGTCATGTGTCCAGAGAACTTCATCCTGATATGAACAAGATGAATCGTCTGGACTATCATCACAAAGTGAGAATCCAGAGCAAATTGTCCTGGGATGAATTATACACTTAGTCCGGACGATCAATACAAAGTGAGAAATCCAGAGTCCATCATCTTGGAATGAATGGTACACTTCATCTGGATGAACAGTTCAAAGTGAGAATCCAAATCACATCGTCCCGGGACGAATAGGGAAATTCGTCTGGAGGATCAGGACTTAGAAAAATTTTCTCACTTCCTGTTCATTCCATTGCTCTTCTGAGGGGATAACTAACTTGATCATCCCGTACGAACTTGGTTCATCCCATATGATCAGTATAATTTTTTAAAGATCTCCACAAGTGTGTGTGTGTTAAGCTACTCAATTACAATCACAATCTCTCAAACTCAATAGAATGAAAAATATAGACTTCAATTTACAAACTATGATATGATGAATTTGATTTAGAGTCCTCAGTAGTCTAGAGTACGATTATCCTGAAATATTAGTCCACACAAAAGAAAAAATAATTCTTCCAAAAAGTGTTAGGATAATATAATACTTAAAATAATAATATTTGGAATCATCAAAACTATACAAGTTGCAAGAATGTAAAACATGCAAATAGTAACTCTCTTAAGAATTTTATATCGTGTCCCTTTTAGTTCTTGTATGTATAGGGTTGCACACACCACTTAGCTTTGTAGCTCCTAGATTTAAAGACATGAGTGTTATATTTGTGTACTTGCATATGTGATGTGTAAGGGTTAGTGACCTTGATTTAATTCCACATAATTTAGTGACATCCTTAAGGACAAAAATTAAAGATTTGTATAGAAAACTTAGAAATTTGTCGTAATTAGGATGCATGTTCCCTTGACTTGAGACTTTGAACAAATAAACTTAGTAACTTCACCTGTCCTAAGAAATTATTTTATTGATTTTTTAGAAATCATTAAGCCTCCTAATAAATTTATTTAGGATTATCCCTTTAATTGACCCCTTAACCTTATTAAAATTTCTAATAAATCAAGATTAATTCCAAATATTACCCAAATACTTCTAACTGACCTTAACTGAGCCCTTAATCAGTAAAAATTGAAAACCCTTTAATTTAACATTTAAATCAACTTTTATTTAATTTTAAGTGAAAATTGATGCTTAATTAATTTAATTAAATAAAAATAATTAAAAATCCAAAAAAAATCCTTAAACACTTTTTGATCTCTCCTTAGATCATTTAAAATCTTTGGAGGTGATTTCAAGGGGTTTAGAACTTGTTTGGCTTAAAATCCTTAAAAGGACCCCTAATTGAGATATTTAAATAAATCTTTAAAATACCCAAATTTCTAAAATTCATAACTTATTGTAGGAAATTCCAAATTAATAAAAATTAAAAGCTAATGTCTTTAATTAAAATCTAGTATTATTTAAAAATTGTCAAGCCTAAAAAATCTAGTAAAAGTAAAAAAGTCAACAGTTTAGTCAAACTCAGGTTAAAATCAGGTCCAAACTTCTAAAATTCATAACTTTGCATAGAAAACTCCAAATTGAGAGTGCTAGTAGTCTAACAACTTCTATTAAGGTTTAGTATTTATTAGAAATTTGAAACTTACATAATTCTATCTAATTTTAAAAGTTAAGTTTTAACCCCTTATTTAACACATTAAGATAATTCCTAAAGTCCAATAATTCATTAAAATTCTAGAATTTTCAAACTTGAATAATAAAGTTCTCAACCAACTTCTTAAAATTAGTCACAAACTAGAATATTTAATATTAATATATCTTTTAATTTTAACAAACTAAATTAATTTAATCATCCCCGATTACTACTAGGTAACCCAGGCCTACGAGGCGATTAATTTAGCCCTAAGGAAGGTGGCATAAACTTCACGGCCTCGGTGTTAAACAAAGGTAGTGATCACCCAATAATTAAAAGAAATATTAATTAAGCTTTAATACATTAACATTTGAAGTCTAATATAAAATTCTCCTGAGCCTTAATAAATCCAAAATTTTAGATAATTTTAACTAACTACCTAGCTTAGAACCTACCCCAGCCACACAACTTTCTACACACACTTTAGATGGTTTGCTAGGACAACCAACTCTAGATCTAGGTTAGTTTACGTTTCTACCGTGTGCCAAATTTTTCATGATTTTACTGCATGTTGTGGATAAAATTGGCTTGTTGTGTCTGCTTACTTTTACTATACTCTATGGATGATTAATGTATTTGGAAACTAGATTACCCTTATGATAGGAATGATCTGGATGTTAATTGAGTTTTCTGTAGGTGGCTACACTCATGGAAGGCAATAAAAAGGAAGATAAATAAAAATCAATTATAATTTTGCTTGCATAGGTGCTTCAGATACTAAGCCCCCAAGTAATAAAAAGAGCATAACCAGTATGTTTATTTATTTTTCTGCACATATATTGCTGCTTGGGAATATATATATTTTTAACTACTTTGGATAACCATGCAGGAGAGTTTAGAATTATTATTTTCATACAAATGTAATTTATGTAAATTTAAGTGTTATGAAATTGGAGTTTTGAGTTTGGATACCTAGATCTAAAGGTTGGATAACAAATAGAAAAGGACACCCCTTAGGGTAGTAGCACGGTTCTATTTGGAGGTCCAAATTTGGATCACTGCTTCCCTACCCAAAGAGAAAAGATTGGCCTTCCTTTTAAAGAAAGTATCCTCTTATCCATTTTGGTAGCTTATTACGAAGGATCCAAGGGGCCCGAAAAAAAGGAGCCCAAAGCAGAACATGATTGAAGAACTGAAGACAAGAGTATCCCACTCAAAACCACTTACATCTTTACTAGGTTTAGAATCTGGATTGTTGTTAGTGGTGCCCGACCACATTAGTTTCTACACACATTGGTTTATAATAAGCAAGGCAACTTTACCTATGGACATTTATTAATTAATTCATTTATATTTGATGTTTTGATGTGATTGCGTATAAAATTACTTATTCTAGTTTTTTTGGCATTTGTGTGACATTTTTGTTTTTTCCTAAACTTGTGAGACTCATAAGGGTGTAAAAATTTTTATACTCATAATTAAAAAGTTTAAAATTCAGAGTGTTAAATAATATAGAAAGATAATGAATCTAAGGAATTAACCGATGATTGACCCCGGGGTCACATGCATATTTTTGAATTTCTTATCTCCTTATTTTAGATCCTTTCCCGCCCGTGGGTAGAGTTTAGATAGTCTGACCTATGAGGATGTGGTACCAAACCTAGGGAAGCCGAGTCTTCTAAACAATTATTTTTAAGCCTATTTTTTAACTTTTAAGCATACCTGATTTGAAGTTGTCGACTAGCATGCATTACATTAGAAATAAATTAAAAGTGTCAAAATTTTAATTGCATTAGTCCTTTAGCATTTTGCACCCAACATAAGTCAAAGGGGCCAATTAGAAAAATCTCAAGATATCATCCCTAGCTCTCTAAAACTTTAAATAAAACATCCCTATCACTCTTTCATAAAAGACTAGATTCATCCATTTTAAATCGATTAGGTGGTTAGCTGGCTCCCCAATCTAGGCCTAGGTAAGTCCAGATTCATCACTACATTAGTTAGGTTCGGACGACTGTGGTCCAACGTCAAAATTTTATTTAAGATTTGGGGCAAATCTTTAATTATAAGATCCCAGCTTCTATGAATAATAATCCAAAATTTCTAATAAAATGCTCAACTTTGATTAAATCCTCTTTCAATCCAAAAATGTAAAGCCCAACACTAAGTTTAAGTTTGGATAGTTCTGGATGGTTCTAGAATCTTAAAGTGTCCCCTACTTTTCTTCATTTGATTTTATTAATAATTGATCAAATTTGATTCTTTCCCCTTATGTTTTCAAAATTCACCACTTTTTTTGTATCAGTCCTATAAAATGTTTAAAAAAATTTCGCCACGATTTTAATCAAGAGTTTTCATATGAGACTTGGTGTCCCTACGATGTAATTAACTATGAGGGCTTGCGCTCGTAAGAGATTTATAACTTGCATTAATTTTCAAATTTGATTTTCAAAACCCAATTGATATTTCTTTTGGGAAATCTACTTTGAAATGATCGTTATCATCATATTCATATAGTGGCTAACAAACGATACTCTCATTCTCTAGAGAGGTCTATCGTATGTTAGCATCAATCCGAATATGAAATTAATGATCCCCTTTCTCAATTATTGTGATCCAATTTTAGATTGAACCTCATTTTGACCCTCGTGAGTTCATATGCGGTTCTCCTTTAAATCAGGCTACGACAACTAAGAGAAAACTTACAATTCTGATTATAAACACATTAAGAGATTTTATCTCTGCATTTCGAGGAGGTATATCATCACTAATGATCTGTTCGACTTCAAAATTAAAACTTAAACTTAATTTCCCAAAAGAATTCTTCAAAACATAAATTAGTGTTCTTTGGAAAAATTTAATCAATGATGATCGCTATTGCCATGCCCGAATAACTACTAAATAGTGGTATCTTCTCACTTAGGGGGGATAAATTATTTTTTCATAAGGTTTTGGGGCATGAGATCAACGATAATCTTCTTGGAATACCATGATAAGAAATTAGATCGAACTCCATTTTGACCTTTCGAGGTCATATATGGTTTTATCTCGAATCTAGTTATGATATTCAAAGCAGCACTCGTGATGTTAGTTTTGAACCCCGCTTTAAAATTTTATTTTCACTTCTCAGAGTGATATAATTTTTCTAGTGGGATGTTCGATCTCAAAATTTGAGAATAAAATTTGATTTTAAATTTCCAAAGAAAAATAATATTTTTTAAAACCTGTTTTCAAAATTCCACCAACACTCCCCTAGTTAGGGGACATCCTGACATTCACCGTTAATCAAATGGCCCGCCAGCCAAAGGTGGCCGGCGACCATCCATCAGCAACGCCAACAAAATCCAAATTTCATGCGATTGGAAAATTTGAAAATTGAATTACAAAATCTTAGTTTTTCTCACTCTAACAAAGCAATCAGTGCTTTGATTGGTTGGAGAGTCTTTTTTATTAATGTTTTGACCAAATTCATACTCATCTAAATTAGCAGGATGCACAGTACCAGCAAGACATGAGCTGGATTTGAGGATAGTTTAAATCCATAAGCACTAACATAGCTATGATGAATAGCTATTTCTCTATGTTCAACTAGCCCCCTCCTCTAGATAAGGGCCCCTCAGAGTTCTAGATGTACTTCTTATGTATTATATTTGCTAATTCTTTGAGATATGTTGATCTTAGTTATGATTTTAGTGCTTTGTGTACCTATCTTTCTTTAGATTTTATGTTGATGTCATGTTATTTTTGCTACTATGAATTGATATCAATAGTGCTTAAATGTTTTTGATCTTTAAATTGATATCAATAAAAATTGTCTTATTTTGATTAGTTGCTTTAGTTCATTGTTTGAAAAATAAGTTTGCCTATATGATAATCCTGTCTTAATTGATCTAAAAAGTGCTATAAATTAAATTGCAATACAAAAATTAATTTCATTATGAAATCTAATTTTTCAAAATATGTTATGTTAACTTATAACTCGATCATGTTAAGGCTATCAATCTCATGATCTTTTTATGAAAATATAAATTAAATATTATTATTACAATTTTGATCTCTTATTATTATTATTTTTTTTTTTTCAATATAATTCTCTTTGTAATTAGGGAAATTTAATCTTTTTTATATTATTGATTTTGAAAAGATCAATTAAAAAAAGGGTATCAAAAGGAAATGTACAATGTGTATAAAAATTGAATGAATGTGCAATTGTTCTCAAATTGAAAAGAGGTAATAATTTAGCCCAAATACGAAAAGATACACAAGTGTGAAATAAATATTTGAAAATATGCGTAATATCGCCAATGAAACATGTTCTTTCATCTATCAATTAATTTTCAAATTTAAATCAATCTAATGATCAATTATGTTTTATATTAAAAATTAAATTTAACTAATCTTCATTTTGTCACTTTTGTAATAATTCTCATTTTCTAATTGCCTTAACTGTTTCATGATCTTGATCATTTTTTCTTACATATATTATACTATAATTTAAATGTTTTGAATCTTTCTTTTTTTATCTAATGATTTTTAATTTTGTTATTGCAATTATAGTTCAATCTCTTTCAAGATCAATTACTAAAGTTTCTCATATGACTTGTTTCATTTCTACTTTTCATTTTCCCTTTTTATTATTGTCTAAAGGGGGAGTAATATTATTTATTTTTTTTGTTTTTATGTTTTTTTTTATAGTTTTTATGTTTTCCTATTTTTTGTGTCACTTGTAAAATTAAAATTAAAAAATTGTGTTCTTCAAGGAATTCCCTTATATTACATGTTTATTCTTTTAGGAGGAGCTAAGGAGAAATTTAGAGTTTTCAATTTTATTCAAACAATAACTATTTTGCTATCATCAGAAAGGGGGAGATTGTTAAGGTAGTTGCTACTTAAGTTCTTGATTGTTGCAGGGTACGAAATTGTGGGGTCCCTCTTCGCCCCGTTGAAAGTAAAAAAAATTTCTAACTATTTATCTTGGATAAACTTTATTCTTATTAGATGATCATTGTGTATGAAATTATTTCGTACCAATTCATAATAGGTTCGTACGCAATAGTTTTTTAACTGTTCATACGTATGAACATAGTCGTACTGTATGATCGTGAATGCTCAAATTTGAAAATTTTAGTTTTCTGGACGATTTTTTGTGTCTTTGGTATAAAAGTTACACTAAAGCTGACATGAAAAAGTCTTTCCTTCATGATTTTTTAAGGGCAATTAAAAGAGAGAGTGTGAGAGAGTGTTTGAGAAAGATTTCTTACAAGTGGAGTGTGAAGGGTTCACAAGGTTACTCAAAAGGTAAGGATGTATTTGTGATTTTGGTTGTCACTCTTCTTTTTGTCTTTCTAGTTGCTCGAGAGAAGATTTTTGAAGAAGATCTAGTACTCTGTCAACACTTGGAAGGTGTGAAAAGATGACGGTAGTCTGCCAACACTTGGAGAAGTGTGAAAGGATGATTGTTCTCTACTGACACTTAGAGAGTGTAAAAGGATGACGGTTCTCTATCGCATCGGGGATTTGTGGAAAAGAGTTTTGTAAAGGTGTCCCCACCTTTCTATGGGAATAAAAGGAGAGACACTTTTGTAATAGTGCAATGCCTGAAGATGGAGTCTTCAAGGAGTGGATGTAGGTCTTGTTTGACCTAATCACTATAAATCTTTGTGTCTTTTAATTTCCGCATTTTATTTTTTGCAAGTTATTTCTTGTGGTTGAAAAGTTTATTTTTAGAACTTAAAATTTAACTTGCTTTAAAATTCAATCAGTTTTCTAAAAATCTAAGAGAACTTTTTAAATTATCAATTCACCTCCCTCTTGGTTAGCCTTGGGAAAATAACTTAGGTTTAACAACCTATTCAAGAATCAATAACTACATTATAATTTATTTTTTTCATTAAAAGTAAAGTTGAAGAGTCTTATCTGTATGATTTGAGAGTTATCTTTGAATGGCTCTACATTGCTATAATTTCTAAGGAATCCCTTGAAGTGTATCTCTCATGTCAACTTAGCAAAATTTTTGGGTTTCAAAGTTAGGCATCATGGCATTGAAATTGATAATACTAAGATAAAGGCCATCTTAGACATTACACCTCCCAAAAGCATGACTTAATAAAGATACCTTCAGGGAAGGTTGGGGTATCTAAGGCATTTTATTTCAAATCAATCTAGAAGATGTCCCCCTTTTTTTATTTTGGCTAAGAAAAACTCAAACTTCATCTGGGATCAAAAATGCTAAATACCTTACCAAACCTCTAGTTTTAGTGGCCCTAATTCCTAGGAAACCATTGATTTTATACACGATCACTTTGGATTAGTCACTTGGTACTTTATTGATATAAGTTGATGAAGATGGTAAAGAAAAAAGTAGTGCACTATTTTAGTCAGTGTCTCATTCTAATATAAATCAAGTATCCATTCATTGAGAAGTATAATCGTGCTTTAGTTTTTGTTGTCCAAAATTTAAGACATTATGTGCTTTCCATCAGGCAAATTTAATTTCACTTGTAAACCCATTATAATATCTTATGATCTGACAACATTGTCAAGACACTTTGCATGGTGGTTTATGATATTGCTTTAGTTTGATATTACATTCATTCCGTGGCATATTGTGAAATGATAGGTCATTGTTGATTTCCATACAACACACCCACTTCTAATAGAGTCTCCCCTTAATGATGATTTGCTTGAAGAGAAAATCAAGAGTTTAGAGGAATTTGATAGTCATATTTGTGAATTATATTTTTATGGAGTTGTATATTCTAAAAAAAGATGCGGCAAAAAAATCTACTCTTCTTAATAAAGCTGGTGTTAGCCTTATTTTTATAACACTAGAAAATGAATGATACATTTTTTTGATCATTTATCAGATCCTTGCAAGAATAATGATGTTTAATTTGAGGCTTTATAACTAGTTTGAAACTTGCAATATTGATGTAGAAAAAAAAAAAAAATTCTTTATAGATTCTCGGTTGGTTATCAACTAGATTATGGGAATCTATAAAGTTTTAAATTTAATACTCCTAAAATATCATCAATTCACAATACACCTTCTTGAGCAGATTGTTGTTGTTAGTTTGTGTAGAATTACTAATCAGAGTAATTCCATGGTAGATGTCTTAGTAAATCTTGCAAAGGGGTTTTTGTGATTAAAAAAGGACTTGATTCCTGCAGAGGTTCAAAACTGATAGGTTTTGGCCCCTATAGATTTAGAATATATTAAAAAGAAATCATATAAAGACTTTTATACCTCTATCACCAATAATATAGAAAGTGATTGGAGGCAACCTTTCCTTGAATATCTCTCAGTAGGTAAACTCCTAAAACAAAAATAATTTACTAATCAAATTAAAAAGTCTGCTCTATCTTATGAACTCATAAATTCTCTTTAAAGCATTGTTACAATGATAGAATGTGGATACATTTCTTAGGCAAATGTGAAGCCCTTAAGATCAAGAATGAGGAACAAGCCATATTGTGTGGTTCTTACCAATCTGGTCCCAAAATAAAAATAAAAATCAAAAGACTTTAAAATTATTGTCCTTCAATACTTATCAATTTTTTAAATGTTACAAGACATTATTATTAATTCCAAGTGCTTGGTGTCTTTTTACATCAGCCACCTAATATATTACATCCCATTATAGCGTTATAACCCTTCAAAAGTTAGGGCATGGTTATTATCAGGCCTATTTATCCTCCATCTTTGAAGGGTCAATGCTTCATTGTAGCCGTGATAGATTACATTTCTAAATGGGTAAAAATAATTCCCCTACGTAAAATAAGATCACACCATGTTACAAAATTCTATTGTGACCATATCAGATATCAAATTGGTGTACCCTGAAGAATATTATTTGGTAATGAGTCTACATTTAAGTAAACGAAAATAAATTTTTTTGCTAGGCATCATGGTATTGATTAGAGATTATTAGTAATCTATTACCCTTAGGCTAATGGGTTATCTGGGGCCTTCAAGAAAACATTTATGTAAATTATAAAGAAAATTTGAGAAGGAAATAAGCATGCATGGGATGAAGGATTAGTGGAAGCTATGTGGGACTATCAAACCACTTATTGAACACTAACCAATCCACTGCATTTGCTTTAGTCTATCCTTTGAGGGGCAAATCTTTTATTAAGAAATGTTGTGCAAAATTAAATTATAGTTGAACATAATGTTTGAATCTGATTAGGAAAACGTAAAGGACTTTAAGAAAGTGATTTATAAGTACAGTAGAATTTAGAATTAAACAAGTTACAGATGGTTTAAGATAGTGACAAGATAGATCACCCTATAAATCTCCAAGTAAGAGACTCTATTTTGGTTTTTTAGAGACCTATTTTAGCTCATCGCTAGATCTAGAAAATTATTGAGCAAATGTGGGAGGAACCATTCCTAAAAAAGAAAGTCTACAAGGTAGGTTCCTATTATCTTATTGATTATAAAGGTAACCACCATATGCTTCATTTTAATGGGCGGTTCCTCCATAAATATTATATTTGATGTAAACATTATTTCCAACTCAATAAAATCTCTTCAAGTTTGAAATCCTCAAATTCATTGTTTTAAATGCAAATATAAAGTAAAATCAAAATAAATCATCATCTTAATAAAAATAAAAATTAGTTTCGTTAGATTCTACTAAATTACTAGAAGTTTAGGTAGACTATCTCATTGACCTGTTCCCCTATCTAGAAGTGAGTCCCCATGTTTACTTTATAGGGTAGTATTTTAAAACCTAATTCTTGATTTAATTGGAGTAGGTGTGAATCCCTGTGCTTCTTATTTCCTAGTATATAATCAAACTAGTGGGGGATTTCAGCCTACTTGGCCCCATTATAATTTAGTTGCCTACTGGTGTTATAAATATGGCCCCAAGTCTTAGACTTTAATGATAACAAGCATTAGTGGGTTTCTAACTATGCTATCTCTTGCTATTTCTATTATTTCATATCTATTTTTTTATCCTCTAATATTTCAAGTTTACTATACCTAGTGAAAAATTGATCGGCTAAAGGCTAGGTAGAATAGGGCTAAGTGTCTAGAAGAGTATGTAATTTAACTTTTTTTCTCTATATTTCTTGAGTTAAATTATGTATTTGGTGGATACTAAACTTAGTGACCATGAACACACACACACACACACACTAAAAGGAGTGAGGTTGTGAGAAAATTTGATATATAATTATTTGAACTGATCATATTGTACAATATGCTAATTAAAAAATCATTAAATTGGCTAATTGTGACTATTAAAGTAAGTTGAACTCATTATACTATACGATCTAGATCGGACAAGATGATTAATTGAAATCAAGGTCATAGCCACCAATTACAATTTAGGCAATATTATGAAATACAAAATTTATATTAATCATACTATATGATAGGTATTATACTAGATGATATAAATAAATATTACCTAAATTAATCTTATAATTAGGAAAATAATTTATGTTAATTTTTCCAATCAAATTATACTTGATGATTTTAGATAATCATACTGTATGACCTATTATAAATCTTGACCAAAGTAATGCAATTTTGATGATTACAAATATTATTGGATTTCTTACTGTGTTAGATCTTATTAATTGTTATTATTATATCTTTATTTTTTCTTATGCACTTATATTTCAGGTCCACAGTACACTTGCAAGTTTAATCAACTTAAGATTGGATATACTAGGGTTAAGTATGTTGTGAAAAGTTTTTATTTAAAATTCTTATTATTTTCTTTACTTTTCTTGAGTAAAATCATGTATTTGGTGAACACTAAGCTAGATAACCACACACACATGCATCAATGGAGCGAGTTAGTGACAATATCAGAAGTTAGATTTTTTAAACTAATTATTCTATATAATCTATATTGTACTGTATGATCATCTAATTAGAAAATAGTAAAATAGCTATTTATGATAATCAATGTAAGATGAACTAATTATACAATATGATGTATTTCGTACAGGATGATTAATTGAAATCAGGATCCCAATCGCTAATCATAATTTAGGTAATATTTTAAAATTCTTATTTTATACTCATTGTACTATATGGTCAGTATCATACCATATGATGTAATTCAATCTTTCCTAAATTAATCTTGTGATAAGAAAATTTATTTGGAATAATTGTTCTATCTAGATCATAAATGATAATTTGACCAATTACACTGTACAACCTAATTTTTGGTTTTGACGCTAATTTAATTGTTGCCAATTGAACTGGATGATAATCCAAGTCATTTTCACTTATCACATTGAACGATACTCTAAATCTTTTTAGATGATCTACTCTAAAACATCTTGCACGATCAGCTCAATTCTTTGAACTGATCATACATAACATATCTCTTTATATAATACTAGTAAAGGTACTTTGAACCAGTCATAATGCATAATCCAAAATCATATTGTTCTACCAATATTGTCAGAATTGAATTTAGGGCTATGTCTGAGGCCTTATATTTAATCTCTCTCTCTGAATTGTTTCAAGTCTTTTGCTACAGAGCATTCGAAAAGTGCTCTGATACCACTTGAAAGTTTGTTAGGGATGTTAAGCTCTTATAAACTAGCCCAAGGCTAACCAAGAGGAGGGGGGGGGGGGGGTGAATTGGTTTTTTAAAAAATCTTTCACAATCAAAACATAAAACTCAAACCACAATTCAACACAAAGAAAAGTGCAAAAATTAAATGCAGAGAAAGTAGTAGTAAAAGAAAATAGAGATTTATAGTGGTTTGGTCAACTCGACCTACATCTGCTCCCTAGAGGCGCCCTATGAATATTTCACTAAACTTAGTGTCTCTCCTTTTACTCCCACAGCAAGGCGGAGAAGCCTTTACAAAGCCTCCTTTTCATCGACATCGATAAGGCAGAGAACCCGATTCCTTTTGCTTCCTTTTGAAGTAGGAAGAGAACCTTGATCGATTACTGAAGTAGACCTTCCTTGAACCCACAAGGATAAGGGAAAACGATCGGAGAAGACGACTTGGAACCTTTCTTGGAGCAACCTTTGTGAAACCCCTCACAAACTCCCCCTCACAAGTTCCCCTCTCTCTCTCTCTCCCCCTCTACTCTAAGCTCTCTCAGGTCAAGAAAACAACAAAAGATACCCTCATGTATGATATAAGAGAGCTTATATAGAAGAGCTTTGGAATAACTCTTAATTGTAACAAATCGACATTATTATCCAGGACGATCTGGAGATCGTCCTGTACGATCAGTGCAATTATAGCTCAATCAGCCAGGACGATCTAGGATAATTAGAAGAAATTTATTCATATCATCCAAGATGATATAATATCATCTTGTACATTTAGTTCAAATCGTTGAATATCATCCAGATAGTCGCACTAAAAGGATGTCTGGATGACTGAAAAATAGCTTGATTGTCCAGGATGATCTCACGATTATTTCGAATGATTAGTTCAAATACATGAAAATCCCCCATAACATTGCACTGAATAGAGGCTGTCCGATATATGATCATCCAAGAACAACTACGGTTTTTGAACTGATTGTCCCAAATGATCCTGTAATCGTCTAGGCCGATGTGATTGTATCAATCAAGTCTTAATTGCTTTCTTTTAATTATCAAATTTATTTAGGCATAATTATGTTGCATCATCCAGGATGATGTCCAAAAATAAATAATACCTAAATACCTATGGTGGTTGATTCTTTCTGATTTTAGTATATCATCTCGAATGATAAAAATATTATCTAGGATGATGAGCTTAATGATGGCTTCCTTAATTAGGATGCCCTAATTAGGGTTTCTATTTTTAGCTGATCATCTAGGATGATATTTGGATCATTCTGGATGATGTCCTCAAAATAGAGAACTCTAAATCAGATAGAAAAAATTCTGCCAAGTGTGTGTGTGCAAGGTTACTTAGCATTAGGAACCACATCATTTACAATATACTCTAGAAAGGAAAAATTTTATAAATTGACTTAGACCTAGTCTACCTAATCTTGAGCTTATTCAAATTGCAGTCTTGATCTTATGGACCTGAAAGTTAGTAGGCAAGGCAATCGTGGAAAAATAGAAGTATTTGCTATTATCAAAATTCTATTTCTGAAATTTGATAAGTAAAAATCTCCCCCTTTTTTATGATGGAAAACACAAAAATGAATTAAAGTAGTTCAAAGCAGTTTTAAAGGAAATAAGTAAGGAAACAAACACTGTTGCAATAGTTAAATTAGTTAATATAAACATAAAAAACTAGAATAATAATAAAAAAATAAAACAGTACAAACTAGTACAACTACTCCCCCTTTTGACAACACAAAAAGGAGGAGAGAAAAATTAAAAAAATTGTAAAAAAAAGACTAAAACAAGGAAAAATTATATCATAAAAACACACTAAAAGAAAGATGGGTCCTGGTCATCCGAAGGAGGATGTGGTGATGGTGGCTGCTGAAAGTAGTTAGACATAGCGGTGATGGTGGTACATGAACAAGTGGGGGAGCCTCCTCCTCCTCAGCTCCCTCAGCATCCTCATGCCTCGGGTGGAGATGAGTACTGTGAAGAATATGGAAGAAGTTGTTGGAGTAGAAGGCAGGTTAGAAATTTAGAGGAGCAGGATATTAAATGTTATATTTTGATTCTAAGACATAGGTAATGATATGTTTTAGGGATAGATTTGGCTTCCTACTATGTCCTGGGTCATGAATAGTGGTCATATGCTCAATGTAATGAAAAATTAAATCAATAGATTTGAATTTGCGATGAGCTAAAATATAAAAGGTGGTGATCGAAAGAAGAGGAATGATATGGATGCCATCACCAGCTTTTGAAAGTATTGATGTGCGAATAACATGCTGGACAGTCCTAACATCTTTTAGCAAGCTACTAGTCTCTCAAATGTGAAAGTGAGCATTGGAATTTCAAAGAAGGTGGTTGGCTGGAGCCCAGTCATAATCAAGGTTAGAACACAGGGTGTGGAGTTTTTCATATATGGTGGAGGTGTAAAAGTTCTTGATAATCCTGATATGTGACTTTGATAAGATGTCGATTCACATAAGATCTAAGAGAAGTAAAGGCATAATTTATGCGGTGACTAGCAAAAAATTCAAAAAGAAGCTCGGCGTTGAAAGTTACAGTAAGAGTAAAGAGAAAATATAAGGAGGAGTGAGCAAACTGATCAAGTATTGGATATGAGAGAATGCTTGGATTAACGGATTAAGAGATAATAATTATGGCCATCTTGTATCTTTGGTAGGCAGCTTGATCGTCTGCCTCAGGGAAGCGAGGGTCAAGAATCGCCCTCGAGGAACTCCCAGAAGGATGGCGAGATCACTTTCCTCATGCCATGATCAAGAACAACAATGCAGTAGGAAGTATAAGGCTGGTAGAAGAAGAGGGTGTGAGAAAAAATAGATGGAGCCCTCAAAATTTAAAGAATTGGCCGGATCATCTAGGATGATCCGGGCAATAATTACGTATGGGATTATTAGTCAAAAAGGCGGTAATACCGTCCAGGATGATTAGATATCATCCAGGATGATAAGACACAGGCGATCATCCTGAGGCGATAATCCGGATGACCATTGAAAGGAATATCATCCAGGACGATTAGGTGGATCGTCCAGGATGACCTAATCATCCTGGACGATGAATAATAATGGATCGTACTGGTCAAATTTAAAATGTTTAAACGCACAGCCATGTGGATCATCCAGGACGAACAGGTGGATCGTCTGGGACGATCACCAATAGTGGATCGTACTAGCTGATTTTAAGGCTTTTAAACATATTTCCACATGTATCGTCTAGGATGAATAGGTGGATCGTATGCGATGATTTACAAAAATTGAGCAAAGAGTAAGAGAATCATTCAGGAGGAAAAAGGATCGGCCAGAATGATCACATATGATTGAAGCAGATGGCGATCAAATCGTTCAGGACGATAATGCAGCGTCCAGGATGATAAAAAGTAGAAGGATCAGAACAACCAGTAGATGGAATTTTAGAAGTGAATTGAATCGATCATCCTGGATGATAGTAATATCATCCGGGACAATGTGAAGAAAAAAATTTAAAATAGAGGATGGATGGAGAAGACCAAAGAAGGCCCAAAAATAATAAAATCAACTAAAAAAGATAAAAATAAATATGAAAAAACATAAAAATGAACAACAAATAAATGGTTTTTTTATCAAAGCATGAATATGATAAATTTTTCATGTGATTGAATTAAAAATTTATAATAATCAATGAGTTCACATCATCAAAATATGAAAAATGGTAGAATAATTGATCCTATTAGCGCTACCTTGGATTTCTTCAGGGTAAACCGTCTTTTGAAAATAAAGATCTAAATCAAAAAAGTAATTGGATAAGTAATAATATTTTTTTAATACTTGGTTCTAGAAAAATATTTTATAGAATAATATATCAAAGTAATTAATCACGATCATTAATTTAAAAATCAAGCCTTTGAAAAATATCAAGTGACACATGAATTTTTCTAAGGTTTAAGAAATTTGAAAAGGGAAGAAGCTTGCTTTTGATGGGCTTATTTTATGCCTCTTGTCAATTTGATTGGCGCTCTTTGCACATCTTTTGATTTTTGTATATATATATTTTTTCAATTTGGCGTCATTATGCATCTTTTGATTTTGACATCATTGGCCAATTTTTTTTTCATTTAATTTTGCAAGATAGATCCCTTTTTCAAAATTCTTAAATACTCTTAGTTATGATTATATCTTCCAAATATTAGAGAAGAAAAACCCACTCTCTATTATAAGAAAGAATGAATCACAAAAAAAAATCAAAAGTCATATAATAAATACAATGACAAAATTACAAAAACCTTAAGGTAATGTAAAGACTTTGAACATTATATATATAAGATAGATTACTGTAGCAAGATTGAAAAGTTGTTAATTGCAAAGTCCAGTTGTTGATTTGAGATAGACTTTTATTTAAAAAAGAAAATTACACCACTAAAAGAAGTTAAAGGAAAGGAAACAATCAACGATGTTTTCTCCTTTAACCGATTTTAGAGATGTCAATCTTTGACTTACAACTTTCCAAAAACAAAAATAAGGTATAAGATATCAATTCCGTAATGATTAGAAAGGAGAAATTAAAGCATACAAAAAAAATAAAGCAAAAACATAACTAATAAAAAAACTATAAAAATAAAATAACAGAAGTAAACAAAAAACAATAGATAACATATCAAAAACTAGTAGGAATCAAGTTCATGCATTTTTGTCAATCACACCAAATCTGATCCTTAAAGTGCTGAAAGTGTTGAAGGCCAGTAGTTTAGTAAAGATATCAGCCAGTTGATTTTCAGTTGTCATATGGTATAACTCAATATCTCCCTTGGTCACATGGTCTTTAATAAAGTGGTGCCTTATATCAATGTGCTTAGTCCTTAAATGTTTGATAGGATTCTTAGAAATGTAAATGGCACTAGTGTTATTACAAAGGATTGAGATTGTTCCTACAAGTAATCCTAAATCCAGAATTTGCTGTTTCAGCCAAAGGACTTGGGCCACACAACTCCCTAAGGCAATGTACTCAGCTTCAATAGTAGAAAGTGGAGCAGAATTTTGTTTTCAACTAAATCAAGAGACTAAAGAATGTCCTATGAATTGATAAGTTCTAGAAGTGCTCTATCTATCCACCCAACATCCTACAAAATCAGAATCAGAATATCCAATGATCTCAAAAGAAGTATTGTGCCTAGGGTATCAAGTTTCTAAGTTTTGGGCCCCTAAAAGATATCTAAGAATTCTCTTAACTGCAGTTATGTGAGATTTCTTAGGAATAGCTTGAAATCTAGTACAGAGACAAACATTAAATATTATGTCAGGTCGGCTAGCAATCCGGTAAAGTAGAGATCCAATCATCCCTCTGTACTCTATTTTGATAAATAGACTTTTTCATTTAGGTCCTTATCCAACTGAACACTGGAGGTCATGGGAGGATTAATTGGATTCTCTTTAGCCCTTTCATACTTCTTCAAAATATCCTTTATATAGTTTGATTAATTTAGAATAGTTCCATCATCCAATTGTCTTATGCTAAATCCCAAAAAGTAGGACAACTCTCCCATCATACACATCTCAAACTCCCTACTCATTATTTTAGAAAAATTATCACATAGCCTCTTATGAGAATATCTAAAAAGTATATCATCGACATAGATCTTAATAATGAGTAAATCATCTCCTTCTTTCCTCAAAAAAAGGGTGGTGTCTACGCTCCCTTTAACAAACTCCATCTCTAGTAAGAATATGCTAAACCTCTCATACCAAGCTCTGGGTGTGGACTTTAATCCATTTAAGGCCTTTTTTAATTTGAAAACATGATTTGGAAAATGGGAACTCTCAAAACCTGGAAGTTGTTCTACAAACACATCCTCTTTTATTATCCCATTTAAAAAGGCACTTTTAACGTCCATTTGGAACTGCTTAAATCCCTTATAACAGGAAAGGCTAATAGCACTCTAATTGCTTCCAATCTAACTACAGGGGCAAAAGTCTCCTCAAAGTCTATCCATTCTATTTGGTTATACCCCTTAGCCACCAATCTTGTCTTATTCATAACCACCACACCAGAATCATTCACCTTATTCTTAAAGACCCATTTGGTTCCAACTGCACTTTGTCCCTTAGGTCTTTCTATAAGCTCCCAAACATCATTCATAACAATTGGTTTAACTCCTCCTGCATGGCTAAGATCTAAAACTCATCAGAAAGGGCTTGATTGATGTTGGTGGGTTCAATCATTGAGATAATGGCAGAGTGGTTCACTTCCTTCATAAGTCCATGCCTAGTACTAACACCTTCAGAAGGGTCTCCTAAGATCAGATCTTTACGGTGACTCGAAGAGTATCTCCAATATCTAGGCAAGATGTATGTAGGTTCAACCCTTTTCTCTATATCTATATTTTGTATTTCTTGGGTAATCTCACCTACTCCTTTAGTGTTTTGGGGCTCTACCATTTTCTCCAAATTTTAACTCTAGTGGTAATATCTCCAACATCATCTTCATCCTCAACTCTAGACTTTTTAGAATCAGATTCATCAAACACTACATGAGTAGTCTCCTCCACCACCAATGTTCTCTTGTTAAACACCCTAAAAGACTTCCCAATACTAGAATATCCTAAGCACACTCAATCAGATTTTGGGTCAAATTTTTTTAAGTGAGACTTCTCATTGTTATGAATAAAAACCTTACAACTAAATACATGGAGGTGGGAAAAATTAGGTGTCTTACGTTTAAGGATCTCATAGGGTGTCTTATCAAGTTTGGCTCTAACATTCACCCTATTCAACACATAATAAGCTGTGTTTACTATTTCAGCCCAAAAATACTTTAGAAGTGAATACTCAATAAGCATGGCTCTAGTGGCTTCAACTAAGCTCCAATTCTTCTTTTTATCTACCCCATTCTGCTGAGGGGTCCTAGGAGGTGATAATTTATGGGTAATCCCCTTATCCTCATAAAAGTCTCCAAATCTCTCATTTTCAAACTCTTCCCCATGGTCACTATGGATGGTCAAGATCTCACAATCTAGCTTTTTTTGAATCCAATTAAAGAAGGCTCTAAACTCAATAAAATACTCACTCTTATGTGACATAAATGTAATCCAAGTAAATCTCGAGTAATCATTTACAATCAAAAAATATAGACTTTCCATCTTAAGCTGGCAGTGCTAATCGGTCCAAATTAATCCATGTGAAGGACTTCTAAAGGTCTAGAGGTGATAATATCTTTAATAGAGTGAAAAGTGGAATGGACTAGCTGTCCTAAATGGAAAGCATTACAAAGGTGTTTGAAAACTTAAGCTTGGGGACACCTCTAACTAGGTATTTCTGGGTCACTCTCCTAAGGGTTTTCATGCTGGTATGACATAACCTCTTATGCCACAACCATGAATCATCAGCAATAGTTTTTGAGCAAATTGAAGCAGCATATTCAATATTATTTAAATCAAGCATGTAAACATTGTTGATCCACTTTCCCTGCAAAATAATATTATTATTTAAGCTTATGATGCAAGTATTTGCCATAACTTTTATGATGAAGTCCTTATCATAAAGCTGATTGATGCTAAGCAAGTTGTGTTTCAGTCCATCTACAAGCAAAACATTTTCAATCAAAAGGTTATTGGAGTTTCCAATTATATATGCGCCAACCACTTTCCTGGTGGTGTTATCTCAAAGAGTAACCTTGGCTCCAGCCCTGGCCTCAGGTGAAATGAATTGATTAGCATCTCCTATCATGTGTCATGAGCATTCACTATCCAGGTATTACATGCCTTCATGAGGATTTTTATTAGAGCAGGCCTGCAAAAACTTCAAACATCAAATTTAAGAACCCAAACATATTTGGGTCCCTTCTTATGGAAAGTAGTATGCAATGCATGTGTGTTATGCTATGAATCAAGCAATTTGAGTCTCCACACCCAATGTGTACTACGGTGAATGGTGCAGGTGTGTGCTATGTGTGCTAACATGCCACATGAAAAACATCTAACTCCAGAAAAAGGATGTACTAATCTTTTCATGTGGCGTTGCTCCTTTTTTTTATGTGATGCATACAATGAAGGTTTTTTATTTTCAAAAGCTTTTAGATTTTCTAATTTTGTAAAGTCCTTGTCTAACTCAGCATGGGATGACTTCAAGGAATCATGTGCATCGGATAATTCAGTATGCTTTTTATTTAATGCATCAAACTCATCAAGTAATGAGATGTGATTTCTATTAATTGTAAACTAATCTTTAAGAAGAATTTCATGTTTTTTTTGTAAATTAAAAAACTCTAGTTTTAAACTAGCTCAAGATCTCTTAAGTTTCTTATATGATGCATGAATTTATTCAAAAACTCCAAGTAGTTGATCATAGGTTAGTTCACATACCACTTCTTGGTCACTTTAACCAAGATGATCATCTGCCATCAAGCACAAGTTTATTGTCTCCTCTTCAGCTTCAGTCACAGAGAAGTCTGATGCAAAATTCGCGAAGAATGTCTTTTGGAACCACTTATTGTTCTTTTTGAACCTGGGTTTCTCCTCACCATTCTCCTTGCATGGGTGAGACTTAAGTGTAGGATAATCAGCTTTAACGTGTAATGGCTTCTTGCATTCAAAACTTATCATATCGTTAGAATTCATAAAATTTTTGTTTCCCTTACATTCATTCCATTTTTTTTAGTTCTTTTTGCTTCTTTCTTAGAAGGCTTTTTAATTGCCTTATGATTAAGGCAATATCATCGCTTTCAGACCCAGAAGAATCAGTGTTTGTGTTGTTGTCCTTCAATACCAAAATTTCTTTGATTCACCCCTTTCTCGTAAGCAATGAGTGATCCAAGTAATTTATTAATCGAATAAGTATTTAAATCTTTAGATTCAATAATTACAGAAATCTTTGCATCAAAAAAGGAACGCAAACATCTTAATATTTTATTCACTTTTTCATAGTTAGTGAGTTCACTTCCTAAAACATGCAAAGAGGTAATAATTTGAGTAAACCTTGTATATCTTTCAGAAATTGATTCAGAAGGTTTCATATAAAAAGTTCATAATCATGCAACAAATTATTCAATCAAGATTGCTTAACTTCATTAGTTCCTTCATAAGTTATACTTAATTTATCCCAAATCTCTTTACTAGTAGTGCAAGTTGAAACACGCATGTAATCTTAAAATTTTAAAGCACATAAAAAATAGTTCAAACATTTTGCATTAAGTTATGCTAAATTCCTATCATCAAGAGTCCATTCAGTAAAAGAAAGTGGAATAGTAACACCACTAAGTTTACATGTTGGAGGTGTATTACCATCCTTAAAAAGCATCCATATGCAATAGTCAATCAATTGGAAAAACTAAGACATGCAAGTTTTCCAAAAATCAAAAGGAATATTATCAAAGAAAGGTGGTCAGGTAATATAATAACCTTCTGCAGTATTACGATTATCGGAGTTAGCCATAGATCAAAATTCAAAAAGTTTTCAAACTTGTTTTATGAATCCCGCTCTAATACCACTTGAAAGTGCTCTTATAACACTTGAAAGTTTATTAGGGATGCTAAGCCCATATGAACTAGCCAAAGGCTAATTAAGAGGGGGGGGGGGGGGGACAGTGAATTTGTATTTTAAAAAATCTTTCACAATCAAAACTCAAAACTCAAACCACAATTCACCACAAAGAAAAGTGCATAAATTAAGTATAGAAAAAGTAGTAATAAAAGAACATAGAGATTTATAGTGGTTTGATCAACTCGTCTTACGTCCACTCCATAGAGGGGCCCATCGGGCATTACACTAAACTCAGTGTCTCTCATTATTCTCCCACAGCAAGGCGGAGAAGCCTTTACAAAACCTCTATTCCACTGACATCGGTAAGGTAGAGAACCCAACTCCTTTTTCTTCATTTTAAAGCAGGCAGAGAACCTTGATCGATTGCAGAAGTAGACCTCCCTTTAACCCCCAAGGACAAGGGACAATGATTGGAGAAGACAACTTGGAACCTTGCTTGTAAAAATGAAACCCCTCACAAGTTCCTCTCTCTCTCCTCTAGGCTCTCTAAGGTCAAGGCAGCAGCAAAAGATACCCTCATGGGGGATATAAGAGAGCTTATATAGAAGAGCTTCAAAATAGCTCTTAATTGCCACAAACCGACATTATCATCCAAGATGATCTTGAGATTGTCATGTACGATCAGTGCAATTTTAGCTTAATCAATCAGGATGATCTGGGACGATCAGAAGAAATTTATTCATATCATCCTGTAAGATCAGTTCAATTCATTTAATATTATCTAGATAATCGCACTAAAAGGATGTCTCAAAGATTAAAAATAGCTTAATCTTCCCGAACAAACTCACGATCATCCCGGACGATTTGTTCAAACCCGTTAAAATTATTTAGAACATTGCCCTGAATAAAGGCTGTCTGATATGTGATCGTCCAAGAACAACTAAGGTTTTTGAATTGATCATCTTGGACGATCCTGCAATCATCTAGGCCGATGTGATCATATCAATCAAGACTTAATTGCTTTCCTTAATTATCAAATTAATTTAGGCATAATTGTGTTGCATCATCAAGGATGATGTCCTAGACAATATCCAAAAATAAATAATATCTAAATAGATCTGGTAGCTGATTCTTTTTTATTTGAGCATATAGTCCCGGTCGATAAAAATATCATCCAGGACAATGAGCTTAATGATGACTGCCTTAACAAGGATTCCCTAATTAGGGTTTATATTTTTATCTGGTTTTCGAGGATGATATTTGGATTGTCCTGGACGATGACCTCAAAATAGAGAACTATAAATCAGATGGAAAAAATTTACCCAAGTATGTGTTTACAAGGTTACTTAGCATCATGAACCACATCATTTATAATAGACTCAAGAAAGAGAAAATTTTACAAATTGACTCAGACCTGTCTAGCCAATCTTGAGCTGGTTTAAATTGTAGTCTTGATCTTGTGAACCAAAAAAGTTAGTAGGCAAGGCAGTCATGAAAAAACAAAAGTGTTTACTATGATCAAAATTCTATTTATGACATCAGATACTCAACACATTCTTGAGGAGTCTTTTTGTTTGGTCATATTGTTGGCATTGATAAATGGTCATCATCCTTTTCTCCTTCTTCAATAAATGGATTATCATCTCTGCTGTGGATTAGAATGCCAAATTTTCCATTATAATGCTGGGATGAGATTAATGTGTTCAAGATTACCTCCAAAGTTGGCACCCCATATTTGATAGATAGGAATATATTTTAGTGGAGTAAGAGGGAATTTATAAGAATCTATGTTCGAATTAGATTAGAGAATAATATTCCATTGGGTGTTTGGGTGGAGGGAAGCTCAGGTAGATTCTTTCAGAAGATTATTTATGAGAAAGTTTCTAATTTATGCTTTAATTATGGTAAAATTGGTCACTACAAATAGAATTGTCCAGAGTATATGGTGGTTGCTGATCTTTCAGTGTTTGAAGCATCTAAGGTTAGAGGAGATGGTGAAGCTTTAGCTAATCTAAATTCAAATAATTATGTTGGAATCAAATCTAGTTGTGTACAGGACTATAATATAAATGACTATGGTCCTTGGATTCATGTAAACTATGCTAAAAGGAAATCAAGGAATGCAGTGACGAACAAAATGGGAGTTCAAGTGGATATTGAAGCTGTTGGTAGAATCTCAGGCTTGAAATATTCTAGTAGGAATGATTCTATCTTTTTTGTGAAGATGATGCATAAGGGAATTAAATACTCAAATCTAGATGCCTTGGTTAAAGATCAGATTTCTCGGAGGGATGATTGTACTCCACAAAGGAATTTTAATATTGATGTGAAGGAAATTCAAAAATTTTCATCAGATTCTGAAGTAAATGGTCACGTGGTTAAATCTCTTTTGGAGGTCAATAATAAATTTATGGTTTTATCTGAGATAATTGAGGAGGGGGAAATTGTTCCAAATAAGATAGATGCATTATCTTCTATGGAATCTGATGACAAAGAAGAAGTTCTGGTTGGTCCATAAGGGAAGACTGAGGAGGTTCTGAAAGAAATCAAGGTTGGTGGATCTTCTTCTGTGAAGAAAAAATATTTTAAGGAACCTAGAAGCGTGGCTCCTATCAAGTTAGCTCTTAGGAATAAAAGGATGGATGGTGAATTGAAAGAAAAGTTGGGGAATTCTTCCTCTCTTGATTGATGATGAAATCCATTGCTTTCTGGAATTGTAGAGGAACTAAAAAAAAACCAATCTTCTCTACATCTAAAAGATTATCTTAAGGGGCATGGTGTGTTTTTTGTGGGGTAATTGGAAACTAAGATAACCTGAATTAATTAAAGGGAAGTTGGTGAGATGATTGGATTGGACTGGGATTATTTTAAGTATCATCTGATGGGTTGTCTGGAGGAATTCTAGTGTTCTGAAAGTCAACTATGTCGTATTTTTCCATCTTGGAGTATTTTAATCAATGTGTTATTGGTGATCTAGAGGTATTAAATAAAGGAATGTGGGGAGTAGCTTCAGTTTATGGAAGTAAAAATGTATATAAAAGAAGACAGTTATGGAGTAAGTTAGATTCCTTTTCTTCAACAGAACTTCCTTTAGTGGTTGGGGGAGATTTCAATTGTGTGTTGTCCAATGAGGATAAAAGGGGAGGGAAGAAATATATTTATTGTCTGGTTCCCAAGGAAATGACTTTTTTTTTTTTTTTGGCTAATAGTGATTTACATGAGGTTGGCTTCATCAGTCCGAAGTTCACCTAATGCAATAACAAAGTAGGGGGAGATCAAATTTTGGAGAGGTTGGATAGATGCTTCTTGAACTCAATTAAATTCAACTCTTCTCATCGAATGGTGGCTAGGCATTTGCGAGAGTTGCTTCAGATCACTGCCCAGTGGTTTTAAATCTTTTGGATTTAAATCCCAACCTTAAGAGAACAATCAGATATGAGAATGTATGGTCTTCATTTCCTGCATCCTTTAATGTAGTTAAAAGAGAATGGAGTAAGAATGTTTTAGGAAGGAGCTCAGAAATTTTGAATATCAAATGCAAAAGAACCTTAAAAGCAATGTTTTTCTGGAGTAAAGCCAAGGAAAAAAAATTTCAATCAATTAAAGGATCACCTCATGGAAGATATTTTTAAGCTCCAGGAGAAAGAATCAATTAGTGGCCTCCTCTCTAATAATGAAATCTGGATTCTTAAATCAAAAATAGCTGAACTTAATTCTACATTGACTTGGCTGAAAATATGGTAGAGGAAACATGCTAAGACTAAATGGAGGAATGATGGAGACATCAATTCCAAGTTTTTTCAATCATTTCCTAGTTCGAGAAGAAATTTTAATTGGATTTTTAACATCAAAGATCAAGATAGAACATTGTTTGAAGATCAAGTTCAAATTGAAGACTGTTTTATTCGGTTTTTTAATAGTAAATGGAAAGAAATGGTTTGTAATATAGAAGGTTGGCTTTCTCATATAATGTCTATTAGTGATGAAAATAGAATATGGTTGTGCAAGGATGTGTCTTCAGAGGAGGTGGAATTGATTGTGAAATAAAGTAATGAAATGATGGTATTTCTTACTCTTTTATTTAAGCTTATTGAGATATAATCAAGGATGATTTTTGGAATTCTGTAAACCATTTTTTTATATCAGGGAACATGAATGATGAGTGGAAAAATAACTTACTATTGCTTATACCAAAGGTGAAGAATCCAATGTCTCCATCCAATTACAGACATATTAGTCTTTATAAAATTGTCTACAAGGTGGTAGCTAAAATTCTTGTGAATATAGTGAATTTAATGATGCCTAAACTAGTTTTGGCTGAACAAGTGGCTTTTATTAAGGGAAGATCACTATCAGATCATGTTTTTCTAGCTAAAGAGGTCTTTCACAAATTCAGATTTGCTAGATCTTCCAAAGGTTTAGTCTCTTACAAGTTTGATATGGAGCAAGCATATGACAGCATGTGTTAGGGATCCTTGAGAAAAGCATTGGAGTATTTTGGTTTTCCTAAGAAGTTCTCTAATTTTATTGTGGATTGTATGGAAAATTCCAGGTTCTCTTTAATGATTAATGGAAATTTTTCTAATTGGATCAAAGCTAAAAGTGGTTTCCGTCATGGTTATCCCTTATCACCCTTTCTTTTTATTCTTTGCTCCTAACTTTTAGCAAATGCACTTTATCAGAAAGGTGATAATATTGGTGTTTGGATTTGTCCAAATGGTCCTAGAATCTCTCATGTTCTTTAAGCAGATGATAATAATTTTTTTTTGAAGTTAATAAAATAATTGTGAAGGAAATCAAATATATTTTATAAGATTTTAGTGGTTGGACAGGACAAAAAATTAACTATGAAAAATCTCCCATTCATTTTGGTAAATTTGTTAATAGAAGAAGAAAGAAATGCATAAATCGTGTTATGGGATTTAAGCAAGTTAAAAAGTTCAAGTATTTTGGAGGGAATATTGCTTTGAGAAGACTTATGAGATCTAATTTTCAATTCATTATAGACAAAGTTGTACAAATGCTATATGTATGGGGAAGTAAATTCATTTCTTTGGATGGAAAGTTTATGCTTGTGAAATCTATTATGTTATCCTATCCTATCATTTATTGTACTCATTCTCTTGTTCCCAAAAGCATTCTTGATGAGATAGGTAAGTTGTGTAGAAATTTTATTTGGAATAAAAGAGATGGAAGGCACGGTCTATGTTATATGAGCTAGAGTTCTTTGTGCAATCCTGTGAAATTGGGAGGTCAAATTTATAATTTTTTGGAAGTAAAGTAGAAACCTTTAGAGATAGGATGGCTTGGAATTTAATTCAACATAAAGAATCACTATTATTTAAATATCTTGCTATGAAATATGGCTCTCGGTTAGATGTGATTGGTTCAAAATATGGGTGCTCAAATAATTGGAAGATCATTGCATAAGGTAGCTGGTTTCATAAACTGATAATCAAATGGACTATTTTGAATGGCAGATCAATCAACATCTTCAAGGATGTGTGGATTTATGACAAATGCATTGAGGAATAGCCACCATTTGTGATAAATCCAGATAAAGAGGATCTTACTGTTGATATGTTCATTAAAGATAGATTGTGGGATAAAGAAGAGCTTTATAAAAACTTTGGTGTTGATCTTATGGAGCAAATAATTCAGATCCAAATTAGGTTGGATCTTATAGAGGATATAGTGGAACATAGATTTCAAAAATTTGGGAAATCTATTTAAGAATTGGCTTTTTAAGAATCTATGCTGTTGTAACATATTGGAAGTGGATCAAAAATTCAAAGCTTATTCCAAGAGTAGAAGTGTTTTGGTGGCATATCCTAAACAATGCAATTCCAAAATTTCAGTTATTATCATATAGAAGATTGCAAGATGGATCTTTGTGTCCTAGAAAGCGCAACATTACTAATGATATTGATCATGTAACATCCAATTGCTTGAAACTAAGTGAAGTTTTTCAATGCTTGAATAAATGGGGATTTTGTATACCAACATTTGATTCCTTTGAAGAATGCTATCAATGGATGTTTCATTGTTAAGAGAGTTGCTAATTGCATGTTTACATTCTTGTAACTTGTAAATTTTTGATGATTCTAAATATTATTGTTTTAAGTTTTGTTATCTCATAATACTTTTTGGAAGATTTGTTTTTTCTCTTGTGTGGACTAACAATTCAGGAAATTCAAACTCCAGACTAATGAAGACATCAAATCAAATTCAACATAAGATAGTTTATAAATTTAAGCTTGTATTTTTCTTTGAATTGAGTTTAAGAGGGAGTGATTGTAATTGTGTAAATAAACACAAAGACACTTAAGGAGATCTTTAAAAATTATATTGATCGTACGGGACGAACACAGTTCATACGGGACAATCAAATTAGTTATCTCCTCGGAAGAGGAATGGAACGAACAGGAAGCGCAGAAAATTTTTCTAAGTCCTGATCATCCATGACGAATTTCTTATTCGTCCCAGTACGAAATGGGCTCTAGAAAATTTTTGTTATGACGAAATTCATATTCGTGTCAGGACGAAATGCTCTTTGGAAAATTTTTGTCCAGAAGAACTCCAATTCATCCCAGGATGAAATGTCCTCTGGAAAATTTTTGTTCAGACGAAATCCATATTCGTGCCAGAACGAAATGCTCTCTAGAAGTTTTTATCCAGACAAACTCAAATTCATCCCAGGACGAAATGTCCTCTGTAAAAATTTTGTCCAGATGAACTCATATTCGTCCGAGGACGAAGCGAACTGACTCTTGAAAATTTGGCCAGTTCCTGCAGATTTCAGAACTGACCTATGGTATAACTGTTCATACTAGATGAACCTTTTTCATACGAGATGATTAACGTGTATGAAGTCAGTTCGTACCAATGTACATTGGGTTCATTTCCAACTGGATTAAGTAACATCATCTGGGACGAACCACGATCGTACGGGATGATCCAATGCTGACAGACTTGAATTTTAGCAATTTTTGGATGATTTTTTGTGTTTTTCCTACATAAAGTCTAATATAAACTGCCACTTAATCTTTTTGCCTACTGATCATCGTGCCTACTCAAAGGAAAGTCAAGGAGAGAGTGTGAGAGAGTGTTTGAAGGAGAATTCTTACTACTGGAGCATGAAGATTTCACTTAGTACTCAAAGGTAAGAGTCTCTACTTTTGGTTTTTAATTACTTCACTCTTTTCTCTCTTCCTTCTAGGTTTCTTGTGAAGAAGATCTATCAAAGAGATCTGGTTCTCTTCCAACACTTGGAGAGTGTGAACAGCCGAAGGGTGCTTTGCCCACACTAGGAGAGTGTGAACAGCCAAAGGGTTCTTTGCCCACACTAGGAGAGTGTGAAAGGAAGAAGGGTTCTCTGACTACACCGGGAGAGTGTGAAAGGATGAACAATTCTTTGCCAACACTGGGAAGAGTGTAAAAGGATGACGGTTCTCTACTGCACCGGGTAGTGGTGGAAGAGAGTTTTGTAAAGGCTTCTCCGCCTTGCTGTGGGTGCAAAAGGAGAGTCACTAGTGGTATTAGTGAATTACTCGGAGGGTGCCTCTGGGGAGTAGATGTAGGTCATGTTTGATCGAACCACTATAAATCTCGTGTCTTTTATTTTTGGCAGCTTTTTTTTTTTTGTTTTACTGTTTCTAACTTGTGGTTGAAAATATTTTCTATAAAATTCACTAAAGTTAATTTTCTTGATTCTAAATTTTGAAGAGGGATAAATTTTTTTTAATTACCAATTCACCCCCCTCTTGGTTAGCAGTAGGGACATAAGCTTAAGTTTAACAACCTAATTCATATTGAATAAGTTCCAACATTCTTAACTATTCAAATATTTTGTTTTAAGTCAACTTTTATTGTAATTCGATCTTTTGTAATTGGAAATCTGGGATCAAGTTTATTCGTGAAGGAATTGGTTAAAGTTCTGCTACTATAGCTACATAATCTGTGAGTTTTTCTTCAATATTTTCTTCTGGTTAATAGTTTATATCGAGCCACTAGGGTTCTGATAAGTTAAATAGACTATTTATGAATCATTAGCTCCATCCTCCACCCAATTAGATCAAATTTAATGTAGATGCTTCTCTTCTAACATCGTATAAAGCTGGCATTCGAGGTGTGTTTCGAGATAGTAAAGGCAGATTTCTTCTTGCTTTCGGCTTGAGATATGTGCATTGGGATATTGCTTATGTAGAATTATTGGCAATTCAAAAGCTGAGTGAAATAATTAAATATTAAATGTTGGATTATAAGGGAATTATTATTGAAGGGGACAATTATAATATCATAAAGCATCTTAAAAATACATAAAAGAAGTATGGAAAGTGGAAAGAAGAATTTGATTTTCTTAATGCTTTAAACGTGTTATATTCAAATTCATAGATAGGAAATGTATTAAGTTAGCAAATTTGTGTACTAACTATGTTATTTTTTAAAATTTCATTTGGGATGATATTAGCTCTAATAAGGTTCCTCATTCCCTTTCTATCTTGTTAAAGGAGTAACTTGGTAGTATTGCTTTATAGTTTGTATTACCTTTTATTGATTAATGTAATTCCTTTGCTTTCTCAAAATAAAAAAATAAAAAAATAAAAAAAATAAAGGGTGAAATAGTGTGAGGGGATCAAAGCAATTGTCTATGTAGGTTTCTTGGGTGGCTCTAGGAAGAGATTCTTCAGCCCAAGGACATGGTTCTTTGCCTTCACAAGGAGGGTGAGAAAGGAGTACAAGGTTCCGTACGTTCTCTAAGAGGGAGAAAAAATTGAAGGTTTGCTACCATCGCATGGAGGGTGACAAAGCTTCCGGCTCTCCGCTGTATTGGGGTTGGTGGAGGCGATTTGTGTAAGGGCTTCTCCATT
Source organism: Dendrobium huoshanense (assembly GCA_016618105.1). NCBI lineage: Eukaryota > Viridiplantae > Streptophyta > Magnoliopsida > Asparagales > Orchidaceae > Dendrobium > Dendrobium huoshanense. The sequence continues at coordinate 53,877,970 of CM028347.1, read as the reverse complement.
TTACTATATGGAAAAAGGAGAGGCACTATAGTGATAGTATAATACTCAGAGTGGAGTACTCCAGGGAGTGGACATATGTCATTATTTGACCGAACAAATATAAATCTCTAGTGTGTTTGTTTTATAGATAACATGTTAGGCTCACTCTTTGCCTATGATCAATGTGTGAGTCAAATATTGTAGGATGCATAAGACAAAAACAAGGATAAAGAACCATTAATGAAAGTAAATGAGTCAGAAAGGGAAAATAATATAGTTGAAGGAGAGGACAACATAACACTGATGACATGGCATTTTAAAAGCTTCATAAGAAGAAAACAAAAGTGTCATTAGTAGTGGAATAAAGTTAAATATCATAAGAATTGTAAGGCTTCTTTTGATATTATTTATTTTGAACGTTGGAAGATGGAGCATTTAAGGATGGATTGACCCAACCTAAAAGCTCACCCAATCAAAGAGAAGGGTGAAGAAAGGACAAATTCAAAAATGGAAAGTAACATATTAAGAAGGCATATTAGGCCTCACCTCATAATCAAACAAACCATAAGCATAGGTGGAGGTAACAGACCTGTGATTGATGGCTAATGATAATATTGATAAATCAAATCAAGATAAGGTATATCAACTTTCATATGATGATTTTTTTATTATCTTAGAAAAAAAGCATGATTTATATAGGAAACTTAAGAAGATGTATGCTAGCTTAAACATTGACTTTTTAAATTTGCAAAAGAGCATACTAGTTTGATAACTGAACAATCTACCTTAGATAATGATCACATGTCGTTACTTCACAAATTTAATGCATTAAAAAAGAAGCATGTTGAACTAATTACTGCATATGAATCCTTGAAGAAAAAATATATCAAATTAGAAAATGCATTTAAGATGGTAGAAATAATTTCAGGTGATTTAGATGGTGGTGAGCATGCATGGAAAGTAGAAATATCCACTCTAGAAGTACAAATGAATTCCAACATGAAAAAATAAGTGTACTCCAAAACAAAAAGTCATCACCTACTCTAGCATAGTGTAAACCTACATCACAGCATGCATCATTTAACCCTAGAATGTGGCAACATAAAACACATAGATTAGTGAACCATTTTTTTGGTGTTATGTGTTACTCTTGTGGCATGAAAGGTCACATAGCCCCCACTTGCTTTATCCACTATAAGAAACATATAGTGTGGAGACCAAAACTACTTGCCTCATAACATCGCATACAAACATCTCATTCATTAATGCATAAGATAAACCCCAAACTCATATGGGTTCTCAAATCTAATATTTAATGACTTTGTTGGGAAGCTCTCATAAAAAAACCTAGTGAGAGCATGTGGTACTTAAATAGTGGATGCTTGAGACACATGACTTGTGATTTGAAGCATTTCATCACACTGGAGTCCAAATCACGAGGGAAGGTCACACTAGGAGTCAACACCATTAGAAGAGTGGTTGGATCATGTATAATTGATAATTCTAATAAGTTTATTATTTAAAAAGTTTTATTAATTGATGGCCTTAAGCATAATCTACTTAGCATTATCCAATTATATAATAATGGTTTGACATACAAATTTACCTACAAAATAAAAAATTAGCTTAAATTGCAATTTTGTTTTAGAAGGAAAAAAGGTAAATATTGTTTATATACTTGATTTAACAATATTTAATATTTCAAATACTTTTGTTTGAAAACTATTATTGATGATTTCTAGCTATAGTATAGTAGACTATGTCAAAAATTATGAAAATTTAGAAAGATTACTAAAAATGATATAATTAGAGGCATACCTGAGTTAAACTTTACTAAAATCCGCCTATGTGATTCTTGCCAAATAGAAAAATAAGTTAAGTCTTTATTTTATTTAATTAAGGATATCAACACCTCTAGACAACTAAAAATTCTTCATAAGGACCTATTTGGACCAGTTAATACATTTAGCCCAGAAGGAAAGAAATATATATTTGTAATAATAGATGGCTATTCTAGATTCATATAGGTTAGATTCCTAACACATAAAAGTGAATCATTTGAGGAATTTAAAACCTTCTCCATCATGATACAAAAAAAATTAGTGTGTGAAATTTCACCCATTCATAGTGATTATTGTGGAGAGTTTAAAAATAAGAATTTTGAATCTTTTATGTTAAGAGATAGGGATAGAACATAACTTTTCTACCCCTAGTATCCCTCAGCATAATCGAATAGATAAGAGGAAAAATAAAACTTTGGTAGATGCTATTAGGGCCATACTAGTTGAGTATTCTCTCCCTATATAATTTTAAGAAGAAGCAATAAATACTACTTGTTATGTTTTGAATTGGGTGAATGTTAGATCCAAGTTAAATAATACACCTTATGAATCATTAAGGGTAGGAAAACCAATCCTTTTCACTTGAATGTCTTTGGATGTAGATGCTTTATCCTGATCAATGGTAAATCACCCTTAGGAAAATTTTATCCCAAGTTTGATGAAGGAGACTTCTTAGGTTATTAATTTTTAAGTAAGGCCAATATAATCTACAATAAGTGGACCTTCATAGTAAAAGAGTCTGCCCATGCTTTGTTTATTGAATTAGAAAGGACCTCTAAATCTAAACTTGAAGAAGAATAAGTAGAGATAATTCAAGGGGTAGAAGCCATTGACCTAATAAATAGAATAGAACCTCAAGACCCCTAGCTTAAAAAATAGAGATACTCATCTAATCATCCTAAAAAATTGATCTTAGTAGACCCATTTGAAGGTGTTAGAACTAAGCATGGACTTACGGAGAAGGTAAGTCATACTAAATTTATGTCCATAAAAGAACCCACTAATTTTGATCAATAACTCACTAATGAATTTCAAATCCTATCAAAATAAGAAGAATTGAATCAATTTGTTAGGAATGATATTTGAAAGTTGGTGATTATACCAAAAGATTAGAGTATTATAAGATCTAAATGGGGTTTAAAAAAAAATGAATGACTTTGGCATAATAGTGATAAATATGGCTAGATTAGTAGCTAAAGGGTATGATCAGATTGAAGGAACTTAATTTGAAGAGACTTTTTCCATAGTAACTAGACTAGAAGCCATTAGAGTGCTTTTTACTTTTCCTGCTTTAAAGGATTTAAGCTATATCAAATGGATGTAAAAAGTGTCTTCCTAAATGGTTGCAATTATAGAGGATGTATATATTAAGTAACCCCAAAGTTTTGAGAACTTTAAATTCCCTAATCAAGTAAAGAAGGCTTTGTACTGTTTGAAACAAGCACATAGAGTCTGGTATGAGAGGCTGAGCACATTCCTTCTAGATTAAAATTTGTTAAGGGTAGCGTATACACCAACCTAATCCTTAAGAAAATAGGAGAAGACCTACTTATAGTTAAAATCTATGTTGATGATATACTATTTGGGTCTACAAATAAAAATCTTTGTTATATATTCTCAAAAAATTATAAGCGAAGAGGTTGAGATAAGCATAATGGGGAGCTAAATTATTTTCTTGGATTTAGGGTAAAGTTGAATGATGATAGAACTTTCTTAATAAATTATAATAAATCAAGGATATCCTTATGAAATTTGAAATGAATAATGCTAAGGTAATAAACACTCCCATGAGCTCTACTATTCAATTAGACAAGGAATAAAATTGAAAATTAGTTCATCGGAGGAAGTATATAGGGATAATTAGATATCTCCTTTATTTAAATATAAATATATCTGATATTATGTTTAGTGTTTGTCTCTGTGCTAGATTTCTGGCTAATCCCGAAGAATCCCACATAAGTGCTATTAAAAGAATTCTTAAATCTCTTTTAGGAACCCAAAACATAGGAATTTGATATCCTAGACATATTATCTCTTATGAAATCATAGGATATTCTGATTCATATTTTGGAGGTTGTTGGGTTGATAGGAAAAGCACCTCTGGAACATGCCAACTCATAGGACAATCTTTAATCTTCTAGTCTAGTAGAAACCAAACTCTATAGCCATATCTACCAATAAAGTAAAATTTATAACTATTAGGATTTTAGTTTCATAAGTCCTATGGCTTAAATAACAAATCTTAGATTTTGGACTATATGTAGGCACCATTCAAATTATGTATGATAACATTAGTGCCATTTACATATCCAAGAATCTAATCCAACATTCAAGGACCAAATATACAAACATTTGGCATCATTTCTTTAGAGACAAGTGATAAAAGGGGATATAGAGCTACATCATATAGGTACTAAAAATTAATTGGAAAATATTTTTACAAAACCCCTAGCTTTTGAAACCTTTAACACCTTATGGAATATACTGTATGTTATAAATATTCATGCTTGAATCAGGATGATTTGAAAATTGGAAAAAGAAGTATTTTTGTGTGTTGTTCTTTTGAATTTGTTTTTATGATTGTTTATATTGTTGCTTTTATTTTTATGAAGGAAAAAAAATGTTGTTGTGTCTTTCTTTTGAATTGATTATTTGTATTGTTTATTTTATGGAGCTTTCCTGATCATCACACACCACTTTTTGAATTTCTTTGACATCATACGACACAATTTGCATCATATTATGTGATTTACATTATATTATATAATATTTATAAAATACCAAATCAATGATAAAAGCACATGTAATGTCTAATATTGATCAATCATTGGTGACCATATATTACAAACAACCACTTCATTCTGTATGATACACATGGTAGTACACATTGGATGATTGAATTCGACAAATACAATATTTAATGTTGTATCATACTATGCGAACACCTTTTTGTGTAGGTGATCTTACTAGTCAATGATTATCCAAGTTGATGCCTCGAGTTGAATGTGTTCCCTCTAATCTTCCAGTTTGATTTTGATTATACTATACGATAAGACCACCTTTCTAACTGATCATACTAGATGAAATTGGATGCACTCAATCATACTGAATGGTGTCTCCATTATAATGTATGATATGGTCACTTGATTTAAGGAGAGGTAAAATAATTTCTATTTTTTTTCAATCTGTTTCACTCTTTTTTCCTCCTCCATAATGATCTTATCCTTTGAAATGGTTGAAGAAAGCATTGACAAGCTCAAGTCGGAAGATCATCTCGATGTCCCATGGATCCTCATTTTGCTAAAGCCATTTGCAAAGAGACTTACAATCAGTATAAAATAGTCAGGATCTTACCTTCCAAGAGTGTAAAAAAAAAGTTTTTAACTTCCAGATACTCTCTCTTTGCTCGCACCACTCTCCAGTTTATTCTCACACATGCCTACAAGTTAAATTCTGAACCTCTTTCAAATCTTTTGTTAATCTTTGAATTAATAGTGAGGGTACTATCCTCCAATCTTATATAAATAGGAGTCCTATTGAAATAACCTACCAAGATTTTCATGAATTCCTCCACCTTTCTACAACTAATGAAAATGTTCACCTTTTAGCTTGAAATATTGACTATGATTAGACCCTTGCAAACACTACCCTTAGGTAATCAAATCTTAGATACAACATTGCCCATGTCCATACCTTAGTGCAAGATGCTAGAATCATCTAGCATATCATTCACAACTTAATAATTCCAAAAGCTGGGGATCACATTAACATCACAATTTTTTTATCCATGATTACTTAATTGATAATGGCAAAGGTAGATTTTAATGTAGCTTCTCTAATCATTCAATATCTTGAGCATCTAACCTGGTTTTAAGATCCTAGACATAAAAGAAAGTCAAATCTTTCCTTAGGTCACATAATTACTTTTGTTCTTGAATCCAAATACAACTTTCAGTTCCCTGCACCCCAAGATCACCTTCAGATTTTTTATTTCAATAGTTCCTTCCATGTCCTTGACAACACTCACCACCCCAAAGTTCACTATATGGACAATGAGCAAGTGGAAACATAGGGAGGTCCTGCACCAACACTAGTTTTAGCACTAGCAACTATCATCCAGTAGTCTCAATATGATATGCTATTTCAAAGGTTTGAGCAGTGGGAGTCTCATTTTGACACTTATGTAGGAGAGAAACAACATCAGCATAATAATGCTATGGCTTGCTTTGATAACTACATAGCATAGTAGCAGCAACAACACGATAATGCCATAGCTTGGTTTAGAGAGAAATTTGCTTCAATCCATCAATTCTTCCAACCTCCACCCCCACCAACTCCACCTGATTAGGATCCTTTATACTTTTAGTATGCTCTATTTTTTTCCTGTATTTGTATTATTTTAACTTATGTGTCTTGTGATGTATGTGTTCTCTCTTTGATGTCTTTGTTTATCAGTTTCCTCCTTTTTTTTGATGTCAAATAGGGTAGTAATTTGTTCTTGGTAGGTTGTACTTTGTGATTGGAATGATTAATTTTTTTCTTTTCCTGCTATTTGTGTGTGTGTTTTACTTATGCATTTTTCCTTATAACAAAACTGTACTATTTTTGGAATGGTTCACCTAGTAAGGGGGAGTTTAGGAAATAGCAAAATTATATTTTCATATTTACCAACAATATTTTCCATCATAAAAAAGGCGGAGCATGTTATAAATTTGGATCCAAGTCCTATGATTTTAATGATAATAATCATTATTGGATTTCTTACTATGATATTCTCCTGTTAATTGCTATTATTGCATATCTATTCTTTCTGTGCACTAACATTTTAGGTCCACCATACACTTGCAAGTTTGATTAGCCCATAATTTGGTGGGCTAGGGTAAGTATGTCGTGAAAAGTTTGTATTTTTAATTTTTATGTATTTTTACCTTTATTTAGTCAAATCATATATTTTGTTGTATACTAGCTTGCTAGCCATTCAAAAAAACACTCAAGGGAGTGAGTTAGTGACAATATCAAAATTTGGACTTTTGAATTAATCAAACTATGCAATCTATATTATACTATATGATCAATTAACTAGAAATTAAATAAAAAAACTAATTATAATAATTAATGCAAGATGAACTAATAAAATAGTACAATGTATATCGTATAGGGCATTCAGTTGAAATTAGGATCCCAATCGCCAATCATAATTTGGATAATATTTTGAAATTCAAATGTTGTACTCATTGTGCTATATGATCAATATCATACTATACGATGTAATTAAATCTTTCCCAAATTAATTATGCCATTATGGAATGAATTTGAATTAATTAATCCAGTCAGATAATATATAATGATTTGACCAATCATACTGTATGACCCGATTCTTGCTTATAATGAAAATTGAATCATCACCAATCATACTGGAGATAATCCAAGACATTTGCACTAATCATACTAGATGATACTCTAAATCATATTGGATGATGAGCTCAATTCTTTGAATTGATCGTACAACACCTAGCTCTTCATGCCGTACTAGCAGGAGTACTTTGCACTACTCATACTAGATAATCTAGGATCATACTATATGATCAGCGTCGCTAGAATTAAACTTAGGAGTTTTTGTGAGGCCTTGTATTTAATTTCTCTCATTGACTTGTTTCAAGTCTTTGACTGCTGAGTGTCCATGAGAGGGAGATGTATGAAGAAGATCTTGGAGAGATTTGATAAGAAATGGGAGTGCTTGTGTTTGAGGGAGAAGTAGTGTGAGGGGATCACATGGTTTGTTCAAGCAAGTTTCTTGCTTTGGTCCTCCAACTTTCTATCTATATTTCTTGGGTGGCTCTAGAAATAGATTCTTCATCCCAAAGAGGTGGTTCTCTGCCATCACCAAGAGGGTGAAAAAGGAGTGCAAGGTTCTCTTCCTTCTCGAGGAGAGAAAAAATATTGAAGGTCTGCTACCATCACTTGGAGGGTGAAAAATATTATGACTCTCTGCTACACCAGATTTGGTGGATGTAACAAATATTATGTAGACACTATATTGATAGTGCAATGCTCAGAGTTGTGGACTCTAGAGAGTGCACGTAGGTCATTATTTCATCGAACCACGTTAAATCTTAGATTAGTTTGTTTAGAATTCTATTTTATGAATTTTACTTTATGTATTTGAATTCTATTATAACTACTTGGTGAAAATTGTACTTAATGCTTCATTCTACTTATTAGATTATCATTATTGTTGCTTAAATGTTTTGGTAAATTTAATTGCTTTCTCACTAAGTAAAAATTATTACTTATTTTTTAAATATTTAAAAATTCAAAAATGTTTTTTTTTTGTTTTAAATTAAGTAATTAGTTATTAAATTCACCAATTCACCCCCTTCTTGGTTTGTATAGGGACAAGTTCATCTAGGCTTAACATCCTTATCAAACTTTTAGGACGAGATCACTACATGGTATTATAATTTATCATTGCCAATCATACGGGATGAAAACCCAAGTCGTTACAACTAATCATTCTGGATTGCTCCTCATATCATATGGGTCGATCACTGCAAAACATTAAACTTATCGTATAATTCTTTATAATTCATACAGTACCTACAAGGTGATTTGATCTAATCATACCAAAAAATCTTGGATTATACTATTCAATCAATGATGATAGAATTGAATTTTAGAGCTTTTTTAGAAGCATTATATTTAATCTCTCTCAATAGACTTATGAAAATTCTTTGGTTGCTAAGTATTCTTGAGAGATATCTTGGAGAAGAAGGTCTAGGAGAGCTTTGGGAAGAAAAAATGGGGAGCTTGTGTGTGAGGGAGAAGTAGTGTGAGGGGGTTCACATGGTTACTCCAATCAAGTGACTTGTATTATTTCCTTTAAATGTTGGCCTAGGTTTCTTGGAAGGTTATGCAAAGAAGTTGTTCACCTCAAAGTCATAGTACTCTACCATCACAAGAGGGTGAGATAGGAGATCGTTTTTCTCAGCCATTACCAAGAGCTTGAGAAAGAAGTTACTCTATTACTCATCCACATTTGTTTGATATTTTATGATTTAATTTCTTTAAAATTTGTATGTCCACTTTCTTACAATATATTGATTTTCACATATGGATATAGTACAAGAGGGTTATTCTAAACCATCTCATTTTATTAATGGAATTAAAATTGAGTTGCTATTTAATTAATAGAGCAATGAGGATAAATGTTTAGCTCAATTGAATGTAAAGTGTTTAAATTGCTTTTTTGTGCTATTAAGTTAGAAGATTATATTAGACTCTTTATCTAAATCATTGGCAAGAAAATCTAATATAAATTATGTATTACGTATGATGGAACAAATAAGTTTAAATAATCTTTGTTGAATATCATATTGCACGATTATGAACTCTTTTGCATGAAACCTAACAAAATCATTTCAAATATATACACTAGGTTTACACAAATTGTAATGTCTCTACATTCTTTAAGAAGAGAGCTTTGTAATTTTAAGAAAGTAAATAAAATACTTAGATGCTTACTTAGTAATTATGATGCTATGGTTACTGCCATCTGTGAATAAAAGGATTTTAATGTTTATTCTATAAATAACTTATCAGGCTCACTCATTACTTATGAGCAAGGTGTGAGTCAAAGATTACAGGATGCAGGAGATAAGAAAAAGGACAAGGTGATAGCATTGAAACAAAATGAGTTAGAAAGTGACATCTCTACAGTTGAAGGAGAGGATGAAAGTTCCCTGATATTATGATAATTTAAAAGATTTTTAAGAAGAAAATAAAAACATCATCAGCAGATAAAGGTGAATCAAATAAGAATTTTAAGGCATCTTTTAATACTATATGTTTTGAATGCAGATAGCTGAGACACTTGAGGACAAACTTCCTCAACCTGAAAGCTCACCCGATCAAGGAGAATAGTAAAGAGAAGACAAAGTTTAAAAGGGGAAGCAATAGACTCAAAAGGTATTTTTGGTAGAATCTACTTTTTATTCATCAAACACATAATAGAAGAGGTAATTAATCTGTGCCTTATGGTAGATAACAGTTTTGATCATTTTGATCATGAGGAGGTATGTGAACTTTCTTATAATGAATTGTTTAAAGTTTTACAAAAAATTTTCAATGCAAATAAAAAGATGAAAAAAGGTATTTTAGCTGAAACACTAATTTTTTTAATATGCAAAAAGAGCATACTAGCTTAATAGATGAAAATTTTAATTTAGAGAGCAACCAAATATATTTACTTGATGAATTTGATGCATTAAATAAGAGGCATGTTGACCTAACTAATGCATATGAATCCTTGAAGATAAAATATATAAAATTAGAAACACTTGCAAGTGATTTAGATAGTGGTGAGCTTGCATTAAAATTAGAAGTAGCACATCTTGGAAGTGAAAATGAATTCCTAAAAGAAAAAGTAATTGCACTTCAAAATAGAAATCCATCACCTACTTTGGCATAGTGGCATAACTCATCACCATGGTATGCATCATATAACCCTAGAAGAGGCACTATAACCCACATAGATTAGTGAATCCTTTTCCCAGTGTTAGGTGTTACTCTTGTGACATGCTAGGTTACATAGCCCACACTTTCACTATCCACCATAGGACAAATCTAGTGTGGAGGCCAATACTCCTTACATCATAGCATATCATGAAAACATCTTATTCATCAATGAATAAGGTGAAATTCAAACTCACTTAGGTTCCTAAATCTAACATTTGATTGACTTATAAGGATGCTCTCATAAAAAGCATAGTGAGAGTATGTGGTACTTGGATAATGGATGTTTAAGGCACATGAATTGAGAAATAAAGTAATTCATTATGTTGGAGGTCAGGGAAGGATGCAAGGAAAAACTTGGAGATAATACCACTAAAAAAGTTGTAGGCACAGTTATGATTGGTATTTCTAAAAAATTCATTATTAAAAGTTTTTTACTGGTAGATTTCTTGAAATAGAATCTACTTAGTATTAGCTAACTAAGTGATAAAGGGTTTCACATTAAATTTTTATCTACTAGTTGTGTGATAAATTTGAATGAAAATACTATTTTAGATGGAAAGAGAATTAATAATATTTACATTCTTGATTTGAATTATATTGAATATTCTAATTCTTTTTATCTAAAAATGATTGTTGATAAATCATATCTATGTTATAGGAGACTATGCCATGCAAGAATAAAAAAATCTTAGATAAAACACCCAAAAGGACCTAGTTAGAGGCATACCTAAACAAGATTTTTCTAAGGACCACTTATGTGATGCCACTCAACTAGGAAAATAAACCAAAACTTCTTTTCACTTAATTAAAGACATTATCACTTATAAACCCTTAGAAGTCTTTCACATGGATTTATTTGGACCCATTAGCATTGCTAGCTTAGGCAGGAAAGATGATGGATAAGTTATTATTGATGATTACTCAAGTTTTACTTAAATTAGATTTTTATCACATAAGAGTAAATCATTTGAGGAATTTTGGACATTTTTAATACGAATACAAAAAAATTAGGCAGTAAAATTATAACTATTCATAATGATCATGGTGGGAAATTTAAAAATGAGAAATTTGAGTTGTATTGTAAGGAGCTATGGATCGATAGAATACAAATTTTTAGCTCCTAGAACCCTCAGTAGAATGTGATGGCTAAAAGAAAGAATAGAACCCTTATAGAAGTTGTTATAGCCTTGCAAGCTGAATACTCACTTCTTAAGTATTTCTTGGTAGAAGCAGTGAACATTACTTATTATATTCTCAATAGCGTTAATATTTGACCAAGCTAAATAAGATATACAATGAATTACTCATAGGAAGAATAGCAAATCTCTCTCACCATCATGTCTTTGGATGTAAGTAGTTTATTCTAAATAATGGAAAATTTCCATTTGGATAATTTGATCTTAAATCTGATGGAGTTTTCCTATGATACTTAATAGTTAATAAATTCTATAGAGTTTTTAATAAGAGGACATTAGTGTTAGAGGAGACCACCCATGTAGTATTTGGTAAATCAAATAAATCTAGTGAGTTTAGGTTAGACGAAGAATAAGTGGTCAAGGTAACCCAAGGAGTAGACTTTATTGACTTAGAAGATAGGAAAGAACCTCAAAACCCATTGCCTAAAGATTGGAGATATTCATCTAGTCATCCTAAGGAACTCATTCTAAGAGTTCCATCAGTAGGAGTAAGAACTAGGTATGAACTTAGAAAAGAGTTTAGCCAAATATAGATCAAGCTTTATCTAATGAATTTTGGATCCTAGCCCTACATGAAAGGTTAAATTAATTTTTAAGAATGATGTTTGGGAGTTGGTTAGTAGACTAAATAAATAGATTATTGTAGGATTCAAATAGGTTTTTAAAAATAATATGAATGACTCTTGCACAATAATAAGAAATAAGGCTAGATTAGTAGCTAAGGGGAATAATCAAATTGAAGGCATTATCTTTGAAGAGACTTTTTCCCCTATAGTAAGACTAGAAGCCATTAGAGTGCTATCATTCTTTGCTTGCTTTGAAGGATTTAAGTTGTATCAAACTATATAAGATATATACATAGAGTGACCCCAAGGTTTGAGAACTCTAAATTTCTTAATCATGTATCCAAACTATAGAAGGTCTTATGTAGGTTAAAGCAGGAACCTAGAGCTTGGTATGAAAAGTTGAGGAATTTCCTTCTAGATAAAGATTTTATTATGGGTAGTGTATACACCACCCTATTTCTAAGGAATGAAGGAGAAAACCTACTCATTATTTAGATTTATGTTAGTGATATACTATTTCGATCTACTAATGAAAAGCTTGGTGATAAATTTTTAAAAATAATAAGTGAGGAGTTTTAAACGGGCATGATGGGAGAACTTACCTATTTTCTTGGATTTATTGTAAAGCATAATAATAATGGAACCCTTCTTAGCCAATCAATATATATTAAAACTTTTCTTAAAAATATGAGATGGATGACACTAAGGAAATTACTTCTCCCATGAGCTACTCCATTTAGTTATATTAAGATCTAAGTGGAAAATAAGTTAACAAAAAAGTATAGAGGAATAATTGGATCACTTCTTTACTTGACTACTAGTAGACCTGATATCTTGTTTAGGGTTTATCTCTATACTAGATTTTAGGTTAATACCAGAGAATCCTACATGTGTGATGTTAAGAGAATTCTTAAATATATTTTAGAAACCAAAAACTTCAAAATCCTATATCATAGACATAATACTTCATTCAAAATCATAAGATATTCTGATTCAAACATTAAAAATTATAGAGTTGATAGGAAAAGTACTTCTGGAACTTGCCAATTCATAGGACAATATTTAGTCTCCTAGTCTAATAAAAAATAAAATTCAGTAGCCCTATCAACCACTGATGTGGAATACATTATTATAGGAGGTTGTATTGCTCAAGTCTTATAGCTAAAGCAACAAATCTTATATCTTAGACTACTTGTAGGTACCATTCTTATCATGTGTGATAATACTAGTGCCATTTGCATATCTAAAAATCTAAGTCAACTCTCCAGCACAAAATTTATAGATATTAGACATCATTTTATAATAGACCATGTAGCCAAGGAAGATATACAATTGCATCATAATGCTATTACAGATAAATTGGAAGACATCTTTACCAAAATTTTAGCCAATGACATTATTAGCTCCTTGAGAACAAGGCTAGATGTTATAGACATTTATGTTTGATTCAGGATGAATCTAAATGCTTTATATCATTTGAAAGAAACCATTTTTTTTTAGTGCTTTAAGTTAGCAGTATTTCTAAAATGTGTATTTAGGTTTATTTATTTATTTTTTTTGTGCTTGTTTGGTGTTTTTGTTTGAGTTATTGATTGTGTTTGAAAAAAGGTTTTTATGAAAATTTTCATTTTATCTTCTTTTTATGAAGTTTCTTGATCATCACACATAAATCAAAGTTTCATCACATCGTATTATACGATACCACATTATATTATATGATATGCACAAAGTATCATATCTCTACTCACAACACATCGAACTCTAATTGAACAATTATATATGATCGTACTATATGAATACCTATTCGTACTATATGGTGCATGTGAAACCAGGCATTTGATAAATTGAATTTTGCTAGTATGATATTAAATATCCTATTGCATTGTACGTAGAACTGTTTGTATAGAATGATCTGACCAATCAACGATCATCCAGAGTGACTCATGAGGATAAATATCTTCACTCTAATTGTTCAAAATTATTTTAATTTCTCTGTATGATAAGAGCACCTTTTTGGACTTATCATACAGGATGAATTGAATGTAGTTAATCATACTATATGTTACTTTATTGTATTATACAATATGCCTAATTTTTATTTAAAGGGAGTAAAAACAAGTTTTTTCTTTAGTCATCTCTTTTCAAATATTCTTCCTTCCCCCCTATGATCTTGTTCCTTGCAAATGGATAGTGGAAAATGACCTTGAGCTCTCATTAGAAGTTCCTTTCAAAGACTTGTGGATCCTTGATTCGCCGAAGAAGCAGATGAGGAGGCTTATAATCATTACAAAATTGTCGGGATCACACCCTCTAACATCATAAATCAGGAAGTTCTTAACTTCAAGGTACTCACTATTTTCACTCACACCACCTTCTTTTTAATCTAACTCTTGCCTACCATTTCAATTTAAAACTTCTTTTCAAATTCTTTGCCAGCCTCCATATTAACATTATGGGTACTACCATCCAGTCTTACGTGAAAAGGAGGCCTATTGAAATTACTTACAAAGGCTTTCATGAATTCCTCCACCTTTGTACTACTGGAAAAAATGTTCACCTCATAGCATATAACATTATTTATGACTAAAACATTGCTAACAATACCCTTAGGGAATAAAATGTTAACTACCGCATTCCTCACATTAATACCTTAGTGTAAGATGCTAGAATTATTCAGCATATCCTTCGCAACTCAATAATTCTAAATGTTGGGGTTCAAATCAATATCACACCTCTTTTATACCTAACCACGTATTTCATAATTATTGAGATTAATATCAATGCAATTGATTTAATTATTTGTTATCTTGAGAATTTAACCTATATTTGAGATCTTAAACATAAAAAAATCTTAATCTTTTTTTTATGTTATATAATTTCCTTCATCCCTAAATCTAAATATAACTTCCAAGTCCTTGTAACACCATATAACCTCCTAAATTTATATTAAAATAGGTCCTTCCACATCCTTCACAGT
The DNA here is from genome assembly GCA_016618105.1 of Dendrobium huoshanense. Lineage (NCBI taxonomy): Eukaryota > Viridiplantae > Streptophyta > Magnoliopsida > Asparagales > Orchidaceae > Dendrobium > Dendrobium huoshanense. Next base: position 53,862,897 of record CM028347.1, on the reverse strand, counting down.
GCTAACCATTGTAAAGTTTACTATGTGGACCCTGAGCTAGAGGAATCAGAGGGAGGACCAGCACAAGTTTCAACACCAGCACCTGTCCACCAGCAATCTCATTATGATATGCTGCTTAAGAGATTTAACCAGTTGGAGGCTGATTTTGACATCTACGTAGCAGAGCATCAACAATAATATAATATTGATATGGCTCATTTTGACACCTATGTAGAAAATGATATGGCTTGGCTTATAGAGCAGTTTTCCTCCATTCATCGATTCTTCCAAACCACCACCTCCACCACTTCTAACTAATTAGGGCCATTCATGTTTTTAGTATCTCTTGTTTTAGTGTCAATGTTTTTTATTGGTTCTATTTGTGATTTCTATTTTTTTTAATTTTTTTTAGTTGTCCTCCTTTTTGTGATGTCGAAAGGGGGAGTACATTGTTGTTGATTGTTTGTATTTTCCATTCTATTATGATTAGTTAACTACTTTTATCTTTATTTTCTTTCTCATTTTTCATGTTTCTTTTTTTTCCTTATTAAAAAAATAACTCTTCTTAGTTTGAAAAATGTAATTAGTAAAGGGTAACTTAGGACATAGAAAAACTATTTACTTGAAATCAAAACAAAAAATAATTGTCATTATAAAAAAAGGGGAGATTGTTGCAAATTTGGACCCAAATCCTATGATTTGATGATTACAAACTTTAGTGTATTTTTTACTATACTATCTCCTACTTTTACTATTATTGCATATCCAATTTAACTTGTGCACTCACATTTTAAGTCCACCATACACAATGCAAAATTGATTAACTCAAGGGGTAGAATATGGATAATTATTTGGAAGAGTTTATAATTTTACTTTTTGTTTTCAACATTTTTTAGTCAAATTATGTATTTGGTTGATACTAAACTTTGTGACCATGGACACACACACTCAAGGGAGTGAGATAGTGAGAAAATTAAAAGTATAATGCTCTAAACTAATCGTGTTATATGATCCATATATTATGCAATGAGCTAATAAAAAAATAATTAAAATGGAAAACTATGACTATTAAAGCAATTTGAATTCATTGTACCGTATGACTTAGATCGTATGAGATGATCAGTTGAAATCAAGATCCTAGTTGCCAATCACAATTTAAGTAATTTTTTGTATTTCAAAATTTGTACTAATCAGACTATACAATAGCAATCAGCATAGATGATATAATTAAATATTTCTTAAATTAATGCTATAATTAGAGAAATGATTTTGGTTAATTGATCCAATCAGATCATATTGGATGATTAGGGATAATCGTACTGTATGACGAGATCCCTATATGGGATAATAATTTATCATTTCTAATAATGTAAGAAGAAAAACCAAGTCATTTTGATTAATCAAACTGGATGAATCTTCAGATCATATGGGATAATCAGTGTAATACATTGAACTGATCATACAATGCTTCATAATTTATATAGTTTTAATAGGGTAATTTGGCCTAATGTTACCAAATGGTTTTAGATCGTATTGTACTATTTGTCAATAAAATTAAATTTTAGGTTTTTTGTGAAGCCTTGTATTTAATCCATATCCATAGAATTATGAAAATTCTTTGGGTACTGAGAGTTCTTAAGAAAGAGATTAGAGAAGGAGATCTAGGAGAAATTTGGGATGAAGAAAGAGAGAGCATATGTGTGAGGGGTTAACATGGTTGTTCCCAACAAGTGTCTTATCTTGTTTCGTCCAAGGATTAGTTTATATTTCTTTAGAGGCATTGGAAAGAATTACTTAATCAATCTCAAAGTTAGAGTTTGCTTCCATAATGTAGTTCTCTACCATTACTTGGAGTTTGAGAAAGGAGTTTGTGGTTTTCTACCATCACCAAGAGGGTGAGAAAGGAGCTTGTGGTTCTCTGCCATCACTAGGATGGTGAGAAAGGAGTTTGTGCTTCTCCTCCATCATTAGGAGGGTGAGAAAGGGGTTCATGGTTTGAGGGTGAGAAAGGAGTTCGTGGTTTGAGGGTGAGAAAGGAGTTCAAGGTTCTTTACTACACTGGGTTGGTGGAAAGATTGTAATGGCTTCTATGCCTAGTTGTGGGAACTAAATGAGAGACACAAAAGTTTAGTGCAATACTCAGAGTGGATTCCGGGTAGATGATGTAGGTTATTATTTGACCGGACCACTATAAATATCTATTGTGTTTCTTTTTATTTCTTATTTTCTATATTTTTCTTTCTTGTATTTAAATTTTTGTGATAACTGCTAGGTGGAAACCAGTGATAAATTATTTTGTTTGTTATTTAGAAAATCATTATTGTTGTTTATATTTTTTATAATGTTAATTTCTTCTACATCAAGTAATAGTAGTGGCTTACTTCCAAATTACTAACAAAAAATCAAAAGCTTATCAATTATATTTTTAAGTAAGTTGTTAATGTTTTTAAATACACCAATTCACCCTCCTCTTGGTGTGTCTAGGTATAGTTCTCTTAGGCTTAATAAATTATATCAAACATTCTATTGGTATCAGAGAGGTACTAGAAAATAGTGTTTTAGAAAACGAGCAAAATGATCCATGGCACATTTCAGAAACAAGAACACCGTAAAACGTTGCTCTATTACTTGACCACCTTTCTTCGATAATATATAATTTGATTTGTGAAAAAATTTTATGTCCACTTTCTTGCATTGTATTATTTTCACGTGTAAGTTTTAGTAAAAGAGGGTTATACTTCACCATCTCATTTTATTAATGGTGTTAAAAATGATATATAGTTAAATGAATGGAGAAATGAGGATAGAGATTTAAAAATTAGGCATTTTCCTAAGGTTAACCACATGAATTTGGAGGTATTCCAAGCCTCCTGACCCCTGAAATAGAATCTAATTTCAAAGGTTGTAAAACCCTCAAATATTTATAGCCTATACCCCTGGACCTTATATCATGTGGAACTAAGGAAGAAGCTTTAATAAGATGGTGGAAATCTTGCTTGGAGCAACTTTTATGAATTCCTCACAACTCCCCCTCACAAGGATCTCTCTCTTTCAAAGCTCTCCTCTCTTCCTTCTCTAAGCTCTCACTCAAGTCAACCGAATAGCAAATGATATTCTAATAGGAGTATTTGAAATCTTTGAATAGTGGGCTTCAAAAAATCCTAAATTTCAAGACCTATGTCTTCTATTCATATTGTAAGATACACATATTGTACAGTATGATTTGTGTAATTCAGATTTGTCCAGCAAGATTGTTCACATGAACCGTTTAACTGTTATAACATTTTTTAGAGTGCGATCAAAAAATTATAAGGTATACACTATAGAAATTCCTTCTATTAATTTGGGATGATCCTTGGGATGGCCAACTTCTTAAACGTGTGATCATTCAGTACTATGGATATCATATAGTGCGATCAATACAAAAATTATGGATTTTGTTTGGTATGATCTCTAGGATGACCAATTTCTTATAAGGGTAATCAAACAAAATAAACTATATCATACATTAAGATCAATCCTGATAATTAACCACGATTTGATTACCTGATATTGAGGGATTATTAAGAAAGATTTAAATTAGGGCATACAATAAGAACAAAATTATACTATACGATCTGTACATAATTAGTATCTTTCTTAACCTTTGGCATCTAGGTTTTCGATAGATTACAACAATTCAAATAGTATGAATTACTTCATATAGTACAAAATAAAGTTTTATATAGTTTTATGTAGGTACTTTTTACTATTTAATCCCCAAATAATTAAATGCATAGACAAGTTATAAGATGCTAAAAAATGAGCAAAGTGATTGTGATTGTGTCTTTTGTTTATTCTTACTAACATGTAGGGAGCATGAGTCTTTTTAATTTTGTAATTATATAACTCATTAACAACAAAAAGTTATTTAAGTATAAAATAAAGCATTTCCTAAAAGATTTGGGATCCAAATATGAAAGAAACATACTTTAATGGAGAGTTCTTTCAATTTGAGTTTAAATTAGATGAACATATAAACTTTTGTGGAAATGACATTGATTTAAAATGAATTTAAAGAAATGAAGATGTGTCCACTACAAGAAATTCAGCTATTACCGATGGCTACAACCAGTGGTCCTGTGGCCGCCGGTAATACCGGTTGTTTCGCTCGCATTTTCACTGATGGTATTAACTGTGAGTTTAATCAACAATCTTTAATAAAAAGCCACCATAATTAGCGGTGGTTTAAAAAAGGACGACTTATTATAGCCACAGAAATTTCACTAAAGTCGCCCGTAATTACCGACGGTTTATTAACACTTGCCGGCAGTTATCTGGCAATAAGCTGGCGGTTTAGCTGCCGGAAATTCCTATGATTCTAACAGCCAATAAGCTGTCGGTGATTAACTGATGATTTACCTACAATTGCTGGCGGTCAATCAATGTTGCTACGACGGTTTGGCTGCTAGTTTTACCGGTGATTTTGATAGCTGGTATGCCGCCGGTAACTCACAGCGGTCACCGACGTTACCACCGCCAAAATTTACTGACGTCTCCACCACTAGTGACTAAAACTATCAGAAATAGGCCGCTGGAAACCATTTCCTACACAATTTATACAGGCAATTTTTGTACCGCTAGAAAGCTGCTGGTTTTTTATAAGATCACCAAAAATCATTCATTAACCGCTAGAAAAAATTGCCGGTAATGCCTGAATTTCTTGTAGTTATTGAAAATGTTTTTTTTTTTAGATTTGTATCATTTCATAGGAATAAAATCTAGATTTATATTTGTGGAGCTTGGCCACCTTTACTTTCAGCAGACCTTAGGTTATAATTAAGTGACATTCACCACATGGACATTTGATATTCTTTAATTTTTGTTGATATGTTTTTCATTGATCGAGCATAGAAGTTACATTTTTTTTAAAAGTGTTTGCACCTTGATTTTGCTAGTCTATTAGGAATAAAAATTTAAAGACTTTTTTATGAATTAAATAAAAATTCTTCTAAACATAATTTACAAATAAAATATAGGAGAAAATAATATAGAAACAAATATACCATAGAAAAAAAATTAGAGATTGACTAGGGTCACATGCTTATTAAAGAATTTCCTCTATCCTTATTTTAGATAGTTTCACGCCCGAGGGTAAACTTTAGATAATCTATCCTATGAGGATGAGTAGCTAAACCTGGGGAATCCTAGTCTTTTATTATACATTTTTTTCTTAAATTTCAAGCATTCATGATTTAAGATATTTCAACAAGCATGCATTTCATTAGAATTAAACTAAAAATAATATTTAATTGCATTAGCTTTAGAATCATAAATACTCATAAGTATGGGGCTCCTTAGGATTTTCTCTAAATATCAGACATAAGTTCCAAAAACACTTAAATAATAGCCTACCCATCTTTCATAAAGACTTGATGTGATCATTTTGGAGTGATTAGGTTGTTTAGCCGGCTTTCCACTCTAGGCAGGTGTAGGTCAAAAAATTCATACATTAAACTTAGAATAGGTTTAGGTTACTAATATGTAGTACCCAACATAGATATAGGTTTTGAGGATAATAACAAATCATAAGTCCTCACCCAATGAGAATGTAATCCCAAAGTTTTAATAAAATTCCAACTCAAACATAAAATCTTATCTCTTAAACATTAAAGCCTACCGTATGATAGATTGGAGTGCCTCTGGAAGGTCTTATAATCTTGATGCACTCCCTACTCTTCAATCCTTTGGCTTCTAAAAAGAATTGTTCTTAATTGATCCAATCTTATTAAAAAGTTCTTATCCTCTCATCCTTGTCTTATTAATAAAATTTAAAGAAAAATTTGATGACTAATTTAATCTAGAGTATTCTTAGGAAATTTATTTTTTTAAGATGTGATTAACAATAAATACTTTCCCTTATAGGGAACTCTTAATTGTAGATTAAAATAAACCCTATTTTATTATCATATGATAGGATAAAATCTCTTTGAGCAAAGATAATTTCATAAAAACCCATTATTGTATGCAAGTCACTTTGCAAAATATAATTTTCACCTTTTGAAGTGTTAAGATACTATAGTTGTTGTATTTGATAACATAAATGAAGAATTTTGCTTTAAAACTAGTTTTGAATGATATTTTTGCCTTTTATGATAGAATGTTATTCTTATTTTGGATTTAATTATCAAAGAAAATAAATTTAAAAAGCCTTTTTGTTATTTGAATCCATTGTAGAATAATTGATCTATCTTTTGAGATGATATTTTATACTAAATGTCATATTCGATCTCAAGAATAGGAGCACACTCAAACAATATTGATTTTAAATTAAACTTTTATTTTTCCATAAATGGCTTTCATTTTAGGCTTCCAAACCTTCTTCTTGTCGATAATAAGGCTAGTTGATTTTTTTTAATTTTATCCTCCTATCAAAATAGGAAGATGATTTGCTAACTTGTAAATAAGGTCGGTCAACTCTAGGTGAATAATGACCTAAAGGGCGACTAGAAGGTCATCTTAGAAAATTTTTAGATTGCTTAGAAGACGAAGGAGATACGAGATTATACCCTCATTTTGATAATGCACCATATTTCAAATATTTTATAGGAGTTTGTTGACCCTAATTACTAGATGATATTATTTACTGATTAACTATTTGGAGGTTATTTGATCCTTGCTGATAGTTAGGATTTATAATAGGTTTGCGATCTTTAGAAGCAACTCTTCTCTTTGAAGGTGGTGAAACTACTTTCTCTTGATGTAGTTTCAAACCAGTTTTAGTAACTATCACATCCTTAACATCCTTGAAAAATCTGGTCTTCAATTTTCCATAACTAGTAGCGTAATTATGGATCAGTCCATCTAGTAGGAATTTATACTTTCTCTTTCTTTCAGACAAAGAGGGAAGAATTGGTTGTTCAAAGAATGGAGGGGGTGTAGAATTAACATTTTTCATGAAGGTTTCTTCTCCAACAACAACATACAATAGATGAAAATGATTTTCATACAACATCAAAGAATTCTCATTCACTTCAAGTCTTTTAGGACTTATTTTCAATAATACTCAATTGTAGCAGTCATAAACATTTATTTCACTAATAGCTTAGCCTTCTAAGCCTTCCATCTTAGAAGCAAATTCTTACTTCAACATTAAGATCTTGTGATTTGAATAGCAAGTAAGGATGACTACATCTTAAACTTGTTATATGAAGGAAAAAATAATATATTTTAGTTTTTGATTAATAACAGTTTGTGGAAACATTAGTAGTGAAGACTGAGGGTTTACTAGTAGTATGAGTGGCTACAGATTCATTTGCAAATGTGACTTCCATAGTTGGTATGAATATAAACTTGGGAGCCACAAATTACACTCCTTTGATAGTCATAACCATGTTATTTTTAATCTAAATTTGATTATATTAGCATGATCAGAGGTTTGTCCAAAATAGATATTCAAGTTAAAAAGAAAAAGGAAGATCAATTTACTATCCATTTCATTCTAGAATTGAAGTATAATTCTACATTAGTTACTAAACTTCTTGGCATTAAATTAAATACTGAATCAAAAGGATATTTATTGAATCATCAAAATTTTTATAGAAAGTTTTAAATGTTTGACGATGAAGGGTGACATGGTTTTGACTATGGACCAAATCTAGATAATATCAACAAGCTACATAAAGAAATGTAATTACAATGTACTATCTAGTGCTAGAAAATTTGATAACTACAGAGTTTGGATTTAAATTGATTGTCAACTAAAATTTAGAATTAATTTTAAAAACTAATGAGTATTTATTTTTAAATTGGTTGAAATCTAATTTTGGAATAATTAATTGAAAACTAATTTTGGGATAATTGATTGAAACTTTATGTTGAGGATTTAAAATTGATAATTGGAATGTTGATCTCATTAATTGAAAGTTGAAATGAATGAAAAAGTACACTTTGTAAAAAGTTTTTTGTTCAACACATTCACCACATTCACCACATGATTTGTTTTAAAATGTTTCTTTCATCCAATTCTAAAAATATTAACAATATACCATTCTAAGATATAGACTAATGTTTCATTATGAATTTTAATATAGAGACTCAATTTAGTTTCATAATCAAACATAACATAGAAATATTCAATTTATTTTGAAGGATGAAAAGAATATTCACTTATCATTCGTAGGTCTAACTTTACTCACTTCTTCCATGGGCACTTTGCTTTCATACAGGTTTTTAAGATGGCTGGTAGGAGAGGTAGAAAGTCTTCTCCCAACTCCATGAGAAATTATTGTGTGTGGAATCCGAATATAGAGCTATGTTCGGATGCTTACGTGGAAAGTGAAAAGTATGGGATATTTATTTTATTTGCATCAACCCGACGATACCCGACCGGGTCAAAATCATTTATCTTTCAACCCGACCCTGGCCAAACGTTAAATTTAGGGTTGGCACCTCTTTTTTTTTAGGATTTAAGGTGCGAATCACCATAATATATAACGCTTTTAGTCAAAAATTTTGTAGAAAAAATGCCGATGAAGATGAAGATTGATCTAGATCTGGAGGAGGATGTTTATTTTTATGAGCAAACAATATTCTCATGGGGCTCGGAGTAAGCCGATAACCTGAATGCAAACATCGAGGAAACAAGCTCACAGGAAGAAGAAAAATTAAAACTAGTGCGACTAGAGGAAAAATTCATCTTATCGATAAAGTTTGCCTCCTTCCAAGTTTTCTTTGCAGCAAAGTTGCCATTAAATTTCTTTACAGAGTCATTTATTTATTTATTTATTGTGTTTAATAAAGATGCATACTTTTTTCAATAATATACATAATGTAAATTGTAATTGACATTAAAAGAAGAGTCGATGGTCCCTTCTTTCAAAGTAGTATTGAGCTAGTGTACATTAAGGAATTTGTAGAACGATTTTCGCATTGCAACATTTTTATTGCATATTCACTGCATATTCATTGCGCATTGGTTGAGTATTTATTATGTATTCATTGCGTATTTATTGAGTATTTATTGCATAATTGTTGGGTATGTTTCTGCTTAATTACTGCTTATTGGTTACATATGTATTGCTTAATTACTATTCATTTATTGCTTATTTATCTAGATATTTATGTTAATGAGAAAGAGGCGTACGAGGCTTATTGTAATTATGGACAAAATCTTATTTTTAGTGTTCATAAGGATCATCACAGTTACTAGCAAAATTCCAGAAAATTAAAATCCAAGGACTTTGTTTAAAAGCAAGTTTCAAGAAGTTGCCTGATCTTAATATCCAAAAGAAATATTGAAAATTAGACACCAGAACTGGTTGTCCAGCTATGATTAGGATTACAGTGGATGAAGCTGGATATTGGAAGGTGAAAAATTTTATTAAAAATCACAATCATGATTTTCCTAGGGCAGAAGACCGGCATCTACTTAGATCATGCGTGTGTCATGAAAAAGCTTCTATTCTTAAATCAATGATAGAAGCCATGATAATAACTATTGATGCATTTTCCTTCCTTGCTGATGAAGTTGGATGTGTACAACTTTATTCAAAAAATAAAAAGAGCAAAGATTGAATTTGGGGACACTAATACTTTGATTGAGTTATTTAAAGAATGTCAACTTAATGATAACATGTTCACTTAGGATGTCCAAATAGAAGAATTTGATAGATTATTAAATTTTTTTTGGGTTGATGGTATTGGTAGGATAGATTATGACTACTTTGATGATGTGGTAATTTTTGATAGAAGTTATAGGCCTAATAAGTATAATTTGATATGCGCACCATTTGTCGGGGTTAATAATCATTGGCAAAACATTTTTCTTGGGGTGACCTCTTGTCCGAAGAGATAATTGAATCATTTACGTGGTTGTTTATAACTTTTGTGAGAAGGATGGGTGATAAACATCCAAATACAATATATATAGATCAAGACCAAGCAATGACTAGGGCCATAGAAGTTGCACAATCTCACAATTGCCATAGACTGTGCCAATGGCATATCCATAAAAAGGCTCCATTAAAAGTATTGTGCTACAATACCAACAACAAAGTCAATGGCCTCTTCCATAAGTGTTTGAGAAAATGTGACTCTAAGGAAGAGTTTGAGAATACATGGGCTGAATTGATCATATAAGGGAACCTCCAAGATCATGTTTGGTTGGAGGATCTTTATAGGATAAGGAATAAGGGGTCAGCATCCTTCAATAAGGATTATTTTAGCATGGACATTTTATTCACACAATGTAGCGAGTCTACTAATAATGTGTATCATGGCAATTCTAAGCCCACAAGTTTTATAAATGATTATTTTCTGGGTTTAGAGAAGGTGATGAGGAATTGGCGCCAAAATGAACAGGATGAGGATTATAGATGTAGCCAGTACAAAATAGAACCTGTAATAAAAAACTGCTTAATATTAAAGCAAGCTGCTCAATTTTATTCAAAGAAATTATATTTGTTTTTTGAATAAGAATTTTTACAAGGTGTAGGTGTAATGAGTGTAGAGCTTGAGTCCTGTGATACTTCAAAATTTTTTGTCTATTGTACAGAGAAAAAGGATCATTCTAAAACATGGGTTGTTGATTTTGATGCACAGAATGGTAACATTCAATGCTCCTATAGAAAGTTTAAAATAATGGGTTTATTATGTTCTCACTGTATAATAGTTTTGAGGCAGATGGCTATTGGGAAAATCCCCGAGAAGTACCTACTATTGTGATGGTCAGCACGATCTCAAAAAGATATATATTCTGGTCAAAATTTGAAAGGATCTTCTCAGAATAACTCTGAAGCTAGCAACAGATTCATATTCTAAAATTATATCAGCAGGTTTGCATATGAAATGAGGTAATGAGCACAGCTGAATGAGGAGGCTGAACTATTCCTATTGGCTTTGATGAAGGATACATATGAAAATCTTAATTTGATTGTTTATGGGAGGAGAAAGAACAATAAGTTTACATAGGGTGGCAGTGCAAAATTGAAAGATCCTTTAAAGTGTAGGCCTAAAGGCATATCCAATGTTAGGCTAAAAATCCTCTAGGAAAAGAAGCCAATAAGTATATTTTTTTTCTAACTAATATATTTATTACCTATTATAACATATTATTTTTAAATTTTTTAATAGGAAAACCACCAGTGAAGAAAAACCCAACAAAAATTTCTACTCCTTCAAATCAGTGTAATTTCACAAGCATGCCCGAATGGTTATCGGAGGATTTCATAAATTATGTACACTCCAGTCAACCATCAGTTAAGTAGTGTAATTTGACAAGAATGATTGAATGCTTCACCGATGACTTCATAAATTCTGCACAGTCTAGTTAGCCATCTGCTAAGTAGTGTAATTTTACAAGCATGCTCGAATGTTTCACCGATGACTTCATATTTAGCATACCGTCTAATCAGGCATTAGTAAAGCAGTTCACAAGCATACCTGAGTGCTTGACTGAGGAATTCATATCTGGAGAACCGTCCAGTCAGCCATCAATAAAGTGATCAAAACATTCTAATTTCTCAAGCACACCCAAATGCTTCACCAAGGAATACATAAGGTGTACGTTTAAATAAGCCAACATCAATGTACCTGAAGTTGATGATGGATATCATTAAATAAGAAAATTAAATGTAATTAGAATATTTGTGAGATGAAAGTTAATTTAGAAACTTGGGTATGAGTATTATACGCATACCTTGTGCGTACACCATGCCTATAATTATGACTTGTGCATTGACTGCGTATACCATGCATCCCTTATTCGTATAGAGAGCGTATGTAATGCATATTTTCTCTAGCAAAAAAACTAATTTTTATCATAATGAATCATATATCCATTGTGAAAAACTAATATATCTTGAACTCCATTATTGCATTCATTATGTTGTTACCTATTACTTTGTTGTTATTTGCCAGGCATTTGTTTGAGTTGGTTGAGGTAGGTTGACGTGGCCACTTTGATATCTATAAGTATTGATGGCATTCATTATTGTTTTGATATAATTTATTGCTCTCTATTATTAGTTTGACCCATCTTCTCTATATAAGAAGTTTAGATCTTCCATGAAATGCTGTGTGATTTTTTTACAAATATTTCAACTTGGTTTTTGCATTGCTGCATCTTCATGATATCGCTGTGCTGAAGTTTTAGCAGAAATGCTTGCCTAAACCTTCAGCACAGGGATTGACATGAAGAGGCAGCTTATAATTATACAGTTAACTTTTTTTTAAACAACCACAAAATAATTACCATTATGGGTTATTTTGTCAACGATGTACCTAAGAAAGAAGTTTTTTTTAGAAGAAAGGACCCTCAGCAAATAGGTTTTTATTTCTTGATTTATTTTTTTAGCTCTATCACGCAGTTGTTGCATATTTATTACTTATATATTGTGTATTGTGTGCGTCCATTTCATGATGATATATTGCACATTTATAAATATACTATGTTGAAAATCAAGTCATTTGAGTTGCGTATTTAATGCGTAATAAAAGTGTTTGTGATGCGTATCCAAAGCGTATATTATGCGTATTTGCTCAAGCCAAAGAAAAACATCTTTTTATCACAAGGAATCAAGGATCAATGGTGAAAAACTCAAAATTGAATGCTTCTTGATTCTTTTCTACATGAGATGAAGAATTCCAAACAACTTTGATTCTCCATATAGCTCTACTTAATGCTAAACCATTGAAGCATACCCTTACTCTCTATAACTATAACTTATGTAGCATAAGGGTCTAGACATATACTATGTTCCCTTGAGATAATTTTTATAATGATTGATATGATCCTAAAATGAGTATTTAGAGGATTCATATTGAAGCAATGTATTGAAATAATTATCCTCTTATTAATTTTTTTTTTGAAAAATTAAGGCAATTGAGTTGCGTATGACCGGTGTATGCCATTCGTCTTGGATACGTATATAGAGCGTATCGGGTGCGTATTTTTGCAAGCCAAAGAAAAACCACTTTATCACTAGGAATCAGGGATCAATGGTGAAAAACTCAAGATTCAACGCTTCTTGATTCCTTTCAACATGAGACAAAGAAATTCAAACAACTTTGATTATCCATATAGCTCTATTGAATGCCAAATCATTGAAGCTTACCCCTACTCTATAGAACTATAACTTATGTAGCATAAGGGTCTAGATATATACTATGTTCCCTTGAGATAATATTTATACTAATTGATATGATCCTAAAATGAGTATTTAGATGATTCATATTGAAAGAATGAATTGAAATAATTATCCTCTTACTAAATAATTTTTTTTTTTTGAAAAATCATGGCATTTGAGTTGCGTATGACCTACGTATGCCATGCGTCATGGATGCATATAAAGTGCATATCGGGTGTGTATTTTTGCAAGCCAAAGAGAAACCACTATCACAAGGAATCAAGGATCAATGGTAAAAAACTCAATATTCAACTCTTTCTGATTCCTTTCTACACTAGACAATGAAATTCAAACAACTTTGATTTTTCATATAGCTCTATTGAATGCTAAACCATTGAAGAATACCCCTAATCAATTATCCATTAAAGCACACCTTGATCTTAAAATAATTTACACAGTTATCCATTGAAGTATACCTTTATCAAACGAATCATGCAGAACTTACGTAGAATTTACGCAGTTATCCATTGATCCTAAAATAAAGATTGGAAGTCTATATTAGAAAATCAAGTCATCTGAGTTGCTTATAGACGGTGTATGAAATGCATCCGGGTTGCGTATCATAAGCTTATCATGTGCATATTTTCTCAAGCCAAACAAAAACTCCATTTGTTTATATCATCATCAAAAGATTATTGCAATCCCTATATAAGCTTCTAATCTGAACAATATATGGAACAAAATTTAGTTAATTGTAAATTAATTTAATTTTTTTTTAACAAATGATCTCAAACTTACTATCTTTGTAGCAATACCTCTATGCATAGGAATGGGAACAAAATCATAAAATTCTCACATTTTCTGATTTCTAAACCCAACCAGAAGGGTCCAGTGCGAACCGTCAATAATTGGATTAAGTAGAATATTGCTTGAATAAATAGAATTATAGTTTATGTGTCCTTCAACTTGTAATGCTGCAAGAATTAAATATAAGAGTAAAATATTCAAAATATAAAATTAAATAACTAAAAATATTATATATAAATAAACAAGTATACTAACCCAATACATTGGCGAGATGTATAGAAATTTATGGAACTTGTCTGGGAAAAGTTTAGACTTCTCATTTAATAAATGATGAAGGAATCTACATGATCATTATCAAGGTAACTATCGGATAATATTTTGTCCATCCCACGTCTAGAAATTATAATATTCCCAGCTTGAAACATTGGATTTCTACTGAAAACATTATGCATAAAATACGCATTAGTTACGCATACAAAACACAGTAGTTTCACAACCTTATGCACAAGTTACACATTCAAAACATAGTAGTTATGCATAAAAGATGCACAAGTTACGCATATAAAATATCTATCAGTATACTTCTTTATGCTTTCCCTAATAAAAAGTTTTTTCTTTGGACTCAACATCTCCAAGCCAATGTAGTCCACTATCAATGTTGATTAGTTCTTTTGGGGATGAAACTTTTTGGGCTGGTTCTTTTTGGGGAGGTTCTTTTAGGGATTGAACTTTTTGGGATGGTTCTTTTTGGGGAGGTTCTTTTGGGGATGGAACTTTTTGGGATGGTTCTTTTTGAGGAGGTTCTTTTGGGGATGGAACTTTTTGGGTTGGTTCTTTTTTAGGAGGTTCTTTTGGGGATGGAACTTTTTAGGATTGTTATTTTTGGGATGGTTCTTTTTTGGGCAGGTTCTTCTTGGGAGGGAAAATCTAATTTCTGCTTATTATACACCCTTTGAATTTTTATAAAATTGACATCCTCTTCTAAGTCACCAGCTTCTTCTCCATTAAAAGCCTTGGTCATCTCTGGGACATTGGGCTGCTCTAATATATTAGACTGCTCTGGGACTTTGGACTGGTTTGGGACATTGGACTTCTCCGAGACATTGGACTTCTCTGGGGCATGGGTCTTTGTGTGTTCAGAAGATATCCCAATATTTTTCATTGAGTGGTGATGGCATGAGGATGAGGGAGCAGGTTGTTGATCAAGATTAAGATTGTCTTGAATAATGCAATTTTGGAGCTTGTTATCAATTAAATCCACTTTTTTCACAATTTTCTCAAAATTCCTACTTAGCCTACCTTAAAATTCTTGGAAGAGGTTTTTACAGGTATCCTGGACTATTTTGATTATTTTCTCTTCGAGAACATAAAATGATTGAGGTAAATATGGAAAGTGTGGCTACTTAGGTGATTGTGGTTGGGGTCACTGGGTAGACTTAGGTTTGAGTTTCTAGGAAGAATTGGGGGGGGGGGGGGAGATGATGTTCAGGGGTGTTGGTTTGAATGGGAGAATGATGGATATTTCTGGATGCCCAAAAGATTAGCTTCTTTAGGGGTAATCCCTGGAGGTCAACTAAAATCTATGAAAAATTAATTTGTTAGCAATTTTGTCATCAAATAATTTCATTATTGCGTACTATACGCACTCTATATGCCATTTATACGCAATATATATGCAATAATATACACAATACATACGAAATAAATACCCAATACATACAAAATAAATACATAATATAAAATTGTCTTCTATTTAAATTAATAAATTATTTAGTTGTCTTCTCGGTATTGTATACAATGTCATCAACCCATCAAAGAAAATGGGGCCTTTTCTTAGGATACTTTGGGTAATGAATGGAAGTGTGCTCCTGGAACCAAACTTGCATAAAATCAAAGTAAATTTTAGTAATTAATCTTTCAAATTAATTGTTTAATTAAAATTATTTTAGCACTCATAATTAACAGAGGCAAAAAACCATTGACGTAACCTGTGAGAGCTCATTTCTTTGATTTCCTTCTAGGATCATTCGAGACGATGTTGAGATCGTCCAGAACGATCAGCAAAACAGCTGATTTTTGAGGTGGATCGTCCGGGCCGATGTTGGATCGTCATGGGACGATCAGTGTATAGAAAAAGTCAGTGAGTAAGGGATTTTATCGTCCAAGGAAATTAATTATCGTCCTGATATATCGTCCTGGATGATTGAATTTTGTTTAGATCATCCTGAACGATGTGGCGATCGGCCGGGCAAGTAGAAAATCTTACCTTTGGACACCAAGTAAAGCCTTCACGCTCCAGAGGAAGAAATCCTTCTTTGAATGCTATATCGCACTCTCCTTGAGTCTTCTTTCAATAGGCACGAAGATCAATGACCAAAAAGATTTGGTGGCAGACTAATTTGAACTATATATAGGAAAGATAAGAAAAATTGCCCAAAAATTGCAAATTTTTAATTATGTACACAGTGGATCATTCTGTACGATTGTGCATCGTCCCAGACGATTTTACTTAAAGTGTCGGAAATGATCTTATTGTATATTGGTACGAACTATGTTATTATACGATCATCGTCCTGTATGAACTAGATTCGTCCGGTACAAAACGATTATTCCATAGGTCAGTTTCCAAATCTCTGCAGGACGTAACCAACTGAGGTAAGTCGGTTCGGTTCATCCTGGGACGAACAAGTTTCATCCTGGATGGTTTTAAATAGAGAGTTTTATCCAGAGACGAAGGGTAAATTTCGTCCCTGGATGATTTTTAATAGAGAATCTCGTCCAGAGACAAACCATGTATTTCGTCTGAACGAATAATGCGAAGTGAGAATCCAAAGGCGTTCATCCCGGGATGAATATTAAATTCGTCCGAACGAAGAGGACTTAGAAAAATTTTCTCCCTGCCTGTTCGATCCATCGCTCTTCCGAGGGGTTAATTGACATGATCGTCTTGTACGAACTATGTTCATCTCGTATGAACTATGTTCGTCCTGTACGATTACTCACAAAAGTTATTCCCCCATATGTGTGTGTTGTGAATATTCACTCAATTACAATCACTCCCTCTCATTTCAAAAATTGTTTTAAAGCTTTTAATTTACAAATGATTGGATGCTAAATTTGATTTGAAGTCTTCATAGTTTAGAGTTGATTTTCCTGAAATGTTAGTACACACTAAAACAAAAACAAATCTTCCAAAAAGTGTTAGGAGATATCTATACATAAAATAATAATATTTGAAATCATCAAAATAATACAAGTTGCAAGAATGTAAAACATACAAATAGCAACTCTCTTAACAATCTCCTCCTTTTTGATGATGGCAAAACAATTATTGTTTGTGGGATTTTAAATTATAAGAAACTCCTAAACTCCACCTGAATTGATGAATACATGAAAAATAAGGAGGCATAAATTCAAAATTTTTATTTTTCAAAAATTTTATACAAAACAAGAAACATACAAAACATACAACTACAATAATGACAAACATAAAGGAAAAAGGACTATAAAAAACAAACAAAACAAACAAACAATTTTGGTATAAGAGCATAAATTCAAATTTTTTATTTTTCAAAAATTTTATACAGAACAAGAAACATACAAAACAAACAAACAATTTCTCCCCTTTTTTGACAACAACAAAAAGAGAAGAAGAAAAGATGTCTTGAAATGTAAGCAGAAGTATGAAATTCATTTGATAATTTAATCTTGAAAGTGATTGAAATAAGGTATGTAAATAAAATTAAAACATTAGAGAAATCATAGAATTTCATATAATTTAACAAGTGATATAACATAGATAAGAAAATAAATTTATCAAAGGCATTAGTCAATTTAGACATTAAGATAAAGAAAATTATTGCATTAAGGATGAATAAAAAAATTTATATTTCAAATTTTAATGTCAATTATAAATGAAAATAAGATCAATTTGAATTAAGAGATTAAGAAAGTCTGTAAAGAAGTAACTACCACATGTGGCGCTTTGCGCATCTTTTTCAATTTTATGGCATATTTTTTGTGCATCTTTTTACTTTGGGCTTATTTTGTGCCTCTTTTTCATAGTGTAAACTTTTTTTGCAATTCGTTTGATACCAATTTTTTTGTACATTTATATAATTTTCAAGAGTAATTGAATTCTTTCCAAAATCAATAATCTAAAATTTAAAATTTTTCTAATTGCATAAATATGATTTAAAAACAGAAATACAAAATAAGAAAAAATCTAAATTGCAATAATGATATTAAAGATAATGTAGTCTAAATAAGAGGCATTGAATTGAAAATCCTAATAATATCAAGTTATAAGCATCACTTAAATTTAGAATTATTAGATTTTCTAATGAAATTAATTTTAATTTATAATTTAGGTTAAAGCACTATTAAGATTAAAAAAAATAATGAATGTCATAAAGTCTAACACACATTTCAAAAATAATTAAACAGTAACATATTATAACATATATTGATATCAAATGAAGATATTACAATTTTTAGTCATAGATATCAATAATAACATAACTAAAACAAGGAAAATACAACAATCTAAAAGAAATCACTTAACACATGAACTATAAAGAAACACAGAACAAACACAACAATCATTCAGATGGACCTTGATCTGGAGGAGGAGGTGGTGGTGTTGCACCAAAGAAGTTGAAGTAACTACTCATGATAATTATGTTGGTATTTATGTTATTTATCTGATCACGCATAAATCCCATATCTTGATTGTACTGAATATCCTGCTGCTGTAAATGAGTTTCAATTTGTTCAAATCTTTGATCAAAATGAGCCTCTAAATTATCAAATCTTTGAACCAAATTCTAATAATTTGGTTCAGTAGCAGATGTAGGTTCAACTTCTTCTTCTGTTTCACTCAGAACAACATGAGTTTTGCTAGGCTCTTCCTTATTAAAGATTTCTCTAAAGGATGCATCGTTGTAGTAGAGTGGTTCTTCAAAATCTTGTTCTGGATGAATCAAATCATACTTCTTTTCCAAAATGTCGGCAATCAGATGTCCTAAGGCTATGTTCTTCTTTCTTTTATGATCAACATGACCAATTTCAGAAAGGCCATAAATGTAGTCAATTAGGAGTTGGGCCTCATCTATAGGTTGTCTGGTCATTATCAAGAAGGTAACAATAGAAAAAAGAGGTGTGATATTGACTCTATCACCAGTTTTAGGTATAATGGAAGTTCTAAGTATGAGCTAGATGATACGGGCATCATGAACTAAAGTTGCTACCTTAGGTAAAAGATTCTTTAAAGTTTACTCCTCTAATCACTCGATTAACTTCAGTCCAATTAAAATTTGTGGAGGTTAAGGTGTGTGCTCTTAATCCTTCTGTCTTTAAGTTTAGGAAGATACCAAGGTCAGCCTTGGTGATTTCAATTTTCTTTTTAAAAACAAAGGAACTGATGATGGAATGGTTGGAGTTGAAAGACATGTTCGCCAAAAAATAATGAATGGTTTCTTTGTTGTAGAAGTGTACTAAGGTGAGGATTAAACCAAATTGAATAGAGGTAAACAAATGCATTACCTTAAAAGTTAATTCTTCCTGTAGGAGTAGTTTTGATGGGGTAATTTTCACGGAGACAAACCTAGCATAGGATTCTTCATTGGCTTTAGAAAGGAAATTTTCAGATGTGTTTGTTGGTGGACCTTTAGTCAAAGACTTTTGGTGCTTGCTAGAACTTTCCATTGAAAGATCTTAAGAGAAGAAGTGACTGTTAAGTTAAAAAAAAAATGCCGTCAATTTATGGAAAAACGACTGTTTGTACCAAACAAATTTTTTTTCATCCCGTACGAATTAGATTCGTCCCGTACGAACAAATTTCGTATGGGCGAATGAATGAGTCAAAAAAGTAACTGCTTTTCGTAAACACACTTACGAAGCGTCCTTTTGTACAGACTTTTGACCAAAATGATCGTACAGACGAACACGTGTTCGTCCGGACTATAAGAAATGCAATTCGTTTTATTGACAGTTGAAAACCGTCCCCCACTATGAACTGACATGTGTTCGTCTGGACTAACCAAAGGTTCGTACGGACAAAGTTCATATTAAAATTTATCTTATCCATTCAACTACTTCATTCACTTGTCCCGTCAATTGAAAAATATTTCGTCCCGGACGATCGTGACGATTGTACAGATGAGTTACATTAAAATTGCTCTTAAAATGGTTCAAAATCACACATTTTGTCATACTACACAAATCATCCCGTACGAAACGATTTCATCTCGGACGATGATAAAAAAAAATTCAAAAATAAAATAAAATGAAATCATTCACACAAATCAAAATTAAGAAACACAAAAACATTAACAAAAAAAAAAATATCAATGTTGCATAAAACATTTTTATTTAAGCATTCAAATCAATCACACCAGGCATTGTTCTTAATACACTGAAAGTATCAAAGGTTAATGGTTTTATAAATGAATGTCTGCAAGTTGATTTTCAATAAAAACATGAGTGAGTTCAATTTCTCTTTTGGACACATGATCCCTTATGAAATCATGCCTTATGTCTATATGTTTGGTTCTTGAATGTTGAATAGGATTTTTAGAAATACAAATAGCACTAATGTTATCACAATAAATAGGAATAGTGCCTATAGACAATCCTAAATCAATCAACTGTTTTTTTAACCAAAGTACTTGTGCCACACAACTTCCTAAAGCAATGTATTCAGCTTCAGCAATAGATAGAGCCACTGAATTTTTTTTTCTACTAGAACATGAAAATAATGAATTTCTAATGAACTGACATGTTCCAGAAGTGCTTTTTTTATCCACTCTACAGCCTGCAATGTTAGAATCTAAATAACCAATAATTTCAAATGAAGAGCTAAACATAGGATACTAAATTCCTATGTTCTAAGTTCCTAACAGATATCTTCAAATCCTTTTTATTGCTACCAAATGTGATTCTTTTGGATCTGATTGAAATCTAGCACACAAGCAAACACTAAACATGATATCGGGTCAGCTAGCAGTCAAGTAAAGTAAAGATCCAATAATCCCTCTTAATTTTTTGGTCAACATATTTTCCCTTTAGGTCTTTATCCAACTTAACTAAGGAACTCATTGGTGTACTAACAGGTTTAGCATTGTCTATTTCATATTTTTTGAGGATGTCCTTAATATATTTAGATTGGTTATGAAATGTTTCTTCCTCAAGTTGCTTAATGCTAAAGCCTAGAAAGTAACTTAAGTCTCCCATTAGACTCATCTCAAATTCACTACTCATTATTTTAAAAAAATCATCACAAAAATTTTTATTTGAAGATCCAAAAATGATATCATCCACATAAATTTGAACAATGAATATATCCTTTCCAAATTTCTTCAAAAAGAGAGTTGTATCCACACTTCCTTTTTTAAAAGATCTTTCAAGTAGGAAGGTGCTCAACCTCTCATACAAAGCCCTAGGTGCCTATTTTAATCCATATAATGCCTTTTTCAATTTGAAAACATGATTTTGGTATTTTTAATTTTCAAAACCTGGTGTTTGTTCTACAAAAACATCTTCTTCAATTACCCCATTTAAGAAGGCACTTTTCACATCCATTGGATATAATTTGAATCCTTTAAAATAGGCAAAGGCTAACAAAACCCTAATTATTTCAAGTCTAGCTATAGGGGAAAAAGTATCTTCAAAATCAATCACTTCAATCTGATTATACCCCTTAGCAACTAATATAGCCTTATTTCTAATGACAACTGCTGAGTCATTCATTTTGTTTTTGAATACTTACTTAGTTCCAACAACACTTTGATCTTTTGGCCTTGAAGTTAATTCCCAAACTTTATTTCTTACAAATTGATTCAGCTCTTCTTACATGTCCAATATCCAAAATTCATCAGAAAGTGCTTGATCAATATTAATGGGTTCTATAGTTGATATAAAGGCTGAATGATTGACTTTCTTGTTTAATCCACACCTAGTTCTAACACCCTCACTAGGTTCACCTATAATCAATTCCTTTGGGTGGCTTTTAGAAAATCTCAAATCTCTAGGCAATGGATTTTCTATCTCCAAATTTTCTTCCACATTTTCTTCTAAGTTTATTCTACCAATCTTTTGGGAGTTATCATCAATCTCATCTTCAATAATATTTGGCTCTTCCAAATTTCTAGATTCATCAAATATAACATATATGGTCTCCTCAATAATCAAAGTTCTTTTATTGAATACCCTATAAGATTTTCCAATATTTGAGTATCTAACAAAAATTCCTTCATCTGATTTTGGATCAAATTTTCCTAAGGCAGATTTTCCATTATTATGAATGAACACATTGCAACCAAAAACATGCAAATGTGACAAATTAGGTGTTCTACCTTTTAGGAACTCGTAGGGTGTTTTATTTAATTTAGATCTTATATTCACCATATTCAGAACATAATATGCAGTGCTAACCGCCTCAGCCCAAAAAAATCTAGGAATTGAGTATTCTGCCAATATTGCTCGGGCGGCTTCTATTAATGTTTTATTTTTCCTTTCGACTACCCCATTCTGCTGAGGGGTTCTAGGTGCAGAAAAGTTGTGATCAATTCCTTTTTCCTTACAAAAATCTTTAAATCTCTCATTCTCAAATTCTAATCCATGATCACTTTGTATAGAAATAATTTCACACCCCAATTTCCTTTGAATCCAAGTCAAAAAATTTCTAAATTCCTCAAATGATTCACTCTTATGAAATAGAAATCTAACCCAAGTTAATCTAGAGTAATCATCTACAATAACAAATCCGTATACCTTTCCTCCTAGACTCACAGTTTCAACTGGTCCAAAAAGATCCACGTGTAAAATTTTTAATGGTTTACTAGTTCTAAGATCCTTATTGGACTGAAAATAGGACTTCACCTATTTTTCTAATTGACATGCATCACAAAGGTGATCCTTAGTAAAGTCTAGTTTTGGTATACCTCTCACTAAGTTCTTTTGGGTAATCCTCTTAAGGTTCTTCATGCTAGAATGACAAAGTCTTCTATGCCAAAGTCATGACTCATCAGAAATAGTTTTTAAACAAAAAGCTGTAGAAGTATGAATGCAATTTAAATCTAGCATATAAACATTGTTTACCCTTTTTTCATTCAAAAGATCTTTAGCTTTAAGGCTTAATATGCAGCTAGTAGAAAAAATTTTTACACAATAAACTTTATCACAAAGCTGACTTATACTTAACAAATTATGCTTTAAGCCTTCAACAAATAACACATTGTCTATAAAAAAATTCTTTAAATTTCCAATTATACCTGTCCCAACCACCTTCCTTGTGGTGTTATCTCCAAGTGTAACCTTGCCTCCAGTCCTGGATTCCAGCGTTATGAATTTAGCAGTATCTCCAGTCATATGCTTTAAAAATCCGCTGTTCAGGTACCATATGCTCTCACAAGGTCTTGTATGAGAGCAACCCTACAAAATTATCAAATGTTAGACCTGGGAACCCAAAAAGTTTGGGTTTTCCTTTTGGTAATTTATAATCAGATGCATGTATGATATGTCTAGGTTTATGCATTTTAGGTCTCCACACCAAATTAGTTTTCATCTTCAAGGTACATGTGTGAGCTATATTTCCAAGCAATCTACAATTATTACATTTAATATTAGGAAAAGGATTCCTAAGTCTTTTACCACTTATCTGTCTTTTTAGGGATTTGTTGACCTCATTTTTTTATGAGGTCACTAAGGCCCTTCCAAACTCCAAATTAATTTTAGATCCTAGGATCCACTCTAGACTTTAGGATTCTTTCCTAGAGCCAGACCTTAGAGCCTACTCTAGAGCCTAGGATTCCCTTAAATCCTAGATCTTAGAACTCCTCTAGATCTTAGGACCACTCCAACTTCAAATCAATCCCCACCCTTGATTAACCTCAACCTCAAATCATTTCCTACACTTGATCAACTCCAACTTCAATTTGATTTCTACCTTTGATCAATTTAAATCTCAAACTTCATTCAACTCAAATTCAAATTAATTCAAGTTTCAAACATATCCAAACCTTGATCCAATCAATTTGACAATCCAACTTTCAACTTAGACTTTGATCCAAGCTTCAATCTAGCTTTGACCTCATCCATTCATTAACAATCATCACATGATTGTAAATGATTTGGATACTTCAATACTAATCATTCAAACTTAAAATCCATTCCAAATCGAGAAGTTTAAACTCAAATTCAAAGTCTTAAGGTCTTGTCCTAAAGACCCTTTTCAAAGAATTTTTCAAACATTTCAAAACCCAGTCAAATGGTCTCTGATTCAGGGTCTATCACTTGCAAAGTGATAAGACATGTCTCTAGAGGTAAACCTCCAAATTTGAGCTCATTTGGAGGATTCTAACCCTTTAAACTTAATCCAACTCCAAATGTTTCAAAACCTTTGAATATTTATAATTCATGCCACTAGGCCTTTCACCTAGTGGAATTTGACTTTGGATCCCCCTCCAAATCTTTTGATCCCTCCTAATACCTTGATATTGACTTGTTAAGCAATAATCCATATCTTTTTAGATTCAATTTGACCTATAATTGACTTGAGACCAAAATGACCAAAATGCCCTTAAAGGAGGATTTTTGGACTTTTGGCCTAAACTCAATTTGATTTGACTTATCAACCTTTGAAATATTCTCTAAATGTCATTTCAATGGATCCTAAATGACTTTAGGAATACATTGAACCCAAACTTACTCTTTGGTTTGACCAAGTTGACCAAGTCAACTATGGTTGACCAAATCAACCCTTAACCTACAAACTTGTCAAATTCAATCATTCAACCCATTTGAATCAAATCAATCCTTCAAAATAATTCAATTGGACACCATGATATGTCCAAAGACTTTCAAGTCAATCCTCCTCTTTGGTTGACTTGGTCAACTCATTTGGAGAGGTCAAAACCCTCTTTAACTTCATGTATTTACTTAAAAATTCAAATCCTTAATCTCAAACTCTTGGCCACATCATCAAGCCACCTTGGCAATCCATAGCTTAGTCTAGAACTTGCTCAAACATGATGTGATGTGACACATTTCCTCCCATAATAGAGCTTAAACCAACCCCCTTTAACAAGGCTTGGCATTGGTTCATCCAAATGGGAAAAAAGGTGTGGTCCCTCTTCACATGGACCAAGAGATGTCACTCTCAACCACCAACCCTATTCCATAGCTTTGGGCAGCATAGGGGACACTTGGCACTCATCCAAAACCACTCCAAATCAAATCTCAACCATCCAATCCAAAAGCCAAAGGTAAAGTGAGGGAAAACTTGACCTAAAGGTAGCTTCTTCATCATTCCCTTTGATATGATCAAAATCTCCAAACTCCAGCAGCCGCCAACCTTCTAAGAGCTCCTCCTACACACTCTAACACATTTCAAGTCCTTCCCAAGCTTTTCCCAACCATTTTCAAGCCTCAAATCACTATTTTAGTGAGGAGAGAGCATTCTAGAGAGAGAAAGAGGACTTTCCAATATAACTTTTGATTCAGCGAGATCCGGCTTTTGGAGTCTTCAGCAAAATTGTAGAGGCTGCTGCAGCTTTCCAACAAGCCAAAAATCTCAAAAATCCGACGGTTGGATCGTAAGTTATGCTCATTTTAAGTTTAAATTTCAATTTGAAACTGTAGCGATTTTTCAATGAATTGAGCCTCCAAACTCCAAGCATTGTAAGATCATATTGCCCTCTAGCTACAGTTCAAGTTTCGTGCAATTTCGTCGAGTATTTTGAAAGATATGAGTGTTTAAAGATTTCTATTCAAAATGAACTAGAACAGATCTGGACCGTCCGATCGACGATCAGACGGCTCAGATCTAGGTATACCGTGCAGCTTCCTCCAGGTTTGAACGTGGGTCATCCCACGGTATGGGAGGGTGACGTGGCGTCACGCCACGCCGCCACGTCACCGTCAGCTGATTTGACTAAAAAATGCTTTAAATGTTCCAAATCTTCAAAAATTCACAGAAAATCGAGTTCTCCACCAAATGGGACGTTCTTGGGCTCGTTGGAAAGATAATCTAATGTAGTATTTATTAAAATTAAAATTATATTGATTTGATTTCTGTATTGTGAGATATTTGAGTTTATATTAATTTCATTTATTGTTATTTTCTCACAATTCAGTGATCAAATGAAGCCCAAATTTTGGTGGATGATTATTGAGTATCTTAAGCATGTTTAATAATTTTTCTAGGTTCATATGCTCAATAGATTTCTGTGATATGAATTTTTAATGTAAAT
This sequence comes from Dendrobium huoshanense, assembly GCA_016618105.1. Lineage (NCBI taxonomy): Eukaryota > Viridiplantae > Streptophyta > Magnoliopsida > Asparagales > Orchidaceae > Dendrobium > Dendrobium huoshanense. The sequence goes on along the minus strand of CM028347.1, from coordinate 53,836,754 downwards.
GGTCTATTTTGGACCCTAAATTTTGAAAATTCATAACTCTTTAGGGTTTTAGTATTTTGCTGTGATATTTCTGTGGTATGATTGACTGTATGTCAGGGTTAGACACACCAAGTTTTATGCCTATTTGAATAGTAGAGACACCTAGGAAAAATAATTAAGGAAATGTCCAAAAAACTTAGAAAATTCATAGGGCATTGTACACACACCCAATAGGGGTGAAACTTAAACATAGAAAACTTAGTGGCATCATATACCTTAGGTTCAAATTTTACTCAATTTGAAGGTCATTAGGTTAGAAAATTGAGCATGTCAAATTTTAGCCCCTTTAAGGACTTAAAAAATTCAATAAATCATTATAAATTTATATTAATTTCAAAAATACCCATAATACGTCTAATCAACCATATTTAAACTCTTAATCATTGAAAATTGAAATTATGTTAATTTGACATTAAAATCCACTTTAATTTAATTTTAATCAAAATCAATGATTAATCAATTTTAATTAATTAAAAATTATTTAAAATCCCAAAAAAATCTTTAAACACTTGCTTATCTCTCCTTAGATAATTTCTGATCTTTGGAGTTGATTTCAAGAAGTTTGGGACTCATTTGGGATCAAATCACTAAAATGACCCTTAATTGAAACAATTTAATAATTCCAATAAATATCCAAACTTCCAAAATTCATAACTAATTTTAGAAAATTCCAAATCAATCAAACTCAGTGGCTAATGACTCTAATTAAAATATATTATTTTTTAAGAATTTCAAACCCCCAAAATCTGGTCAAAGTCAAAAAGTCAACATTTTGGTCAACTCTAGGTCAAAACCGGGTCAAAACTTCTAAAAATCATAACTTTTGATAGAAAACTCCAAATTGAGTGTTCCAACTGTCTAACAACTCATAATTAGGTCTAGTATTTGTTAAAAATCTGAAATCCTTAAGATTAACTCTAATTTTGAAAGTCAATTTTTGACCCCTTAGTTAACACATCCGGATAATATCTTAAAACCCATTAACCCTTTCAAATTCTAGAATTTTCTTAATAGGATAATAAAATTCTCAACTAACCCATTAAAATCAGTAACCAACTCCCTTTAATATCAATCCACTCCTTTAATTCTAACCAATTTAAATAACTTAATCAACCCCGATTGCTACTGGGTAACCCAGGCCTACGAGGCTATTAGCTTAGCCCCAAGGAAGGTGAAATAAACTTCACGGCCTCGGTGTGAAACAAAGGTAGTAATCAATTAGCTTTTAAAATATGTCTAATTAAAATTCTTAATTCATTAATTTTTAATTTTAATTTAAATCCCCTTCTAAGCCTTAACAAATCCAAACTTTTAGATAACTTTAACTAATCACCTACTTTAGGATCTATCCCAGCCACACGACCTTTCTCACACACTTTAGATGATGTGCTAGGACAACCAACTCTAGATCTAGGATAGGCCGGTGTTTACTTTACTGCTGTGTGCTAGATTTTTTGTAGTTTTCATTGCATGTTGTGGATGAAATTGCTTTGCTGTGTCTGCTTACTTTTTCTATACTCTGTGGATAGATTGATGTGTTTGGCGACTAGATTACCCTTAGGTTATGTACGATCTGGATGTTGACACAGTTTTCTGCAGGTGGCCACGCTCATGTAGGGCAATATAAAAAGGGGGCAAATTAAAAAATGCATAAATATTATAAACTCTTTGCACAGGTGCTTCAGCTGTTAAAGCCCCCAAATCATAAAAAGAGCGTGGCCAGTGTGTTTACTTTCTTTTCTGCTCATATACAACTGCTTGGGAATAACTGCTTTTTATATATTAATTGCTTAGGATAACCCTGCAGGTGAGTCTAAATTTTTATTTTTATATCAATGTAATTTGTGTAAGTGTCAAGTGTTGTGAAAGTTGATTTTGAGTTGGGATACATAGGTCCAAAGCTTGGATTCCAAAGAGGAAAGGATACCCCTTTAGGGAACACTCCTTTTCCATTTGGAAGTCCAAATTTGGATCATACCTTTTCCTTACCCAAAGAGGAAAGAGTGGCCTTCCCCTTAAAGGAAGTGCCCTTTTATCCATTTGGGTAATCCACTACGAAGATTCTAAGAAGATTGAAGAAAATGAGTCCAAAGAAAAACGAGATTGAAGATTTGAGGATTTGAAGATTGAGAGTATCCCACTCAAAATAGCTTGCGTCATTATTAGTCTTGAAATCCGGGTTGTTGTCAGTGGTGCCCGGCCACTTTACTTTCTGCAAAACTCTGGGTTGTAATAAGCAAGGCAATTCTGCCTATGGACATTTATTAATTAGTTTATATTTGATGTAATGATTTGATTGCCTTTAGGATTACTCGTTTTTACTAGTTTTTTTGGCGATTGCATGCCGCTCTTTGTTTTCGCCTGGATACGTGAGACTCGTGAGGGTGTGAAACTTTTCTACTCATAATCTTAAAAGTCTAAAATTTTAGTGAGTCTAAATAACATAGAAAGATAACAAATCTAGGGAATTAGCCAGGGATCGACCCCGGGGTCGCATGCATATTTTTGCATTACTCTTTCCTTGCTTTAGACCCTTCCCCGCCTGCGGGTAGAGTCCGGATAGTCTGACCTATGAGGACGAGGTGCCGGACCTGAGGAAGTCCAGTCTTCTAAAAAATTATTTTATAAGCCTGTTTTTAAAATTTCAAGCATACTTGATTTGGAAGTTGTCGACCAGCATGCATTGCATTAGATACAAATTAAAAGAGTCAAAATTTTAATTTCATAGTCCTTAGCATTTTAGCACCCAACATAAGTCAAAGGGGCCAATTAGGAGAATCTCTAGATGTCGGCTCCAAATCTCCAAAACTTTAATTATAACGTCCCTACCACTCTTTCATAAAAGACCAGACTCATCTCTTTTAAATCGATTAGGTGGTTAGCTGGCTCCCCCATCCAGGCCGGGGTAAGTCCAGACCTTGCACTGCATTAGTTAGGATCGGACGACTGTGGTCCAGTGTCCAAAATAGATTTAGGTTCTGGGGCAGATCTTTGATTATAAGACCCCAAATTTCGGGAATATAGTCCCAAATTTCTAATAAAATACTTAACTCTAATTAAAGCTTCATTTCAATCCTAAAACATAAAGCCCAACACTTAGATTAAGTTGGGACACTTCCGGATGGTTCTGGAATCTCAAAGTGTCCCCTACCTCTCCTCCTTTAACTCCGTTAAAAACTGCTCAATTTTGATCCATTCCCTTTTGAGTTTCCAAAATTCATCTCTTTTTGATATCACTCCTAGAAAATCTGACAAAATTTTGCCACTATTTTAATCGAGAGTTTTTGTAGGGGATTTTGTCTCCCTACGATGTAATTAACTACGAGGGCTTGCGCTCGTAGGAGATTTAGAACCACACACACCTGATTTTAAAATTGATTTTTCAAAGTTCAATTAGATTTCTTTGGGAAAACTTAAAATACTAGTGATTGTTATTATAACAATCAAAGAATTATCATCGAATAGTATTTTCTCCCTACGGGGAGATACACTTTTCTTTGATAAGGCTTTGGATGTGAAATCAACGATCACACTTCTTAAATATTATGGTTGGATATTCAGTAGAATCACATTTTGACCCTTCGGGGCCATATGAAGTTCTCTTTAGCATCCGATCACAATATTCAAGATGAATTTCATAATTCTAAATCTGAATAGTGTTATGAAATTTTATTTTCACCTCTCGAGGTGAAATACTTTTTCTAACGAGACAATTCGATTTTAGAATTCAATTTTAAGTCCTAAAGAAAACTAATATTTTTAAAATATGTTTTTAAAATTCCACCAACAAAAAATGGCACGCCCGGTGGGACAAATCTCTCTCTCCATCTTTAATAATGGCAAAATTTTATTTCATCGGTAGTCTTAACTACCTTTCTTCCGTTGGTCCCTCTGCCCATTTCTTTCTTGGATGAGTGTGGCCAACATCTAAAAGAAAATATCTTTCAAATAGAGAGGCGAGTGATGAAATCTTTGTCTAAGCTGGGCTTTGACATTTTGCCTCCAAGTTAATTGGTAGAGCAAAGGAGTTAAGCCAGGTTCCTTGAATATTCTCAATCAATTTTGTCAACTCTCTTATTTGGTGAAAACTCAACATATTGAGGTTCAAGATTTAGAGAAAATTAATCATGCTTAAAATTCAAATTTTAATTCAAAATTGACTAACTTAAATCACTTTTCCTTAATTCCATGATACTTAAATACTCAAATGGCTGGAAAACTCATCTTCTCCCTGGATAGAAACTTGACAATAGAAGGAATTACCTTTGGCAACTTGATCCAGTTTGGGATAGAATTTCAAAACTTCAAGTTATCACCCAACGGAGAAGAAATGATTGATCTCTCTGCTGGAATACAAAGGGATGTCCCCCTAGTTGAGATTACTTTAGAGTCAGGAGTTGACTCCCCCATCTCTATGATGGAGGTCGTTGTTGCCCCTTCGACCACTGTGCCCTCTACTCTGGAGGATAAGAACCAAGAACCATTAAAAATGGAAGGATTACCATCTCAACATGAGATTGGGTCAAGTTCTAACACCACGGTTGCCAGCAAAAGTAAGCGGAAGAAATACCTTAAAAGGGTTAAGAAGAAGGTTGCTAAGGCCAAAAAGACTGCTAAGGTAGAAGCCTTGAAACAAGTTAAATTTGAGGCCAATCGAGAATTCGTTGCTCCTTACACCTACCCCCTCCAAGGTGGAAATGTTTTCCACCCTACTCCTGTTACTCAAAGGAGAGAGGTTGTGAAAATGAGAGCACGATCTCCGATACACCTTCTTGACTACTATACAGAGAGAATCAATCAAGAAAGAGCTAAGCAATCACATGTAATAAATCATAGGCCCCTAGTTGAAGGTTATGACCCATCCACTTTATTAGATGAAGTTTGGTCACGTTACTACACGTGCCCCACTGCGTCTTTTATAGAGGAGGATGTGCAGAAACCACCCGGGGTGCCACTCTCATAATTGCTAGGTTACTAGTAATTAGGGAGGGAAATAATAATGGATATGAGATCTTATCAGATAGTGACACCATTTGAACTTAACTTCTAGATGGGTCCTATCGCGATAGATCCTTAAATTGAGATGATGCATCATTAGTTAGGGATAGTGCAGACCCCACAACAATCTCTTTATTTTAAGAGATTGTGGAAATATAATTTATATTGATAGGGTCTTGCCACCTGGACTTGCTATTTTGAAGAAAATCACATTATTTCTCAAGTGTACTAGATCAGAATTTTCAAGATAGTTGATCCATCTTTTTAATGAAAATTGACCTATACTTTAAATCAAAAATAGGAGAGAGTCGTGGTTGACCCCACTGGATCTTCAAAGGCCCCTCCCTCCCACCGCTTCTGCGGGTTGATTTGATTTTTGAATTAAAATTTGTATCAAACTTAAGTTGGTTTTAGAAATGAAAATCTTCTTAGTCTTCTAGCAGTTTTCCATCCTATGAGCTTCTCTTGCATGTTCTAAATCTATTCGATAATTTTCTAAGTCAAGTTGATATTTTCTTATCAAAAGATTGGGTCCAATTTGGGGATTATTCTTCCTTGGATAAGAGAATGAGTTTTCTTCTCTTATACTTGTGATATAATCCTAGATTAAAAAAAGTGCTATCATGTTAGGGTTTTAAAGAAAGTGAAGCCTCTTGTTAAAAAAAAATTCAAAGGATGCACAAAGTGCATTAAAAAAAAAATTCAAAATCAAAAGAAGCGTAAAGTGCGCCATAGAAATAAAAAAGATGTGCAAAGCACATCATAAAAAAAATGAAAGAGGCTTCCTTCTTTTTAAATCCTTAAATCTCAAAGAGCCCGATCATATTTAATAGCTTGACTTTGAAAAATCTTGAATCTAGATTTATTGTCATGCATGGACAGTTTATTAGATAGAAAATTCTATGCAAGAGAATTGAAAAGATTAAATTTCTCGATCCAACTTAAATCCTTTTGAAATTAATTTTAATTCAAACTTTCTACAAGGGAGAACTTAGTTCAGTTTCTATGAAATTTGATCCGGGTCAACAAAATCCAAAACCCTTGGCTCTTTTCGGGTCAATTGGGGTCACTCTACTTCTTACTATACTTTTGAATTTGTTCTCACTTGTCATTTTGACAGGGTCCAAATGATTAAGAGGAAATTTTCAATAAAAAGAATGAATCTTCTATTCTCGATAAGAATTCAAATCCCATTCTCAAAAGATATATGTGAATCTTTAAACATAGGCATCGTTTCTTTTAAGATCCACTATGTAAAATAACACTCTATGCTGGGTCCAAGGTTGTTCTCAAATAGAGGTGTGTTTTACATCGCACAAAATTGACTTTCAAAATTGAGTCACAACTAAGTAGAGTGCTTGACTCCAATTGGAGGATCTTGAAGGCCTTGAAGAAAGTTATTTTGAACTCAATAAAATTTGAAATTAAATAAGTCACGTATGATTCAAGCTCGTTATAAATTGTGTTACCTCAGGACTTTCCAAGTAGGAGACTTGGTTATAGTCCTTTGGAGACCAATTTTATTCCACCATAAGATTAATGAAAGCTTTGAATCAATGTTGACTAGATAGACCACCTTAGAGATAATCTATAAGAGAGGTTCATGACAATTGATTAATTTTGAAGATGCCACCAGATGATTCATTTCATTTGGGTGGTTCTTTAAGAAGTATCATGCATGATGAGGATCAAATTAAACATCAAATTCACCCCTTAAAATTCATAGAAATCAAATCAAGTTAAAAATCATCAATCAATTGTTTTCAATTCTCTTTTCCTCAAGGTTAGGTCCTTCCTTCCCTTAGGATTAGGCCCGCTAGTGGTGGAGTACGCCCTCCGTGGCACCACCCTAGCATTTGACCCGGGGATTAGTGGTGGAGTACGCCCTTTGTGGCACCATCCTGATTCCCATTCGCTAGTGGTGGAGTACGCCCTTCATGGCACCATCCTAGTTTGCCAGTTGAGGTCCTCTGTGTGGAGCAAGTTTCCTCCCCACATGACCATTCGCTAGTGATGGAGTACGCCCTTCGTGGCACCATCCTAGTTTGCTAGTTGAGGTCCTCTGTGTGGAGCAAGTTTCCTCCCCACATGACCATTCGCTAGTGATGGAGTACGCCCTTCGTGGCACCATCCTAGTTTGCCAGTTGATCTGCCTATTTGGAGTAAGTCTTCTATCAGCATCCTATAGGCCTAAGGTTGGGTGATGCCCTTCCTTAGACCCAAGGCTAGGTATTCCCTACCTTGGTTTCCAGTTGATCCGTCAACTAGGAGTAAGTCTTCTATCAGCATCCTGTAGACCTAAGGTTGGGTGATGCCCTTCCTTAGACCCAAAGCTAGGTATTCCCTACTTTGGTTTTCAGTTAATCTTCATATTAGGAGTAAGTCTTCTATCAGCATCCTATAGGCCTAAGGTTGGGTGATGCCCTTCCTTAGACCCAAGGCTAGGTATTCCCTACCTTGGTTTCCAGTTGATCCGTCTACTAGGAGTAAGTCTTCTATCAGCATCCTGTAGACCTAAGGTTGGGTGATGCCCTTCCTTAGACCCAAAGCTAGGTATTCCCTACTTTGGTTTTCAGTTAATCTGCCTATTAGGAGTAAGTCTTCTATCAGCATCCTATAGGCCTAAGGTTGGGTGATGCCCTTCCTTAGACCCAAGGCTAGGTATTCCCTACCTTGGTTTCCAGTTGATCCGTCTATTAGGAGTAAGTCTTCTATCAGCATCCTGTAGACCTGAGGTTGGGTGATGCCCTTCCTTAGACCCAAAGCTAGGTATTCCCTACTTTGGTTTCCAGTTAATCTGCCTATTAGGAGTAAGTCTTCTATCAATATCCTATAGGCCTAAGGTTGGGTGATGCCCTTCCTTAGACCCAAGGCTAGGTATTCCCTACCTTGGTTTCCAGTTGATCCGTCTACTAGGAGTAAGTCTTCTATCAGCATCCTGTAGACCTAAGGTTGGGTGATGCCCTTCCTTAGACCCAAAGCTAGGTATTCCCTACTTTGGTTTCCAGTTAATTTGCCTATTTGGAGTAAGTCTTCTATCAGCATCCTATAGGTCTAAGGTTGGGTGATGCCCTTCCTTAGACTCAAGGTTAGGTATTCCCTACCTTGGTTTCCAGTTGATCCGTCTACTAGGAGTAAGTCTTCTATCAGCATCCTGTAGACCTAAGGTTGGGTGATGCCCTTCCTTAGACCCAAAGTTAGGTATTCCCTACTTTGGTTTCCAGTTAATCTGCCTATTTGGAGTAAGTCTTCTATCAGCATCCTATAGGCCTAAGGTTGGGTGATGCCCTTCCTTAGACCCAAGGTTAGGTATTCCCTACCTTGGTTTCCAGTTGATCCGTCTACTAGGAGTAAGTCTTCTATCAGCATCCTGTAGACCTAAGGTTGGGTGATGCCCTTCCTTAGACCCAAAGCTAGGTATTCCCTACTTTGGTTTCCAGTTAATCTGCCTATTAGGAGTAAGTCTTCTATCAGCATCCTATAGGCCTAAGGTTGGGTGATTCCCTTCCTTAGACCCAAGGCTAGGTATTACCTACCTTGGTTTCCAGTTGATCCGTCTACTAGGAGTAAGTCTTCTATCAGCATCCTGTAGACCTAAGGTTGGGTGATGCCCTTCCTTAGACTCGAAGCTAGGTATTCCCTACTTTGGTTTCCAGTTAATCTGCCTATTTGGAGTAAGTCTTCTATCAGCATCATATAGGCCTAAGGTTGGGTGATGCCCTTCCTTAGACCCAAGGCTAGGTATTCCCTACCTTGGTTTCTCCAGTCCTCTCTTCAGAATAGGTGTAAGCTTTTCACTAGTTTCCAATGGACTTAAGGTTAGATGATGCCCTTCCTTCAACTCTTTAAGATCCTACTCCTATTCGGTCAACGCCAGTGTGTGCAGCAGAAGTTCCTTCTACCACACACATTGGGGGTCCATTTGTTGACCTCATTTTTTTATGAGGTCACTAAGGCCCTTCCAAACTCCAGATTAATTTTAGATCCTAGGATCCACTCTAGACTTTAGGATTCTTTCCTAGAGCCAGACCTTAGAGCCTACTCTAGAGCCTAGGATTCCCTTAAATCCTAGATCTTAGAACTCCTCTAGATCTTAGGACCACTCCAACTTCAAATCAATCCCCACCCTTGATTAACCTCAACCTCAAATCATTTCCTACACTTGATCAACTCCAACTTCAATTTGATTCCTACCTTTGATCAATTTAAATCTCAAACTTCATTCAACTCAAATTCAAATTAATTCAAGTTTCAAACATATCCAAACCTTGATCCAATCAATTTGACAATCCTACTTTCAACTTAGACTTTGATCCAAGCTTCAATCTAGCTTTGACCTCATCCATTCATTAACAATCATCACATGATTATAAATGATTTGGATACTTCAATACTAATCATTCAAACTTAAAATCCATTCCAAATCCAGAAGTTTAAACTCAAATTCAAAGTCTTAAGGTCTTATCCTAAAGACCCTTTTCAAAGAATTTTTCAAATATTTCAAAACCCAGTCAAATGGTCTCTGATTCAGGGTCTATCACTTGCAAAGTGATAAGACATGTCTCTAGAGGTAAACCTCCAAATTTGAGCTCATTTGGAGGATTCTAACCCTTTAAACTTAATCCAACTCCAAATGTTTCAAAACCTTTGAATATTTACAATCCATGCCACTAGGCCTTTCACCTAGTGGAATTTGACTTTGGATCCCCCTCCAAATCTTTTGATCCCTCCTAATACCTTGATATTGACTTGTTAAGCAATAATCCATATCTTTTTAGATTCAATTTGACCCATAATTGACTTGAGACCAAAATGACCAAAATGCCCTTAAAGGAGGATTTTTAGACTTTTGGCCTAAACTCAATTTGATTTGACTTATCAACCTTTGAAATATTCTCTAAATGTCATTTCAATGGATCCTAAATGACTTTAGGAATACATTGAACCCAAACTTACTCTTTGGTTTGACCAAGTTGACCAAGTCAACTATGGTTGACCAAATCAACCATTAACCTACAAACTTGTCAAATTCAATCATTCAACCCATTTGAATCAAATCAATCCTTTAAAATAATTTAATTGGACACCATGATATGTCCAAAGACTTTCAAGTCAATCCTCCTCTTTGGTTGACTTGGTCAACTCATTTGGAGAGGTCAAAACCCTCTTTAACTTCATGTATTTACTTAAAAATTTAAATCCTTAATCTCAAACTCTTGGCCACATCATCAAGCCACCTTGGCAATCCATAGCTTAGTCTAGAACTTGCTCAAACATGATGTGATGTGACACATTTCCTCCCATAATAGAGCTTAAACCAACCCCCTTTAACAAGGCTTGACATTGGTTCATCCAAATGGGAAAAAAGGTGTGGTCCCTCTTCACATGGACCAAGAGATGTCACTCTCAACCACCAACCCTATTCCATAGCTTTGGGCAGCATAGGGGACACTTGGCACTCATCCAAAACCACTCCAAATCAAATCTCAACCATCCAATCCAAAAGCCAAAGGTAAAGTGAGGGAAAACTTGACCTAAAGGTAGCTTCTTCATCATTCCCTTTGATATGATCAAAATCTCCAAACTCCAGTAGCCGCCAACCTTCTAAGAGCTCCTCCTACACACTCTAACACATTTCAAGTCCTTCCCAAGCTTTTCCCAACCATTTTCAAGCCTCAAATCACTATTTTAGTGAGGAGAGAGCATTGTAGAGAGAGAAAGAGGACTTTCCAATATAACTTTTGATTCAGCGAGATCCGGCTTTTGGAGTTTTCAGCAAAATTGTAGAGGCTGCTGCAGCTTTCCAACAAGCCAAAAATCTCAAAAATCCGACGGTTGGATCGTAAGTTATGCTCATTTTAAGTTTAAATTTCAATTTGAAACTGTAGCGATTTTTCAATGAATGGAGCCTCCAAACTCCAGGCATTGTAAGATCATATTGCCCTCTAGCTACAGTTCAAATTTCGTGCAATTTCGTTGAGTATTTTGAAAGATATGAGTGTTTAAAGATTTCTATTCAAAATGAACTAGAACAGATCTGGACCGTCCGATCGACGATCAGATGGCTCAGATCTGGGTATACCGTGCGGCTTCCTCCAGGTTTGAACGTGGGTCATCCCACGGTATGGGAGGGTGACGTGGCGTCACGCCATGCCGCCACGTCACCGTCAGCTGATTTGACTAAAAAATGCTTTAAATGTTCCAAATCTTCAAAAATTCACAGAAAATCGAGTTCTCCACCAAATGGGACATTCTTGGGCTCGTTGGAAAGATAATCTAATGTAGTATTTATTAAAATTAAAATTATATTGATTTGATTTCTGTATTGTGAGATATTTGAGTTTATGTTAATTTCATTTATTGTTATTTTCTCACAATCCAGTGATCAAATGAAGCCCAAATTTTGGTGGATGATTATTGAGTATCTTAAGCATGTTTAATAATTTCTCTAGGTTCATATGCTCAACAGATTTCTGTGATATGAATTTTTAATGTAAATGGTCTATTTTGGACCCTAAACTTTGAAAATTCATAACTCTTTAGAGTTTTTGTATTGTGCTGTGATATTTCTGTGGTATGATTGACTGTATGTCAGGGTTAGACACACCAAGTTTTATGCCTATTTGAATAGTAGAGACACCTAGGAAAAATAATTAAGGAAATGTCTAAAAAACTTAGAAAATTCATAGGGCATTGTACACACACCCAATAGGGGTGAAACTTAAACATAGTAAACTTAGTGGCATCATATACCTTAGGTTCCAATTTTACTCCATTTGAAGGTCATTAGGTTAGAAAATTGAGCATGTCAAATTTCAGCCCCTTTAAGGACTTAAAAAATTCAATAAATCATTATAAATTTATATTAATTTCAAAAATACCCATAATACGTCTAATCAACCATATTTAAACTCTTAATCATTGAAAATTGAAATTATGTTAATTTGACATTAAAATCCACTTTAATTTAATTTTAATCAAAATCAATGATTAATCAATTTTAATTAATTAAAAATTATTTAAAATCCCAAAAAAATCTTTAAACACTTGCTTATCTCTCCTTAGATAATTTCTGATCTTTGGAGTTGATTTCAAGAAGTTTGGGACTCATTTGGGATCAAATCACTAAAATGACCCTTAATTGAAACAATTTAATAATTCCAATAAATATCCAAACTTCCAAAATTCATAACTAATTTTAGAAAATTCCAAATCAATCAAACTCAGTGGCTAATGACTCTAATTAAAATATATTATTTTTTAAGAATTTCAAACACCCAAAATCTGGTCAAAGTCAAAAAGTCAACATTTTGGTCAACTCTAGGTCAAAACCGGGTCAAAACTTCTAAAAATCATAACTTTTGATAGAAAACTCCAAATTGAGTGTTCCAACTGTCTAACAACTCATAATTAGGTCTAGTATTTGTTAAAAATCTGAAATCCTTAAGATTAACTCTAATTTTGAAAGTCAATTTTTGACCCCTTAGTTAACACATCCGGATAATATCTTAAAACCCATTAACCCTTTCAAATTCTAGAATTTTCTTAATAGGATAATAAAATTCTCAACTAACCCATTAAAATCAGTAACCAACTCCCTTTAATATCAATCCACTCCTTTAATTCTAACCAATTTAAATAACTTAATCAACCCCGATTGCTACTGGGTAACCCAGGCCTACGAGGCTATTAGCTTAGCCCCAAGGAAGGTGAAATAAACTTCACGGCCTCGGTGTGAAATAAAGGTAGTAATCAATTAGCTTTTAAAATATGTCTAATTAAAATTCTTAATTCATTAATTTTTAATTTTAATTTAAATCCCCTTCTAAGCCTTAACAAATCCAAACTTTTAGACAACTTTAACTAATCACCTACTTTAGGATCTATCCCGGCCACACGACCTTTCTCACACACTTTAGATGATGTGCTAGGACAACCAACTCTAGATCTAGGATAGGCCGGTGTTTACTTTACTGCTGTGTGCCAGATTTTTCATAGTTTTCATTGCATGTTGTGGATGAAATTGCTTTGCTGTGTCTGCTTACTTTTTCTGTACTCTGTGGATGGATTGATGTGTTTGGCGACTAGATTACCCTTAGGTTATGTACGATCTGGATGTTGACACAGTTTTCTGCAGGTGTCCACGCTCATGCAGGGCAATATAAAAAGGGGGCAAATTAAAAAATGCATAAATATTATAAACTCTTTGCACAGGTGCTTCAGCTGTTAAAGCCCCCAAATCATAAAAAGAGCATGGTCAGTGTGTTTATTTTCTTTTCTGCTCATATACAACTGCTTGGGAATAACTGCTTTTTATATATTAATTGCTTAGGATAACCCTGCAGGTGAGTCTAGATTTTTATTTTTATATCAATGTAATTTGTGTAAGTGTCAAGTGTTGTGAAAGTTGATTTTGAGTTGGGATACATAGGTCCATAGCTTGGATTCCAAAGAGGAAAGGATACCCCTTTAAGGAACACTCCTTTTCCATTTGGAAGTCCAAATTTGGATCATACCTTTTCCTTACCCAAAGAGGAAAGAGTGGCCTTCCCCTTAAAGGAAGTGCCCTCTTATCCATTTGGGTAATCCACTACGAAGATTCTAAGAAGATTGAAGAAAATGAGTCCAAAGAAGAACGAGATTGAAGATTTGAGGATTTGAAGATTGAGAGTATCCCACTCAAAATAGCTTGCGTCATTATTAGTCTTGAAATCCGGGTTGTTGTCAGTGGTGCCTGGCCACTTTACTTTCTGCAAAACTATTGTTTGTAATAAGCAAGGCAATTCTGCCTATGGACATTTATTAATTAGTTTATATTTGATGTAATGATTTGATTTCCTTTAGGATTACTCGTTTTTACTAGTTTTTTTGGCGATTGCATGCCGCTCTTTGTTTTCGCCTGGATACGTGAGACTCGTGAGGGTGTGAAACTTTTCTACTCATAATCTTAAAAGTCTAAAATTTTAGTGAGTCTAAATAACATAGAAAGATAACAAATCTAGGGAATTAGCCAGGGATCGACCCCGGGGTCGCATGCATATTTTTGCATTACTCTTTCCTTGCTTTAGACCCTTCCCCGCCTGCGGGTAGAGTCCGGATAGTCTGACCTATGAGGACGAGGTGCCAGACCTGGGGAAGTCCAGTCTTCTAAAAAATTATTTTATAAGCCTGTTTTTAAAATTTCAAGCATACTTGATTTGGAAGTTGTCGACCAGCATGCATTGCATTAGATACAAATTAAAAGAGTCAAAATTTTAATTTCATAGTCCTTAGCATTTTAGCACCCAACATAAGTCAAAGGGGCCAATTAGGAGAATCTCTAGATGTCGGCTCCAACTCTCCAAAACTTTAATTATAACATCCCTACCACTCTTTCATAAAAGACCAGACTCATCTCTTTTAAATCGATTAGGTGGTTAGCTGGCTCCCCCATCCAGGCCGGGGTAAGTCCAGACCTTGCACTGCATTAGTTAGGATCGGACGACTGTGGTCCAGTGTCCAAAATAGATTTAGGTTCCGGGGCAGATCTTTGATTATAAGACCCCAAATTTTGGGAATATAGTCCCAAATTTCTAATAAAATACTTAACTCTAATTAAAGCTTCATTTCAATCCTAAAACATAAAGCCCAACACTTAGATTAAGTTGGGACACTTCCGGATGGTTCTGGAATCTCAAAGTGTCCCCTACCTCTCCTCCTTTAACTCCGTTAAAAACTGCTCAATTTTGATCCATTCCCTTTTGAGTTTCCAAAATTCATCTCTTTTTGATATCACTCCTAGAAAATTTGACAAAATTTTGTCACTATTTTAATCGAGAGTTTTTGTAGGGGATTTTGTCTCCCTACGATGTAATTAACTACGAGGGCTTGCGCTCATAGGAGATTTAGAACCACACACACCTGATTTTAAAATTGATTTTTCAAAGTTCAATTAGATTTCTTTGGGAAAACTTAAAATACTAGTGATTGTTATTATAACAATCAAAGAATTATCATCGAATAGTATTTTCTCCCTACGGGGAGATACACTTTTCTTTGATAAGGCTTTGGATGTGAAATCAACGATCACACTTCTTAAATATTATGGTTGGATATTCAGTAGAATCGCATTTTGACCCTTCGGGGCCATATGAAGTTCTCTTTAGCATCCGATCACGATATTCAAGATGAATTTCATAATTCTAAATCTGAATAGTGTTATGAAATTTTATTTTCACCTCTCGAGGTGAAATACTTTTTCTAACAAGACAATTCGATTTTAGAATTCAATTTTAAGTCCTAAAGAAAACTAATATTTTTAAAATATGTTTTCAAAATTCCACCAACAGGATTGTATAAATTTAGGATACAAAATAGGATTAGTAAAATATTAAAGTCTGGGGGTATCCTATTATCCTCAAGAGCTTTTATTTTCAACTTATAAAATGAATTCATATCTTCCAAGATTCGATTTGTATAATTGATTCGATATGTTTTGCTCTCTGATTCATCCTTAAAATTTTTAAATTCTTTTTCAAGATCAGTATATGATGATTTTAAATTCTCATGATTTTTATTCAAGTCATCAAATTCATCGAGTAGTTTCACGTGGTTGTCATCTATTAAGGCATGATCTTTCCTAAGGATTTCATGTTCCTATTGAAGTTCTTCAAATTTTAAACCTAGACTAGTATGCATTTTCTTTATTTTCTTATATGCATCATGTATGTGTTCATAAACTTCAAATAATTCATCATAAGTTAAGTCAATTACTTCTTCTTGATCTGACTGATTAAGACTATCTGCCATTAAGCAAAGAGTAGTGACTTCATTTTCCTTTTCAGTCTCTGATGAATCTGAAGCTGAGTCCGCCTAGAAAGCTCTTTGAATCTTCTTTTTGCCCTTATTTACAGTTGGTTTCTCCTCTACCTTCTCCTTGCTAGGAGTAGCTTTCAGTTTTGGGTAATAAGTCTTGATATGACCAGGTTTCCTGCATTCATAGCAAATCACATCATTAGAAACCTTGCAATTTCTATTAAATTTACCTCTATTCTATTGCTGGCGTCTCTTCTGCTTCCTCTTCAGAAAGCTTCTGAATTGTCTAGTCATTAATGCAATGTTGTCTTCATCTCATGTTGTGAGTGTACACTCTCAGACTCTTCCACATTTAGTGCTATGTTCTTTTCCTTTCGTGGTTCACCTGCATCAATCTTTCTTTGGCTAACTCCTTGCTTAGAAGCAATAAGTGAACCAAGAAGATTGTCAATTGAATAAATGTTTAGATCTTTTAACTCTGTAATTGCAGTAATTTTAACATCATAAGTAGTAGGTAAACAACGAAGAATCTTATTAACCATTTCAGCATTCGTTAGTTCCCTACCAAGTGCATGCAAAGAGGTGACAATTTGAGTAAATCTTTTGTACATATTAGAAATGGATTCATTAGGTTTCATGCAAAAAAGTTCATAATCATGCAATAAGATATTAAGTCTAGATTATTTAACCTCATTAGTACCCTCATATGTTATACAAAGTCTATTCCATATGTCATTTCCACTTATGAAAGTAGAAACCCGCATGTAGTCTTCAGATTTTAAAGCACAAAAGAAACTATTCAAATATTTAGCGTTTAGTTGTGCTAAGTCACGTTCTTCTATAGTCCAGTCTGTAAAAGGTGTTTCAACTCTAACTCCATCAACTAATCTAGTTGGTTTTGTATATCCTTCATAGACTAAGATCCATATACGATAATCAAGTGACTGTTAGAAAGTAGACATGCGAGTTGTCCAAAAATCAAAAGGTATATTGTCAAATAGTGGAGGTCTAGTAATAGAGTAACCCTCAGGTGTGTTTCGATTTCCAATTGTAGCCATCTACATTAATCAAAAAGTAGTTTAAACTTATAATTTTGAAATAAAGCTCTGATACCATTTGTTGAGTATAGTGAATAGGTTGTTAAACCTAAGTTAATGTCCCACAGTTATCAAGTGGGCGGGGTGAATTGGTAGTTAAAAATTAAGTGCTTCTAGCTCTTCCATTCTCAAGAGAGCATTTTTTTCTAGAGTGAGATCATTCTGGATTGCTACCTGAAGTGATGGTAGTCAATCTCCAATGGTAATACGGCTTCAACACCGAACACTAGAGAGTAAGGAGTGGCTTTGGTTGGCATTTTGTTTGTTGTACGGTATGCCCACAACCCTTCTACCATTTTCGTATGCCATTCCCTTTTGTTCTTGGTGAGGATCTTCTTCAATAATTTTATTAGTGTTTTATTGAGGGCTTCTACCAAGCCATTTGCCCTTAGATTGTATATGGATGAATACCGCCAATCGATTTTATACCATTAAACGAACTTATAAATTTTTTTACATTTGAATGCAGTACCGTTATTTGAGATTATGTGTCACGGCACACTAAATCTATAGATGACATTGTGGGTAAAGAAATTGATCACATGCTCGGATGTGACCTATCTGAATGGAGTGAAAGTTCGATGGGGATGTTAAGCCCTATGAACTTAGTCCCAAACTAACCAAGAGGGGGGGGGGGGGTGAATTGGTATTTTAAAAACTTCTTTTTACAAAGAAAGAAAATTGCATAAACCAAATCACACCACAAAAATAAAATGCGGAATTTAAAAGTGCGGAAGCAAGAAAAGGAACACAGAAATTTATAGTGGTTCGGTCGACTCGACCTACGTCCACTCCTTGGAGGCACCCTCCAAGTATTGCACTACAAAAAAGTGACTCTCCTTTAGCCCCCACGGCTAGGCGGAGAAACCCTCACAAGAACCTCCTTTTTGCCTCCCCGGCAAGGCAGAGAACCTTTCTCCTTTTGCTTCCTCCTGAAGCTGGCAGAGAACCAAAACCAAAAGCAAAACTCCTTACCTCTACCGACCCTTCCACGGACGAGAAACTCTAGACGAAGACGACGCAGAGAGATCCTTGAAGCAACCCTTGTGAAACCCCTCACAAGCTCCCCCTCACAAGATCCTCTCTCTCTTTCTCTCCTCAAGGTCTTCTCAGGTCAAGGCAGCAACCAAAGGTCTTTAAAAACGTTGAACAAGAGCTCTTAAATAGAAGAGTTTCAAAAGAGCTCATTAATTGCAAGTTGCCGACAATATCGTCCAGGCCGATATGGACATCGACCTGGCCGATCAGTACAAATCAATGATGATCGGCCAGAGCATCGTCCTGGATGGAAAACAGGACGATTGAAAATTGGCTTGATCGTCCCAGCCGATCACAAGATCGTCCTGGCCGATCAGTTCAAATCAGAGGAAAATCGTCCTGACAATAGCCCTGGATATGAGCTGGCCGATATCGATCGTCCTGAAGTAACTTAAGGTTTTTGACTAGATCGTCCTGGACGATCGCAGGTAAAAAACAAATGTACAGACTGACTCAACCCTAATCTTACACATTCCTGATCTTAGCTCCTTTTTTATCGTCCGATCTTCAATTTCTGAAAAGTTAGAAGCAACAAGCTGTCCAAGAGAAACAGTGTTTGTCAATCATCAAAACATAAGACATGAAAAATAGATTTGCAACAATCTCCCCCTTTTTGATGATGGCAAAAAACAAGTAGGAAAATCAAAAAATTAAACAAAAATAGATTCATTAGATAATCAAAGTTACAACATCAACTTTTTCCTACCACATCCTATCCTACTCCCCCTTTTGTCATCACAAAAAGAGAGTTCAGAAACAAATGAAAAACATCAAGAAAGACTAACTACAAAAAGACAAGAAACAGTAACACAAAGCACAAACTAAAACAACGAGGGATCCTGATCATCAGATGGAGGTGGTGGAGGTGGCTGCTGAAAGTAACTGGCAAGCGTGGTAAACTGAGCATTGAACCAGGCAATGTCCTGGTCATGCTGCAGCTACTGGTGAGTAAGAAAACTGTTAAAACGAGCTAAATCTTCAGCGCGGTGATGCTCGTAACGGGCAATGTCCTCAGAGTGTTGCTGCTCCTGGGCAGCAACATAGGCGTCAAACCGGGTCTCCAACCGATCAAATCTCTCAATCAACTGATCAACCGATGAATGCTGGTGGAGAGGAGCAGGGTCAGGAAAGGGAGCTGGAGTGGGAGCCTCCTCCTCTCTAGCCCCTCAAGGTTCATCAGGGTGGAGATGAGTACTGTGAAGGGTGCTGAAGGAATTGTTTGAGTAGAAGAGAGTTGGGAAGTCTGGTGGATTGGGATATTGAATTTGGTATTTAGTTTAAAGAACATAGGCTATGATGTGTCCTAAGGCTAGATTTGGCTTCCTTTTGTGGCCTGGATTGCGAATTGTTGTTAGGTGATCAATGTAACGAAAAATTAGGTCCGCAGTGTTGATTTCCCTATGAGCCATGATGTAGAAGGTAGTGAGGGAAAGTAGAGGGGTAATGTGGACTCGGTCGCCAGCTTTTGGAATGACGGAGGTGCGAAGGACATGTTGGATTATCCTAGCATCTCTGACTAAAGAGCTAGTCTCTCCAACATGGTAAGGTACATTGGTCTGGCGAAGAAAGTGATTTGCCGTGGACCAGTCAAAATCAGGGTCAGAGGCGATTATGTGCAGCTTATCTCTGGTGGTGGATAGCTCTAAAAGATCAACACAGTCCTGATATGTGATTTCGATAGGGAGTCGATTCACATAGGAGGTCAGGGCTGTGAAGGTAGGGTTGATGCGAAGGTTTGCAAAAAATTCTAGAAGAAGCTCTGAATTGAAAGGGAAGACAAGACACATTATGAAGCAAAGGGAAGTGTGAGCGAAGAGATCCATTACCGGGTAAGAGATGTGGAATGGATTGATAATTCTGGAAACAGTAATTCCACATTCTTTATAACGATGATATGCGGCTTCATCTTCTGCTTCCCGGAAACGAGGGTCAATCCTTGCCCTCGAGGAACTCCCAGAGGTCTGTCGGACGCATTTCCCACCAGCCATTTGAGAGTACTAAGCAAAAACACAAAGGGAGAAAGGATGAGGAGTGAAAAATCAAGGCTGGATCGGCCTGAATTTAAAGAAACGGCCATATCGTCTTGGCCGATCGCGGAATCGTCCAAGCCGATATGGTTCAATAATTACGTACAGGCCGATTGGTCAAAAAAGGCGGTCCAATCGTCCGGGCCGATCAGATATCGGCCAGGCCGATTAGACACAGGCTATCGGCCCGAGGAGTCAGTCCGGACGACCGTTGAAAAAGCAAATCATCCGGGCCGATTAGGTGTATCATCCAGGACGATGCACAATAATTGATCGTACCGGCCGAAGTTAAAACATTTTAAATGCTTTCCACGTGTATCGTCCAGGACGAACAGTGGATCGGCCCGGCCGATGGTCCAATAATGGATCGTCCGGGGCCGAATTTAAAGATCAAAACGTGCTGACACGTGGATCGTCCAGGACGATCCAGTGTATCGGCCAGGACGATGTACATAGAATGCATCGGCTAGACAAATATACTATCAGCCAAGACTATCACCATGAGTTCGATCAAATCGTCCGGGATGATATAGTATCGTCCAGGACGATGAATTGCAGTAAGCACAGAAAAAGATCAGCAGATGAATTTTGGACAGAATTTGTCATATCGGTCAGGACCATAGAAATATCGGCCAGGCCGATGTGACTTGAATTTGAAATCAAGAAAAGAATGGTGATGATCAAGACCCTCAAAAATAAAACAAAAGAAAAAAAAAACAGTCAAAGACACAGAAAAATAAAAACAACACAATGAAAACCAAACACCGAACATTTTTTGATTTTAATTTTTCTATTTTTTTTTGTTTTAAGGAGGTATCATATGAGAATTCTTTTCACGAATTAAACTTTTAAAGTTTTAGGAGATCAAGAGGTTTAACAAAATCCAATCAGAAGAAGGTAGAAAAACTGATTCCATTAACCCTAGATCGGACATCCTTCAGGGTACAAAATTCTCTTAAAAACAACAGAGTCCTAACTCAGAATAACAAAAAGGATAAGAAGATCCAATCAAGGCTTTTTAACAACAAAAATATCTCATAAATAATAAACCAAAATAATTTTTCTCAATCATGGAAATTGAAATCAAATCTTTGAAGGTATCACATAATCAATGAGTTTTCTAAGTTTTAAGAGTTTTACCAAAGAGATAATAGCTTGCATTTAGTGGGCTAATTTTATGCCTCTTGTCACTTTTATTGGCTCTTTGAGCATCTTTTGATTTTTGATACACTTTTGTGTATATAGCTTTCTTTTTAATTTGGCTTCATTGGCCTCTTTTCTTTTTAACTTTTGCAAGCTAAAAACTCTTTAATATACCCTTAAAGAAAAAATACTTAGTTGTGAGTATATCCTCCAAATATTAGAGAATAGGAGCTCTCTCTCTAACATAGGGAAGAACAATCCACAACACAAAATCAAAATCACGTGATAACAACAATGGTAAGATTTCAAAAGCTTGAATGATATCTAAGAATTTTTACTATTATGCATAAGATAATTTAATGTAGCAAGATAAGAAAGAGATCTTAAAAAGCCATTGGTTAAACTGAGTTTAGACTTTTGTTTTATAGAAGAAAATCATGCCACAAAACAAAGTCAGATGAAGGGAAAACATCAACAGTTTATTCCCTTTAACCAATTTAGAAAAGCTAAACCCATATCTCCAAAAACTCCAATATTTAAAAGCTTGAGAAGTTTCATCATATGGAAGGCCAAAAAATAAAGACCAAAGTGGAAAACAAAAACTCATAAAACTAAAATAAAAAAAAAATAAAGCAAACTAAAAACAACACAAAGTGAACACAAAAACTAAAAATAAAAGACACACAAAAACTAAAGATTTCAAACAAGTGATAAAGCAGCGGATTTAAGAAATTGAGCTGCGAGCCTCCTTAGGTCCAGTTATCTTTATGCTTCCACGAGGTTTTTGGTGAGAGCACACCTGCAAAACTCAACAACAGTCAGTTTTAGGAACCCAAACAGGTTTGGGCTCCTTCTTAAGAAATGTAGAGTGCAATGCAGATGTGGTATACTTTGAATCATGCATCTTAGGTCTCCACACCCAATGTGTACTACGGTGAACTGTGCAAGTGTGTGAGATGTGTCCTAGCATGCCACAAGAAAAACATTGAACTTCAGGAAAAGGTTTTCTTAAATGGTTTGGGTAAAAATGCCTCTTCCTAGGTTCTGGCTTTTGATTAGAAGTTAGTGTCATCCTAGCTTTCTTACATGTTTCCAAATCATTTTGAATTCTCAAGTTAATTCTTTTTAATGCATCATTCTCAATCCTCAAATTTTTCTCAATCTCTTTAGATTTTTTAAGATCATCGTTAAGTGAGGTGTGTGAAGCTTTTAATGCATTACTTTTATCAACTAATTCCAAATGCTTCTTGTTTAAATCATCAAATTCATCAAGGAGAGCCATGTGATTTGAATCAATCATTGCATGATCTTTGAGAAAAACTTCATGCTCTTTTTGTAGATTTGAATGTTCTAATTTTAGGCTAGCATGAGTTTTCTTAAGTTTTTTGTATGATGTATGGATTTTTTCACAAATTTCAAACAATTCATCATAGGTTGGTTTACATACCTCTTCCTCATCACTTTGATTTTCTCCCATGAAACACAAGTTTGTAGTCTCTTCCTCTGGTTTAGTCTCAGAGGAATCAGTACCAGATTCTGCCCAAAAGCCTCTTTGGATTTTCTTCTTCTCCTTCCTTGACTTAGCTTTCTCCTCACCTTTTTCCTTTTCTTTGTTTGAATGATCTTGAAGTGTAGGACAATCGGCTCTTACATGTCCAGGTTTCTTGCATTCAAAACAAACAACATCAGAAGATCCTTTAATATGTTTATGATCCTTACCTTTTCTCCAACTTTGATGATGCTTTTGTTTCTTCCTTAGAAAGCTTTTGAATTGCCTTGTGATGAAGGCAACTTCATCGCTTTCAGACCTGGAAGATTCAGAATCTGATTTGTGCGCCTTCAATGCAATTGTTTTCTCCTTTTTCTTCTCACCTGCATCAAGATTTCTTTGATTCACCCCTTGCTCGTAAGCAATGAGTGAACCAAGCAAGTTATCAATAGAATAGGTGTTCAAATCTTTAGATTCAGTGATGGCAGTAATTTTTGCATCATAAGATGAAGGCAAGCATCTCAAAATCTTGTTAACCATTTCATAGTTCAAAAGTTCTTTTCCTAGTGCATGCAATGAAGTAGCAATCTGAGTAAACCTAGTGTACATGTCAGAAATCGATTCATGAGGTTTCATACGAAAAAGTTCGTAGTCATGCAAGAGAATGTTTAAACGAGATTGTTTAACTTCATTAGTGCCTTCATAAGTAATGCACAATTTATCCCAAATTTCTTTACCAGTTTTGCAAGTTGAAACACGCATGTAATCCTCAGATTTCAATGCGCAGAAAAAACAATTCAAACATTTCACATTTAATTGAGCTAAATCTCGTTCGTCAAAAGTCCATTCAGCAAAAGCAACTTCAGTTTTAAAACCATTAATTTCACGAGAAGGTGGAGAATAACCTTCTTGAATAAGCATCCACATACGATAATCAGTAGATTGTAAAAAAGTTGACATGCGAGTTTTCCAAAAATCAAAAGGTAAGTTATCGAACAGAGGAGGTCGGGTAATGGAATAGCCTTCCGTAGTGTTGCGATTCCCAAAGTTAGACATAGATCAAATTCAAAAAGTTTTTAAACTTTAATTTTTGAATCAAGCTCTGATACCACTTGAAAGTTTGATGGGGATGTTAAGCCCTATAAACTTAGTCCCAAACTAACCAAGAGGGGGGGGGGGTGAATTGGTATTTTAAAAACTTCTTTTTACAAAGAAAGAAAATTGTATAAACCAAATCACACCACAAAAATAAAATACGGAATTTAAAAGTGCGGAAGCAAGAAAAGGAACACAAAAATTTATAGTGGTTCGGTCGACTCGACCTACGTCCACTCCTTGGAGGCACCCTCCAAGTATTGCACTACAAAAAAGTGTCTCTCCTTTAGCCCCCACGGCTAGGCGGAGAAACCCTCACAAGAACCTCCTTTTTGCCACCCCGGCAAGGCAGAGAACCTTTCTCCTTTTGCTTCCTCCTGAAGCTGGCAGAGAACCAAAACCAAAAGCAAAACTCCTTACCTCTACCGACCCTTCCACGGACGAGAAACCCTAGACGAAGACGACGCAGAGAGATCCTTGAAGCAACCCTTGTGAAACCCCTCACAAGCTCCCCCTCACAAGATCCTCTCTCTCTCTCCTCTCTCTCTTTCTCTCCTCAAGGTCTTCTCAGGTCAAGGCAGCAGCTAAAGGTCTTTAAAAATGTTGAACAAGAGCTCTTAAATAGAAGAGCTTCAAAAGAGCTTATTAATTGCAAGTTGCCGACAATATCGTCCAGGCCGATATGGACATCGGCCCGGCCGATCAGTACAAATCAATGATGATCGGCCAGAGCATCGCCCTGGATGGAAAACAGGACGATTGAAAATTGGCTTGATCATCCCGGCCGATCACAAGATCGTCCTGGCCGATCAGTTCAAATCAGAGGAAAATCGTCCTGACAATAGCCCTGGATATGAGCTGGCCGATATCGATCATCTTGAAGTAACTTAAGGTTTTTGACTAGATCGTCCTGGCAGATCCTGCGATCGTCCAGGACGATATGATCGTATCAATCATCCTTAATTACTTCCTTGATTTTCCTGAACAATTATGGCATAATTTGTGAATATCGTCCAGGCTGATCATAGGATCGTCCTGGCCGATAAATTAAAAATACAGTATACCATACTTGACTATGGCGGCTACTTCTTTCTGTTTTGAGCTTATCGTCCTGGCCGATACACGTATCATCTTGGCCGATCTGTTAATGTCGGCTGCCTTAATTAAGAATCCTTAATTAGACTTTCTGTTTTAAGCTGATCGTCCATGCCGATCCAAGAAATCGTCCTGGCCTATATGAGAAAAAAACAGAAATTCTAAGTCTCTCAAGTGTGTGTGTGAAGGGTTACATAGCATCAGTCTCTTTGCCTATTACAAGTGGACTCAATAGGTAAAAAACAAATGTACAGACTGACTCAACCCTAAACATACGCATTCCTGATCTTGGCTCCTTTTTGATCGTCCGATCTTTAATTCCTGAAAAGTTAGAAGCAACAAGCTGTCCAAGAGAAACAGTGTTTGTTTATCATCAAAACATAAGACATGAAAAATAGATTTGCAACATGGAGCTGTTTCTATCCACTTGGAGAAGTAGTATGTTGCTGCCAGGATAAAGTGATGTCTTGCTGATGATGGTGGATCTTTCAGCCTAATTATGTATGTGCCCCATCATTTAAACGGCCAGGATGCTACTGTTGGGTGTAATAGATTTGGAGGCTGATGTATAACATTATGGTGAATCTGACATTTGTGGCACCTCTTAGCGTGATCAATATAAGCTCTCACCATTGTCGGCTAATAATAACTCATTCTGTTGATTTTAGCGAACATCTTGGGACCTGACTGATATGCTCCATAAAGCCTTTTGTGGACTTCTACCATCATTTTATGAGCTTTCTTGGTCCCTAGGCACCTAAGCCACATTTGATCAAAAGCTCATCTCTATAAAGTGTCATTGATAAATGTGTATCACAACACCCTTTTTGGATTTGTGTGGCCATAGACTTTTCTATTGGATTCTTTGAAGTAGTCAATGAATGGCGGCCTCCAATTATTTTTTACTTCAATATTTAAATAATGCCACCACAATTCTGAAGCTTGACTAGCTTTACGTCACTTGGGCACATGGTATCCTTTCAGATAATTTTTCATAATGATCCGATGGAGAGGTTGAGGATCAAATGGAAGTATTTCTTGTTGATTTAAATTAGGTACTTTTATCATCGGGAATAGTAACAAGCGGGCTCTAAGATTTGATGGTTGTAAACTACGTTGAATATATGCTTCTTCTCATTGGAATTTTCCTTTTGCTTGGCCAATTTGGCTAAATAATCTACTTTGGCATTCTGTCCTCAAGGATTTGAACTATTTTAACATTCAGCACTTTCTTTAAAAGCTCAAGGGTACGTCGATGATAATGAGCCAAGTCAACCTTGCAAATCTTGTAAATGCCTAAGACTTGATTTATCCCTAGTTGAGTGTCACCGAAGATTTGAAGATTTTGAATTTTGACTTCAATTGCGATCTCCAATCCAACTATTAGAGTTTCATACTCATCTTCATTTTTGGTCTGAGGTTTAGTCAAACTAAATGAAAACCTCATTATGCCTCTTTTAGGTGGTATGAGAACAAGACTGATACCAGCTCGAGCTCTTATAACATTTGGAGGTTGGGAAGGTTTAATTAATGATGCTCCATCGAATTATATCTCTTAGAATGATAGCTTTTCATTCTCCTCAACTTGCATGATTTATTCATCGGGCAAATCATCGTTTAGTGTAGAGTCTACCGGGATAGGATGTGCAGTGAGAAAATCTACCAAGGCTTATCCTTTCACTGACTTTTGTGGCATGTATGTTATATTAAAATGTAGTAATAGTACTGTCCACATGGCTGGACAACCTGTCAATACTGGTCTTGTCATCAAGAACTTCAGCGGATCGATCTTTGATATCAGGATAATTTTATGGGATAACATGTAGTGGCAGAGTTTCTGAACTACAAAAATCATCGTTAGGTAATGTTTTTCAATTGAGGAATATCTCATATCTACTTTGATCAATCTCTGGTTGATGTAGTAGAGTGCATTTTCTTTTCTTTCTTCATTATGTTAGGCCAATAATGCTCCGAGGGACTCTTCTAGTGCTGCCATATACATTATAAAAGGCTTCCCCAGAATTGGTGCTGCTAGAATGGGAGGATTTAGCAAGTATTTTTTAATATTCTCAAATGTTTCCTGACACTCCTTATCCCACTTGAAATGAATATCCTTCTTCATTAACTTTGAAAATGGTTGGCACCTTCCCGACAGATTCGATATGAACCATCGAATGAAGGCCAGTTGTCTTTGCAAAGAATGAAGTTGTCAAAGGTTTCTCGGAGGTGGCATCTCCATGATTGCTTTGATTTGTTGGGGGTTGGCTTCGATGCCTCGATGTCGAACAACGTACCCTAAAAATTTGCTAGAGGAGACCCCAAAACCACATTTGAGGGGATTCTTTTTTAAATCATATCTTCTTATCCTCTCGAATATAATTCTGAGATCTTTTAAATGATCTTTCTAGTCAAGGGTTTTAACAATAAGGCCATCTACACAACACTCGACCTTCTAATATAACAAATCATCAAATATATGAGTCATTGCCCGTTGGTAGGTGGCACCAGCATTCTTCAGACTAAAGGGAATGACTGTGTAGCAAAAAAATGCCAATGGATGTCTTGAATGATGTGTTCTTTTCATCTTCAGGTGTCATTTTAATTTGATTGTAACTTGATGATCTGTCCATAAATGAGAATATATCATAGTTAGAAGTGTTATCCACTAGTAATTTTGATATAGGGAGCAAAAAATTGTCTTTTGGGCACGCCTTATTGTAGTCCCAGAAGTTGATACAGATACAAATTTGCTCGTTCTTCTTCTTCATGGGGACAATATTGGCGATCCAATCGGCATATTTTTCTTCTCAAATGAAGCCAAAATATATAAGCTTATTTTTTCAGTAATCACCTATTCTTCGATCTCCATTCTCATTCTCCTTGGAGCTTTCTTGGCAGGTGCTACATCTTGTTTGATTGCTAATTTGTGAACTTCTACATTAGGGGATAAGACAGGCAGCTCAGCATATGTCTAGGCAAAGTAATCCCTGAATTCACAGAGAAGTTCTTTTAATTCTCCTATTTGTTCTTTGGGTTAGAGAGAACTAATGAATGTTTGGCAAGGGTCTTCTTCAGTCCCAAGTTAACTTTTTTAATTCATCCATAGTGGCTACCTATCCACCATATTCCAATTCTTCTGGAGCAGGTTTGGTCTCAATTGGTTGATCATCAAAATCATCAATCTCGTATACCTCCTCATCACCATAATCATCAGATTTACTTTCCCCACATGTTATTGCTCGACAAATCTCCTTTTGGGGACATTTTGGTACGATGAATCCAAGAAGCTTTTTTGCAAAAATATTCTTTTTCTTTAATGAGTGGGAATTTCTTCGATACAAGAAGCTCAAGCAGAAACAAACTTGTTGATTGGAGGAATGAGTTTTACCTTATTTTCACCATTCTTCAAATATTTTTGGTGTTGTACTTAAGAAACCTTGTAGGTACTAATTCCCCAGAATCGATGAGTGTACGAAACGAGTCATGATTTATTTCTTCCTTGAGTTTTTTAATTGAATAAAATAGACTAGCTGGTTCACTCTTTTCTTTTGGAGGAGGTACATAGAATGTCACGAGCTCTTCAACATTATGCACCTTCTGCAGAATGACTTCTTTAGAGTGTTGCTGAGGAATACAAGTGACTACGAGTACACTATCTGAATTTAATAGGCTGTCTATTCTTCTAGAGAATACATCCTGCACCATATTCATATAGATAGAGTCGTAGTCATAATCATCATTTGAATATTCAACCTCCATATTCCTTTTGGTCATTGATTGGCGTATCCTCTGGGATTTTATAGGTGTAACATCATCTTCATCTGTGTCACTCCCTAGGTCAGGTATGTATTTCCTTTCTTTCGGGATGGTTGATACCTTGGGAAGAGTCAGTGTTACCTTCTTTCTCCTCATCGGCTTTTTCTTGGTTTATTGTCTATGTTATTTTGCAATATCTGGATCTAATGCTTGTACCTCAAGAGAGCTCGATGGATTTAGCTTCTTTGTGATGAAGTCTTTAGCATCTTCATATTTCTTCACTTCATGAGCTGTAAAGGGCTGGATATCACCAGTGATTCTAAATTCTTCTTCATCATTGAGATACTTCATGCATTGGTATAGTATTGATGGGATGATGCCATACTCATGTAGCCAAGGGTGACTAAGGAGTGCTTTAAAGGAAGTATCTACATCAATTACATGAAATTTGGCATCTTTATGAAGCTCTCAAAATGTAAGGGAGAGTGTAAATGATCTTAGGGCCTTTTGCCCCTTCTCATTAAATCCATGTACCATTAGCATATCTGATCCAAGATGCTCCACATCGAGCCATAGTGATCTTAGTACTTTTAAGCTCATTAGATTTAAAGATGACCCTGGATCAATCAGGATTAAACTAATCATCATCCCATCGCTTTTGGACGTAACATACATAGGGCGATTATGATCGGTCATTTCGAGCATCATGTCTTCTTTGGAGAAGATAATGAACAGCTCATTACGGGCTTGCAATACCTCCGTCATAGTAGGATCAACAAAATATGCCTCATACCTTTCAATGTCTTTGAGAGCATGAATAAAAGTCTCCCGAAGGTCTTTAGACATTACTAAGGCATCATATATGCTGAGTTGCGCCAGAATGTTTCTCAGATAGGATAAGAAATTATAATCTACCCCCGTGGCTGAAGTTTTCTTTTTCTTAGGATCTTCAGGGATAATATCATTATTGATGATTATCTCTTTCTCATTATCCTTATTAGAGCTCCCCTTCTTTGGTGAAGGTGACAATATCTTACCACTCCTTAATTACACTTGAGGTTAAGAGAGTTGCTACTTAGCTTTTGCATGTTTTAAATTCTTGTAACTTATATAGTTTTGATGATTCTAAATATTATTGTTCTAATTATTATTTTCTCCTAACACTTTTTGGAAGAATTATTTTGCTATGGTGTGGGCTAACATTTCAGGGTAATCAAACTCCAGAGTAATAAAAACTTAAAATCAAATTCAGTATAAGATAGTTTGTAAATTGAAGTATGTATTTTTTAATTTATTGAGTTTGAGAGAGTGTGATTGTAATTGAGTAACTTAGAACACACATAATGGGGGAGATCTTTAAAAATCAAAATTTCATATACTGATCATACTGAACGAACCATGTTCGTACGGGACGATCAGGTTAGTTATACCCCTTATATAGCAATTAAATGAACGGGAAGTGAGAAAAATTTTCTAAGTCCTGATCATCCAAACAAATTTCCCTATTCTTCCCTGGACGATGCCTTCTGGATTCGCACTTTGAAATGTTCATCCAGACGAAGTGTACTATTCATCCAAGGATGATGTCCTTGTTGAGTATAGTGAATAGGTTGTTAAACCTAAGTTAATGTCCCACGGCTATCAAGAGGGGGGGTGAATTGGTAGATAAAAATTATCCCCCTTTTGGATGAGTTGAACCGAAAATTAATTTTAATGAATTTTTATAAAAAGTTTTTCAACCACAACTTTTTAAATAGTAAAATGTGAAAAAAAAAAAAATAAATGACACAAGATTTATAGTGGTTTGGTCTAAACCAGACCTACATCCACTCCCCAAAGGCACCCTCTGAGTATTGCACTAATACCAATAGTATCTCCCCTTTTGTACCCACATCAAGGCAGAGAAGCCTTTACAAACACTCTTTTCACCACTACCCAGTGCGGCAGAGAACCGTCATCCTTTTACACTATCCCTAGTGTTGGCAGAGAACCATCCGTTCTTTCATACTCTCCTAGTGTGGGTTGAGAATCCTTCATCCTTTCACACTCTCCTAGCGTGGGAAGAGAATCCGATCTCCTTGACAGATCTCCTCACAAGAAATCTAGAAAGAAAAAAGAAAAGATTGAAGTAAACTCAAATCATAAGTAAGAAATTTTACATTTGAACACCAAGTAAAGCCTTCACGCTCCAGAGTAAGAAATCCTTATTTGAATACTCTCCCTCACTCTCCTTGAGTCTTCTTTTAATAGGCACGAAGATCAAAGACCAAAAAGATTTGGTGGCAGTCTAATTTGGACTATATATAAGAAAGATAAGAAAAATTGCCCAAAAATTGCAAATTTTCAATTATGTACGCAGTGGATCGTCCTGTACGATCGTGGATCGTCCTAGACGATTTTACTTAAAGTGTCAGAAATGATCCTATTATATATTGGTAAAAACTATGTTTGTATACGATCATCGTCCTGTATGAATTAGGTTCATCCGATATGAAACGGTTATTCCATAGGTCGGTTTCCAAATCCCCGCAGGACGTAACCAACTGAGGTAAGTCAGTTCGGTTCGTCCTAAGATGAACAAGTTTCATCCTGGATGATTTTAAACAGAGAGTTTTGTACAGGGACGAAGGGTAAATTTCATCCTTGACAATTTTAAACAGAGAATCTCGTCCAAAGACGAACTATGTATTTCGTCTGAACGAACAATGCAAAGTTAGAATCCAAAGGCGTTCATCCCGGGATGAATATTAAATTCGTCCGAACGAATAGGACTTAGAAAAATTTTCTCCCTACCTGTTCGATCCACTGCTCTTCCGAGGGGTTAATTGACATGATCGTCCCGTACGAACTAAGTTCATCCCGTACGAACTATGTTCGTCCCGTACGATCAGTTCACAAAAGTTATTCCCCCATATGTGTGTGTTGTGAATATTCACTCAATTACAATCTCTCCCTCTCATTTCAAAAATTGTTTTAAAGCTTTTAATTTACAAATGATTGGATGCTGAATTTGATTTGAAGTCTTCATAGTTTGGAGTTGATTTTCTTGAAATGTTAGTACACACTAAAGCAAAAAAAAATCTTCCAAAAAGTGTTAGGAGATATCTGTACATAAAATAATAATATTTAAAATCATCAAAATAATACAAGTTGCAAGAATGTGAAACATGCAAATAGCAACTCTCTTAACAATCTCCCCCTTTTTGATGATGGCAAAATAATTATTGTTTGTAGGATTTTAAATTATAAGAAACTCCTAAACTCCCCCTGAATTGATAAATACATGAAAAATAAGGAGGCATAAATTCAAAATTTTTATTTTTTAAAAATTTTATACAAAACAAGAAACATACAAAACATACAACTACAATAAAGGAAAAAGAACTATAAAAAACAAACAAACAATTTTGGTATAGCAGCATAAATTCAATTTTTTTTATTTTTCAAAAAATTTATACAAAACAAGAAACATAC
This sequence comes from Dendrobium huoshanense, assembly GCA_016618105.1. Taxonomy (NCBI): domain Eukaryota; kingdom Viridiplantae; phylum Streptophyta; class Magnoliopsida; order Asparagales; family Orchidaceae; genus Dendrobium; species Dendrobium huoshanense. The sequence goes on along the minus strand of CM028347.1, from coordinate 53,804,709 downwards.
AAAACAAACAAACAATTTCTCCCCCTTTTTTACAACAGCAAAAAGAGAAGAAGAAAAAAAGTCTTGAAATGTAAGCAGAAGTATGAAATTCATTTGATAATTTAATCTTGAAAGTGATTGAAATAAGGTATGTAAATAAAATTAAAACATTAGAGAAATCATAGAATTTCATATAATTTAAGAAGTGATATAACATAGATAAGAAAATAAATTTATCAAAGGCATGAGTCAATTTAGACATTAAGATAAAGAAAATTATTGCATTAAGGATGAATAAAAAATTTTATATTTCAAATTTTAATGTCAATTATAAATGAAAATAAGATTAATTTGAATTAAGAGATTAAAAAAGTCTGGAAAGAAGTAACTACCACATGTGGCGCTTTGCGCATCTTTTTCAATTTTATGGAACATTTTTTGTGCATCTTTTTACTTTGGGCTTATTTTGTGCCTTTTTTTCATATTGTAAACTTTTTTTGCAATTCATTTGATACCAATTTTTTTGTACATTTGTACAATTTTCAAGAGTAATTGAATTCTTTCCAAAATCAATAATATAAAATTTTAAATTTTTCAAATTGCATAAATACGATTTGAAAACAGAAATACAAAATAATAAAACATCTAAATTGCAATAATGATATTAAAGATAATGTAGTCTAAATAAGAGGCATGGAATTGAAAATCCTAATAATATCAAGTTATAAGCATCACTTAAATTTAGAATTATTATAATTTCTAATGAAATTAATTTTAATTTACAATTTTGGTTAAAGCACTATTAAGATTAAAAAAAATAATGAATTTCATAAAGTCTAACACACATTTCAAAAACAGTTAAACAACAAAATATTGGAACATATATTGATATCAAATGAAGATATTACAATTTTTAGTCCTAGATATCAATAATAACATAACTAAAACAAGGAAAATACAACAATCTAAAAGAAATCACTTAACACATGAACTACAAAGAAACACAGAACAAACACAACAATCATTCAGATGGACCCTGATCTGGAGGAGGAGGTGGTGGTGTTGCATCAAAGAAGTTGAAGTAACTAATCATCATAAGCATGTTGGTATTTTTGTTATTTATCTTATCACGCATAAATCCCATATCTTGATTGTACTGAATATCCTGCTGCTGTAAATGAGTTTCAATTTGTTCAAACCTTTGATCAAAATGAACCTCTAAATTATCAAATCTTTGAACCAAATTCTAATAATTTGGTTCAGTAGCAGATATAGGTTCAACTTCTTCTTCTGTTTCACTCAGAACAACATGAGTTTTGCTAGGCTCTTCCTTATTAAAGATTGCTCTAAAGGATGCATCGTTGTAGTAGAGTGGTTCTTCAAAATCTTGTTCTGGATGAATCAAATCATACTTCTTTTCCAAAATGTAGGCAATCAGATGTCCTAAGGCTACGTTCTTCTTTCTTTTATGATCAACATGACCAATTTCAGAAAGGCCATAAATGTAGTCAATTAGAAGTTGGGCCTCATCTATAGGTTGTCTGGTCATTATCAAGATGGTAACAATAGAAAAAAGATGTGTGATATTGACTCTATCACCAGCTTTTGGTATAATGGAAGTTCTAAGTATGAGCTGGATGATATGGGCATCATTAACTAAAGTTGCTACCTTAGGTAAATGATCCTTAAAGTTTACTCCTCTAATCACTCGATTAACTTCAGTCCAATAAAAATTTGTGGAGGTTAAGGTGTGTGCTCTTAATCCTTCGGTCCTTAAGTTTAGGAAGATACCAAGGTCAGCCTTGATGATTTCAATTTTCTTTCTAAAAACAAAGGAACTGATGACGAAATGGTTGGAGTTGAAAGACATGTTCGCCAAAAAATAATGAATGGTTTTTTTGTTGTAGAAGTGTACTAAGGTGAGGATTAAACCAAATTGAGTAGAGGTAAACAAGTGCATTACCTTAAAAGTTAATCCTTCCTGTAGGAGTAGTCTAGATGGGGTAATTTTCACGGAGACAAACTTAGCATAGGATTCTTCATTGGCTTTAGAAAGGAAATTATCAGATGTGTTTCTTGGTGGACCTTTAGTCAAAGACTTTTGGCGCTTGCTAGAACTTGCCATTGAAAGATCTTAAGAGAAGAAGTGACTGTTCTGTTAAAAAAAATGTCGTCAATTTATGGAAAAATGACTGTTTGTACCAGACGAAATTTTTTTCATCCTGTACGAATTAGATTTGTCCCGTATGAACAAATTTCGTATGGACGAACGAATGAGTTAAAAAAGAAATGGCTTTTCATAAACACACTTACGAAGCATCCTTTTGTACAGACTTTTGACCAAAATGATCGTACAGACGAACACATTGTTGTCCGGATGATCAGAAATGCAATTCATTTTATTGGCAGTTGAAAACCGTCCCCCGCTATGAACTGACATGTGTTCATCTAGACGAACCAAAGTTTCGTACGGACGAAGTTCATATTAAAAATTATCTTATCCATTCAACTACTTCATTCACTCCTCCCATCGATTGAAAAATATTTTGTCCCGGATGATCATGACGATCGCACAGATGAGTTACATTAAAATTGCTCTTAAAACGGTTCAAAATCACACAGTTTGTCATACTACACAAATCATCCCGTATGAAACGATTTCATCCCGGACGATGATAAAAAAAATTCAAAAACAAAACAAAATGAAATCATTCACACAAATCAAAATTAAGAAACACAACAACAACAAAATAACAAACACAAAAACATTAACAAAAAAAAATATCAATGTTGCAGAAAATATTTTTATTTAAGCATTCAAATCAATCACACCAAGCATTGTTCTTAATACACTGAAAGTATCAAAGGCTAATGGTTTTGTAAATGAATGTCTGCAAGTTGATTTTCAATAGAAATATGAGTGAGTTCAATTTCTCCTTTGGACACGTGATCCCTTATGAAATGATGCTTTATGTCTATATGTTTGGTTCTTGAATGTTGAATAGAATTTTTAGAAATGCAAATAGCACTAGTGTTATCATAATAAGTAGGAATAGTGCCTATAGACAATCCTAAATCAATCAACTGTTATTTTAACCAAAATACTTGTGCCACACAACTTCCTAAAGTAATGTATTCAGCTTCAGCAATAGATAGAGCCACTGAATTTTTTTTTCTGCTAGAACATGAAACTAATGAATTTCTTTTGGATCTGATTGAAATCTAGCACAGAAGAAAACACTAAACATGATATCAGGTCGGCTAGCAGTCAAGTAAAGTAAAGATCCAATAATCCCTCAAAAGTTTTTGATCAACAGATTTTCCCTTAAGTGTTAGAATAGTTGTTATTTGAATGCTTTACATTTTTGTAACTTGTATAGTTTTGATGATTCCAAACATTATTGTTCAAATGTGTAGTTATCTCCTAACAATTTTAGAAGATTTGTATTTGCTTTAGTGTGTACTAACATTTCAGGAAAATCAGACTCCAGACTACGAAAACTTCAAATCAAATTCAACATGAGATACTTTGTTAATTTGAAACTTGCATTTTTATTTGAGTTAAATTTGAAAGGGACTGATTGTAATTGAGTGAATAAAAACATACACACACACACATATGGAGATCATAAAAATTTTATACTGATCGTACGGGACGATATCCGATCGTATGGGACGATCAGACAGTTATCTCCTATAGAGCACATGGAACGAATAGGAACTTGCTCGAAAAATTTTTCTAAGTCCTATTCGTCCAGGACAAAATTAATTATCGTCCAGGACAATTGGTTCACTGTAAAATTTTCGTCCAGATGAATTTTATTATCGTCCATGGCGACTGGTCCTCTGGAAAGATTTCGTCCAGACGAAATTAAAAATCGTCCAGGACGATCGGGTCTCTGGAAAATTTTCATCAAGATGAAAATAAATTATCGTCCGTGGCGATTGGTCCTCTGAAAAATTTTCGTCCAGACGAAGTCAAGAATCGTCCAGGACAATCGGTTCTCTGTAAAAATTTTGTCCAGACGAAAATATTTTCGTCTAGACGAACATATTTTCGTCTAGACGAACATATTTTCGTCCAAACGAACATATTTTCGTCCAAACGAACATATTTTCGTCCAAACGATTAACCGACTTAGAATAATTTTCAGCAGCTTCTAGAACTGACCTTGTAATAACTATTCGTACTGGACGAACCTAATTCGTACAGGACGATCAGCTGTACGAAGACATTTCGTACACATATTCAAATAGGGTCGTTTCAGATCGTTTAAGTAAAATCGTCCAGGACGATCCACGATCGTACAAGATGATCCACTGCGTATAGAATTGAAAACTTGCAGTTTTTGAGCGGTTTTTCTTATCTTTTATATAAATAGTCAAAATTAGACTGCCACCCTATATTTTTTTCATTTGATCTTCATGCCTCTTGAGAGAATAGCCAAGGAGAGAGTGGAAGAGAGCATTCAAGGGAGGATTCCTACCACTGGAGCGAGAAGGCTTCACTTGGATTTCAAAGGTAAGAGTCTCTACTTGTGAATTGGGATTACTTCACTCTTTTCCTTTTTCCTTCTAGATTCTTGTGAGAAGATCAGTCAAGGAGATCTGTTTCTCTGCCGACACTTGCAGAGTGTGAACAGCCGTAGGGTTCTCTGCCTACACTTGGAGAGTGTGAATAGCCGTAGGGTTCTCTGCCCACACTAGGAGAGTGTGAAAGGACGGACGGTTCTCTGCCAACACTGGGGATTGTGTAATAGGACGACGGTTCTCTGCCAGCATTGGGGATTGTGTAAAAGGATGACGGTTCTCTGCCAGCACTGGGGATTGTGTAAAAGGACGACGGTTCTCTGCCGCACCGGGTAGTGGTGAAAAGAGTGTGTTGTAAAGGCTTCTCCGCCTTGCTGTGGGTGCAAAAGGAGAGTCACTATTGGTTTTAGTGCAATACTCATAGGGTGCCTCTGAGGAGTGGATGTAGGTCTGGTTATAGACCGAACCACTATAAATCTGGTGTCATTTACAGTTTTTTTTTGTTTTCGCATTTTATTTTAATTTTTAACAACTGTGGTTGAAAAATATTTTCTAGAAAAACTTTAAAAGAAAAATTTTCATTTCGGTTCAACTTAATCTTCAATGAGGGTTTAAAATTTTTAAACTACCAATTCACCCCCCTCTTGGTAGCCTTGGGACATTAACTTAGGCTTAACAACCTAATTACTAGATTCAACAAGTGGTATCAGAGCATTGTTTCAAAATCATAAGTTTGAACTACTTTTTGATTAACGTAGATAGCTACATTTGGAAATCAAAACACACCTGAGGGTTACTCTATCACTAGACCTCCACTGTTTGACAATATTCCTTTTGATTTTTGGAAAACGCGCATGTCTACTTTCTTACAGTCACTTGATTATCGCATGTGGATGCTAGTCCAGGAAGGTTACACAAAACCAACTAGATTAGTTGATGGAGTTAGGGTAGAAACACCTTATGCAAATTGGACTATTGAAGAACGTGACTTAGCACAATTAAATGCCAAATGTTTAAATAGTTTCTTTTGTGCTTTAAAATCTGAAGACTATATGCGAGTTTCCACTTGCAAAAGCGAAAAGGACATATGGGATAGACTTTGTATAACTTATGAAGGGACAAATGAGGTTAAGCAATTAAGATTCAATATCTTGTTACATGACTATAAATTATTTCGCATGAAACCTAATGAATCTATTTCAGACATGTACACAAGATTCACTCAAATTGTCACTTCTTTGCATGCACTTGGTAGGGAATTAACTAATGCTGAAATGGTCAATAAGATTCTTTGTTGTTTACCTACTGCTTATGATGCTAAAATTACTGCAATTATAGAGTCTAAATATCTGAACATTTATTCCATTAACAATCTTCTTGGTTCACTCATTGCTTATGAGCAAGGAGTAAGTCAAAGAAAGATTGATGCAGGTGAATCATGAAAGGACAAGAATATTGCACTAAATGTGGAAGAGTAAGAAAGTGAACACTCACAACCTGAGGATGAAGATGATATTGCATTGATGACTAGACAATTCAGAAGCTTTTTAAAGAGGAAGCAGAAGAGACGCCAGCAATGGAATAGAGGTAAGTATAACAGAAATGGCAAGGTTTCTAATAAAGTGATTTATTATGAATGCAGGAAACCAGGTCATATAAAGACTGATTGTCCAAAACTCAAAGCCACTCGTAGCAAGGAGAAGGTAAAGGAGAAACCAATGGTAAAGAAGGGCAAGAAGAAGTTTCAAAGGGCTTTCTCGGCGGACTCAGCTTCAGACTCATCTGAGACTGAAAAAGAAGAAGAAGTCACCAACCTTTGCTTGATGGCAGATAATGTTGAACAATCAGATCAAGAAGAGGTATGTGATTTAACCTATGATGAATTGTTTGAAATTTCTGAACACATGTATGATGCATATAGGAAAATGAAAAAGATGCATGCTAGTTTAGGTTTAGAATTGGAAGAGCTTAATAAGGAACACGAAATCCTTAGGAAAGATCATGCTTTAATAGATAACAACCACATGAAACTACTTGATGAATATGATGACTTGAATAAAAATTTTGAGAATTTAAAATCATCCTATGCTGAACTTGAAAAAGAATTTAAGAATTTTATGGATGAATCTGAGAGCAAGATATATAGAATCAATTATACCAATCGAATCTTGAAAGATATGAATTCATTTTACAAACTCACAATAAGAGCTCTCGAGGATAATAGGAACCCCCCTAAACTTGAAGATTTTAAAAATCCTAAATATTATCCTAAATTCATGAAATCTCTTAGAAGACAATCATATGAAAGAAAACATAGGAATATTTTTCCTAATGTTAAATGTAATAATTGTGGATTTTTGGGACATATATCTCACACCTGCACTTTAAAGATGAAAACTAATTTGGTGTGGAGAACTAAGATGCATAAACCTAGACATATCATACATGCATCTGATTATAAATTTCATAAAGGTGAACCCAAACTTGTTTGGGTTCCCAGGTCTAACATTTGAGAATTTTGCAGGAGTACTCTCACACAAGACCTCGTGAGAGTATATGGTACCTGGACAGCGGATGTTCAAAGCATATGACTAGAGATACTGCTCAATTCATAACTCTGGAAGCTAGGAATGGAGGCAAGGTTACACTTGGAGATAATACCACAAAGAAAGTGGTTGGATCAGGTATGATTGGAAATTTGAAAAACTTTTTCATAGACAATATGTTATTAGTTGAAGGCTTAAAACATAATCTGTTAAGCATAAGTCAGCTATGTGATAAGGGCTACAATGTAAAATTTTTTTACCTACTAGCTGCATAATAAGCCTAAATGGGAAAATTGTTTTAAATGGAAAAAGGGTAAACAATGTCTAAATGCTAGATTTAAATTGTATTCAATCTCCTACTGCGTTTTGTTTGAAAACTGTTTCTGATGAATCATGGCTTTGGCATAGGAGGCTTTGTCATTCTAGTATTAAAAACCTTAGGAGGATTACCCAAAAGAACTTAGTGAGAGGTATACCAAAACTAGACTTTATTAAGGACCACCTTTGTGATGCATGTCAATTAGGAAAATAAGTGAGGTCCTCTTTTAAGTCCAACAAGGATCTTAGAACCAGTAAACCTTTAGAAATTCTACACATGGATCTTTTTGGACCAGTAGGAACTGTAAGTCTAGGAGGGAAGGTATACAGCTTTGTTATAGTGGATGATTTCTCAAGATTCACCTGGGTTAGATTTCTTTTTCATAAGAGTGAATCATTTGAGGAATTCAGAAATTTTTCAACTTGGATTCAAAGAAAACTAGGATGTGAAATAATTTCTATACAAAGTGATAATGGAGGAAAATTTGAAAATGAAAGATTTGAAAATTTCTGTAAAGAAAAGGGGATTGATCATAATTTTTCTGCACCTAGAACCCCTCAACAAAATGGGGTAGTTGAAAGGAAAAACAGAACATTAATAGAAGCCGCCCGAGCAATGTTAGCAGAATACTCACTTCCTAGATATTTTTGGGCTGAGGCGGTTAGCACTGCATGTTATGTTCTGAATAGGGTGAATGTGAGATCAAATTTGAATAAAACACCCTATGAGTTGCTAAAAGGAAGAACACCTAATTTGTCTCATTTGTATGTATTTGGTTGCAAGGTGTTCATACATAATAATGGAAAATCTGCCTTAGGAAAATTTGATCCAAAATCAGATGAAGGAATTTTTGTTGGATATTCAAGTGTTGGAAAATCTTATAGGGTATTCAACAAAAGAACTTTAGTCATTGAAGAAACCACACATGTTGTATTTGATGAAAGTGGAAATTTGGAAGAGCCAAATGTTGTTGAAGAAGAAATTGAAGAAAACTCCCAAAAAATTGATAGATTAAATTTGGAAGAAAATGTGGAAGAAAATTTGGAAAGAGAAAACCCTTTGCCTAGAGATTTGAGATTTTATAAAAATCACCCAAAGGAATTGATTATAGGTGAACCAAGTGAGGGTGTTAGAACTAGGCGTGGATTAAACAAGGAAGTCAATCATTCAGCCTTTATTTCAACTATTGAACCCACTAACATTGATCAAGAACTTTCTGATGAATTTTGGATATTGGCCATGCAAGAAGAGTTAAATCAATTTGTAAGAAATAAAGTTTGAGAATTAACTACAAGGCCAAAAGATCAAAGTGTTGTTGGAACCAAGTGGGTTTTCAAAGGAATGACTCAGGAGTAGTCATTAGAAATAAGGCTAGATTAGTTGCTAAGGGGTATAATCAAATTGAAGGAATTGATTTTGAGGAGACTTTTGCCCCTATAGCTAGACTTGAAGCAATTAGGGTTTTACTTGTCTTTGCCTGTTTTAAAGGTTTTAAATTATTTCAAATGGATGTAAAAAGTGCCTTTTTGAATGGGGTTATTGAAGAAGATGTTTTTGTAGAACAACCTCCAGGTTTTGAAAATTCTAAATTTCCAAATCATGTTTTCAAGTTAAAAAAGACATTATATGGATTGAAACAGACACCTAGGGCTTGGTATGAGAGGTTGAGCACTTTCCTACTTGAAAGATCTTTTGAAAACGGAAGTGTGGATACAACTCTCTTTTTAAGGAAAATTGGAAAGGATATACTTATTGTTCAAATTTATGTGGATGACATCATCTTTGGATCTTCAAATAAAAATCTTTGTGATGATTTTTCTAAAATTATGAGTAGTGAATTTGAAATGAGTTTAATGAGAGATTTAAATTACTTTCTAGGATTTAGCATTAAGCAACTTGAGGAAGGTACATTTTTTAGTCAAACTAAATATATTAAGGATATAATCAAAAAATATGAAATGGATAATGCTAAACCTGTTAGTACACCAATGAGTTCCTCAGTTCAGTTGGATAAGGACCTTAAGGGAAAATCTGTTGATAAAAGAAATTTAGAGGGTGTTGACCTCATTTTTGTATGAGGTCACTAAGACCCTTCCAGATTCTAAATTTAATCCTAGACCCTAGGATCCTCTTTAGATCTTAGGATCTTTCCTAGAACTAGACTTTAGAGCCTATTCTAGAGCCTAGGATCCCTTTAAATCCTAGATCTTAGAATTCTCCTAGATCTTAGGATCACTCCAACTTCAAATCAACCTCCACCTTTGATCAACCTCAATTTTAAATCAATTCCTATATTTAATTCACTTCAATTTCAATTTGACTCCTATATGTGACCAATTTAAATCTCAAACCCCACTCAATCCAAGTCCAAATTAATTTAAACTTCAAATCAAATCCAAACCCAGAGTCTAAACTCAAATTCAAACCTTTAAGGCCCTGTCCTAAACACCCTTTTCAGAGATTTTTCAAACATTTCAAAACCCAGTCAAATGGCCTCTGATTCAGGGTCTATCACTTGCAAAGTGATAAGACATGTCTCTAAAGGCTACCCTCCAAGTTTGAGTTCATTCTGAGGTCTCTAACCCCAGAGTCTGAATTAAAATTCAAAGGTTGTAAAATCTTCAAATATTTACAGCCTATGCCACTGAGCATAACCCTTTTGAGATTTTGACCTTGGAACCCTTATCCAAGCCTCCAATCACTTCCAGACCTTTGAATTTAACCCATTGAGCAGTAAACTGCATTTTTTAGACCCTTTTGACCTTAATTGACCCATAGGTCAAAATTGACCAAAATACCCCTATGGGGCTCAAATGGGGATTTCAAACCAAATGAGCTCCAAATGGGATGCAACCACCTTTAACAAATTTCAAATGCCATTTCAAAACTTTTGAACCTATTTCCAACCCTTGAGTCAACCTGGTTGACCAAGTCAACTGGTTTGACCCAAGAGGCCCTTTAAGGGTCCAAACATGTGTTTTGACCCAAATGACCTCTTTAAGTCACCCAACCACTTCCATTGACCTCAAAATATCATTTTAAACCTGTTGAGCCCAAACCCAGACCCTGGGTCAACCTGGTTGACCAAGTCAACCCAGGTTGACCAAACAGGCCCTTAGGGGCCCAAATAGGGATTTTGATCAATTTGACCTCCCCAGACCCAGGAACCACCCTCAATGGTCTTAAAATATCTTTTCAAATTTGTCCAGCCCAGATTCACCCATTGGGTCAGCCTGGTTGACCCAGTCAACTTAGGTTGACCCATTAGCTCTTAGAGGGTCTAAATGGGTTAAATCAACTCATCTGAGCTCTTCAACCCCTATTACTTATTCAAATCAATTCTTGGTTAAGGATCAAGTGTCACTTGACATTTGGTCAACTTGACTCAACTTGAGTTGACCAAGTCAACCCTCAATTCTTAGTGACATTGGCTCCCATTTTCCCTACCCTTGACTTTTGACTTTTGACTTTTAATCAAACTATCCTAAATGACCTTTTACCTCTTCAAATGCCACATCACTAGCTTTGACCTTGTTGACTGGTCAAACCAAGTCAACAAAGCCCTAAATCCCTCTTTGAAGTGGTCAAACTTCCCATTTTGACCTCAAGGAGTGTGAGATTAGGCTTGGAAGCTCTCCCATTGGCTGCTCCTACTTCCCTTCATGCCACATCAGCTCCATTGACCAGTTGACTGGTCAACTTGGTCAAACCCAAGCTTAAACCTCTTCTAGAAGGTCTTATCACATGCCAAACCCTTTTCCTTGATTTAAGCTGCTTTAGGCCGACCCCTTTATGCCCTAAAGCTCACTTGGAGCTCCCCTAACCAAGCTCAGGGCCTGGTTTAGCCATAAGTGGCAATCCCTCCTCTCACTCATCCCAAGTCCACCCAATAGGAGCAAGGCTTGTCCAGCCCTTTCCGCAGCCTTCCAGCTTTCCCAGGGAGAGGTGGCATCATCTGGAGAGCCCCTGCATCAATCCTAGCCGTCCAATCTAGCCCAGCCCGTTTGAATAGGGAGAAAGGCACCTTTTGAGGTTAATTGATCAAGGCAGCCTCTCTCACCAACCCTAGCCTCCCAGACCGAGCTCTCAGTTCGTTTCGAACCTCCAGAGTTTCCTCTACCTCCCCACTACAAAACCCAGGTGGTTGCACGTCACCGGCGGCGAGTTCTCCGGCGAAACCACCACCTAGACCGTCCCAAGCCCATAGCAGCCGATCCAGACGCGTTCGAGCTTGGATTTTCGCTGGGGATCTTCACTTGGACAATCTACAAGCTCAACCATCCAGAAATTCCGAAGATCTAACGGTATAACTCCCTAAAACCCTAGATCTAGGTCACACTAGTTGGATTTAAATAGCTTCACGCTTTTAGGGATTTAGCTAAAACTAATTATTCCCCATGGTTTCTGTTCATCCCCTTAATCTACGTTTAAAATTTCAAGTGAAATGATCGATCCGATCGAGAGAACGAGGCGAAATACGTTTTCTAGGGCGTCACTCACGGTCTCCGGCGAGTGTACGTTTTCTGGACCGTTGATCGTTCGATCAACGGTCCAGATCGAGCCCTTCCGCGGTCTGATCCGACCGCGCGTTCGATCTCTCGCTCGATCAGCCGTCCGGCGAGATCTAGGCCGTCCATTCGGAATAGCGGGATCGAATCTTCGCCGTCTGATCTTCTCCTGGTGAAATCAGACCGCGCGATCTGATCTCAGCCGTTGGATCGAACCCGTGGTTAATCCAACGGCTGTAGCGCGCCGCTGACGTGGTTAAGTGGAAACCGCGTGAAGCGGCCAGCGACCGACGCGTGTCCCCGCCGCCGCGCGGTTTCGATCCCGCCAATCCTAGCGCGCCGCGTGTCTGACCGCCGCCATTTAATTAAAAATAATGTATTTTAATTAGTTTTAATGGCTGAAACTTAAATAAATCATAGTAAATCAAATATATAACCAAAAATTAAGTATAATATATCAAACTTTTCAGATTTTTATCTAGTTTATTTTAAAAATAAAATCAGTTTATTTTGACCATTATTTTACTGGTAATTTAAGAAATACAGAAATGTGTATTTCATTTTTAATTAATTATATACAAAGTATTTTTATCTGAAATTTGGCATGCATGTTGTTGAGTGCATGGCTGGTCTCATGAAAAATTTTCAATACTGTTTGAATAGGTTTTGAAGGTAATTTGAATTATTGGAGTATTTTCATCCTTTCTTTATATTTAATTAAATATTAAGTATTTGAAAATTACAAGAAATATATTTTATTACTTCCAAACTTCTATGGAGATCAGTGGATCCTTCAACCCATTAACATGTATTTTGATAATATATTTAATTATTTTATAATATATATTTCTATTTATATATATATATAATTCATTTATATTTATGTATTTTAAATATCTATTTTGAAATTCTATATATATATATGTAAATTCTTAAGTGTTCAAGAGTCATTTGAGATCTTAAATGTTGATTAAGCATGTTTGAATAGAAATGAAGGGGATGATTAGTGAATAATCATTCTGTCTTAATTATGTTAATTAGTTAATTGCATGCTTAAGGTGCACACACCACCTAGTCTAGGTTCTCCTAGATCTAAGGACTTGTTTGCTTGCCACTTGTGTATGCATGTCATGTTTATTCAAAGGGTTAGAGGAACTATGATTTGAACCTATTCAAAACTAGTGACATAATTAAGGACAATAATTAAGGACTCATGTATAGAAAACTTAGAAAAATTTCAATAATTAGGATTCACTTCCCCTTGAGTTGAAACTTTGAACATTTGAACTTAGTGACACCCTCAGCCCCTAGGGAAATTTTCACTGATTTTTGAGGTCTTTAGGTCCCCTAATTAATTTTCTAAGTCTTAAACCCTTAATTAAGCCTTTAAAACTTCTAAAAATTGTAATAAATCCAATTTAAATCCAAAAATTACATATAAACCCTCAAACTGACCAGAATTCAGTCCTTAATCTATGATAATTAAAAGCCCCTTGATTTGACAGCAATTTAAACCCTAATTTAATTTTAAGTGAAAACCAATATTTAATTAAGATAATTAATTAATAATAATATAAAAATCCAAAAATCTCCCAAACACTTGGGGATCCCTCCTTAGGTTGTTCCTGACCTTTGGAGGTGTTTTCAAGAGATTGGGAACTTGTTTGGAGCAAAACCACAAAAGAGACCCTCTAATTAAGAAATTCCTAAAATCCATTAAAATGTCCAAACTTCGATAATTCATAACTAATTCAAATAAAATCCAAATCACCCAAACTCACTTGCATTCAACTCCTAATAAGCTCTAGTATTTATTAAAAATATCAAATTCCAGAAATTTGCAATATTTTAAAAAGTCAACAAATCGGTCAACTTTAAGTCAAAACTAGTTCAAAACTTCAAACCTTCGTAATAAAATGTAGAAAAATCCGATTTCAACGTACTTACCTTCTAACTGATCGTAGTAAGGTCTAGTATTTGAATAAAATGCAAACATTCCAGAATTTGAGGTTAATCAAAATTTCAACTTTTGACCCTTTAATCAATTCATTAAAATATCCTAAAAATTCATAAAAGCTCATAATCATTCTAAAACTCAGAAAATATTGGTTTAATGCTTAAAACACTTAACAAATCCTTTAAAACACAACAACCACCCTAAAGTTGAAGTTTATTGGCTGGACTACTCCGGGCTGCGGGGCTAAGTGTCCTAAGGAGGCTGGTTCCTCGAGCCTGGTGGCACAACGCCACGAATGAATTCTAAAGGGTGTTAAACCTTAAAATGGATTAATTCTCAATTATTTAACATTTTTAAAATCTCTAATTCAATTACATTAATTTGGTTTATCGGCTGGACTACTCCGGGCTGCGGGGCTAAGTGTCCTAAGGAGGCTGGTTCCTCGAGCCTGGTGGCACAACGCCACGAATCAATTAATGGCAAACTTAAATTAATCAAGCCTTTAAAATCAGCAACCCACTCCCTTTAATATTAATCCACTCTTTTAATTCTAACCAACTTAAATAACTTAATCAACCCCGATTGCTACTGGGTAACCCAGGCCTACGAGGCTATTAGCTTAGCCCCAAGGAAGGTGAAATAAACTTCACGGCCTCGGTGTGAAACAAAGGTAGCAATCAATTAATTTTTAAAATATATGTTAATTAAAATTCTTAATTCATTAATATTTAAATTTTAATCTAAATCCCCTTTTAAGCTTAACAAACCCAAACTTTTAGACAACTTCAATTAATAACCCACTTTAGGATCTATCCCAGCCACACGACCTTTCTCACACACTTTAGATGATGTGCTAGGACAACCAACTCTAGATCTAGGTTAGGCCGGTGTTTACTTTACTGCTGTGTGCCGTATTTTTCGTAGTTTTCACTGCATGTTGTGGATGAAATTGCTTTGCTGTGTCTGCTTACTTTTTCTGTACTCTGTGGATGGATTGATGTGTTTGGCGACTAGATTACCCTTAGGTTAGGTACGATCTGGATGTTGACACAGTTTTCTGCAGGTGGCCACGCTCATGCAGGGCAATATAAAAAGGGGGCAAATAAAAAATGCATAAATATTATAAATTCTTTGCACAGGTGCTTCAGCTGCTAAAGCCCCCAAATCATAAAAAGAGCGTGGCCAGTGTGTTTACTTACTTTCTTTTGCTCATATACAACTGCTTGGGAATAACTGCTTTTTATATATTAATTGCTTAGGATAACCCTGCAGGTGAGTCTAGATTTTTATTTTGATATAAATGTAATTTGTATGATTGTTAAGTGTTGTGAAAGTTAAGTTTGAGTTGGGATACATAGATCCAAAGCTTGGATTCCAAAGAGGAAAGGATACCCCTTTGGGGAACACTCCTTTTCCATTTGGAAATCCAAATTTGGATCACCTCTTCCTTACCCAAAGAGGAAAGAGTGGCCTTCCCCTTAGAGGGAAGTGCCCTCTTATCCATTTGGGTAATTCACTACGAAGATTCCAAGAAGATTGAAGAAAAGGAGTCCAAAGAAGAATGAAATTGAAGATTTGAAGATTTGAAGATTGAGAGTATCCCACTCAAAATAACTTGCGTCATTACTAGGTTTAGAATCCGGGTTGTTGTCAGTGGTGCCCGGCCACTTTACTTTCTGTAATATTCTGGTTTGTAATAAGCAAGGCAATTCTGCCTATGGACATTTATTAATTAATTTGTATTTGATTTGATGATTTGATTGCCTTTAGGATTACTTGTTTTTACTAGTTTTTTGGCGATTGCATGCCGCTCTTTGTTTTCGCCTGGATACGTGAGGCTCGTGAGGGTGTGAAAGTTTTATACTCATAATCTTAAAAGTCTAAAATTTTAGTGAGTCTAAATAACATAGAAAGATAACGAATCTAGGGAATTAGCCGGGGATCGACCCCGGGGTCGCATGCATATTTCTGCATTACTCTTTCCTTGCTTTAGACCCTTCCCCGCCTGCGGGTAGAGTCCGGATAGTCTGACCTATGAGGACGAGGTGCCGGACCTGGGGAAGTCCAGTCTTCTAAAAAATTATTTTATAAGCCTGTTTTTAAAAATTTCAAGCATATTTGATTTGAGGTTGTTAACCAGCACGCATTGCATTAGATACAAATTAAAGAGTCAAAATTTTAATTTCATAGTCCTTAGCATTTTAGCACCCAACATAAGTCAAAGGGGCCAATTAGGAAAATCTCTAGATGTCGGCCCCGCCTCCCCAAAACTTTAATTACAACGTCCCTACCACTCTTTCATAAAAGACCGGATTCATGTATTTTAAATCGATTAGGTGGTTAGCTGGCTCCCCAATCCAGGCCGGGGTAAGTCCAGACCTTGCACTGCATTAGTTAGGATCGGACGACTGTGGTCCAGTGTCCAAAATAGATTTAGGTTCCGGGGCAGATCTTTGATTATAAGACCCCAAATTTCGGGAATATAATCCCAAATTTCTAATAAAATGCTCAACTCTAATTAAATATCATTTCAAATCCAAAACATAAAGCCCAACACTTAGATTAAGTTGGGACACTTCCGGATGGTTCTGGAATCTCAAAGTGTCCCCTACCTCTCCTCCTTTAACTCCGTTAATAACTGCTCAATTTTGATCCATTCCCTTTTGATTTTCCAATAATTCTATTCATACTTTGATATCACTCCTAGAAATTCTAAACAAAATTCTGCCATTATTTTAATCGAGAGTTTTCGTAGGAGATTTTATCTCCCTACGATGTAATTAACTACGAGGGCTTGCGCTCGTAGGAGATTTGGAACCACACACGCACCTGATTTTAAAAATTGATTTTTCAAAACTCAATTGGATTTCTTTGGGAAAACTTAAAATACTAGTGATCATTATTATCATATTCAAAGAATTATTATCGAATGATATTTTCTCCCTTCGGGGAGATACATCTTTCTTTGATAAGACTTTGGATGTGAACCTAACGATCACACTTCTTGAATATTGTAGCTGGATACTTAGTTGAACCTCATTTTGACCCTTCGGGGTCATATGAATTTCTCTTTAGCATCCGCTCACAATATTCAAGATGGATTTCATAATTCTAAGTCTGAACACCGTTATGAAAGTTTATTTTTGTCCTCCGGGGTGATATACTCTTTCTAACGAGTTGATTCGACCTTAGAATTGAACTCAACCTTAATCTTAAAATCCCCAAAGAAAACTAATATTTTTCAAAACCTGTTTTCAAAATTCCACCAACAAAAAATGGCACGCCCGGTGGGACAAATCTCTCTCTCCATCTTTAATAATGGCAAAATTTTGTTTCATCGGTAGTCTTAACTACCTTTCTTCCGTTGGTCCCTTTGCCCATTTCTTCCTTGGGTTAGTGTGGCCAACATCTAAAATAATAATAAAACTTTAAAAGAGAGGTTTCACCTCTAAATTTGATTTTATTTAGACTACTGTTCTGATTTTGACCTTCTGCCCCAGCATAGCCTGTGAGGCGACAGTGTCAAATCAGATCTCTAGATATCCTTTTCTAATTTTATGGATTTATAGTCGATAAATTTTTCATTCAACATATAAATCCTTAAAATTGAAAAGCATTCAAAATTTTTGATTTCATCCCAAACTTGCTAGTTTTAACCCCCTCATTCCTCTTTTGACTTCTAAGGGTGGGGAGGGTTAAACTATCCTTTTACTTGGGCTTTCTCACAATTCCATAAGCCTTCGGGCAAGGGGAAACTCTGTCCGTTGTGTTTTGGAATTTGTAAGAGAACCCATTTCAAATTTTCAAAATTTCTTCAAAAATTCTCAAACTCCAAGTTGACACATGTTACCCCATACGATTTCCTTGTGGGCTAATATATGTCATACTTTCAAAAATAATAATAAAATACTTTCTACTACTCTTTTCAAAAAAATCTAATTTCAATCGTTTTCTTTAACTTTCAGAAAATTTCAAATGGCTGGCCAACTGATTTTCTCTTTTGACCGAGAGTTGTCCTCAACTGTTAATGACCAAGGGAGCACTGTTATTTTTGGAATGGGATTCAGTACTCTAGAGCTCTCTATGGATGGACACCAAATTGTGAGCCTGGATGCCAGTAAGGAAACTCCCCCAGTAGTTGAGCTAATTGTGGCATCTGCACCTACCTTGCCAGTAGTCAGTGATGATCAGGAACAGCCTGAACCAGTTGTTGAGCCTTCCACTGAAATTAAGTCTGTCTTTGAAGAAGGGTCTAGTTCTGGACTTAGATTCACCACTAAGAATCAGAAGAAGAATTATTTGAGGAGACTTAGGAAGAAAATCTCTAAGGCTAAGAGAGTCCTACCTTTTAAGACCTTGGCCCAAGTAGAACCTGAGGCTGTTGAGGAACTACCTATTCCTGCCTCCTCTCCCCTCCTAAAGGGAAGTCGCTTTTACCCCTTGGCTTCAGCCCAAGGGGAGGAGAGGGTAGCTAGGATAGCCCGTTCTCCACCATGCCCGGTCGACTACTCGACCAAGAAGACTCAGAAAGAAAAACATCTTCAAAAGGCAAGAACTTTGAGAAATATAATTCACACCTGTGCTGCACAGACCGGACAGACTAAAGAGGAGTATGTGAAACAGTTAAAGGGAGTGATCTCACATCGCTTCCAAAAAGAAGTATTGAAGGAA
Organism: Dendrobium huoshanense; assembly: GCA_016618105.1. NCBI lineage: Eukaryota > Viridiplantae > Streptophyta > Magnoliopsida > Asparagales > Orchidaceae > Dendrobium > Dendrobium huoshanense. The sequence continues at coordinate 53,786,199 of CM028347.1, read as the reverse complement.
GAAGCATCTGAAGCAAAGAATTTAACCCCTCAATTCGTTAGGAAGAATAAGAAGTATGCTAGACAGCCTGCTACTTCGGTGTTGGTTGATGGATATCACTGGGCGCCACGCCCTCTGTCTTCTCAAACAGAGGGTATTGTGTTGACTGGGTCCGAGAGAGGCCGCCATTCTACTGGTAGACCCCCGGTACCCCCACATAAACCTGTGAGATTGGCCTCAGTGATTGTCAAACCAAAGGGGTTGAAGTTCAAAAGTCTGTGGATCTTAAAGGAAAAAGACATAAATCTCCTGAAAGGAGATATGTGCCAAAGAGAACTAAGTTGGAAAATCTGCCACCACCTCCTAGAACTTCTAAGTTCATTCTGCAGCTCCAACGAGTTTCAGTCAACCCTACTCCGAGTTCAGTTGAAGTTGATGGATGTTCAGGCTAGTACCCCAGTTGTTACAGTTGATAGTCCTGCCACAGTTAGTTTGATCCCGGATCCAATAGTCACCGTTCCTGTTACCCCAGTTGATGATCCTCAAAGTTCGAGTGTCATTCCTAGGCCCCTTAGTCAGGTGTCTGAGGACCTTACCTTACCGGATGTGGGAACTATCACTTTACAAGCTCCTACTTCCCCTGAGGAATATGTCCCTCTCCCTGTAGAGGATGCCACTCTTCTGACTACCAGCTTTGGGATAGTCGAAGAGGAGAGAGTTGACCAGGATTTAGAAATGGAAGATGAGCCAGATACAAAATCTCAACCAGATCCTAATCCAAAACTTACAGAAATCATTGCCCTTATGGATTCTGAAGAGTTGTTTGATATGGCTGAGTATAAAGGATACTTACCCCTCGACCCTAAATCAATTGGGGATAGACCGGTCGAGGAGGTAGTTCAAGAAATAAGAAACATCTTGTTGAACAAAGAAGGAACGGCTTCTTTCGACCCTGATATGGATGATCTCCTTGGAAATGAAGATGATTATGTTGGAGGCATTCATGTGGTTGAGACTAGAGGGTCTAATAAAGAAGCTGAGCCCAGCAGACGCCGATTTGTTAAAGATGATGATCCGCATGCTGTTGAGTCAGAATCAGATGAGTCTGTGAAAGATAAAGATGAAGAACATATAAAGAGTTTGGAGACTCAGCTTGCTACCATGATGTCACAAGTTAGAGAAATGCAAGAGAAGTTGGACAAATCACAGCAAGAGTCTTTTGTGATCCACCAGTCAGCTCGAGAGCTCACAGAAAAGGCCAAAAGGGCAGAACTTAATTCCAGACCTCTCGAGTCACCACCTGTGACTCTCCCTTGTCCAGTAGAGACACCTCCAGTTCACCCTACAGTTTCCACCATTCCTCCGATCCCACCTCAGAAGGATATCAAGCAGTTAATTGAGGACCAGGTAAGGGAGGCCTTAGCCCATGCTCAAGGAACTGTGTCTATTGCAAAGGGTAGACCCTACCCCGAGGAATATGACCTAGTTCCTTATCCAAAGGGCTTTGTGCCACCAACTTTTAAAGTTTTCACCGGAATTGAAAATCCGAGACAGCATCTGGCCCACTTCCGAGCAAGCTGTTGCAATGCAGGAGGGTCAGATGCTCTACTATTTCGCCAATTTGTAAGTAGTCTATCTGGCATTGCTTTTGAATGGTACGCCGATCTGCCCAACGGTTCAGTAAGAACCTTTAGCGACCTAGAAAACCTCTTTCTTAAGAGATTTTCTGGAGCGCAACAACGCACCACCGTGGGCGATCTCGTGGTTGAAAAGCAAAAGCCGGGAGAGTCTCTAGTTGAGTACATCTTGAGGTGGCGAAACCTCTCGATGAAGTGTGAACCCCAGTTGCAAGAACAACATGCTGTGGAGATTCTTTTGAAGAATATCCACGGTCCTGTTGCTTTTCTCCTGAAGGGTTTCACTATTAAAACTTTTGAGAAACTTCTTAATAAGGCTAGCAATTTGCAGGAAGAGGCTCCTAGGATGCCATTCTTACGAGAGCAGTCTGAAGAAAGGAAGGGTCCAAAACTGGTAAAGACATTTGAAAAGAAAGCTGTGGTTTCAGCAGTAGATAAAGGAAAGAGGCCAATGGTTAGTCAGCCTAGCACTCCACTTCCACCACAGCCGCCTCAGAAGCAGCCCTTTCAGATAGTTCCTCAACATACTAGAGATCCCTCTTTCATCCCTTTTAGAGAGAGATTGGCAAAGCCTTATCCATTTAAAAGGGAGTCAGTTAAGAAGATCTTCAGAAGTCTGTTAAAGAAACCGGATTTCCAGTTGCCAGAGGCTAGGAGGCCTGAGGATGAGAGCAAGAAAGATGATCCCAAGTACTGCCCCTACCACAGGATGCTTAGTCACCCTCTTGAGGACTGCGTTGTGTTCAAAGATTGGCTTGAGAGGAACTACACCCAAGGTAACATCATAATACCTAAGGAATACTTGGTCGATCCAGAAAAAGCTTCAATTAAGACCATTTCAGGTAATCCTCTTAACTCTCTTGTTTTGTTGAAGATGGTTGGGACATTGCTTTGTCCCGGGCACTTAAAAAGTCGATTAACAAGTCTTTTCATCTTTCTCAACAGCTGACTACGATAGCCCAGGCCCCGGTGTGGAAGGTTGACCTGGACGCTTCGCAGAAGGATGTTGAGCCACTTCCCTCTCCAGTAGTCTTAGGAACTACTGAGAAAAATGTGAAAAAAGAAAAATCTGATTTTGTAGAGAGGAAGTGTGTAGATGAGAGATGTATTAGAATGGCGGATGGTGGTGTTAAAACCCTTTCCCCTCTTTTGTTATCTGACTTTTACTTTGCCCCATCAAAGGCGAAGGGTCAAAAGATGAATAAAAAACATCCTTCTACTTCTGTCTTGATGATTAACCATGAATCTCAAATGCAAATTGATGACTCTCCTGCTTTGAATCAAACTCCTAATCAACCAAATATTGAGGCTAATCAAACCAACCTCACTGAATCGACTATTCAAGAAGAGGTCGAATTTGAAGCTTTATCAGAAAGTGATTTCCCTCAAATTAATTTCCAAGGAAATCCTATCTTGATAGAACTTTCAGATTCTGACTCGCTTTCAGAAAATGATGATCCGACACCTATGGTGTGTGTAGACACTGCTCTAGTTTGCCCGCCCGAAGACATCGAGCAGGTGCAACTCCGTGGCGGTAAAGTCTTACCCCCTAGGATGCCCCCTCAGGATAAAGGCAAGCAACCTTCATTCGAAATTTTAAGTCCGGATTCCCCTCAACAACCAGAATCTCCTTTAATTCCTCCGGGTTTCGAGTCTGTCGTTCCTAAGGTTGATTACAATGTTCTAGCCCACCTTAGGAAGTTGCCAGCAAAATTAAGTATTTATGACGCCCTCCTTCTTTCCAAAGAAATGAGGGAGTCTTTAATTAAAGCACTTCTCGATCCCGAGATTTGCTTAACACAGTTGGCTGCAACTTCAGAAGGTGAGGCTCTCTACTTCAAAGAGGTCCCTGGGGTTACCTTTTCAGACGAAGATTTACTCTTGAGAACTGCTGACCACAATCGTCCCCTCTACATTACTGTAGATGTGGGAAATTTCAAGTTATCAAGAGTCCTTGTTGATCCGGGTGCATCGGTCAACGTGATGAACATAAAGACCCTTGCTTATCTCAGAGTTGATACTAGCAAGCTTTCAACCGACAGGTTGGTGCTTCGTGGGTTCAACGAGAAGGGCGAGAGAGCTTTAGGTTCGATCACTCTACTCCTAGAAATAGGAGGTTTAAAAACTGAAGCTAAATTTCATATAATTGATTCGACTACGTCCTTTAACGCACTTCTAGGTAGACCTTGGATTCACGAATATAGAATGGTTCCATCTACCCTACACCAATGCATTAAGTACCAACGAGATGGCATTGAACATGTGATTAAGGGTGATTTGCAACCATTCTCAATTCAAGAAATTGGGATCTACGAAGATGCTGCATATTTCGTACCAAAAGGGTCCTCGTCCCGTTCTAAATTAGAGATCAAATTTGAGGAGAAAATGGTTGAACAAAAATTCAACCAAAAGAAAGAAAAAGATAAGAATATCAATCAAGAAATGATTCAATCGAGTAGTGAAGACGACTCTGATATTGTTGTCCTTAGACCTCCAAGCACATTACCTCAAAGAGGTGGGAGGATGGCTTTAAGGGCACGAGGTCGAGGCCGTGCTTCATTAGAAAGGAGAGCAGCACCCGTATACATTGATTTGGAATCAGATTCCGATAGTGAACTAGAAAGTCAAGGTGCTGCCCTCTCTCTCGATTATCAAAGCATAAATACTCCTCCAAAATTTGATCTCACCTTAGACCAGGACAGTGACCCTGAGGTAGATATTTCAAAAGTTAAAAGTGACGAGCCTGAATTAACAATGTATGAAAAGCTCACTAGAAGGATTGAGGCCCTTTCTCTGACCCCACTGTCGGCAGGCAGGGTTGTAGGGTTGGAAGTCAAAGTGGCCCCCAACTTGGATGGTGAAGTTAAGAAAGTCCAGAAATTCTTTCCTGGCTCCTCCTCCGCAAGGGACGAAGGTGATGTAACCCTTGAGGAGGCAGATTTTAATGAATTAATGGAATTACCTTTCGGCTACTTCCCTGTTTGTGTAAAAAATACTTTTTCTAAAGGTTCTGTACCATACCGATGGACTAAGGGTCAAGCCAGATACCACGAGAACATTTGGCGAACAAAAATAAATAAAAATCCAACAAGTGGTATTGGCTTTGGGACCGTTAGTTCATTTGATGATGATGAGTATTGCCTAATGATAACTTACCATCTTGATTCTCCAAATGTCCCTACAGATCCTCCTTGTCCTTTGGATGGACTCTGTTTGGAGACTTTAGACGATCCCGATGATCTTCAAGTTCGGGATGCACCCCCTGAATTTGAAGAGGAAATTAAGTCGACAGTCGATGAGTTAAGAGAAATTAACTTGGGAAACGATGATGACCCCCGTCCGATTTTTATAAGTACTCTGTTAAGCGAGGGTGAAACTCAAGACTTAATCCAGTTGTTATTCGAGTTTAGGGACTGCTTTGCCTGGACATATGACGAAATGCCAGGTTTGCCTGCTGAGGTAGCAGTTCACAAACTTGGGGTTCGGCATGATGCCATCCCTGTTAAACAAGCTCCTCGACGCATGCGCTTAGAGATTGAGCAACAAGTCGTTTCTGAAGTTAAGAAATTGGCGGAGGCCGGATTCATTCGAGAGGAACAATACCCCTCTTGGGTGGCCAGCGTCGTGCCAGTTCGGAAGAAAAATGGTCAGATTCGGATTTGTGTCGACTATAGGGATCTGAATAAGGCATGCCCTAAGGATGAGTTCCCTTTACCAATACCAGAACTCATGGTGGACATTGCCTCCTCACATGCTATTTTCTCCTTCATGGATGGCTCGTCGGGTTATAACCAAATCAAGATGGCCCCTGAAGATGAGAGAAATACGGCGTTCAGAACCCCTATTGGAATCTTTTGTTATAAGGTAATGCCATTCGGCCTAAAGAATGCCGGAGCAACCTACCAACGGGCCATGACCCGTATCTTTGACGACTTAATTCATAATCAAGTTGAATGTTATATTGATGATTTAGTTGTCAAGAGCAAGGTTAAAGAGGCTCACCTGCATGACCTAAGAGTCGTTTTCGAACGGTTGCGCCGCTACGATTTGAAAATGAACCCCTTGAAGTGCGCCTTCGGTGTCGCTTCAGGAAAATTCTTGGATTCGTAGTGAGGCACCGTGGAATCGAGATAGATCCTGCTAAAATTGAAGCCATCTTAGATATGCCATCCCCTAAGAGCCTTACTCAATTGAGGTCTCTACAAGGTAGATTGGCATATATAAGGAGGTTTATTTCTAATCTCTCCGGGAGATGTCAACCCTTTTCTGTCCTTGCGAAAAAGGATACTAAATTCGTATGGGGCGAGAAGTGTCAAAATGCTTTTGATGATATCAAACAATACCTGTCTAACCCGCCAGTCTTGGCAGCTCCGATTCCCGGAAAGCCATTAATCCTCTACACCGCAGCTCTAGATGAGTCTTTAGGTGCTCTGTTAGCTCAAGTTAACGACGAGGGAAAAGAGAATGCTCTCTACTACCTTAGTCGAAGACTCCTTCCTACTGAAATTCGATACCCGTCAATTGAGAAGCATTGTCTTGCTCTGGTTTTTGCAGCTCAGAAACTAAGGCATTACATGCTTTCTCACTCAATTAGTTTGATTTCAAAAGTTAATCCTTTGCAATATCTTATGACCCGACCTACGTTGTCAGGACGTTTAGCTCGTTGGTCTATGATATTGTTGCAATTTGAGATTACTTTCACTCCCCTTCGTGCTGTGAAAGGACAGGCTGTCGCCGATTTTCTGGCAGCACACCCGCTGCCGGCAGATTCTCCTCTGAACGATGACTTACCCGACGAACAAATCATGAGTTTGGGGGAATCTGGCGAGGCCATCTGGGAATTATATTTTGATGGGGCAGCATCCTCTCGTAGGATTGCGACCCAACAATCTGTAATTCCTGGAAAGGCTGGAGTCGGTTTAATTTTTATTACACCAGAAAAAGGAATGATGCATTTTTCCTACCACTTATCGGAGCCTTGCACAAACAACGAAGCTGAATACGAAGCTCTGATAACTGGTTTGGAACTTGCAATTCTAATGGAGATTAAAGAGATTAAGATCTTTGGAGATTCCCAACTAGTTATTAACCAAGTCGCCGGAACTTATAAAGTCTTGAATCCGAATCTCCTAAAATATCACCAGTACACGCTTCACTTGTTGGAACAAATTCCCATTGCTACTTTGTATAGGGTTCCCCGTGGAAGCAATTCTGCGGCGGATGCCTTAGCAAAACTTGCAAAGGAATTTGCATGTCCTGAGGAGGATTCCATCCCTATAGAGATACAGGGTCGTAATACCCTTTCTCTTATAGACTTGGAACATATTAGTAAGACTCCCCTTCAGATCCTTTCTGCCTCTTCGACGACTGACGAAGAAGGCGATTGGAGACGACCCTTAGTCGATTACCTTAAGGAAGGGAAGCTTCCCCAGGATAAATCACTCTCCAACCAGATTAAGAAACGTGCCCTCTCATATGCACTAGTTAACGATCTGTTGTACCGTCGGTCCTTTGATCACATGTGGCTGCGCTGTTTGAACAAGCGAGAAGCCCAGAAAATTGTTAATGAAGTTCATTCAGGACTGTGCGGTGCTCATCAATCGGGTCCAAAAATGAAATTAAAGATTAAAAGACTTGGATACTACTGGCCTACAATGATTGACGATTGCATGAATACTGCAAAGCTCTGTCATCAATGTCAGGTCCATGGTGTGGTTTTACATCAGCCGCCTAATGTGTTACACCCTACGATAGCCTCGTGGCCCTTTGAAAGTTGGGGCACGGATATCATTGGGCCGATTGACCCTCCCTCCGCGAGAGGTCATCGTTTCATATTAGCAGCGACTGATTACTTTTCAAAGTGGGCGGAAGCAATTCCCCTGCGAAACGTAACATCACACCATGTCTTAAAATTCTTTCGTGACCATATTGTATATCGATTCGGCGTACCCCGCAGAATCATATCCGATAATGGGTCCGCATTCAAGTCTACAAAAATCAATAGTTTCGTAAGGCGCCATAATATTGATTGGAGATATTCGACGATCTATTACCCTCGGGCGAATGGATTGGCCGAGGCCTTCAACAAAACCTTGGTGCAAATTGTCAAAAAGACCCTTGATGATAACAAACGGCAGTGGGATGAGCGGTTGGTGGAAGCTTTGTGGGCTTATCGTACCACTTATAGAACCCCGACCCAATCCACCCCGTTTGCACTAGTGTATGGATCTGAGGCTGTTCTACCTTTGGAAATACAAATTCCTTCGCTTAGAATTGCAGTTCAGAATCAAATTACCAATGAACAAAATGCAAGACTACGATTGGAAGAACTCGAAGGCCTTGAAGAGCGACGTCTCCAAGCTCAACAAAGTTTAGAGTTGTATAAGTCCCGTATGGTTCAAGCCCATGACAAGTTAGTGCGACCTAGGACCTTCCAGGCGGGAGACTTGGTATTGGTCCTTCGGAGGCCTATCTTGGCCCATCGGAAGTTGGGAGGCAAATTTGAACCTACATGGGAAGGACCCTTCGTTATAGAGACTGTCTACGAAGGAGGCTCGTATCAGTTAGTAGATTGTAAAGGGAACCACCCAATGCTACCTGTTAATGGGCGTTTCCTTAAGAAATACTATGCTTGATGTAGCTCATTTTATCAATCAATAAAACTTTCTTTTCTTGATTTATAGCTTGATTCTACCTTTTTTTAAGTTAAGTTTTTAACGCTCTTCGCCTTTTCCTTAAGGTTAGGTCCTTCCTTCCCTTAGGATTAGACCCGCTAGTGGTGGAGTACGCCCTCTGTGGCACCACCCTGGCATTTCACCCGGGGATTAGTGGTGGAGTACGCCCTTCGTGGCACCATCCTGATTCCCATTCGCTAGTGATGGAGTACGCCCTTCGTGGCACCACCCTAGTTTGCCAGTTAATTTGCCTATTTGGAGTAAGTCTTCTATCAGCATCCTATAGGCCTAAGGTTGGGTGATGCCCTTCCTTAGACCCAAGGCTAGGTATTCCCTACCTTGGTTTCCAGTTGATCCGTCTACTAGGAGTAAGTCTTCTATCAGCATCCTGTAGACCTAAGGTTGGGTGATGCCCTTCCTTAGACCCAAAGCTAGGTATTCCCTACTTTGGTTTCCAGTTAATCTGCCTATTTGGAGTAAGTCTTCTATCAGCATCCTATAGGCCTAAGGTTGGGTGATGCCCTTCCTTAGACCCAAGGTTAGGTATTCCCTACCTTGGTTTCCAGTTGATCCGTCTACTAGGAGTAAGTCTTCTATCAGCATCCTGTAGACCTAAGGTTGGGTGATGCCCTTCCTTAGACCCAAAGCTAGGTATTCCCTACTTTGGTTTCCAGTTAATCTGCCTATTTGGAGTAAGTCTTCTATCAGCATCCTATAGGCCTAAGGTTGGGTGATGCCCTCCCTTAGACCCAAGGCTAGGTATTCCCTACCTTGTTTTCTCCAGTTCCCTTGTCTACTAGGAGTAAGTCTTCTATCAGCATCCTGTAGACCTAAGGTTGGGTGATGCCCTTCCTTAGACCCAAGGTTAGGTATTCCCTGCCTTGGTTTTACCAGCTTTCTTTATCCAATAGGTGTAAGCCTTCCATTAGCATCCTATAGGCTTGAGGTTGGGAGATGATCTCCCTTCCATTCTCAAAATCTTACTCCTATTCGGTCAACGCCAATGTGTGCAGCAGAAGTTCCTTCTACCACACACATTGGGGGTCCATTTGTTGACCTCATTTTTGTATGAGGTCACTAAGACCCTTCCAGATTCTAAATTTAATCCTAGACCCTAGGATCCTCTTTAGATCTTAGGATCTTTCCTAGAACTAGACTTTAGAGCCTATTCTAGAGCCTAGGATCCCTTTAAATCCTAGATTTTAGAATTCTCCTAGATCTTAGGATCACTCCAACTTCAAATCAACCTCCACCTTTGATCAACCTCAATTTTAAATCAATTCCTATATTTAATTCACTTCAATTTCAATTTGACTCCTATATGTGACCAATTTAAATCTCAAACCCCACTCAATCCAAGTCCAAATTAATTTAAACTTCAAATCAAATCCAAACCCAGAGTCTAAACTCAAATTCAAACCTTTAAGGCCCTGTCCTAAACACCCTTTTCAGAGATTTTTCAAACATTTCAAAACCCAGTCAAATGGCCTCTGATTCAGGGTCTATCACTTGCAAAGTGATAAGACATGTCTCTAAAGGCTACCCTCCAAGTTTGAGTTCATTCTGAGGTCTCTAACCCCAGAGTCTGAATTAAAATTCAAAGGTTGTAAAATCTTCAAATATTTACAGCCTATGCCACTGAGCATAACCCTTTTGAGATTTTGACCTTGGAACCCTTATCCAAGCCTCCAATCACTTCCAGACCTTTGAATTTAACCCATTGAGCAGTAAACTGCATTTTTTAGACCCTTTTGACCTTAATTGACCCATAGGTCAAAATTGACCAAAATACCCCTATGGGGCTCAAATGGGGATTTCAAACCAAATGAGCTCCAAATGGGATGCAACCACCTTTAACAAATTTCAAATGCCATTTCAAAACTTTTGAACCTATTTCCAACCCTTGAGTCAACCTGGTTGACCAAGTCAACTGGTTTGACCCAAGAGGCCCTTTAAGGGTCCAAACATGTGTTTTGACCCAAATGACCTCTTTAAGTCACCCAACCACTTCCATTGACCTCAAAATATCATTTTAAACCTGTTGAGCCCAAACCCAGACCCTGGGTCAACCTGGTTGACCAAGTCAACCCAGGTTGACCAAACAGGCCCTTAGGGGCCCAAATAGGGATTTTGATCAATTTGACCTCCCCAGACCCAGGAACCACCCTCAATGGTCTTAAAATATCTTTTCAAATTTGTCCAGCCCAGATTCACCCATTGGGTCAGCCTGGTTGACCCAGTCAACTTAGGTTGACCCATTAGCTCTTAGAGGGTCTAAATGGGTTAAATCAACTCATCTGAGCTCTTCAACCCCTATTACTTATTCAAATCAATTCTTGGTTAAGGATCAAGTGTCACTTGACATTTGGTCAACTTGACTCAACTTGAGTTGACCAAGTCAACCCTCAATTCTTAGTGACATTGGCTCCCATTTTCCCTACCCTTGACTTTTGACTTTTGACTTTTAATCAAACTATCCTAAATGACCTTTTACCTCTTCAAATGCCACATCACTAGCTTTGACCTTGTTGACTGGTCAAACCAAGTCAACAAAGCCCTAAATCCCTCTTTGAAGTGGTCAAACTTCCCATTTTGACCTCAAGGAGTGTGAGATTAGGCTTGGAAGCTCTCCCATTGGCTGCTCCTACTTCCCTTCATGCCACATCAGCTCCATTGACCAGTTGACTGGTCAACTTGGTCAAACCCAAGCTTAAACCTCTTCTAGAAGGTCTTATCACATGCCAAACCCTTTTCCTTGATTTAAGCTGCTTTAGGCCGACCCCTTTATGCCCTAAAGCTCACTTGGAGCTCCCCTAACCAAGCTCAGGGCCTGGTTTAGCCATAAGTGGCAATCCCTCCTCTCACTCATCCCAAGTCCACCCAATAGGAGCAAGGCTTGTCCAGCCCTTTCCGCAGCCTTCCAGCTTTCCCAGGGAGAGGTGGCATCATCTGGAGAGCCCCTGCATCAATCCTAGCCGTCCAATCTAGCCCAGCCCGTTTGAATAGGGAGAAAGGCACCTTTTGAGGTTAATTGATCAAGGCAGCCTCTCTCACCAACCCTAGCCTCCCAGACCGAGCTCTCAGTTCGTTTCGAACCTCCAGAGTTTCCTCTACCTCCCCACTACAAAACCCAGGTGGTTGCACGTCACCGGCGGCGAGTTCTCCGGCGAAACCACCACCTAGACCGTCCCAAGCCCATAGCAGCCGATCCAGACGCGTTCGAGCTTGGATTTTCGCTGGGGATCTTCACTTGGACAATCTACAAGCTCAACCATCCAGAAATTCCGAAGATCTAACGGTATAACTCCCTAAAACCCTAGATCTAGGTCACACTAGTTGGATTTAAATAGCTTCACGCTTTTAGGGATTTAGCTAAAACTAATTATTCCCCATGGTTTCTGTTCATCCCCTTAATCTACGTTTAAAATTTCAAGTGAAATGATCGATCCGATCGAGAGAACGAGGCGAAATACGTTTTCTAGGGCGTCACTCACGGTCTCCGGCGAGTGTACGTTTTCTGGACCGTTGATCGTTCGATCAACGGTCCAGATCGAGCCCTTCCGCGGTCTGATCCGACCGCGCGTTCGATCTCTCGCTCGATCAGCCGTCCGGCGAGATCTAGGCCGTCCATTCGGAATAGCGGGATCGAATCTTCGCCGTCTGATCTTCTCCTGGTGAAATCAGACCGCGCGATCTGATCTCAGCCGTTGGATCGAACCCGTGGTTAATCCAACGGCTGTAGCGCGCCGCTGACGTGGTTAAGTGGAAACCGCGTGAAGCGGCCAGCGACCGACGCGTGTCCCCGCCGCCGCGCGGTTTCGATCCCGCCAATCCTAGCGCGCCGCGTGTCTGACCGCCGCCATTTAATTAAAAATAATGTATTTTAATTAGTTTTAATGGCTGAAACTTAAATAAATCATAGTAAATCAAATATATAACCAAAAATTAAGTATAATATATCAAACTTTTCAGATTTTTATCTAGTTTATTTTAAAAATAAAATCAGTTTATTTTGACCATTATTTTACTGGTAATTTAAGAAATACAGAAATGTGTATTTCATTTTTAATTAATTATATACAAAGTATTTTTATCTGAAATTTGGCATGCATGTTGTTGAGTGCATGGCTGGTCTCATGAAAAATTTTCAATACTGTTTGAATAGGTTTTGAAGGTAATTTGAATTATTGGAGTATTTTCATCCTTTCTTTATATTTAATTAAATATTAAGTATTTGAAAATTACAAGAAATATATTTTATTACTTCCAAACTTCTATGGAGATCAGTGGATCCTTCAACCCATTAACATGTATTTTGATAATATATTTAATTATTTTATAATATATATTTCTATTTATATATATATATAATTCATTTATATTTATGTATTTTAAATATCTATTTTGAAATTCTATATATATATATATGTAAATTCTTAAGTGTTCAAGAGTCATTTGAGATCTTAAATGTTGATTAAGCATGTTTGAATAGAAATGAAGGGGATGATTAGTGAATAATCATTCTGTCTTAATTATGTTAATTAGTTAATTGCATGCTTAAGGTGCACACACCACCTAGCCTAGGTTCTCCTAGATCTAAGGACTTGTTTGCTTGCCACTTGTGTATGCATGTCATGTTTATTCAAAGGGTTAGAGGAACTATGATTTGAACCTATTCAAAACTAGTGACATAATTAAGGACAATAATTAAGGACTCATGTATAGAAAACTTAGAAAAATTTCAATAATTAGGATTCACTTCCCCTTGAGTTGAAACTTTGAACATTTGAACTTAGTGACACCCTCAGCCCCTAGGGAAATTTTCACTGATTTTTGAGGTCTTTAGGTCCCCTAATTAATTTTCTAAGTCTTAAACCCTTAATTAAGCCTTTAAAACTTCTAAAAATTGTAATAAATCCAATTTAAATCCAAAAATTACATATAAACCCTCAAACTGACCAGAATTCAGTCCTTAATCTATGATAATTAAAAGCCCCTTGATTTGACAGCAATTTAAACCCTAATTTAATTTTAAGTGAAAACCAATATTTAATTAAGATAATTAATTAATAATAATATAAAAATCCAAAAATCTCCCAAACACTTGGGGATCCCTCCTTAGGTTGTTCCTGACCTTTGGAGGTGTTTTCAAGAGATTGGGAACTTGTTTGGAGCAAAACCACAAAAGAGACCCTCTAATTAAGAAATTCCTAAAATCCATTAAAATGTCCGAACTTCGATAATTCATAACTAATTCAAATAAAATCCAAATCACCCAAACTCACTTGCATTCAACTCCTAATAAGCTCTAGTATTTATTAAAAATATCAAATTCCAGAAATTTGCAATATTTTAAAAAGTCAACAAATCGGTCAACTTTAAGTCAAAACTAGTTCAAAACTTCAAACCTTCGTAATAAAATGTAGAAAAATCCGATTTCAACGTACTTACCTTCTAACTGATCGTAGTAAGGTCTAGTGTTTGAATAAAATGCAAACATTCCAGAATTTGAGGTTAATCAAAATTTCAACTTTTGACCCTTTAATCAATTCATTAAAATATCCTAAAAATTCATAAAAGCTCATAATCATTCTAAAACTCAGAGAATATTGGTTCAATGCTTAAAACACTTAACAAATCCTTTAAAACACAACAACCACCCTAAAGTTGAAGTTTATTGGCTGGACTACTCCGGGCTGCGGGGCTAAGTGTCCTAAGGAGGCTGGTTCCTCGAGCCTGGTGGCACAACGCCACGAATGAATTCTAAAGGGTGTCAAACCTTAAAATGGATTAATTCTCAATTATTTAACATTTTTTTAATCTCTAATTCAATCGCATTAATTTGGTTTATCGGCTGGACTACTCCGGGCTGCGGGGCTAAGTGTCCTAAGGAGGCTGGTTCCTCGAGCCTGGTGGCACAACGCCACGAATCAATTAATGGCAAACTTAAATTAATCAAGCCTTTAAAATCAGCAACCCACTCCCTTTAATATTAATCCACTCTTTTAATTCTAACCAACTTAAATAATTTAATCAACCCCGATTGCTACTGGGTAACCCAGGCCTACGAGGCTATTAGCTTAGCCCCAAGGAAGGTGAAATAAACTTCACGGCCTCGGTGTGAAACAAAGGTAGCAATCAATTAATTTTTAAAATATATGTTAATTGAAATTCTTAATTCATTAATATTTAAATTTTAATCTAAATCCCCTTTTAAGCTTTAACAAACCCAAACTTTTAGACAACTTCAATTAATAACCTACTTTAGGATCTATCCCAGCCACACGACCTTTCTCACATACTTTAGATGATGTGCTAGGACAACCAACTCTAGATCTAGGTTAGGCCGGTGTTTACTTTACTGCTGTGTGCCGTATTTTTCGTAGTTTTCACTGCATGTTGTGGATGAAATTGCTTTGCTGTGTCTGCTTACTTTTTCTGTACTCTGTGGATGGATTGATGTGTTTGACGACTAGACTACCCTTAGGTTAGGTACGATCTGGATGTTGACACAGTTTTCTGCAGGTGGCCACGCTCATGCAGGGCAATATAAAAAGGGGGCAAATAAAAAATGCATAAATATTATAAATTCTTTGCACAGGTGCTTCAGCTGCTAATGCCCCCAAATCATAAAAAGAGCGTGGCCAGTGTGTTTACTTACTTTCTTTTGCTCATATACAACTGCTTGGGAATAACTGCTTTTCATATATTAATTGCTTAGGATAACCCTATAGGTGAGTCCAGATTTTTATTTTTTGATATAAATGTAATTTGTATGATTGTTAAGTGTTGTGAAAGTTAAGTTTGAGTTTGGGATACATAGATCCAAAGCTTGGATTCCAAAGAGGAAAGGATACCCCTTTGGGGAACACTCCTTTTCCATTTGGAAATCCAAATTTGGATCACCTCTTCCTTACCCAAAGAGGAGAGAGTGGCCTTCCCCTTAGAGGGAAGTGCCCTCTTATCCATTTGGGTAATTCACTACGAAGATTCCAAGAAGATTGAAGAAAAGGAGTCCAAAGAAGAATGAAATTGAAGATTTGAAGATTTGAAGATTGAGAGTATCCCACTCAAAATAACTTGCGTCATTACTAGGTTTAGAATCCGGGTTGTTGTCAGTGGTGCCCGGCCACTTTACTTTCTGTAATATTCTGGTTTGTAATAAGCAAGGCAATTCTGCCTATGGACATTTATTAATTAATTTGTATTTGATTTGATGATTTGATTGCCTTTAGGATTACTTGTTTTTACTAGTTTTTTGGCGATTGCATGCCGCTCTTTGTTTTCGCCTGGATACGTGAGGCTCGTGAGGGTGCGAAAGTTTTATACTCATAATCTTAAAAGTCTAAAATTTTAGTGAGTCTAAATAACATAGAAAGATAACGAATCTAGGGAATTAGCCGGGGATCGACCCCGGGGTCGCATGCATATTTCTGCATTACTCTTTCCTTGCTTTAGACCCTTCCCCGCCTGCGGGTAGAGTCCGGATAGTCTGACCTATGAGGACGAGGTGCCGGACCTGGGGAAGTCCAGTCTTCTAAAAAATTATTTTATAAGCCTGTTTTTAAAAATTTCAAGCATATTTGATTTGAGGTTGTTAACCAGCACGCATTGCATTAGATACAAATTAAAGAGTCAAAATTTTAATTTCATAGTCCTTAGCATTTTAGCACCCAACATAAGTCAAAGGGGCCAATTAGGAAAATCTCTAGATGTCGGCCCCGCCTCCCCAAAACTTTAATTACAACGTCCCTACCACTCTTTCATAAAAGACCGGATTCATGTATTTTAAATCGATTAGGTGGTTAGCTGGCTCCCCAATCCAGGCCGGGGTAAGTCCAGACCTTGCACTGCATTAGTTAGGATCGGACGACTGTGGTCCAGTGTCCAAAATAGATTTAGGTTTCGGGGCAGATCTTTGATTATAAGACCCCAAATTTTGGGAATATAGTCCCAAATTTCTAATAAAATGTTCAATTCTAATTAAATATCATTTCAAATCCAAAATATAAAGCCCAACACTTAGATTAAGTTGGGACACTTCCGGATGGTTCTGGAATCTTAAGGTGTCCCCTACCTCTCCTCCTTTAACTCCGTTAATAACTGCTCAATTTTGATCCATTCCCTTTTGATTTTCCAATAATTCTATTCATACTTTGATATCACTCCTTGAAATTCTAAACAAAATTCTGCCATTATTTTAATCGAGAGTTTTCGTAGGAGATTTTATCTCCCTACGATGTAATTAACTACGAGGGCTTGCGCTCGTAGGAGATTTGGAACCACACACGCACCTGATTTTAAAAATTGATTTTTCAAAACTCAATTGGATTTCTTTGGGAGAACTTAAAATACTAGTGATCATTATTATCATATTCAAAGAATTATTATCGAATGATATTTTCTCCCTTCGGGGAGATACATCTTTCTTTGATAAGACTTTGGATGTGGACCTAACGATCACACTTCTTGAATATTGTAGCTGGATACTTAATTGAACCTCATTTTGACCCTTTGGGGTCATATGAATTTCTCTTTAGCATCCGCTCACAATATTCAAGATGGATTTCATAATTCTAAGTCTGAACACCGTTATGAAAGTTTATTTTTGTCCTCCGGGGTGATATACTCTTTCTAACGAGTTGATTCGACCTTAGAATTGGAACTCAACCTTAATCTTAAAATCCCCAAAGAAAACTAATATTTTTCAAAACCTGTTTTCAAAATTCCACCAACAGAGGGATAATTGGATCTTTACTTTACTTGACTGCTAGCCGACCAGATATTATGTTCAGTGTTTGCTTATGTGCTAGATTTCAATCAGATCCAAAAGATTCACATTTGACAGCAGTGAAAAGGATTTTAAGATATTTACTAGGAACTCAAAACTTAGGGATTTGGTATCCTAAGTTTAGCACTTCATTTGAAATTATTGGTTACTCAGATTATGACTTTGTAGGCTGTAGAGTGGATAGGAAAAGCACTTATGGAACATGTCAATTCATTGGAAATTCATTAGTTTCATGGTCTAGTAGAAAACAAAATTCAGTGGCCCTATCTACTGCAGAAGCAGAATACATTACATTAGGAAGTTGTGTGGCACAAATACTTTGGTTAAAACAACAGTTGATTGATTTAGGATTAACTATAGGCACTATTCTAATTTATTGTGACAATACTAGTACTATTTGCATTTCCAAAAATCCTATTCAACATTCTAGAACCAAACACATTGATATAAGGCATCATTTCATAAGGGATCATGTATCCAAGGGAGAAATTAAACTCACACATGTTTCAACTGAAAATCAACTTGCAGATATTTTTACAAAACCTTTAACCTTTGATACCTTCAGTACTTTAAGAACAAGGCTTGGTGTTATTGATTTGAATGCCTAAACAAAATGTCTTTGCAACATTGATATTTTTTTTTATTTTGTTTTTGATTTTGTGAAATTTTGTGTGTTTTGAATGAATTTGTTTTTGGGTCTATGGTTTTGTTTTATGTTTTCTGTGTTTTTGAATGTTTAGTTTGATTTTCTTAAATTAAAATTCAAAATTCAAAAATTGGAGGAAATCGTCCGGGACGAATTTTGTTTCGTACTGAACGATGTGTGAAAGAACAGTTTGCGCGAATTTTAACCGTTTTGAGAGCAGTTTTTAATTAGATCGTCTGTACGATCTGACGATCGTCCAAGACAAAAATTTTTTTTTCTCAAACGTCGGGACGATTGAATGCCGGTTGAGTGGATAAGACAGTTTTAAATATGGATTTCGTCTGTACGAATTTTTGGTTAGTCCAGACGAACAGATGTCGTTTCATTGTAGGGGACGGTTTTCAAGAGACATTAAAACGAGTTACTTTCGATCTTCTGTACGAAATAATTTCATCTGTACGATCGGTCAAGTTAAAAAGTCTGTACGAAATATTTTTGTCCAGACGAACGATGATTTTCGTCCAGGATGAAGGTTTTCGTCCAGGACGAACGTATCATTTTTTCTTTAAATATGAAGGCTTTAAAAGCAAACCTACCACTATTTCCTAGCAAACATGAGTTTTAATTCCGACCACTCCTCCATGAGTTCTTATGTCTTCAAGCAAAAAGTTGAAATTACCAAGCACGACCTTGTTGCCTTTTTGAACTTAAGAATTGAGGGATATAGAGCTCACACCCTAATGACAGAAAACACTTTCAAATGGTATGATGTCAATAGGGTAATTAGAGAAAATGGTCTTGACTATCATGTCGCTAGAGTCTTCGGTATGACAAAAAATGCCCGAATCATCCAGCATATCCTTCGATCTTCAATCATTCCTAAAGCTGGTGATAGGATTAATATTACCCCTCTCCTTTCTGCTCTAACCTTTTTGATTATAGAATGTCATCCTATTGACGAAGCCCAACTTATCATAGATCATATCTATGGGCTTTCAGAAATAGGACATGTAGAACAGAAGAGAAAAAGGAACATCTCATTAAGACACTTAGTCACATACATTTTGGAAAAGAAATACAACTTAGTGCATCCTGATGATGAATACGAAGAGCCAGTATACTATAATGATGCTTCCTTCAGATTGCTTTTCAAGGAAGAAAAAGGAAAAGCACATGCCAGTGCTTCAGAAGAGGAAGAAGAAGGAGAGCAAACTTCTGCACCTCAGTCAGATTATCAGAATCTGATTGAAAGATTTGATAGATTAGAGACTCACATTGATCAAAGATTTGATCAGTTTGATGCTCAACTTAAGCAGCAGCAACAAGACATTGGTAACATTAGAAATGAAGTACATGAAATTAATACCAATGTAATGTTGATGGCCTCCTACTTCAACCTTTTTGGCGGCATTCATCCTCCTCCTCCTCCAAAACAGTAGAGATGAATTTCTTTGTGTTTGTTGTACTCGTGTTTTATGTTTTGTTGTGTCAGTTTTTATGTTAAGTGTTTGTTTTTATGTTTGTTTTTTCTTTTAAGTTCAGTGTATTTTCTTACTTGTTTTTAGATATTATGAAATGTGTAATCCTTTCATTAATATCAATGGATGTTGTACTTGTTTCAAATTTGATTTGTTTTTGGAATGTTGTTAATTTTTCTGAATTTCATTAGTATTATTTAATCTTCATAGTGCTTAAATTAGATTGTAATTTGAGATTATCTATATTAGAAAATCTAGTCTTTCTAAATTTAAAAGTTTTTTATAACTTGTTGTAATTAAAACTTTTAAATTCATGTCTATTCATTTAGACTACATAAAAGTTAATATTATTATTGCAATTTAGATGTTTTCTTATTTTGTATTTCTATGCTCAAGTGATATTTATGCACTTAGAAATATTTGAAATTTTAGATTATTGATTTAGGAAAGAATTGGTTTCAATTACTCTTGAAAATTGTACAAAAAGTACAAAAATCAAAAGGAATGCGCAAAGATTTGCAATGTGAAAAAGAGGCACAAAATAAGCCCAACAAGGGAAAGATGCACAAAAATGTGCCCCAAAACTTTCGAAAAAGATGCGCAAAGCGCCACATGTGGTAATTCTCTTCTTTCCAAATTCTTTCAATCTCTTAATTCAAATTGATCTTATGTTCATTTATATTCCATTGAACTTTGAAATATAAATTTTTTTTTTTACATCTCTCTTGTAATGATTTTCTATATTTGAATGTCTAAATTGAATCATGTCTTTGAAAAATTCTTCTTACTTACAATGTTATATCACTTCTTAAATTTTATGAATTTCTATGATTGACCTAATGTTTTTAGTTTAAAATAGCATACCTTATGTCAATCACCATTTAGATTAAATTTTCAAATGAATTTCATATAATTACTTACATTTCTCGTCTATTTCTTCTTCTCTTTTTGTTGTTGTCAAAAAGGGGGAGAAATTATTGTGTTTTGATTTATTTTGTTTTGATTATTCTGTTTGTTTTATTTTGATTATTCTGTTTGCATTTTGCTTTTGTGTGTTTGACTTTGTGGTTGTTTGTGTTAAAAATTTTTGAAAAACAAAAATATTGTTCTTTGCTTCAAAATGCCTCCTTATTTTCAAGTATTCATCAATTTAGGGGGAGTTTAGGAGATAGGAGATTTGTTTAAATTAAAACCATACAAACAATAATTGTTTTGCCATCATCAAAAAGGGGGAGATTGTTAGAATAGTTGCTATTTGAATGCTTTACATTTTTGCAACTTGTATAGTTTTGATGATTCCAAACATTATTGTTCAAATGTGTAGTTATCTCCTATCAATTTTAGAAGATTTGTATTTGCTCTAGTGTGTACTAACATTTCAGGAAAATCAGACTCCAGACTACGAAAACTTCAAATCAAATTCAACATGAGATACTTTGTTAATTTGAAACTTGCATTTTTCTTTGAATTAAATTTGAAAGGGAGTGATTGTAATTGAGTGAATAAAAACATACACACACACATAAGGAGATCATAAAAATTTTATACTGATCGTACGGGACGATATCCGATCATACGGGACGATCTGACAGTTATCTCCTATAGAGCACATGGAACGAATAGGAACTTGCTCGAAAATTTTTCTAAGTCCTATTCGTCCAGGACGAAATTAATTATCATCCAGGATGATTGATTCACTGTAAAATTTTCGTCCAGACAAATTTTATTATCGTCCGTGGCGACTAGTCCTCTGGAAAGATTTCGTCCAGACGAAATTAAAAATCGTCCAGGATGATCGGGTCTCTGGAAAATTTTCGTCCAGACGAAAATAAATTATCGTCCGTGGCGATTGGTCCTCTGGAAAATTTTCGTCCAGACGATGTCAAGAATCGTCTAGGACGATCGGTTCTCTGTAAAAAATTTTTCCAGACGAACATATTTTCGTCCAAACGATTATCCGACTTAGAACAGTTTTCAGCAGTTTCTAGAACTGACCTTGTAATAACAGTTCGTACTGGATGAACCTAATTCGTACAGGACGATCAGCTGTACGAAGACATTTTGTACACATATTCAAATAGGGTCATTTCAGATCGTTTAAGTAAAATCGTCCAGGACGATCCACAATGGTACAGGACGATCCACTGCGTACAGAATTGAAAACTTGCAGTTTTTGGGTGGTTTTTCTTGTCTTTTATATAAATAGTCCAAATTAGACTGCCACCCTATCTTTTTGTCATTTGATCTTCGTGCCTCTTGAGAGAATAGCCAAGGAGAGAGTGGAAGAGAGCATTCAAGGGAGGATTCCTACCACTGGAGCGAGAAGGCTTCACTTGGATTTCAAAGGTAAGAGTCTCTACTTGCGAATTGGGATTACTTCACTCTTTTCCTTTTTCCTTCTAGCTTCTTGTGAGAAGATCAGTCAAGGAGATCCGGTTCTCTGCCGACACTTGGAGAGTGTGAACAGCCGAAGGGTTCTCTACCTACACTTGGAGAGTGTGAACAACCGTAGGGTTCTCTACCCACACTAGGAGAGTGTGAAAGGACGGACGGTTCTCTGCCAACACTGGGGATTGTGTAAAAGGACGACGGTTCTCTGCCAGCACTGGAGATTGTGTAAAAGGACGACGGTTCTCTGCCAGCACTTTGTGGAATAGTTGACCATTGAGCCATTCTATCACCTCTTTGTGAGGGAGGAGTAGTTGACCATTGAACATCATGTTTTATCTCGGAATGCTTTACTTTCCCCTTTAGTTTTCATTATTTCTTTCCTTTCTTTTACTTCTTCTTTAGCCAATTTAAGATTTTAGGGAAGATGATCTATTTTTTAGGTAGATAATATAAAAGATCTTCATGTAGAACAACTTTATGAATTAAAAATGGTTGCAAATAACGCTTAATGCCATGCTCTTCATCCTCATGAGAGTATTTCATACACTGGTTAAGGGTGGAAGGCACCATTCTATATTCATGTTGCCAAGGTCAACCTAAAAGAGTTCTAAAAGAAGATTAAGAATATATTATATGAAATTTAGCTTTTGTTTTCAAGTTTCGTTCGTCCAGAAGCAATATAATTGAACCCAAAGCACTCTCACTTGTTTCATTAAACTAACATAACATAATTTTATAAGAATTGATTTTAGGTGTATCAACCCTAAGATATGTGAGAGTTCTAAGATCTATAATATTGATTGATGCACCGAGATCAACAATAACATGAGCTAATTTGAAATTACCTTTGTTCAAAAATATATATATAATTGATGATTATGATCTAGACTACCCAACATTAAATCATCATTTGAGATGGTAACTTATGGGAATTATTTAGAACATAATATTTCCTTAGATTTCATTGATGCTAATCGAGCTATATATATCTACATATCAAGTAAAGCTTTAATTAAAGCCTCTCTCATTTTCTTAGAGAATTATAAAGAATCTAAGATACTCAGTTTTGCAGGTAGTTTTCTAAGTTGTGTTACCAAATTATAATTTACTTTAGAAATATTTGGATTAGCTACATATGTGTTTGATTGAATTGGTGATAAGGTTTTTGGATTATTAGCTACTTATGTTCCCTTGCTAGTTGTATATATTGATGGTGGTAACACTTTACCACTGTACAAATTTATTTGGACTATTTATTTTGAGGAATAGATAGTGGATTCTTTAGATTCTATATATTCATTTATTTTTAATGCTTCATCTGATGAATTATCAAAATCAAACATCTTAAATTCTATAAAAATAAGACCACCCTAAATATAGAAGACATGGGAGTCACTATTAGAGAAACATTGAAATGACTCTTTTAACTCATTTTAGTTTATTTAAGGTTCTATAGATTTTTTTTATACAACATTTGTTTGAATATCACTAGATATAGATAAGATATACACTGAATCTTTCTTTTTGCTTTTTAGCACCTAGCAGGAGAAAATAATCATATAGCATAAGAGGTACAAAATTCTTTGCTTTACCATTAGAAGAAACTATAAATTTATTATTTACCTTGATTTTTTAAATATTGAGTTCCCTTTTCTGCACTACGAAAAACTAGCAAGATAATATCTTCTTAGGTTATTCTATAAGTACTTGTTCAGGATTTCCTATTTAGGAGCTGCTAGATCAACCAATAGAGGACTCTGCACTACTTAAGACATGTGAGTAGATGAATGATAAATCTTATTTTAGATTTTTCTTAGAAAATTTGGATAAAAGTATATCCCATTTATTATAAGATTTTAAATTTGAGATTGATTCAGAAGGCTCACAAATCATGCATATAATGAATCTCTGACTAGGATCAAGTAAATACTACTTGTGTATCACAACTGATCTATCATTAATGTTTCTTTCAATTCATTCCTTAGAAGTTATACAATTCTCTAAAACATGACTGATCAAGCAATGAATGTTTAATGTTTAGGTCGTCCATATTTACCCACATCTTCTAAATTTTCTGGTTTAGGAAGTTTGATCATTAGAAGGATTTTAAAGTTCTTTTTAATATCTCTCTTTTAAATGAACCTATCGTATTCTTTTGAGCTTCAAACCTCCATCTTTCCTCTTTAGGAGTAAGATTGCAATGAGATATGAACTGTTAGATGAGGTATCAATTGTACAACTGATACAATGATGGATGACCTAAATTTTTTATTTGAATATGAATTAGTTGATTCCCTTTATCTACTGTAGATTCTAATTCAGGCCTCTTTTCTAATATCTCCTAAGGTTTAATCTCTAATAGAGATTGATTTCTTAGGAAAGTAAACTCAGACATTTCGCCTTGAAGATTAGAGGCTTTACTTAATTACTTCAAAATGTTTTAATTGTGAATCCTTTCAATAAGAAAGAAATTAAACTCTTAATATTCTTTAAAATAACATTAATACCATGATGCATTAGAGTTGACATTCCCATTTCATATTGATGTTCCTCCACCTCAAGATATAGCAACTAGACATTCATCAGGTTTCTTTTTTCTACTACTAGATCCCCCACCATGACATGGCACATTCTCTAACAGCTCATATGCTAAAGCTTCCTTAACTTTTAAATGCTAGTATAATAAACCTTTTACGATAAGGAAATAGCTTATATTCAATTGGATAGGGTCTACCCATTAGATTAGATTAGTAACCTTAGACTTTGCTAAAGCCTCCTTAACTTATTATTCTACCATTTATTTGACGCCTATTGCTTTTAACATTTACTTTTTTAATTTCAGAGCATCAATTTTATTTTCATTTAAAACATTTTTAGGTTTTTTTTTTTATAATGTTGGATGGATTCAATTGGAAGAGGATATATATGAGCCTTAGCTAAAGGGACCTCCTTTCTTTGGAGGGTGCCATAGAAGCCATTAGATCTTACATCTTCTTTTCCATCCTAGCTATTTTTTTCATATTTTTGACATAACTTATTTAAAAGGCTGCTAGTAAAATTTGGAACATACTCTTCAACATCTTCATCTTCTTCTTCTACATTCTTAGCCTCTACTAGAGCCATTTTCATTTTCATTTTATCTTTTTCTATTGATGATCATGTATCCACAAACAAATACATTCTCACCCATTTCTTCATCTTGCATATTTGTTCCAACATTTTTGTAACCTCTTATACATCTATTTGCCAAGAACTCTCATTTAAGTTATCCATCATCTCTTCCATTGATTTTTCTGCTACATTATATTGATATGCTGTTGTTTATTTTTTAATAATTGATGATTCTTTGATAGATTATCCATTTCTTGATGTTTCTTCTGCCAAATGTTTCTTATGCATAACTTGTATAGTTAATGTGGCAACAATTTTAGGATTTTAACTCTTTCTACATTAGTTAATATAACTAGTTCACTTGTTAATTTCCAACTCCTTATATCAAGACAAGAAGATGAATTTTGATGTTACAGCTGATGTCAATCAACTCTTAATGGATGTTAATCCAAAGAATTATCAGAGGTTCTGATTAAATTTTTTTCAGATTAGATTGATGATGGAGAAGAAATGGATTAAACCGTCGATAGGCTAATGCTCCATATCCCAAAGATTTGATGGGAGTATGTTGATGATGATTTGTTGTAAGAAATTAATTAACTGGTTAACTAGGACCCACTTTTTGCAACTAAATTCTTCTCTTAACAGGAGGAGATATTTCTCTCCTTCATTTAGAGTTGTTTGCACTCCATTGAATATAACATCCTTTACAATTTTTATAAATTTAAGTTTTAACTGCTTTCACAATAAGGAATTAAATAATTCAATAAAGATTTTAACTTCCTTTTCCTTTCAGATAAGGAAGATAAGAAATGATTATGATGGAATGGAGTAGGTGGGGAATTAGCTATATTGACTGAATTTTCTTCTATAGTAGTAGCAAAAAATGGCTGGAAGCGACTAAAAATTTCCCCAAGTGACTTTTATAGAATTTAAGATTGTTTAACAACAATTTTTCATTTTCTTTCAATTTAGTTACTTCAACTGCAGCATTCATCTGGTTATTTTCTTTGTGCATTTTAACTTTCTTATCCCTTCCACTCAAATAACAATTGTTGTTTTTTCTCTGAGATTCAATTATTTCTCGGATACAAGAATCAAAGAATGAATTTTAATTTTTCCTTCTAGGTAGAAGACATCCTTGAGATAGTCAAATGAGAGAATATTGAGGGTTTAGTATCTATCTAGGTAACTATAGATCCACACTCGAGTACACTATTTATAATTATAGCGTGAACAAATTCAACCTTGACCACATCAAACTATGGTCCAATGAAGGTGAACTAAATATTGTTCATCAATCCAAATTGTATTATTGTTGCATTAGTAGATGGAATTTAATTGATAGTCATGTTCACATCATTAGAGAAAGATATGATCGACTTTCCATACAACCTTTGTGTAATTGACCAAATATGTATTCAAATTCACTAACCTTTAAGTAGGACATAAATTTGAAGAACATACTAATTAAAGTTTACTAAATCCCCATGACATGATTAAATTAAAGCATATCAAAAAATTTCCTGAGTTTTAAATGCTCATTAACTATAGATATTTGTTGCAAATTCAGGTCTATGAACTATGTTTTAATGAGTGGCAAACACTCTTACTTTTCTTGGACTATCTTTTACTACTGACTTTTTAGGAATCAAAGATCGGACGAAAAAATGGAGCCAACTCATGAATGGGTAGATTAGGGTTGAGACAGTCTGTATTTTTATTTTTCTCTTCTTGAGTCAATTGTAATCTTTGGTGTGGCTGATACAAAGTAACCCTACACACACACTTGGGAGATTTAGAACTTGTGTTTTTACTCACATCGTCCCGGACGATATTTATATAATCCTAGATGATCGAGTTTAAAACAGAAGTTCTAATCAGGATTTATTGTTAAGGCAGCCATAATTAACTGATCAGCCTGGACGATACTTGTATCGGCCAGGACGATAGGCTCAAAACAGAAAGAAATTACCATCATAAATAATTAAGGTATTCTGTATTTTTGGTAATCGGCCTGGACGATCTTGGATCATCCTGAACGATATTCAAAATTATTCCTTAATTGATCAGACAATTAAGGAAGTAATTAAGGATGATTGATACGATCAAATCATCCTGGACGATCGTAGGGTCGGCCAGGATGATCTAGTAAAAAAACCTTAGTTACTTCTAGACGATCTGGATCTGACAGCTTGAATTCAGGTCGATTTTCAGAACGATTCTCCTCTGATTTGAACTTATCGGCCTGAACGATCGTAAGGTCGTCCTGGACGATCAAGCCATTTTTTCAATCGTCCAGTTTGTATTCAGGGTGATGATCTGGCCTATCTTCTGAGATTTGTACGGATTTGTCAGGACAATATCCATATCTTCTTGGACGATATAGACGGCAACTTCCAATTAATGAGCTCCTTTGAAGCTCTTATATTTAAGATCTTTAGTTCAACATTTTTTAACATCCTTGGCTGCTATCTTGACCTAAGGAAACCTAAAGGAGAGAGAGAGAGAGAGAGAGAGAGAGAGAGAGAGAGAGAGAGAGAGAGAGAGAGAGAGAGAGAGAGAGGATCTTGTGAGGGGGAGCTTGTGAGGGGATTCACAAGGGTTGCTCCAAGATTGTTCCACTTCTTCTTCTCTAGAGTCTCTTGTCCTTTGAAGGGTTGGGAGAGGTAAGTTTCAGCAAGTGATCGAGGTTCTGTGCCTGCTTCAGGAGGAAGCAAAAGAAGGAAGGTTCTCTGCCTTGCCGGGTGTGGAAAAAAGAGGTGTTTGTAAAGGCTTCTCCGCCTAGCTGTGGGGGTTAAAGGAGAGTCATGTTTGTAGTGCAATACTCGGAGGGTGCCTCTGGGGAGTGGACGTAGGTCGAGTTGATCGAACCACTATAAACCCTTGTGTTCTTATTTTTTACTGCTTCCACATTTTATTTTCTTCCGCACTTATTTTTGTGGTGATTTGGTTTGTATTCATGCTTTGCTTTAAGAAATTTTTTAAACACTAATTCACCCCCCTCTTGGTTAGCCTTGGGCCAATTCTATAGGGATTAACATCCCTAATGAACTTCCAAGTGGTATCAGAGCAAGATTCATAAAAACTAAGTTTGAAAACTTTTTGAATTTTGATCCATGGCTAACTTTGGGAATCATAATACACCGGAAGGGTACTCTATTACCCGACCACCTCTATTTGATAATATCCCATTTGATTTTTGAAAAACTCGCTTGTCTACATTTTTACAATCTACTAATTATCGCATGTGGATGCTTTTTATGGATGGTTACACACCTCCAACTAGTAAACTTAACGACATTATTGTTCCACTTCCTTTTACTGAATGGACTTTAGATGATAGGGATTTTGCTCAATTGAATGCAAAATGTCTTAATTGCTTTTTCTGTGCTTTAAAATCAGAAGACTACATGCGTGTTTCCACTTGCAAAACTGGTAAAGAAATTTGGGTTAAATTGTGTATCACTTATGAAGGCACTAATTAAGTTAAACAATCTTGTTTGAACATTCTCTTGCATGAATACGAACTTTTTCGTATGAAACCTCATGAATCAATTTCTAAAATGTATATGAGATTTACTCAGATTGTTACTTCTTTGTATGCCTTAGGAAGAGAACTTTTAAACTTTGAAAAAGTAAACAAGATTTTACGAAGCTTGCCTTCCTCTTTCGATGCTAAAATCACTGCTATAATTGAATCTAAGGATTTAAACACTTATTCGATTGACAACTTACTTGGCTCACTCATTGCTTATGAGCAAGGGGTGAATCAAAGAAATCTTGATGCAGGTGAGAAAAAGAAAGAGAAAATTGTGGCACTAAAGGCACACAAATCTGACTCTGATTATTCCGGGTCTGAGAGCGATGAAGTTGCCTTCATCTCAAGAAAATTCAGAAACTTTATAAGGAAGAAGGAAAAGCATCATTGGAGAAAAGGTAAGGATAACAAATATTCTAAAGGATCTTCTAATATTGTCTGTTATAAATGCAGGAAACCCAGACATGTGAGAGCTGATTGTCCTACACTTGAAGATCACTCATGTAAAGGAAAGGGTGAGGAGAAACCCAAGTTCAGGAAGGATAAGAAAAGACTCCAAAAGGCGTTTAGGCGGATTCTGCATCCGATTCATCAGACACGGAACCAGAAGATGAGACAACAAAATTGTGCTTGATGGCAGACGATCATCTTGATCAAGAAGAGGTATGTGAACTTTCCTACGATCAACTTCTTGAAGTTTCTAAAAAAATTCATGCATCATATAAAAAACTCAAGAAAACACATGCAAGTTTAAACTTCGAATTTTTGAAGTTATAAAAAGAGCATGCAATTATGACTAAAGATCACTCAACAATTGATTCAAATCATATGACTCTACTTGATAAATTTGATGAGTTAAACAAAAAATATTGTGAATTAATTGAATAACACGAGTCACTAAAAGTCACACACACCTCACTTGAATCTAATTTTAAAAAGTCTAAAGAGATGGAGAAAAAATTGAGGATTGATAATGATGCCCTAAAATTTACTAACTTGAGGATTCAAAATGAATTGGATACATTTAAGAAAACTAGGATGACACCAACACTTGATCAAAATCCAAAACCTAGGAAGATGTATTATAACTCAAACCATTTAAGAAATCCTTTTCCAGGTGTTAGAAGTTTTTCATGTGGCATGCTAGGACACATCTCACACACTTGCACTGTTCACCATAGTACACATTGGGTGTGGAGACCCAAGGTGCATGATTCACAACATACCATGCATGCATTGCATTCTACTTTTCATAAGAAGGAACCCAAACCTGCTTGGGTTCCTAAATCTAATATTTGATAATTTTGTAGGTGGGCTCTCACAAAAGGCCTCGTTAGAGTATATGGTACTTGGAAAGCGGTTGTTCTTGACATATGACTGGTGATGCCAATCAATTTGTTTCGCTGGAGTCCAGGACTGGAGGCAAGGTTACTCTTGGAGACAACACCACCAAGAAGGTGGTAGGCGCAGGTATAATTGGTAATTTCAAGAACCTTATGATTGAAAATGTTTAGCTTGTAGATGGATGGAAGCAAAACCTGCTCAGCATAAGTCAACTCTGTTACAAAGACTTCAACGTGTAATTCTTTGCAAATTCATGCATTGTAAGTTTAAGTAACAATACTATTTTGTAGGGAAAGAGGATCAACAACGTCTACATGCTTGATTTAAATAATATTGAATGTGCTGCTTCGTTTTGCTTAAAAATAGTGATTGATGATTCATGGTTGTGGCACCGAAGATAATGTCATGCAAGTATGAAAACCCTTAGGAAAGTGACCCAAAAAGACCTAGTTAGAGGTGTCCCCAAACTCAAGTTTTCAAAAGACCATGTTTGTGATGCCTGTCAACTAGGAAAGCAAGTCCACTCCACCTTTCACCCCACTAAGGAAATTAGCACCTCTAGACCTTTAGAAGTACTTCACATGGATTTGTTTGGACCCATTAGCACTGTCGGCTTGTGAGGGAAAGTCTATGGTTTTATGATTGTTGATGACTACTAAAGGTTCACATGGACTAGATTTCTTACACATAAAAATGAGTCTTTTGAGGAGTTTAAAACATTTTCTACTTGGATTTAAAAAAAACTAGGTTGTGAGATCTTGACCATCCATAGTGATCATGGGGGAGAGTTTGAGAATAAAAGATTTGGAAATTTTTGTGAGGACAAGGGGATTAGCCACAATTTCTCAGCTCCTAGGACCCCTCAGTAGAATGGGGTAGTTGAAAGGAAGAACTGGAACTTGGTGGAAGCTGCTAGAGCCATGCTTGCTGAGTATTCACTTCCAAAATACTTTTAGGCTGAAGCGGTTAACACAGCTTGTTATGTGTTGAATAGGGTGAACGTTAGAGCCAAATTAGAAAAGACACCCTATGAGATCCATAAGGGTAGGACACCCAATCTTTCCCACCTTCAGGTCTTTGGTTGTAAGGTTTTCATTCACAACAATGGGAAGTCTCACTTGGGAAAATTTGATCCTAAATCCGATGGAATGTTCTTAGGATATTCTAGTGTTAGGAATGAAAGTTCGATGGGGATGTTAAGACCTATGAACTTAGTCCCAAACTAACCAAGAGGGGGGGGGGTGGTGAATTGGTATTTTAAAAACTTCTTATTAAACAAAGAAATAAAATCACATAAACCAAATCACACCACAAAAAATTGCGGAATTTAAAAGTGCGGAAGCAAGAAAAGGAACACAGAAATTTCTAGTGGTTCGGTCGACTCAACCTACGTCCACTCCTTGGAGGCACCCTCCAAGTATTGCACTACAAAAAAGTGACTCTTCTTTAGCCTCCACGGCTAGGCGAAGAAACCCTCACAAGAACCTCCTTTTCGCCACTCCGGCAAGGCAGAGAACCTATCTCCTTTTGCTTCCTCCTGAAGCTGGCAGAGAACCAGAACCAAAAGCAAAACTCCTTACCTCTACCGACCCTTCCACGGACGAGAAACTCTAAACGAAGACGACGCAGAGAGATCCTTGAAGCAACCCTTGTGAAACCCCTCACAAGCTCCCACTCACAAGATCCTCTCTCTCTCCTCTCTCTCTCTTTCTCTCCTCAAGGTCTTCTCAGGTCAAGGCAGCAGCCAAAAGGTTTTTAAAAATGTTGAACAAGAGCTCTTAAATAGAAGAGCTTCAAAAGAGCTCATTAATTGCAAGTTGCCGACAATATCGTGCAGGCCGATATGGACATCGGCCTGGCCGATCCGTACAAATCAATGATGATCGGCCAGAGCATCGCCCTGGATGGAAAACAGGACGATTGAAAATTGGCTTTATCGTCCAGGCTGATCTCACGATCGTCCTGGCCGATCAGTTTAAATCACAGGAAAATCGTCCTGACAATAGCCCTGGATATGGGCTGGCCGATATTGATCGTCCTGAAGTAACTTAAGGTTTTTGACTAGATCGGCCTGGCCGATCTTGCAATCGTCCAGGACGATATGATCGTATCAATCATCCTTAATTACTCCCTTGATTCCCTGAACAATTATGGTATAATTTGTGAATATCGTCCAGGCCAATACGAGGATCGTCCTGGCCGATATTTTAAAGATACAATATACCATACTTGACTATGGCGGCTACTTCTTTCTGTTTTGAGCTTATCATCCTGGCCGATAGACGTATCGTCCAGGACGATCTGTTAATGTCGGCTGCCTTAATTAAGAATCCTTAATTAGACTTTCTGTTTTAAGCTGATCGTCCAGGCCGATCAAATAAATCGTCCTGGCCGATATGAGTAAAAACAGAAATTCTAAGTCTCTCAAGTGTGTGTGTGTGAAGGGTTACATAGCATCAGTCTCTTTGACTATTAGAAGTGGACTCAAAAGGTAAAAAACAAAAGTACAGACTAACTCAAACCTAAACCTATGCATTCCTGAACTTGGCTCCTTTTTGATTGTCCGATCTTCGATTCCTAAAAAGTTAGAAGCAACAAGCTGTCCAAGAGAAACAGTGTTTGTAAATTATCAAAACATAAGACATGAAAAATAGATTTGCAACAATCTTCTCCTTTTTGATGATGGCAAAACACAAGTAGGATAAAAAAGGATTCATTAGAAAAACAAAGTTATAATATCAACTTTTTCTTACCACACCCTATCCTACTCCCCCTTTTTGTAATCACAAAAAGAGAGTCTAGAAACAGCAGAGAAAAAAAAAAACATCACGAAAGACTAACTACAAAAAGACAAGAAACAATAACTCAAAGCACAAACTAAAAGAACGAGGGATCCTGATCATCAGATGGAGGAGGTGGAGGTGGCTGCTGAAAGTAACTGGCAAGGGTGGTAAACTGAGCATTGAACCAGGCAATGTCCTGGTCATGCTGCTGCTGCTGGTGAGTAAGAAAACTGTCAAATCGAGCTAAATCCTCAGCGCGGTGATGCTCGTAGCGGGCAATGTCCTCAGAGTGTTGCTGCTCCTGGGCAGCAACATACGCATCAAACCGGGTCTCCCAACGATCAAATCTCTCAATCAACTAATCAACCGGTGAGTGTTGGTGGAGAGGAACAGGGTCAGGAATGGGAGCTGGAGCGGGAGCCTCCTCCTCTCTAGCCCCCCGAGGTTCATCAGGGTGGAGACGAGTACTGTGAAGGGTGCTGAAGGAATTGTTTGAGTAGAAGAGAGTTGGGTAATCTAGTGGATTGGGATATTGAATTTGGTATTTAGTTTCAAGAACATAGGCTATGATGTGTCCTAAGGCTAGATTTGGCTTTCTTCTGTGGCCTGGATCGCGAATTGTTGTTAGGTGATCAATGTAACGAAAAAATAGGTCCGCAGTGTTGAATTCCCTATGAGCCATGATGTAGAAGGTAGTGAGGGAAAGTAGAGGGGTAATGTGGACTCGGTCGCTGGCTTTTGGAATGACGGAGGTGCGAAGGACATGTTGGATTATCCTAGCATCTCTGACTAAAGAGCTAGTCTCTCCAACATGGTAACGGGCATTGGTCTGGCGAAGAAAGTGATTTGCCGTGGACCAGTAAAAATCAGGGTCAGGGGCAATTATGTGCAGCTTATCTCCGGTGGTGGATAGCTGTAAAAGATCAACACAGTCCTGATATGTGATTTCGACAGGGCGTCGATTCACATAGGAGGACAGGGCTGTGAAGGTAGAGTTGATGCAAAGGTTTGCAAAAAAATTCTAGAAGGAACTCAGAATTGAAAGGGAAAACAAGAGACAGAATGAAGCAAAGGGAAGTGTGAGCGAAGAGATCCATTACCGGGTAAGAGATGTGGGTCAGAATTATAATTCTGGAAATAGTAATTCCACATTCTTTATAACGATGATATGCGGCTTCATCTTCTGCTTCCCAGAAACGAGGGTCAACCCTTGCCCTCGAGGAACTCCCGGAGGTCTGACGGATGCGTTTCCCACCAGCCATTTGAGAGAACTTAAGCAAAAACACAAAGGAGAAAGGATGAAGAGTGAAAAAACATGGCTGGATCGGCCTGAATTTAAAGAAACGGCCATATCGTCCTGGCCGATCGCGGAATCGTCCAGGCCGATATGTGTCAATAATTACGTACAGGCCGATTGGTCAAAAAGGCGTTCCAATCGTCCGGGCCGATCAGATATCGGCCAGGCCGATTAGACACAGGTTATCGGCCCGAGGAGTCAGTACGGACGACCGTTGAAAAAGCAGATCGTCCGGGCCGATTAGGTGTATCGTCCAGGACGATGCACAATAATTGATCGTACCAGCCGAAGTTAAAACATTTTAAATGCTTGCCACGTGTATCGTCCAGGACGAACAGTGGATCGGTCCGGCCGATGGTCCAATAATGGATTATCCGGGGCCGAATTTAAAGATCAAAACGTACTGACACGTGGATCGTCCGGGACGGTCCAGTGTATCGGCCAGGACGATGCACATAGAATGCATCGGCCAGACAAATATACTATCGGCCAGGACTATCACCATGAGTTTGATCAAATCGGCCAAGACGATAATATATCGTCCATGATGATGAATTGCAATAAGCACAGAAAAAAGGTCAGCAGATGGATTTTGGAAAGAATTTGTCATATCGGCCAGAACGATATAAATATCGGCCAGGCCGATCTGACTTGAAATTGAAATCAAGACAAAAAAGGTGATGATCAGGACTCTCAAAAAAATAAAATAAAAGAAAAGACAGTCAAAGACACAAAAATGACACAATGAAAACCAACCACCGAACATTTTTTTTTTTTTTAATTTTTCTAATTTTTTTTTTGTTTTATGGAGGCATCATATGAGAATTCTTTTCATAAATTTAAACTTTTAAAGTTTTAAGAGATCAAGAGGTTTAGCAAAATCCAATCAGAAGAAGATAAAAAAACTGATTCCATTTACCCTAGATCAGACATCCTTCAGGGTACAAAATTCTTTTAAAAACAACAGAGTCCTAACTCGGAATAACAAAAAAGGATAAGAAGATCCAATCAAGGCTTGTTAACAACAAAAATATCTCATAAATAATAAACCAAAATAATTTTTCTCAATCATGGAAATTGAAATCAAATCTTTGAAGGTATCACATAATCAATGAGTTTTCTAAGTTTTAAGAGTTTTACCAAAGAGATGATAGCTTGCATTGGGCTGATTTTATGCCTCTTGTCACTTTTATTGGCTCTTTGAGCATCTTTTGATTTTTGATACACTTTTTTGTATATAGTTTTTATTTTCAATTTGGCTTCATTGGCCTCTTTCCTTTTTAACTTTTGCAAGCTAAAAATTCTTTAATAAACCCTTAAAGAAAAAATACTTAGTTGTGAGTATATCCTCCAAATATTAGAGAATAGGAGCTCTCTCTCTAACATAGGGAAGAACAATCCACAACACAAAATAAAAATCACGTGATAACTGCAATGGTAAGATTTCAAAAGCTTGAATAATATCAAAAAATTTTGACTATTATGCATAAGATGATTTAATGTAGCAAGATTAGAAAGAGATCTTAAAAAGCCATTGGTTAAACTGAGTTTAGACTTTTGTTTTATAGAAGAAAATCATGCCACTAAACAAAGTCAGAAGAAGGGAAAAACATCAACAGTTTACTCCCTTTAACCAATTTTAAAAAGCTAAACCCTTTCTCCAAAAACTCAAATATTTAAAAGCTTGAGAAGTTTCATCATATGGAAACAAAAAAAAAAATAAAGACCAAAGTGAAAAAGCAAAAGCCAAAAAAAAAAAAAAAAGCAAACTAAAAACAACACAAAGTGAACACAAAAACTAAAAATAAAAGACATACAAAAACTAAAGATTCCAAGCAAGTGATAAAGCAACGGATTTAAGCAATTGAGCTGCAAGCCTCCTTATGTTCAGTTATCTTATGCTCCCACGAGGTCTTTGGTGAGAGCACTCCTACAAAACTCAACAACAGTCAGTTTTAGGAACCCAAACAGATTTGGGCTCCTTCTTAGGAAATGTAGAGTGCAATGCAGATGTGGTATGCTTTGAATCATGCATCTTAGGTCTCCACACCCAATGTGTACTGCGGTGAACTGTGCAAGTGTGTGAGATGTGTCCTAGCATGCCACAAGAAAAACATTGAACTCCAGGAAAAGGTCTTCTTTAATTGTTTGGGTAAAAATGCCTCTTCCTAGGTTCTGGCCTTTGATTAAAAGTTGGTGTCATCCTAGCTTTCTTACATGTTTCCAAATCATTTTGAATTCTCAAGTTAGTTCTTTTTAATGCATCATTCTCAATTCTCAAATTTTTCTCAATCTCTTTAGATTTCTTAAGATCATCGTTAAGTGAGGTGTGTGAAGCTTTTAATGCATTACTTTTATCAACTAATTCCAAATGCTTCTTGTTTAATTCATCAAATTCATCAAGAAGAGCCATGTGATTTGAATCAATCGTTGCATGATCTTTGAGAAAAACTTCATGCTCTTTTTGTAGATTTGAATGTTCTAATTTTAGGCTAGCATGAGTTTTCTTAAGTTTTTTGTATGATGTATGGATTTTTTCACAAATTTCAAATAATTCATTATAGGTTGGTTTACATACCTCTTCCTCATCACTTTGATTTTCTCCCATGAAACACAAGTTTGTAGTCTCTTCCTCTGGTTCAGTCTCAGAGGAATCAGTACCAGATTCTGCCCAGAAGCCTCTTTGGATTTTCTTATTCTCCTTCCTAGACTTAGCTTTCTCCTCACCTTTTTCCTTTTCTTTGCTTGAATGATCTTGAAGTGTAGGACAATCGGCTCTTACATGTGCAGGTTTCCTGCATTCAAAACAAACAACATCAGAAGATCCTTTAATATGTTTATGATCCTTACCTTTTCTCCAACTTTGATGATGCTTTTGTTTCTTCCTTAGAAAGCTTTTGAATTGCCTTGTGATGAAGGCAACTCCATCGCTTTCAGACCCAGAAGATTCAGAATCTGATTTGTGTGCCTTCAATGCAATTATTTTCTCCTTTTTCTTCTCACCTGCATCAAGATTTCTTTGATTCACCCCTTGCTCGTAAGCAATGAGTGAGCCAAGCAAGTTATCAATAGAATAGGTGTTCAAATCTTTAGATTCAGTGATTGCAGTAATTTTTGCATCATAAGACGAAGGCAAGCATCTCAAAATCTTGTTAACTTTTTCATAGTTCAAAAGTTCTTTTCCTAGTGCATGCAATGAAGTAGCAATCTGAGTAAACCTAGTGTACATGTCAGAAATCGATTCATGAGGTTTCATACGAAAAAGTTTGTAGTCATGCAAGAGAATGTTTAAACGGGATTGTTTAACTTCATTAGTGCCTTCATAAGTAATGCACAATTTATCCCAAATTTTTTTACCAGTTTTGCAAGTTGAAACACGCATGTAATCCTCAGATTTTAAAGCACAGAAAAAACAATTCAAACATTTCACATTTAATTGAGCTAAATCTCGTTCATCAAAAGTCCATTCGGTAAAAGCAACTTCAGTTTTAAAACCGTTAATTTCACGAGAAGGTGGAGAATAACCTTCTTGAATAAGCATCCACATGCGATAATCAGTAGATTGTAAAAAAGTTGACATGCGAGTTTTCCAAAAATCAAAAGGTAGGTTATCGAACAGAGGAGGTCGGGTAATAGAATACCCTTCCGTAGTGTTGCGATTCCCAAAGTTAGATATGGATCAAATTCAAAAAGTTTTCAAACTTTAATTTTCGAATCGAGCTCTAATACCACTTGAAAGTTCGATGGGGATGTTAAGCCCTATGAACTTAGTCCCAAACTAACCAAGAGGGGGGGGGGGTGAATTGGTATTTTAAAAACTTCTTATTAAACAAAGAAATAAAATCACATAAACCAAATCACACAACAAAAAATTGCGGAATTTAAAAGTGCGGAAGCAAGAAAAGGAACACAGAAATTTATAGTGGTTCAGTCGACTCAACCTACGTCCACTCCTTGGAGGCACCCTCCAAGTATTGCACTACAAAAAAGTGACTCTCCTTTAGCCTCCACGGCTAGGCGGAGAAACCCTCACAAGAACCTCCTTTTCGCCACCCGGCAAGGCAGAGAACCTATCTCCTTTTGCTTCCTCCTGAAGCTGGCAGAGAACCAGAACCAAAAGCAAAACTCCTTACCTCTACCGACCCTTTCACGGACGAGAAACTCTAGACAAAGACGACGCAGAGAGATCCTTGAAGCAACCCTTGTGAAACCCCTCACAAGCTCCCCCTCATAAGATCCTCTCTCTCTCCTCTCTCTCTCTTTCTCTCCTCAAGGTCTTCTCAGGTCAAGGCAGCAGCCAAAAGGTTTTTAAAAACGTTGAACAAAAGCTCTTAAATAGAAGAGCTTCAAAAGAGCTCATTAATTGTAAGTTGCCGATAATATCGTCCAGGCCGATATGGACATCGGCCTGGCCGATCCGTACAAATCAATGATGATCGGCCAGAGCATCGCCCTGGATGGAAAACAGGACGATTGAAACTTGGCTTTATCGTCCAGGCCGATCTCACGATCGTCCTGGCCGATCAGTTCAAATCAGAGGAAAATCGTCGTGACAATAGCCCTGGATATGGGCTGGCCGATATTGATCGTCCTGAAGTAACTTAAGGTTTTTGACTAGATTGGCCTGGCCGATCTTGCGATCGTCCAGGACGATATGATCGTATCAATCATCCTTAATTACTCCCTTGATTCCTTGAACAATTATGGTATAATTTGTGAATATCGTCCAGGCCGATACGAGGATCGTCCTGGCCGATATTTTAAAGATACAGTATACCATACTTGACTATGGCGGCTACTTCTTTCTGTTTTGAGCTTATCGTCCTGGCCGATACACGTATCGTCCAGGACGATCTGTTAATGTCGGCTCCCTTAATTAAGAATCCTTAATTAGACTTTTTGTTTTAAGCTGATCGTCCAGGCCGATCAAATAAATCGTCCTGGCCGATATGAGTAAAAACAGAAATTCTAAGTCTCTCAAGTGTGTGTGTGAAGGGTTACATAGCATCAGTCTCTCTGACTATTAGAAGTGGACTCAAAAGGTAAAAAACAAAAGTACAGACTGACTCAAACCTAAACCTACGCATTCCTGAACTTGGCTCCTTTTTGATTGTCCGATCTTCGATTCCTGAAAAGTTAGAAGCAACAAGCTGTCCAAGAGAAACAGTGTTTGTCAATCATCAAAACATAAGACATGAAAAATAGATTTGCAACAAGGAAGTCTTTTATGGTGTTTAACAATAGAACTTTAGTGGTCGAAGAGACTACCCATGTGGTTTTTAATGATTGTGATCCTAAAAAGTATGGAGTTGAGGATGATGGTGATATTGGAGAGATTACTAGTGGAGTAGAAAATTTGGAGAAAGAAGTAGGTCACCAAAACATAGAAGGAGTAGGAGATGTCACCCAAGGAGTAAAAAATTTAGATATGGAGGAAGGGTTGGACCTTCTCAGACCTTACCTAGAGATTGGAGATACTCTACAAGTCACCCCAAGGATTTGATCTTAGGAGACCCTTCTAATGGAGTTAAGACTAGACATGGACTTGGAAGGAGGTGACCCACTCTGCCTTTATCTCAATGACTGAACCCACCAACATAAACCAAGCCCTTACCGATGAGTTTTGGATTTTAGCCATGCAGGAGGAGTTGAACCAATTTGTTAGGAATGAAGTTTAGGAGCTTGTAGAAAGACCTAAGGGACAAGGTGTAGTTGGGACAAAGTGGGTCTTTAAGAACAAGGTGAATGATTCAGGAGTGGTGGTTAGGAATAAAGCATGATAGGTTGCTAAGGGGTATAACCAAATTGAAGGGATATATTTTGAGGAGACATTTGCCCCTGTAGCTAGATTGAAATCCATTAGAGTGCTATTAACCTTTGCTTGTTATAAAGGATTTAAGCATTATTAAATGGATGTCAAGAGTGCCTTTTTGAATGGGAAAATAAAAGAGGATGTGTTTGTAGAACTTCCCTAAGGTTTTGAGAGTTCCCAATTTCCAAATCATGTTTTTTAAATTAAAAAAGGCTTTGTATGGTTTAAAGCAGGCACCAAGAGCATGGTATGAGAGGCTTAGCACATTTTTACTAGAAAGGGAGTTTGTTAAGGCGAGCGTAGATACCAACCTTTTTCTTAGAAAAATTGGAGATGATTTACTCATTATTCAGATTTATGTGGATGATATACTCTTTGGATCTCCTAATAAAAAACTTTGTGATGAGTTCTCTAAAACAATGAGTAGAGAGTTTGAGATGAGTATGATAGGAGAGTTGTCATATTTTTTGGGGTTTAGCATAAAACAATTGGATGATGGAACCTTTCTTAATCAAACAAAATACATAAAGGACATTTTGAAGAAGTATGAGATGGATAAATCTAAGCCAATTAATACTCCCATGACTTCTAGTGTTCCGTTGGATAAGGACCCAAGTGGTAAGTCTGTTGATAAGAAGAAGTACAGAGGCATGATTGGATCTTTACTCTACTTGATTGCGAGCCGACCTGACATAATGTTTAGTGTTTGCCTTTCTGCTAGATTTCAAGCCAACCCTAAGGAATCACACCTGAGTGCTGTTAAGAGAATTTTTAGATATCTTATGGGGACCCAAAGCTTAGGTATTTGGTATCCTAGACACAGCACTTCTCTTAAAATTATAGGATTTTCTGACTCTGATTTTGTAGGATGCAAGGTGGATAGAAAAAGTACTTCAAGAACTTGTTAATTCATAGGACAATCTTTGGTCTCATGGTCTAGTAGGAAGCAAAATTCGGTTGCACTTTCCACTGCTGAAGCTGAGTACACTGCTCTTGGACGTTGTGTGGCCCATGTCCTTTGGTTGAAACAACAGGTATTGGTTTTAGGATTATCTGTAGGCACCATCTCAATCTTTTGTGACAACACTAGTTCCATATGCATCTCTAAGAATCCTATCCAACATTCAAGGACTAAGCACATTGACATTAGGCATCACTTCATTAGAGACCATGTGATTAAGGGAGACATTGAGTTATATCATGTAACAACTAAAAATCAACTGGCTGACATCTTTACTAAACAACTGGCCTTTGACACTCTCAGCTCTTTAAGGATCATAATGGGTGTGATTGACATAACTGCATAAACTTGATATTCTATTTGCTTTACTTGGTTTTAGTTCTTTTTCTTTTAAGTTGCTTTTCCTTTTGGCTCTTTGTTTTCTTTTATTTTTTTGTTTTGTT
This sequence comes from Dendrobium huoshanense, assembly GCA_016618105.1. Taxonomy (NCBI): domain Eukaryota; kingdom Viridiplantae; phylum Streptophyta; class Magnoliopsida; order Asparagales; family Orchidaceae; genus Dendrobium; species Dendrobium huoshanense. The sequence continues at coordinate 53,745,311 of CM028347.1, read as the reverse complement.
TTATTTGGCTTACTTTCTTTTTTATCTTTTCTTTCTTAATTTTTTAGCTTTCAAAAGTCATCGCTGAAATGATATTGTATGCATTGTTCTTGCTTTTAAGAATTTGTAGTCAATGTTTTACATCTATTAATCTATTAAATGGTAAAAATATTTCGTTGATTGTGTCTCCTTCTCTAACCTATTTTAGTGGCATAGTTTTCTTTTCTAATCAAAAATCTATTTCAAATTAAAGATTTTGTATGAAATTTTCTAAACTTGTTTAAGCAAATCTATCTTGTATTTATAATGTTTAAAGTTTTTTTATCACATCAAAATTCCTCGTTACTCTTGTCATTGGTTATTGATTCTGTTTTGTGGATAGTTATTCTCTATGTTAGAGAGAGAGCTCCTATTCTCTAATATCTAAAAGATATACTCACAACTAAGAAGCCTTTTTTTAAGAGATTGAAAAAAAAATTTAGGTTGCAAAAAATAAAAAAAAGGCCAATGACGCCAAATTGAAAAGAAAAATTATATACACAAAAGTGTATCAAAAATCAAGATGCTCAAAGAACCAATCAAAGTGACAAGAGGCATAAAATGATCCCACTAAAAGGCAAGCTATTCTCTCTTTTCAAATCTTTTAAAACTTAGAAGTTTTCATGTATCAAATACTTGATTTTGATTGTTTTGCGATTATGACAAATTTATTGTGGTTCATTATTCTACAAGATATTTTGTTTCTTAAACCAAGTGATGAATGGATTCTTTTTTTCTCATATCCAAATGATTTTTTGAGTTAGGTCATTGATTTCAAAAGATGATTCTACCTTAAGAGAAAGTCTGAGCTAAAGGTAATCATGATCGGATACTCTACCATTCTTTGGATTATTGATGTTGTTAAATCATTAACTCACAAGTTTTTAAAATCAATCACATTGAATACTACATCATCTTCATGCCTTGGTTAAAAAAATATGTCTTGAGGTTTGCTTTTGTTCTTGATTCCCTCCTTTTTGAGATGTCAAAAGGGGGAGTAGTTTTAGGATGTTGTTTTGCACTTTCGATTTCATGTGTTGCACTACTATTTTTTAAATATTTGTCGTAGTGTTTTGTCATCATCAAAAAGGGAGAAATTGTTGTAAATTCAGGTCTATGAACTATGTTTTAATGAGTGGCAAACACTCTTACTTGTCTTGGACTGTCTTTTACTACTGACTTTTCAGGAATCAAAGATCGGATGGAAAAACAGAGCCAGCTCAAGAATGGGTAGATTAGGGTTTTTATCTTCTTGAGTCAATTGTAATATTTGGTGTGGCTGATGCAAAGTAACCTTACACACACACACACACTTGAGAGATTTAGAACTTGTGTTTTTACTCATATCGTCTCGGACGATATTTATATGGTCTTGGATGATCGAGTTCAAAATAGAAGTTCTAATCAAGATTTCTTATTAAGGCAGCTGTAATTAACTGATCAGCCTAGACGATAGTTGTATCGGCCAGGACGATAGGCTCAAAATAGAAAGAAATTACCACCATAAATAGTTAAGGTATTCTGTATTTTTGGTAATCGGTCAGGACGATCTTGGATCATCCTGGACGATATTCATAATTATGCCTTAATTGTTCAAACAATCAAGGAAGTAATTAAGGTCGATTGATACGATCAAATCGTTTTGGACAATCGCAGGGTCGGCCAGGACGTTCTAGTTAAAAAACCTTAGTTACTCCTGGATGATCTGGATCAGACAGCTTGAATTCAGGGCGATTCTCAGGATTATTCTTCTCTGATTTGAACTGATCGGTCGGGACGATCGTAAGGTCATCCTGGACAATCAAGCCAATTTTTCAATCGTCTAGTTTGTATTCAAGGCGATGCTCTGACCGATCTTCTGAGATTTATACTGATCGGCTAGGATGATGTCCATATCATCCTGGACGATATAGTCAACAACTTGCAATTAATGAGCTCCTTTGAAGCTCTTCTATTTAAGAGCTTTAGTTTCACGTTTTTGAACATCCTTGACTGCTGTCTTGACCTGAGAAAACCAAAAGGAGAGAGAGAGAGAGAGGATCTTGTGAGGGGGAGCTTATGAGGGGATTCACAAGGGTTGCTCCAAGCATTGTTCCAATTATTCTTCCCTAGAGTCTCTTGTCCTTGGAAGGGTTGGGAGAGGTACGTTTCAGCAAGTGATCGATGTTCTCTGCATGCTTCAAGAGGAAGCAAAAGGAGGAAGGTTCTCTGCCTTGCCGGGTGTGGCAAAAAGAGGTGTTTGTAAAGTCTTCTCCGCCTAGCTATGGGGGCTAAAGGAGAGTAACGTTTGTAGTGCAATACTCGGAGGGCACGTCTGGGGAGTGGACGTAGGTCGGGTTGACCGAACCACTATAAACCCTTGTGTTCTTGTTTTTTATTGCTTCCATATTTTATTTTGTTCTGCACTTATTTTTGTGTTGATTTGGTTTCTATTCGTGCTTTGCTTAAAAAAAATTTTTAAACAGCAATTCACCCCCCCTCTTGGTTAGCCTTGGGCTAGTTCTATAGGGCTTAACATCCCTAACAAACTTTCAATATGGACCCAACCTATAAAATATAATAGAGAGATATTTGGAAAAGAAATTTAGATTTCATTTAGATGAATTTTGCTGAATTTAATCTAAATGACTTTGAGTTGGAGAGGGAATGATTGAAGTTTGATTTGAATATAGATTTTTGAAAAGGGTTTAATGAGGATATCTTTTCAAAGACTTTTATAGGTATTTGATGAAAAGATATAAGGATTAGAATTTAATTTACATTTAGATTATGAAATTAGTGAAGAAACTATATACAAGATAGAGGAACAACTTTTGAATTTATAATCTATTGCCTATAGATAACATACCCATGCAAGACTATAAATATGCAAAAATACAGGACTATAAAACATGCAAAAATGAAACATTACAAATGGGTGGCCTCTACTAAATTTAGGACCAAATAAGTATTTATGTTGGACTAGTTTTCTTGGTTTTTAGGATGAAACTAAGTAAACTTATGATACACTTACTTGCATAAGAATACACACAATGCTTGAAATTTTAATAAACATAAAAAAGCAAATGTAAATGTAAATGGGCATCACCCCTAAAAGACCTAGGGCCAAATAAGAATTTTTGCTGGACTTGAACATAGGAATATAATTACTTGGGTAAGTATAGAATTATTGCATAAAATTTAAATAAACATAAAAATACAAGCAAATGTAAGACTATAAATAGGCATCACCCCTATCAGACCTAGGACCAAATCAATATTATAATTAAACTAGACTTCTAAGTTATTAGGATGAAACAAAAAAACATAGGATACATTTACTTATCTAAGAATAGTCTCAATGCTTAAAATTTAAATAAACATAAAAAAAGTAAATGAAATTGTATGAAAATAAATGGGCAATACCCCTATCAGACTTAAGGACCAATCAACATTTCAATTGGACTAGTTTGCTTGGTTTTTGGGATGAAACAAAGTAACAATTGGATACACTTACTTATGTAATCATAGACTCAATGATTAAAATTTAAATAAATATAGAAATGCATAAGCAAATGCAAGACTATAAATAGATAGCACCCCTACCAAACCTATGACCAAATCAATATTCTGGTTGGACTAGTCTGTTTGGTTTTTAAGATGCAACCAAGTAACCATTTAATATAATTACTCATGTAAGCATAGTCTCATTTCTAGAAATTTAAATAAATATACAAATACAGATGAATATGCAAGACTATAAATAGTATTAACCCCTACCAAACCTAGGGCCGATTTAGTATTTTAGTTGGACTAGCCTTTTAGGTTTTTAGAATAAAACCAATTAACCATGGGATTGTGTTACATAATCATAAATTTAATTATTAAAACATAAATAAAAATAAAAATTCAAATGGAAGACAATAAATAGGTAGAACGCATACCATACCTAAATCGATTAAGTTGGCCTAATGGTTTTTAGGATGAAACCAAGTAACCTGGGATATGCTTACTCATGTAAGCATAGACCAAAAAATATATAAACATGCAGGTGTCAGAGAATTAAAAAAGATTACATATTCAAGGCTAAACTTGGTAGACACAATATGGATATATAATACTATGCTAAACTATACAAAGAAAGAATATAAAAGGCTTAACAAAATATGCATATACAAGATTGAAATTTAAATAAACGTGCATCTACATGAAATTAAATTTCCCTAGTATTTAATTAAATGTACATTTGTTTTTTTTAAATTATTCTTCACTAAAGATAGAGATAGAAGTCTATCCCTAATGGAGTAGTTAGAAAAATTTATGGACAAATTTGAAATCAATGTCACACCAAATTTACTTTAAACTATGTTTAGGTTTCTTTAGTCAAATCTACATAGATTGATATTATATATTCATGAAGGGCAGACTAATGTCTCACTATTAATTTGAGAAGAGAAACCTTTATTTTATTTCCATGGCCAAATACATCAAAGGGAAAATTAAATTCACCCTGAAGGAAAAAAGAATATTTACATATAATGTTTATCATGAAATTAAATTAATGAATACATTTTCATAATTTTCATAAGAAATACTCAATTAATCCCTAAGAATAAAATGAATATTCACTTTTTATTTTAATCATGAAAGTATTTAATGAATTTATTTTTATAACCATGCTATATAAGGAATATTTAATTCATCCCTTATGGATAGAAGGAATATTCACTTATCATTTAATCATAATATTAAATTCATATATTTCTATTCATAATCAAATATATAATAAATATTTAAATTGTCCCTAAGGATAAAAAGAATATTCACTTATCTTTAGATTATGAAATTAAATTAATATTTAAAGCTTAGGTCTACGTCCACAAATGTTTCTCCATCCTTAAAAAGAAGCTAAGATAGGATTTATTTTATTCTATGTTCTAGAGTACCCCTATTATTAATTATATCTCCTAAGAGAATACTCTCGATTAAAGGGAAAACTAAAGGATTTTGAAATACATATAAATTTAAAAAAATTATTGGTCTAACAAGATTTAAATGTATAAACTTTAAACTATAAATTCATGAATTACATTTTAAATTTAGATTTAGATTTTTAATTTTAAAGGAATAAAATAGAATAGGAATGTGTAGAAATTGAGTAAAAGTATATAATTTGGTCTTACACTTGCCTAGAGTGAAGTGCTAGCTAGCAATCCTAAGCATAATACATTGCCACAAGAATGCAAGATTACTTAGGCTTTATCCTAAAAATTAAGGAATTATAGTTTAGATTTTATACTAAGTATATGATTGTTCAATAAAATGATGCATGAATCACAATATAAATAAAAGATATTTTATACATTTATAATTTTAGAGTAAAACCCAGAGTATATTGTAAAGAGAAGGTGACCAAGCTCCTCAAACAACCTGTTTGGATTTTTACTCCTATATAAAGTATATTTATTTAGGATTATTTATTTTTTGCCTTAAATCCTCTAAAAGATGGATTTCTATAGTATTCCAAAAGGAAATAATCTTCATAAGAAAAGAATCATTTTCTTTTGAAACCTAAATACATAAATTATCATTTTCAATATTTTATAACTTTTGACATTGTGCAACTCAATCTAGCAATACAAAGACATAACTAATTTACATTTTTGCTTTTTACATTTACCTTTACATCATTTTTTAGAGATATTCTATTTTTTTAGGAATATAAAGAATAATTATATAAAAATGAACATATGAAATGGTGATGTGTGAGAAGTTATATGTACAAAAATTTAAAATTAAATAAAATTTCATAGCTCTAAACTTTTACTCCAATGTCCACTTCACTAATTGAAATATAAATATGACAACAAGAGCATAGAAAGTAATGACAAAAACATGAGTACCCTCTTGGTAAGGCACTCTAAGTAAACCAAATCAAATCTATGGCCTAACTTAGGCTAGAGTTGGTTGTCAAGAAAACCATCTAGGTGTGAGTAGAAGGCTATGTGGCTTGGATGGATCCTAAGTTTTATTAGTTTTAAATTATCTATAATTGATTTTGTTTGTTTAATGACGTTAAAGATGGTTTGATTTTAAATATTTAGTGATTTCAACATTTTAAATCTTATTTTAAAGAGGATTTTAATTTTTGTAATTATTTATTTTAAATTTTATAGAATATAGCATTCAACAAATTCTAAGTGCTAGAAGTTGTTGATAAGCCAGTCCTAGGTTCATATTTGTAATGCTACTAGTCTTCCAAAAAATGGGAGGATAAAGAGCATAGAGTTTATTTTTATTCAGTGTTTTGGTCCTTTAAAGTTCTCAATCCAATACCCATTTGCACTCCTAAAAGGAATCAAGAACAAGGATATAGAAGCTATAATGTCTAAATATTTTATAAAGTTTTTTAAATTAATTTAGTTTGATTGATTGTTGAATTATAAAATTTATAATTTTAATTTTTACAATCTATCAAATTTATTCATGGCATTGTCACAAAGAAAATGAGGACCAAAGCCCTTAGAACATATCCACCCGTAGATGGATGTAGTCCAGCCTAAAAACTTCATTAATAGAATGTTGGTTATTTATTATATAATTGCTATCTGATTTTAAATCAATAGGTTGATTATTTACTAAAGTTTTGATGATTTATTTAATTTTCATATTTTAATATTTTAAATGTTGGTACATTTCTTGACTTTTTAATTTGTACTATTTTCTCAAATTTTTATAGTTTTAATAAATACTAAAATTATTATACGTTTAATGCCTTTGAGATTACTAGATTAGTATTTTTCTATAATTATATGAATTTTACAAGTTTAGTTCATTATTAAATATTTCCTATGATTAAATGATTGACTTTTTAATTACAATGAACTTTAACATTTTCTTTATATTTTTTCATAAATATTAGAACCAAAGATGAGTAAATTGCCATTGTGTTTATGATAATAACAAACAATGTTGATTGCATATTTTATGTCTCCTAGTATTAATAGTGCATATTTATTTTTCTTAGTACTAAAATTTCAGGTACACCATGCACCATTCAACGAAGATTCCAGGCTCATTATTTGGTATATAGGATACATTGAAAGAGTTCCTATTTGTCATTTTTATTTATTTTTTTTATTTCTTGAGTCAAGTCCTATAATTGTGTATGTTAGCTAGGTCACCATGAATACACACTTTTAGGGGATTGAGACAATGAGAAAATTAGGAGTATAATTTTTGAACTAAGCATATTATACGGTCAGTTATTCAGAAAATAATTAAAATGGCCAATTATAATAATTAAAGCCATTTGAACTAATCGTACTATACATTCCAAATCGTACAAGACGATAACTTAAAATCAAGATCTCCACTACTAAAAAATTAGGTAATATTTTGAAACATAAATTATGTACTAATCATGATGTTTGGTAGGTACTGTATCATATAATATAATGAAATCATGCAAAATTTAATCCTATAATTAAGGAATAATTTTTGGATTAATTGACTCAGTCAGATCATGTAGGTCGATTAAGCCCAGTTGTACTATATAATTTTATCTTTGTAAGGGACAATATTTTATTTTCTCCATTCTTACGGATAGCACAACATTCCTTAGACAGAACTGCACCCTAATAAGCTAGGTAGGTCTGCGACAACCTGCAGGTTGTGAGGTCCCCCATAAGGAAGAAAAGCTTTAAGATATATATATACATGATGTTGATATTATCTACCTCATGACCTATTTTAGAGATTTTGATGATAACAAACATTTGGTTGGATGCTCTAGTTTGTGTGATAAGTATTTCAAGTGTAATTGCATAACTCAATTTCAATCAAATGTTGAGATTATGATTGACCAAGATGGATAACTTGAAGGCTTTTACATTATCGTAGGAGTTTGTTAGTGGTCCACCAATATTATTTGCATGGTTTGATTTGCTCACAATTTAAATATCTATTGATTATATATTAGTCTTGATATAGAAATCTATAAGATTACATTAACAAATAAATTTTATAACAATCATTGATTGATTAATTATTATCAAATATGGAGAGTTATCTAATTAGGGAAATTAAAGGAAATAAGTTTATTTGGAAAAAAAATTTTGTGATGTCCTGTCTGCTAGGGTTTTTCCCCTTCGTGTACCCTAGCCACCGTCTGCTTTCTTGCCGGTGAGATTGCGTTTCCATGGCAAATAAATGTTTGGATCCTGGTCTTATTGAAGGTAAGAACTCTAAATCCTTCAAGGATGTCCTCTCTGGTTCGGTTTCGGCTGTTTTCCCAGATTGTCGTGTGTCTACCATTCGTGGCATGCTGGCGTTATGGTTTTCAGAGGATGAGTTTTTCCATCTTGCTAAACCTTTCGAGTTTGCTTTAGTTGGTAAGTTTCCATTGAAACGTCCGGTGTTGGATTCCATTCGGAAATTTTTTTCAACCTTAAACTTTCCAGTGATTTTTCGCTCACCTTGTTAGATCAAACAAATGTGCTGATTAAGCTTGGTAACTATTTAGATTATGGTAGGACTTTTGCTCACCGTTCCTATTTTTTTGCTGGTTGTTTCTTGAAAATCATCAAATGGTCGCCTCTCCTTGACCTGTCGGAGGAGTCGCCGATCATCCCGGTTTGGGTTTCATTTCCGGGTTTACGTCCACACCTGTTTTCTCCCAAAATTTTATTTGGTTTGGGATTGATTTTTTGCTGGCCGATTCAAACTGATAACGTGACGGCGGTGGGTTCGCGTCCCTCTGTCGCTCGTTTGCTGGTTGAAATCGATATCTCTAAATCTCATCCGGATTAGGTGTGGCTAGGTCCAGAGAAATGTGGGTATGTTCAAAAGGTGATTTTTGAAAATGTGCCTAGCTTTTGTCAGCATTGTAAGGTTGTTGGCCACAAAAAATTGGAATGCTTTAAATTATTTCCTCATTTAAGAACACCTGTGAATTCGGTTCTTCCTCCGGTGGATGTCAGGTTAAATCTAGATATTAACCCTCCTGAAACTGTTTTATCTCCATCCCCTAATCTTCTTTCTAATCCTCTTAATCCTGCTACTATGGAAAAGGGTGAGGTTTCTTTGAAACCAAGTATTGGATGAGCTGAGGAGTTTATTGCTCCATCCACTGATTCCCCTATTTTGCTGGATGTTCCAATCGAGTTTGGGGTTGATGCCTTACCTGATATTGGTGTTGGTGTTGTTTCGATCCCTGGGTGTGCTCCGGTTGAGCCTGTTGTTCTGTCTGGCGATTTAGATTTACCTGTTGTGGATGTTAATACTGCTGTGTATGTGCCAGTGGAGAATTAAAGTGAAGTTTCTAAAAGCTCGAATCAGTTCGTCAATATTCCGGTGCATGTGGTTTAAACGATCAATGTGGTGAATTCTTTGAGTTGTGATAGGTCGGATCAAAGGGATTGGCTAAATAATTCTTTAGATGGTGATTTCATTTCTGACCAGTCAAATTTTGGTTTCATGTCTTCGGATTTTTGCGGAGGCTTTGACCCAGGGAATGAATTTTCTTTGGTTCGTGTTAATGTTCGTCATTCGAAGGAGTCTCGTGGTAGGGGCCATGAAGGGCCGTGTCAGGGGCCGTTGAAGGCGTTGATGACTTGTTGTTTTGTGTTACTACTGCTATGTTTTTCGGTTTATGGCTTTCGATGTCCTCATTGATTTTTCTGTTTTGTTCTGGGGCTATGATGTGGCCGGGGCTCGTTCCCTATCTTTTTGCTGGCGGCAACCTTTGGTGCATTTCTTTGTGGATCGTATACTGGACGCTTTTATCACCTTACTGGATGGCCCGTGCGAGCTGGTGGGGCACTGGGAGTCTCAGCCAAATACTTAGCCCAACTACCAACTATCATCTTCCTTCTATTAATGTATTTCATCTTTTTATTTTCTGTTTTGACTATTTTTGGTGTAACCTCTCCTTTCATCAATAAAATGCTTTTGTTAAAAAAAAAAAAAAATTTATTTGGCAAAACTTTTATTATGTATTTATTTTAAATTAACTTGTTTTATATCTATTTTTAATGTATTATTAATTATATATATATTAAATAATATTATTATATTAATATTCAATATATCCTAAATATTTAAAAAAGTGCATAAGTTTTTGTTTTACCTAATATAATATTATCTTGTCTGAAACGTGGTCTAATTCTTATTTCATTAGATTGATTGGATTCTATAGATATAAATTGATAGGTTATATGACTTATTTGGATTTCATTCAAATTTATAATAAATTTTCAAACATTATCTGATTTAAATATAAGCTGCTTCTAGCCGTTTTAGCCCTATTTTTGATGCATATGATAACTTTTTGACCTTCCCATGTGGCTAGACATTTTCTAGCCGTTTGAATCTCATATAAATTTCATATAATTGAATTCTTGATCAAATATAATATTATTAGTTGATAGAAAACATATTAGAATAATATTTTTATTCAAATTTGGCTTTACTTGCCCTTTCTCTTTAAATACCTCTCTTCTTCCTCATGTAAGGGCTGCTCAAACAAGAAAATCTCCAGCAATTCTTCCATACTTCCTTTCCTCTTTACATTCTAAATCTTGTGAGGAGAAATCTTAATTTTATTCCAAGAGCTTTTTTTATTTACGAGATCGAAATCGTTGTTGGAAAGCATCAACACACAAAACCGAGCAACATCTCTTGAGTTCTTGAGTTTGCTTTCCATCTCAAAATCTTTACTTTCTGTTCTCTTATCTTTCACCATATATTTTTTTCTTAAAATATTTATTTTATGGTGAAATACTTGTTGGAAATTTTATATTAAAGTTTTCTATACCACATCTTTTAAATTCATAAGGTTTAGCAAAGCAAGTATTTTTACTTCTTTAAGGTGGTATGGATTTATATCTACAATCTAATTCATTTTACTATATTTGAAGAGTTAAAATTTAAATCAGCAAAAATATATTTTTATATTATTCTTATTTAAAACAATATACAAATATTTCTTAAAGTGAGCAAGTTTAATATTCCATTTGCAAGTAGTGAGGTGATTTAAATTAATTTGTAAGATCACCTCAAATATTGTGGATATTTTATTGCTAGATTATTTGAGCTTGTATTATTTACATCAAATGGTATTTTACATTTTCTTGATCTAAGCAATTTGGCTTAGTGAAGTTTTAATTGTAACTAGATTGGGTTGTACTCGTCTGTGTAGGAGAGTACTTAAATTGTAAAAAACTTCTTTGGTTTAAAGAAGTGAGGTTTATAAAGCAAACCTGGGATTATTGAATTTTAGCAGGAGGGTTGGCTAGCATGGACGTAGGTCGGATTGGAATCCGGGTCGAACCGCGCAAAAATATTGTGCCTCTTTTTTTCATTTCTTACATTTATTTTTCTATCTTTTTATAAGAATTATTGTGTGAATACTTACTCTTTTCAAAATTGTTTTATAATTATTTTAATTTTCTTCTTTTAATAAAAATTTTAAAAACCCCAATTCACCCCCCCCCCCCCCCTCTTGGGGTGCCATAGTCATCCAACAATTAGTATCAGAGCCTTGATTCATTTTATTTTGGCTTAACATCCTTGAGTAGATCCACTTATAAACTATGACACAAGGGTTTTCTAAGGGTTCACTTCCCGAAGGACAATCCACTCATCGCCCTCCATTGTTAGATAATGTTCCTTTTGATTATTGGAAAAATAGAATTAGTACATTCTTGAGAGGGCAAGACTATCTTATGTGGCATATGCTTACACACCAATATCATACACCCACTAAAAAAATTAATGGAATTAAAATTGAAAAACCGTTTGATGAATGGATTGCATTAGAGAGGGAACTAGATGAGTTAAATGCTTGGACATGTAATACTTTGCATTGTGCACTTCTTCCAGATGATTACATGAAAATTTCTATTTTAAATTCAGTAAAAGAAATTTGGGACAAATTAATTATTACTTATAAAGGTACTAGTGAGGTTAGAGATGCTCACATAAATAGACTTGTTCATGAATATGGATTATTTCATATGCCTCCTTCTGAATCTATTTCTGATATGTATACAAGGTTTATGAAAATTATTAATATGTTACATTCTCTTGGAAGAATATATAAGAATCAAGACTTAGTCTATAAAATTCTTAGATGCCTTCCCATAGAATGTGATGCTAAAGTAACTGCAATTAGTGAGGCTAAAGATTTATCTACTTATCCACTTGATCAGCTTTTAGGTTCTTTGATAGCACATGAACAGATTATAGCTCAAAGGGATAAATTGAATGGAGCTTTAAAAAAAGATAAAGAGAAAGCTAAAACTATTGCCTTGCAAGTTGATGATAATGACGAACCTAGTTCATCAAGCTCTAATGAAGATAGCGATGAGGTGGCTATGCTTTCAAGAAGACTTGGAAGCTTACTAAGGAAGAAAAATAGAAGGTATAAGAAATCTAAAAATTATAAATTTTAAACTAAGAAATTTCCTGCAGGAGAAGGGATTATTTGTTACCATTGCAAGAAGCCTGAACATATAAGAAGAGATTGTCCATATCTTATTGATTCAAAGAAGAAAGAAGTTGATTTAGAGAGAAAAAGTGACAAGAAAGAAAAGAAGTTTTTCAAGAAGAGAAAGAAGGCACTGTGGGCCAACCCAGATTCAGATGAATCAAGTTCATCAGATGAAGAGGTGAACATTTGCCTTATAGCGAGAGGAGAATCGGATTGTGATTCTCAAGAGATATGTAATGATATTTCTTATGAAGAATTAGGTGATGCTTTTAATGAATTAGTCATTGAATATAAAAAACTAAAAAGAAAATATAATGCTTTAGAAAAAGAACATAAAAATTTAGATATGCATTTTCATGATTTAAAAAATGAATGTGATGATTTGAAAAATAAAAATAGTTCTTTATTAGATCATTCTTTACTTGTTTATAAACTTGAAAGAGAAAATATTCTATTAAAATCAAGACTAGATTTATGAATGAAATCACATATTTATTATAAATCTCCAACAAGTACAACATAAAACAAAAAATTTTCTTATATGTCACATAGAAATCATGCAAAGCCATATGCAAACACTAATATTTGGTGCAATTATTGTGGTAGAAAAGGACATATCACATTTGATTGATATACTAGTAGATCACAAAATACTAAAAAATCATCTTTTGTATGGGTTCAAAAAATCGCAAGCACTTCAACTACCATACATAATAGATATCAAACTACTCATTTGGAATGTGGACCCAAAAATATTTGGGTTCCAAAAGTTAACATTTGATTTTCTTTTGTAGGAATGCCTTCAAAGTAAAATCAATGAAGGCATGTGGTACTTGGACAGTGGATGTTCAAGACATATGACGGGTGATAAAGCAAAATTCTCTACATTAGAACCAAATGATGGAGGATATGTCACATGTGGAGATAATACAAAGGGAAAGATTATTGGCATTGGATCCATATGTAAGAACTCTATTACTTTAGAAAAAGTATTATTTATTTATGGTTTAAAACATAATTTAATATTAATTAGTCAAATATGTGATAAAGGTTTAAATGTTTCATTTTTTGCTTCACATTGCATTATTAGAAATAATGAAACTATTTTGCTTATAGGAACTAGACATAAAAATATTTATTTAATTGATTTAGAGAATTCAAATGATGTTAATTTGAATTTACTTTGCATGAAATCTACAAATGATGATGCTTGATTATGGCATATAAGGTTATGTCATGCCAATATCCACACTTTAAATAAAATTTATAAACTTGATTTAGTAGTTGGTTTACCAAAAATTAATTTTCTTTTTGATTCTATATGTGATGCATGCAATCATGGTAAACATATGAAAAGTTCATTCAAGAGTAAAAATATAGCTTCTACAAGTAGGCCTTTAGAATTATTACACATGGACTTATTTGGGCCTATTAACACAACTAGTTTAGGTTGTAAAAATTATGGATTTATTATTATAGATGATTATTCAAGATATATTTGGGTATTATTTTTAGCTAATAAAAATAATGCATTTGATGATTTTAGAAAATTTGCTAAGTATATTCAAAGAGAACAAGATTATTTGATTCATAGAATTCAAACGGATCATGATGGAGAATTTAAAAATAAATTATTTGAAAATTATTGTGATGAAAATGAAATTAGACATAATTTTTCAGCTCCTAGGACTCCTCAACAAAATGGTGTAGTTGAAAGAAAGAATCGTACTTTGGTAGAATTAGCAAGATCAATGTTAAATGAATATAAACATCCAAAGTATTTTTGGACAGAAGCAATAAACACTGCATGTTATGTTACAAATAGAGTTTATTTAAGGCCAATTCTTAAAAAGACCCCTTATGAAATATTTTTTGGAAAGAAACCTAAGATTATTCATTTATATGTTTTTGGATGTAAGTGTTTTATTTTAAATATTGATAAGGATCCTTTAGGTAAATTTGATAGTAAGTATGATGATGGTATATTCTTAGGATATTCAATTTTTGGAAAATCTTTTAGGGTTTTCAATACGAGAAAATTAATTGTTGAAGAATCCGTTCATGTAATTTTTGATAAAAATCTTCTAGATTTAATAAGAAATGATTTGAATGATAATGATATTGAAAATATAAAGAAAATAAATTTGGAAGAAGAGGATGATTCATTGCCTAAAAAATGGAGATATAATAGAAATCATCCAAAAGAGTTAATAATTGGTGATCCTTCCCAAGGTGTTAAGACTAGGAGAAACCTTAGAGATGAGGTAGAGCATTCTATATTTTTATCAGAAATTGAACCTAAAAATATAGATGAAGCTTTACAAGATAATTTTTGGATAATTGTTATAGAAAAGGAACTTAACCAATTTATAAGAAATAATGTTTGGGAGTTAGTCATAAGACCTCATGATCAAAATATAATTGAAACTAAATGGGTTTTTAAAAATAAGCTAGATGACTCAAGAAGTATTATTAGAAATAAAGCTAGATTAGTTGCACAAGGGTACACACAAATAGAAGGAATAGACTTTGAATAATCTTTTGCACCCGTAGCAAGACTAGAAGCCATTAGATTACTCCTTGCCTTTGCTTGTTTTAAGGACTTTAAACTTTTTCAAATGGATGTCAAAAGTGCATTTTTGAATGGGTATATTGATCAAGATATTTTTGTAGAACAACCACCAGGTTTTGAAAGTATTAATTTTCATAATCAAGTATATAAATTAAAGAAAGCATTATATGGTTTAAAACAAGCTCCACGTGCTTGGTATGATAGGTTAAGTAACTTTTTAATTAAACATAATTTTAGAAAATATAAGGTAGATACAACTCTTTTTATCAAAAATATGAAGATGATTTGATTATTATACATATTTATGTTGATGATATATTATTTTGAAGTACAAATGAAAGTTTATGTCATGAGTTTTCCTCATTATTGTCAAAAGAATTTGAAATGAGTATGATGGGAGAACTCACGTTTTTCTTAGGACTTCAAGTAAAACAACTAGAGTCTAGCACATTCATATGTCAAACCAAATACATAAATGAATTATTAGAAAAGTTTGATATGAAGAGATTCAAGTTGAGTAAAACTCCGATAAGCTCATAACTAGGCTTGATTTAGATGAATCAGGAAAATTAATAGATTAAGAACTTTATAGGATATGATTGGTTCACTTTTGTATCTTACTGCTAGTCGACTTTATATTATGTTTGTTGTATGTTCATGGCCAGATTTCAAGCTAATCCCAAGGAATAACACTTAACAGTAGAGAATATTTCTCTATTTGATTGGAACTCACAAGTTAGGCTTATGGTATCCTAAAAATTTATTATCATATAGTTTAGTTGCATATTCTGATGCAGATTATGCTGGTTGTTAGGTTGATAGAAAAAACACATCTGGAACCTATCAATTTTTAGGATGGTCACTTATTTCTTGGCCTTCTAGAAAATAAAATTCTGTCACTTTATCAACTGCTGAAGCAGAATACATAGCCGCAGGTAGTTGTGTTGCTCAAGTTTTATGACTAAAGCAACAAATAGAAGATTTTGGAATTAAGCTTAAAAATATCTGCATTAAATGTGATAATACAAGTGCAATAAGTTTAACAAAAAATCCTATACAACATTCACTAACTAAACACATAGAGATTAGACACCATTTTAATAGAGATCATGCTAATAAAGGTGATGTGAATATAGATTTTGTGAACACATATTCTCAAATAGCTAATATCTTTACAAAACTTTTAGCTGAAGAGAGATTTTGCATGTTAAGACGTATGCTTGGGATGTTAGATCCTAAGATTTAAATTTCTTTTGTAATTTTAACTATTCTTTTTGATGTTGTCAAAGGGGTAGAAGAATAATATATGTTGGTCATAATTCTTTTTACATGCATATATTTAGAGGGAGAATTATTTGCATATTTCTCAATTATCAAATATATTTTTCTAATGCTTAAATGTTATGATAAAAGGTCAATTTTCACCTTTGTTATAACTATACCCAACATGAGTTTGTCATCATAAAGAAGGGGGAGATTGTTGATATTATCTACCTCATGACCTATTTTAGAGATTTTGATGATAACAAACATATGGTTGGATGCTCTAATTTGTGTGCTAAGTATTTCAGCTGTAATTGCATAACTCATGTTCAATCAAATGTTGAGATTATGATGGACCAAGATGGATAACTTGAAGGGTTTTACATTCTCGTAGGAGTTTGTTAGTAGTCCACCAATATTACTTGCATGATTTGATTTGCTCACAATCTAAATATCTATTGATTATATATTAAAATTGATATAGAAATTTATAAGATTTCTTTAATAAATAAATTTTATAACCATCATTGATTGATTAATTATTATCAAATATGGAGAGTTATCTAATTGGGGAAATTAAAGGTAATAATTTTATTTGGCAAAACTTTTATTATGTATTTATTTTAATTTTAATTTGACTTGTTTTATATCTATTTTTTAATGTACGATTAATTTTATATATGTTACATCATATTATTATATTAATATTCAATACATCCTAAATATTTTAAAATGTGTATGAGTTTTTGTTTTACTTAATATAATATTACCTTGTCCTAAAAATGGTCTAATTCTTATTTAATTAGATTGTTTGGATTCTGTAGATATAAATTGATAGGTTATATGACCCATTTGGATTTCATTTTAATTTATAATAAATTTGCAAACATTATATGATTTAAATATAAGCCGCTGCTAGCCGTTTTAGCCCTATTTTGGATGCATATGATGACTTTTTGACCTTCCCATGTGGCTAGCCATTTTCTAGCCATTTGAATCTCATATACATTTAATATAATTCAATTTTTGATTAAATATAATATTATTAGTTGATAGAAAATATATTAGAATAATATTTTTATTCAAATTTGGCTTTACTTGCCCTTTCTCTTTAAATACCTCTCTTCTTCCTTATGTAAGGTCTGCTCAAACAAGAAAATCTCTAGAAATTCTTCCATACATCCTTTCCTCTTTACATGCTAAATATTGAGAGGAGAAGCCTTGATTTTATTCCAAGAGCACTTTTTATTTGCGAGAAAGAAATCGTTGTTGGAAAGCATCAACACACAAAACCGTGTAACATCTCTTGAGTTCTTGAGTTTTCTTTGCATCTCTAAATCTTTACTTGCTGTTCTTTTATCTTTCACCATATATTTTTTTCTTAAAATATTTATTTTATGGTGAAATACTTGTTGGAAATTTTATATTAAAGTTTTCTATACCACATCTTTTAAATTCATAAAGTTTAGCAAAGCAAGTATTTTTACTTCTTTAAGGTGGTATGGATTTATATCTATAATCAAATTCATTTTACTATATTTAAAGAGTTAAAATTTAAATCAGCAAAAATAAATTTTTATATTATTCTTATTTTAAATAATACACAAATCTTTTTTAAAGTGAGCAAGTTGAATATTCCATTTGCAAGTAGTGAGGTGATTTAAATTAATTTGTAAGATCACCTCAAATATTGTGGATATTTTATTGCTAGATTATTTGAGCTTGTATTATTTACATCAAATGGTATTTTACATTTTCTTGATCTAAGCAATTTGGCTTAGTGAAGTTTTAATTGTAACTAGATTGGGTTGTACTCGTCTGTGTAGGAGAGTACTTAAATTATAAATAACTTCATTGGTTTAAAGAAGTGAGGTTTATAAAGCAAACCTGGGATTATTGAATTCTAGCACGAGAGTTGGCTAGCATGGACGTAGGTCGGATTGGAATCCGGGTCGAACCGCGTAAAAATATTGTGCCTCTTATTTTCATTTCTTACATTTATTTTTCTATCTTTTTATAAGAATTATTGTGTGACTACTTACTCTTTTCAAAATTGCTTTAAAATTATTTTAATTTTCTTATTTTAATAAAAGTTTTAAAAACCCAAATTCACCCCCACTCTTGGGGTGACATAGTCATCCAACACATGAGACAGTCGGTAAACCCGAGCTAATTTCTTAAAATCAATAATCTTTCTATCTTAACCTAAAGTTTTATTTAAAAGTGCATTAGAATCAAACCTAGGCCTTGGGCAAGCCTAGTTAACCAAGTCAACCTAGTTTGACCAAATTACACTTTAAGGGTTTAAGTGGTCATTTTAATTCAAATTGTCTCCCCTTTATATAGGACTACCTCCATTGAACTCAAAAATTCATTATGAACATATTGTGCCCAAACCTAAGTCCTAGTTCAATCTAGTTGAACAACTAAACTTAGGTTGGTTAAATAACCCCTTACGGGGCCAAATGATCATTTTAACTGAAATTACCCTTCCAGACCAAGAGTTCACATCCATTAGTCTCCATTTATCTAGTTAAATCTGTTTAGCTCAAACCCAGCTCCTAGTTTGACCTGATTGACCAAGTTAACCATTATTGGCCAGAACAATCATTAAGCCCTTTTTTACTTTAGATCAAGCCTCAAGTGCATTTAAATCTTATTAGAACTCCCTTGAACACATCCCTACTAATTTGAGGCTGATTGGTCACCCTAACCAATTCAATAGTTTTATTGGTCAACTAAGCTCATTATTATTTAAAGCTAGCTCTGAAAGTCAGTTAGGGATGTTAGGCTCTATGAACTAGTCCTGAGGCAAACCAAGTGGGGGGGGGGGGGGGGGGGTGAATTGGTATTTTAAAAAATCTTAAACAAAAAATAACAATTACCATAAGCCAAAATCCCCACAAAAAAAGAATGCAGAAACTTAAATTGCGAAAGCAGTAAAAAGAACACAAGGATTTATAGTGGTTCGGTCAACTTGACCTACATCCCCTCATCAAAGGCGCCCTCCGAGTATTGCACTACCAACGTGACTCTCCTTTAGCCCCCACAACTAGGCGGAGAAGCCCTTATAAAAACACCTCCTTTTAGCCACCCCCGACAAGGTAGAGAACCCCACTTCTTTTGCTTTCTCCTGAAGCAGGTAGAGAACCACGATCAATTGCTGAAGCTTATCTCTCTCAACCATTCCAAGGACAGGAGACTCTAGGGAAGAAGAAGTGGAACAATGCTTGGAGCAACCCTTGCGAACCTCCTCATAAGCTCCCCCTCACAAGATCTTCTCTCTCTCTCTCTCTCTCCCCCCCGCTCTCTCTCTCTCTCTCTCTCTCTCTCCTCTTTAGGTTTTCTCAGGTCAAGATAGTAGCCAATGATGTTTAAAAATGTTGAATAAGAGCTCTTAAATAGAAGAGCTTCAAAGGAGCTCATTAATTGCAAGTTGCCAACTCTACCGTCCAGGATGATAATAATATCGTCCTGTACGCTAAGTTCAAAACATAGATGATCGGCCAGAACATCGCGCTGAAGATGATCTGGATGATTGAAAATTGGCTTGATCGTTCAGGCCAATCTCATGATCATCCCGACTGATCTCACGATCATCCCGGATGATCAGTTCAAATCAGAGAAAAATTGTCTAGAGCATCGCCCTGAATTTGAGCTGTCCGATCCCGATCGGAAAGAACATCTCCCTTAATTTGTGCTGGCTGATATTTATCATCTAGGAGTAACTAAGGGTTTTTTAATAGATCGTCCTGGTCAATCATGCGATCGTCCAGAACGATGTGATCGTATAAATCATTCTTAATTACTTCCTTGATTCCTAGATCAATTTAGGCATAATTATGTAATATCATCCAGGCCGATCTCACGATCGTCCTGGCCGATTTGCAAAAATACAGAATACCTAAATTTATTATGGTGGCTATTTCTTTCTATTTTAAGCATATCGTTCTGGCCGATACAAGTATCATCCAGGCTGATCAGTTAATTATGGCTTCCTTAACTAAGAAATCATAATTAGAACTTCTGTTTTGAACTCGATCGTCCAGGACGATATAAATATCGGCTGGGACGATTTGAGTAAAAACAAAAATTCTAAATCTCTCAAGTGTGTGTATGTGTAGGGTTACTTAACATCAGTCACTTCAAACATTTATAATTGACTCAAGAAAGGGAAAAAAGAAAATTGCAGACTGACTGAACCCTAATCTACCCAGCCTTGAGCTGATTTCGATTTCCGTCCGATCTTTGAGTCTTGAAAAGTCAGTAGAGAAAAGGCAGTCGTATTGTTTGCTATCATCAAAACCATAATTCATTAAACCAAATCAGCAACAATCTCCCCCTTTTTGATGATGGAAAACACTCTGATGATTATTTCAAAAATAGTAGTATATAATAAAAATTCAGGATAAACGTTCAAACATACACCCCTACTAACATGTAACCCTACTACTCCCCTTTTTAACATCTCAAAAAGGAGGACGAAAGCAAGAAACAATGTAAACAATTTTTTTTTAACCAAGGCATGAACAAAATGAAGTATTTCATGTGATTAATTTTAAAAATTTGTGAGCTAATGAATCAACATAAAAAAAATCCACAAAATAGTATAATATCCGATCATGGTTACCCTTAGCTCGGACTTTCTTTTAGGGTTGAATCATCTTTGGAAATCAATGACCAGACTTAAAAATTCAATTGGGTATGAGAGAAAAAGGATCCAATCATCACTTGGTTTCATAAAAAATATCTTATAGAATAATGTACCAAAGTAAATTTGTCACTATCGCAAAATAATCAAAATCAAGACTTTGACATATGAAATCTTCTAAGTTTTAAAAGATTAGAAAGGAGAGGAGAGATTGCTTTTGGTGGACTCATTTTATGCCTCTTATCAATTGAATGGAGCTTTGTGCATCTTTTTATTTTTTATACACTTTGTGTATTTTTTTTAATTTGGCGTCATTGCGCATCTTTTGTTGGAATCATGACCATTTATTTTTTAATTTTTGCAAGCTCCATTCTCTTTCAAAAGCTTTTAAAAACAACCTTAGTTGTGAGTATATCTTCTAGATATTAGAAAATAAGAGCTCTCTCTCTAACATAAGAAAGAATAATCCCCAAAATATAATCAATAACCTATGATAAGGTTAACAAGGAATCTTGATGTGACAAAAAGATTTTGATCATTATAAATACAAGAAAGATTCATTGTAGCAAGGTTAGAAAGGATCTTAATTTCATGCTCCATTCGTTAATTTGAAATAGATTTTTGATTAGAAAAGAAAATCGTGCCACTAAAATAGGTTAGAGAAAGGGATACAATCAACGATCTATTTTTACCATCTAATAGATTAAGAGATGTAAAACATTGACTACAAATTTTCAAAAGCAAGGACAAGGCATACGATATCATTTCAGCGATGATTTTAAATTTTATTTTTAAATGAAAGTTAAATAATCCAAAACTAAAAGTAAAACAAAAAGAAGAAAAGAAAATAAAGAGCAAAAAAGGAAAAGCAAATAAAAAAATGAAAAAGAATAAAAGCAAAAGAAAGAAAGCAAAAGATCAAGTTCATGCATTTATGTCAATGACACCTAATATGGTCCTTAAAGAGCTGAAAGTGTCGAAGGCTAGTGGTTTAGTAAAGATTTCAGCCAGTTGATTTTTAGTTGTCACATGGTGTAACTAAATATCTCCCTTAGTCACTTGATCTATAATAAAGTGATGCCTAATGTCAATGTGTTTAGTCCTTCAATGTTGGATAGGGTTCTTAGAGATGCATATGGCACTAGTATTGTCATAAAAGATTGAAATGGTGCCTACAGGTAATCCTAAATCCAATACCTGTTGTTTCAACCAAAGGACTTGGGCAAACAGAACTTCCAAGAGCAATTTACTCAGCTTTAGCAGTGGAAAGTGCAACAGAGTTTTGCTTTCTACTAGACCATGAGACCATAGATTATCCTATGATTTGATAAGTTTCTAAAGTGTTTTTTCTATCCACCTTGCATCCTATAAAATTAGAGTAAGAAAATCCAATAATCTCAAAAGAAGTGCTGTGCCTCGGATACCAAATCCCTAAGTTTTGGGTCCCGAAAAGGTATCTAAAAATTCTCTTAACTACAATCAGGTGGGATTCCTTGGGTTCAGCTTGAAACCAAGCACAAAGGAAAACACTAAACATAATATCAGGTCGGCTAGCAGTCAGGTAAAGTAAAGATCCAATCATGCCTCTGTACTTTTTCTGATCAACAGACTTACCACTTGGGTCTTTATCCAACGGAACACTAGAAGTCATGGGAGTATTAATTGGCTTAGCTTTATCCATCTCATACTTCTTCAAAATATCCTTAATGTATTTTATTTGATTTAGAAATGTTCCATCATCCAATTTTTTTATGCTAAACCCCAAAAAGTAGGACAACTCTCCCATCAAACTCTTCTCAAACTCTTTACTCATTATTTTAGAGAACTCATCACATAGTTTCTTATCAGAAGATCTAAAAAGTATATCATCAACATAAATCTGAACAATGAGCAAATCATCTCCAACTTTCCTAAGAAAAAGGGTGGTGTCTACGCTCCTCTTTACAAACTCTCTTTCTAGTAAGAATGTGCTAAGCCTCTCATACCAAGCTCTTGGTGCCTGCTTTAACCCATACAAAGCCTTTTTTAATTTAAAAACTTGATTTGGAAATTGGGAGCTCTAAAAACCTGGTGGTTGTTCTACAAACACATCCTCTTTTATTTCTCCATTTAAAAAGGCACTCTTGACATCCATTTGAAAAAGTTTAAATCCTTTATAACAGGCAAAGGCTAATAGCACTCTAATGCTTTCCAACCTTGCTACAGGAGAAAAAGTCTCCTCAAAGTCTATCTCTTCTATTTTATTATGCCCCTTAGCCACTAATCTTGCTTTATTCCTAACCACCACTCTAGAATCATTCACCTTATTCTTGATGACCCACTTTGTTCCAACTACACTTTGTCCCTTTGATCTCTCTACAAGCTCTCAAACATTGTTCCTAACAAATTTATTCAACTCTTCTTGCATGGCTAAAATCCAAAACTCATCCAAAAGGGCTTGGTTTATGTTTGTGGCTTCAGTCATTAAGAAAAAGACAGAGTGGTTCACCTCCTTTTTAAGTCGATGTCTAGTCTTAACTCTATTATAAGGGTCTCCTAAGATAAAATCTTTGGGGTGACTTGTAGAGTATCTCCAATATCTAGGCAAGGTGTGAGAAGGACCAACCCTTTCCTCCAAATCTATATTTTCTACTTCTTGGGTGACATCTCCTACTCTTTCAATATTTTGGTGACCTACCCCCTTCTCCAAATTTTCTAATCCAGTGGTAATCTCTCCAACATCATCATCATCCTCAACTTCAGGCTTTTTAGAATCAGACTCATCAAATACTACATGGGTAGTTTCTTCCACCATCAAAGTTCTCTTGTTAATCACCCTAAAAGACTTCCCAACACTAGAATATACCAAGAACACTCTTTCATCAGATTTAGGATCAAATTTTCCCAAGTGATACTTCCCATTGTTGTGAATGAAAACCTTACAACAAAAGACATGAAGGTGATAAAGATTGGGTGACCTACCCTTAAGGATCTCATATTGTGTCT
Organism: Dendrobium huoshanense; assembly: GCA_016618105.1. Lineage (NCBI taxonomy): Eukaryota > Viridiplantae > Streptophyta > Magnoliopsida > Asparagales > Orchidaceae > Dendrobium > Dendrobium huoshanense. Next base: position 53,721,350 of record CM028347.1, on the reverse strand, counting down.
TATCTAGTTTGGCTCTAACATTCACCCTATTCAACACATAATAAGCTGTGTTAACCGCTTCAGCCCAAAAGTATTTTGGAAGTGAATACTCAGTAAGCATGGCTCTAGTGGCTTCCACCAAGGTCTAGTTCTTCCTTTTAGCTATCCCGTTCTGCTGAGGAGTCTTAGGAGATGAGAAGTTATGGCTAATCCCCTTGTCCTCACAAAAATCTCCAAATCTTTCATTCTCAAACTCTCCCCCATGGTCACTATGGATGGTCAAGATCTCAAAACCTAGTTTTTTTCTGAATCCAAGTAGAAAATGTTCTATACTCCTCAGAAGACTCATGTTTATGTGAAAGAAATCTAGTCCAAGTGAACCTCGAGTAGTCATCAACAATCACCAAACCATAGACTTTCCCTCCCAAGCTTTCAGTGCTAATGGGTCCAAAAAAATTCATGTGAAGGACTTCTAAAGGTCTAGAGATGCTAATGTCCTTAATGGGGTGAAAGGTGGAGTGTACTTGCTTTCCTAGTTGGCAAGCATCACTAAGGTGATCTTTTGAAAACTTGAGTTTGGGGACACCTCTAACTAGGTCTTTTTGGGTCACTTTCCTAAGGGTTTTTATACTTGCATGAAATAATCTCTGGTGCCACAACCATGAATCATCAACAACTATTTTTAAGCAAAATGAAGCAGCGCATTCAATGTTATTTAAATCATGTATGTAGACATTGTTGATCCGCTTTCCCTGCAAAATAGTATTGTTACTTAAACTTACAATGCATGAATTTGCAAAGAATTGCACGATGAAGCCCTTGTCGCAAAGTTGACTGATGATGAGCAGGTTGTGCTTTAATCCATCTATAAGCAAAATAGTTTCAATTATAAGGTTCTTGGAATTACCAATTATACCTGAGCATACCACCTTCCAGGTGGTGTTGTCTCTAAGAGTAACCTTGCCTCCAGTCCTGGACTCCAGTAAAATAAATTGATTGGAATCACCAGTCATATGATGAGAGCATCCGCTGTCCAGGTACCACATACTCTCACAAGGCCTTTTGTGAAAGCCCACCTATAAAATTATCAAATGTCAGATATAGGAACCCTAATAGGTTTGGGTCCCTTCTTATGAAAAGTAGAATGCAATGCATGTGTGGTATGCTGTATATCATGCACCTTTGGTCTCCATACCCAATATGTACTATGGTGAACAGTGCAAGTGTGTGAGATGTGTCCTAGCATGCCACATGAAAAGCATCTAACACCTGGAAAAGAATTCCTTAAATGGCTTGAGTTATAATGCCTCTTCCTAGGTTTTGGCTTTTGATCAAGTGTTGGTGTCATCCTAGTTTTTTTATAAGTATCTAATTAATTTTGAATCCTCAAGTTAGTACTTTTTAAGGCATCATTATCAATCCTCAAATTTTTCTCCATCTCTTTAGAATTCTTAAAATCAGATTCAAGTGAGGTGTGTGTGACTTTTAGTGACTCATACTCTTCAATTAATTTACAATTCTTTTTGTTTAACTCATCAAATTCATCAAGTAGAGTCATGTGATTTTAATCAATCATATAATGATCTTTGAGAATAACTTCATTCTCTTTTTGTAAATTCAAAAATTCCAATTTCAAGCTAGCATGTATTTTCTTAAGTTTCCTATATGATGCATGAATTTGTTTAGAAACTTCAAGAAGTTGATCGATGGAAAGTTCACATACCTCTTCTTGATCAAGATTATCGTTTTCCATTAAGCATAAGTTTTTTGTCTCATCTTTTGGTTCCGTCTCTGATGAATCCGATGCAGAATCCGCCCAAAAGGCCTTTTGGAGTCTTTTTTTGTCTTTTCTAAACTTGGATTTCTCCTAGTTATTTTCCTTTCTTATGTGCATCTTGAGTGTAGGGCAATCTGCTTTCATGTGTCCTGACTTCCTGCATTCATAACAAACCACATCAGACGATCCTTTAGGATATTTATTATCCTTACCTTTTCTCCAACTTTGATGATGCATGTACTTCTTCCTTAGAAAGTTTTTGAATTGCCTTGTGATTAAGGCAAAGTCATCACTTTCAGTCCCAGAAGAGTCAGAGTCCAATTTGTGCGCCTTCAGTGCCATTGTTTTCTCTTTCTTTTTCTCACCTGCATCAAGATTTCTTTGATTCACCCCTTGCTCGTAAACAATGAGTGAGTCAAGTAAGTTATTAATTGAATAGATGTTTAAATCCTTAGATTCAGTTATAGTAGTGATTTTAGCATCAAAAGAGGAAGGAAAGCATCTTAAGATTTTGTTCACTTTTTCATAGTTTGAAAGTTCTCTTCCTAAGGCATGCAAAGAAGTTATAATTTGAGTAAACCTAGTATACATATCAGAAATTTATTCAGAAGGTTTCAAAGAAAAAAGTTCATAGTCATGCATGAGCATATTCAAATGAGATTGTTTCACTTCATTGGTTCCTTCATAAGTAATGTACAACCTATCCCAAATCTCTTTACCAGTAGAGCAAGTAGAAACACGCATGTAATCCTCAGATACAGAAAAAATAATTCAAACACTTTGCATTAAGTTGAGCTAAATCCCTTTCATCAAAAGTCCATTCAGTAAAAGTAACTTCAGTTTTAATTCCGTTAATTTTACAAGAAGGTGGAGAATATCCTTCCTTAATAAGCATCCACATGCAATAGTCAGTTGATTACAAAAAAGTAGACATGTGAGTTTTTCAAAAATCAAAAAGAAGGTTGTCAAACAAAGGAGGTTATGTAATAGAATATCCTTCTGTCGTATTACGATTCCCAAAGTTAGTCATGGATCAATTTCAAAAAGTTTTCAAACACAATTTTTATGAATCCCGCTCTGTAACCACTTGAAAGTTCGTTAGAGATGTTAGGTCCTTTGAACTAGTCTCGAGGCTAACCAAGAGGGGGGAGGGTGAATTGGTATTTTAAAAAATCTTAAACAAAAAAAAAAACAACTATCATAAGCCAAAATAACCACAAAAAAGGAATGCAGAAACTTAAATTGCAGAAGCAGAAAAAAGAATACAAGGATTTATAGTGGTTCGGTCAACTTGATCTACGTCCACTCCCCGGAGGTGCCCTCCGAGTATTGCACTACCAACGTGACTCTCCTTTATCCCCCACAGCTAGGCAGAGAAGCCCTTACAAAAACACCTCCTTTTAGCCACCCCCGACAAGGCAGAGAACCCCACTCTTTTTGCTTTCTTCTGAAGCAGGAAAAGAACCACGATCAATCACTGAAGCTTACCTCTCTCAACCCTTCCAAGGATAAGAGACTCTAGGGAAGAAGAAGTGAAATAATGCTTGGAGAAACCCTTGTGAACCTCCTCACAAGCTCCCCCTCACAAGATCCTCTCTCTCTCCCTCTCTCTCTCTCTCTCTCTCCTTTAGGTTTTCTCAGGTCAAGACAGTAGCCAAGGATGTTAAAAAATGTTAAACAAGAGCTCTTAAATAGAGGAGCTTCAAAGGAGCTCATTTATTGCAAGTTATAGACTTTATCATCCAGGACGATAATAATATCATCATGTATGATCAGTTCAAAACACAGACGATCGATCATAACATCACCCTGAAGATGATCTGGACAATTGAAAATTGGCTTGATCGTCCAGGACAATCTCACGATCATCCCGGCCGATCAGTTCATATCAGAGAAAAATTATCTATAGCATCGCCCTGAACTTGAGCTGTCCGATCCCGATCGGCCAGAACATCGCTCTGAATTTATGCTAACCAGTATTTATCGTCCAGGAGTAACTAAGGGTTTTTAAATAGATCATCATGGCCGATCCTACGATCATCCAGAATGATATTATTGTATAAATCATCCTTAATTAGTTCCTTGATTCTTGGATCAATTTAGGCATAATTGTGTAATATCGTCCAGGCCGATCTCACGATCGTCCTGGCCGATTTCCAAAAATATAGAATACCTAAATTGATTATGGTGGCTATTTCTTTTTGTTTTGAGCATATCGATCTGGCTGATACAAGTATCATCCAGGCTGATCAGTTAATTATGACTTCCTTACCTAAGAAATCTTGATTAGAACTTCTATTTTGAACTCGATCATCCAGGACGATATAAATATCGGTCTGGACGATGTGAGTAAAAATAGAAATTTGAAATCTCTCAAGTGTGTGTGTATGTAGAATTACTTAACATCAGTCACTTCAAACATTTACAATTGACTCAAGAGAGGGAAAAAAGAAAATTACAGACTAATTGAACCCTAATCTACCCAGTCTTGAGCTGATTCCGATTTCCATCCGATCTTTGAGTCCTGAAAAGTCAGTAGAGAAAAGGCAATCTTATTGTTTGCTATCATCAAAACCATAATTCATGAAACCAAATCTGCAACAAGCTCATACGACTTAATTCAATACACTCAATCAACTTAGCCCATTTAAACTCTATCAAGCCTTCAAACCTATATTCTTTAAACATTAAATACATCAAAAGTCATTAATGACCTAGATTTCATATGTTTGATTTTATCAAACCTATGTGTATGGCCAACCCATGCCAAGATAATTTAATTCAACCCATGCAACCAAACTGAATAGTTCAAGCTTTCAATCTTATCATATTTCATGTTTCAAGTGCATTTGAACATATCGCATGTCAAACACTGTGAACTTTGACTTCGTCAAACATCAATCTATGATTAAACATTGGATTTTATGTATTCATGCATTCTAAATCTTATCATATTATTTTAGTAGTCTTCCAAGCCCTTCTAATTAATGCCTTAAATACTTCCAATATCACTATAAGTTACATTATTCTAAATTTGATAAAGTCAACTCATGAATACTTGGTTAAACTCACTTAAGTTCTCATGCCCTTGCTAAAATCTCATATCCATGGCTCCAAATCCATGACATTCCACTTCATCGGCAAACTACATGCTCTTAGTGCACGACCTCATTAGTGGTTGATTGTTTGATCAGTCAAAAAGTCAATTAAACCTCTTATGGGGCTTAAGTGGCCAACTGGCTAAGTTAAACCCATTACACTCCATTTCAAATCATTTTAGCTATTCAAAGACCATCTAGAGTCTTTTTAAACACTTCCTAGACCTAGCTTAACTAATATTGTAATCCTAATGTCATTCTAAATTACCCCATATGCTTAAAATAAGATAAAACACACTCTACATATCATTGTACTCCCACCTGCTATTCCCTCTACCTTCTAACAACTCTAGATAGGTGTCATCGATCCTTATAATATTCTAAAAGAATCCCAACCATCCAAACACCTCAGAGGTTTTGAATATCTAAAAGGAGACCAAGAGAGTCTCATTCTTGACTCTAGACTCTCACCATCAAGAGTTTTTTGAAACCCTAGTCAAATTTTGTTTGAGCTTCCCACAATTCCCTTAACACATCCCAAGTCTAATCGAGCCATTCAAAACACCCGATAATAATCTTTTGGCCACCCAAGTGCCTACTCTGTCCAAGGTAGAAAATGCACAATCCAGAGCTTGTCCGACCATGATTTCCTAAGAGAAATTGAGCGTGGATAATATACAAATCCAACCATTCATTAAATGGCTCAAGTCGTCATTTAAATTGAGGTAAAAGCTAGAACCTCGGTTAGGACACTTACTAGAAAATAGATTTCTATTATGTGGTTGGTTTTGTTATGTACGTGATCTCCAATATTTTAGAATTAATGTTGGGAAGTATCTTACTATATCTATTTAGTACATTTATCATTGTTTCATTATTGTTACGTTCCCTTTTTATAATGATAATAGTAAGTATAAGTGATTGTTGCTACTTGGGCCAGGTTTGTTACATGAGACTTCTAGCACCTTTTTTAGTATCCTTGGGTTTAATTGGATAATTTTTTATAATATTTTGAATATCTTGTTATGGATGGTTTGTTTTAGCAGCCTGTCTTTAGTGCAGATTTTTGGGATTAAGGATTTTATGGACAAGAAGGCTAATTTAGACAGTAAGTATATGCTTAAAGTCATTATTAATTTCTTCCTTTTTTGGGTGCTGGCTTATGGCCGACATAAAAAATTATTAGATTATTTTTTTAATTCTTAGTATAGGTAACCATCGCCTCATAGTTTTTTTTTTGCTTTTTTTATAGATCGCTCGAGTATTAGAGAGCTAAAAGTTCCCTTTTAAGGACCTTGTACTCTTTTTTTATATTAATGCATAGGCCCCATTGTAGGTTTTCCCCATAAAAAAAAAATGTATTCTATTATGTGTTTCTTAAACATTCAAATCAACACCCTATTAATGCTCTTCATTGGTGCATTCTCCTTTTAAAATATTGTTAAATTTGATTCGATGAATTGAGGGAATGAAATGTTAAATCATTTATAAGGTTTGATCAACGCTTTGCATGCATTGTGCATTATCGGAGCTAATGATTTTCAGATCAACTACTCAAATCTCATTGTTCCTTCTGAGTTTTCTAGTTGTGAATTAAACATCGCATTTATCCTTGTCGTTTGAACAAATTAGGACTGGCTGTCAAAATTGTGGTTGAATTAACGGTCATGATCATCAACTTATATGGATAAGTAGCTACGTGGTTTGAAATCAAGCCGCCATCCAATCATTGAGCATAATTATGCATTCAAAAAATGTCCCAATAAACACTCCTCTTGGTATCTCAACATTATCGAGGTTCTAGCTTGACTGTGGCCTTCCCTCCTTTTATCTGGATTATGATGCTGGTGTTCCCAGCTATTTGGCTCTGTCCTGAGAATTTCTGGAATTTTTGTTGTTTGCTCATGTGAGCTGGGTATAATTTTTCCAGCTATGTTGGATTTGCAATGCCTTGGACGATGATGAGGCTCCTATGCAGTGCAACCAAGGGTTTGAGATTACTTGATGACTAATATCTTTATACCTGAGTCCAGGCTTTCTGCTGTGAGTAGCTTTTTTTCTGCCTTTGCTCTGATTTTCCTTATGTTTTTGCTTTCTCTATTTTGAGCTAATTTTTGTTCTAGGGTGAGCAGTTTCTCCTTTTGTTTGGGACCTTTTTTGTTTTTTAGTTTGATTACTTGTAATCATTTTTAGCTTAATATATGGGGGCTAAGCCCAAATTTTCCAAAAAAAAAAAAAAAAACATGACCCAACCATTGCTAGTCGCCACATTTTGATGTGGCCAATTAGGCTTTCATGTGTGTAAAGTTGCCATTCCAATTTTTATTGGTTGAACCAGGAGCTGATGTGTAAAGGCAATTTTTGAATTCCACGTTCGCATGATTTTTGCTCCGGTGAAATGATGTCGGAGGGACACCAACCGCCTCCAGCTGGTGGTTCCTTCAACCTTCGTCAAGTACAAACTCTGTCATCAAGGAACTACTCTCGATTAGATGTAGGATTTTCACCTCCTGTATTTGGAGATTCTGAGCAAGAACTAAAAATTAGATTCAATCATCATCTAGTCATTAATGAGGGAAGTCTCTTAATCCATAAGAAGCTTCCTGAAGTGGTAGGCAAAGGTAAAGGCATTCTGACTAAAAATTTTGAATTAAAGCCAAGAAATGTGTCCAATGGCTTTGTATCTGATCTTCACATCGACCGCATCCTTATTTCAACACCTTCCTTAAAGACCAGTAAGGAAGTTATTCCTGGAACTTTTGACAATGTGATGAAGAAATCTGGATTTTTGGAAAACTTTGAAACAATTCAAGAGAAGGCTCCTATTAAGAGATGGGAAATTATTGATTTGGACAGATATGAAGCTTTACGAGAAAATTCAGCACTTAAAAATAAATGCTTTAATCAACCAGACTTGGATTTGAATAAGGTTCGTGTTTGTGAAGGAGATCTAGGTAATTGCTCACTCCAAAATAACAATTTAGAAGCTCTGAAGACAAATTCAATCAAAGTTATTAATAATACTTGGAATAAGAAGTCTAACATCTTAGTATCTGAATTGGAATATGGAAAAGATTTTATTGAAAATGGCTCTGTTGTTAAGCTCCACATTGGTAAAGAATTGGAAAATTCTAACAAATTGCAGAAATCTCTTGTTATCAAGATATTTGGTGACAATATTCCATTCCACATCATAAGTATAGAATTGAGGAGGCAATGGGGCATCTTCGGCAAATTCCATTTGACCATGCTAAGAATGGGATGGTTTTCTTGTGCTTTTGAAGAACTTGAAAGCTTGGAGCAAGTTTTAACTATGGGACCATGGTATGTGAAAGGCAATATAGTAGGTATGGATAGATGGTCACCAGCTTTCTCACCTGACTCATTCAAAGGTTTCACTGCTTCTATGTGGATCCGTTTACCTAATCTACCATTGCAATGTTGGGATGAAATTAATGTTTGTAAGATAGCTTCCATGGTAGGGAAACCTTATTTGGTTGATGGTAATATGTTCCAATGGAGAAGGAGAGAATTTCCCAGATTTTGTGTATGTGTCAAACTCGATGAGAAGCCACCTTTGGGAGTATGGGTTAAAGGCAATCTAGGCAAATTCTATCAAGCTATTGAATATGAGAGATTACCAACCTTTTATTTCAGCTGTGGAAAGATTGGACACTTGGAAATGAATTGCTTATAAGGTGATTTAAATCTCAGCAAAAGGGCTGATATTAGTGAAGAACAACCAACGGTTGTGAAATGTGTACCTGTTAATGGAGAGAAGGAAGGTTCTGCAGCAACAATTGGAGACAAATATGGTCTCTTGATTCATGTTATATATGGTAAAAAAGCTTTCAGAAATGGAAAACCACGACTGATGTCCAACAATCGTATAAAGACATTGCAAGCAAGAAGGAAGAGGTTGTATCAAAAGCTGATGTTAAAAAAAAGTTAAACTTTGCGGTCAATTATGTTGCTGGAACAGAATTACAGAATTAGAAGTCCTCTGGGAAGGAACTAGCTACTGTTGGGAATTTGTGTGCTGATGAAGATAGCCAAGCTATACAGGAAAATGGGGATCCATAAGTTATTGCAAAAAATGTAGAGTTATGTATTAAGAATACTGATGACAAGAGAGACACGGTTGAAGCTAAATCACCGATCAAGTTGAAAGCCAAAATGAGTACATATTCTATTACTAGTATGGATCTGAATTCTATTGGTTTTATTGTTAACAAAAATAATTTTGATATTCTAAATTCTAGTGTGGAAGAAGGGGAGATTGTGGATGATGATTTGGATAATGGAGATGGTACTCTAAATTTAAATGTTGGTACAAAAAATGACAAAGTTTTAAATGATAAGAATATGGATGGGTGCTCTTCTACTACAAAAAAGAAAAAAAGGTGCTAAACAATTGAAAGGTTTAGTAGCTATTAAATTGGTTGCAAGAACTAGAAGATTAGAAGGTGAACTAAAGAACAAAGTGGGGAACTCTTCCCCCCTTATCCATTAACGGACTCCTTAATTTTTAGGAATTGTAGAGAAGCCAGAAAGAAAAAGGCTTCACTATATCTCAAGGAGGTGGTTAAGGATTATGATGCTTTTTTTGTGGCAATGGGTGGGATTTTTTTCATGTCCCTTGCATTGGACTTTCAGAAGGTATTGTGATTATCTGGAATATAAATATTGCTTCCTTCAAGGAGCTGGGGTTCTCTTCTCAATTTGTAATTGGTGAGTTAGAAGTCCCTAATAAATAAAGATGGAGGGTTGCTACCATTTATGGTCGCATTGATGCTTACAAAAGAAGGAATCTGTGGGAAAAATTGGAAAGTTATTCCAAGGCTGATATACCTTTAGTGTTGGGAGGTGATTTCAATTGTTTATTCTCAAAAGATGATAAGAGGGGTGGAAGAAGATTCTATACTTCTTTGGGTTCCAAAGAGATGAAAAAATTCTTAGTCTACAATGATCTTCATGCAGTGGGCTTTGTTGGACCAAGATATACATGGTGTAACAACAAAAGTGGTGCTCATCATATCCTAGAAAGGTTGGATAGATGCTTTGTGAACTCATCGTCTTTAAACCTTTCACATTATTTGGTGGTTAAGCATTTTCCAAGAGCGGCTTCGGATAATTGTCTTATTATGCTAAAACTTTTTCAAAGTTTTCCTGCGGCTAAGAGACTTATGAAGTTTGAGGACATTTGGGCCTCGGTTCCAGCTTCTGTTGCGGTTGTGAAGAAAGCTTGGAGTTTGAATACTCAGAGAAGTTCTTCACAGATTTTAAATGTAAAATTGAAAAGAGCACACATATCCTTGTTCTATTGGATTAGAGAAAAACTCAAATGCTTGAAACAGCTAAAAGAAAATTTAAAGGAGGAAATTTTGGATATTCAAACAAAGGAAGAAGATCATGGCTGTCTTATGGTGGAGGAGATTTGGCTTTTCAAAGCTAAGATTAATGAATTGAACTCAACCTTGGCTCACTTAAAGGTGGAGACAACGGGCAAAGGTTAGGTGGACAATTGAAGGAGATTTTAATTCTAGATTATGTCAATCCTATGCTAATGCCAGAAGGAATCTGAATTATATCAATTGCATTAAAAATGAAGATGGAATTCTAAAGGAGGAGCAAAACCGAATTGAGGAGATATTACTTGGTTTCTTTAAAAATAAATGGCATCACATAAGCTATAATCTGGAAGGCTGGCCAGTCCCATGTAGTTCTCTAGTAGAAGAAGACATCAACATGTTGAGTAAAAAAATTGCTTTGAAAGAAGTGGAGAATGCAATTAATCAAACAGGTGGTTTCATAGCTCCTAGCTTAGACGACATAACCTACTCTTTTATTAAGAGTTATTGGAAGATTATTCATACTGACCTTTGAAATGCTTTGCAACATTTCTTTCTAACTACCGAAATGTGTAAACCATGGAAGGAAACTCTAATAGTGCTAATTCCAAAAGTTAGCAATCCTTCTACTCCTTCAAACTTTAGACCAATAAGCTAATGCAACACCATTTACAAGATAGCAGCAAAAGTTTTATTAAATAGGATGTCTTCTATCATTCCAAAGCTAGTTTCTAAGGAGCAAGCGTTGTTTATCACAGGGAGATCTTTATTTGATCATGCTCTCTGGGCACAAGAAATATTCCACAAGTTCAGGTACTCTAAATCCAGCAAAGGCTCAGTCTCTTTTAAAATAGATATGGAACAGGCTTATGATTCCATGAGTTGGCAAACATTGAGTAAAGTTTTAGAAACTTTCGGCTTTCCTACTTGCTTCTCCAGTTTAATCATGGAATGTGTTTGTGATCCTTCCTTCTCTTTACTGATTAATGGAAATCGTACTAATTTGTTTGATGCTAGAAGCGGATTCCGCCAAGGATGCCCCATATCACCATTTCTTTTTATTCTATGTTCTCAACTATTGTCCAATGTTCTTATGAGGAATGAGTCTATTGGCATAAAAGTTAGCTTAAATGGACCAAAGGTTTCTCATCTGCTTTATGCTGATAATATTTTAATCTTCTCTGAGGCGAAGTTGAAGAAAATAAAGGAAAATTAAATCCATTTTGAATGATTTATGTGGATGGACTGGGCAAAATATCAATAAGAACAAGTAAGTAATCTTGTTTGGAAATTATGTTAGAAGAAGGAAGAAGAAAACTATCTCTCATATCATGGGATTTAAGGCGGTAAAGGAAATGAACTACCTTGGTGTCAAGATTACATTGAGAAGACTGGTGAAATTGGATTTCCAATTCATCATTGATTTAGTGTTAAAGATGTTAAATACGTAGGGAAGCAAATACATCTCATTGGCGGGAAGAATTACACTTGTTAAATCGATACTCCTCTCTTATTCGATTTTCCATTCTACTATATCTTTAATTCCAAAAAGTTTATTATTTGAGATAGAGAAACATTTAAGAAACTTTAAATGGAATAAACATAATGGAGGTTTAGGCGTTCATTATGTGAACAAGAACATATTGTGTGAGCCAGTAGAAATGGGTGGACGTGGTTTGCATTCTTGTTCCAAGAAGATTGATCCTGTATGGGTGAAACTAGCTTGGAAATACATTCAGGATAAAGATTCTCTGCTTCATAAAACTCTTTATCCAAAATATGGTGATATTTGGAACCTTAATGGTGGTAGAAAAAATAACTCTCCAGCATGGAAGTTAATTCCGGATGGATGGAAATTCCTCAAACCAGTTGTTAGGTGGAACATTGCAAGGGGGGAATCTATTGATATCTTTGAGGATATCTTGATATTGGACAAAAATATTAATAAGTGGCCAACATTTATAGTTCCTAAAGATGTTGATGAAGGAATTACAATAGAAGACCAGCTGGAGCTGATTCAAAATGCATCTGGGAAATATATATCAGCTTTGGCTACATTGGCAATGGAAGAATCTATTCCTAATCAAGTATATTGGAAGTGGAGTAGTAAAGCTAAACTCACTGTTAGAGTTGAAAATTTCTGGTGGAGGTTGTTTAATAATTCTCTACCAACATTCCAATTCCTATCCTATAGAAGATTACAAATTGATAATCTATGTCCTAGAGGATGCAAATTGATTGAAGATTTACACCATGTAACCAATAGATGCATAAAGATTAATGAAGTATTTCATCATTTAAAAGATTGGGGATTTGACATTCAAAGTTGTTAATCATTTAAAGAAAGATGTAAATGGCTGGAGGTTCAAAATTCATTTATGATTAATCTTTTATGTAACTCAATTTACTTCTCCTGGAAGGATAGGAGCGGACTGATTCATGGTAAAATAGAGAAAAGCTCAATGTTCATTGCATCTGAAGCAATTGGATATGCTGTTGCTTCTAGAAGCAGTATTCCTCAGATCTCGGGATGGTTGGTTGCAAATCAGCAAATGCTACTGGATAGCTCTTAGTATCCTCCTCCACCCAATTGGATTAAATTCAATCTAGATGCTACATTGCTACGGTCTTACAAAGGTGGCGTAGAAGGAGTTTGCCGTGATCACAAAGGTAGATTTTTATTGGCTTTTGGCAAATCATGTGTTCATTGGGGCATAGCTCAATTGGAGTTACCAGCTATTAAAATAATTAATGAAGTTATCAAAGATTGGATGTTTGAATATAAAGGAGTTATCATTAAAGGAGATAATGCCAACATCATCCAATTCATTCAAAAGGAGATCAAAATAGGAGATAAAGGTATGGAAGAATTGCCTTTTATAAAAAACTTTAATTATGTCATTTTTAATTATATAGGAAGAGCTAGTAATAAGTTAGCAGACCTTTAAGCTAACTATGCAATTTTTTCTTCTTTTGTTTGGGAAGATGTAACCATGAATAAGATTCCTCCTTCATTTCTTAAAATGTTAAATGAGGAATCAATAGGATGCTATCTCTAGGTTGTCTTCTCCGTTTTTAGTGATAAATGCATCTATTGCTTCTTCAAAAAAAAAAAAAAAAAAAAAAACTGGAGCTGATGCTTGGCCTACCAGCATCACCGCCTCATTTTAAGTAATTAAAATTAATTTAATTCATTTTTAAATACAAAAACCTTCAAAAATAGAATAAAAATTAAGTACTTTTTTGAACATTAAGTGTAACACCAAATTTTTTTGGATTTTCAAGCACTTTAATTTAAAGTAAAACTTATTTTAAAATAGTTTCTATATTTTAAATAATTTCAAATTTTAATTATTTGGGTATTTAAATAATATTTAATTAAAAATAATTCCAAATAATTTTAAAATTTAAAGATAAATTCTTTTAAATTATTTCAAATTTATAAAGAATTTCTCAAAATTATTTAAAATTTAATTTAAAAACATTTTGAATTTTTAATCTTTTAAGGTTATAATTAAACTTTATTCTTTTTTAAAAACTATTGTAGTTATAATTTTAAATCCTTTATACTTATATTTATTGACTTGCTGAAATTTTAAATAGAGATTTATGTAGATTGTGTTTATTTTAAGGGGAGTGATTAGTGGGCAATTATGTCTTAATTGCTCACTTATTGCATTTCAAATCATTTGACTTATCCTGTAACTTCATTTTTTTAGGATTGTACTTGCACCTAGTTTTAGGTCTTTTCTAGTTCAAGGACTCTTGATTGAGATGATATGATTGTAATTTGCTTATGTATTATGGATTAGTAGAATATTGATTTTAATCCTATATAACCTAGTGGATCTTAAAGAAAATGATTAAGGACCCATCTAAGAAATTTAGGAAGATTCTAGAAAATCAAATTTGCATCAAATAGGAATAAAAATTTAAACATTTAAACACAATGACACCTACCTACGGGTACATTTCTATTGATTTTAAATATCAATAAGTTATTTATTTAATTTATTCAGAGTTAATTCATTAGTTAAGTTCAAAACTTATAAAAATTATAATAAATTAAAATTAAATCCAAATAATCCAAACATAATATCAAATTAACTAGAATTAAACCCCAATCCAAAAAAAATTATGAAACCTTTGACTGAATTTCAATTTTAAGTTTAATTTAGTTTTAAAGGGAAAATAATATTTAAATCATTTAAATGAAGTAAAAATTCAAAAAAAATAAAAAAATCTCAAACACTTAAGAACACTCCCTTGGGTAATTTCTGACCTTTGAAAGTAATTTCAAGAAGTTTGGGATAAATTTGGTTCAAAATCATTAAAGCCCTCCTTAATTAAATAATTTAAAAAATATAATTAATTAGACAAACTTCTAAAATTCATAACTAATTCCAGAAAATTTCATGTTGAATAAACTCAAAACCATTCAACTTCATTTAAGGTCTAATATTTATTAAAAATATCAAACCTCCAAAACTAAATTAAAGTCAAAAAGTCAACTCTTTAGTAAACTATAATTCAAATTTCAACTCAAGCATTAAAAATTCAAAACTAAATCTAGAAAATTTAATTCTAAATAACTTAGTGTCTAATTACTGATCTTAGGGTCTAACATTTAATAAAAATTTAAAAACTCCAAAATTTATCTTAAATCAAAAAGTCAAATTTAAAACCCTCCTTGAAAAAAAATTTTAAAACTTTAATTAATTAGTTAAGCATGTAAAGTTCATAAATAATTCAAGAAAATTGAAAGTTGAACAAACTCAAAGTTATTCAACTTCATTTAAGATATAATATTTATTAAAAATATTAAACCTCCAAAATTAAGTTAAAATTAAACAGTCAACTTTTTTGTAAAATCAAGTTTAAATTTAAACTCAAACTTGAAAAATTCATAACGAAATCTAAAAAATCTAATTCAAGAAAACTTAGTTTCTAATTGCTCATCATAAGGTCTAGTATTTATAAAAATATCAAAACTCTAGAATTTATCTTAATCAAAAAGTCAAATTTTGACCCTTTAATTAAGGTATTAAATAGATTTAAAATTTCCAAAAATTCAATAACTAAATTACAATTTCAAAAACATTAAATCTAACCTTTAAAACTAGAAATTAATAATTTTAATTAAAAATTACCAACATCAAATCAATTATATTACTTAATTAATACAAGTTACTAGTAGGTAACACGGGCCTACAAGACTATTAACTTAGCCCAAGGAACATGAAATAAAATTCACGGCCCTGGTGTAAACAAAGATGAAAATTAATTAAAATTTATAAAAACATTCTAAAATTAACATTAAGACATTAATACTTAAATTCAAACTAAAATTCTTTAGACAACTTAACCAATAAGAACACAAAGAAACTTTAACAAATTACTAGATATTCGACATATACAAACCCGACAACCTACTTCACATACTTTAGTTTGTTTGATATGAAAACTAACTCTAATTTTAGGCTAGACTGACGTTTACTTTTTAGCTACTTATGTGCTTATTTTCCATGATTTTTACTACATGATTACTAAAATTAGGTAATACGATTGCTTAGTTTAAATTTTTATGTAATATGTGAATTGAGTTGAAGGATGTTAGGATGCCTTTAGGTTAGGAATAATCTAGATGCTTACTTAATCTTCTAAAGGTGTTCATTCTCATATAGGGTCAAATAAAAGGGGGCAAAATTATGATTTAATTAATAAAATTTTTGTATCTGCTAAGAATTCTTAACTTTAAAAATAAAATAGCATGGCCAAATGTGGTTGTGATTGAGATCTGAATATTTTAATATATATATATATATATATATATATATATATATATATATATATATATATATATATATATAAATATATATATATAGATATAACTACTTGGGATATTGAATTTAATTATAATTTCTTAAGATAACTTTATAGGTTGTACTTCAATCTATTTTTATTTCTTTTAAGTTTCAATGTTATTTAATTACAATTGAGTTGTAATGTTAAAGTGGTATTTGAGGTGGGATATACATCTAATTAAGAGTCCATAGACTAGGGAACATCACATTGGGGAGAGTTCCCTTCTATTTGGATATCATTAACTCCTCACACTTCAGAAATGTAATCCCAATTTTTAAATAAATTGATCAACTTAAATTAATTTTATTTTCAAACTAAAACTTAAAGCCCAACATATATGATAGGCTAGGTGTTTTTCAAGTATTTCAAAATCTTAAAATAACTCCTACCTTAGACCCATTGATTTAAAGAATAAGTGTTTAAAATTTGATCCAAACCCATTTGAAATTCAAACATCACTCCTTTGATAATAATCTTTAAAAATTCAAAATCAAATTTCTACCATTATTTTAAAAGAGAGTCATGTTAGGAAACTTAGGTTTTCTATGATATAATTAACTACGAGGGCTTATTATCGTAGGTGATTTAGAACCTAGATCAATTTTTAAAATAATTTCTTTTAAAAAAAACATAATTAACTTTCTTTGGAAAAATTAAAGTTAAAGATGTTTAATATCACCAAATTCAATGGATTTATAATGAATGATATATTCCTTTATGGGAAGATATATAATTTTATTATCAATACATTAATTTTGAAATAAAGGTTATTTATCTACATTATCATAGTCAAATAATACATCAAACATCATTTTGACCCTTTGGGGTTATATATGGTTCTTCCCTAAATTTGGCTATGATAATCAGGATAAACTAACAATTTTATAATCTGCCCATTATGGAATGATATTTTTGCCTCCTAAGGTGATATATCATACATAATGATGTGTTTGCTTTCAAAACTAAAATTTAAGAAATTAAATTATCCTAAAGAAAAATAACTTTTCAAAACTTTTTTTAATCAAATAAAAAAATGGAAACTCTTCTAAGGAATAATCTCTCTCTCTAATTTTAATAAAAGTTGAAATTTTATTATATCGATGGTTTTGACTATCTTCCTTCTATGGGTTCCTCTACCCATTTCTTCATTGGGTGAGTGTGGCCAGCATAAAAAATACATGTCAAAAAAGAGATGACTGAGCAAAGCTCTGTCGAACTCAGGCTTTAATATTTTTGCCCCCTAGTTAATTCATGGTGAAAAAGAGTTTATCCAAACCATTTAAGATATTTATGTAATATTTGTAAACATGTATATTTGAATGAATCTAAATATGTTAAGTTTTATAATTTATAAAAGATTCTTAAATTTCAAATTCAAAAATAAAATGTTTCTAGCTAAATCTGGGCTTTGACCATCCACCCCCAAGTTGATTGGCGAAGTGAAAGAGGCAAGCCGCTTTCTTTGGATTTTCTTATCAATTTTGTGAACCTTCATGCTGAATGCAAACTCAACATGTCTAATTTCAAATTTTGTAGAAAATCTATCAAATTGTCAAAAATTCACTATCCTTTTCAAAATCAAAATTCTTTTTAGAATCAATTCCAATTTATCATTGTAATATTTCCTTGATTTTTTTTTTATCTAGAATTTGAATTTAAACTAGATTTTGGATTTGATTGATTAAATTTAAATTATCCACATAAATTATAATCTATTGAGTGATTTTTTATGATTGAATATAGGAAATCAAGTGGTGATCACTAGGTGCCAGTATACTTAGTCACCTAGCTAGAATATAGGGCTACATCTTCAAGTGATTACAAATTGATATAGACTAGAAAATTGATGTTGACTGAGGTTTTATTGAATTTTGATTGATGTTTGATTGAAGTAAATATTGAAGTTTGATTGAGAACTAGGTTGAAGCCTTATTGAAGACTAGATGATTGACAACTAGGTGATTGTCAACCATCAAATCAATAAGTAGGAGTCTGGATGGATCCTGATGACCTCATATTGAAATGAGGTCAACACCTAACGTTTTTATGAGGATTAAAACACAAAAATCAAAACTCTAATTTTTGAATAAAAATTAATTCAAAATCTAAATCAAATCCAAAGATAAAATTCTAAACCATAACCTTGTTATGTTTTCCCTATTTTTGGGGCATATTTCATTAACCCATAACCCTTTCAAAACACCTTAAAATCATGTTTATTCAACTTCAAAATGAATAGACATATCTTTATGGACTTCCACATCATTTTGGAGGCATTCATGGACCTCTAATTCCCAAAACTTAAAGCATTCTCCAAGGTTCCAAAACCTTCAAGTATTTATAGTTCATGACACTAGATCTTTCATATTGTGGAAATTTATCTTATCATTTTCAAAAACATCAATCATTTTCATAACAATTCTCATAATGAATTAAACCCAATTGGACCTTTGGTGGACAAGGTTTGTCCATGGTTGACCAAGAAAACCCATAGACACTAAAACACATAAATAAAATTTTAAATAATATTCAAGATGGCTCAGTAAAACCAAACATTGAAACCTCTTAATATAAGTTATAAATCACATTTATAGTTTGTTAGACCCAACCCTTAGTCAAACCTAGTTGAACAAGTCAACTAGGGCTAACTAAAGTTGTTATTTAGCTTTAAAAATTAAAATTCATTGATTTAGACTAAATCACTACATAAAAAACAAATGGAGACTATCTATTGGGCCACCAAGGGTCATAAAAAAGTTTCATCTTATAAGCCCACTTTATGTAGCCACATAGCATAACTTAAGAGAATAAAATGGACTTTCGATGAGCTAAATTGAAATCAAGATAAAATTGTCCTAAGCCAACCTTTCCATTAGGTGTCCCTTGACCCATTGCGCTAAGTACATCTAGCTTAGCCAATGGTTTGACCAAGGTCAACTAATTAGGCTAACCCAACCCTCTAAAAACCCAAATTCTTGAGCACATTGGTTACCCAACCCAAATTAAAACTTGAAAATGGCTAAATTGCATACAATAACTTTCTTTACACAAGTCATAAGAAGATTTTACCATGTGAATAAATGATGTGGAAAGACTAAGCATAATCACCCATATGCAATCTTTTATTTATTTATAATCTCTTAAAGACTCAATCACATGGGCTAAAACTTTTTAGAATCTTCTCTTGGCCCCTATTGCATAGTCCTCAATTGAAAATGTGTCTAGTCCTTACTGAGGTGGCATAAATTTGAATTATTGATCCATTTTCTCTTTCATATAAATAACCCCTCTTTTCTCTAAACATGAGTTAGTTCTTTTGATTGCAATAGCTCCAAAAAATTCCCTAAAGCCTCCCATGGTCTACTCCTGCTCCAAAAATTCTTGATCGAAGAGTTCCATGTGTGGTTAAGTTGAAATCTTACCTAGCCACAAAATTTAAATTAAAAGCTTCTCAAACCTTGAAGTATTCAATGAATATAAAGAGGAGTCTTTAAAATTCTATAGGATAAAAATTAGAAAGTTTAATCCATTCGATTGAGGTATTTCTGAAACCCTAGGTCTATGATTCAAATTTAAATAACACTAATATCTTAAGTCATGAAACCTCAAAAATCTTTAGATTAGTATATTGGATAATCAAGAAGCTCTGACTAAAATTTTATTCAATTTGGATGCATGGATATGAAGTTATTACCAAACTTCCAAATAGTTCATCTTTGAACAATGAAAAATGGCCCAATCAAGGTCATATGATCACACATGTATTTGGTTTGGTGTCCTATATCAAGTTGGATAGTTTGATACATCTAACTATTCTTAAATAAGAGATGGATGAAATCAATCTAATTAGATCTAGGCCAATACTACACTAAATCTAATGGTCCAAGCTCAATTCAATTTTGTTAAGTTTCTAACTAGAGTGTGCCACACATTTGACTTCTGATGCACCGCCATCTAATCATTGCTAATCATTGCACTACCATCCAATGATTAGAAAAGAAACTATTTAAATTAATAAATAACCTAAAACTAGAAAAAATTATCATTAATTAAATATTCAACAAAAAAAAATTATAGCTATACCACTATGGTATAATAATAAAGTTTGCTTCAATTTAAATAAAAATTTATGTCAATTTGATGAGAAAATAAAGATTAATTTGCATTTGAATGTACTGTATTTTTTGTCAAATTCTCTTTAACTGTCCATCTAATTAATCTCAAACATAGCAGGGATAATCTTTGTTATCTTCTTCACTTCTTATAATTTTTCTATACCTATTTGATAAGTATGTTTACTTGGATAGAATATTCAAAGCTATGGGCCATCTTTTGACCTAGAACTTTAAAATTTCATAAATAAAATTCCATAAAGCTTTGGTTCATGATTTTCCATGATTTACCAGTTTAATACTCAAGGGTTAGAGGGTTAGTGATTTCATCCCTCATCCAGCTAGATTGACTTGAATAAATTCACAATTGTATTGTGGCATTTATTTTGTGAATTTAATTAAAACCATAGAAGGGCTTGATTGTCCTTCATATTTCATGGTGTTATACCTCTGGTTTACATGAACCTATTATTTATATTTTAAGAAAACTAAAATTCATTTAGTTTGTCAATTAGAAAACCCAAGTTTACTTCACATAATTGTTATATGATTTTCTTTAATTTATTAAAAATTTAAATTAAATACTAAAAAGCCAAAGTAAATTTTATTCATTCACTAATGCAATGTTTTCTTATGAAAAATTGAAAGCCCCAACAAATTCTTGAAAAACAAAAATTTATTAAATAATAAAAAATTTGATAAGTAAATAAATATAATAATTAAAAATAAAGAAAATTCATAAATAGTTTAAAACAATTGTAGCCATGGAGTAATTAGTAACATTTGGGGAAGATTTCAAGAAGTTTGGAGTTGATTTTGTGTATAAATAAAAAATATCCTAGTTATGATAACTAAATGATAGATTTTTAAAAATCATAATTTAATAAGGAAATTCCAAAAAAATGCAAACTTAATGATATTGAACTCTAAATTAACTCAAATATTTAGTAAAAATAAAAAGAAACAGTTAAGATCTTGAATAAAATTGAAAGTGAAACATTGAATCAATTCTAATTAATAATAATAATTAAATAAAAAAATACATTTAATCACCCAAAATATTTAAAATCACCAACCTAATGAACAAAGAATTATAACAACAATAATAACCAAAACAAAAAATAAGAACATGGGTGTATTATCTGGAAACATGAGCATGTAGTGATATTGGTTTGAAAGGGGGGTGAAACAGACCTCGTGGCTCTGGAGTAAATCATGCCAGTTATCCTTTAACCTAAATAATAAAGAATAATCACAAATAAAATAAAGATTTCTTACCTTATGTTAAATACCAATAGGAGGACATATCGTATTGGATTCGTAAAATTTAAGGAATAATGGTTAATAGAAAAAGCACTTTAGATAAGTGTTGTTAATTAACTTCAACATCTAAAATTCACTTTAAAATAAATCTCAAGATACTAAAACATTAATACTTAAACTTAAACTAAACATCATTTATCCTAAAACTAATCAAAAATATTAATGGTAGCTGACACTAGATAATAATGAACCTAGGACATATTAAAATCACATAACCTATTATAAACATCATAAATTATTTGTTAGAACAACCAACTCCAGTTTTAGATTAATTGTTGTTCTTTTTTATACTTTTATGAAATGTGAGATTGTTTTGTATGGTGTATGGATGGTGCGTTATTTGTTATGGATGCAAATGACACGCTCTATGATGATGCTTTCTTTATGATCGATGATGGGAATTTAGATTTTTCTAAATTAGGAACAATCTAAATATATATTGCTAATATAATTTTTCCGTAGATGGTCATGCTTATGTAGGGCAGTTATTTTATGGTTGATTAATTGATTGTGCTTAAAAATTTCTTACTTTTAGTATGTTTTATTCTTGTATATACTTGTGAATGGATATTTTGCTGGGCTTTTAGGAAAAAAAAAACCTTTTTTCTACTCATAACAAAATAAAAATTTTAAGATGACATAGAAAGATAACAAGATTAAAAAGTAAGATAAAGCTCATCTTAGGTTGCATAAAGCATATCCATCCTTCTTTCCTTGCTAGGCACCACCTCGCCAATGGGTAGAAGATAATTATCTGACCATTGAGGTTTTTGCTAGTTTTGAGAAGTGTGAAAATCAATTATAATTGTAGTTTGGGAAAATTTAAATATAGATTTTTTTTAGTTTTTAAGATTTGAAGTCAAATGCATCATCATGAATTTTATCTACTCTCATGAGATGAAACTATCATTTTTAATGGCTATAGATTACAAAATAGTAAATATCAACTTGGTTATCAAAGCAAAATTCAAGAAAGAACTATATATAACTCTGAAGGGTTGAAATGTTGTTCTATCAAATATTTAGCTATGATAATCTGGTTGCATTATCATTAATGTTATAATAATAAATGTCATATCCTCCCAAAGAAAAAATATATTATTTGTTATTAATCATTCAACAACAACGATAATGTTTATCTTTGGTTTTTATTTTTCCAAAAGAATAATTGTCTTTGATTTTTATTTTTCCAAAAGAATAATGCTACCCCATCCTATTTAGGAGCTAAATAAAATGGGGTTTATTTTATTTAGTGTCTTAATCTCTTATAAAGGTAAACCTTTGTACTTAACTACATCATAGAGAAGTTTAGGCTTCTAATAATACTCTCGATTAAAATAATGGTAAAATTTTCTTTTTGAGTTTTCAAAGAGTGATATGAAAGGAAGGATATTAAAATTTCAATTGGTATTGAATAAAATTTTTATACTTATTTTGGAGGCCAAAGGATAAAAGTAGAAGGTGTCTTAGGATTTTGAATTACTTCAGAGACACCCCAATTTATCTTATGTTAAGCTGTAAATTTTTTATGAGAGAAAGTTTTAGTTCAAGTTGGCATTTAATTAGAAAGTTGGGATTAAATTTCCAATGTCGGGGACTTATGATTTTAGGCCTGCCATGTATCCTAAATCTAAATTGGGCTACTAAATAATAGTAGACTCAAACCTAACTATTTACATATAAATTTGGGATAATCTCTTCTTAGATTAGAGATCCAACTAATCTTTCTAAGAAGTTTAAAATCATGATCCTAATCTTATGATAGATGGGTAGGGCATTAATTAAGTTTTGGAGAAGTTATAGCCTACACATAGAGAAGAATCCAAATGGCTTCTTTACTTATGTGTAGTAATTATGCTTGAGGAAACACAAATTTTATTAATTATTAGTTATTTTCTAATGCAATACATGCTAATTCACCATACACGCATTAAAGTATATGATAAAATTTAAAATTTAGGCTTAAAAGTAGATTTTTCCTTAGAGACGCACAACTTCACCTAAATAGAGCTGCACCCAAATAGCTTAAGTGGTCTACCCATAGGCGAGGAGGTGATAGCTATGAGAGACGGAAGGATATAAATGCATGAAAAAATCTCAGTGTGCATAGGATTACATCTTGGGAACATTTAACTTTCTCTATGAGCCTAATATATTTTTTAAATTATAGGCAAAGAAATTTTTCATTGTCCTTAAGAGCCTAATCGCATTCCAGGCTAAAATAAAATTGACATTTATATAAGAAACCTAGTAAAGTGGGAAATTTCAATTACAATAATAATTTAAAAATCATCAATCATTAAATATCAAATGAATATTAAAGGCAATGTGGAAAATGTTACTTAACCCTAGTTTTACATAAATTAAAAGTATTCAGGCTCCACTGACAAAAACCTAAATTCTAATCTTATAAAGTGATGTAAGTTTAAAATAGGGTATTTTTCTATCTTCACTTCTTTATCTCTTTCATTCGAGCACCATGGATTTGTCGGGTCTACATATCTAAATGAAAAGAACTCCTTCATAAAGGGCTATTTTATTTTTCTTTGAGTTTGATGTCATCCTAATTTAAATCACCAAATGAATGAAACTCCTCCAAGAATGGGTGTTTCCTTCATCTTTGGGTTTTGAATTGGATATTAATATCTCATTTTAAATTAACTTTCACAACTCTTACACAATTGGAAATTTAAAATTACATGTGAAGAATTCAAATTGACTCTTACACAACCTAGACATCATCCATAATAGTTTATATATATATATATATATATATATATATATATATATATATATATATATATATATATATCACAAACATTTATAGAAATTTTATAACCCACATTTGTGCTAACATATTCACTTTTCTATGCTTTTAATTTTTTTCAAAGAAGCTTAAATATTTTAGCACTAATAGAAATTTCATTAATCATATTTTAATAAGCCCCCCTTTTATGGCCCTGCATAAGCATAACCACATAAAGAAAACTCTATTAGCATCAAGATCATCCCTAACCTAGGAGAAATTTAGTGCCTATAACTTCACATCATAGGTAGTATAGAAAAAATATCACATCAATAGGCATCACAGAATACATCAAGCCATGATAACCAATATGCAATGAATTTGTAGAAAAAAAAAGTTACACATAAAGCAAGTATAAAGGAATTGCAGCCAAACATAAAATTAGAATTGGTTATTCTAACAAGCCATTTATAATGTATGTATGAGGTTGTGTGGCTTGGATGTATCCTAAATGGATTTTTATTTGGAGTCTTTTGATGTTCTCTTTGGTTTATTGTAGGTAAAGGAAAGATTTAGTTTGAGTTTAAGTATAATATTTAGTATTCATCTTAGGATGAATTTTAAATATTATAGTTGATTGATTATTAGTTCTTTAATGTCCTAAATTTTAATTTGGTGTTTTAGTCCTTAAGCCTTAGAATTTAATGCACATATGATCTTTAAAATGGAAAATGTATATACGGCACATAGGCTTCCATTAATTTGGAATGTATAAATTGTTTCATTTCCCCTAACTCCTTTAGTGGCGTAATTTTCTTTTCAAATAAAAAATCTATTTTAAATTAACAATTGGACTTTGAAATTGAGATCTTTTCTATCTTCTTACAGTAATCTATCTCATATGAATAATGTTCAAAGTCATTAAGTCACTTTCAATCTTTCTTGATCAAGTTATCTCATTTATTATATGAATATGATTTTTCTTTGTGGTCTACTCCTCCTTATTTATAAAAAAAAGTTATTTTTTCTATTATCTAGAAGATATTTTCACAACTAAGAAACTTTAAAGGTTTTGAAAGGGGGCTAGCTCACAAAATTAATAAGAGGCATAAAATGATCTTAAAAAAACTGAAAAGATGCGTAATGATCATAAATAATTAAATGATATATAAAGTATATCAAAAATCAAAAGATATACAAAGTGTGCTAGATAATTGATAAGATGTACAAAACGAGGTCATAAGAAATCAAGCCTCCTTCACGTTCAAAACTTTAAATCTTAGAGGAATTCATATGTCACTTGATATCTTAAAAAATTATTTTTAAAACTAATGATCATGACTAATTACTTTGTTATATTATTCTATAATTTTTTTTTTTTTTGAAATGAAGTTTTGAATAGATCACTTTTCTTATCCCATTTCTTTTCTAAGTAAGATTTTTGTTTTCAAAAGATTTTTACCCTGTAAGTAGTCTGAGTTATGGTTAATAGGATCAGTCTTTTTTACAATTTTTTAGATTTTAGGTGTATTAATTCATCTCTTACTAAATTTCAATTCAATCAAGGGGGAAATTTACCATATTCTAGTATTGATTAAAAAAGTCTCTTATTTTTCTACATTTTCTTTATTATTTTTCATCATCTTTTTATTGGATTTTTACTTATGTTTATTATGTTTACTCAATTTTTATTTTTGGGACCTCTTCTGATCATCTCTATCCATCCTCAAAATTTTTATTTTTCATTCACATCATCCTGGATAATATCTTATCATCTTGGATGATATCATCAAATAACTTTTCATCATCCATTTGATGGCTTATCTGACTTTATTATTTGAGATCGTCATGGATGGTATGATCGAATTCTGGCCCAATAATTAGTGATCAGCCTGGATGATTCAATCTTCATCCTAGATGATCCACATGACAAAAAAGGTTAGACATTTTAAATTCGGCTGGTAGGATTCGTTATTGCTAATTATCTTGGATGATCCATCTGTTTGTGCTGGATGATCTTTATAGTCAAATAACATACTGGTTGACTCCTTGGGATGATTGCATGTGTTTAATCATCCAAGATAATTTTTGATCATATTGCATGATTGTACCACCTTTTGACCAATCATCCTAGATGACATTATTGCGCCTGATCATCCTGGATTATTCCACGATCGTCCTCGATGATTTGCTCGACCCTTTTTAAACAGCCATTTGAAACCTTATTTTTACCAAAACCTTCAATTGCTCTTAACCCTTCTCTCACTCGAGATTTCATCTTCTTGATATGACTGCAGTAAGAGATTGCTTGCACTTACTGACAACTCTACTAGGAGCCTCGCTTCATTGAGGCAACATATCAGGGTTCTTATCTCTGGTACAAAATTGTAGGGATTATATCCTACTAGATAGTCAATCCCCACACCTTGACTTATCTAGTGTTAGACCTGTTTTCCCATACCACCCTTACTTACATTCTAACCCTCACATTCCCTTTCCATTATGAACTTCAATATGAATTCTTTAACAGCTTTTGAATTAATTCTACTTATACTACACTTCAATCTTATGTTAGCAAAAGACCTGTATAAATCAGTTATTAGGACTGTCTTAAACTTCTTTAACTATTCAGCATTGGTGATAAACTTAATATCTTAGCTTTTGATCTCAATTTTAATTAGAGCCCTGTTAATCAATATTTAATACACACTAATGTCACTTTCTATGATGGTGTCTCTAGTTTTTTAGTCAAATATGCTATGACAATCAAAAATGCCCTTAGAACTTTTATTATTCCAAAAGCTAATGATCATATTCACATAACTCCTCTACTCTCCCTCACCACCTATTATATTATGGCTCATAGGGATTTCAATGCTACTGGCCTTCTTTTTTGGTACATTGAACATTTGACTAGTATTAGGGATCTCAGACATAAGCAAAAACCTAATTTTTCCCTAGGACACATTATTACCTTTGTTCTTAAAATAAAATACATTCTTTAGTATCCTACCCCACCAAATATTTAACCTAACTTCTACAACAATAGCTCCTTCCACATCCTTCACAGCACTTGTCTGTATCCGAAGCATGAGGAGGTTGAGGGAGTAGATGAAGAAATTATTCCTGAACCTATTCATATCCACTAGCAGTCATAGCTGGATCATCTGGGAGGCCATGTTTGACTCCTACGTAGTTACACATGAGAAACACCATGCAACGGATGTTGATGATATTAACGCCTATGTAGTCCAACAACATTAACAGCACAATCAGGATATGGACTTGTTTGGGGAGTATTTTGCTTCCATTCATAGTTTCTTTGCGCCACCACCACCAACTTCTTCACCTAATTAGGGTCTTTTGTACCTATAGATTGCTTGATGTTTTTGTGTGATGCTTGTACTTATTTGTATAATGCTTAGTGGTTATTTTTCTATTTCCTCCTTATTATGATGTCAAAAGTGGGAGTAGTGTTAGTATTATATCATTTGCTTACTTAAGTAAAATTAGTTCTTCTTTACTTATATTGTTCTTCTTTATTTTATGTTTCATTTTTTAATAAATAAAAAAATATGATTTGAAATATTCAAACAATAATGTTTTCCATCAAAAAAAAGGGAGAGATTTTTGCAAATCTGGACATCAGTACTATGATTTTGATGATATTAGTCCTTGACTACTGCCATTTTTGCGTATCTACTTAATGTGCCCAATTCACTAACATTCAGGTCCATACGTTTACTTGGAATGTCAATCAGCTCAAGATAAGGTAAACTAGGATTGAGTTAGTTTGTAATTTCTATTTGAATGCATCTTTTACCCTTTATTGAGTCAAATGTGCTTTGATGGACCATGAATCTAAGTAACCTTGCACACATACACTTAGGGGAAGAATTTTAGTGACTTATAGTTTTCTTATTTTTAATCATTTTATACAGGATGATTTTATATCATCCAGGACTATCTATCAAAAATAAAAACCTAAATTAGGGCATCTAGGTTAAGAAAACTTGCTTAAGTAAATCATCTTGGACGATAATCCCATTATCATGAACAATACACTCAAATCAGAAAAAACTAGCAGCCAAACTCATTTAGGTAATATTTTAATCTCTCAAAATTTTACTAATCATACATAACAATCATAATCATCCTAGGCAATTTGTATCAATTATGCCTAAATTGATTAGGTGATTAAGGAAAGTAACTAAGGTTAGATTCATCGATCATATTATCCTGGACAATCATAGGACCATCCCGAAAGATCAATGAGAAAAACCTTAGTCTTTTCTTAAATCTACTAGATGTCCCGAACTATCTACTGGATGATAATCACTGATTTATAACTAATCATACAGGATGATCCAAGCATTATCTTGGATGATAAGTTATTATCTTTATCATCTTGATTCATCTCCTTGACATCCTGAACTATCTTCTAGATGATAATGCATAATTTTGATCTATTCTCACGGGATAATGCCAAATCTTCTTGGACGATCAGAACAAATATTATGTTCTAATCGTACAACAAACCCATATCATCATGGCTTGAAGGGCTAATTTAAAATAATTATATAGGATGATCTATTGATTTCCTAGATGAGTTTTGATGGTAACTTGAAAATTAGGGCATTTTTAAGGCCTTCTATTTAAGCTCTCTCAATTGCTAATGATAAAATCTTTTGCTATTGTTCTAACCTGAGAGCTTATTGAAGGAGAAGGAGAGTTTGGGAGAGAGAGAATCTTGTGAGGGAGAGTTTATGAGATCTTCAAAAAGGTTACTCCAAGCAATGATTTCAGTCATTTTCTCCAATCATCATCCTTGGCTCCTTGTTGGCTCTAGGGAGGTCTTTATCAACACTAAATCAAGATATTAATCGCTTTCGCATCAAGGGTTGACCTTGTTTGTTTTAAAATAGTCAAAAAAAGGTTTTAAAAATATCATGCCTTTTGTTTAAGAATTTTTAAGACTACTAATTCACCCCCTCTTGGTTAGCCTCGGGCTAGTTCATAAGGGCTTAACAACCCTTATGAACTTTCAGAGAGAAGGACTTCAGGGAGTTGAATTAGGTCAAGTTGACTGAACCATTATAAATTTTAGTGTGTTTGTTCTTTTTCTTTCTACACTTTACTTTCATGCCCTATACTTTTGCATTTTAATTTCTACAAATTTAGGTTGAGCATTGTTATCTTTGAGGTATAAAATCTTTGTGATTGTTTTAGATTTATTATTAATTTGAAAAAGAATTAAAATTTTTTAAAATTTTATTTTTTACACAAAATAAAAATATATAAATTAGTATTTGATCTTGCTATTAGCTTCGACATTTTAAAGTTTAAAATTATTTGTTTAAATTTCAAAAGATAATTTAAAAAAATATTTTTAAAATATCAATTCACTCCTCTCTTGGAGTGTTATTTCATAGTTTAAGTGATTTCACAAACATATTAACTTTCATAAAGTATATAAAGAATGTAAAAGTGCAATGTAGGTGTATATAAACTAATGCATTTAATACAACCTAAAAGAGTTTAAGGTACACCAACAAGAATTATAATCATTATATCGAGAGTGCAGGAAAGTAAGTAAGCAAACACAAGACACCCTTCAAGTAAGGTATCTACATCACATCTAATCACAGGACTGACTTAGCATAGGATAGTGAGTCAGTAACCCTATCAAACTATCTAAAGTGTGTATAAAAAGATATATTATTTGGATAGGTCTTAGGTTATTTATTATATAAAGTTATCTAACAATTTATTTTAATTTATTTCATGTTAAGAGGATTTGATTCAATTTAAAATTTAATATTTGATAATTTAAATTTTTTTTAAGAATATAATTTATGTGTTGAATTATTTATTTTATGTTTTAAAGAACATCTTGCTCAAGAACTCCAAAGTGTGAGGTGCCATTGATCAGAATGTTATAGCCTTATAATTATATTGCATTTTGATCTCTCCTAAGGGATTAAATCCAATAAATAGAGTCCTTCATTTGTTAAAGATTTAATTTGACAAAAGATTCTAGCCTCATAATGGTAATGCATTTGATTAAAAAGATTAAATCCAATAAATAGAATCCTTCATAATTGTAATGCATTTAATCTTGTACATTAATCACTTAAAGATCTTATAGTTCTAAATTAAAAGATTCTAGCCTCATAACTGTAATGCATTTGATTCCTCCTAAAACGATCAAATCAAGTACATACAATTCATTGATTATTTTATTTTATTATTGTATTGTATTTTATCTTTTTTAATCCAAGTATATTTTAAAATTATGAATTTAAAAAAAATCTATTTTATTATTTATTATATGATATTGACTTATTTAATAGATTTATTTTTGAATTTTTTGGTTTTAATTATTTTTTTATTATTTAATTTCATTTATTGATTAAGTTGATGAAATTTTGACTTTTATTCAAATACAAATAGTGGTTTCTAATTTTTAATAATTTTTTTTATTTAATATGGAGATAAATTCAATGTACGAATGTACGTTATATATATATATTAATGATTTTTACAAATAAGATAAACTAATTGAATTAAATATACAAGTAATTTGATTTTTAATCCAAATCAATTTAAAATTAATTTAAAACACCAACAGAGGTTATGAATGACCTCTAAAGATTATTACAATATTTTTTAATCATTGTAGAAATTATTTATATTTTTAATTATTTTATTTATTTATTTATTAACTTTTCTTTAATTTTATATTAATGTATATTTTTAGGATTTTTATGGGGATTTATTTTTCATTAATAGTATTTTTAATTTATGCTTAATTGAAATTTACTTTGTATTTTTTATTTACTTTAAATTTTTAATGATTTATTTGAAATCCAAGGTCAATTTATACAAGAGTTATGAACTAGTACACTATATAGTATGAATTATAAATTTCAAAAATCTAGGTCAAGAAATGACCCATTCCCTTAAAAAATTATTTCCTAAAAATTTTACCCCTCTTTTTAAAATTTAAAACCAAGAAAATTAACTTTAGTGAATTTTATAGAAAACATTTTTCAACCACAAGTTAAAAATAGTAAAGCAAAAATAAAAATAGCGGAAAAATAAAAGACACGAGATTTATAGTGGTTCAGTCAAACACGACCTACATCCACTCCCTGGAGGCACCCTCCGAGTATTGCATTGATATCACTAGTGACTCCCTGGAGGCACCCTCCGAGGATGCACTATGTTGTATTTCTTTTCCAAAATGTAAGTAATTAAGTGTCTTAATGAAATGTTCTTCTTCCTCTTCTAATCTGCATGTCCTATTTCTGAAAGCCCATAGATATGGTCTATGATAAGTTGGGCTTCGTCAATAGGATGACCTTCCATAATTAAAAAAGTTAGAGATGAAAGGAGAGGAGTAATATTAATCCTATCACCAGCTTTAGGAATGATTGAGGATCGAAGGATATGCTGGATGATTCGGGCATTTTTGGTCATACCGGAGACTCTAGCAACATGATTGTCAATACCATTTTCTCTAATTACCCTATTGACATGATACCATTTGAAGGAGGTTTCTGACATTAGGGTGTGAGCTCTATATCCCTCAGTTCTTAAGTTCAAAAATGCACCAAGGTCATGCTTGGTGATCTCAACTTTTTGCTTAAAGACATAAGAACTAATGGAGGAGTGGTCATAATTAAAACTCATGTTCGCTAGGAAATAGTGGTAGGTTTGCCTGTTGTAGAAGTGTACGAGAGAAAGAATGAAATGAAATTGGGTTGAGGCAAACAGGTGCATTACCCGAAATTTTAATTCAGTTTGAATTAGAATGCGAGAGGGAGTGATTTTGGCGGATGCAAAACGAGGAAAGGATTCATCATTCGCCTTAGAAAGAAAGTTGTCTGAGGCATTCCTATTTGGTTTCTTCACCAACACCTTTTATCTTTTGCTTGAGGAGGCCATTGTTGATTTGAAGTAGAAAGGGATTGAAAATGAAGTTTGGAAGTATGATTGTTAAGTTAGAAAGCCTTCATATTTAAAGAAAAATGATACGTTTGTCCTGGACGAAAATATTCGTCCTGGACGAAAATCATCGTTCGTCTGGACGAAATTATTTCGTACAGACGATCCAATTCGTCCAAAATGTAACAGCTTTTCGTAATCAACACAACTTACGATGCATCCCTTTGTACAGGCTTTTTGACTTGACCGATCGTACAGATGAAAAATTTTCGTACAGACGATCAAAAAGTAAATCGTTTTAATGTCTCTTGAAAACCGTCCCATACAATGAACCGACACCTGTTCGTCTGGACGAACGAAATATTCGTAAAGACAAAGTCCATATTAATAACTGTCTTATCCACTCAACCGTTCCATTCAATCGTCCCGACGTTTGAGAAAAAAAATATTTTCGTCCTGGACGATCGTCCGATCGTACAGACGATCTAATTAAAAACTGCTCTCAAAACGGTTAAAATGCGCGCAAACTGTTCTTTCACATATCGTCCCGTACAAAACCAGATTCGTCCCGGACGATTTCCTCCAAAATTTTTAATTTTGTTTTTTAAATTAAGAAAATCAAACTAAATATTCAAAAACACATAAAACATAAAATAAAACCATATACCCAAAAACAATTCATTCAAAACACACAAAATTTCACAAAATCAAAAACAAAACACAACAAATATCAATGTTGTAAAGACATTTTGTTTAAGCCTTCAAATCAATAACACCAAGCCTTGTTCTTAAAGTACTGAAAGTATCAAAGGCTAAAGGTTTTGTAAAAATATCTGCAAGTTGATTTTCAGTTGAAACATGTATGAGTTCAATTTCTCCTTTGGATACATGATCCCTTATGAAATAATGCCTTATATCAATATGTTTGGTTCTAGAATGTTGAATAGGATTTTTGGAAATGCAAATAGCACTAGTATTGTCACAATAAATTGGAATAGTGTCTATAATTAATCCTAAATCAATCAACTGTTGTTTTAACCAAAGTACTTGTGCCACACAACTTCCTAATGCAATGTATTCTGCTTCTGCAGTAGATAGTGCCACTGAATTTTGTTTTCTACTAGACCATGAAACTAATGAATTTCCAATGAATTGACATGTTCCAGAAGTGCTTTTCCTATCAACTCTACAGTCTGCAAAGTCAGAATCTGAGTAACCAATAATTTCAAATGAAGAGCTAAACTTAGGATACCAAATTCCTAAGTTTTGAGTTCCTAGTAGATATCTTAAAATCCTTTTCACTGCTGTCAGATGTGATTATTTTAGATCTGATTGAAATCTAGCACATAAGCAAACACTGAACATAATATCTGGTCGGCTAGCAGTCAAGTTAAAGTAAAGATCCAATTATCCCTCTAAATTTCTTTTGATCAACAGATTTTCCCTTAAGATCCTTATCCAACTGAACTGAGGAACTCATTGGTGTACTAACAGGTTTAGCATTGTCCATTTCATATTTTTTGAGGATGTCCTTAATATATTTAGTTTAACTAAGAAAAGTACCTTCCTCAAGTTGCTTAATGCTAAAACCTAGAAAGTAATTTAAAATCTCTCATTAGACTCATTTCAAATTCACTACTCATTGTTTTAGAAAAATCATCACAAAGATGTTTATTTGAAGATCCAAAGATGATATCATCCACATGAATTTGAACAATAAGTATATCCTTTCCAAATTTTCTTAAAAAAAGAGTTGTATCCACACTTTCTTTTTCAAAAGATCTTTCAAGTAGGAAGGTGCTCAACCTCTCATACCAAGCCCTAGGTGCCTGTTTCAATCCATATAATGCCTTTTTTAATTTGAAAACATGATTTGGAAATTTAGAATTTTCAAAACCTGGAGGTTGTTCTACAAAAACATCTTCCTCAATTACCCCATTTAAAAAGGCACTTTTGACATCCATTTGAAACAATTTAAAACCTTTAAAACAGGCAAAGGCTAGTAAAACCCTAATTGCTTCAAGTCTAGCTATAGGGGCAAAAGTTTCCTCAAAATCAATTCCTTCAATTTTATTATACCCCTTAGCTACTAATCTAGCCTTATTTTTAATGATTAATCCTGAGTCATTCATTTTATTTTTGAATACCCACTTGGTTCCAACAACACTTTGATCTTTTGGCCTTGTAGTTAGTTCCCAAACTTTATTTCTTACAAATTGATTTAACTCTTCTTGCATGGCCAATATCCAAAATTCATCAGAAAGTGCTTGATCAATGTTTGTGGGTTCAATAGTTGAAATAAAGGCTGAATGATTGACTTCCTTGTTTAATCCACGCCTAGTTCTAACACCCTCACTTGGTTCACCTATAATCAATTCCTTTGGGTGGTTTTTAGAAAATCTCAAATCTCTAGGCAAAGGGTCTTCTCTTTCTAAATTTTCTTTCACATTTTCTTCCAAATTTAATCTATCAATCTTTTGGGAGTTTTCTTCAATTTCTTCTTCAACAACATTTGGCTTTTCCATGTTTCTATTTTCATCAAATACAACATGTGTGGTTTCTTCAATGACTAAAGTTCTTTTGTTGAATACTCTATAAGATTTTCCAACACTTGAATATCCAACAAAAATTCCTTCATCTGATTTTAATCAAATTTTCCTAAGACAGATTTTCCATTATTATGTATGAACACCTTGCAACCAAATACATGCAAATGAGACAAATTTGGTGTTCTACCTTTTAGCAACTCATAGGGTGTTTTATTCAAATTTGATCTCACATTCACCCTATTCAGAACATAGCATGCAGTGCTAACCGCCTCAGCCCAAAAATATCTAGAAAGCAAGTATTCTTCTAACATTGCTCGGGTGGCTTCTATTAATGTTCTGTTCTTTCTTTCAACTACCCCATTTTGTTGAGGAGTTCTAGGTGCAAAAAAATTGTGATCAATCCCTTTTTCTTTACAGAAATTTTCAAATCTTTCATTTTCAAATTCTCCTCCATGATCACTTTGTATAGAAATTATTTCACATCCTAGTTTTCTTTGTATCAAAGTTGAAAAATTTCTGAATTCCTCAAATGATTCACTCTTATGAAAAAGAAATTTAACCCAGGTGAATCTTGAAAAATCATCTACTATAACAAATCCATATACCTTCCCTCCTAGACTTACAGTGCTTACAGGTCCAAAAAGATCCATGTGTAGAATTTCTAAAGATTTACTGGTCCTAAGATCTTTATTGGACTTAAAAGAGGACTTCACTTGTTTTCCTAATTGACATGCATCACAGAGATGATCCTTGGTAAAGTCTAGTTTAGGTATACCTCTTACCAAATTCTTTTGGGTAATTCTTCTAAGATTTTTCATACTAGAATGATAAAGTCTCCTATGCCAAAGCCATGATTCATCAGAAACAGTTTTCAAACAAAAAGCAGTAGGAGATTGAATACAATTTAAATCTAGCATGTAGACATTGTTTACCCTTTTTCCATTTAAAACAATTCTCTCATTTAGGCTAATTATGCAGCTAGTAGGAAAAAAATTTATATTATAGCCCTTATCGCATAGCTGACTTATGCTAAGCAAATTATGTTTTAAGCCTTCAACTAATAACACATTGTCTATGAAAAAGTTTTTCAAATTTCCAATCATACCTGATCTAACCACTTTCTTTGTGGTATTAACTCCAAGTGTAACCTTGCCTCCACTCCTGGCTTCCAGCGTTAAGAATTGAGCAGTATCTCCAGTCATGTGCTTTGAACATCCGCTGTCTAGGTATCATATACTCTCACGAGGTCTTGTGTGAGAGTACTCCTGCAAAATTCTCAAATGTTAGACCTGGGAACCCAAACTAGTTTGGGTTCACCTTTATGAAATTTATAATCAGATGCATGTATGATATGTCTAGGTTTATGCATCTTAGTTCTCCACACTAAATTAGTTTTCATCTTTAAAGTGCAGGTGTGAGATATAAGTCCCAAAATTCCATAATTATTACATTTAACATTAGGAAAAATATTCCTATGTTTTCTTTCATATGATTGTCTTCTAAGGGATTTCATGAATTTAGGATAATATTTAGGATTTGTAAAATCTTCATGTTTAGGGGGGTTTCTATTATCCTCGAGAGCTCTTATAGTGAGTTTGTAAAATGAATTCATATCTCCTAAGATTCGATTGGTATAATTGATTCTATATGTCTTGCTCTCAGATTCATCCATAAAATTCTTAAATTCTTTTTCAAGTTCAGCATAGGATGATTTTAAATTCTCAAAAATTTTATTCAAGTCATCATATTCATCAAGTAGTTTCATGTGGTTGTTATCAATTAAAGCATGATCTTTCCTAAGGATTTTGTGTTCCTTATTAAGCTCTTCCAATTCTAAAACTATACTAGCATGCATCTTTTTCATTTTCCTATATGCATCATGCATGTGTTCAGAAACTTCAAACAATTCATTATAGGTTAAATCACATACCTCTTCTTGATCTGATTGTTCAGCATTATCTGTCATCAAGCAAAGGTTGGTGACTTCTTCTTCTTTTTCAGTCTCAGATGAGTTTGAAGCTGAGTCCGCCCAAAAGGCCCTTTGAAACTTCTTCTTGCCCTTCTTTACCATTGGTTTCTCCTCTACCTTCTCCTTACTAGGAGTGGCTTTGAGTTT
Organism: Dendrobium huoshanense; assembly: GCA_016618105.1. NCBI lineage: Eukaryota > Viridiplantae > Streptophyta > Magnoliopsida > Asparagales > Orchidaceae > Dendrobium > Dendrobium huoshanense. Next base: position 53,684,484 of record CM028347.1, on the reverse strand, counting down.
TGGACATTCAGTCTTTATATGACCTGGTTTCCTGCATTCATAACAAATCACTTCATTAGAAACCTTGCCATTTCTATTATACTTACCTCTATTCCATTGCTGGCGTCTCTTCTGCTTCCTCTTTAAAAAACTTTTGAATTGTCTAGTCATTAATGCAATATCGTCTTCATCCTCAGGTTGTGAGTGTTCACTTTCTGACTCTTCCACATTTAGTGCAATATTCTTGTCCTTTCTCGGTTCACCTGCATCAATCTTTCTTTGACTTACTCCTTGCTCATAAGCAATGAGTGAACCAAGAAGATTGTCAATTGAATAAATGTTCAGATCTTTAGACTCTGTAATTGCAATAATTTTAGCATCGTATGCAGTAGGTAAACAATGAAGAATCTTATTGACCATTTCAGCATTAGTTAATTCCCTTCCAAGTGCATGCAAAGAGGTGACAATTTGAGTGAATCTTGTGTACATGTCTGAAATAGATTAATTAGGTTTCGTGCGAAATAATTCGTAGTCATGTAACAAGATATTGAGTCTTGATTGCTTAACCTCATTTGTCCCTTCATAAGTTATACAAAGTCTATCCCATATGTCTTTTCTGCTTTTACAAGTGGAAACTCGCATGTAGTCTTCAGATTTTAAAGCACAAAAGAAGCTATTTAAACATTTCGCATTTAATTGTGCTAAGTCACGTTCCTCAATAGTCCAATCTGCAGAGGGTGTTTCTACCCTAATTCCATCAACTAATCTAGTTGGTTTCGAGTAACCTTCCTGGACTAGCATCCACATGCGATAATCAAGTGACTGTAAGAAAGTAGACATGCGTGTTTTCCAAAAATCAAAAGGAATATTGTCAAACAGTGGAGGTCTAGTGATAGAGTAACCCTCAGGTGTGTTTCGGTTTCCAAATGTAGCCATCTACGTTAATCAAAAAGTAGTTCAAACTTATGATTTTGAAACAATGCTCTGATACCACTTGTTGAGTCCAGTAATTAGGTTGTTAAGCCTAAGTAAATGTCCCACGGCTACCAAGAGGGGGGTGAATTGGTAGTTTAAAAAATTTTAAACCCTCTTTAAAGATTAAGTTGAACCGAAATAAAATTTTCTTTTAAAGTTTGTAGAAAAATATTTTTCAACCACAGAGTTGTTAAAACTGAAATTTAAAGTGCAGAAACGTAAAAACAATAAAGTAAATGACACCAGATTTATAGTGGTTCGGTCTATAACCAGACCTACATCCACTCCTCAGAGGCACCCTCTAAGTATTGCACTAAAACCAATAGTGACTCTCCTTTAGCACCCACAGCAAGGCGGAGAAGCCTTTACAACACACTCTTTTCACCACTACCCGGTGCGGCAGAGAACCGTCGTCCTTTTACACAATCCACAGTGCTGGCAGAGAACCGTCATCCTTTTACACTCTCCTAGTGTGGGCAGAGAACCCTACGGCTGTTCACACTCTCCAGGTGTAGGCAGAGAACCTTTCCGCTGTTCACACTCTCCATGTGCAGGCAGAGAACCTTTCCGCTGTTCACACTCTCCAAGTGTAGGAAGAGAACCCTTTGGCTGTTAACACTCTCCAAGTGTCGGCAGAGAACCGGATCTCCTTCACTGATCTTCTCACAAAAATCTAGAAGGAAGAAGGAAAAGAGTGAAGTAATCCAAATTCACAAGTAGAGACTCTTACCTTTGAAATTCAAGTGAAGCTTTTTCGCTCCAGTGGTAGGAATCCTCCTTTGAATGCTCTCTTCCACTCTCTCCTTGGCTATTCTCTCAAGAGGCACGAAGATCAAATGACAAAAAGATTGGGTGGCAGTCTAATTTGGACTATTTATATAAAAGACAAGAAAAACCGTCCAAAACCTGCAAGTTTCCAATTCTGTACGCAGTGGATCGTCCTGTATGATCATGGATCGTCCGGGACAATTTAACTTAAACGATTTGAAACGACCATATTTGAATATGTGTACGAAATTTCTTCATACAGATGATCGTCTTGTACGAACTAGGTTCGTCCAGTATGAACGGTTATTACTAGGTTGGTTCTAGAAACTGCTGAAAACTGTTCTAGGTCAGTTAATCGTTTGGACGAGAATATGTTCGTCTGGACGAAAATTTTCCAGAGACCCGATCGTCCTGGACGATTATTTATTTCGTCTGGACGAAAATATTTCAGAGGACCAATCACCACGGATGATAATTTATTTTTGTATGGACGAAAATTTTCCAGAGACCTGATCGTCCGGTACGATATTTAATTTCGTCTGGACGAAAATTTTCCAGAGGACCGGTCGCCTCGTATGATAATAAAATTCATCTGGACGCAAATTTTACAGAGAACCAATCGTCCAGGACGACAATTAGTTTCGTCCTGGACGAATAGGACTTAGAAAAAAAAAATTTCGAGCAAGTTCCTATTCGTTCCATGTGCTCTATAGGAGATAACTGACGGATCGTCCAGTACGATAAAATATCATCCCATACGATCAGTATAAAATTTTATGATCTCCTTATGTGTGTGTGTATGTTTTTTATTCACTCAATTACAATCACTCCCTTTCAAAATTAATTCAAAGAAAAAATGCAAACTTCAAATTAACAAAATATCTCATGTTGAATTTGATTTAAAGTTATCGTAGTCTGGAGTCTGATTTTCCTGAAATGTTAGTACACACAAGAGCAAATGCAAATCTTCTAAAATTGTTAGGAGATAACTACACATTTTAACAATAATGTTTGGAATCATCAAAACTACATAAGTTGCAAAAATGTAAAGCATTCAAATAGCAATTATTCTAACAACTTAAAGGATAGGGTTTTATATAATAATGATTCCTTATCATTAATGAATTTCCATTCCAACATAGCTCTAGCAAGGCCAACTTTGTCGATATAAGATGAAATTCCATGTCCACCCATCTCAAATGATTTGCACAAAACATCCCAATTGACATAATGAATACCAACTTTGCCATCTTGTTTGTGCCATAAAAATCTTCTAAACAGCTTATCAAAATCACAAAGAATACTTTTAGGAACCAATGAATGCGTACATTAAAATATGGGAAGTGATAAAAATATCGATTTAAGAAGAACAAATTTCCATTGCAAAGAGATAAATTCCCCCCCCCCCCCCCCTCCCAAGCATTAATTTTTCCCAAAGCTTTATCAATGATATTAATGAAATCAACACAAATCAATCTCCTTAAAGCAATTTTCACCCCCAAATAAGTCATTTCCTTAAATGGTTTAAGACCCACAAAATGACTTATCATTTTCCTTTTCCTCTTCTTAACTGCTTTACCAAAGAGAATCATTGATTTTTGATAGTTAATACATTGACCTAACCAATCACAAAAGTCCAATAGAGACTTATTATCCTCCTTAATCATTAGAATACTAGCATGTGAAAAGATGATAATGTCATCAGTATAATGTAAATGAGAAACTCTTGGAGAATTAAGACGAATTTGAATACCAACTCGATCACCTTTATGAATCAAAGAGGTGAATAAAAGCTGAGAACATAGAATAAACAAGAAGGGAGAAAGTGGACAACCTTGCCGAAATCCACTTTCATCTTTAATCCACTTTGTATACTTTCCATTAATCAAAATAGAAAATTTTGCATCCACTACACAATCCATAACAATTTTTGAAAATTTCAATGGAATACAAAAATACCTCAACACTTGTTCCAAAGTAGACCATCCTGTGCTATCTTATGCTTGATCCATATCAATCTTAAATGAAACTAATCCGTTTATAGATTTATAAAATCTAAATCTATGAAAAAATTCTTATGCCAATAATATGTTCTCTGATATAGTCCTCCCTTTCCAAAAGGCTGCTTGTTCCATAGTTATAAGTTTGGGTAGCATACCATACATCCTATTCAAAAGAATCTTAGCCACCAATTTATAGATTGATTTACATAAACTTATAGTCTAGAAATGAGTAGGAGTTGTGAAGGATTCTCCACTTTAGGAATGAGTACCACAATCATTTCCTTCCAATCCACATCAATACAACCTATAGATAACACTTGAAATATTGCATTCCAAATATATGTCTTAATGATAGAACAATAACACTTAATGAAGGAATAAGATATATCATATATTCCTATAGATTTTTTACCCTTAAGTTTCCTGAATCACTAGCATAACTTCCTCCCATGAAAAATCTGCTTCTAGTGAACTCCTGTCTTCTTAGTCCAGAACTGCCAAGGTGGTGGGCCAACCCTCCAACATGTAATTTTTGTGCAGCCATTTATAACTAAAATAATGGAAAAAATATCTTCTATTTGATTTTGATCTTCAACCACCACACCATTACAATCTTTAATCATAGAAATTCAATTAGAGCTCCTTCTAACATTAGCAAAAGATTAAAAAAATCTTTTATTAATATCCCCATTAGATAACCAAATCACCTTTGCCCATTGTTTCCACCGATTATTCAAATGTGCCAAAATACTGTTGAGTTCATTAGCTTTTAATATGAGCAACTTAACCTTATCTTCATAGATACCACCATCACTAGCTTCCTCCATTTGTAATTAAATATCTTCCTCTTAAGGCAATCTTTTGACAAATTAAGATCCCTTAATTTTGCTTTACTCCAAAAATATAATGATTTCAAAGCTCTTTTAAAATTAATATTAAGGATCTCAAAAAAGCTACAAAAAGTTTTCTTATTGCAAGCCTTAGATATAATAGCAACAGAAGCATGGTATAGCCCATACCTCTTGAAATCTGAGATTTTTTTTTCCTTAGGAATTTGGCAAAAATGATTAAACATAATTGGATAGTGATCAGAAGCAATCCTTGTAAGCTGCCGTACTACTAATAATTGAGAAGAATCTATTGTAGAAGATAAAAGTAACACCTATCCAGTCTTTTAAGAATATAAGCTCCACCCTCTTTATTGTTGCACCAAGTAAACCTTGGACCAATTGGATGGAAAAGGAGCAATTCTTTTTAAATGATTTAAATAAGGTAATTTTTCATCATATAAATAGAAGTGTCAATAAAGTAGCAAATTTATGTGCTACTCTTGCATTAGAAAATAGTTTTATTTATGATAGCTACTATTTTAGTAACATTCCTCCTTCATTGTTTAGTTTTATTAAGGAGGAATGTGATCCCTTTATAACTTGTACATAGCTTTTATTTGTTTAATGCTATTTGCACTCTTTAAAAAAAAAAAACCTTGGACCAAGAAAATCGACTTCATGAAGATCATTGTTTATCAAAAATGATTTCAAATCTTTAGACCCTTGTGAAAAAAATGAATTTCATGCCACCATTTATATCACGTTTTTCCAATAAATAATTAAAGTCTCCTCCCACTACCAAAGGAATATCCTTCAATGAGAAACTGTCTAAATCCTTCCATAACTCCTTTTTATAATGCATCTCCTTACTACCATAAATCATAGAGATCCTCCAAATGGTTTTATTCTGTATATGCAAATCACCAATAATACATTAAAAAGAAGAATATAAAATTGAAAATGAACAAAATTTAGTTCTCCGAAGAACCAAGATGCCTTGTGATAAACCCTCAGAAGCAACTAAAGAAAAGTCCCACACCACACCAATAAGTAATTTAACTTCATTCCTTTCAATGGAAGTCAATTTGGTTTCTAATAATCCAACAAACATCACCTCATACTCCTTGACCAATTCCTTAAGGTATATAGAAGCTTTATTCTTCCTAGCTCCTCTACAATTCCAAAAGACTGTAGCCATATTCTTTAAAGAGCTTGAGAGGAGTTATCCCCATTTCTATTTAATTCCCATATCATTTTTCCAACTTCTTGAAATCACCTTAATAGGACCTAAACTTTTAAGTTCCTTCCATTTTCTTGCTGTAAACTCACCTTCTCCACATCCACCAACCTCCATATTTGAATTATTAAAACCCTTCTCTTTATCTTTATAAGAATCACCATCCCCTAGAACAACACTAATAACATTCCCCTCCTAATGAGATTTCCTCAAATTAGGAATAGGAATATCTGCATTAACTAACAGCAAGCATATAAAACTTATTACCAACTTCAATATTAGTAGGTGGGTGTAAATCACATTGCTTGTCCATATCTCCACCAATATGACAAAGCTTAAGATCATCTAAAACCTTTTGAGATGCTTCATCTATATCCACATCCTTCAAAACTTCTTTTTGAACTTGGTCATTATTTTCCACATGAACAGACTTATCCACATTCAATATGACTTTATCAAACACCATTTCCAAGACATTTTCCTTATTAAAAAAGGTTTTAGATCTTCCCCTCTGCTGCCCAAATTTTTATTTTTTCCTTTCCCATAATTTACGTGTATCCATGGACCATACCCAGCTTCTTGATTCGTAACAACCCCCAATTTTTCACCATTATCAGCTTCAAATGAAACTTCAACAACATTCACAACTTTAACCACCTCAGGAATAGATTTTGGAGCAACCAAAACTATATTAGTTTTAAGACAACATAATTCTTCTCAACATGCCCAATTTTTTCACAATGAAAACAAAACTTTAGAATTCTTTTATATTCAATTCTTTGAAAAAAAATCTTCTAGCACAACCTTCTATTGCTAATCTAAATTCAGAGATTATAATTTTGATGATAACAAACAATTCAGACACTTCTATTTTTCTACGATTGACCTGCCTACTAACATATCATGTCCACAAGGTTAATTAAAAAATTAGCAAGCTCAAGATTGCATACATTAGGACACAGTCAGTCTGTAGGCATACATTAAGTATTTTTACATTTTCTTAAGTTAAATTTAATAAAGTAGGTCCTGATACTAAGTAACCTTGCACACATACAATTAGGGGGAAAAATTTTCTATTTTAAGAGTTTTTTTATTTTTGATCATAGCATTCGAGATGACCCCAAATCTTCTTGTGTGATCAGTTAAAAATAAAAATCTTAATTAGGGCATCCTAGTTAAGGAAACCAAAATTAAGTAAATCATCTTGGAATATATTAGAATCGTCATGGATGATAAGCTCAAATAAGAAAGAATTAGCTGCCAACTCTTTTTGGCATGTTATTATTTTCAGAAATCATCCTGGATGATGCATTATAATTATGCCTAAATTAGTCAAAAGATTAAGGAAAGTAATCAAAGTTTGATTAATCAGTCATATCGACCCAGATGGTCGTAGGATCGTCCTAGACGATCAGCTAAGCAAACGTTAGTTTTTTTCATGGATGACCAGAATAATGTTCTAGATGATATGTAATCATATAAACTAATTATACGAGTTGATCTAAGAATCATCATAGATAATCAATTATTTTTTCATCATCCAACATGAAAAGTATGGCCTAACAGACCAGTGGTCTGGACAATTCTTGATATTTTTAAACTAATTATAGAGTATGATGTCCTATCATCATGAATGATCTGAATAAATAGATCGTCTAATCATCTAACCTCCCCAAGATCTTCCTGGATGATTGAGCTAAATTTGTATTAATCGTATAGGATGATCCCTCAATTATCCTAACTATCTTTATTGATTTATAACAATTTAGGGCAAATTTGAAGCCCTTATATATAAGATATTATGTTACACAAGATTATATCTTTCACTATTATCCTGACTTGAGAGAGCTAAGAGGAGAGGGAGAGCTTGGGAGAGAGAGAGATAGAGAGAGAGAGAGAGAGAGAGAGAGAGAGAGAGAGAGAGAGGAACTTATGAGGCAGAGTTTGTGAGGGGTTTCATAAATGTTGCTCCAAGTAAGAATCTGAGTCATCTTCTCCAATCGTTGTCCCTGATTCCTTGGAGGTTCTAGAGAAGTCTATTTTAGCGATTGATCATGGTTCTCTACCTTCTTCAAGAGGAAGCAAAAGGAGTTGAGTTATCTGCCTACTTCAATAGGAAGCTAAAGTTGTTGGTTCTCAGCCTCTCCAAGGTTGGTGGAAAGGAGTTTTATCAGGCTTCTCCACCTTGTCGTGGGGGTAAAAGGAGAGACATTGCATTTAGTGTAGTACCTAAAGGAGAGGCTCCAGGGAGTAAAATTAGGTCAAGTTGATCAAACCACTATAAAATTTGGTGTGCTTTTTCTTATTGCTTTTTGCAATTAATTTCTGCATTTTATTTTTATGGGTGATTATTATTAGTTTTAAATTATGATTTCTGTTTAAGATTTTTTAAAACATCAATTCACCCCTCTCTTGGTTAGCCTTGGGCTAGTACATATAGGCTTAACATCCCTAATAAACTTTCAAGTGGTATTAGAGCGGGATTCATAAAATCTTGTTTTTAAAAACTTTTAAATTTTGATCCATGACTAACTTCGATAATCATAACACTACAAAAAGGTATTCCATTACCTGACCACCTTTGTTTAACAATATATTTTTTGACATCTAGAAAACTCACATGTCCGTGTTTTTATAATCAATTATTTATCGCATTTAGATGCTTATTAAAGATGATTATTCACCACCATCATGTGTAATTAATTGCATAAAAATTGAACTCCCTTTTACTGAAAGCACTCTTAATGATAGGGATTTAGCACAACTTAATACAAAATGCTTGAACTATTTTTTCTGTGCTTTGAATCTTGAAGATTACATGCATGTTTCAACTTATATCACTAGTAAAGAAATCTGGGATAAATTATGTATCAGTCATGAAGGCATAACTGAAGTTAAGTTATCTAGGTTGAATATCTTACTGCATGACTATGAACATTTTGTATAAAACCTAGTGATTTGATATCTGACATGTATATTAGATTTACTCAAATCGTCACCTCACTGCATGCCTTAGGAAGAGAACTCGCTAACTATAAAAAGTTAATAAATGTTTTAGATGTTTACCTTATTCCTTTAATGCAAAGATAATTTCTGTCACTAAATCCAATAATTTGAATACTTATTATATTAATAACTTACTTCGATCTCTCTTTGCTTATGAGCAAGGAGTGAACCAATGATAACTTGATATATGTGAGAAGAAGAAGGAGAAAGATGTAGTGCTGAAGGCTAACAATATGGATACTGATTCTTCTGGGTTTGAACGCAATGATGTTGCCTTAATCACCAGGAAATTTAAAATTTTTCTAAGGAAGAAGCAAAAGCACCATCAAAAGTGGAATAAAGGTAAGGGAAGTAAGAATTTTAAATGTTATACTAATATAATTTTTGAATGCAGGAAGCTGAGACATGTTAAAGTTAATTGTCCTACACTTAAGGCTCACCCAAGCAAGGAGAAGGGTGAGGAAACCCAAGTTTAAGAAGGATAAGAAGTGGATCCAAAAGGCGTTCTAGGCAGACTCTACATCTGACTCCTTTGAGATTGAAGTTGAAGAGGAGATTAAATGTTTTCCATGTGGTATGCTAGGACACTTTCACATACTTGCACTATTCACCATAGTATACATTGGGTGTGGAGACACAAATTGCTTGATTCATAGCATAACACCCATGCATTATATTCTTCTTTCAATAAGAAGGGACCCAAACTTATTTAGCTTCCTAAATCTAATATTTGATTATTTTATAAGTGTGGTCTCACAAAAGATCTCATGAGAGCGTGTGGTACCTAGATAGTAGATGCTCATGACACATGACTAGAGATGCCAACCAATTTGTTTCATTAGAGGCCAGGGCTGGAGGGAAGGTCACTCTTGGAGACAACACCACCAGGATAGTAATGGGTGCAGGTATAATAAAAAACTCAAAAACCTTTTGATTAAAAATGTTTTGCTTGTAGATAGACTGAAATAAAACTTACTTAGCATCAGTCAGCTTTGTGATATGGGCTTTATCATAAAATTTTTGGAAAATATATGCATCATTAGCTTAATTAACAAAACTATTTTATAAAAAAAAGGATTAACAGTATATTTATTCTTGATTTAAATAACATTGAATGTTCTGCAATATTTTGCTTAAAAACTATTGCTGATGAGTCTTGGTTATGCCACAAGAGGTTATATCATACCAGTATGAAAACCCTTAGGAGAGTAACTCAAAAAGACCTAGTTAGAGGAATCCCCAAGCTTAAGTTCACTAAAGACCACTTGTGAGATACCTGTTAACTAGGGAACCAAGTCTAATCCTCTTTCCATTTAATTAAGGATATTAGCACATTTAGACCTTTAGAAGTCCTTCATATGGATTTGTTTGGAACCATTAGCACTGCCAGCTTAGGGGAAAAATACTATGGATTTGTGATTGTTAATGACTACTAAAGGTTCACTTGGATTAAATTTCTATCACATAAGAATGAGGCTTTTGATAAATTTAAATCCTTTTCATATGGATTTAGAATAGGCTAGGTTGTAAGATTTTGACCATCCATAATGACCATGGTGGAGAGTTTGAAAATGAGAGATTTGGTTACTTTTGTGAGGATAAATGGATTACTTACAACTTCTCAGCTCCTAGAACCCATCAATAGAATAAGATAGCTGAAAGGAAGAATAAGACCTTAGTTGAGGCTGCTACAGCATTGCTTACTGAGTATTCACTTCTAAATTTTTTTGGGATGAATTGGTAAACACAAGTTGTTATGTGTTAAATAGGGTTAATGTTAGAGCCAAACTAGATAAGAAACCCTAAAAGATTATTAAGGGTAGGACATCCAACCTTTTTCACCTCCATGAGTTTGGCTGTAAGATTTTCATTCTTAATAATGAGACGTCACCCTTAGGAAAATTTTTATCCAAAATCTGATGAAGGAGTGTTCTTGGGATATTCAAGTGAGGGGAAATCTTTTAGGGTGTTTAATAAGAGGATATAGGTGGTGGAGGAGACTAGTCATGTAGCATTTAATGAATCTGATCTTATGAAGTCTAGAGTTGAGGATGAAGATGAAGTTGGAGAGATTACCTAAGGAGCTAAAATTTTAGAGAAACGGTAGAGTCTCAAAATACTGAAGGAGTAGGTGAGATTACCTAAGTAGTAGAAAATACAAATTTGTAGGAAAGGGTAGAGCCTAGACACACTTTGCTTAGAGGTTGGAGATATTCTTCTAGTCATCCTAAAGAACTGATCTTAAAAGACCCTTTTGAATGTGTTAAAATTAGGCATGGACCTAAGAAGGAAGTGAATCACTCTACCTTTATCTCAATGTCTAAACCCACCAATATCAATCAAGCCCTATCTAATAAATTTTAGATCTTAATTATGCAAGAGGAATTAAACTAATTTATTAGCAATGTTATTTGGGAGCTTCTACAAAGACCAAAGGGATAAAGTATAGTTGGAAACAAATGGATCTTTAAGAATAAAATAAATGATTATGGTGTGGTAGTTAAGAATAAGGCAGGATTGATGGCTAAGGGGTATAAACAAATGAAAGGGATTGATTTTAAGGAGACCACTACCCCTGTAGCTACATTGGATGTCATTAGAGTGCTACTAACCTCTGCCTATTATAAGAAATTTAAGCCTTTCCAAATGAATGTCAAGAGTGTTTCTTTAAATGGGGTAATAAAAGAGTATGTGCTTATAAAGCAACCCCAAGGTTTTGAGAGTTTCTAATTTTTGAATCATATTTACAAATTAAAAAGGCCTTATATGGATTAAAATAGACACTTAGAGCTTAGTGTGTGAGGCTTTGCATATTCTTACTAGAGAGGGAGCTTTTCAAGAGAAGTGTAGACACCACCCTTTTTTTAGAGAAAGGTAGGATATGAGTTACTTATTATTTAGATCTATGTTTATGATATACTTTTTGAATCTTGTGATAAAATGTTGTGTGATGATTTTTCTAAAATAATGAGTAAGGAATTTGAGATGAGTATGATAGGAGAGTTGTCCTATTTATTGGGGTTTAGCATAAGATAATTGGATGATGGAACTTATATAAACCAGTTAAAGTACATTAGGGATATCTTGAAGAAAAAAAAAATGGATAAAGTCAATCCAATAAATACTCTCATGACTTCCACTATTTAGTTGGATAAGGACCCAAATGGAAAATATGTTGATCAAAAGAAGTATAGTGGAATAATTGGATCACTACTTTACTTGACTGTTAGCTGACTTGATATACTATTTAGTGTTTATCTATGTGCTAGATTTTAAGCTAATCCTAAAGAATCCCACCTAACTGCAGTTAAGAAAATCCTTAAATATCTCTTAGGGACCCAGAACTTAGGAAATTGGTATTTTAGGTATAGCACTTCTTTTGAGATTATTGGACATTCTGATTCTAATTTTGTAGTGTCTAGGGTGGATAAAAAGATCACTTTTGGTACTTGCTAATTCATAGGATAGTCCTTAATCTCCTGGTATAGTAGAAAATAAAACTCTGTTGCACTTTCCATTGCTGAAGCTGAGTACAATGCCTTAGGAAGTTATATGGCCAAAGTCTTTTGGTTGAAGCAACAAATTTTGGACTTAGGATTACTTGTTGGCACAATCTCAGTCCTTTTTGACAACACTAATGACATATGTATATCTAAGAATCCTATTAAATATTCATGGACCAAATACATTGACATAAAGCATTACTTTATTAGGAACCATATTATAAAAGGAAACATTGAGTAATACCATGTGGAAATTGAGAATCAATTGGCTAACATCTTTACTAAACCACTTGCCTTAGACACATTTAGCATCTTAAGAACCAGATTAGGTGTGATTAACATAAATGCATAAACTTGATGCTCACTGAACTCTAAATTTTATGTTTTTTGATCTGTTGTTTGTTGTTTTCTTTTGTTTCTTTTATTTTTGACTTTTCTTTTATTTTTACATTTAATTATTGATTTTTATTTTTTATTTTGTTTTTTTCATTTATGTTATTTTAGTTTTCTTCTTTTTTCTTTGTTCTTTTTCTTTTGGTCACTGCTGAAATGATATTTATACCTTATTTTTATTTTTAAAAATTTGTAGTCAATATTTGACATCCCTAAATCAGTTAAATTGAAGGAATTGATTTTGAGGAGACTTTTGCCCCTGTAGCTAGACTTGAAGCAATTAGGGTTTTACTTGCCTTTGCCTGTTTTAAAGATTTTAAATTGTTTCAAATGGATGTAAAAAGTGCCTTTTTGAATGGGGTTATTGAAGAAGATATTTTTGTAGTACAACCTCCAGGTTTTGAAAATTCTAAATTTCCAAATCATGTTTTCAAGTTAAAAAAGACATTATATGGATTGAAACATGCACCTAGGGCTTAGTATGAGAGGTTGAGCACCTTCCTACTTGAAAGATCTTTTGAAAAAGGAAGTGTGGATACAACTCTCTTTTTAAGGAAAATTGGAAAGGATATACTTATTGTTCAAATTTATGTGGAATAACATCATCTTTGGATCTTCAAATAAAAATCTTTGTGATGATTTTTCTAAAATAATGAGTACTGAATTTGAAATGAGTTTAATGGGAGATTTAAATTACTTTCTAGGATTTAGCATTAAGCAACTTGAGGAAGGTACATTTCTTAGTCAAACTAAATATATTAAGGATATCCTCAAAAAATATGAAATGGACAATGCTAAACCTGTTAGTACACCAATGAGTTCCTCAGTTCAGTTGGATAAGGACCTTAAGAGCTAAATTATGTTCAGTGTTTGCTTATGTGCTAGATTTCAATCAGATCTAAAAGAATCACATTTGACAGCAGTGAAAAGGATTTTAAGATATTTATTAGGAACTCAAAACTTAGGGATTTGGTATCATAAGTTTAGCTCTTCATTTGAAATTATTGGTTACTCAGATTCTGACTTTGTAGGCTGTAGAGTGGATAGGAAAAGCACTTCTGGAACATGTCAATTCATTGGAAATTCATTAGTTTCATGGTCTAGTAGAAAACAAAATTTAGTGGCACTATCTACTGCAGAAGAAGAATACATTGCATTAGGAAGTTGTGTGGCACAAGTACTTTGGTTAAAATAACAGTTGATTGATTTAGGATTAACTATAGGCACAATTCCAATTTATTGTGACAATACTAGTACTATTTGCATTTTCAAAAATCCTATTCAACATTCTAGAACCAAACACATTGATATAAGGCATCATTTCATAAGGGATCATGTATCCAAGGGAGAAATTGAACTCACACATGTTTCAACTGAAAATCAACTTGCAGACATTTTTACCAAACCTTTAGCCTTTGATATCTTCAGTACTTTAAGAATAAGGCTTGGTGTTATTGATTTGAATGCCTAAACAAAATGTCTTTGCAACATTGATATTTTTTTGTTTGTTTTGTTTTTGATTTTGTGAAATTTTGTGTGTTTTGAATGAATTTGTTTTTGGGTCTATGGTTTTGTTTTATATTTTCTGTGTTTTTAAATGTTTAGTTTGATTTTCTTAAATTTAAATTCAAAATTCAAAAATTGGAGGAAATCATCCGGGATGAATTTTGTTTCGTACTGGACGATGTGTGAAAGAACAGTTTGAGCGAATTTTAACCATTTTGAGAGCAGTTTTTAATTAGATCGTCTATACGATCTAACGATCGTCCTGGACGAAATTTTTTTTTCTCTCAAACGTCAAGACGATTGAATGCAGCAGTTGAGTGGATAAGACAGTTTTAAATATGGATTTCGTCTGTACGAATTTTTGGTTCGTCCAGACGAACAGATGTCGTTTCATTATAGGGGACGGTTTTCAAGAGACATTAAAACGAGTTACTTTTTGATCGTCTGTATGAAATAATTTCATCTGCATGATCGGTTAAGTCAAAAAGCCTGTACGAAAGGACACATCATAAGTTGTGTTGATTATGAAAAGCTATTACATTTTAGACAAATTTGATCGTCTGTAGGAAATATTGTCGTCCAGACGAACGATGATTTTTGTCCAGGACGAAGGTTTTTCATCCAGGACGAACGTATCGTTTTTCTTTAAATATGAAGACTTTCTAACTTAACAATCACACTTCCAAACTTCACTTTCAATCCCTTTCTACTTCAAATCGATAATGGCCTCCTCAAGCAAGAGACAAAAGGTGTTGGCAAAGAAACCCAATAGGAATTCCTCAGAAAACTTCCTGTCTAAGGCGAATGAGGAATCCTTTCCTCGTTTTGCATGCGCCAAAATAACTCCCTCTCACATTTTAATCCAAAGCGAGTTAAATTTTAAGGTAATGCACCTTTTTGCCTCATCCCAATTTCATTTCATACTTTCTCTCATCCACTTCTACAACAAGCAAACCTACCACTATTTCCTAGCAAGCATGAGTTTTAATTCCGACCACTCCTCCATAAGTTCTTATGTCTTCAAGCAAAAAGTTGAAATCACCAAGCACGACCTTGGTGCCTTTTTGAACTTAAGAGCTGAGGGATATAGAGCTCACACCCTAATGACAGAAACCACTTTCAAATGGTATGATGTCAATAGGGTAATTAGAGAAAATGGTCTTGACTATCATGTCGCTAGAGTCTCCGGTATGACAAAAATTGCCCGAATCATCCAGCATATCCTTCGATCTTCAATCATTCATAAAGTTGTTGATAGGATTAATATTACCCATCTCCTTTCTGCTCTAACCTTTTTTATTATAGAATGTCATCCTATTGGTGAAGCCCAACTTATCATAGATCATATCTATGAGCTTTTAGAAATAGGACATGCAGAACAGAAGAGAAAAAGGAACATCTCATTAGGACACTTAGTCACATACATTTTGAAAAAGAAATACAACTTAGTGCATTCTGATGATGAATACGAAGAGCCAGTATACTATAATGATGCTTCCTTCAGATTGCTTTTCAAGGAGGAAAAAGAAAAAGCACATGTCAGTGCTTCAGAAGAGGAAGAAGAAGGAGAGCAAACTTCTGCACCTCAGTCAGATTATCAGAATCTGATTGAAAGATTTGATAGATTAGAGACTCATGTTGATCAAAAGTTTGATCAATTTGATGCTCAACTTAAGCAGCAGCAACAAGACATTAGTAATATTAAAAATGAAGTACATGAAATTAATACCAATGTAATGTTGATGGCCTCTTACTTCAACCTTTTTGGCGGCATTCCTCCTCCTCCTCCTCCAGAACAGTAGAGATGAATTTCTTTGTGTTTGTTGTACTCGTATTTTATGTTTTGTTATGTCATTTTTTATGTTAAGTGTTTGTTTTTATGTTTGTTCTTTTCTTTTTCTTTTAAGTTCAGTGTATTTTCTTACTTGTTTTTAGATATTATGAAATGTGTAATCCTTTCATTAATATCAATGCATGTTGTACTTATTTCAAATTTGATTTTTTTTTAGATGTGGTTAATTTTTATGAATTTCATTAGTATTATTTAATCTTCATAGTGCTTAAATTAGATTGTTGAGATTATCTATATTAGAAAATCTAGTCTTTCTAAATTTAAAAGTTGTTTAAAACTTGTTGTAATTAGAACTTTTAAATTCATGTCTATTCATTTAGACTACATAAAAGTTAATATTATTATTGCAATTTAGATGTTTTCTTATTTTGTATTTCTATGCTCAAGTGATATTTATGCACTTAGAAATATTTAAAATTTTAGATTATTGATTTTGGAAAGAATTGGCCTCAATTACTCTTGAAAATTGTACAAAAAGTACAAAAATCAAAAGGAATGTGCAAAGATTTGCAATGTGAAAAAGAGGCAATGTTATATCACTTCTTAAATTTTATGAATTTCTATGATTGACCTAATGTTTTTAGCTTAAAATTGCATACCTTATATCAATCACCATTTAGATTAAATTTTCAAATGAATTTCATATAATTACTTACATTTTTCATCTATTTCTTCTTCACTTTTTGTTGTTGTCAAAAAGGGAGAGAAATTATTATGTTTTGATTTGTTTTGTTTTGATTATTCTGTTTGCATTTTGCTTTTGTGTGTTTGACTTTGTGATTGTTTGTATTAAAAATTTTTGAAAAAAAAAAATTGTTCTTTGCTTCAAAATGCCTCCTTATTTTCATGTATTCATCAATTCAGGGGGAGTTTAGGAGATAGAAGATTTGTTTAAATTGAAACCATACAAACAATAATTGTTTTGCCATCATAAAAAAGGGGGAGATTGTTAGAATAGTTGCTATTTGAATACTTTACATTTTTGCAACTTATGTAGTTTTGATGATTCCAAAAATTATTGTTCAAATGTGTAGTTATCTCCTAACAATTTTAGAAGATTTGTATTTGCTCTTGTGTGTACTAACATTTCAGGAAAATCAGACTCCAGACTATGATAACTTCAAATCAAATTCAACATGAGATACTTTGTTAATTTGAAGCTTGCATTTTTCTTTGAATTAAAATTTAAAGGGAGTGATTGTAATTGAGTGAATAAAAACATACACACACACATAAGGAGATCATAAAAATTTTGTACTGATCGTACGGGACGATAACCGATCGTACGGGACGATCAAACAGTTATCTCCTATTAAGCACATAGAACGAATAGGAACTAGCTTGAAATTTTTTTTTCTAAGTCCTATTCGTCCAGGATGAAATTAATTATCGTCCAGGAAGATTGGTTCACTATAAAATTTTCATCCAGACGAACTTTATTATCGTCCGTGGTGACTGGTCCTCTGAAAAGATTTCATCCAGACGAAATTAAAAATCATCTAGGACGATCTGGTCTCTAGAAAATTTTCGTCCAGACGAAAATAAATTATCGTCCGTGGCGATTGGTCCTCTGGAAAATTTTTGTCCAGACGAAGTCAAGAATCGTCCAGGACGATCGGTTCTCTGTAAAAATTTAATCCAGACGAACATATTTTTGTCCAAACGATTAACCGACTTAAAACAGTTTTCAGCAGTTTTAAGAACTGACCTTGTAATAACTGTTCGTACTGGACGAACCTAATTTGTACATGACGATCAGCTGTATGAAGACATTTCGTACACATATTCAAATAGGGTCGTTTCAGATCGTTTAAGTAAAATCGTCCAGGACGATCTACGATCGTACAGGATGATCCACGATCGTACAGGACAATCCACTGCGTACAGAATTAAAAACTTGCATTTTTGGGCGGTTTTTCTTATCTTTTATATAAATAGTCCAAATTAGACTGCCACCCTATCTTTTTGTCATTTGATCTTCATGCCTCTTGAGAGAATAGCTAAGGAGAGAGTGGAAGATAGCATTCAAGGGAGGATTCCTACCACTGGAGCGAGAAGGCTTCACTTGGATTTCAAAGGTAAGAGTCTTTACTTGTGAATTGGGATTACTTCACTCTTTTCCTTCTTCCTTCTAGATTCTTATGAGAAGATCAGTCAAGGAGATCCGATTCGCTGCCAACACTTGGAGAGAGTGAATAGCCGAATGGGTTCTCTGCCTACACTTGGAGAGTGTGAACAGCCGAAGGGTTCTCTGCCTACACTTGGAGAGTGTGAACAGCCGAAGGGTTCTCTGCCTACACTTGGAGAGTGTGAAAAGCCGTAGGGTTCTCTGCCCACAGTAGGAGAGTGTGAAAGAACGGACGGTTCTCTGCCAATACTGGGGATTGTGTAAAAGGACGATGGTTCTCTACCAGCACTGGGGATTGTGTAAAAGGACGACGGTTCTCTGCCACACCGGGTAGTGGTGAAAAGAGTGTGTTGTAAAAGCTTCTCCGCCTTGCTGTGGGTGCAAAAGGAGAGTCACTATTGATTTTAGTGAAATACTCAGAGGGTGCTTCTTAGGAGTGGATGTAGGTCTGGTTATAGACCGAACCACTATAAATCTGGTGTCATTTACAGTTTTTTTGTTTCCGCATTTTATTTTAATTTTTAACAACTCTGTGGTTGAAAAATATTTTCTAAAAAAACTTTAAAAGAAAATTTTTTATTTCGGTTCAACTTAATCTTCAAAGAGGGTTTAAAATTTTTAAACTACCAATTCACCCCTCCTCTTGGTAGCCTTGGGACATTAACTTAGGCTTAACAACCTAATTACTATATTCAACAAATTCATCCCCCCCCCCCCCTTAGTTAACCTCGGGCTAATTCACAAGGGCTTAGAATCCCTACAAACTTTCACCTTCAACCCATACACCAAGAGGAAGTTGATTATCCAAAAGAATTCTCACACAAACTCTCGCAAATTCTCTTCTTCCCATTGGAACATATTACCATGAAGCATATATGGTTTCCCAATTTGAGAAGCAATCCTATAAACATTGACTTCATCCCAACATTGAGTGTTGCAAATCTATTTTTCATGGATTATGTTTTGATGATTGACAAACACTGTTTCTCTTGGACTACTTGTTGCTTCTAACTTTTCAGGAATCAAAGATCAGACGATCAAGGAGCCAAGTTCAGGATTGCGTAGGTTTAGGGTTGAGTCAGTCTGTACGTTTGATTTTCACCTTTTGAGTCTACTTGTAAAAGTCAAAGAGACTGATGCTATGTAACCCTTCACACACACACTTGAGAGACTTAGAATTTCTATTTTTACTCATATCGGCCCGAACGATTTTTGGATCGGCCTGGACGATCAGCTTAAAACAGAAAGTCTAATTAAGGATTCTTAATTAAGGCAGCCGACATTAATAGATCGTCCTGGATGATACATGTATCGGCCAGGATGATAAGCTCAAAACAGAAAGAAGTAGCCGTCATAGTTAATTATGGTATACTGTATTTTTAAATTATCGGCCAAGACGATCCTAGGATTGGCCTGGACGATATTCATAAATTATGCCATAATTGTTCAGGAAATCAAGGGAGTAATTAAGGATGATTGATACGATCATATCATCCTGGACAATCGCAGGATTGGCCAGGACGATCCAGTTAAAAACCTTAAGTTACTTCAGGACGATCAATATCGGCCAGCCCGTATCCAGGGCTATTGTCAGGACGATTTTCCTCTGATTTGAACTAATCGGCCAGGATGATCGTGAGATCGGCCTGAATGATCAAGACAATTTTCAATCGTCCTGTTTTCCATCCAGGGCGATGTTCTTGCCGATCTTCATTGATTTGTACTGATCGGCCAGGCCGATGTCTATATCGGCCTGGACGATATTGTCTGCAACTTGCAATTAATGAGCTCTTTTGAAGCTCTTCTATTTAAGAGCTCTTGTTCAACGTTTTTCAAGATCTTTGGCTGCTGCCTTGACCTCAGAAGACCTTGAGGAGAGAAAGAGAGAGAGGAGAGAGAGAGAATCTTGTAAGGGGGAGCTTGTGAGGGGATTCACAAGGGTTGCTTCAAGGATCGATCTGCGTCGTCTTCGCCTAGAGTTTCTCGTCCGTGGAAGGGTCGATAGAGGTAAGGAGTTTGCTTTTGATTTTGGTTCTCTGCCAGCTTCAGGAGGAAGCAAAAGGAGATAGGTTCTCTGCCTTGCTGGGGTGGCAAAAAGGAGGTTCTTATGAGGGTTTCTCAGCCTAGCTGTGGGGCTAAAGGAGAGTCACGTTTTGTAGTGCAATACTTGGAGGGTGCCTCCAAGGAGTGGATGTAGGTCGAGTCGACCGAACCACTATAAATTTTTGTGTTCCTTTTCTTACTTCCGCACTTTTAAATTCCGCATTTATTTTTTGTGGTGTGATTTGGTTTATGCAATTTTCTTTCTTTGTGAAAAAAAAATTTTTAAATACCAATTCACCCCCCCTCTTGGTTAGCTTGGGACTAAGTTCATAGGGCTTAACATCCCCATCAAACTTTCAAGTGGTATCAGAGCATGATTCAAAAATTAAAGTTTGAAAACTTTTTGAATTTTATCCATGTCTAACTTTGGGAATCCCAACACTACGGAAGGGTATTCTATTACCTGACCTCCTCTGTTCGATAACCTACCTTTTGATTTTTGGAAAACTCGCATGTCAACTTTTTTACAATCTACTGATTATCGCATGTAGATGCTTATTCAAGAAGGTTATTCTCCACATTCTTTTGAAATTAATGGTTTTAAAACTGAAGTTGCTTTTACCGAATGGACGTTTGATGAACGAGATTTAGCTCAATTAAATGCGAAATGTTTGAATTGTTTTTTCTGTGCTTTGAAATCTGAGGATTACATCCGTGTTTCAACTTGCAAAACTGGTAAAGAAATTTGGGATAAATTTTGCATCACTTATGAAGGCACTAATGAAGTTAAACAATCCCGTTTAAACATTCTCTTGCATGACTACGAACTTTTTCATATGAAACCTCATGAATCGATTTCTGATATGTACACTAGATTTACTCAGATTGCTACTTCATTGCATGCACTAGGAAAAGAACTTTCAAACTATGAAAAAGTTAACAAGATTTTGAGATGCTTGCCTTCGTCTTATGATGCAAAAATTACTGTCATCAATGAATCTAAAGATTTGAACACCTATTCTATTGATAACTTGATTGGCTCACTCATTGCTTACGAGCAAGGGGTGAATCAAAGAAATCTTGATGCAGATGAGAAGAAAAAGGAGAAAATAATTGCATTGAAGGCGCACAAATCGGATTCTGAATCTTTCGGGTTTGAAAGCGATGAAATTGCCTTCATCACAAGGCAATTCAAAAGCTTTCTAAGGAAGAAACAAAAGCATCATCAAAGTTGGAGAAACGGTAAGGATCATAAACATATTAAAGGATCTTCTGATGTTGTTTGTTTTGAATGCAGGAAACCTGGACATGTGAGAGCCGATTGTCCTACACTTCAAGATCATTCAAGCAAATAAAAGGAAAAAGATGAGGGGAAAGCTAAGTCTAGGAAGGAGAAGAAGAAAATCCAAAGAGGTTTCTGGGCATAATCTGGTACTGATTCCTCTGAAACTGAACCAGAGGAAGAGACTACAAACTTGTGTTTCATGGGAGAAAATCAAAGTGATGAGGAAGAGGTATGTAAACCAACCTATGATGAATTGTTTGAAATTTGTAAAAAAATCCATACATCATAGAAAAAACTTAAGAAAACTCATGCTAGCCTAAAATTAGAACATTCAAATCTACAAAAAGAGCATGTAGTTCTTCTCAAAGATCATGCAACGATTAATTCAAATCACATGGCTCTCCTTGATGAATTTGATGAATTAAATAAGAAGCATTTGAATATAGTTGATGAAAGTAATGCATTAAAAGCTTCACACACCTCACTTAAGGATGATCTTAAGAAATCTAAAGAGATTGAGAAAAATTTGAGGATTGAGAATGATGCATTAAAAAGAACTAACTTGAGAATTCAAAATGATTTGGAAACATGTAAGAAAGCTAGGATAACACCAACTACTAATCAAAAGCCAGAACCTAGGAAGAGGCACTTTTACCCAAACCATTTAAGAAAATCTTTTCCTGGAGTTCAATGTTTTTCTTGTGGCATGCTAGGACACATCTCACACACTTGCACAGTTCACCGTAGTACATATTGGGTGTGGAGACCTAAGATGTATGATTCAAAGCATACCACATCTGCATTTCACTCTACGTTTCCTAAGAAGGAGCCCAAACCTGTTTGGGTTCCTAAATCTGACTGTTGTTGAGTTTTGCAGGTGTGCTCTGACCAAAGACCTCGTGGGAGCATAAGATAACTGAACCTAAGGAGGCTCGCAGCTCAAAATTGTTTAAATCTGTTGCTTTATCACTTGCTTGAAATCTTTAGCTTTTGTGTGTCTTTTATTTTATTTTATTTGTTTGTGCTAGTTTTTGTGCTGACTTTGTGTTGTTTTTAATTTGATTTATTATTTTATTTTATGAGTTTTTGTTTTTCACATTGTTCTTTATTTTTGGCCTTCCATATGATGAAACTTTTCAAGCTTTTAAATATTGGAGTTTTGGAGATAGGGTTTAGCTTTTCTAAATTAGTTAAAGGGAGTAAACTGTTGATGTTTTCCCTTCTTCTGACTTTGTTTAGTGGCATGATTTTCTTCTCTAAAACAAAAGTCTAAACTCAGTGGCTTTTCATCTAAGATCTCTTTCTTATCTTGCTACATTAAATTATCTTATGCATAATTGCCAAAATTCTTAGATATCATTCAAGCTTTTGAAATCTTGCCATTGTATTTATCACGTGATTTTGATTTTGTGTTGTGGATTGTTCTTCCCTATGTTAGAGAGAGAGCTCCTATTCTCTAATATTTGGAGGATATACTCACAACTAAGTCTTTTTCTTTAAGGGTATATTAAAGTGTTTTTAGCTTGCAAGAGTTAAAAAGGAAAGAGGCCAATGAAGCCAAATTGAAAAGAAAGCTATGTACACAAAAGTGTATCAAAAATCAAAAGATGCTCAAAGAGCCAATAAAAGTGACAAGAGGCATAAAATGAGCCCACTAAATGCAAGCTATCATCTTTTTGATAAAACTCTTAAAACTTAGAAAACTCATTAATTATGTGATACTTTCAAAGACTTGATTTCAATTTTCATGATTGAGAAAAATTACTTTGGTTTATTATTTATGAGTTATTTTAGTTGTACACAAGTCTTGAATGGATCTTCATATCATATTTTGTTATTCCGAGTTAGGCCTCTGTTTTCCAAAAGAATTTTGTACCCTGAATGATGTCCGATCTAGGATTAATAAGATAAGTTTTTCTACCTTCTTCTGATTGAGATTTGTTAAACTTCTTGATCTCTTGAAACTCTAAAAGGTTAATTTTTGAAAAGAATTATCATATGATGCCTCCATAAAACAAAAAAAATAGAAAAATTAAAATCCAAAAATGTTCGGTGTTTGGTTTTCATTGTGTGTTTTTTTATGTCTTTGACTATTTTTTCTTTTGTTTTATTTTTGAGGGTCTTGATCATCACCATTCTTTTCTTGACTTCAAATTCAAGTCACATCGGCCTGGCCGATATTCTTATCGTCCTGGCCGATATGACAAATTCTGTTCAAAATCCATCTGTTGACCATTTTTTGTGCTTACTGCAATTCATCGTCCTGGACGATACTTTATCGTCCTGGACGATTTGATCAAACTCATGGTGATAGTCATGGCCGATAGTATATTTATCTGGCCGATGCATTTTATGTGCATCGTCCTGGCCGATACACTGGATCGTCCTGGACGATCCACGTGTCAGCACGTTTTAATCTTTAAATTCGGCCCCGGACGATCCATTATTGGACAATCGGCCGGGCCGATCCACTGTTCGTCCTGGACGATACACGTGGCAAGTATTTAAAATGTTTTAACTTCAGCCGGTACGATCAATTATTGTGCGTCGTCCTGGACGATACACCTAATCGGCCTGGACGATCTGCTTTTTCAATGGTCGTCCGGACTGACTCCTCGGGCCGATAGCCTGTGTCTAATCGGCCTGGCCGATATCTGATCGGCCCGGACGATTGGACCGCCTTTTTGACCAATCGGTCTGTATGTAATTATTGAACCATATCGGCCTGGACGATTCTGCGATCGGCCAGGACGATATGTCCGTTTCTTTAAATTTAGGTCGTTCCAGCCATGTTTTTTTCACTTCCAACCCTTTATCCTCTTGTGTTCTTTGCTTAGTGCTCTCAATGGCTGGTGGGAAACATGCCCGACAGACTTCTGGAAGTTCCTCGAGGGCAAGGATTGACCCTCATTTCCGGGAAGCAGAAGATGAAGCCGCCTATCATCGTTACAAAGAGTGTGAAATCACTGTCTCCAGAATCATCAATCCTGTCCACATCTCTTACCCGGTAATGGATATTTTTGCTCACACCTCCCTTTGCTTCATTCTGTCTCTTGTGTTCCCTTTCAATTTAGAGTTTCTTCTAGAATTTTTTGCAAACCTTCGCATCAACCCTACCTTCACAGCCCTGACCTCCTATGTGAATCGACGCTCTGTCGAAATCATATATCAGGATTATGTTGATCTTTTACAGCTATCCACCACCAGAGATAAGCGACACATAATCGCCTCTGACCCTGATTTTGACTGGTCCACGGCAAATCACTTTCTTCGCCAGACGAATGTACCTTACCATGTTGAAGAGACTAGCTCTTTAGTCAGAGATGCTAGGACAATCCAACATGTCCTTCGCAGCTCCGTCATTCCAAAAGCCGGCGACCGAGTCCACATCACCCCTCTACTTTCCCTCACTACCTTCTACATCATGGCTCATAGAGAAATTAACACTGTGGACCTAATTTTTTGATACATTGATCACCTAACCATAATTCGCAATCCAGGCCACAAAAGGAAACAAAATCTAGCCTTAGGACACATCATAGCCTATGTTCTTGAAACTAAATACCAACTTCAATATCCCAATCCACCAAACCTCCCAACTCCCTTCTACTCAAACAATTCCTTCAGCACCCTTCACAGTACTCGTCTCCACCCTGAAGAACCTCGGGGGGCTAGAGAGGAGGAGGCTCCCGCTCCAGCACCCTTTTCTGACCCTGCTCCTCTCCACCAGCACTCACCGGTTGATTAGTTGATTGATAAATTTGATCATTGGGAGACCCGGTTTGACACCTATGTTGCTGCCCAGGAGCAGCAACACTCTGAGGACATTGCCCGTTACGAGCATCACCGCGTTGAGGATTTAGCCCGATTTGACAGTTTTCTTACTCACCAGCAGCAGCAGCATGACCAGGACATCGCCTGGTTCAATATTCAGTTTACCACGCTTGCCAGTTACTTTTAGCAGCCACCTCCACCACTTCCATCTAATGATCAGGATCCCTCGTTCTTTTAGTTTGTGCTTTATGTTGTTGTTTCTTGTCTTTTTGTAGTTTGCTTGTTAGTCTTTTGTGATATTTTTCTGTTGTTTCTGGACCCTCTTTTTGTGATGACAAAAGGGGGAGTAGGATAGGGTGTGGTAGGAAAAAGTTGTTGTAACTTTGATTTTCTAATGAACCTATTTTTGTTTAATTTTTCCTACTTGTGTTTGCCATCATCAAAAAGGGGGAGATTGTTACAAATCTATTTTTCATGGATTATGTTTTGATGATTGTCAAACACTGTTTCTCTTGGACTAATTGTTGCTTTTAACTTTTCAGGAATCGAAGATCGAACGATCAAGGAGCCAAGTTCAGGATTGCGTAGGTTTAGGGTTGAGTCAGTCTGTACGTTTGATTTTTACCTTTTGTGTCTACTTGTAAAAGTCAAAGAGACTGATGCTATGTAACCCTTCACACACACACTTGAGAGACTTAGAATTTCTATTTTTACTCATATCGGCCCGAACGATTTTTGGATCGGCCTGGACGATCAGCTTAAAACAGAAAGTCTAATTAAGGATTCTTAATTAAGGCAGCCGACATTAATAGATCGTCCTGGATGATACATGTATCGGTCAGGATGATAAGCTCAAAACAGAAAGAAGTAGCCGCCATAGTCAATTATGGTATACTATATTTTTAAATTATCGGTCAGGACAATCCTAGGATCGGCCTGGACGATATTCACAAATTATGCCATAATTGTTCAGGAAATCAAGGGAGTAATTAAGGATAATTGATACGATCATATCATCCTGGATGATCGCAGGATCGGCCAGGACGATCTAGTCAAAAACCTTAAGTTACTTCAGGACGATCAATTTCGGCCAGCCCGTATCCAGGGCTATTGTCAGTACGATTTTCCTCTGATTTGAACTAATCGGCTAGGACGATCGTGAGATCAGCCTGGACGATCAAGACCATTTTCAATCGTCTTGTTTTCCATCCAGGGCGATGTTCTGGCCGATCTTCATTGATTTGTACTGATCGGCCAGGCCGATGTCCATATCGGCCTGGACGATATTATCGGCAACTTGCAATCAATGAGCTCTTTTGAAGCTCTTCCATTTAAGAGCTCTTGTTCAACATTTTTCAAGACCTTTGGCTGCTGCCTTGACCTGAGAAGACCTTGAGGAGAGAAAGAGAGAGAGGAGAGAGAGAGGATCTTGTAAGGGGGAGCTTGTGAGGGGATTCACAAGGGTTGCTTCAAGGATCGCTCTGCGTCATGTTCGTCTAGAGTTTCTCATCCGTGGAAGGGTCGGTAGAGGTAAGAAGTTTGCTTTTGGTTTTGGTTCTCTGCCAGCTTCAGGAGGAAGCAAAAGGAGATAGGTTCTCTGCCTTGCCGGGGTGGCAAAAAGGAGGTTCTTGTGTGGGTTTCTCCGCGTAGCTGTGGGGGCTAAAGGAGAGTCACGTTTTGTAGTGCAATACTTGGAGGGTGCCTCCAAGGAGTGGATGTAGGTCAAGTAGACCGAACCACTATAAATTTTTGTGTTCCTTTTCTTACTTCCGCACTTTTAAATTCCGCATTTATTTTTTGTGGTGTGATTTGGTTTATGCAATTTTCTTTTTTTGTGAAAAGAATTTTTTTAAATACCAATTCACCCCCCCCCCCCTCTTGGTTAGCTTGTTACTAAGTTCATAGGGCTTAACATCCCCATCGAACTTTCATTGAAGAGGTAGATTAGGCATTCAGATCCACACTAGAGCAGATAGTCCCTTCAAAGAAGTAGGAGATAAATTCAATGACCATTTATCAATACTAATAATATGGCCATTGATGAACCAAAGACCCTTCGATAAAATTGACTCCAAAGCCAATTAATCAAAAAAGAACAAAGTACCCAATTCAAACCTAACATGGTTAGGTGAAATTCGTCAAACCTAATCCATTATCTCCTTTTCTTAATATTGATAAAATGAAATGAAACATCATTTCCAAACACCTTAACCACCAAAGAGTTTTCCAATTTCTTTGAATTTTCAATTCCAATCTCAACACTAAGTTTCAATTTTTTTTCCATCTTCCATCAAGAAGGAACCTTAATCAAGAATGTCCAGTTGAATATTAGATTTTTTTTTTTCCATACACTTGGCATAACATTACAAGATAAATCCTCTTTATGAGGTAAACTCATAGAATTAGTCTCTTTAGCACAGAGATTTTATTCCCCGGAAATACAGTCCCTCACCCTTCTAACATCCTTGATAGAATCCTTCTTTAAAGCAAAATCTTCATTGATGATTATTATAGTAGTAGCCTCATCATTGTTACCTTCCATTAATAGTTTACCTTTTATATTGTCCAGATTTTCATCATCTTTACCAAATCTATTAATAAGAATTTTCATAGGAGTGGAAGAAGATGCTCCAGAATAAAAAATTACATCCGACTTTTTTTATTACAGGAATTTGGGACTTTTGAATTCATCTTCAATAGAAGTATTTTGACCTTTTTCAATGATAGGAGTAATAGTCTTTAAATTGGGAATTCTACCTTCATTAATAGGAAGAGTCGTATCGTAAGACTAGTTTAAAAAGTTTCCAACCGAATGAATAGAAGGCTTCCATTTTGAACAAAATTGAATTTGCGAGTTATCTGCAAAATGATAGAACTCACCAAAAGAAAATGGCTGAGAAACACTAGACGATGGATGATGACTCTCCATCGCCATGGCTGAGGCAGAACACCAAGGGAAAAAATTACTTGCAAATCAAAAGAAATGCTAAAAAGATGGACACTCTCTCCCCTTCATAGTCTTGGTAATTCACCTTCATATTATATGATAAATGCTAGTCAGCACAAAATCAACCATTCATTCAAGGCAATGGCTCAAACTAAGTCAATTATTAAGGTTTATACTATATGACCACTACATCATACTGCATGAATGATGCATCACAAAATTGTTGAATAAACTTCAAATTTGTTGTTATGATTATTAATTAAATATCATACTATATCAACACTTATTCATAATGGATGATCTATTCAATCAATGATCATATAACCGATCCAACTGGATGAATGAAAAGATAAAGATTATACTATATGATCCCTTAACTTGCAAGAAGCTTTTGATTATTTTATTAATGATACATGAACTTGATCATATCGTATGATTAATAGAGGTTATAAAATGAGAGCAAACTCTTTATTTCAAAGAACAGACTCTTAATTCCAAACTTCCTTCTCTTAAATTCTTGATCCATAATATTCCCAATGGCTAGAAAGAGAATCTAACTTCTCCCAAGATGTTCCTCTCATCCCAGGGTCAAAGTTAAATTCAAATCAGCTAAGGATGAAGTTGCATGTCATCATTATATTGATGCTTAAATAATTATCTCTTGGATCGTAAAATAGGATATTATTCAATGCCAAGAATTAAATTTATTTAGCCTTCCATCTGTGCTCCTGGCTCTGGTGATTTAGTCTTCCAGTTCAGCAAATTATGGTTTTTACCTCTCATCTTAAGATTATTTTTTTAAAAAAATTCTATCTTTTTACTGGTTTAATTGAGTAATTCTTTGGCCTAAGGCCTCTTGTCCTTTTGTTCTTTGGCAAGATTTTTTCCATGGCGGATAGAAAATCATCACCTATTCTTTCCCCTTAAAGATTCCCTCCATAGAACTCTACAGGGGTTAATAAAGTTTTCTTTTGATGCTACTAGTAATGACTCTATCCCTAAACCTTATTCTTTCATGACATTATTGTAGGAAATTCTTATATAAAAGATTCAAACTTCTCTTTTTCTAAGTCTTGAGTTAAAAGTTTTCCTGCTTTGTTGATTTCTAAGGAAGATATCATGAAACTTTCCTCTCCTTATTGGTTCATGCTATCTAGGAAGTTCTCTTTACGTAGCCCTAACCTAAATTCTATTAGGTCATTTTTTGGTATCTCGAACTTTCTGGAGGTGTATTCTATTAGAGTGTTGGATGCTAAACATGTGGCTACTCAACTTTCCAATGACTTAGATTATGGTAGAAATTTTTCTAGAATATCTTATCACATCAATAATTGTCAAATGAGATTATTCAAGTGGACTCTTTACTTTGATATCAAAGAGAAGTATCCTATAGTTCCTATATGACTTTCTATCCTGAAATTGAGTTTACATTTTATTAATTCTTATGTTTTACATGCATTGGGTTCCATATTTTGTAGGCCTTCACAAATGGTCCAAGTTATTCGCTCAAGATCCTGACCCAATGTTGACCAAATTCTAGTGGAGATGGACATTACCAAAAAGCATAATAGAGAGTTTTGGCTTAGATCAAAAGCATCTGGTTACCTTCAAAGGTTGAATTTAAAAATATACCTGATTTTTGTTCTCATTAAAAAATGCATGGTCATTCATTTAATGATTGTTTTGTTGCTCATCCTAAGCTTAAAAAATAATTTAAGAAGGGAAAAGTTGGGGACCTTCCATTTAAGAAGGATTCCAATGATAATAAGCATAATATTCCTTTATAGATGAATAATGTTTCTATGGATAATCTAGTAGACATTGAAAACAAACCTTTAGATAATTTTATGATCACTGGTGAATTTGTGCCTAAAAGTCACTAATATGAAAATCTGAAGGTATAAAAGATGTTTTCTTGGTGTCTCCTAAATTGAATCAACATTCCAATAATAACAATAATGGTTATACCAAAGTTGGAATGAAGAAATCTTAAAATAAAAACCTCTTGGATGGTCAATCTTCTAGAGTTAGTTGAGCTTCCACTACTTCATCTTCCAATGGTTAAAGCCCTTATTTGGAACATTAGGGGAGTGGAAAATCCCCCTTCTAGGGATAGGGTAAAAAGCTTATACATGATTCATAATATTAATGTTTTAGTTTTACAAGAGACTTTAATTTCTTCTTTGAAGCTGGATATGAATAAAACTAATTTTTGTTTTCATCTCTCTTTAGAAATTACTTTAATAAAATTTGGATTTTTTTGGAAACATTGGATTTCTATGATCATTACTAACGATTTTCGTCAAATTGTTCACACTAGTATTAAATTTCTTCAATTTTCTTGTTATGCTTCCTTTGTTTATGCTTCTTGCTCTAGAATGGATAGTAGAACTTTGTGGGCTCAAATTAAAGATTTTGCTTTTAATATATTCGAACCTTGGATGGTTGGTGAGGATTTTAACACTATTACCAATGCTAATGAGAGGGTTGGTGGGAACCACCAGATTTTCAAGCTTTGAAAGACTTTAATGATATGATTCTAAATTGTAATTTACATGATATAGGGTTTTTTGGCACTACATTTACTTGGAATTAGGATACCATGTGTCCATGTTTAGATCATACTCTTTTTTTTTTCTTTTTTTTTGATTTCTATGTTTCATAGTACTCACATTGAGCATTTATCTAGAACTTTATCTGACCACTCTCCTCTTTTTTTGAATATTTCTATTGAATATAATAATATTCACCCTCTCTTTAGATTTCAAAACATATGGCTTCTTCATGAGTCTTTCCATAGCATTATTGAGAGAAACTGGCAGGCCCCTTTATTTCCTACTGATAATTATATTGGCATGACTAGAATTTGGTTTAAACTTAAGAGGCTAAAGCATAAAAAAAAAATTGCTGGAACAAATGTGTTTCCAAGAATTTATTTTCTAACATTAAGCCTGTTGAAAATCAAGTTATTTTGTTTGATAGAAATTATTTGAATGATCCTTCTATGAAGAACCTTTCCCATTTAAATGAGGCCAAAGATATCCTTTTTAATCTTCAAGAACAAGAAGAAGTTTTTTGGAAACAAAAAGCTGTTAGTAAATTTCTTCTTGAGGGGGATAAAAACACCAAATGTTTTCATAATATTTCTAACCATAAGAAAGTCACAAGTTATGTTCATAAATTTATTAATCCTGATTATTCTCATATTGATTCTCTTGATTGTATTTTCGAATCGATATTGATTATTTTAAGAATGTGTTTGACAAAAACTTCAATCTGACTTTGGATTCGTATTTCTCTTTCATTCCATTTGATATTTTTAAAGAGGATAACAATATACTTACCAAAACTCCTACTGTTGAGGAAATTTGGTTAATGATTAAAGAGATGAATATTGATTTGGTTACTGACCCAGATAGTTTTACTACTAGTTTTTTTCAAAAAGCTTGGCATATTATTAAAAAGAATTTGGTCAATGCCATCATTGACTTCTTTAAGGGAAACGCTTACCCTATATTTTTTACTTCTACTTCTATTGCTTTAATTTCCAAAAGTAATGTCACTAATTTTTGGAGTGATTATTGTCCTATTAGTCTTTGCTCTTTTTTCAAAAAGCTTAATGCCAAGTTTCTTATGGCTACATTAGCTTTACTTATTTCTAATATAATCTCATTAGAGCAAATGGGTTTGGTTAAATATTGTTCTATATTTGATAATATTTTATTGGCTCAAGAATTAGTACATGACTTGGAGGTTAAAATTGCTGATGGTAATTCTATTTTTAAAATTTATATTACCAAAGCTTATGATAATCTCAATTGGGAATTTCTTTATACTTTGCTTAATTAATTTTATTTTAGTAATGATTTTATATAATCATTAAAAATATTTTTGAACATTATTTTTTTATTATTATTAATAGAAAGAGTCATGTTTTTTTTTAATCTTCTCATGGGATCAGGTAGGGGGACCTTTATCCCTTGCATTGTTTATTTTGGCGGTGGAGTATCTTTCAAGACATCTTAATTCTCTTTTTAGGAAACATCCTAATTTACAGTACTGGACTATTGGTGATTTCTCTTATATCTCATTTGAGTTTTGCTATTTATTTTATTATTTTTCCTAATAGTTTTAAAAAAATGCTTAATATTATTTTCAAATTTCTTCATCAATTTCAAAATGCAAGTGGAGTAATTTTTAATCACCTTAAAAGCTATTTTATCAATACTAAGTCTATCTCCAATTAGAAAATGAATTCTATTCTAAATAATGATGGTTTTATGCACAAGCATCTTACCCTTAAATACTTGAGCACCCTTCTTTTTAAGGGTAAGAAGACGTCTCATTTATTTGGGGTTATTTTTTTTAAATATTAAAAAAAATGTTCTACTTGGGCCTTTAATTTTCTTTATTTTGGGGGTAGATTAGTATTAATTATGAGTGCTCTTTGTTCTCTTCCAATCTATTTATTTCATACTATATATACGACTGTGAATGTTTGTAGCATGCTTGAAAGATATTACAACAAATTTCTTTGGGGAGCCAAAGAGGGCAAATCTTCCATTTATCGGGCTTTATGGAATAAATGTTCTAGTGGTCAAAATGAAGGTAAGCTTGGTCTTAAGAATTTGAGTGATATATCTCTTGGTCTTTCTCATAAACATTTGTTTAGTCTAAGAAAAGACTTTGGGCCAAGTTTATGATTTACAAATATTGTGTTGGCAAACATCCTCTCATCTGCTCTTTAAAAAAGGGGTTTCTTTTAATTGGAAAAGATTGTGTTTAATTAAATGGGATGCTAAGAATTTTATTTAATGGGGATTGGGGTTGCGTGACATCTATTTTTACAAGACAATTGAATAGGTTTTTCTTCTCTTTGTGATTTGCATGATACCCATAGTACTAGTACTTGTAAAGATTCTCATTTTATTCAAGATGGATGTGGAATGTTGATTATCTTTTTGAAATGGTGCCTTATTTTTTCATTAGCTTCATTTTCAAAGTTCCTCTTCATCTTGACAAGAAAGATTGCATTTTGTTCAATAAATCCAATGATGGAAGCTTTATGTTTGAAGAAGTTTGGCATTCTAATAGGAATGCTCAGGCTAAATCTCAAATTTTCTCTACCATCTTGCAAAAAGGTATTCCAGCTTCATATTCCATTCTAATTTGGAGAATTCTAAATAATTACATTCTATGGATACCCTTTTAATTAAAAGGGGTTTTTACATTATATCCAAATGCCAATGTCATTTTCACTTGGAAAGTTTGAACCATTTTTGCTAATGGTCCCATTTCCTTAAAAGTGTGATTTTTTATAATATTTTGAATACCCATTTTTGTAGGGAGTTTAATAGTATAAACATTATCATGCAAGAGTTGTGTGTTTCCTTTAAAGAACATATTCATAATATTTTACCTGCTATTATTTGTTGGTTTCTTTGGAAAAGTGGAAATGAGTTGAAACATGAAAACATTATGATGAATGCTATGAATATTATTTTTAAAAGTAAGGATAAAGTTAGATAGTAATATTTGGCAAAATTGATCAATAGGAGTAGTTTTACTGGTTATTTTCAAATTGTTGAGTTTATTTATATTTATATTTCTTACAAATTCCATAACTGTAAAGTCATTATTATTAGTTGGATTAAACCTCCCCTCACTTTCTATAAACTCAATACTAATGTCTCTTCTAAAACTTTGAAAATTGGTTGTGGTGGTCTCATTGTGATTATATTGGTCAGTGTCTTTTACGAGTACCTCTCCTATCAGTACTACCATTATGGCTGAACTACAGGCTTTAAAGTATAGTGTTAAATTATGTATTTCCTTAAGGACTATTAATATTTGGATTGAAGTTGATGCTAAGCTTGTGATTCATTACATAATTGATAAAATTAATGTCATTCCCTCTTATTTCTACATTATCAAGGAAATTAAATAGTGGTTTTCGCTCATCAATTATTCAATTACTCACATTTACATGGAAGGTAATTCAATTTATAATTCTATATCTAACCTTGGTTGCAATTTTATGGAATTTTTGGAATATGCGGGCTCCACTTTTCCTAACAAGCTTGTGGGGTTGGTTAGGCTTGACCATATGGGCCTTCCTTATGTTAGAGTCGATTAAGTTCTTTTATTTTTCTTTATTCAAATTTGTCCAGCTTTCAATTTTTATGATATGGATGACTCATCATTTTTGTCCTTATATGGCTTATAATATTTTAATTTGGAAGATTTTGTATTGTTAGTGGTTTATTAATCAGTCTAACTTTATTGTGGGTTCTCATTTTTGTGTAAATTATTATGATTGGCCTATTTTGAGAAATGGTTGGACTAATTTTTTTTGGCTGGTCGTTACCCTTTATGTTGCTCATCTACTCCCATGGCATGTTTTTAGTGCTGCTCATCTACTCCAAGGGTTATTTTGTTTCGGCTGTTAGGCTTTGTTCTTCTCTGGCACTTTAGGTGGGGTAGACTAACTATGTTATATCTTGGGCTTCTCTATTCTTTCTTAGTGGTTCACTCTATTCTTTTATTGGAGAATAAGGCTTTGTTGGATCTTTGTGTCTTAAGTTTTTTTGTAGGTTTTTGGTCAGAGGTTTATGGTTGTGTTCTATTTTTAATTTCAGTCCAATGCATTTCCTTCTATTCCATTCTACTGTGCAGGATCCTTGTATGCCTGGGTGGGATTAGGAGTAGATTGGAGTGGCAGTTGGGTTTTATTCAAGGTAGCAATATATATAATACATGCATGAGCTTGAATGACCATTGGCACATCAATTTCCCTTCTTATCCATTTTGGTTTTACTTGAAGATGGATTTATAGAGATATATCACCTAGAATGTTTGGATAATTTTTATGGTGAGACCTTTTGTTTGGTGAAAAAAAATTATGCATCTATTCTACTTATTTCAATATAATTTATTTCGCTCTTGCAAGTTTTCCCTTGTTTGATGTTTATTTTCTTGAGGAGGTTGTGATGATTGACTATATTTGTGAGATTGTTCCCTTTCCTCTAGTCTTATGTTTGGGCTTCTGGTTGGTTGTTGTATTTAGAATTCCTTGTAGTCCTATGGTCAGAATTTTATGAATGCATTCACTTATATGGTAGTTCTTATGAGTCTACTTGGCCGCATCCATTTGGTTATGGTTGTGGATTTCTTCTGGGCTTCTTATTTGTAAGCCTTCATATACAAGATAGGGCTAATTCAACTCAGTATGATGCAACATCTATGAATTCCATATCTATGTTGGTTGTTTTTGTTAGAATAGTTGCTATTTGAATGCTTTACATTTTTGCAACTTGTACAGTTTTGATGATTCCAAACATTATTGTTCAAATGTGTAGTTATCTCCTAACAATTTTAGAAGATTTGTATTTGCTCTTGTGTGTACTAACATTTCAGGAAAACCAGACTCCAGACTATAAAAACTTCAGATCAAATTCAATATGAGATACTTTCTTAATTTGAAACTTGCATTTTTCTTTGAAATAAATTTGAAAGTGAGTGATTGTAATTAAGTGAATAAAAACATACACACACACATAAGGAGATCATAAAAATTATATACTGATCGTACGGGACGATATCCGATCGTACGGGACGATCAGACAGTTATCTCCTATAGAGCACATGGAATGAATAGGAACTTGCTCAAAAACTTTTTTCTAAGTCCTATTCGTCAAGGACAAAATTAAGTATCGTCCAGGATGATTGATTCACTGTAAAATTTTCATCCAGACAAATTTTATCATCGTCCGTGGTGACTGGTCCTCTGGAAAATTTTCGTCCAGACGAAATTAAAAATCATCCAGGACGATCGGGTCTCTGGAAAATTTTTGTCCAGACGAAAATAAATTATCGTCCGTGGCGATTGGTCCTCTGGAAAATTTTCATCCAGACGAAGTCAAGAATCGTCCAAGACGATCGGTTCTCTGTAAAATTTTTGTCCAGACGAACATATTTTTGTCCAAACGATTAACCGACTTAGAACAGTTTTCAGCAGTTTCTAGAACTGACCTTGTGATAATTGTTCATACTGGACGAACCAAAATTCGTACAGGATGATCAACTGTACGAAGACATTTCGTACACATATTCAAATAGGGTCGTTTCAGATCATTTAAGTAAAATCATCCAGGACGATCCATGATCGTACAGGACGATCCACTCCGTACAGAATTGAAAACTTGCAGTTTTTGGGTTGTTTTTCTTGTCTTTTATATAAATAGTCCAAATTAGACTGCCACCCTATCTTTTTGACATTTGATCTTCATGCCTCTTGAGAGAATAGACAAGGAGAGAGTGGAAGAGAGCATTCAAGGGAGGATTCCTACCACTGGAGCGAGAAGGCTTCACTTCGATTTCAAAGGTAAGAGTCTCTACTTGTGAATTTGGATTACTTCACTTTTTTCTTTCTTCCTTCTAGATTCTTGTGAGAAGATCAGTCAAGGAGATCCGGTTCTCTGCCGACACTTGGAGAGTGTGAACATCCGAAGGGTTCTCTGCCTACCATTGGAGAGTGTGAATAGCCATAGGGTTCTCTGCCCACATTAGGAGAGTGTGAAAGGACGAACGGTTTTCTGCCAACACTGGGGATTGTATAAAAGGACGACGGTTCTCTACCAGCACTGGGGATTGTGTAAAAGGATGACGGTTCTCTGCCAGCAGAGGGGATTGTGTAAAAGGACGACGGTTCTCTACCAGCACTGGGGATTGTGTAAAAGGATGACGGTTCTCTGCCAGCAGTGGGGATTGTGTAAAAGGACGATGGTTCTCTACCAGTACTGGGGATTGTGTAAAAGGACGACGGTTCTCTGCGGCACCGGGTAGTGGTGAAAAGAGTGTGTTGTAAAGGCTTCTCCGCCTTGCTGTGGGTGCAAAAGGAGAGTCAATATTGGTTTTAGTGCAATACTCAGAGGGTGCCTCTGAGGAGTGGATGTAGGTCTGGTTATAGATCGAACCACTATAAATCTGGTGTCATTTACAATTTTTTTTGTTTCCGCATTTTATTTTAATTTTTTAACAACTCTGTGGTTGAAAAATATTTTCTATAAAAACTTTAAAAGAAAAATTTTCATTTCGGTTCAACTTAATCTTCAAAGAGGGTTTAAAATTTTTAAACTACCAATTCACCCCCCCTCTTGGTAGCCTTGGGACATTAACTTAGGCTTAACAACCTAATTACTAGATTCAACAGTTTTTAGACTGCCTTTACCCCTTATTTGTATTACTATATGGTGCTATTTTCTGGTGGAGTTTTTTTAGTTCTTAATTTGGATTGGGATTTGTTATTTTGTTTGTTTAATTGGGATGTTATTGTCCATTTCCTTATTAGTAATTTTGATGATGTTGAGGGTTTGTTATGGAATAATTTTGAGAAGCTCTCTAAATTTTAGTAGGATCTATAATGCTTTTTATTAAATTATTAATTTAGGGGAGTGCTGCTCATACTATTGCTTGAGGTTTGGCATTGGGCATTGCTTGGAGATGTTTAATGTAGCCTATGTGTGGTTTTCCTTTTGTTGAAATTTTATGATTTTGGAAAATTTAGATGTTCCTACATATATGCTTTTTGGTGTGTTTTTACTACTTGCAGGTGTAGGTGCTCACTATTTTCTTTTTAACTAACCTATTAGATATTATTGCTTTTTATAAAATGTCATATCTCCTGTGCTTGTCCTCTCTTTATTTGTTGGTTTTCTTCTAGTATTTTGTTAGTGTTGTAGGATGTTGATTTTTTTATAGAAAAGATGGTGTCTAATGCTAATATGTTGATCTTTTCTATTTCTTTGGTGCTGGCTGCTTACAACCCTAGGATGTATCTAGGTTATTTTATACTTGCTTTTAGCATGGCCATTAAGCTCTTAGGATTCTTTTTAGCTCTTTTTTTCAATCGTTCGAGCAGTTGTGAACTTGAGGTCCCTTTTATGGACCTTTTAACCTTTCTTTTAATTAACGAGTAGGCCCCTCCGTTGGTTATCCCCTTGAAAAAAATTAATTAAATTTATTTATTATTATCACTATATAGCTTATCCATACACTTGCATTCCCTTTTTAAACTTAAATGCTTTTTGAATTTTTTGTAAGTCTTGGATATAACTTTAAACTCACTACTATATAAACTTACTTTGATAGATTCTCCATATAAATTACATATTCATATTTTTATAAACATTTGCATGGTTTTACCTTAGGCACAAAACCCTATGATGTATGCACTGTAGGTGAAAGTTATTGTACGTAGGTCAACCTCACTATTAAAAACACCCCCATGAACTTGCACTAGCCTTTAGTTAGCATCCTAGTCATATATGCTTATCTTATTCAACTCATTCTTAAAACTTTACTTCTTATTAATGGTAGCGATAAAGTCAAAACTACACCTATATTTTCCATAGTTACCTATTTTTTATGATTGACACTAAATTTAATGTGGTAGATATGCTTATCCATTATATGTAAAATATAACCACCATTAGGAACACCAGGACACACCGTAGAAAGAATCTGGCACTAGGATACATCATAGCATATGTGTTAGATGTAAAATACAACTTGATGTATCCTACCCCAACAAACCACTTCTCCTTCACCGATAGCTCATTCCACATCCTACAAAGTAAACACCATAGGGTATAACCTATCGTGGAATATGACTTTAATGATGAAGGGAGAGAGCTAGCCCTCGAGCGAATAATATATGTTACACCAGCACCGACACCAGTAATAGCCTTCCAAGCACCACCTTCTGACTATTTAATTGAGTAATTTGATCACCTAGAAATACAATTAGAGACATATATTCAATAGTCCATAATATGTTTGGAGTAACTTTAGAAACAATATGAGATTGATCGAGCCTAGTTTAAGGATTAATTTTCATCCCTATACCACGACTTCCTGCCTTTACCACCAATACTAGATTAAGGTTCACACAATGAGTAGTTTTTGTTATTTTCAATCATTTTTATTATACTTTATGTTGTAGTAGTTTGTTCTCTTTGCATTCTATTATATTTTTTACTTTCTCGTTTGAGGAATGTCAAAAGGGGCAGTACAATGTACTACTGATTCTATTTGATTTCTAATTAATTTAGTATTTTTTTCTTTCCATCAGTATTATTGTAGCTTGCTTAAAAAATTAATAAAGTGTGTTTTAAAAGTAAAATTATTGTGTATTTTAAAAACTAAAATAAATTAAATAAAAATTGAAACTTAAATGTTATTCCCATTTTTATAGTAAGTGCTTTAGTGAGGGGCAAATCTTAGCAAGAAATTAAAAATGAAAATTTAATACTTAACCAAGAAGGTTTATCTTCATCAAAAAGGGGTAGATTGTTGCAATTTAAGTGCATGACCATATTTTTAATGATTAGAAACATTTTTTAATCAGTACTTCCTTATTCTTGCTTTATATATTATAGGTGTCAAACCTAAATTAATTCAAATATTTAATTAATTAAGATTAATTAAAATGGATATAACTAATCATATTGTATAACCACTATAATGTATAGGATGATCATGGATTTTGAACACCCCCCATCGAATCCATGTTACATAAATTAAATAAATTTGATATTTGAACTGTTCGTAACCATTTTTTATTGGACCAAAATAAACTAAAATTTTTAGGACTAAAAAATCACATTATATCTAATCATCATTTATCTTCATAATGTACGATAAATTATTATTCTGTATGATTCACCTGAGAACTCATTAGATGAACCCTTGTTAATCCTGGATGATATGTTACTTAATTTCACAAATTGTATAGTATGATTTGTGAATCATACTATACTATTAGTGTACTTAATATTAAAAATTAATGTTTTAAGAGATCACTTTATAAACTCATGATATGCTTTAAGTGAGAAATAGTTATTAAGAAATCATAGATGCTTTATTATTTAGATAATGCTTGGTTAGTCAATTTCATAAGGGGGAGAGTGGAGGTGAGGCTGAGAGAGGGAGTTTTCCCTAAGGCTGTGAAGGGTATGAGGGAATTAACATTGATGCTCTAGCTAGCTTTCACCTTGGGTCCTCCAGTTGTATTTTGGTGCAGCTTTTAGAGAGGAGATCTAAGAAGAAGAGTCTTTGTGGTGAAAGTCTCACTAACTGAGGAGGCTAGGGATCAGCCTGTTCAAATGGAAAGGAGATGAAAGGAGGGATCAACATCACCTATGGAGATTGGAGTTAAAAGAGGGATGATGTCTCTACCAAGATTTGAGGAAAAAAGATGGATCAACATCTTTGCCATAGCAAGGAGCTAAATGAGGGATGAAATCTTCATCATGTTCAGATCAAATGGAGGGACATTCTTTGAAGTCTATAAAGATAATTCTCTACCTGATAAAGGAAGAAGGGCTTCTCTATCGTAGTTGTGTGCCAAAGGAGAGTAAATTACAGTGCAATACACAAAGTGTAGTACCTTTGGGAATTGGACGTAAGTTCATTTTGATTGAACCTCAATAAATTTAATTTGCATATTCTTTTCTTTTTTGCAATTTTTGTTTGCTCTTTTGTTTGCTTTTATTTTTTTGCAAAACATTTCCTTAGTTTACTATTAGTTATCTTTATGATAGAACTTGTTAGTTTACTTTTGTTTATTTTTGTTAAAGGATTTTGATTGATAAATTTGTTGTTGATTTTTTTATTTTGAAATTAATAAAAAAACATTTTCTAAAAGTTTAAAACAACAAAAAATCTTATTTTTTTGGGTTTTGGTTTCAATAATTTATTTACTTAAATGCTTCGACATATTTCATTTTTTATCTTAAGAAAATGTTTTTACGATACCAATTCACCTCCTCTTAGTGTGTTATAAGCATTTCCAAAAAAAACTCTATAAATATTAAACCTACTAAACAATACGTGCTTTTTAAATTATCATAAATTCAAAAATATAAGTTTAAGATACAACTCCTTTGGACTTTTCCTCTTTGATCCACACTAGAGTAATACTCCAACATAGATACACAAGGCACTACCTCTTAAGATAGCCCCTCACGCTCACGCACACACACACACACACACACTCAAAATGACACCATAATGTACAAATCTCTCTACATTAAAACTAAGGATATTATTTATTATTTTACAAAATAATTGAACTAATGCTGCAATGCTGGCTTGGTAGCACTACCGTGATGATGAGCAATGTGTTAGTTGACCATATATTTCTTTGGTTCAACTGTCTCGTACTGTGGTAGTGGGAAATTTGGCATTATTGAACTTGATCTTTGTGCTACAATGGATCATGGATAGTGCCTCATTGCAAATCTATCTAGCAGCTTAATTTTACGAGCTCTCCCCTATAGTACAAAAGGTGGGGGGTTGCAGTATTGAAGGTATTGCACTACGATGCTAGAATGAGTTTTTGTACTATGGTGCTACATAGCTAATTTAATTTTCATGCTTTTTTACTTTTTTAGCACAATTCAAAGATTAAAAGCATAAATATCATAATATAGGAAATATGGAATGAATAATTTTTATCTTATCAAACTCTCCCAAATTTTAAGCTTTTACTTATCCTTGAATAATTTATACTACACTAGGATAAAAGTTTATCTCTCAAAATGTATTTTTTGGAAAGAAATAAAATTAATAATCTAATTTTTTACATAGTACATAAGTTAGAAGATTTTATAATAAAATAATTTATTACATATTGATCCTTCACCTTGAATCAATATTCCTTTTAAATTGATATAATGTGGGTTTTTTTTTTGGTTAAAACCCACTAACGGGCTTATGCGTTCATATCAAAAAAGAAGTACAAGGTCCTTAAAGAGACCTCTAGCTCGCTACTGCTCCGAAAAGCTACAAGAAAAGTAAAAATAAAAATAAAAATAAAGAGTCAGATATACTTACTAAGCACAATAATAATATACCTTCGTAACATTCTAAGAACAAATAAAGAAAGGAATAAATTGTTCACATTCAGCACTGGATTTCCATTCATAGTTTGGTCATGCATAAAACTAGAGAGTCTCCAAAAACTTTAAAAACAGGCTTGCAAGGGCACTAAACAAAAAATATTAATAATGAGGATAATACAATAAAGAAATTAACAAAGTTAAGCACATAGAGGAAACTCCAAAATAAGATAATGTTCTGTAGATTCATATAATAGAAAGTGATAATGATTTTAAAATATACTTTGCACTTCCCATTCATATAAGCAAACAACAACATTATACGACTGATAACAAGCAGAAAGACACAACAGAAGCCAACCACGCAACCATAATAGTAAATTTTGTGATGCCACCCACCAATAATCTGAAAAACTAAATTACAAAGATTGTCCAATAAAGAGGCTAAGCTGTTGTAAATCATAATTATCCAATTGAACTTACATAAAATCATTAATGTATTTAAGGCTATAATAACTTTTGCAACACCCCAAATGGCTACCAGAACAATTCTAAAGAACACCCAGAATTAAGCCATAGCTGATGCAGTTCCAATGTTGCAAAAAACCAAAATGATAAGCATCAGACAAAGGATTTGGGTTAGCAAAGAACTGCAATCATAAGTTGGAGCATAGATTAGGTGTGAACACCATTTTGATATAACCCCAAATACCACTCAGATACAATCCTAGGTCTAGCCAAGCCAAAAATAACACATGTAAGCAACATATGAATGACCCGAGAGATTGGTACAAATAGGATAAATGAAACCCAAAATTCCAGCTGTATAGAAGGCCACATCCCAGCAGTGAAACAAGACTGGGCTGACCTATAAATAATCAATCTTCCCAGCAAAACCAAATGGGTGACAGACAACAACCCAACAAAATTCATCAGAGTCCCAAATGATAAAAGCAACAAGTAAAGACACCAAAAAATCTAAGAACCCAAAGAATAACTTAAATAACACCATAAAAATAGAAACAACAACTGAAAAGAAGAGTAAAAATAAACATAACCAAGAGCAACAAGACCCAAAGACCACTAATAAAACTAAATGTAGGGGAGACCTAGACGATCTAATATAGCCAAACCTTTTATCTCTTTTCGGAGAGACTGCTCATAGTATTCAGTAAAACCAAGAAATTTTTAACCCCTTTTAGCTAAAGAATCATCAACAACATTTCACTCCCTCAAAATATGAGAAATAGAATAAGTAATAAAGGAAAGTCAATACTTAATATCCCTTATCTTATATAAGTTTGTAGGATGGGAGAAGTGCTACCTTCGAGATAATGGATAAAGAGAAAGAATTAACTTCAATCCAACTATTAGTAATGCCTTGGGAATTGCAAAATTGGATGCCAAAAAAAGACTCTCGATCTCAGCTTGGATAGCATTATTAGTTGTGGAGGGTCCTACAAAATCTAAAATAACTAAACCATTTTAATCCCAAATAGTACCACCATAACCCGCATTTAAATTATTCTTGGAGCCATCAATATTAAGTTTCAAACAGACCTCTAAAGGCTTTCTCTAATAAATAAGCCTATCTTTATATCTA
This sequence comes from Dendrobium huoshanense, assembly GCA_016618105.1. Taxonomy (NCBI): domain Eukaryota; kingdom Viridiplantae; phylum Streptophyta; class Magnoliopsida; order Asparagales; family Orchidaceae; genus Dendrobium; species Dendrobium huoshanense. The sequence goes on along the minus strand of CM028347.1, from coordinate 53,640,751 downwards.
GTAGGATATATAGTAAAACCAAACTAACAAGTCACATGAAGACAACTTTTAAAGGAATCAGCATTTAATAACTTGGCACCAAACAACTGGTAAATTTTATTCTTAACTTTAGAAATGAAATTTAAAGCATCTTTTTTTTTTTATTCTCATGCTTAGAAGCATTCCTACTTCTCCAAAAATATCAAGAAATAACAACAGGAAGAATATTCTTAATATGGCCTTTAGTATGAATGAACCAATCTTTAAGAAGAGAAGCAATAGAATTATATAGAGTAGTTGATAATACATTAAACATATTGTCAAAATAAATACAAACTTTCATAGCAATAGGGCCTTGGATAAGCACATGAATCATATTTTTAACATGGAAGCAACATTGCCATTTGGAGATCATATATAATTCTTTATTTAATAAAATAGAGTCCAAACGCTAATAGTTATGTATAATTATGCAAAGAAGGAAAAAAAGGGGGTATGCTAGCATGAAAAATAGACACATAAAGTGAATTTTTTTGGAAGACTTTGTCTAATAGAATTCCAAACTTGCTTAGTATAAAAATTACCATCATTAGAGTGATTAAAATAAATGTAATCCTCATTCTCCAAATGAATATAAATATTAAGAATTAACTAAATAATAAAGCAAGGCACAAAATTGGTAGGTAAATTAGTATTCCAACTCTCATTAATGAATAAATCCTTAACTTTGCAAGTAAAGGTAGAGTGAGTGTATAAAAGATTATCAAAAGAAAAGTTGCCAACCATTTATCTTGCCAAAAAAAGATGTTACCATCTCCCATACCCCATTGAATAAACTCTTTAGCTTCCCACTTAATATTACATAATGTTTCCAGTTAAATGAGTCCCCTTGTTTAAAGAAATAATTGAAAGGTTGATTTCCAACACAATACATATAAACCATGAACTTGGCCCATAAACTTTTTAGCTCTAAAAAGAAACTACATTTTATGATTATATGTCTTGATCATATCAGTAAATGTTTTGAAACCTAATCTACCCTCATCCATAGCCCCAGAAATATTACTCCAAGATCCCCAAATAATAGAGTGATTAACATCCTTGGAAGACTAGAGAAATTTATTAAATAAAATTTCAATTCTACTATAAACATTTAACGTTGGACACAAAGTATGCACCAAATAGATAGGGATAAAAAATAGAACATGTTTAATGAGACAAGCCAATCTCTATAAGAGAGGAAATTGAGAGCCCAAGAAGAAATCTTATCATGGATAGAAGTGAAAATATCATCAAATAAATGAGAACATTTCTTACCCTTGTGAAGGGGTATACCCAAATACTTCAATAGAAGAAGCTTCTTTTTCAAACCAAATTTTATTTTAACACTATTAATACGAATAGAGGAAATAGACTTACCAGGAATAAAGTAACTCTTAGAAGAGTATAAAATTAAACCACTAAAATGCTAAAATGAGTTAAGAAATTTGAAAAGAATATACAACATTTTAATAGAACCATTAGAGAAAAGAATAAAATCATCTGCAAAGCTCAAATGAGTAATGGGAAAACCACCATCCATTCTAAAATTGATTATTAGGGTGAATTCTAAAAAGATTATTAATACCACGAGACAAGAATTCCACAGCAATGATAAACAGAGAAGTAAATAGGGGATCCCCTTATCTTAGACCATGAGAAGATTTGAAAAAAACCATGGGACTTGCCATTAATAATAATAGAAAAATAACAAAATTCTATGTTATATTTAACAAGATTAATGAATTGTAAATTAAAAGCAAAATGCTTTAAAATGGTGTAAGGAAATTCTCAATTGATATTATCATAAGCTTTAGTAATGTCAACTTTGAAAATTCTATTACCACCAGCGACCTTAATATGCAAATCATGAACTAATTCTTGTGCGAGTAAAACATTGTCAAATATAGATCTACCTTTAACAAAATCAGTTTTTTCCAACAAAATAATATTATGAAGAATTAAAGAAAGCCTCCCTATAATATTTTTACAATAAGTTTATTATAAAAGGTAAATAAACTAATGGGAAGGTAGTCATTCCAGAAATTAATGGTATTCAATTTGGGAATTAAAGCTATAAAAGTAGAAGTAAAAAAATTAGGAATAGGACTACCGCTTACAAAATCCACCACAACATTGCTAAGGTCCTCTTTAATGATTTTCTAAGTATTCTAAAAAATCTTAGTAGTGAAACCATCAGGACGAGCAATAGAATCAGAATTCATGTCCTTCAAAGTCTACCAAATTTTCTTTTTAGAAGGAATGTTAGTCAATATCAAATTATCCTCCTCAGAAATAATAGAAGAAATAAAAAAAAAAATTGTATTTAAACTGGGAAAAAATTAATGTTAAAAGCTTTTTCAAAATACTCAACTCAAAATGCTCAACACCCGAGGTAGAAATCAAATAAGAGTTATCAACAATATTACCTTCAAGGGTTGTAATCTTATGAATTTGTCTACATACTCTATTATGATTATAATAATTATGAAAGTAAGTAGTATTGCAATCAACCTCCATAAGAAATTTAGAGGAGGTCATTTGCCTCCAAAAAGCTTCTTCTTTTTTTTGAAGTTTGAACAAAGTAGTTTTGGCTTCATTAAGAACGTACAAATTATGAAAAGTAGAATTTTGAAAATAAACCATATTAGAAATATCCACCTCTTTTTCAGCAAGCATAATACTAGATAATATATTCTTCGAAATACATTTATTTCACCAAGAAAGTTTTTTGCTTTAGCCTTTTATATTTAAACCAAATCCTATTCATACCATAAACATTATTAAATTGGAAAGGAGGGGCATCCCAATTATTTTGCATAGTATGTAAAAAATTATCATCAAGAAGCCACATATTTTGGAATCTAAAGGTTTAAAAACTATTACTACTAGTTTTATTTATGTTTAATAATATGTTGCAACCCATGACCCCGAGTTTGAGTTTTTGATGGTGACAAATAATGTCGTTTAAATTATCTATTCATTGAATATTATTTTATTTGCTATTGTCCATGAGTACTAACATTTCAGGATGATCAAAAGCTACTTAGGATGACAGGAAGACTCAAGAATGGGTATATTAGGAGTATGAGTTTGCAATGTATTTTTTTGTTCATTTTATTTTTATTTTCTTGAGTCTGGCCATAAAATGCATAAAAGAATGAGCAACCATGCACACACACAAGGGGAGAGTGCTTTTAAATGAAAATTTTAGAGTTTTTCTTTCTTTGTAGAACGTACTGTACGATATTATTTCATAACGTACAATCAAAGCTTTATAAGACGATTATCTGAATAGATCATACCGTACGAATGTGATCGTACTATACGATATGTTCAAATCCAAAACCCTAGCCATCGTTTTAACTTAAGTAAGTTATTTTACGCCATTCATACTGTATGAACACGTTCGTACTGTATGATTTATTTTAAATACTTACTTAATTTAACCCATAATTAGTACAAGAAATTTTAACTTAATTATAATTTGAACATCGTACTGTACGAACCCATTCGTACAATATGATGAACAGAGACAAATTATAATCATCCCGAAGATCGTCCTGGACGATCTCTTGGGTTTTGTCTCATCATACTGTACGATGTCAATCATACCATACGATGAACAAAGATGATGTTTAATCATCCCGGATATTGTCCTGTATGAACCGTATTGTTATGGATCGTACCGTACGATTTAAAATTGTACTGTACGAATGTTTTTTTAACTATTCATACCACTTCTTACTAGGACAAAGTCTATTTATACATATCGTACTGTACGATTAGAAACCGTACTATATGATAATAATAGCTACTTTTGAAATCTCAGGGATTTTGGAGCCCATTTTTATGTGTAAAACTTGTCATATTTTGAAGGTGTGAATCAAAGAGGAGAACGTGGTTAGAGAGGGATTCCAAGGGAGAGAGCTCTTGAGAAGTTCTTTGGGGTTTGAGAGAGGAAGGAGAAGGTGAGCGTTGTGAGGGAGAAGAGGTGTGAGGGAGATCACACGATTGCTCCGAACTTGCTGCATCTTGCTCCTCTTGTGGCCCTAGAATAATTTGTGGGAGGATCTCCAAGGGGAAAGGCTCTTCTGTTGCAAATTTAGGTCTATGAACTATATTTTGATGAGTGGTGAACACTCTTACTTATCTTAGACTATCTTTTACTACTGAATTTTCATGAATCAAAGATCGGACGAAAAAATGGAGCCAAGACGATAGTCTTAAAATAGAAAGAAATTGCCAGTCGATATTTATATCATCCTGGATGATCGAGTTCAAAACAGAAGTTTTAATCAGGATTTCTTGTTAAGGCTGCCGTAATTAACTGATAGGCCTGGACGAAACTTGTATCGGCCTGGACGATAGGCTCAAAACAGAAAGAAATTGCCGCCATAAATAATTAAGATATTCTGTATTTTTGGTAATCGGCCAAGATCGTCCAGGACAATATTCACAATTATGCCTTAATTGATCAGACAATCAATGAAGTAATTAAGGCTGATTGATATGATCAAATCGTCCTGGACGATCGCAGGGTCGGCCAGGATGATCTAGTCAAAAAACCTTAGTTACTTCTGGACGATCTGGATCAGACAGCTTGAATTTAGGATGAATCACAGGACGATTCTCATCTGATTTGAACTAATTGGTCGGGATGATTGTAAGGTCGTCCTGGACGATCAAGCTAATTTTTTAATCATCCAGTTTGCATTCAGGGCGATGCTCTGGCTGATCTTCTGAGATTTGAACTGATTGTCCAGTATGATGTCCATATCGTCTTGAACGATATAGCCGACAACTTGCAATTAATGAGCTCCTTTGAATCTCTTCTATTTAAGAGCTTTAGTTCAACATTTTTTAACATCCTTGGCTACTATCTTGACCTGAGAAAACCTAAAGGAGACAGAGAGAATGAGAGAGAGAGAGGATCTCATGAGGGGGAGCTTGTGAGGGGATGCACAAGGGTTACTCCAAGCATTGTTCCACTTCTTCTTCCCTAGAGTCTCTTATCCTTGGAAGGGTTGGGAGAGGTAAGTTTTAGCAAGTGATCGAGGTTCTCTGCCTGCTTCAGGAGGAAGATTCTCTGCCTTGCCGGGTGTGGCAAAAATAGGTGTTTGTAAAGGCTTCTCAGCCTAGCTGTGGGGGCTAAAGGAGAGTCGCATTTATAGTTCAATACTCAAAGGGCGCCTCCAGGGAGTGGACGTAGGTTGAGTTGACCGAACCACTATAAACCCTTGTGTTCTTGTTTTTTACTGCTTCCACTTTTTATGTTCTTCCGCACTTATTTTTGTGATGATTTGGTTTGTAATCGTGCTTTGCTTAAAGAAAAATTTTAAACACCAATTCACCCCCCCCCCTCTTAGTTATCCTTGGGCCAGTTCTATAGGGCTTAACATCTCTAACGAACTTTCAAGTGGTATCAGAGCGGGATTCATTAAAACTAAGTTTGAAAACTTCTTAAATTTTGAACCATGGCTAACTTTAGGAATTGTAATACACCAGATGGGTACTCTATTATCCGACCACCTCTGTTTGATAATATTCCATTTGATTTTTAGAAAACTCACATGTCTACATTTGTACAATCTACTGATTATCGCATGTGGATGCTTGTTACGAATCGTTATACACCTCCAACTGGTAAAGTTAATGATATTACTGTTCCACTTCCTTTTACTGAATGGACTTTAGATGATAGGGATTTGGCTCAATTGAATGCAAAATGTCTTAATTGCTTTTTCTGTGCTTTAAAATCAGAAGACTGCATGCGTGTTTCCACTTGCAAAACTGGTAAATAAATTTGGGATAAATTATGTATCACTTATGAAAGCACTAATGAAGTTAAACAATCCCGTTTGAACATTCTCTTGCATGACTATGAAATTTTTCATATGAAATTTCAGGAATCAATTTCTAAAATGTATACGAGATTTACTCAGATTGTTACTTCTTTGCATGCCTTAGGAAGAGAATTTTTGAACTTTGAAAAAGTAAACAAGATTTTACGATGCTTGCCTTCCTCTTTTGATGCTAAAATCACACCTATAACTTAATCTAAGGATTTGAACACTTATTCGATTGACAACTTACTTGGCTCACTGATTACTTACGAGCAAGGGGTGAATCAAAGAAATCTTGATGCAGGTGAGAAAAAGAAAGAGAAAATGGTGACACTAAAGGCACACAAATCTAACTCTGATTCTACCGGGTCTGAGAGCGAAGAAGTTGCCTTCATCTCAAGGAAATTCAAAAACTTTCTAAGGAAGAAGGAAAAGCATCATTGGAGAAAAGGTAAGGATAACAAATATTCTAAAAGATCTTCTGATGTTGTCTGTTACGAATGCAGGAAGCCCAAACATTTGAGAGCTGATTGTCCTACACTTGAAGATCACTTAAGCAAAGGAAAGGGTGAGGAGAAACCCAAGTTCAAGAAGGATAATAAAAGACTCCAAAAGGTATTTTGGGCGGATTCTGCATCGGATTCATCGGAGACGGAATCGAAAGATGAGACAACAAAATTATGCTTGATGGCAGACAATCATCTTGATCAAGAAGAGGTATGTGAACTTTCCTACGATCAACTTCTTGAAGTTTCTAAAAAAATTCATTCATCATATAGGAAACTCAAAAAAACAGATGCAAGCTTAAAATTGGAATTTTTGGAGTTACAAAAAGAGCATGCAATTATGACTAAAGATCACTCAACAATTGTTTCAAATCATATGGCTCTACTTGATGAATTTGATGAGTTAAACTAAAAGAATTGTGAATTAATTGAAGAGCATGAGTCACTAAAAGTCACACACACCTCACTTGAATCTAATTTTAAAAAGTCTAAAGAGATGGAGAAAAATTTGAGGATTGATAATGATGCCTTAAAATTTACTAACTTGAGGATTCAAAATGGATTGGATAAATTTAAGAAAACTAGAATAACACCAACACTTGATCAAAAGCCAAAACCTAGGAAGAGGTATTATAACTCAAACCATTTAGAAAATCCTTTTCCAGGTGTTAGATGTTTTTCATGTGGTATGCTAGGACACATCTCAAATACTTGTACTGTTCATCATAGTACACATTGGGTGTGGAGACCTAAGGTGCATGATTCACAGCATACCACACATGCATTGCATTATACTTTTCATAAGAAGGAACCCAAACCTTCTTGGGTTCCTAAATCTAACATTTGATAATTTTGTAGGTGGTCTCTCACAAAAGGCCTTGTGAGAGTATGTTGTACTTGGACAGCGGTTATTCTTGACATATGACTGGTGATGCAAATCAATTTATTTTGCTGGAGTCCAGGACTGGAGGCAAGGTTACTCTTGGAAACAACACCACTAAGAAGGTGGTAGGCGCAGGTATAATTTGTAATTCTAAGAACCTTATGATTGAAAATGTTTTGCTTGTAGATGGATTGTAGCACAACCTGCTCAACATCAGTCAACTCTATGATAAAGGCTTCATCGTGCAATTCTTTGCAATTTAAGTAACAACACTATTTTGCAGGGAAAGAGGATCAACAACGTCTACATGCTTGATTTAAATAACATTGAATGTGCTACTTCATTTTTCTTAAAAATAGTGATTGATGATTCATGGTTATGGCACCAGAGACTATGTCATGCAAGTGTGAAAACTCTTAGGAAAGTGACCCAAAAAGACCTACTTAGAGGTGCCCCAAACTCAAGTTTTCAAAAGACCTCCTTTGTGATGCCTGTCAACTAGGAAAGCAAGTCCACTCCACCATTCACCCCACTAAGGAAATTAGCACATCTAGACCTTTATAAGTACTTTACATAGATTTGTTTGGACCCATTAGCACTGCCAGCTTTAGAGCGAAAGGCTATGGTTTTGTGATTGTTGATGACTTCTCAAGGTTCACTTGGACTAGATTTCTTACACATAAAAATGAGTCTTTTGAAGAGTTTAAAATATCTTCTACTTGGATTCAGAAAAAGCTAGGTTGTGAGATCTTGACCATCTATAGTGATCATGGGGGAGAGTTTAAGAATGAATGATTTGGAGATTTTTATGAGGACAAGGGGATTAGCCATATTTTTTTAGCTCCTAGGACCCCTCAGCAGAACGGGGTAGCTGAAAGGAAGAACTGGACCTTGGTGGAAGCCGCTAGAGCCATGCTTGCTGAGTATTCACTTCCAAAATACTTTTGGGCTGAAGCGGTTAACACAGCTTGTTTTGTGTTGAATAGGGTGAGCGTTAGAGCCAAATTAGAAAAGACACCCTATGAGATTCTTAAGGGTAGGACACCCAATATTTCCCACCATCATATCTTTGGTTGTAAGGTTTTCATTCACAATAATGGGAAGTCTCACTTAGGAAAATTTGATCCTAAATCTGATGAAGGAGTGTTCTTGGGATATTCTAGTGTTGGGAAGTCTTTTAGGGTGTTTAACAAGAGAACTTTAGTGGTGGAAAAGACTACCCATGTGGTTTTTGATGAGTCTGGTCCTAAAAAGCATGGAGTTGAGAATGATGATGATATTGGAGAGATTACAAATGGACTAGAAAATTTGGAGAAAGAAGTAGGTCACCAAAACATAGAAGGAGTAGGAGATGTCACCCATGGAGTAGAAACTTTAGATCTTGAGGAAAGGGTTAGACCTTCTCAGACATTACCTAGAAATTGGAGATGCTCTACAAGTCACCTCAAGGATTTGATCATAGGAGACCCTTCTAATGGAGTTAAGATTAGACATGGACTTAGGAAGGAGGTGAACCACTCTGTTATTATCACAATGACTGAACCCACCAACATAAACAAAGACCTTACTGATGAGTTTTGGATTTTAGCCATGCAGGAGTAGTTGAACCAGTTTGTTAGGAATGAAGTTTGGGAGCTTGTAGAAAGACCTAAGGGACAAAGTATAGTTGGGACAAAGTGGGTCTTTAAGAACAAGGTGAATGATTCAGGAGTGGTGGTTAGGAATAAAACAAGATTGGTAGCTAAGGGGTATAACTAAATAGAAGGGATAGATTTTGAGGAGACATTTGCCACTGTAGCTAGATTGAAAGCCATTAGAGTGCTATTAGCCTTTGCATGTTATAAAGGATTTAAGATTTATCAAATGGATGTCAAGAGTGCCTTTTTTGAATGGGAAAATAAAAGAGGATGTGTTTGTAGAACAGCCCCAAGGTTTTGAGAGTTCTCAATTTCCAAATCATGTTTTTAAATTAAAAAAGGCTTTGTATGGTTTAAAGAAGGCAAAAAGAGCATGGTATGAGAGGCTTAGCTCATTTTTACTAGAAAGGGAGTTTGTTAAGGGGAGCGTAGACACCAACCTTTTTCTTAAAAAAATTGAAGATGATTTACTCATTATTCAGATTTATGTGGATGATATACTCTTTGGATCTCCTAATAAAAAACTTTGTGATGAGTTCTCTAAGACAATGAGTAGAGAGTTTGAGATGAGCATGATGGGATAGTTGTCCTATTTTTTGGGGTTTAATATAAAACAATTGGATGATGGAACCTTTCTTAATCAAACAAAATACATAAAGGACATTTTGAAGAAGTATGAGATGGATAAATTAAAGCCAATTAATACTCCCATGACTTCTACTGTTCCATTGGATAAGGACCGATGTGGTAAGTTGATTAGAAGAAGTACATAGGCATGATTAGATCTTTACTCTACTTGATTGCGAGCCGACCCGACATAATGTTTAGTGTTTGCCTTTGTGCTAGATTTCAAGCCAACCCTAAGGAATCCCACCTAACTGCTATTTAGAGAACTTTTAGATATATTTTGGGTACCCAAAGCTTAGGGATTTTGTATCCTAGACACAGCACTTCTTTTGAGATTATTGGATTTTCTGACTCTAATTTTGCAGAATGTAAGGTGGATAGAAAAAGTACTTCAGGAACTTGTCAATTCATAGGACAATCTTTGGTCTCATGGTTTAGTAGTAAGCAAAATTTTGTTGCACTTTCCACTACTGAAGCTGAGTACATTGCTCTTGGAAGTTGTGTGGCCCAAGTCTTTTGGTTGAAACAATAGGTATTGAATTTAGGATTACAAGTAGGCACCATCTCAATCTTTTGTGACAACACTAGTGTCATATGAATCTCTAAGAATCCTATCCAACATTCCAAGACTAAGCACATTAACATTAGGCATCACTTTATTAGAGACCATGTGACTAAGGGAGACATTGAGTTACACGATGTGAAACTAAAAATCAACTGGCCCTCGACACTTTTAGCTCTTTAACGACCAGATTGAGTGTGATTGATATAACTGCATAAACTTGATCTTCTATTTTCTTTACTTAGTTTTAGTTCTTTTTCTTTTAAGTTGCTTTTCATTTTTGCTCTTTGTTTTCTTTTATTTTTTTATTTTGTTTGATTTGGCTTACTTTCTTTTTTCTCTTTTCTTTCTTAATTTTTTAGCTTTCAAAAATCATCGCTGAAATGATATTGTATGCCTTGTCCTTGCTTTTGAGAATTTGTAGTCAATGTTTTACATCTCTTAATCTATTAGATAGTAAAAATATTTCATTGATTTTGTCTCCTTCTCTATCCTATTTTAGTGGTATAGTTTTCTTTTCTAATAAAAAATCTATTTCAAATTAAATATTGTATACGAAATTAAGATCTTTTCTAAACTTGCTTAAGCATCTATCTTATATTTTTAATGCTTAAAGTTTTTTTATCACATCAAGAATCCTCGTTACTCTTGTCATTGGTTATTGATTCTATTTTGTGGATAGTTCTTCTCTATGTTAGAGAGAGAGCTCCTATTCTCTAATATCTAGAAGATATACTCACAACTAAGAAGTTTTTATTTAAGAGATTGAAAAAGAAAATTTAGCTTACAAAAATAAAAAAATGGCCAATGACATAAAATTGAAAAGAAAAAGTATATACACAAAAGTGTATCAAAAATCAAGATGCTCAAAGAGCCAATCAAAGTGACAAGAGGCATAAAACGAGCCCACTAAAAGGAAAGCTATTCTCTCTTTTCAAATCTTTTAAAACTTAGAAGTTTTCATGTATCAAAGACTTGATTTCGATTGTTTTACGATTATGACAAATTTACTGTGGTTCATTATTCTATAAGATATTTTGTTTCTTAAACCAAGTGATGAACGGATTCTTTTTTTCTCATATCCAATTAATTTTTTGAGTTAGGTCATTGATTTCAAAAGACGATTCTACCCTAAGAGAAAGTTTGAGCTAAGGGTAATCATGCTCGGATACTCTACCATTCTTTGGATTATTGATGTTGTTAACTCATTAACTCACAAGTTTTTAAAATCAATCACATGGAATACTACATCATCTTCATGCCTTGGTTATAAAAAAAATGTCTTGTGGTATGCTTTTGTTCTTGATTCCCTCCTTTTAGAGACGTCAAAAGGGGGAGTAGTTTTAGGATGTTTTTTTTTTGCACTATCGATTTCGTGTGTTACACTGCTATTTTTAAAATATTTTTCGTAGTGTTTTGCCAACATCAAAAAGGGGGAGATTGTTGCAAATTTAGGTCTATGAACTATGTTTTGATGAGTGGCAAACACTCTTACTTGTCTTGGACTATCTTTTACTACTGACTTTTCAGGAATCAAAGATCAGGCAAAAAAATGGAGCCATCTCAAGAATGGGTAGATTAGGGTTGAGATAGTCTGTATTTTTATTTTTCTCTTCTTGAGTCAATTGTAATCTTTGGTGTGGCTGATGCAAAGTAACCCTACACACACACAAACTTGAGAGATTTAGAACTTGTGTTTTTACTCATATCATCCCGGACGATATTTATAACGTCCTGGAAGATCGAGTTTAAAACAGAAGTTCTGATCAGGATTTCTTGTTAAGGCAGCCGTAATTAACTGATCGGCTTGGACGATAGGCTCAAAATAGAAAGAAATTACCGCCATAAACAATTAAGGTATTATGTATTTTTGTTAATCGGCCAGGATGATCTTGGATCGTCCTGGACGATATTCACAATTATGCCTTAATTGATCAGAAAATCAAGGAAGTAATTAAGGTTGATTGATACGATCAAATCATCCTAGACGATCGTAGGGTCGTCCAGGATGATCTAGCCAAAAAACCTTAGTTACTCTTGGACGATCTGGATCAGACAACATGAATTCAAGGCGAATCTCAGGATGATTCTCCTCTGATTTGAATCGATCGGCTAGGATGATCGTAAGGTTGTCCTGGATGATCAAGCCAATTTTTCAATCGTCCAATTTGCATTCAAGGCGATGCTCTGGCCGATCTTCTGAGATTTGTACTGATCGGCCAGGACGATGTCCATATCATCCTTGATGATTTAGTCAGCAACTTGTAATTAATGAGCTCCTTTGAAGCTCTTCAATTTAAGAGCTTTAGTTCAACGTTTTTGAACCTCCTTGGCTGCTATCTTGACCTGAGAAAACCTAAAGGAAAGAGACAGTGAGGGAGAGAGAGAGAGAGAGAATCTTGTGAGGGGGAGCTTGTGAGGGGATTCACAAGGGTTGCTCCAAGCATTGTTACACTTCTTCTTCCCTAGAGTCTCTTGTCCTTGGAAGGGTTGGTAGAGGTAAGTTTCAGCAAGTGATCGAGGTTCTCTTCCTGCTTCAGGAGGAAGCAAAAGGAGGAAGGTTCTCTGCCTTGCCGGGTGTGGCAAAAAGAAGTGTTTGTAAAGGCTTCTCTGCCTAGTTGTGGGGGCTAAAGGATAGTCCCGTTTGTAAAGGCTTCTCTTCCTGCTTCAGGAGGGCGCCTCTTGGGAGTGGACGTAGGTCGAGTTGACCGAACCACTATAAACTCTTGTATTCTTGTTTTTTACTACTTCCGCATTTTATTTTCTTCAGCACTTATTTTTGTGGTGATTTGGTTTGTATTCGTGCTTTGCTTAAAGAATTTTTTTAAACACCAATTCGCCCCCCCTCTTGGTTAGCCTTGAACCAGTTCTATAAGGCTTAACATCCCTAACAAACTTTCATCTTCTACATCCGTGACCTTGAGGTACTCTGCCTTCTCCAGGAGGGAGAAAAATGAGAAGGTTCTCTGCCGTCGACAGAAGGGTGAAAACAGAGTTTGGCACTCTGCCATGCCGGGTTGGTGAAATGGAGTATTGTAAGGGCTTCTCCGCCCTGCCAAGGGGGGCAAAAGGAGAGCTATTTCTTGTAGTGAAATACCCGGAGCGGACGACTCTAGATAGTGGACGTAGGCCATTATTTGACCGAACCACTATAAAAATCTCAGTGTGCTTTTTCTATAATGTCTTTTATTACTACGTGCATTTTATTTTACAATATTTTCTTGGAAAAATTTGTGAAAGAAAAGTTGTTTAAATTTTCATGTTAAACTTTTAAAAACATCAAGAAAAAATAGAACTCCTGCTTAGGTTTTAATTATTATCAAAAAGTTTTCACAATTCACCCCCCCCCCCCCCTCTTGTCCATCTAGTAACTTCAATTGGTATCAGAGCCTGATTTCAAAAATTGTATTTTAGAAAAACTTGAAAAATGATCATGTCTCATCTTGATTATCGTATTATTATGGAGGGTTATTAAATAACTTGTCCACCTCTTTTTGATAACATTCCATTTGATTTCTGGAAAATTAGAATGTCTACTTTTTTATAATCTATTGATTACTGCATGTGAATTTTAGTGAATGATGGATATGTTGCACCGTTTAAAACTGTTAATGGATTGAAAACTCCTGTACCTTTTAATGAATGGAGCAATGAGGATAAGGATTTAGCCCAACTGAATGCTAAATGTTTAGATTATTTTTTTCTGTGCATTGAAGTCTGAGGATTATATGAGAGTATCTACATGTGCCACTGGTAAGGAGATTTGGGTTGAACTGTTCATTACATATGAAGGAACAAGTGAAGTAAATAGTCTAGGCTTAATATTTTACTGCACAATTATAAACTCTTCAGCATGAAACCATGCGAAATAATATCTGACATGTACACTAGGTTCACCCAAATCGTGACATCCTTGCATGCATTAGGTAGAGAGATTTCAAATTCTGAGAAAGTAAATAAAATTCTTAGATGCTTATCTAGTTCCTATGATGCAAAGATAATTGCTATCACTGAATCTAAAGACCTTAACATTTACTCTATTGATAATCTCCTTGGGTCACTCATTGCATATGAGCAAGGAGTGAGTCAGAGACAAAGTGATGAAGGTGAAAAGAAGAAGGAGCGAACAGTGGCATTAAAAGCTAACAACTCAAAAAGTGAAAGCTCTGTAGGGGAGGAAGAGGATGAGATAGCACTGATGAACCGAAAGTTCAAAAATTTCCTGAAGAGAAAATAGAAGCGTCATCAGAATAGCTGAAATAAAGATAAGAGCTCAAGGTCCAATAAGGTTTCATCTGATACAATCTGTTTTGAGTACAGGAAGTCAGGTCACCTTCGAGGCGATTGCCCCAATCTGAAGAGTCAACCAACTAAGGAGAGAGGAGATGACAAAGCTAAATACAAGAAAGGAAAGATGAAGACACAAAAAGCTTTTTGGGCCGACTCTGCCTAAGAATCGTTAGAAGAAGAAGCAGAGGAGGAGGTAATAAATTTGTGTCTTATGGCTAATGATAACCTTGATCAATCGGATCAAGATGTGGTATGTCAACTTTCATATGAAGAGTTATTACTTATTTCTAAAAATATCCATGGCTCGTATAGGAAATTGAAAAAGATGCATGCTAAGCTTAATGTTGAATTTAGTTCTTTACAATCTGAGCATGCTAACTTATTTAAAGAAAATTCTGATTTAGATAGATATCATATTCTACTTCTTAATGAGTATGATGCATTAAATAAGAAGCATATTGAACTAACTGAAGTGCATGAAACCTTGAAAATCACTCATGTTGAACTAGAAGAAGCTTTAGATAGACTAGACAAACTTGCATTAGAAGTAGATCATAATGAGCACTTGCTATTAATAGAAGTTGATTGATTGACAGCTCAAAATAAAACTTTTAGTGAAAGAATAAAAGAACTAGAAAATGAAATTGCATCACTCACATTAGGCCATCCTAGCAAACCCCCAACATAGCATGCATCACACAACTTTAGGAAGAGGCACTATCACCCACATAGATTAGTAAACCCATATCCTGTTGTTAGGTGTTTCTCTTGTGGCATGTTAGGTCACATAGCCCGTACATGCACAATTCATCATAGGACACATTTAGTATGGAGACCTAAACTACATCCATCACAGCATAGCAAGCATACATCTCATTCATGCAAGCATAAGGAGGAACCCAAACAAACTTGGGTTCCCAAATCTAATCTTTGAATGAAATTATAGGGGTGCTCTCACAAAAGACTTAGTGAGAGCATGTGGTTCCGGGATAATGGATGCTCACAACACATGACTGGAGATATAAAGAAGTTCATCCTACTGGAGACCAAAATTGGAGGCAAAGTAACGTTGGGAGACAACACTACCAGGAAGGTGATAGGCGCATGTATTGTTGGTAATGCTAAAAATTTTTTAATTGAAAATGTCTTAATAGTTGATGGTTTAAAGCATAATTTACTTAGCATAAGTCAACTGTGTGACAAAAGTTCTGATATTAAATTTCTATCTGATAAATTCCTGATTAGTTTAAATGAAAAACCATTTTTAGAAGGAAAATGAATGAACAATGTTTACATGTTAGACCTTGATAGCATTGATACTTCAAATTCATTTTGTTTGAAAATAATAATTGATGACTCGTGGCTATGGCATAGGAGACTATGCCATGCTAGTATGAAAACTCTTAGAAATATCACTCAGAAAAATCTAGTTAGAGGCGCACCTAAGTTAGATTTCACAAAGGATCATTTATGGGATGCTTGCCAACTAGGAAAATAAGTCAAATCATCTTTTCATTCAATTAGAGATGTGATCACCGCTAGGCCACTAGAAATCCAAGACATGGACTTATTTGGAGCCGTTAGTACAGCCAGCTTAGGTGGGAAATATTATGGATTTGTGATTGTAAATGACTTCACTAGATTCACTTGGATAAGATTCTTAGCACATAAAAATGAGTCTTTTGTAGAATTTAAGGTTTTCTCCACATAGATTCAATAGAAATTAGGTTGTGAAATCTCAATAATTCATAGCAATTATGGTGGAGAATTTCAAAATGATAGATTTGAATCATTCTGTCAAGAGCTAGGAATAGAACACAATTTCTCAGCCCCGTGAACACCTTAGCAAAATGTTATAGCAGAAAGGAAGAATAGAACCTTGGTAGAAGCAGCTAGGGCAATGTTAGCGGAGTACACCCTTCCTAGATACTTTTGGGTAGAAGCAGTCAACACAGCATATTATATTTTAAATAGGGTGAACATTAGATCTAAGCTGAACAAAACTCCGTATGAACTCCTTAAGGGTAGGACACCAAACCTTTCACACTTACATGTCTTTGGGTGAAAGTGCTTCATCTTGAATAATGGTAAACATCACTTAGGAAAATTTGATCCCAAGTCTGATGAGGGTTTCTTCTTAGGTTATTCATCTGTATGTAAGGCCTATGGAATCTTTAATAAGAGAACCCTTATGGTAGAAGAGTCCACCCATGTAGTATTTGATGAATCAGACAAGTCCTCTGAATCAAAAATTGAAGATGATGAAATAGAGGAAATTCAAAGAGTAGAGACAATGACCTTACAAGAAAGGGTAGAACCTCAAGAAGATTTGCCTAGAGAATGGAGATATTCTTCTAGTCATCCTAAAGAGTTAATTTTAGGAGACCCTTCAAAAGGTGTAAGAACTAGGCTTGGACTTAGGAAGGAGGTTAGTCATTCAGCATTCATCTCTATGATAGAACCTACAAATATAGATCAAGCCTTAGGAGATGAATTTTGGATTCTAGCAATGCAAGAAGAGCTAAACCAATTCACCAGGAATGATGTTTGAGAGTAAGTCAAGAGACCTAAAGAACAAAGTGTTGTTAGAACAAAATGGGTCTTTAAAAATAAGGTGAATGATTTAGGAACAATAATAAGGAATAAAGCCAGACTAGTAGCTAAGGGGTACAACCAAATTGAGGGAATAGACTTTGAAGAAACCTTTGCTCTTGTTGCTAGACTATAAGCCATAAGTGTGCTCTTAGTGTTTGCTTGCTTCAAGAAATTTAAGTTATATCAAATAGATGTAAAGAGTGTATTTCTGAACGGGATAATTAAGGAAGATGTCTATGTTGAGCAACCCCCCAGATTTGAAAGTTCACAATTTTTAAACCATGTATTCAAATTAAAGAAAGCACTTTATAAATTAAATTAAGCACCTAGAGCATGTTACGAAAGACTTAGCTCATTCTTATTGGATAGAGGACTTGAAAAGGGTAGTGTAGATACTACACTCTTTTTACAAAATGTCAAAGAAGAAATTCTCATTATTTAGATATACGTGGATGACATTCTATTTGGATATTCAGATAAAATGTTATGTTATAAATTTTCAAAAATAATGAGTAATGAGTTTGAAATGAGCATAATGAGAGAACTTAATTACTTTCTTGGCTTTAGTGTAAAATAAATGGATAATGGAACTTTTCTTAGCCAAACAAAGTACATTAAGGATATCTTGAAAAAATATTAAATGGATAGTGCTAAACCCATGAACACTCCAATCAGCTCAACTATTCAATTAGACAAAGATTCTAGTGGAAAATCAGTACATCGGAAAAAATATATAGGAAAGATTGGGTTCCTTCTTTACCTGACTGCTAGTAGACCGGACATAATGTTTAGTGTGTGCCTCTATTCCCATTTTCAAGCTAATCCTAAAGAGTCTCACTTAACTTCTGTCAAGAAAATTATTAGATATCTACTAGGCACCCCAAACTTAGGAATTTGGTATCCTAGGCACAGCACTTCCTTTGAAATCTTAGGGTACTCAGATTCTGACTTTGCAGGATGTAGGATAGATAAAAAAACACCTCTAGTACCTGCCAATTCATAAAACTATCATTAGTTTCTTGGTTCAGTAAGAAGCAAAACTCAGTAGCACTTTCCACAGCCGAGGCAGAATATATTGCAGTAGAAAGTTGTGTTGCATAAGTACTATGACTAAAACAATAAATTCTTGATCTTGACCTACCTATAGGAACCATTTCAATCATGTGTGACAACACAAGCGCAATTTGTATCTCTAAGAACCCAATTCAGCACTCTTGAACAAAATACATAGACATTAGACACCATTTCATTAGAGATCACGTTGCTAAAGGAGAAAAAGAATTGCATCACATCGCTACAAAAGATCAAATAGCTAACATATTCACAAAACCTCTAGCTTTTGACACATTTAGCAACTTGAGGACTAGATTAGGTGTCATAAAAATAACTGCATAATATATATATATATATATATATATATATAGGGCTGCTCCTGATCATCACACATTCACTACACATAAAGTACTAACCTTGACTCTGTAATATCGTACTGTGTGATACATCGATCGTACTGTACGGTATACTATATTCTACACAGAACACACCAAATGTTAAATTTTGTCTCTGTTGATCGTACTGTACGACTCACATCGTACTGTACGACTCACATCATACTGTACGATAAGTTATTGGTCATCGTACGATATGATATCTCCCTTCGTACTGTACGCGCCACGTCAGCGAATAGATTGGGACAAATTTGAGCATGCTGGTACATTATTATTGCCGATCGTACTATACGATATGCACACATCGTACTGTATGATCCACCTCAGCAAACGGATGAGAACGAAATAAAAGAGTTTGGTACGATATAAATGTCATTCGTACTGTACGATACACCTGTTCGTACTGTATGATACTTTTGGTCAAAAGTCATACTAACGACCCTCGGGACGATCGATATTCATCTGATCATACTATACGATATTTATCGTACTGACGTTTTGACCTCCTTTTTTTGGTATGAACCGTCAGAGCAATTATTACAATATCGTACTATACGATGTACTATTGTTCTGTATGATGTGTGGAAAACTCCATAAATTGGGTGGGTAGGCCGACCTCTTCACTTGCACTACACTAATCAATCCACTTGGTTCTTCTCACCTTTCACTCAGCTTGTACACAATGTCTAGTTCCAGCAAGAGGGGTCGTTTGGTAGCAAGAAGTTCTTCTTCCTCTCGCCGCCATAGCGCTATATTCTTGAATGCCGAATATGATGATGCATACCACAAGTTCAAAGCCTGCAAAATCACACCCTCCAGACTGTTAAATCAGGAAGCTCAGAAGTTTGAGGTACTGAACCTCTTTGCTTCCACCACCCTCCAATTTCTTCTCACCTTGGCCTTCCCTTACAACTCTGAACTTCTTCTAGAATTCCTAGCCAATCTAACCTATACCATCGACAACCTCACTTTCCACTCTTTCGTTTGTCATCAAAATGTTGAAATAACTAAAGCTAACATCACCCAATACATTGGGCTATCTACCTATGGTTCATTCTTTTCTTACAAATGACTTTGACTAGAGTGATGTTAATAGGGTCCTTAGGAATGCCACATTATATCAACACCAACCTCTCTTTTCATCACTAAATAGAAATGCATGCATAATTCAACATGTCCTTCATACCTCCATAATACCCAAAGGTGGTGACCGTGTCAACATGACCCCGACCCTATCTGTCAATACCTACCTTATCATGACCAACATAAAATTCGACGAGGCCGATCTGATTATTGACTACATTCGACATATGACCTTAGTTCCTCTCCCTACCATTCTTCGAAAACAAATTATAGCTCTTGGTCACCTTATAGGATATATTCTCCAAAATAAATATCAAATGACCTTTCCTGATGAACCAGACAATCTTCCTAATTTTTATACGGAAGCCTCTTTTTGTATTCTTTTCCATCGGGGACACGAGTCGGAAGAACCTATTTTTGATGAAGAAGAAGGTGAAGATGCCCCGGTCGTAGCTCAAGCACGTCCACGATGACATACACCACCCCGAGTACCTGCACCAGCATAAGATGATTTGGTCGAACGCATCGATAAACTTTAGACTCGTCTCAATACTCACATTCAAGAACAACATCAACAACATGAGACAGATATGCAATGGTTTGGAGAATGCTTTATTGCTATTGATCAATGCTTTGACACTCTCTTTTAGTACTTCCAACCAAACCCACCTCCACCACCTACTGATCAGGATCCTCTGTTATAAATTATCTTTGTATTGTAGTTGTTTTTTTCTTTTTTAGTGTTTTCTCCTCTTTTTGGTGTTGTCAAAAGGGGGAGAAGGTTGTTGTATTTTATTTATATGGTTAAATGCATATTTTTTTCTTTTGTACTGCATCTTCTTTTATTTCTTTTCTTCTTGTTCTTATGTTTAAATTAAATTTTAAAAAAATGTCTCTAACACTTGCTTACAATAAATATTATTTGACATCATCAAAAAGGAGGAGATTGTTGCAACCCATGACCCCGAGTTTGAGATTATTATGATGACAACTAAAGTCGTTTGAATTATCTATTCATTGAATATTTTTTTTTTTGCTATTGTCCGTGAGTACTAACATATCAGGAAGATCAAAAGCTACTCAGGATGACAGGAAGACTCAAGAATGGGTAGATTAGGAGTATGAGTCTACAATGTATTTTATTATTTATTTTATTTTTATTTTCTTGAGTCTGACCATAAAATGCAAAAAAGAATGAGCAACCATGCACACACACAGGGGGAGAGTATTTTTAAATAAAAAATTTAGAGTTTTTCTTTCTCTATAGATCGTACTGTATGATGGTATTTCGTACCGTACGATTAGAGCTTTGTAGGACGATTCTATGAATAGATCGTACCATACGAATGTAATCATACTGTACGATATGTTCAAATCCAAAACTCTAGCCATCATTTTAACTTAAGTAAGTTATTTTATGCCATTCGTACCATACGAACACGTTCGTACTGTACGATTTATTTTAAATACTTACTTAATTTAACCCATGATTAGTGCAAGAAATCTGGGCTTAATTATAATTTGAACATCATAATGTAAGAACCAATTCATACAACACGATGAATAGAGACAAATTATAATCATCCCGAAGATCATCCTGGACGATCTCTTGGGTTTTGTCTCACCGTACTGTATGATGTCAATCGTACCATACGATGAATAGAGAAGATGTTTGATCGTCCTGGATATCGTCCTGTACGAACCGTATTGTTATGGATCATACCGTACGATTTAAAATCGTACTGTACGAATGTTTTTGAACTATTTGTACCCCTTCGTACCAGGATGAAGTCATTTTATATATTTTGTATTGTACAATTAGAAACCATACTGTACGGTAGTAATGACTACTTTTGAAATCTCAGGGATTTTGGAGCCCATTTTTATGTGTAAAACTTATCATATTTTAAAGGTGTGAATCAGAGAGGAGAATGTGGTTAGAGAGGGATTCTGAGGGAGAGAGCTCTTGAGAAGTTCTTTAGGGTTTGAGAGAGGAAGGAGAAGGTGAGCATTGTGAGGGAGAAGAGGTGTGAGGGAGATCACACGGTTGCTTCGAACTTGTTGCATCTTGCTCCTCCTGTGGCCCTAGAAGAATTTGTGGGAGGATCTCCAAGGGGAAAGGCTCTTCTACATCTGTGACCTCGAGGTTCCATGCCTTCTCAAGGAGGGAGAAAAATGAGAAGGTTCTCTGCCGTCTCCAAAAGGGTGAAAACAGAGTTTGGCACTCCGCCATGCCATGTTGGTGAAAGGGAGTATTGTTAGGGCTTCTCCACCTTGCCAAGGGGGGAAAAAGGAGTGTTATTGCTTGTAGTGAAATACCCGGAGTGGAGGACTCCGGGGAATGGACGTAGGTCATTATTTTACCGAATCACTATAAAAATCTCGTGTACTTTTTCCTTATTATCTTTTATTACTGCGTGCATTTTATTTTACAATATTTGCTTGGAAAAAATTGTGAAAGAAAAGTTGTTTAAATATTCATGTTAAACTTTTAAAAACATCAAGAAAAATTAGAACTTCTTCTTAGGTTTTAATTATTGTCAAAAAGATTTCACAATTCACCCCCCTTTTGTCCATCTAGTAACTTCATAATATAGGAGAGTGGTCAGATAAAGTTCTGTTTAAATGCTAAATTTGAGTAGTTTGAAAAGAAGAAATCCAATAAGTTTTAAAAAGGATGTGATCCAATCTTTTCAATATAGTACCCTTATTCCAAGTAAAACCATTGTCAGAAAAACTAATGTCAAGTAGGTTACTTCTCATAGTCAAACCGTTGAGTTCCTCCATAGCATGGAAATTAGGAGGCTTACCTCCAACTCTTTTAGCAGCATTGTAACAATTAAAATCCCCCCAACTAACCAAGGGGCATTAATAGAAGATGAAAAATTAGTAAGTTGGTCCCAAAGAATTTTCCTCCCTAATCTATAATAAGAGGCATAAACAAAAGAAGCATAAAAAGAGATTTGATTAAAAATAATATTGGTATGAATCAATTTAAGCAAATCCATAATAGCATCTAAAGTAATAAAGTGTTTCTTGAAATCCAAATTGTATTAGTACAGTTTCCAAAAGACAAATCAAAACTCAATTTAGTGCAAACTTCATCCAATTTAGTACCAAAAACGGGAGGCTGAATTAAAACAAGAAGGTGAATATCATAAATTATACAAATAGTCTTAACTCTATCCTTAGATAAAGAGCCATCCACACCCCAAATATTTTACACAAGATCTTTAACCATTAATAAATTGTTAAGAAGCTTTGGTGAACCTTGGCGCATTGCTCGACGTAATCTTTTTATTCCTACCCTTCTTTTTTGGAATGAGAAGTATATCCTTCCTCAATAATATTAGCCTTACCATTAGGAGATGGCATAAAGTTAATAGTGGAATCCTTAAGACCATCTTTAGGAGTGAATGTATCAAGAGACTCAATTTCCCCTTCTCTATGTCATCAATCTTGTCCTCCATATTCATATGATTATTCTTAAAATTATGCTCAGATCCACTTTCACATTTATCCTTGTTAACTTGATTAAGAGCTCATTCAATAGTGATATTTTATTGAGAAGGTGAATCCCTATTATTCTCCTCCATTTATTTGTTAGCCAATGAAATAGTAGTATGTTGATAATCGCCAAATTTGTCCCCAACACCATTCTCACCCACAACCACAATAGTATGTTCCTCAATATAGTAAACATTATCAATATTAAAATTATCTTGACCATCATTACTAGCCTTTCCCAACAAACCTTCACTCCTTATGGAATTGTCTAAATGGTTAGTCTCTATGTCATCTCCAAAAGCTTTTGATTTCTCTAAATAGAATATTTGTGCCATTTCCTTAAGAAAATTTTGACCTCCATGCACAATCGGTTCACCATTATTAGGTCAAATTGTTCATCCTAAGCTGAGGATGAGCAACAAAACAATTATTAATTGAATTACCATGAATTCTGTAATGCAAACATAAATCCAAAAAAATTTTAAACTCAACTTTTTGTAAATAACCAGAATTTTTAGAACAAAGCTAGATATCTTTAGGGTACTTCTTAGTGATATGTAATTCCACAAGAACCCTAACCACTAAAGGCCTCAAGTGAGAGGAACTCGCTTAGTTCATTTTAAGAGGTCTACCAAAAATGGACCCTAAAGCATGGAACACATGTGAGTTGACAAAATGCAACAATAAATTAGGAATAGAAATCCAGATAGGAATGATGGGGGAATTCTTCTTTAACATCAAAAAAAGGTGTCAACTTAAGTAATCTCATTTAACAATTGCGAATATAGTAAGTTCTCCTAGCAAAAACCTTATTATAGTCTAGGTCTTTAGATAACTGAATAGAAACATATTTAACATCAAGTAGACCAATAGAATAATTGCCAGGTAATTTTAACTTCCCAAAAAAAAATTTGAATCGCATCGAGGTTCGGCCAATGGACCGAAAACTTACCTACAAGAGTAAATTAAAAAGGGCTAGCAAGTTTTTAGAATATCATCATCAAAAATCAAAAGCTCTGGAAATCCTTTAATTGTTTATTTAGTGAAAGAAAAAATTATTTCCTTCAAAGAGGAAAATCCCGCTAAAACATCACGAAAAGAGTGAGATATAGAACCATAACCATCAGTACCCAACAAACCTTTCAAGGTAACAGTCGATGCAGAAGGGGGAACACCGTTAGGAGAATAGAACGACCTAGGGCCAACCGGCCATAAAAACAAAATAAATTTAAACTCAAAATGAAACACTAAAGAAAAGATTGAGAAGCAAAAGTAGAAATCATGCGGAGGAACAGTGAAAGTAAGAATCATACTCATAATCGCCAGAGCCAACACTAGCTGTTGTGGGATGTGGGTGAATAATTTTGACTAACATACATAGGTTTACATGAATTTTTTGGAATTAATGAAATTGCTTCTTTATTTAATACTTAAATATACATATAAGTTTTATTTAAGTATCATGAATCCATTAATTTCTTGAGAAGAATACGCGTAGGGCTAGCATAGATGGTCTAATTATGATAATTCTAATATTTAGCAATTTTAATTTATCATTTTTGTTTTATTTGACTAAATAATTTTTATTGATTTTATATATCTATCTTTTGCCTCTACTTATTATTCTTAAGAGGGGCTAGACATTATATGTACCAATTATTAATATTCTAGTACTTTTGCCTTTTTACTATTTTTTCATTCTAACTACTTTTTTATTTATTTGCAAAAAAAATACCTTATTTTGATATTGAATACATGTCTATTGCCTCAACTTATTATGCTATTCTAAAGTTTGTTAAAGGTTTCACACTTTCCTATTTAAATTTTCTTAGGTAATTTAGGATTAATCTAATGAGTTAGTTTACTTTAATCCTAATGTTCAATAATCCTTTATAACTAGTCTAGTTTTTAAGTGATATTTTGGTTATTAATTTATCCAAAATTACTAATTTTAAATGAAAAGACTAGTTATTATTCCTATGAAAATTGCTCAAGTTTTGTACTTTTAAATACTTAAGAATCTTAGTTTTGAATTTTCCAAAATTCATAAATCAAATAAAAAGTAGAATGTAGGGCAAGTAATATTTCAAAATTTTGGGGAATTGATTTCATTAATTTTCAAAATAATTAAAAAAAACATACAAAGAAAATGTAGGAAATTAGTACAACAAAAGAAAATAAAATAGTACTACAAAACATAAATAAATAAAAGTTATAATAAAAAGTAAAAATAATTAACTAAAAAAAACAATAAAATTTAATATAAATAAATAAATAAATTTGAAGAGTAATAATAGGACTCTCCTTACTCATCATCATCATCACTATCATCATCATATTCTTCTTCTTCTTCTTCTTCTTCTTCTCCTTCTTCTTATGGTATTTTTGATGAGGGTGATTGTCGAGGTTCTACTCCTAGATATATTGCGAAGGGGGTGGGCAAGTGATGGGTGGCTTATGTAATTTCTTTTGCTAAATGACCATAACTAACCCTAATGCACATTCTGATCAAGTAATAAAGTTTAATAAGAAGAGTGTCACACCAACAAGGAAATAAGTGAACCACAATTAACTCTAGTATTGCCTACTCAAAATACTAAATTAATCCAATGAAATGAACCTAGGGTTAGTTACTTGAGTTACTTGGAAATGAAAATAAATTGCTAATATAATAAAAGATAAAGATGTTTTGGACTAATGATGATTTATGCATCTATTTTCTCCTAAGCAGATTCATCTACAATTGTTATGAATTAGAGCTTATGCACCTTTTGATCTCTATCGAGTTTATAATGGTGTAAAGAAAGATTTATAATTTCTCTATAGTTATTATATCTCCAAAGATACTAATATCCACAATGGAAGAATGTTGGAACAATTAGAAGAAGTAAATTTAATAACTCCACTAGAAATAGTAGAATGTTGGAACAATTAAAAATATTAAAATGAATTCTTTCTTGCAAGTGGACTATATATGAATTTGAATGTGAATTTGAATAAGAAACCCCCAATCTAGACCCTTGAATATGAATTTGTATAATAAAAATAAACATAAATTTCACTTAACAAATTCCTCCCAGCTTAAACTCTTTCTTATGATCAAGCAATTATGTTGGCACCTTTGATCAACTAAATATTTCAAATAAAAAAAATTTACACAGTAAAAATAATTAAGATGTAAGATAATGCTCAACTAGTTAGATGTGAAATGTAATGATCATGGTGTGGGAATTTTAACTTAACTAATCATGAACAAAACATAATTAATAACCTTCATTAATATCCAAATTGAATTCCTAAACTACAAGTGTAAGTGTATATGGAATCTAATATAGGTTAAATAGTTCATAATTTTTGAATTGGTCATACGTTACTTAATTTTGAAACTAATTTATAAATCTTTCATATGTAATAGCTTACTTACACTCTCTTTTTTGAAATTAAGTATTTGGATCCTTTAGGAATTTAACAACCTCATATACAAATATTTGGTGTTATTGTACTCATTTTCCTTGGCTTTCTATTCTTACTCTTGATCTTTTTATATTTCATTTAATTTCATTTATTATACATGAGTACTAAGATTATTATTATTTTTATTATGTGACTAATTTTATTCCTTCAAGTGACCTAAAAATAGAATTGTGTAAGGATTGTACATGTTTATTAGTTCCATTGAGTTCATATTAAATTTAATAAAGTAATCTATGAAATTCCCATTTCTAAATTTAGCAATTTAATCTTATTATCAAAAATTAGTGCTTAGGTAACATAGCATTGAATTTCAAAAATAAAGTACCTACTTAGACAATTTTTCTTAGTTGCATGTGATAATTTCTAATTTAGAAATTATGGTTCTTTATTCATTCAATTTAACACCTATAGTTTTGTATTATTCTTATTTTAAAGTAATTTTTAACTACAAATTTTTCTATTTGTCAAATGAGTTATCAAAGTGCAATTAAAAGAGGATATTTCAATAGCTATACAAAAAGGAAATTATTAGATGAAAATTTACATAAACAGCATAAATAATAAAATAAAAAAATATTCTAAAGTGTATAGGTTACAAAATAAACAAAATAAATATTAAAAATGCCTTTTTGATTAGAATGATACTGGGTAAAAAATGTTATAATAATAAAATCTACTTAACTTGAACTACACTAACTTATGCACTAATGCATAAACCAACCATAATAACAAACTGACTACATCATCATCATACACTTTCCAAGCAAAGAAAATACAAAATAAATAAAGTTAACAAAACAACATCATCAGCAGCACTCTTTATCTCAAGCAAAGAAAAATAAAATCAAAGAAATATAGAATTATGAGGATCATCATGATCTAATGCTACCAGTGATCTCCACACATAAGGATAATACATGGAAGCTTGCAAAATTTTAAGCTATTTTCCATGAATGGACTCCTACTAAACATGCCTAACACTTTGTTGAATTGTGAAGCATTGTTGTAGTAACTTTGCATCATATCCATCACATGGGAAACTCGATGTGACATACTCTAAATCAAATCCTAACTCTCCTCACAAAATTATGTAACAACCTCTATCTAATCCTTAATATCAGCTGAAGATCTCGGGGGATGGGCACTCTCTATCTGCTCGAGCTAGGCTTACTGGTCAAATGGTGCTCATTAGGTTTTGCCTCTTCCTCATCTCTATGCTTTTTAAATCTCTTAATATTTTTCTTTATGAGAGCAAATATAGGAAAAAGGTACTCTTTATATAAGTCACACAAAACAATAGGTGTACACAAAGGAAATATATTAAGGAAGGGTGGTCTAGACCTACAGACGTGGAACCCTTAATATTGTAAATCCAATAAGAGAAAAGAAGTTTCCCAAAATAAATAGAACAACCCACTTGAATAATATGGTTAAGGTTTTCATACCTTTGGGTCACTTCACTTATATTTTTCTTGGAAAAAAAGTGTGTAGAAATGAATTAATGACATGCCTTAGACAACTTAGTTAAACACGATGCTGGGAAAGTTATGACAATTTTATTTATTTCTTTCCATAAGGATTCAACCCTAGGATTAGTCAGCACTCCGAGAAGCTCTTGGGGGGGTCTATGGGTATAGTGTTGAATGAAAAATAACCATCAAATTCTAAGTGTTTTAGTTTGTAAATCCTATTTATGATATGAGGATCAAAAGCTACCCACTTACCAGTTGTAAAGCACATGCTGTTCTAAGCCTCCTTCACTTTCCTGAAGAACTCCCTCCCAACATTCATAGCATAGGTTTATGGTTTCTTAAATAAAGTTTACCAACCTCTATTGGCAATAATGGACATAGTTTTAGTCCCAAGATTTAGGAATCCCCACTCATGAATTAATTGCTTACTAACAAAAAGCTAAGAATATCTTTACTCAGCCTTAATGGATACGAATTGCCTCCTATCAAAGGAATAAGTTATACTATTCATACTCGCTTGCACTTCGAGGGCCATGAAACTAGTGGATTATAATAATACACAAAAATAAACTAATTGAGAAAGAGGGGAATCACAAGCATAGTGAAAGAAATAAAAAAACAAAACCTTTATATTTATATAACTCAACCAATGCGACGGTGATGTGAAGAAAGATACTACAATGCTATGAAATATTAAATGACAAACCTGGTAAAACTGGTGATTGTGTTGTAATGTAAAGAAGTAGGCATGTTGCACTACCAGCATTAAAAATTGAATATCCAGCTTTTTGACTAAGGAACTACATTGGATTTTGACACCTATGAGCGCCATAGCATTTGAAAAAGTTTTTTTCCATGGTGCTCCAACTACCTTATTATGATTTGACTTAACATTGCAATACTAAAGAACGTGCTATGGGGCTCAATATTGAAAAATATTGAATACGTTATTCATGTAAAACAGTGTTGAATACAATGTCTAGCACTATAACTAAATGATTTGGCATAGCAACACTACTTGTATTAAAACTAAAGTGCTTATGGAAGCATGAGTAGGGTTGCAGTGCTTGAATCTTTAATGTTGTGGCATTACATTACACAATTTTTTCCTTAGACTATAGTGCATTGGCACAAGATTTAGGTCTACAGTGCATGATAAGCAAACGCTGTAGTGTTGTAGAGCCTAATGATTTATATCTTATTTTAACTATTTGGGTTATATAAAATGCCCAGAAAAATATGGTGTAATTATTTTAGTCACAACCATAATTAGGAAATTAAAAATAAGCACACATAATATTTTAAATAATTCATAAAAAATGATATAAAAATCATAAGTAAATTTAGTGCACCCAAATAACATAATAAAGAATCCCATACACAAACAGAATTAGATTGCATACCAAGCAACACTAAGCTTATTATCTTTAATCAAACTACATAATTTTTTTTTAGCTACACAACATCACTACTACTCCTCAAATTAGATTGCATACCAAGCAACACTAAGATTAGTTCTTTAGGATGACTAGAAGAATATCTTCAATCTCTAGGCAAGTACTCCTAAGGTTTACTCTATAACCTATAGTAATGGCTTCTACCCCCTCAGTGACCTATACTTCTTCTTCTTCAGGTTTAGATTTAGAGGTCTTATTTGATTCATCTAGCACAACATGGGTAGACTCTTCTACTACTAGGGTCCTCCTATTAAAGATTTTATAGGCCTTCCTTATAGATGAATAACCTAAGATGATTACCTTATTAAATTTTGGATCATATTTCTCTAAGAGTGATTTTTCATTAATCAAGATAAAGCATTTACATCCAAAGACATGTCAGTAGGAAAGATTGGTTGTCTAACCCTAAAGGATTTTATAGGGTGTCATATTTAGCCTGGATTTAACATTCACCCTATTCAAAACATAACAAATAGTATTCACTACTTATGCCCTAAAGTATCTAGAGAGAGTGTATTCACCTAGCATTATCCTAGAAGTTTCTAAAGAGGTTCTATTTTTCTCTTAGCTTTTCAATTCTATCGAGGGATCAGATCCTAAGGGCAGAGAGGTTTTGTTCTATACCTATCTCATAACGAAAAGATTCAGACCTATCATTTTCAAATTCTCCACCATGATTACTATAAATGGTTGAAATTTTCTGTCCTAATTTCCTTGGAATACAAATGAAAATAGTTATATGTTCCTCAATGGACTCACATTTATGTGCTAAGAATCTAACCTAAGTAAATCTAGAGTAGTCATCTACTATTATAATTTCATGTATTTCCTTATTGATTAGCTATACTGGCAAGTCCAAATAGGTCCATATGAAGGATTTCTAATGGCCTAAAGGTGTTGATGTACTTAATAGAATGAAATGAGGACTTGACTTATTTTCCTAGTTGTCATGCATCACACAAGTAATCCTTAGTGAATTTTAACTTAGGTATACCCCTAACTATATATTTTTGGATAATCTTCTTAAGAATATTTATACTCGTATGATATAGTTTCTTATAATATAGCCAGGAATCATAAATAATTATATTCAAAAATATATAATTTTAATATCCAATGCAGTTAAATTTTAGCAAGTAAACAATATTAATTTGTCTTCCTTTCACACAAGTTTTCCATTTAAACTAATTTTGCATTTTTTTAAGAATGAAATTTAATGTCAAAACGTTTATCATATAGTTGACAAATGCTTAGTAAGTTATACATTAAACCATCAACTAATTAAATATTTTCATCAATAAAGCTTTTAACATTATCGATTATACATGAGCCCACCACATTCCAAGTGGTGTTGTCTTCTAGTGTCACCTTGCCTCTTGACCTGGACTCTAGTGTGATGAACTACTTCATATCACTAGTTATGTGCCTTAAGCACACACTGTCTAGGTATCACATGCTCTCACTAGGCCTTTTGTGAGAGAAACTATATATAGTCATTCAAATGTTAGATTCGCAAACCCAACTGAGTTGGGGTTCCACCTTGTACTTGAATCAATGCGTTGAATGCAGGATATGCTGTGATGAATGAAGTTTTAGACTCCACACTAATTATATCCTATGCTAAATTATGCAAGTGCAGGCTATGTGACCTAACTTGTCACAAGTCCACCATTCACTTGCAACTTTAATTAGCTCAAGATTTGGTGGACTAGAGTTGAGTCAGTTTGTAATTTCAACTTTAGTGTACTTACCATTCTTGATTCAAGTAATGTATGCGATAGATACTGAGCTTAATAACCTTATATACACAAACTCAAGAGAGCGAGTTGGTGAGTTAGAAAATTTTTTATTTTTGAACTAATAATACAATATAATTTATATCCTATTAAATAATTAGTTAATAAGAAGACCTAATTACGGCACCCTTAGATAATTCAAATTGATTTAATTTATCATACCAAATGATTCTAATCGTATAGGATGATTACGTATAATAGTAATATTTAGCTACCAGTTATAATTTTGGTAATATTTTAATATTCAAAATAGTACGATATATATGGTATTGGATGAGTTGTGACAATCATTACTGAATTAATCCTATGATTAGTGAAAGTACTCAGATGACACTAGAAAGTGCTCTGATACCACTTGAAAGTTTGTTAGGGATGTTAAGCCCTATAGAACTAGCCCAAGACTAACCAAGAGGGGGGGGGGGGGGGGGGGGTGAATTAGTATTTTAAAAACTTTAAGCAAAGCTTAACAATTTTCACAAACCAAAACACCACAAAACAAACAATGTAGAAATTTAAGTACGAAAGCAGTAAAAATAATAACACAAAGGTTTATCGTGGCTCGATCAACTCGACCTACGTCCACTCCCCGAAGGCGCCCTCCGAGTATTACACTACAATCGTGACTCTCCTTTAACCCCCACAGTTAGGCAGAGAAGCCTTTACAAACAACTCTTTTTGCCACACCCGACAAGGCAGAGTGTTACAAATTTATTTTCATTGCTTATGTTTTGATGATTGACAAACTCTATTTCTCTTGGACTACTTGTTTCTTCTAACTTTTCAGGAATTGAAGATCGGACGAATAGACGAAGCTAGTTCAGGATTGCGTAGGTTTAGAGTTGAGTCAGTCTGTACTTTTGTTTTTCACTTCTTGAGTCTATTTGTAATGGTCAAATAGACTGATGTTAAGTAACCCTACATACACACACTTGAGAGACTTAGAATTTATATTTTTACTCATATCGGCCAGGATGATATTTATATCGTCCTGGACGATCAGGCTTAAAACAGAAAGTCTAAATAAGGATTCTTAATTAAGGCAGCCGTCATTAACATATCGTCCTGGATGATACGTGTATCGGCCATGACATTAAGCTCAAAACAGAAAGAAGTTGCAGCCATAGATAATTAAGGTATACTATTTTTTTAAATTATCGGCCAGGACGATCATTAATCGACCTGGACGAAATTCTCAAATTATGCCTTAATTGATCAGGAAATCAAGGGAGTAATTAAGGATGATTGATACGATCATATCGTATTGGACGATCGCAGGATCAGCCAGGACGATCCATTCAAAAACCTTAAGTTACTTCAGAATGATAAATATCGGCCAGCTCGTATTCAGGGCGATGCTCTGGACGATTTTCCTCTGATTTGAACTGATCGGCCAGGACGATCGTGAGATCGGCCTGAACGATCAAGCCAATTTTTAATCGTCCAATTTTGCATCTAGGGCGATGCTCTGACCAATCTTCTGAGTTTTGTACAGATTGGCCAGGCCGATGTCATATCGGCCTGGACAATATTATCGGCAACTTGCAATTAATGAGCTACTATGAAGCACTTCTATTTAAGAACTCTTGTTCAACGTTTTGTAAGACCTTTGGCTACTGCCTTGACCTGAGAAGGCCTTGAGGAGAGAAAGAGAGAGAGGTAGAGAGAGAGGATCTTGTGAGGGGGAGCTTGTGAGGGGATTCACAAGGGTTGCTTCAAGGATCTCTCTGCTTGTTCTTCGTCTAGAGTTTCTCGTCCGTGGAAGGGTTGGTAGAGGTAAAGAGTTAGCTTTTGGTTGTGGTTCTCTGCCAACTTCAGGATGAAGCAAAATGAGGTAGGTTCTCTGCCTTGCCGGGGTGGCAAAAAGGAGGTGCTTTGTAAAGGCTTCTCCGCCTAGTTGTGGGGGCTAAAGGACAGTCACGTTTGTAGTGCAATACTCAGAGGGCACCTCCTGGGGGTGGACGTAGGTCTAATTGACCGAACCACTATAAATTTTTATGTTCTTGTTTTCTTGCTTCCGCACTTTTATTTCCGCATTTATTTTTATGGTGTGATTTTAGTTTATGTGATTTTTATTCTTTGTGAAAAGAAATTATTAAAATACCAATTCACCCACCCACCCCCCCGTCCTCTTGGTTAGCTTGGGCCAGTTCTATAGGGCTTAACATCCCTAACAAACTTTCAAGTGGTATCAGAGCGGGATTCAAAAATTTAAGTTTGAAAACATTTTGAATTTGATCAATGACTAACCTTAGGAATCGTAACACTACGGAAGGGTATTCTATTACCCGACCTCCCTTGTTCGATAACCTACATTTTGATTTTTGGAAAACTCGCATATCAACATTTTTACAATCTACTTATTATCGCATGTGGATGCTTATCAAAGAAGGTTATTCTCCACCTTCTAGTGAAATTAATGGTGTTGAAATTGAAGTTGCTTTTACTGAATGGACTTTCAATGAACAAGATTTAGCTCAATTGAATGCAAAATGATTGAACTGCTTTTTCTATGCTTTAAAATCTGAGGATTACATGCGTGTCTCCACTTGCAAAACTAGTAAAGAGATTTGGGATAAATTGTGCATCACCTATGAAGGTACTAATGAGGTTAAACAATCCCGTTTGAACATTCTCTTGCATGACTACAAACCTTTTTGTATGAAACCTCATGAATCGATTTCTGACATGTACACAAGGTTTACTCAAATAGTTACTTCACTGCATGCACTAGGAAAAGAACTTTTAAACTATGAAAAAGTTAACAAGATTTTGAGATGTTTGCCTTCGTCGTATGATGCTAAAATCACTGCAATCACTAAATCTAAGGATTTGAACACTTATTCTATTGATAACTTACTTGTCTCACTCATTGCTTACGAGCAAAAAGTGAATCAAAGAAATCTTGATGCAGGTGAGAAGAAGAAGGAGAAAACAGTTGCATTAAAGGCACACTAATTGGATTCTGAATCTTCCGGGTCTGAAAGCGATGAAGTTGCCTTCATCACAAGGAAATTCAAAAGCTTTCTAAGGAAGAAACAAAAGCATCATCAAAATTGGAGAAAAGGTAAGGATCATAAACATGTTAAAGAATCTTATGATATTGTTTGCTATAATTGTAGGAAACCATGACATGTGAGAACTGATTGCCCGACACTTCAAGATAACACAACCAAGGAAAAGATTGAGGAGAAACCTAAGTTCAAGAAGGACAAGAACAGAATCCAAAAGGCTTTCTGGGCGGAATCTGGTACTGACTCCTCTGAGACTGAACTAGAGGAAGAGACTACAAACTTGTGTTTAATAGGAGAAGATCAAAGTGATGAGGAAGAGGTATGTAAACCAACCTATGATGAACTATTTGAGATTTGTGAGAAAATACATGCATCATACAAAAAACTCAAGAAAACGCATGCTAGCCTAAAATTAGAGCTTTTAAATTTACAAAAAGAGCATGAACTTTTTCTCAAAGATCATGCAACTATTGATTCAAATCACATGGCTCTTCTTGATGAATTTGATGATTTAAACAAAAAGTATTTGGAATTAATTGATGAAAATAATGCATTAAAAGTTTCACACACCTCACTTAAATCTAATCTTAAGAAATCTAAATAGATTGAGAAAACGTTGAGGATTGATAATGATACATTATAAAGAACTAACTTGAGGATTCAAAATGATTTTGATACATGTAAGAAAAATCAGATAACATCTACTTTTGATCCTAAGCCAGAACCTAGAAAGAGGCATTATAACTCAAATCATTTAAGAAACCCTTTTCCTGGAGTTAGATGTTTTTCATGTGGCATGCTAGGACACATCTTACACACTTGCACTATTCACCGTAGTACACATTGGGTGTGGATACCTAAGATGCATGATTCATAACTTACCATATCTACATTGCATTCTACTTTTCCTAAGAAGGGGCCCAAACCTGTTTTGATTCCTAAATCTGACTGTTGTTAAGTTTTGTAGGAGTGCTCTCACCAAAGACCTTATGGGAGCATGGGATAACTGGACATATGAAGGCTCGCAGCTCATACATGCTCAAACCTACTGCTTCAATAATTCCTTGAAATGTGTTTTGTTTCAGTGTGTTTTATCTCTGCTTTATTTGTGTTTTTTCTATATGTGTTTTGTTTTCACTTAGGTTTTTAATTGTCTTTCTATATGTTAAATATTTTTAAGATTTTTAGATTTTGGAGTTTTGAGGATTGTGTTTAGCTTTTCTAAAATTGGTTAAAGGAAGAAACACCGTTGATGGTATCCCTCCTTCCAACCATGTTTAGTGGTATGACTTTCTTCTCTAAACAAAAGCCTAACTCACTTTTAGCCAATAGTTTTTGAAACTAAGATTCTTTTTATCATGCAACAAAAAAATCTATCTTATGCATAATATCCAAAGTTCTTATATATCTCTCAAGTTATTTGAGATCTTTCCCTTGCACTGATCATATGATTCTTTAGTTTTATTTTGTGTGTTATTCTTCCCTATGTTAGAGAGAAATCTCATATTCTCTAATATTTGGAGGATATACTCACAACTGAGCTTCTTTTAAGAGTTCGCAAAAGAGCTTTTAGCTTGCAAGAATTAAAAAGGAAAGAGGCCAGTGACGCCAAATTGAAAAAGAAAAATATATACACAAATGTGTATAAAAAATCAAGATGCTCAAAGAGTCAAATCAAAGATACAAGAGGCATAAAATAAGCCCACTAAAAGTAAGCTATCCTCTCTTTTTAAAACTTTTAAAACTTAGAAGAACTTATGGGTTATATGAGATTTTCAAAGACTTGATTTCAAGTTTCATGATTGAGAAAAATTACTTTATTTTATTATTTATGAGATTTTTTTTTGTAAACAAGTTTTGATTGAATCTTCTTTTTTGCCCGATTAGGTTTATTTTGAGTTAAGTCCTTTTTATTTTCAAAAGAAAATTTGTACTATAAAGAAAGTCTGATCTAGGGTTAACAGAATCGGATATTTTACTTTTGTCTGATTTGGATTGGCTAAACTCCTTGATCTTGTGGAACTCTAAAGTTTAAAACTTCTCATATGATACCCCATAAAACAAAATAAAAATTTAGAAAAATAAAAATTTAAAAATATTTATTTTTTTTCCTCGTTGTGTTTTTGCTTTCTTTTACTGTATTTTTTGTCAATTTTTCTTTTATTTTATTTTTTTAGGGCCTTGATCATCACCATCTTTTCCTTAGTTTTATTTTCTAGTCACATCGTCCTGGCTGATACTTTTATCGTCCTGGACGATAGGATAAAATCTCTTCAAATTCCATCTGCTGGTCTTTTCTATGCTTGCTGTAAGTCATCGTCATGGATGATACCATATCGTCCTGGACGATCTGATCAAACTCTATTGAAATCATGATGATAGTCCTGGCCGATAGAATATTTCGTCTGGCCGATGCATTTTATGTGCATCATCCTGGCCAATACACTGGATCATCCTGGACGATCCACGTGTCAGCACGTTTGAATCTTTAAAATCAGCCCCGGGCGATCCATTATTGGATAATCGTCCTGGCTGATCCACTGATCGTCCTGGATGATACACGTGGCACAGATTTAAAATGTTTTAACTTCAGCCGGTATGATCAATTATTATGCATCGTCCTGTACGATACACCTAATCGGCCCGGACGATCTGCTTTTTCAACGGTCGTCCAGCCTGACTCCTCGGGACGATTGCCTGTGTCTAATCCTCCTGGCCGATATCTGATCGGCCTGGATGATAGTACTGCCTTTTTGACCAATCTGCCTGTACACAATTATTGAGCCAGATCGGCCTGGACGATTATGCGATCGGCCTGGCTAATGTGGCCATTTCTTTAAATTCTGGCCGATCCAACCATGGTTTTCCACTTCATCCTTTCTCCTCTTATGTTTTCTTGCTGACTCCTCTCCATGGTTGGTGGTAAATGTGTTCGACAAGCTTTTGGGAGTTCTTTGAGGGCTAGAATTGACCCTCGTTTCAGGGAGGCAGAAGATGAAGCTGCCTATCATCGCTACAAAGAGTGTGAAATAACCATCTCCAGAATCATCAATCCTGTCCACATCTCATACCTGATAATGGATATTTTTGCTTACACCTCCCATTGTTTCATCCTGTCTCTTGCTTTCCCCTTCATTACTGAGTTTCTTCGAGAATTTTTTGTAAACCTTCGCATTAACCCTACCTTCACAGCCCTGACCTCCTATGTGAATCAACGCCCTATCGAAATCACATATCATGATTATGTTGATCTTTTACAGCTATCCACCACTGGGGATAAGCTGCACTTAATCGGTTCAGATCCTGACCTTGACTGGCCCACGGCGAATCACTTCCTTCGCCAGACCAATGCACCTTTCCATGTTGGAGAGACTAGCTCTTTAGTCAAAGATGCTAGGACAATCCAACATGTCCTTCGCACCTCCATAATTCCAAAAGCTGGGGACCGAATCCACATCACCCCTCTACTTTCCCTCACTACTTTCTACATCATGGCTCATAGAGAATTCAATACTACGGACTTAATCTTTCATTACATTGATCACTTAACCCCAATCCACGATCCAGGTCATAAGAGGAAACCCAATCTAGCCTTAGGACACATCATAGCCTATGTCCTTGAAACCAAATACTAACTTCAGTATCCTATACCACCTAATCTCCCAACTCCCTTCTACTCAAATAGTTCCTTCAATACCCTTCACAGTACTCATCTCCACCCTGAGGATGAGGAACCTTGGAGGGCTGGAGAGGAGGAGGCTCCCGCTCCCGCTCCCGTTCCTGATCCTGTTCCTCTAAACCAGCACTCACCGGTTGATCAGTTGATAGAGAGGTTTAATCATTGGGAGACCCACTTTGAAGCCTACGTTGCTGCATAGGAGCAGCAACACACTGAGGATATTGCCCGCTTTGAGCAGCACCGCACAGAGGATTTAGCCTGATTTGATAACTTCATTACTCACCAGCAGCTGTCGCATGACCAGGACATTGCCTGGTTTAATGCTCAGTTCACCACACTTGCCAGCTACTTTCAGCAGCCACCTCCACCACCTCCATCAGATGATCAGGGTCCCTCGTTTCCTTAGTCTGTGATTTCTGTTGTTTGTTTCCTGTTTTATGTAGTTTGCTTTTTAGTTTTTTTTTCTTTTTCTCTCTATTGTGGTGTTGTCTTTTATGTATCTGGACCCTCTTTTTGTGATGACAAAAGGGGGAGTATGGTGTGGTAGGAAAAGTTGTTGGGTTTGTAACTTTGAAATTCTAATGAACTTTTTTTGAAATTTTTCCTACTTGTGTTTGTCATCATCAAAAAGGGGGAGATTGTTACAAATCTATTTTCATGGCTTATATTTTGATGATTGACAAACACTATTTCTCTTGGACTACTTGTTTCTTCTAACTTTTTAGGGATCGAAGATCGGACGAACAGACAAAGCCAGTTCAGGATTGCGTAGGTTTAGAGTTGAGTCAGTCTGTACTTTTGTTTTTGACTTCTTGAGTCTACTTGTAATGGTCAAAGAGACTGATACTAACTAATCCTACGCACACACACTTGATAGACTTAGAATTTCTATTTTTACTCATATCGGCCAGGATGATATTTACATCATCCTGGACGATCAAGCTTAAAACAGAAAGTCTAAATAAGGATTCTTAATTAAGACATCCATCATTAACATATCGGCCTGGATGATACGTGTATCGGCCAGGATGATAAGCTCAAAACAAAAAGAAGTTATCTCCATAGACAATTAAGGTATACTATTTTTTAAAATTATTATACGAAATTCACAAATTATGCCTTAATTGATCAAGAAATCAATGGATGATTGATACGATCATATCGTCTTAGACGATTACAGGATCGGCTAGGACGATCCATTCAAAAACCTTAAGTTACTACAGGATGATAAATATCAGCCAGCTCGTATTCAGGGCGATGCTCTGGACGATTTTCCTCTGATTTGAACTGATCGGCCTGGACGATCGTGAGATCGGCCTGGACGATCAAGCTAATTTTAATCATCCAGTTTTGCATCCAGGGCGATGCTCTGGCCGATCTTCTGAGTTTTGTACTGATCGGACAGGCCGATGTCCATATCGACCTGGACGATATTGCGGCAACTTTTAATTAATGAGCTCCTTTGAAGCTCTTCTATTTAAGAACTCTTGTTTAATGTTTTGTAAGACCTTTGGCTGCTGCCTTGACCTGAGAAGGCCTTAAGGTGAGAAAGAGAGAGAGGGGGAGAGAGAGGATCTTGTGAGGGGGAGCTTGTGAGGGGATTCACAAGGGTTGCTTTAAGGATCGCTCTTCTTGTTCTTCGTCTAGAGTTTCTCATCCGTGGAAGGGTCGGTAGAGGTAAGGAGTTAGCTTTTGATTATGGTTCTCTGCTATCTTCAGGAGGAAGCAAAAGGAGGTAGGTTCTCTGCCTTACCGGGGTGGCAAAAAGGAGATGCTTTGTAAAGGCTTCTCCGCCTAGTTGTGGGGGCTAAAGGAGAGTCACGTTTATAGTGCAATACTCGAAGGGTACCTCTAGGGAGTGGACGTAGGTCGAGTTGACCGAACCACTATAAATTTCTGTGTTCTTATTTTCTTGCGTCCGTTCTTTTATTTCCTCATTTATTTTTGTGGTGTCATTTTGGTTTATGTGATTTTTATTCTTTGTGAAAAGAAATTTTTAAAATACCAATTCACCCCCCCCCCCCCCCTCTTGGTTAGCTTGGGCTAGTTCTATAGGGCTTAACATCCCTAACGAACTTTCACAGAGAACCTTCCTCCTTTTGCTTCCTCCTGAAGGAGGCAAAGAATCTCGATCACTTGCTGAAACTTACCTCTCCCAACCCTTCCAAGAACAAGAGACTGTAGGGAAGAAGAAGTGAAACAATGCTTGGAGGAACCCCTTGTGAATCCCCTCATATGCTCCCCCTCACAAGATCCTCTCTCTCTCCCCCTCTCTCTCTATCTCTCACTCCTTTAGGTTTTCTTAGGTCAAGACAGCAGCCAACGATATTCAAAATATAGAATAAGAGCTCTTATAAATAAGAGCTTCAAAGGAGCTCTTTAATTGCAAGTTGCTGACTATATCGTCAAGGACGATATGAAAATAGTCCTGACCGATCAGTACAAATCTCAAAATATCGGCTAGAGCATCGCTCTGAATGCAAACTGGATGATTAAAAATTGGCTTGATCGTTTAGGATGATCTCACAATTGTCCCGGCCGATCAGTTCAAATTAGAGGAAAATCGTCCAAAGCATCACCCTCAACTCAGGCTGTGCGATCCAGATCGTCCAGCACATCACCTGAATTTGTGCTAGCTGATATTTATCGTCCAGGAGTGACTAAGGATTTTAGAATCGATCGTCCTAGCCGATCTCGCAATCATCCAATTTGATATGATCATATCAAACATCCTTAATTACTTCTTTGATTGTCTGATCCATTATGGCATAATTGTAAATATCGTCTAGGCCGATCCTAAGATCGTCCTGGCCGATTACCAAAAATACATAATACCTTAATTATTTATGGCGGTAATTTCTTTTTGTTGTGAGTCTATCATCCCAGCTGATACAATTATCATCCAAGCCGATTGGCTAATGACGGCTGCCTTAATTAAGAACACCTGATTAGATTTTTTTGTTTTAAGCCTGATTGTCCAGGACGATGTAAATATCATCCTAGCCGATATGAGTAAAAACAAAAATTCTAAGTCTCTCAAGTGTGTGTGTGTGTGTGTGTGTGTAGGGTTACTTTGCATTAGTCACTTCAAGCAATTACAATTGGCTCAAGAAGGGAAAAATAAAATTACAGACAGACTCAACTCTAATCTACCCATTCTTGAGTTGGCTCCATTTTTCCGTCCGATCTTTGATTCCTGAAAAGTCAGTAGTAAAAGGCAGTCTAAGATAAGTAAGAGTATTTACCAATCATCAAAACATAGTTCATGGACCTGAATTTGCAATAATCTCCCCCTTTTTGATGATGGTAAAACACTACGACAAATATTTTAAAAATAGCAGTGTAACACACAAAATCAAAAGTGCAAGAAACATCCTAAAACTACTCCCCCTTTTGACATCTAAAAAAGGAGGGAATTAAGAACTAAATAAAACCACAAGACACCCCCTTTTTTTTTTTTACCGAGGCATGAAGATGATGTAGTATTCCAGGTGATTGATTTTAAAAACTTGTGAGTTAATGAGTTAACAATATCAATAATCCAAAGAACGGTAGAATATCCGATCATGGTTACCCTTAGCTCGGACTTTCTTCTAGGGTAGAATAGTCTTTTGAAATTAATGACCTAACTCAAAAAATCAATTAGATATGAGAAAAAAGAATCCATTCATCACTTGGTTTAAGAAAAAATATCTTATAGAATAATGAACCAAAGTAAATTTGTCACAATCACAAAACAATCAAAATCAAGTCTTTGATACATGAAAGCTTCTAAATTTTAAAAGATTTGAAAAGAAAGAATAGCTTGTTTTTTAGTGGGCTCATTTTATGCCTCTTATCACTTTGATTGGCTCTTTGAGCATCTTTTGATTTTTGATACACTTTCGTGTATATTTTTTTCTTTTCAATTTGGCGTCATTGGCCTTTTTTTGTTTTTTTTTTGCAAGCTAAATTTCCTTTTTTAATCTCTTAAAAAATTCTTAGTTCTGAGTATATCTTCTAGATATTAGAGAATAGGAGCTCTCTCTCTAACATAGGGAAGAACTATCCACAAAACAGAATCAATAACTAATGACAAGAGTAACAAGGAATCTTGATGTGACAAAATGACTTTAAGCATTATAAATATACATATATTTGCTTAAGCAAGTTTAGAAAAGATCTTAATTTCATACACAATCTTTAATTTGAAATAGATTTTTGATTAAAAAAGAATACTATGCCACTAAAATAGGTTAGAGAAAGAGACACAATCAACGAAATATTTTTACCATCTAATAGAT
The DNA here is from genome assembly GCA_016618105.1 of Dendrobium huoshanense. Taxonomy (NCBI): domain Eukaryota; kingdom Viridiplantae; phylum Streptophyta; class Magnoliopsida; order Asparagales; family Orchidaceae; genus Dendrobium; species Dendrobium huoshanense. Next base: position 53,598,577 of record CM028347.1, on the reverse strand, counting down.
TAAGAGATGTAAAACATTGACTACAAATTCTCAAAAGCATACGATATCATTTCAGCGATTTTTTTTTTGAAAGCTAAATTTAAGAAAGAAAAGCAACCAAAAAGAAAGTAAACCAAATCGAACAAAAAAACTAAGAGAAAAAAAAAAGAAAAGAAAACAAAGAGCAAAAAGGAAAAGCAACAAAAAGAAAAATAATAAAATAAAGCAAATAGAAGACCAAGTTTATTCAGTTATGTCAATCACACCCAATCTGGTCCTTAAAGAGCTGAAAGTGTCGAAGGCCAGTTGTTTAGTAAAGATGTCAGCCAGTTGATTTTTAGTTGTCATATGATGTAACTCAATATCTCCCTTAGTCACATGGTCTCTAATGAAGTGATGCATAATGTCAATGTGCTTAGTCCTTGAATGTTAGATAGCATTCTTAGAGATGCATATGGCACTAGTATTATCACAAAAGATTGAGATGGTGCCTACAGGTAATCCTAAATCCAATACCTGTTGTTTCAACCAAAGGACTTGGGCCACACAACTTCCAAGAGCAATGTACTCAACTTCAGCAGTGGAAAGTGAAACAAAATTTTACTTCCTACATGACCATGAGACCAAAGATTGTCCTATGAATTGACAAGTTCCTGAAGTACTTTTTCTATCCACGTTGCATCCTGCAAAATTAGAGTCAAAAAATCTAATAATCTCAAAAGAAGTGTTGTGTCTAGGATATCAAATCCCTAAGCTTTGGGTCTCCAAAAGATATCTAAAATTCTCTTAACAACAGTCTGGTGGGATTCCTTAGGTTCGGCTTGAAATCTAGCACAAAGGCAAACACTAAACATTATGTCGGGTCGGCTCGCAGTCAAGTAGAGTAAAGATCCAATCATGCCTCTATACTTCTACTGGTAAACAGACTTACTAATTGGGTCCTTATCCAATGGAACACTAGAAGTCATGGGAGTATTAATTGGCTTAGATTTATCAATTTTATAATTCTTCAAAATGTTCTTTATCTATTTTCCTTGATTAAGAAAGGTTCCATCATCCAATTGTTTTATGCTAAACCCTAAAAAGTAGGACAACTCTCCCATCATACTCATCTCAAACTCTCTACTCATTGTCTTAAAGAATTCATCACAAAGTTTTTTATTAGAAGTGTTGCAAATCTATTTTCATGACTTATGTTTTGATGATTGACAAACACTTTTGACTCTCTTGGACTGCCTGTTACTTCTAACTTTCAGGAATCAAAGATCGGACAAACAAATGAAGCCAGTTCAAGATTGCATATGTTTAGGGTTGAGTCATTATGTATTTTACTTTTTTCTCTTCTTGAGTCAGTTTGTAATGTCAAAATCACTGATACTAAGTAACCCTACACACACACTTGAGAGACTTAGAATCTCTGTTTTAGCTCACATCGGCCTAGACGATGCTTTGATCGTCATGGACGATCGAGTTTAAAATAGAGACTATAATCAGGATTCTTAATTAAGGCAGCCATCATTAATAAATTATCCTGGACGATATGTGTATCAACCAGGACGATAAGCTCAAAGCAGAAAGAAATTGCCACCAAAAATAATTAAAGTATTCTATATTTTTGGTAATCGGCCAGGACGATCTTGGATCGGCCTGAATGATATTTTACAATTATACCTTAATTGATCAGACAAATCAAGGAAGTAATTAAGGATGATTGATACAATCATATCAGCCTGGACAATCTCAGGATCGGCCGGGCCGATCTATTCAAAAACCTTAGTTACTCCTGGACGATAAATATCGGCCAGCTTAAATTCAGGGCAATGCTCTGGACGATTTTCCTCTGATTTGAACTGATCGACCTGGATGATCATGAGATCAGCCAGGATGATCAAGCCAATTTTCAATCGTCCAGCTTGCATTCAGAGCGGTGCCCTAGCCGATCTCATGGGATTTGTACTGATCGGCCAGGACGATGTCAATATCGTCCTGGACGATATAGTCGGCAACTTGCAATTAATGAGCTCCTTTGAATCTCTTCTATTTAAGAGATCTTGTTCAACGTTTTTGAACATCTTTACTGCTACCTTGACCTGAGAAGAACTTGAGGAGAGAAAGAGAGAGAGAGAGAGAGAGAGAGAGAGAGAGAGAGAGAGAGAGAGAGAGAGAGAGAGAGAGAGAGAGAGAGGATCTTGTGAGGGGGATCTTGTGAGGGGATTCACAAGGGTGCTTCAAGGATCGCTCTGCTTCTTCTTTTTCTAGAGTTTCTCATCCGTGAAAAGGTCGAAAGAGGTAAGGTTTTCAGCAATAGATCATGGTTCTTTGTCAGCTTCAGGAGGAAGCAAAAGGAGATAGGTTCTCTGCCTTGCCGGGGTGGGAAAAAGGACTTCTTTGTGAGGGCTTCTCCGCCTAGCCGTGAAGGCTAAAGGAGAGACACGTTTTGTAGTGCAATACTTGGAGGGTACCTCTAAGGAGTGGACGTAGGTCAAGTTGACCGAACCACTATAAATTTTTGTGTTATTATTTTGTTACTTCCGCACTTTAATTTCAGCACTTATTTTTCTTGTGGTGTGATTTGGTTTATGATATTACTTTTGTTGAAAAGAATTTTTTTAAAAAAAAGATACCAATTCACCCCCCCCCCCCTCCTCTTGGTTAGCTTGGGACTAAGTTCATAGGCCTTAACATCCCTAACAAACTTTCGAGTGGTATCAGAGCGGGATTCATAAAAACTAAGTTTGAAAACTTTTTGATTTTGATCCATGGATAACTTTGGGAATTGAAACACTATAGAAGGTTATTCAATTACGCGACCTCCACTGTTTGACAATTTACCTTTTGATTTCTGGAAAAACATGCATGTCTTCTTTTTTTACAATCAACTAACTATCGCATGTTGATGCTTATCAAAGAAGGTTATTCTCCACCTTCTCATGAAATTAATGGTGTTAAAATTGAAGTTGCTTTTACTGAATGGAATTTCGCTGAAAGACATTTAGCCCAATTGAATGCAAAAATGTTTGAACTATTTTTTCTATGCTTTAAAATCTGAGGATTACATGCGTGTTTCCACTTGCAAAACTGGTAAAGAAATTTGGGATAGGTTATGTATCACTTATGAATGAACCAATGAAGTGAAACAATCTCGTTTGAATATTCTCATGCATGACTACGAACTTTTTTGTATGAAATCATCTGAATTTGTTTCATACATGTATTCAAGATTTACTCAAATTATTACTTCATTGCATGCTTTAGGAAGAGAACTTTTGAATTTTGAAAAAGTAAACAAAATTTTGAGATGCTTGCCTTCATCTTTTGATGCTAAAATCACTGCTATAACTGAATCTAAGGATTTGAGCACGAATTCGATTGATAATGAAAGTTCGTTAGGGATGTTAAGCCCTGTAGAACTGGCCTAAGCTAACCAAGAGGGGGGGGGGGGTGAATTGGTATTTTAAAAAATTTTCTTTTCACAAAAAATAAAAATCACAAACCAAAATCAACACAAAAATAAATGCTGAATTAAAAGTGCGAAAGCAAAAATAAGAACACAAAAATTTATAGTGGTTCGGTCAACTCGACCTACGTCTACTCCTTGGAGGCACCCTCCAAGTATTGCACTACAAAAAGTGACTCTCCTTTAGCCCCCACGTCTAGGCAGAGAAGCCCTCACAAGAACCTCCTTTTTGCCACCCCGGCAAGGCAGAGAACCTACATCCTTTTGCTTCCTCCTGAAACTGGCAGAGAACCACAACCAAAAGCTAACTCCTTACCTCTACCGAACCTTCCATGGATGAGAAACTCTAGACGAAGAACAAGCAGAGCGATCATTGAAGAAACCCTTGTGAATCCCCTCACAAGCTCCCCCTCACAAGATCCTCTCTCTCTCCCTCTCTCTCTTTCTCTCCTCAAGGTCTTCTCAGGTCAAGGCAGCAGCCAAAAGTTTTAAAAATGTTGAATAAGAGCTCTTAAATAGAAGAGCTTCAAAGGAGCTCATTAATTGCAAAGTTGCCGACAATATCGTCTAGGCCGATATGGACATCGGCCTGGCCGATCAGTACAAATCAATGAAGATCGGCCAGAGCATAGCCCTAGATGCAAAACAGGACGATTGAAAATTTGCTTGATCGTCCAGGCCGATCTCACGATCGTCCTGGCCGATCAGTTCAAATCAAAGGAAAATCGTCCAGACAATAGCCCTGGATACGAGCTGGCCGATGTTTATCGTCCTGAAGTAACTTAAGGTTTTTGATTGGATAGTCCTGGCCGATCCTGCGATCGTCCAGGACGATATGATCGTATAAATCATCCTTAATTACTCCCTTGATTTCTTGAATAATTATGGCATAATTTGTGAATATCATCCAGGCCGATCCTAGGATCGTCCTGGCCGATAATTAAAAAATACAGTATACCTTAATTGTCTATGGCGGCAACTTCTTTTTGTTTTGAGCTTATCGTCCTGGCCGATACACGTATCGTTCAGGCCGATCTGTTAATGTCGGCTTCCTTAATTAAGAATCCTTTTTTAGACTTTCTGTTTTAAGCCTGATCGTTTAGGCCGATCCAAAAATCGTCCTGGCCGATATGAGTGAAAATAGAAATTCTAAGTCTCTCAAGTATGTGTGTGAAGGGTTACATAGCATCAGTCTCTTTGACCATTATAAGTAGACTTAAGAAGTGATAAACAAAAGTACAGACTGACTCAACCCTAAACCTACGCAATCCTGAATTGGCTTCTTCTTGATTGTCCGATCTTCGATTCCTGAAAAGTTAGAAGAAACAAGCAGTCCAACAGAAACAGTATTTGTCAATCATCAAAACATAAGTCATGAAAAATAGATTTGCAACAATCTCCCCCTTTTTTATGATGGCAAACATAAGTAGGAAAGTTCATTAGAAAATCAAAGTTACAACAACTTTTACCTACCACACCCTACTCCCCCTTTTGTCATCACAAAAAGAGGGTCCAGAAACAATAGAAAAACATCATAAAAGACTAACAAGCAAACTAGAAAAAGATAGGAAACAAACAACACAACGTACAGACTAAAATAATGAGGGATCCAGCTCATGGAAGTGGAGGAGGTGGCTGCTGAAAGTAACTGGCAAGCGTGGTAAACTGAGCATTAAACCAGGCGATGTCCTGGTCTTGCTGCTGCTGGTGGTGAGTAAGGAAACTGTCAAGTCGTGCTAGATCCTCAGTACGGTGATGCTCGTAACGAGCAATGTCCTCAGAGTGTTGCTGCTCCTATGCAGCAACATAGGCATCAAAATGAGTCTCCCATCGATCAAATCTCTCAATCAACTGATCAGCTGGTGAGTGCTGGTGGAGAGGAACAGGGTCAGGAAAGGGAGCAAGAGCGGGAGCCTCCTCCTATCTAGCCCCCTGAGGTTCCTCAGGATGGAGAAGAGTACTGTGAAGGGTGCTGAATGAATTGTTTGAGTAGAAGGGAGTTGGGTAGTTTGGTGGAATAGGATACTGAAGTTGGTATTTGGTTTCAAGGACATAGGCTATGATGTATCCTAAGGCTAGATTGGGTTTTCTTTTGTGGCCTGGATCTCGAATTGTGATTAAGTGATCAATGTATCAGAATATTAGGACCGCAGTATTAAATTCCCTATGAGCCATGATGTAGAAAGTAGTGACTGAAAGTAGAGGGGTGATGTGGATTCGGTCGCCAGCTTTTGGAATGACGGAGGTGCGAAGGACATGTTGGATTGTCCTAGCATCTTTGACTAAAGAGCTAGTCTCTCCAACATGATAAGGTATATTGGTCTGGTGAAGGAAGTGATTCGCCGTGGACCAGTCAAGATTAGAGTCAGAGGCGATTAAGTGGAGCTTATCCCCGGTGGTGGATAGCTGTAAAAGATCAACACAATCCTGATATGTGATTTTGACAGGGCGTCGATTCATATAGGAGGTCAGGGCTATGAAGGTAGTGTTGATACAAATGTTTGCAAAAAATTCTCGAAGAAACTCTGAATTGAAAGGTAAAGCAAGAGACAGAATGAAGCAAAGGGAGGTGTGAGCGAAAAGATCCATTACCGGGTATGAGATGTGGGCAGGATTGATGATTCTTGAGACAGTTATCCCACATTCTTTGTAACGATGGTAAGCGGCTTCATCTTCTGCTTCCCTAAAACGAGGGTCAATCCTTGCCCTCGAGGAACTCCCAGAAGTTTGTCGGACGTGTTTCCCACCAGCCATTGAGAGCACTAAGAAAAAACACAAGAGGAGAAAGGATGAAGAGTGAAAAATCATGGCTGGAACGGCATGAATTTAAAGAAATGACCATATCATCCTAGCCGATTGCAGAATCATCCAGGTCGATATGATTCAATAATTACGTACAGGCCGATTGGTCAAAAAGGCGGTTCGATCGTCCGGGCCGATCAGATATCGGCCAGGACGATTTGACACAGGCGATCATCCCGAGGAGTCAGTCCAGACGACCGTTGAAAAAGTAGATCATCCAGGCCGATTAGGTGTATCGTCCAGGATGATGCACAATAATTGATCATACCGGCCGAAGTTAAAACGTTTTAAATCACTGCCACGTGTATGGTCTGGGACAAAAGTGGATCGGCCCGACCGATTGTCTAATAATGGATTGTTCGAGGCCATTTTTAAAGATGAAAACGTGCTGACATTTGGATCGTCCGGGATGATCCAGTGTATCGGCCAGGATGATGCACATAAAATGCATCGACCAGAAAAATATACTATCGGCCAGGACTATCACCATGAGTTCGATCAAATCGTCTAGGACAATATAGTATCGTCTAGGACGATGAGTTGCAGCAAGCACAAAAAAAGGTCAGCAGATGGATTTTGAATAGAATTTGTCATATCGTCGAGGACGATAAAAGTATCGGCCAGGACGATGTGACTAGAAATTCAAATCAAGGAAGGAATGGTGATGATCAAGACCCTCAAAAATAAAACAAAAGAAAAATAGTCAAAACATAGTAAAGGAAAACAAAAACAAAAATACAATGAAAATCAAACAACGAATATTTTTTTATTTTAATTTTTTTTTATTAATTTTTTTTGTTTTATGGAGGCATCATATGAGAATTCTTTTCAAAAGTTAAACTTTTAAAGTTCTAAGAGATCAAGAAGTTTAACAAATCACAATCAGAAGAAGGTAGAATATCTGATTCTGTTAACCCTAGATCGGACATCCTTCAGGGTACAAAATTCTTTTGGAAAATAGAGGCCTAACTCAGAATAACAAAATAGGATAAGAAGATCCATTGAAGACTTGTTTACTAAGAAAATATCTCACATTTAATAAACCAAAGTAATTTTTCTCAATCATGGAAATTGAAATCAAGTTTTTGAAAGCATCACATAATCCATGAGTTCTCTAAGTTTTAAGGGTTTTAGCAAAGAGAGGATAGCTTGCATTTAGTGGGCTCATTTTATGCCTCTTATCACTTTGATTGGCTCTTTGAGCATCTTTTGATTTTTGATACACTTTTGTGTATATAACTTTCTTTTCAATTTGGCTTCATTGGCCTCTTTTCCTTTTTAACTCTTGCAAGCTAGAAACTCTTTAATATACTCTTAAAAAAAAACTTAATTGTGAGTATATCCTCAAAATATTAGAGAATAGGAGCTCTCTCTCTAACATAGGGAATAACAATCCACAACAAAAAATCAAAATCATGTGATAAATGCAATGGCAAGATTTCAACAAACTTGAAAGATATATAAGAACTTTGGCTATTATGCATAAGATAAATTAATATAGGAAGATAAGAAAAAGATCTTAATTAAAGAACTATTGGTTAAAAATGAGTTTAGACTTTTGTTTAGAGAAGAAAATCATACCACTAAACAAGGTCAGAAGGAGGAAAACCATCAACGAGATTTCTCCTTTAACCGATTTAGAAAAGCTAAACACTATCTCCAAAAACTTCCAAAAATCTAAAAACTTGAAAAGACCCAACATATGAAAAACAATCATAAAAGCAACATGAAAATAAACTATTCTAAAATAATGAAAAGGCTATCACATAACAAAACAAACAAAAGAAACTTAAAAAAATAAAAAAAAAGCAAACTAGAGCAACACAAAGCAAGCACAAAACTAGCACAAAAATAAAATAAAAGACACACAAAAACTAAAGATTTCAAGCAAGTGATAAAACAGCGAATTTAAGTAATTTTGAGCTGCGAGCCTCCTTATGTCCAGTTATCCTATGCTCCCACGAGGTCTTTGGTAAGAGCACACCTGCAAAACTCAACAACAGTCAGATTTAGGAACCCAAACAGGTTTGGGCCCCTTCTTAGGAAAAGTAGAGTGCAATGAAGATGTGGTATGCTGTGAATTATGCATCTTAGGTCTCCACACCCAATGTGTACTATGGTGAACGGTGCAAGTGTGTGAGATGTGTCCTAGCATGCCACAAGAGAAACATCTAACTCCAGGAAAAGGGTTTCTTAAATGGTTTGAGCTATAATGCCTCTTCCTAGATTCCGGCTTAGGATTAATAGTAGATGTCATCCAATTTTTCTTTATTGTATCCAAATCATTTTGAATCCTCGAGTTAGTTCTTTTTAATGCTTCAATATAATTCCTCAAATTTTTCTCAATCTCCTTAGATTTCTTAAGATCATAATTAAGGGAGGTGTGTGAAACTTTTAATGCTTTATGTTTATCAATTAATTCTAAATGGTTTTTGTTCAACTCATCAAATTCATCAAAAAGAGCCATGTGATTAGAATCAATTGTTGAATGATCTTTAAGAATGACTTCATACTCTTTCTGCAAATTTACAAGTTCCACTTTTAAGCTAGCATGTGTCTTCTTAAGTTTTTTGTATGATGCATGGATTTTTTCACAAATTTCAAACAATTGATCATAGGTTGGTTTACATACCTCTTCCTCATCACTTTGCTCAAGATGATCTTCCCCTATTAAGCACAGGTTCGTTGTCTCTTCCTCTGGTTCAGTCTCAGATGAATCAGTACCAGATTCTGCCCAGAATACCTTTTGAATTCTCTTCTTCTCCTTCTTAAATTTAGATTTTTCCTCAATCTTTTCCTTGCTTGTGTTATCTTGAAGTGTTGGGTAATCGGCTCTCACATGTCCAGGTTTCCAGCATTCAAAACAGACAACATCAGAAGATCCTTTAACATGTTTATTTTCCTTACCTTTTCTCCAACTTTGATTATGCTTTTGTTTCTTCCTTAGAAAGCTTTTGAATTGCCTTGTGATGAAGGCAACTTCATCGCTTTCAGACCCGAAAGATTCAGAATCGGATTTGTGCGCCTTTAGTGCAATTATTTTCTCCTTTTTCTTCTCACCTGCATCAAGATTTCTTTGATTCACCTCTTGCTCGTAAGCAATGAGTGAGCCAAGTAAGTTATACATAGAATAGGTGTTCAAATCCTTAGATTTAGTGATTGCAATAATTTTAGCTTCATAAGACGAAGGCAAGCATCTCAAAATCTTGTTTACTTTTTCATAGTTAGAAAGTTCTTTTCCTAGTGCATGCAGTGAAGTAACTATCTGAGTAAATCTTGTGTACATGTCAGAAATCGATTCATGAGGTTTCATACGAAAAAGTTCGTAGTCATGCAAGAGAATGTTTAATCGGGATTGTTTAACTTCATTAGTACCTTCATAGGTGATGCACAATTTATCCCAAATCTCCTTACCAGTTTTGCAAGTTGATACACGTATGTAATCCTCAGATTTTAAAGTACAGAAAAAACGGATTAAACATTTTGCATTTAATTGGGCTAAATCACGTTCATCAAAAGTCCATTCAATAAAAAAAATTTCAGTTTTAACACCATTAATTTCACGAGGTGAAGAAAAACCTTCTTGAATAAGCATCCACATGCGATAATCAGTAGATTATAAAAAGGTTGACATGCGGGTTTTCCAAAAGTCAAAAGGTAGGTTATAGAATAGAGGAGGTCGGGTAATAGCAAGGCTTTTAAAACCGGACCGGACCGGCCGGTTCAACCGGTTGAACCGGGAACCGGTCGGCCGGCCGGTTACGGGTCAAGATATAACCGGTTTTGCAGAAAACCGGCTTCGAACCGTTCGAACCGGCGGTTCGACCGGCGAACCGTCGAACCGGTTCCGGTTTATTTTAACCGGACGGTTCGCTGCCAAGAAAAAATAAACGGCTGAGATGCAATGCGGATTGCGGATTGCGGAGCTTATACGAAGGTTCGAAAAGAAAAAAAACCCTATTCGTATTCGCATCGCTACGCGGCTACGGGAGTTCTTCAGCAATTTTGGATTTTGGAGTCTTCTTCTCCGCCACCGGCTTCATTTTCCACCTTCGGCTTCTTCTTTTCCGCGTCCGGCTTCTTCTTTTCCGCGTCCGGCTTCTCCTTTTCCTCCGCCGAATTTGACATTAGGTAGTTTTTAACTTATTGCAATTTTGCTCTTCTTTCAGTTCTTTGTACCGATCAACGCATCAAAAAAATGAATTTTTTAATAGCTATATGCACCACAGCACCGTTATTTTTCCGAACAGAGTTGATGCCATTTTTTTATTATTATAAAGATGATGAATTCCTGATAGCATGTGCCAGATAATAGATGATGCCATTTTTTTTATTATTATAAAGAAATCTTCATTCATTTGCAAGCAGCAGATGAATACGATATGCTAATTGAATTTTTGAAGAATTTTTTTTATTTTAGTTCTATCAAAGGTTTGGCTTGTTGGAAAAATGTTGGAGATCTTCATGTAAGCATCTTGATATAGACAATGAAGACGAGTCTAACTACCCAGATGGGGCTTTTCTGTTTAATTTTGTTCAAATTTCAAAGTGTTGAGAATGTCTGTTGTAGTTATCTGGAGGTGCGTGATTTTTTTTTTTCTAATCTCAAGGCCAATTAGTTAAAGCGAATGTTTGGAGCAGGTTTACGATCTGATCTAAGTAAGGAGAGTGAATCTCCTGATTGACTACTGCTTTATTTTAGTAATTCAATGGGAATTCTTTCAATTTAGCTATCAATCTTTAGTAACGTTGGTCATGAGCAGCAACAATTAAGTTTTATTTTTTGGAAAAAAATTATATTAGAATATATATGCTATTATGTATTTCTTATTTACTATATATATTATTTTATTTTTTACGCTTCATATTATAATTTTATTCAATTTTGTTATATATTAATAAATAGTTGTGTCATTATTATAATTTTTAAATATAATAAATATTTATTATGTCATCCGGTTCGACCCCGGTCGAACCATCAAACCACTAACCCCTCCTTCTTCCGGTTCATTGATCGGTCCGGTTTTAAAAGCCTTGGGTATTAGAATACCCTTCTGTAGTGTTACGATTCCCAAGGTTAGCCATGGATCTAATTCAAAAAGTTTTTAAACATAAAATTTTGAATCCCGCTCTGATACCACTTGAAAGTTTGTTAGGGATGTTAAGCCCTATGGAACTGGCCCAAGCTAACCAAGAGGGGGGGGGGGGTGAATTGGTATTTTAAAAAATTTTCTTTTCACAAAGAATAAAAATCACAAACCAAAATCACCACAAAAATAAATGTGGAATTAAAAGTGCGGAAGCAAAAATAAGAACACATAAATGTATAGTAGTTCAGTCAACTCGACCTACGTCCACGCTTTGGAGGCACCCTCCAAGTATTGCACTACAAAAAGTGACTCTTCTTTAGCCCCCACGGCTAGGCGGAGAAGCCCTCACAAGAACCTCCTTTTTGCCACCCCGGCAAGGCAGAGAACTTACCTCCTTTTGCTTCCTCCTGAAGCTGGCAGAGAACCACAACCAAAAGCTAACTCCTTACCTCTACCGACCCTTCCACGGACAAGAAACTCTAGACAAAGAACAAGAGAGCGATCCTTGAAGCAACCCTTATGTATCCCCTCACAAGCTCCCCCTCACAAGATCCTCTCTCTCTCCCTCTCTCTCTTTCTCTCCTCAAGGTCTTCTCAGGTCAAGGCAGCAGTCAAAGGTTTTAAAAATGTTAAATAAGAGCTCTTAAATAGAAGTGCTTCAAAGGAGCTCATTAAATGCAAGTTGCCGACAATATCTTCTAGGCCGATATGGACATCGGCCTGGCCGATCAGTACAAATCAATGAAGATCAGCCAGAGCATAGCCCTGGATGCAAAATAAGACGATTGAAAATTGGCTTGATCGTCCAGGCCGATCTCACGATCGTCCTGGCCGATCAGTTCAAATCAGAGTAAAATTATCCTGACAATAGCCCTGGATACGAGCTAGCCGATATTTATCGTCCTGAAATAACTTAAGGTTTTTGACTGGATCGTCCTGGCCGATCCTGCGATCGTCCAGAACGATATGATCGTATCAATCATCCTTAATTACTCCCTTGATTTCCTGAACAATTATGGCATAATTTATGAATATCGTCCAGGCCGATCCTAGGATCGTCCTAGCCGACAATTAAAAAATACAATATACCTTAATTGTCTATGGCTGCAACTTCTTTCTGTTTTGAGCTTATCGTCCTGGCCGATACACGTATCATCCAGGCCGATCTGTTAATATCGGCTGCCTTAATTAAGAATCCTTATTTAGAATTTCTATTTTAAGCCTGATCGTCCAGGCCGATCCAAAAATCGCCCTGGCCGATATGAGTAAAAACAGAAATTCTAAGTCTCTCAAGTGTGTGTGTGAAGGGTTACATATCATCAGTCTCTTTGACCATTATAAGTAGACTTAAGAAGTGAAAAACAAAAGTACAGACTAACTCAACCCTAAACCTACGTAATCCTGAATTGGCTTCTTCTTGATTGTCCGATCTTCCTGAAAAGTTAGAAACAGTGTTTGTCAATCATCAAAACATAAGTTATGAAAAATTGATTTGAAACAGATAATTTACTTGGCTCACTCATTGCTTATGAGCAAGGGGTGAATCAAATAAATCTTTACGTAGGTGAGAAGAAGAAGGAGAAAACAGATGCACTGAAGGAGCACAAATCAAATTCTGAAACTTCTGGGTCTGAAAGCGATGGAGTTGCCTTCATCACAAGACAATTCAAAAGCTTTCTAAGGAAGAAGCAAAAGCATCAGTGGAGAGAAGGTAAGGATCATAAATATTCTAAAGGATCTTCTGATGTTGTTTGTTATGAATGCAGGAAGCCTAGACATGTGAAATCTGATTGTCCTACACTTCAAGATCATCCAAGTAAGGAAAAGGAAAAGGGCGAGGAGAAACCTAAGTTTAGGAAGGACAAGAAGAGAATCCAAAAGGCGTTTTGTGATGACAAAAGGGGGAGTAGGATGTGGTAGGAAAAGTTGGTGTGCTTGTAACTTTGAAATTTTAATGAACTGCTTTTTTTTATGAGTTTTTCCTACTTGTGTTTGCCATAATCAAAAAGGGGGAGATTATTGCAAATCTATTTTCATGACTTATGTTTTGATTATTGACAAACACTTTTGACTCTCTTGGACTGCCTGTTACTTCTAACCTTTCAGGAATCAAATATCAGACAAACAAACGAAGCCAATTCAGGATTGCGTAGGTTTAGGGTTGAGTCAGTCTGTATTTTACTTTTTTTCTCTCTTCTTAAGTTAGTTTGTAATGTCAAAAAGACTGATACTAAGTAACCCTACACACACATACTTGAGAGACTTAGAATTTTTATTTTTTGCTCACATCGGCCTGGACGATGCTTTGATGGTCCTGGATGATCAAGTTTAAAACAGAGACTCTAATCATGATTCTTAATTAAGGCAGCCGTCATTAATAAATCATCATGGATGATACATGTATCGGCCAGAAAGATAAGCTCAAAGTAGAAAGAAATTACCACCATAAACAATTAAAGTATTATGTATTTTTAGTAATCAGCCAGGACGATCTTGGATCGGCCTGGATGATATTTTACAATTATGCCTTAATTGATCTGACAAATCAAGGAAGTAAATAACCCCAGCCGATCTCATGGGATTTGTACTGATCGTCCAGGATGATGTTGACATTGTCCTAGACGATATAGTCGACATCTTGCAATTATTGAGCTCCTTTGAAGCTCTTCTATTTAAGAGCTCTTGTTAAACATTTTTGAACATCTTTCCTGCTTCCTTGACCTGAGAAGATCTTGAGGAGAGAGAGAGAGGATCTTGTGAGAGGGAGCTTGTGAGGGGATTCACAAGGGTGCTTCAAGGATCGCTTTGCTTCTTCTTCGTCTAGAGTTTCTTATCCGTGAAAGGGTCAGTAGAGGTAAGGTTTTCAGCAATGGATCATGGTTCTCTGCCAGCTTCAGGAGAAAGCAAAACGAGATATGTTCTCTGCCTTGTCGGGGTGGCAAAAAGGACTTCTTTGTTAGGGCTTCTTCGCCTAGCCGTTGGGGCTAAAGGAGAGACACGTTTTATAGTGCAATACTTGGAGGGTGCCTCCAAGGAGTGGACGTAGGTCAAGTTGACCGAACCACTATAAATTTATGTGTTATTGTTTTATTGCTTCCGCACTTATTTTTCTTGTGGTGTGATTTGGTTTGTGATATTACTTTTGTTGAAAAGAATTTTTTTTAAAAAAATATACCAATTCACCCTCCTCTTGGTTAGCTTGGGACTAAGTTCATAGGGCTTAACATCCCGAACAAACTTTCAAGAAGATCCAAAGAGTATATCATCCACATAAATATGAATAATGAGCAAATTATCTCCAAGTTTTCTAACAAAAAGGGTGGTGTCTATGCTCCTCTTAACAAACTCCCTTCCTAGTAAAAATGTGCTAAGCCTCTCATACCATTCTCTTGGTGCCTACTTTAAACCATACAAAGCCTTTTTTAATTTTAAAATATGATTTGGAAATTGAGAACTCTCAAAACCTTGAGGTTGTTCTACAAACACATCCTCTTTTATTTCCCCATTAAAAAAGACACTCTTGACATCCATTTGATAAATCTTAAATCCTTTATAACAAGCAAAGGCTAATAACACTCTAATGGCTTCCAATCTAGCTACAAGGGCAAATGTCTCCTCAAAATCTATCCCTTCTATTTGGTTATACCCCTTAGCCACCAATCTTGCTTTATTCCTAACCACCACTCCTGAATCATTCACCTTGTTCTTAAAGAAGCACTTTGTTCCAACTACACTTTGTCCCTTAGGTCTTTTTATAAGCTTTAAAACTTCATTCCTAACAAATTGGTTCAACTCCTCTTGCATGGCTAAAATCCAAAACTCATCAGTAAGGGCTTGATTTATGTTGGTGGGTTTAGCCATTGAGATAAAGGCAGAGTGGTTCACCTCCTTCACAAGTCCATGTCTAGTCTTAACTCCATTAGAAGGGTCTCCTAAGATCAATTCTTTGGGGTGACTTGTAGAGTATCTCCAATCTCTAGGTAAGGTGTGAGATGGTCCAACCCTTTCCTCCAGATCTAAATTTTCTACTCCTTGGGTGACATCTCCTACTCCTTCTATGTTTTGGCGACCTACTTCCTTCTTAAAGTTTTCTACTCCACTAGTAATCTCTCTAATATCATCATTATTCTCAACTCCATACTTTTTAGGATCAGACTCATCAAATACTACATGGGTAGTTTCTTCCACCACTAAAGTTCTCTTGTTAAGCATCCTAAAAGGCTTCCCAACACTAGAATATCCCAAGAACACTCCTTCATCAGATTTAGGATCAAATTTTCCCAAGTTAGACTTCCCATTATTGTGAATGAAAACCTTACAACCAAAGACATGAAGGTGGGAGAGATTTGGTGTCCTACCCTTAAGGATCTCATAGGGTGTCTTTTCTAATTTGGCTCTAATGTTCTATTCAACACATAACAAGCTGTGTTAACCGCTTCAGTCCGAAAGTATTTTGGAAGTGAATACTCAGCAAGTATGGCTCTAGCAGCTTCCACCAAGGTCCGGTTCTTCCTTTCAGCTACCCTGTTCTGCTGAGGGGTCCTAGGAGCTGAGAAGTTGTGGCTAGTCCCCTTATCCTCACAAAAATCTCCAAATCTTTTATTCTCAAACTCTCCCCCATGTTCACTATGGATGGTCAAGATCTCACAACCTAGATTTTTTTGAATCCAAGTAGAAAATATTTTAAACTTCTCAAAAGACTCATTTTTGTGTGTAAGAAATCTAGTCCAAGTGAACCTTGAGTAGTCATCAACAATCACAAAACCATAGACTTTTCCTCCCAAGCTGACAGTGCTAATGGGTACAAATAAATCCATGTGAAGGACTTCTAAAGGTCTAGAGGTGCTAATGTCCTTAATAAGGTGAAAGATGGAGTGGACTTGCTTTCCTAGTTGACAGGCATCACAAAGGTGGTCTTTTGAAAACTTGAGTTTGGGGACACCTCTAACTAGGTCTTTTTGGGTCACTTTCCTAAGGGTTTTCATACTTGCATGATATAGTCTCCGGTGCCACAACCATGAATCATCAACCATTATTTTTAAGCAAAACGAAGCAGCACATTCAATGTTATTTAAATTGAGCATGTAGACTTTGTTGATCCTCTTTCCCTGCAAAATAGTGTTGTTACTTAAACTTATATTGCATGAATTTACAAAGAATTGTACAATAAAGACCTTGTCTCGAATTTAACTTATGCTTAGCAGGTTGTGCTTAAATCCATCTGCAAGCAAAACGTTTTCAATCTTAAGGTTCTTGGAATTACCAATTATACCTAAGCCTACCACCTTCCTGGTGGTGTTGTCTCCAAGAGTAACCTTGCCTCCAATTTTGGACTCCAGAAAAATAAACTTATTGGCATCACCAGTCATTTGTCGAGAGCATCCGTTGTCCAGGAACCACATACTCTCACGAGGCCTTTTATGAGAGCCTACCTGCAAGATTATCAAATGTTAGATATAGGAACCCAAACAGGTTTGGGTCCCTTCTTATGAAAGTAGAATGCAATGCATGTGTAGAATGCTGTGGATTATGCAACTTAGGTCTCCACACCCAATGTGTACTATGGTGAACTGTGCAAGTGTGTGAGATGTATCCTAGCATGCCATAGGAAAAATATCTAACTCCAGGAAAAGGGTTTCTTAAGTGGTTTGAGTTATAATGCCTCTTCCTAGGTTTTGGTTTTTGATCAAAAGTAGGTGTTATCCTAGTTTTCTTACGTGTATCTAATTCATTTTGAATCTTCGAATTTGTGCTTTTTAAGACTTCATTCTCAATCCTCAAATTTTTCTCCATCTCTTTAGACTTCTTAAAATCAGAATCAAGTGAGGTGTGTGTGACTTTTAGTGACTCATGCTCTTCAATTAATTCATAATGTTTTTTGTTTAACTCATCAAATTTATCAAGCAGAGCCATATGATTTGAATCAATTGTAGAATGATCTTTAGTCATAATTGCATTCTCTTTTTGTAACTCCAAAAGTTCCAATTTTAAGCTTGCATGAGTTTTCTTGAGTTTCATATATGATGCATGAATTTTTTCATAAACTTCAAAAAGTTGATCGTAGGAAAGTTCACGTACCTCTTCTTGATCCAGATTATCGTCTGCCATCATGCACAATTTTGTTATCTCATCTTCTGGTTCCGTCTATGATGAATCCGATGTAGAATCCACCCAAAATGCTTTTTGAAGTCTCTTCTTATCATTCCTGAACTTGGGTTTCTCCTCACCCTTTCATTTGCTTGAGTGATCTTGAAGTATTGGATAATCAGCTCTCACATGTCTAGGTTTCTTGCGTTCATAACAGGCAACATCAGAAGATCCCTTTGAATATTTATTGTCCTTACATTTTCTCTAATGATGTTTTTGCTTCTTCCTTAGAAAGCTTTTGAATTGCCTTGTGATTAAGGCAAAGTCATCGCTTTTAGACCCAGAAGACTTAGAATCTGATTTATGTACCTTCAGTGCCACCGTTTTCTCCTTCTTCTCACCTACATCAAGATTTCTTTAATTCACTCCTTGCTCATAAGCAATGAGTGAGCCAAGTAAGTTGTCAATTTAATAGGTGTTTAAATCCTTAGATTCAGTTATAGCAGTGATTTTAGCATCAAACGATGAAGCCAAGCATCTTAAAATTTTGTTTACTTTATCAAAGTTCAAAAGTTCTCTTCCTAAAGTATGCGATGAAGTAACAATCTGAGTAAACCCTGTATACATGTCAAAAATAGATTTAGAAGGTTTCATACAAAAAGTTTGTAGTCATGTAAGAGAATTTTCAAAAGGGATTGTTTCACTTCATTGGTTCCTTCATAAGTAATGCAAAACCTATCCCAAATTTCCTTACCAGTTGAGCAAGTGGAAACGCGTATGTAATCCTCAGATTTCAAAGCACCGAAAAAACAGTTCAAACATTTTGCATTTAGTTGAGGTAAATCTCTTTCATCGAAAGTCAATTCAGTAAACGCAACTTCCATTTTAATTCCATTAATTTCATGAGAAGGTGGAGAATACCCTTCTTTAATAAGCATCCACATGCTATAATCAGTAGATTGTAAAAACGTTGCCATAAGGATTTTCCAAAAATCAAAAGGTAGGTTATCAAACAAGGGAGGTCGTGTAATCGAATATCTTTCAGTAGTGTTATAATTCCCAAAGTTAGCCATGGATAAAATTTAAAAAGTTTTCAAACTCAGTTTTTATGAACTCCGCTCTGATACCACTTGAAAGTGCTCATATGACACTAGAAAGTGCTCTGATACCACTTGAAAGTTTGTTAGGAATGTTAAGCCCTATAGAACTAGCCCAAGACTAACCAAGAGGGGGCGGGGGGTGAATTGATATTTTAAAAACTTTAAGCAAAGCTCAACAAATTTTACAAACCAAAACACCACAAAATAAACAATGCGGAAATTTAAGTGTGGAAGCAGTAAAAATAAGAACACAAAGGTTTATAGTGGTTCGGTCAACTCGACCAACATCCACTCCATAAAGGCGCCCTCTGAGTATTGCACTATAATCGTGACTCGCCTTTAGCCCCCATATCTAGGCAGAGAAGCCTTTACAAACACCTCTTTTTGCCACACCCGGCAAGGCAGAGAAACTTCCTCCTTTTGCTTCCTCTTGAAGTAGGCAGAGAACCTCGATCACTTGCTGAAACTTACCTCTCCCAACCCTCCCAAGGACAAGAGACTCTAGGGAAGAAGAAGTGGAACAATGCTTGGAGTAACCCCTTATGAATCCCCTCATAAGCTCCCCCTCACAAGATCCTCTCTCTCTCTCTCTCTCCCTCTCTCTCTCTCCTTTAGATTTTCTCTGGTCAAGACAACAGCCAAGGATGTTCAAAAATATTGAACAAGAGCTCTTATAAATAACAGCTTCAAATGAGCTCATTAATTGCAAGTTCTCGACTATATCGTCCAGGACAATATAGAAATCGTCCTGGCCGATCAGTACAAATATCAGAATATTGGCCAGAGCATCGCCCTGAATGCAAACTGGAAGATTGAAAATTGGCTTGATCGTCCAGGACGATCTCACGATCATTCCAACTGATCAGTTCAAATCAGAGAAAAATTGTCCAGAGTATCACCCTGAATTCTGGCTGTCCGATCCAGATCGTCCAGCACATCGCCCTGAATTTGTGCTTGCTGATATTTATCGTCCAGGAGCGATTAAGGATTTTAGAATCGATCGTCTTGGCCGATCTTGCGATCGTCCAGAACGATATGATCGTATCAAACAACCTTAATTACTTCCTTGATTGTCTGATCAATTAAGGCATAATTGTGAATATCGTCCAGGCTGATCCTAAGATCATCCTGGCCAATTACCAAAAACATAATATACCTTAATTGTTTATGGCGACAATTTCTTTCTATTTTGAGACTATCATCCCGGCTGATATAATTATCATCCAGACCGATTGGCTAATGACAGCTGCCTTAATTAAGAACCCCTGATTAGGTTTCTATTTTAAGCCTGATCGTCCAGGACGATGTAAATATCGTTTTGGCCGATATGAGTAAAAATAGAAATTCTAAGTCTCTTAAGTGTGTGTGTGTGTAGAGTTACTTTGTATTAGTCACTTAAAGCAATTACAATTGACTCAAGAAGGGAAAAATAAAATTACAGACTGACTCAACTCTAATCTACCCATTCTTGAGCTGACTCCATTTTTCCATCCGATCTTTGATTCCTGAAAAGTCAGTAGTAAAAGGAAGTCCAAGATAAGTAAGAGTGTTTGCCAATCATCAAAACATAGTTCATGGACCTGAATTTGCAACAATTAGGAGATTAATTATGGTTTAATTGCTCAATCACATCGTATAGGATAATCTTACTATATAACCCGAGAGATGTATGGGATGATATTTAATTATCACCCATCATCGCTAGTCATCTTGGATGATCAATACAGTCTCTAAAACTAATTGTATAGAATGATCATAATATCATATGGGATGATCAATATAATCTCATGGACTAGACATATAGACTAATGCAGTTCTTATTCTTTGATTGTGCTATTTTGTATTAATTCCGTAGGATGATCTAACGATCATACGGGAAGATCCTTGATGGCAAATTGAAATTTATGGCTTCTTTGGAGGCTTTCTAATTAAAATCCTAAATTATGTTGTATGACATCTTTTAACTATTGAGTTTTCTCTAAAGGGAGCTTAGAGAGAGAGAGAGAGTTGAGGAGAGCTTTGAGAGAGAAGAGAGTTAGAGTTCTTCTAAGGGGGATTTGTGAGAGCTTCACAAGAATACTCCAAGCAAAGTTCCTTCCAATCTTCTTCATATCTTTGCCTTAATTCTTGAGTGGCTCCGAGGATATATTCTCTAGCTCTAAATCATGGTTCTCTGCCAACTCTAGGAGGGAATAAAAGGATTTTTGTTTCTATGCCATCTCTAAGAGAGAGAGAGAGAGAGAGAGAGAAAAAGATTTTAAGTTCTCTGCCTTCACCAAGAGGGTGAAAAAGATTTGAGCTACCCTATCGTATGGAGTTGGTGGAAGAAATTTTTTAAGGAATTCTCTACCAAGCTATGGGGGCTAAAGGAGAGACATTAAAAGGTTTAGTGGAATACCTAGAAGGAGGGCTCAGGAGTGGGCGTAGGTTAAATTTGACCGAACCACTATAAAATCTGGTGTGTTCCTTCTTTTTTACTTTTTTGCATTTAAATTTCAACACTTTTTAGTTATTATTTATGTGGTTGAAAACTTTAAATTATTTTAATATTTTTAATTTATTTAATTCCACATCCATTATTGGAATTGCCTAATTCTTTGTTTTTAAAAGTATACAAATTTATTTTTTTGAAAAGACTTTTTTAAATAAACAATTCACCCCCCTTTTCGTTAGCCTTGAACTAATTCTTAGAGGTTTATTAACCTACATGAACTTTCAAGTTGTATCAGAGCGGAATTCAAATATTAAGTTTTAAAAAACTTTTAAAAAATGATCCATTGCTACTTTTAACAATTGCAATACTACAAAAAGGTATTCAATCACACTACCCCTTTATTTGATAATAATCCTTTTAATTTTTGGAATGTTTTCATGTATACTTTTTTGTAATCTAATGATTATCACATATGGATGCTAGTTTAGGAAGGATATTTTGCACCTTCTCATCTTTTAAATGGCACCAAAAATCAACTACCTTTTTTTGAATGGAGTATAGAAGATAGAGATTTGGCCAACTGAATGCAAAATGCTTAAAGTACTTTTTCTGTTCATTGAAATCTAAAGATTACATGCATGAATCTACTTGCACAACTGGTAAAGAAATTTGCGATAAACTCTACATAACCTATGAGGGAACTAATAAGGTAAAGAAATCTAGTTTGAATATTCTACTCCATGATTATGAACTTTTTTGCATGAAATCTAATGAATCGATTTCTTAAATGTATATAAGGTTCACTAAAATTTTCACTTCCTATATGAATTAGGTAGAGAACGTACAAATTTTTAAAAAGTTAACAAGACTCTTTGTTGTCTACCTAATTCTTATGATGTAAAAATCACTATTATTATTGAATCCAAGGATCTGAATATTTATTCAATTGATAACTTACTTGGATAACTCATAGCTTATGAGCAAGGATTGAGTCAAAGGCAACTTAATATAGGTGAGAAAAGGAAAGAAACAATTATAACATTAAAGGCTAATGATTCTAATAGTGATAATTCTATTCCTGAAGATGATGATGACATTATACTGATAACAAGGCAATTTAAAAGCTTTCTGAAGAAAAAACAAAAGCATTGTCAACAAAGGAATAAATGCTAACCTAATAAAAATTCTAAGGTTTCTTATGATATCATCTATTTCGAATGCAAGAAGCTAGGGAACATGAAGACTAATTGCCTAAATCTTAAAGCTCACCTAATTAAGGAAAAGGGTAAAAAAAAAACTAAATTCAAAAAGGGCAAAAATAGACTCAAAAGGCTTTTTGGGTAGACTCCACTTCAGGCTCTTTTGAAACAGAAGCTGAAGAGGAGGTAACTAACTTGTGCTTAATGGAAGATAGCCATCTTGATCATTCTGATCAAGAGGATGTATGTGAGCTCTAATATGATGAACTATTTAAAGTTTCCGAAAAAATTTATAATGTATATAGGAAGCTCAAGAAAATGTATGCAAGCCTTAATTTAGATTTTTTGAACATGCAAAAAGAGTATTAATGCCTTAGAAAAGACCACTCTACCTTGGATAATAATCATATGATCTTACTTAATGAATTTGATGAATTAAATAAAAGGCATCTTAATTTAACTAATAAGTATGATTACTTAAGAGCATCTTATATTGATTTAGAAAATTCATTTAAGGAAATAAAAGCATATTTAGATGAAGCTGATAATAGCGAGAATGCAATAAACATTCATAATTCAAATCTTAAAAGTTCGAACAAAATTTTGTAAGTGGAACTAACTACTTTTAAAGAGAACAAACCATCACCTACACTTACAAAATTTCCCAAATCATTATTACAGGATGTATCATCTAATCCTAGGAAGAGGCACCATAACCTAAATAGACTTGTAAATCCATTCACATGTGTTAGATATTTTTCTTCTGAAATGCTAGGAAATATCTCCTACACTTGCACTACCTACCATTGAACACATTTAGTGTGGAATCCAAAATTACATAGACCACAACATAGTATGCAAACATGTCATCTTTCAATCCATAAGGTTGAAGCAAAACTTGTTTAGATTCCTAAATCTAACCTTTAATGATTTCGTAGGGTTGCTCTCACAGAAGGCCCAGTAAGTTCATATGGTACTTAGACAATAGATGTTCAAGGCATATGACTGAAGATATAAAGCAATTCATCATGTTGGAGGACAAGGCAGAAGCAAGGTAACATTTAGAGATAACACCATTTGGAAGGTGGTTGGACAAGGTATAATTAGCAACTCAAAAAATTTCATCATTAAAAATGTTTTACTGATAGGTAGCTTAAAACATAATTTGATCAACATTAGCTAACTCCGTGATAATGTTTTCAGCATAAAATTTTTGTCTACCAGTTGCATAATAAGCTTGAATGGAAATAATATTTTGCAGAGAAAAAGAATTAACAATATTTACGTGATTGATCAGAATTATATTGAATATGCTACTTCTCTTTTCTTAAAAAACTATTATTGTTGAATCCTTGTCATGGCATAGGAGATTGAGTCAAGAAAGAATGAAAACTCTTAGAAAAATCACTCAAAAAGACTTAATGAGTGGCATATCCAAACAAGAATTCACTAAGGACCACCTTTGTGATGCCTGTTCATGAGGAAAATAAGTCAAATCCTCCTCCTACTCAATCGAGGACATTAACACTAGCAAAAACTTAGAACTCCATCACATGGATCTCTTTGGACCTATTATCACTACAAGCCTATGATTTCTTTAATATTTTGATATTTTTCAACTTTGCATATGAAAAATGTAGAATATCATCTACGTATAAGAGATGTGAAATTCTTTATTCATTTTTTGATAATTTGATACAAACATCCGAGCCTTCATTTAAAATGAGTTAGATAGTAATTGAGAGCACCAAATAAACAATAAGGAAGAAAGTGGGCATCCTGACCGAAAGTCACATCTTCCTTTAATCAACCTTTAGTTTCTTCCATTAATCATAATAGAGAACTTTGGAACCCTCAGACATTTCATCATCAAATTTGCAAATTTAGAAGGAAAGCCCAAAGTCTTCAACATTTGCCTCAAGGTTACCCAACACATACTGTCATATGCCTTTTTCATATCAAGTTTGATTGCCAATAAACAATCTTTTGCCTTAGAACACCTGATTTTGTTGCAAACTTCTTGAGCTAAGAGTAGGTGATCCGAAATAGACCTTCTTTTCACAAAAGCTACTTGTTCTTCTGATATAACCTTATGTACAACCAATAGAAATCTATTTAATAAGACTTTAGCTACAATCTTATAAATAGAGTTACAAAGGCTTATAGGTTGGTATCCCGAAGGAGAAATTGGGTCTTTAAACTTAGGAATCAAAACAACCAATGTCTCTTTCCATTCATTACAAAGAAAACCTGAAGAGAGAAATCTATTGATATATTTTCATACATCTTCACCAATAATATTCCAAAAGGTTTTGAAGAAAGAATAAGGTATACCATCACAACCTGGAGCTTTATTCTCTCCCAAATTCTTGATAACATCCAGAATTTCCAAAGTGTTGAATTCAGCATTCAACCTTTTCCTATCATGATCATCCAATGCTCTCCAAGAAGAAGGCCAGTTAATCAAAGAACATTCCCATTACCTTCATTTCGCCTTAAAGTTGTTTAGAAAAACCTCTTCTACTTCTTTCAGTTTCTCCACCATTATTCAATCCATCCCTTTAATATGTTTAATCCAGATATCGTTTCCTCTAGAATTTTAAAAAGCATGAAAATATTTGGAGTTAGAATCCCCCCTTCCTCCATCCATCTTACCTTAGCCCTTTGTCTCCACAAAGTATTCAACCTAGAAAGGTGGACATTAAGTTCACCCGCCTTAGCTCTCAAGAGACTTAACTTTTCATCACACAAAACACCTTCCATAACCTGCTCTTATTGTAGTTGCAATACCTCCTTCTTCAGACCATCTTTAAGAGTTAAAAAGTTTTTCAATTTTGCTTTACTCCAAAAGAACAATTCTGTCAACGTTCTTTTGCATTTTTCATTTAAAATTTGCATATCATCTCCCTCAAAGGACTATTACCATATTTTTAAAACAATACATGAAGAGACATGAAAAGAAAACCAAATATCTTCAAACTTCAAAAAATTCTTCTTCATAACGGCTGAATAAAAAAAATTTAAAATAACAGGACAATGATTTGAGGCCCCCCAAGAAATGTGCCTTTCAACCCCCACTTGAATCTTCTCCAAAGCAAAAGAATTAAGCAAGAACCTATCCAACCTTTCCAATATCCTTCCTTCCCCACTTTTATTATTTCACCAAGTGAAGCTTGATCCAACCACACCAATTTCCTGAAAATCATTCAGATTCATAAAGTTAATCATATCATTTGAACTTTGAAAAAAACAAACAAACTTCCTTCCTCCTCTTTTATCCTCTTGAGAAAAAATGCAATTAAAGTAACCACCAATAACATAAGGAATTTTTCTATGAGAAACCTCATGAAGACATTGCCAAAAGTCCCTTCTCTTGAGAACCTACTTACTACCATAAATAGAAGAAATCATCCAGGTCCCCTTGTTAAACACTTCTAAGTCTCCAACTACACACTGATAAGAAGACTTCAAAATAGAGAAGAAGCAAGATCAGATCTCAACGTCACCAAAATGCCCCCTGACAAGCCTGCCGATGGAAGTAGAAAGCAATCCCAATCAACTCCCATCATTTTTGAAATGCCATTCTATCCAAGGAAGAAATTTTAGTCTCCACCAAGGCAACAAAAAAAAACATTAAACTCTTTTACAAAATCTAACCTTTAATGATTTTGTAATCACGAATGGTAATTTGAATCACGAATTTGAAGATACGTCTTCTGAGATTACTAAAATTTGTTCTAAAATTCTTACTATTGATACTAATAATTCTACTAAAACTATGAATGATACCATTGGAAATAGTTCTCATAGTGAAACCTTCATAAATGCATGAAATAAATCATCTCATATTAGAATTGATCAAAATTATGTTGCTGGTAAAATGTTTGAAGATTGTTTAGCAATTAAACTTAATCTTGCTAAAGAACTTGCCAATGTTAATGTGTTAAGAAATGTTTTTTTTTTTTGAAAGAAGCATAAATACATTACTAGAAAAAAATAAGAAACAAACTGCAAAGTAGATTCCTCCTTTAACAACTTAACAAAGGAAGGAGGAATCTTATTCAAACACAAATGCTCCCAAACAAAATTACTAACAAGAGCACGATTAGCACACATATCACATTTGCAGCTATGGAGTTTGCACTTTCAATCATTCCATCGTGTACCAATCTATCTCTAGCCTTCAATGAAAGATACACAACGTTACAAAACCAATTAAGAAGCATACCACTTTGTTTTGTAATAGTCTCTAACCAAGAGCAGCATTCTTCAAAGCTTCCAAGCACGGGCATTCCAAATCCCCAATTCTTTAGCATTGAAACCACCTCTTTTATTTTGATGCATTTGACAAGTATGTGTTCCACATCCTCAATTCAGGCTGAACATCTAGGACATGTTTCATCAACTTGTAATCTTATATGAGCTAAAAATTGGTATGTAGGTAAAGCATTTTTAAATAGTCTCCAGCAAAACGCCTGCACCCGAGGATTAATCTTAGCTTTTTTAATCCAATCTTGAAACCTGAAATCACCTTGGTGTTGATACATTGATTCAAGGATCATAAAGGGATTGTTTTCCCTGAATTCTGGTATATGAGCTTCCTTCCATCATCATATTGATTTTGCTTAATGTTGATTTGTAGAATAAGATTCACCAAATCCATTCCAAATATCTGCATCAATTCAACACCTTTCCAACTTCTGTTTTTAATAAATTTATCCAATTTTTTCTCTTCATCACCTTGAGGCACTACAAACGTTGGCCATTCATTTATACTTCTATCCAATATCCATTTGTCTTTGAAGATGTCAATAGAAGACCCCTCTAACATGTTCCATTTCAGAAATGGTCTGAGAGCTTTTCCCTCATCACATAATATTTTCCATGAAGAAGTGAAGCTTTTTCTTAATGCCTTCGGCTTCAACTTTGGTTCCATACTTTGGAGCTATAACTTTGTGTATGAGTGAGCCTTTGTCTTGCAAATACCTCCAAGTCAATCTAGCTCTAAGAGGAGCCACTCTAGATGTATTTGAAAACAAACCACGTCCTCCCCACCTTAGAGGCATGCATAAATCATCCCAGCTAACATAGTGAAACCCCACCTTCCCATTTGATTTATTCCATAGGAAACTCCTCACAGTTTGTCAACATCTTTAAGCACTCGGATAGGAACAAGAGAATGTGTGTTGTAGAAATTTGGAAATGCTGGAATGACCAATTTAATTAAAATAAAATTGCCAGCCAATGATAAGGATTTTCTCTTTCATATATTTAGCATCCTTGGAGCTTTCTTAATGATGAAATAGATTGTTAATGGTTTGAAAACTTCTGTACCTTTTATTGAATGGAGCAATGAGGATAGGGAGTTAGCCCAACTGAATGCTAAGTGCTTAAACTATTTTTTTTGTGCATTGAAATCTGAGGACTATATGAGAGTATCTACTTGTGTTTCTGGTAAGGAGATTTGGGATAGACTGTGCATTACATACGAAGGAACAAACGAAGTAAAATAGTCTAGGCTTAACATTCTACTGCATGATTATGAATTATTCCGTATGAAACCTAGCGAAACAATTTCTGACATGTACACTAGGTTCACCCAAATTGTGACATCCTTGCATGCATTAGGTAGAGAAATTTCAAATACTGAGAAAGTGAATAAAATTCTTGGATGCCTACCTAGTTCCTATGATGCTAAGATAACTGCTATCACTGAGTCTAAAGATCTTAATGTTTATTCTATTGATAACCTCCTTGGGTCACTCATTGCATACGAGCAAGGAGTGAGCCAAAGGCAAAGTGATGCAGGTGAAAAGAAAAAGGAGCAGACGGTGGCATTAAAAGCTGGCAACTCAGAAAGTGAAAGCTCTGCAGGGGAGGAAGACGATGAGATAGCACTGATGACCCGACAGTTCAAAAATTTCCTGAAAAGAAAACAGAAGCGCCATCAGAACAGCTGGAATAAAGGAAAGAGCTCAAGGTCCAATAAGGTTTCATCTGATACAATCTGTTTTGAATGCAGGAAGCCAGGTCACCTTCGAGCCGATTGCCCCAATCTGAAGAGCCAACCAGCTAAGGAGAAATGTGATGTGAAAGCCAAGTACAAGAAAGGAAAGATGAGGACACAAAAAGCTTTTTGGGCCGACTCTGCCTCAGAATCGTCAGAGGAAGAAGCAGAGGAGGAGGTAACTAATTTGTGTCTTATGGCTAACGATAACCTTGATCAATCGGATCAAGGCGAGGTATGTCAACTTTCATATGATGAATTACTGCTTATTTCTGAGAATATTCATGACTCGTATAGGAAACTAAAAAAGATGCATGCTAAACTTAATATTGAATTTAGTTCGTTACAAATTGAGCATGCTAACTTAGTTAAAGAAAATTCTGATTTAGATAAAGATCACATGTTGCTTCTTGATGAGTATGATGCATTAAATAAGAAGCATATTGAACTAAGTGAAGCACATGAATCCTTGAAAACATCGCATATTGAACTAGATGTAGAGTTTGAAAAACTAACGGCACTTGCATTAGAAGTAGATCATAGTGAGCACTTGCTATTAATAGAAGTTGATGGATTGACAGCTCAAAATAAAACCTTTAGTGAGAGAATAAAAGAACTAGAAAATGAAATTGCATCACTCACATTAGGCCATCCTCGCAAACCCCCAACACTGCATGCATCACAAAACTTTAGAAAGAGGCACCACCACCCACATAGATTAGTAAACCCATTTCCTGGTGTTAAGTGTTTCTCTTGTGGCATGCTAGGTCACATAGCCCGCACATGCACAATTCACTGTAGGACACACTTAGTATGGAGACCTAAACTGCATCCATCACAGCATAGCATGCATACATCTCATTCATGCAAGCATAAGGAGGAACCCAAACTCACTTGGGTTCCCAAATCTAATCTTTGAAAGAAATTGTAGGGATGCTCTCACAAAAGACCTAGTGAGAGCATGTGGTACCTGGATAGTGGCTGCTCGCGACACATGACTGGAGATATGAAGAAGTTCATCCTATTGGAGACCAAAACTGGAGGCAAAGTAACGTTGGGAGACAACACTACCAGGAAGGTGATAGGCTCAGGTATCATTGGTAATGCTAAGAATTTTTTAATTGAAAATGTTTTACTAGTTGATGGTTTAAAGCATAACTTACTTAGCATTAGTCAACTGTGTGACAAAGGTTTTGATGTTAAGTTTTTTACTGATAGATACCTGATTAGTTTATTTGATGAAATAATTTTAGAAGGAAAACGAATGAACAATGTTTGCATGTTAGACCTTGATTGCGTTGATAGCTCAAAATCATTTTGGTTGAAAACAATAGTTGATGACTCGTGGCTATGGCATAGGAGACTATGCCATGCTAGTATGAAAACTCTTAGAAACATCACTCAGAAAAACCTAGTTAGAGGTGTACCTAAGTTAGACTTTACTAAGGATCACTTATGTGATGCTTGCCAACTAAAAATATAAGTCAAATCATCCTTTCACTCAATTAGAGATGTGATCACCTCTAGGCCACTAGAAATTCTACACATGGACTTATTTGGACCCGTTAGTACAGCCAGTCTAGGTGGAAATAATTATGGATTTGTGATTGTAGATGACTTCACTAGATTTACTTGGGTAAGATTCTTAGCACACAAAAATGAGTCTTTTGAGGAATTTAAAGTATTCTCCACATGGATTCAACGAAAATTAGGTTGTGAAATATCAACAATCCATAGCGATCATGGTGGAGAGTTCCAAAATGATAAGTTTGTGTCATTCTGTCAAGAGATAGGAATAGAACACAATTTCTCAGCTCCTAGAACACCCCAAAAGAAAGGCATAGCAGAAAGGAAGAATAGAACTTTGGTAGAAGCTGCTAGGGCAATGTTAGCGGAGTATACACTTCCTAGATACTTTTGGGCAGAAGCAGTCAACACAGCCTGTTATGTTTTTAACAGAGTAAACATAAGATCGAAGCTAAATAAAACTCCATATGAACTCCTTAAGGGTAGGACACCAAATCTTTCACATTTACATGTCTTTGGGTGTAAGTGCTTCATCTTAAATAATGGTAATCATCCCTTAGGAAAATTTGATCCCAAGTCTGATGAGGGTGTCTTCTTAGGTTATTCTTCTGTAGGTAAGGCCTATAGAATTTTTAATAAGAGAACCCTTGTAGTAGAAGAATCCACCCATGTGGTATTTGATGAATCAGAAAGCCCTCAGAATCTAAAATTGAAGATGATGAAATAGAGGTAATTCAAGGAGTAGAGATGATGACCTTAGGAGAAAGAGTCGAACCTCAGGAAGCTTTGCCTAGAGAATGGAGATATTCTTCTAGTCATCCTAAAGAGTTAATTTTAGGAGACCCTTCAGAAGGTGTAAGAACTAGGCATGGACTTAGGAAGGAGTTTAGTCACTCAGCATTCATCTATATGATAGAACCCACAAGTATAGATCAAGCCTTAGGAGATGAATTTTGGATTCTAGCAATGCAAGAAGAGCTGAACCAATTCACCAGAAATGATGTTTGGGAGTTAGTAAAGAGACCTAAAGATCACAGTGTTGTTGGAACAAAATGGGTATTCAAGAATAAGGTGAATGATTCAGGAACAATAATAAGAAAAAAGCAAGGATAGTAGCTAAGGGGTACAACCAAATTGAGGGGATAGACTTTGAAGAAACCTTTGCCATAAGAGTGCTCTTAGCTTTTGCTTGCTTCAAAAACTTTAAGTTATATCAAATGGATGTAAAGAGTGCATTTCTGAACGGGGTAATTAAGGAAGATGTCTACGTTGAGCAACCCCCCGGATTTGAAAGTTCACAATTTCCAAACCATGTATTTAAATTAAAGAAGGCACTATATGGATTAAACCAAGCACCTAGAGCATGGTACGAAAGACTTAGCTCATTTCTTTTGGATAGAGGATTTAAAAAGGGTAGTGTAGATACTACACTCTTTTTACAAAAGGTCAAAGAAGAAATTCTCATTGTTCAAATATATGTGGACGACATCTTGTTTAGATCTTCGGATAAAAACCTATGCGATGAATTTTCCAAAACAATGAGTAATGAGTTTAAAATGAGCATGATGGGAGAACTTAATTACTTTCTTGGCTTTAGTGTAAAACAAATGGATAATGGAACTTTTCTTAGCCAATCAAAGTATATTAAGGATATTTTAAAGAAATATGAAATGGATAGTGCAAAACCCATGAACACCCCAATGAGTTCGACAATCCAATTAGATAAGGATCCTAGTGGAAAAACAGTAGACCAGAAAAAATATAGAAGAATGATTGGATCCCTTCTTTACCTGACTGCCAGTAGACCGGACATAATGTTTAGTGTATGCCTTTGTGCCCGTTTCCAATCTGATCCTAAAGAGTCTCACTTAGCTGCTGTCAAAAGAATTCTTAGATATCTACTAGGCACCCGAAACTTAGGAATTTGGTATCCCAGACACAGCACTTCCTTTGAAATCCTAGGGTACTCAGATTCAGACTTTGCAGGATGTAGGATAGATAGAAAGAGCACCTCTGGTACCTGCCAATTCATCGGACAATCATTAGTTTCTTGGTCCAGTAGGAAGCAAAACTCAGTAGCACTTTCCACAGCCGAGGCAGAATATATTGCAGTAGGAAGTTGTGTTACACAAGTGCTATGGTTAAAACAACAAATTCTTAATCTTGGACTACCTGTTGGAACCATCTCGATCATGTGTGACAACACAAGTGCAATTTGTATATCTAAGAATCCAATTCAACACTCTCGAACGAAACACATAGACATTAGACATAATTTCTTTAAAGATCACGTCGCTAAGGGAGATATAGAACTACATCACTTCGCTACAGGAGATCAATTGGCAGACATATTCACAAAACTTTTAGCTTTCTACACCTTTTGCACCCTGAGGACCAGATTAGGTGTCATAGATATAACAGCATAAAAAAAAAATAAATAAATAAATAATAAAAAATTAAAAATTTGTGTTTTTTTGTTTGTTTGGCTGCTCCTGATCATCACACACTCACCTCACCAAAACTCTGCGTTCACTGTTCATCGTACTGTACGACTTAAATCGTACTGTACAATATATCTCACTGTACACAAACAAGCTGATTTAGGCTTTATTGTTCGTACTGTACGATCCCGATCGTACTGTATGATATTCGTCCCGTATAATTGCCTACCGTATTGTACGATATTTCTTTTTCGTACAATACGATCCACGTCAACAACGGATTGGGACGAATTTAACGGGTTGTTATGACATTATTGAGTATCGTAATGTACGATACCACCATATCGTATGGTACGATCCACATCAGCACACGGAATAAATGTGAGTTAAAGCAGTTCGATATGATATTTATTATGTATCGTACTGTACGATACACCTGTTCGTACAGTACAAAACTTTTGGTCAAAAGTCGTACTGAGGCCTCGGGACGATCAAAATTCGCCTGATCGTACAATACAATATATATCGTACTGTACGATTTGACTGCCTTTTCCCGAAACGAACGGTCAGAACATTGATTGCCTATCGTACTGTACGATTCCAGATCGTACTGTACGATGTTCGAAATTTCCTATAAATACCCTTACCTAGGCCGTTCTTTTCACTGAAATCTCTCCTCACTCACTTCTTCACTCATTTTCGTGTCCTATTGCAATGTCTAAGCGAGTTCGGATGACTGCTGGAAGCTCGTCCTTGTCGAGTCGCCAACCTGATCATTTTCTGAATACTGAAAATGAGGAAGCCTACCATCGATATAGAGCCTGCAAAATTTCCCCTTCAAAAATGCTTAATCAGGTTGCTCTCAATTTCGAGGTAATGAGCCTCTTTGCTTCCACGACCTTCCAATTCCTACTCACTCTGGTATTT
The DNA here is from genome assembly GCA_016618105.1 of Dendrobium huoshanense. Classification (NCBI taxonomy): domain Eukaryota; kingdom Viridiplantae; phylum Streptophyta; class Magnoliopsida; order Asparagales; family Orchidaceae; genus Dendrobium; species Dendrobium huoshanense. The sequence continues at coordinate 53,565,527 of CM028347.1, read as the reverse complement.
CCATATAATTCTGAACTGCTTTTTGAATTCCTCGCCAACCTCACCTACACCGTAGAAAATACCACTTTTCTCTCCTTTGTTTGTGGCCGCACCGTTGAAATCACTAGAGCCGATATCGCCTAATATATTGGGCTGTCCACTGAAGGACCTATGGTTCGCTCGTTTCTTACCGATGAATTTGATTGGAGCGATGTAAATAGAGTCCTTAGGAATACTGCATTTTACCAACACCAACCCCTTGTTCAATCCTTAACTCAAAATTCACGTATAATTCAACATGTTCTTCGAACCTCAATCATACCCAAAGGTGGCGACAATATCAATCTGACCCCTACCTTGTCCATCGCTACCTATCTTATTATGTCCAATATTAAGTTTGATGAGGTCGATTTAATAAGCAACTACATTCGCCACATGACTTTTGTTCGTCTACCTACTACCCGGTGAAAACAAAATCTAGCTCTTGGTCACCTAATAGGATATATCCTCCACAATAAATATCAATTAGCCTACCCTGGTGAACCCGACATTCTTCCTATTTTTTATACGGATGCTTCCTTCTGTATTCTCTTTCATCGGGGACATGAGCTTGAAGATCTAGTCTTTGATGACGAAGAAGGAGAAGATGCCTCAGCCGCAGCTCCAGCTCGACCACGACGCCATGCTGCACCCCGAGCAGCTGCAACAGTACCAGCGCACCGTGATGATGACTTAGTCGCCCGCTTCGACCAACTGCAGACTCGTCTCTACATGCATATTCAAGAACAGCATCACCAACACGAGACTGATATGCAGTGGTTTGGCGAACGGTTCACTGCAATTGATCACCGCTTCGATGCTCTCTTTCAATATTTTCAACCAAATCCACCTCCACCACCACCAGATCAGGACCCGTCTTCTTAGTTTGTTTATGTTTGCATTGTAGTTTTTGTTTGTTTTCTTCTCTTACTTTTTGCTTTTAGTTGCTCCTCCTTTTTGTGCTGTCAAAAGGGGGAGAAGTTTGTTGTACCTTGTTGTGCCTGTTATCTAAATGCATTCCTTTTTGTTTTGCACTTGCTTTTGTTATTATTTTTTTTCTTGTGTTTACTCAAAAAAATTAAAATAAAAAAAAATAACAAAAGAAATGCTTTTCGTACTCACTTGCAACAAATTATTTGACATCATCAAAAAGGGGGAGATTGTTGCAACCCATGACCCCGAGTTTGAGATTTTGATGATGCCAAATAATAAGTGTTTTGGAACAACCTTTCATTGAATACAATTTTATTTTCTATTGTCCTTGAGTACTAACATTTCAGGAAGATCACAAGTGACTCAGGACGAAAGGAAGACTAAAGAAAGGGTAGATTAGGAGTATGAGTCAAACATTGTATTTTTCCATTTATTTGATTTTATTTTATTGAGTCTAGCCACAAAATGCATAAGAGTAAGAGCAACCATGCACACACATAGGGGGAGAGTTTGCTTTTAAATGAAAAATGTCATAGAAATTCTTCTCTGGAGATCGTACTGTACGATTTTAATTCGTACCGTACGATCAGAGCTATGTGGACGATTCTGTGAATAGATCGTACTGTACGATTATTTTTGTACTGTACGATATGTTCAGATCAAAAACCCTAGCCGTAGTTTAATTTGAGTAAGTGATTTTGCGCCGCTCGTACTGTACGAACGTGTTCGTACTGTACGATTTATTTTTAATACTTACTTAAATTAACCCGTAATTAGTGCATGTAATCCAGGCCTAATTAATTTTTGAACATCGTACTGTACGAACGTGTTCATACCATACGATGAACAGAGACGACATCTGATCGTCCAGACTATCGTCCTATACGAATAGTGTTTAGTGGATCGTACCGTACGATATTATATCATACAGTACGAATTGTTTTTTGAACTGTTTGTACATCTTTGTACCAGGACGACGTCTGATTATACATATCGTACTGTACGATGTTGCATCGTACTGTACAAACAGTAACGACTACTTTTGAAATCAGAGGTTTTTGGAGCTCGTTTAATATGTCAATCAAGTCCTTTTTGAGTAAGAATTACAGAGGGGGTGAACGTGGTTAGAGAGGGATTCCAAGGGAGAGATCTCTAGAGAATTTCTTGAGGGTTGAGAGAGGAAGGAGGAGGTGAGCGTTGTGAGGGAGAAGAGGTGTGAGGGAGATCACACGGTTGCTCCAAGCTTGCTGCTACTTGCTCCTCCTATGGCCCTAGAAGGATTTGAGGGAGGATCTCCAAGGGAAAGGCTTGTCTACATCCGTTGCCTCGAGGTTCTCTGCCTTCTCCAGGAGGGAGAAAAACGAGAAGGTTCTCTGCCGTCGCCAGGAGGGCGAAAATAGAGTTTGGCACTCCGCCACGCCGGGTTGGTGAAAGGGAGGTTTGTAAAGGCTTCTCCGCCTTGCCGAGGGGGGCAAAAGGAGAACTATTTTGATAGTGAAAATCCCGGAGCGGAGGACTCCGGTGAGTGGACGTAGGTCATATTTTGACCGAACCACTATAAAAACTCTTGGTGTGTTTTTTCCTTATCGTCGTTTATTTTTTTTTACTTGCATTTAATTTTCACGACTATTGCATGGTGAAGCTTGTGGAAGAATAATTGTTATGTTGTAGTATTTCAAAAATAACAAAAAAATTAGAACTCTTGTTTAGGGTTATTTTTATTAAGGAAAAGTTTTTCACAATTCACCCCCCCTCTTGTCATTCAGTCATTTCAATTTATTAGATATATAGGATTTTACTCCTAAAAGGAAGTGTAGGAATTATGAGAATGTGCAAATTGGGCTTATGTAAGCATGGAGTGGACATCTAGCTAATCACCTAGGCACTTTTTTTTTTAATGTATGACTTCATGTCTAATAAATGGAAGATAATAGGCTGTTATTTGCAAGAATCAAGGTTTAAGTTCAATTTTTCAAATCATTGTTTGAAGATGCTAGGGGTTCAAATGCACTTTATTTTTTTTTTTTTTTTGAAAATTGCTTCAGCAAATGCATTAAAAGGGATTTTTTTGAAGATAGAGCAATTGATCATAAAGTTTGGCATATTTTTACCATACTTTTGGAATTTATTATTGAAATGTAATTTTATTTTTAGCTTTCACTTCCATTTCCTTAGTTTAATTTTTTATTTTAAACTTTGCCTAATTGTTAATGAGATCTTTACTAATTCTTATTCTCTAACTGGATGGGATCTCTGGGATACTAATCAACCCTCGGGTTGTCTTAATCTGTGGTATCCCCTATATCTCAACAGTTTCAAAATGGGAGATAGTGGATTTCATTACATTTATAAGAAGTTTAACTTAACAAATTTATTTTTAATAAGTTCCTTTTTTCTAGTTAAAAAAAGGAATCATTAGCTTTTTTTTCTTAGTTTGTATTAGGTTTTCTTCATTTTCATTTTAATGCAATTTATGCATTCTCTCAAAAAAAAATACATTAAAAGGGAAAGAAAACAAAGTACAAACTAAAGCAGGTGTTCACATTCCTTCTTCAGAAGAAGGCCTAGAGAATAAGGAATGTTCACAAAAGAAAAGTTATCAAAGCAAAAATTGTTATCTAAAGCCAAAGCAGCACACATGTCGGCTACTTTTTTACATTCTCTATGACTATGATTGAAAATTACCTTATTGAAACCGGCCAAGAATAGAAGATTGTCTTCTATTCGATTGAAGCATTGCCACTTCGCCTTATTCAAAGAATTTTGAATGAATTTGATAACATTGATGTTATCGCCTTCAATTATAATTCCTTTACATTCCATCATCCACGGTTGTAGGTACTTTTTGACGTACATCACAGCTTCAAGCTCAAGATTAGCAATATCCCAATGAACTTTATTATCACCAAAAGCCACCAATAGTCTGCCTTTATCATCTCTAAAATAGCCACCAATCCCAGCAACATATGATGGAAGGAGAGCTGCATCAACATTGATCTTAATCTATCCCAGCGGTGGAGGGTGCCAAACAGTTTGAAACTCCCAAGGGAGATTAGCACCCCAGCTAGCAATGAGAGGATTAACATATAAGAAAGCTGTGGATATCACATTTGCTGCAGTAACTTAAACTGTAATTGCTGCTTTCGCATGAGCCACCTCATTTCTATTTTTCTAATTCCAATATACAGCATTGCAATATAGAATAATTATATTAGGTGTTGACACTGAAAGACTTTTTAAATCACGTAGATAGTCCTCAAGGGATTTAAAAATCGGAACAAACAGACCCTAGTCCTGTATTTTCCTCAGCACTTACTGTAGATGTTTACATTTAACTGCAATATGTGATAGATTTTCATTTCCTCCACAACCTCTAGGACAATAATCATCATCACAGAGTTTCCTATATTTCAAAAACCAATTTGTTGGGATTGCACCTCTACACATTCTCCACCAAAATAGTATAACTCGTGCTGTTAGTTTCAATTTTTTTAGCCAGGTATTAAAACCCGAATCCTTCTCACACAATTGACTATTGCAATGAGCCTCAAATGCACGAGCTGTAATAGATTTACCTGATAAAGAATAAATCTCCTCCAGGAAATCTTCAGGAGCATTACTCTCAATCTTGATTTGTAAAATAACAGCAATCAGGTCCTCATTAAAGTAACAGCATAAATCTTCAATATTTCAGGAACCATTTGAATCAATAAAGTAGTTAAGCTTTAAACCTTCTAAGCCCAAACATTAAGCAGTAATTGGCCATTCATTGAACTTTAATCTAATAACCATATATCTTTAAGAATATCAATTTTCCTTCCATTAACTACTCTCCACCTCAAAAGAGGTTTCAAGTATCTAGCCCCTTCCTGTAATTCTCTCCAGGTAACAGAAGTGTTACCTCTGTTATTGGTCTTCCCTAATATGTCTCCATACTTGGCTAAAAAAATACGTGATAGCAAAGAGTCATTATGCTGAATTGTCCTCCAAGTCAGTCTAGCTTTAAGAGGCCCTGCTCTCTCACTAGTCGAATGGAAGCTCATCCCTCCCTCCTTTTTTGATCTGCAAAGTGTACTCCAAGCTACATAGTGCAACCCCTTCCTACCATTTTTCTTGTTCCAAATAAAATTTCTACAACATCTATCAATTATCTAAAGAATTTTTTAAGGCACCATACTATGAGTCGAAACAAAGTTTGGAATAGTTAACATTAAAGTTTTTTCCAGTATAATCTTTCCAGCCAATGAAAGACACTTTCCTCCCCAAGTATTTAGCATTTGCAAAACTTTATCAATGAGGAACTGAAAATCCGAAGTAATTGGTCTTCTAAGAAAATGCTGGATTCCCAAATACTGCAGCTCTTTAACCGTTTTGAAATTCAGTTTCCTCTTAACCCGAACCATCTCATCTTTGTTCATGCTTTTACTAAATAGAATTTGGGATTTGGCATTGTTAACTTTCAATCCAGTCCACGTACAGAATTTTGACACAATGTTTAGTAATTTGGTAGCCAACTTCTTAGAAGCTTGAGAGAAGATCAGCACATCATCAGCGTACAAAAAATGGCTGATTTTTTGAGACCTTTGTGAAATTTGAATTCCCAAATCTTGACCCTCATTTTCCATAGCAATAGGAAATAGTTGTGAGCATAAAATAAAAAGATAAGGGGAGAGGGGGCAACCTTGACGAAAGCCGTTTCCAGCAGTGATCCACTTGGACATTTTACTGTTAATAATGAAGGAAAATCTAGCATTCTTGACACATTCCAAAATTAGTATAATCACTTTCCTCGGAACTCCAAACATTTGTAAAACTTGTTCTAAAGCATCCCAGCTCATATTGTCATAAGCTTGCTCCATATTAAGTTTAACCACCATAAATCCTTTTTTATTTTTCAAAACTCTAAGTTTGTGAAAAATCTCTTGAGCAATAAGGCAATGATCAGATAAGGATCGACCATTAAGAAACGCAGCTTGTTCTTCAGTGACACATTTTGAAATACAACTCTTCATTCTGTTTAGAATCATAGTTGCTACAATCTTATAAGTGGTCTGGCATAAGCTAATCAGCCTAAAGTTGGACGGAACAAAAGGATTTTTGATTTTTGGGATTAAAACTACTAACGTGTCCTTCCAATCATCATGCATACAACCAGTCTTAAAAAAACTGTCAATAGCCTTCCAAGTATCTTCTTCCACAATCTTCCAAAAAAATTTGAAAAATGAAGTTGTAATGCCATCTAATACCGGTGACTTGTTGTTACCTTGACTGAAGACCACCTTAATTAATTCCTCCTTGGTGAAATCAGCTTTTAAGATGATAGCCTCCTCAACAGAAAGCAACAGATTTGTCAGTATAGAAGGCCAACCTGATAACTGACAGTCTCTATGAGCCCATTTTTTATAGAAAATTTTATGGAATACTTCCTCAATTTGCACAAAATCTTCTACCAATTGACCATTTTCATTCTTAATTTGCCAAATTAGATTGCCATTCTTCTTAGCCGAAGCAAATTGATGAAAATAACTGGAATTATTATCACCTTCTTGATGTTATCTAGTTTTTGCTCTTTGATTCCACCAAGTGGATAATCTACCCAAAGTAACATTTATTTCGGCCACTTTACTTCTCAAAACCTTCAGTTTTTCATTTGTGAACCCCTCACCATTAGACTCCTCCAGCAGCAGTTGAAAAATGTCTTTTTTCAGTTCCTCTTTCGACAAATTCAACTCCTTACACTTGTTCCAGTTCCAATAGTGTAGAGCTTTCAAAGTTCTTCTTAATTTCCTCTGCAGAATTTCAGCACTGGAACCATAATCAAACTTCCTCCATGCCTTCATCGCAATGTTCCAAACCGCAGGATACGATTTCCAAGTGTCTTCAAATCTAAAAAACTTAGTTTTCTGATTTTGAGGTTCAATCATATTTAAAACTATGGGAGCATGATCTGAAGGAACCCTTGGAAGATGTCTCACCTTGGCCATAGGAATGCTTTGTAAAGAAATAGAATTTAAGAAGCATCTATCTAACCTCTCCCAAATTCTAGAGTTGCCTTCTTTATTGTTACACCAAGTGAACCTTGGTCCAACATAACAAAGATCATGGAAATCATTATTAGTCATGAACATCTTCATCTCCTTAGGTCCACAAGAGAAGTGGAACCTCTTCCCTCCTTTCTTATCATCCTTAGAAAGCATGCAATTGAAGTCACCACCTATGGTAGTCGGAGTATCTCACTGCATACCAACTTCAACCAAATGCCAAAGGGCTCTGCGGGCTTGAAAATCCTTACCATCGTATATAGTTGCCACCTTCCAACTGCCTAAAGCATTAATATTCAACTTTCCCAATACTAACTGCGTAGAAATTCACTGACTTCAAAAGAAGCCAAATACGATTTCCATAGCACCAGAATTCCTCCGGAGAGACCAACTGCAGACTGAAAAACATAATCCCAATCAGTTCAAATAATGGAATCAATGTCCTGTGTATCCAAGCAAGAAATCTTTGTTTTTTCTTATTTTAGTAAGACCAACAAAAAAATAATTATTGTCCTTTACAATCTCCCTAAGATAAAGGGAGGCCTCCCTCTTTCTAGCTCCCCTATAATTCTAGAAAATAGCTGACGCAATTATAAAACAACAGGGGAATTATCCCCCATTATTTTAATGTTCTTCTTTTCACCTTTCCTTTTTCTTTTCTCAGCCTCCACAGGACCTAACGATGTTAATTCTTTGTATAGCTTGACTTTACCTGAGCTCGTCAAGGTAACTAAAGGATCTATACTATTCTGAGCTTCAACAACACCAATTTTTCCAAGATAATTATCACCTTCTATAATTTCTACAGACTTGGTCTCAGTAAGATAATCAATGGTTTTTTATTCTAGCACTTCCCCTTCTTCAATATCTTCTTCCAGTAACTAAAATTTATTTTTGTTAATGTCATTTTATGGGTTATGAGCACGAACAACTTCAGCACCTTTAACTTCTCATACTCCACTTTTTGAAATGATCTTCCATGATTCCTTCAATCCAAACTCCCAACTGGTGTTGCCTTTCCAGGTTAATTCGAACACAGCACTTGACATATTCCCTCTTCCCCCATTTAAGAGAATTCCCATCCAAAAGCATAGGAGCTCCAATCATCGAAGCAATCTTTGTAATATTTTCCTCATCCTAGAAGCTTAAAGGAAATCCTGGGAATCGAATCCACACCGGAGAAGAGACCCCCTTTAGTGATTCAATAGAGAACGATGCAGTCCATCTATCCATTCCAATGATGTGATTACCAATATACCAAGGTCCTCCGCTTAAGATTTCCTCGATGGATTCAATGTTTATAAATGATCAAAGAATACAATTATTTCCCAAGGTGGTTAAGTGAAAATTGCCAACCTTACTCCATTGTCTTCTAAGCTCCTGACTACAAACCAAAATTGGGACATTCTGTCCAAGAATCTTTATAACCAGAGACTTCTTTAAAATTTGAGCAATTGCCAATTCCTTAACCGGATTAAGTTTCACAGCCATACCATCTTCCGACATCTGAGTAGAATTCGAATTGTAACTCAACTTAATATATTGAGTTCTTTGCTATGCCGACACAAAGCTAATCGCATGATCAGAACCATTTTTCTGCTCGTTAATAGGAACAAAAATTCCATCTTCTTTCTCAAAGGATATCGCAAGATTTTTATTCTTCTCTTCCATACGATCAGAATCTTTTCTTCCTGTAAACTTGTTAACCTTCAGCACCACATTTGAAACAGAAATTGAAGCAATATCCTATTCTGCAACATAATTTGAATCAATACCTTGTTCTACAACAGAACATGTGATTTTTCCATTATTATTCATGATCGTAGTTCAATCTTCAAGAACTCCTTTACCTTTACCTTCCATTAAAGGATCTACCCTCAGAGGCGGTCAGAATCCTTCATTGATAACTAGATTAGAAGGTTTTTTTATCGAAGCAAAATCTTCATTCCAATTTTTGCAGAGACTATGATCAGATGATTTGATCTGAACAACGCGAGAGAAATTAGAAGGATGATTTCCGTTGGTAATCCGCTGCCGGCGGTTAGGAATCACCATCAATCTCGCCGAAATCCACAAAACAGAAAGCCCGCGAAAGAAAAAAATTGAAACAAGAATGCTATACTAAATCTTAAAATTTTATATATGACTAATAAAAATCGATGTGATCATATTTTTAAGATATAATCTATAACATAATAGCCCTATACAAATATGAATAGTTAAGTCAACCCCATCGCTTGCTAGTCATGGGCTTGGGTGTGTTATTTTATATACGTGGCAAGAAAAGTAAACATGCTTGCCATGAAATAAAAAAAGGTAAAGATGGTGGGGTGTAAAAGTATATAGGTCATTGAGTCCTAGAAGCATATTATATATGTCGAGGATTAAGTGTATGCAAAACCAAGAAACATAAGAAAAACATACAATTTATACAACCCAAATATATCCAAGTGGAAAATCAATCAAAGAAAGGTATATAAATGTAGTGTAAAGATTTTGTGACAAGTTCCACATACTATACAAATTAGGGCTTGTTATAAACTAAAGGTGGCAAAGGTCCACTAATTATATAGTTGGAATTCTACACCTATACAATGAAGGAAGTTTATACAAAATAAAATAAAGGGTCTTATTAAATGTCATTAGGCTTCAGTCATTGAGTGTGGTGGGTTAGGATATGACTTGTTGAGCTAAAATAAGCTTAGTTTCATTTAATATTGGCATCTTTCATTTCATGTTCATCTCCAGGAGAGAAAGAAGTAGATAGAGCTTAAAATTGTTCTTCATGATCAACTATGTTTAGTAAATGTTTGAGTTTACTTTTGATATGAGAGATTTTTCATCATAATCAAAAAACTTTGAGAATCTGTGAGAAAATAATCAGCCCATTCCTCTAATGTTTCTTTGCTTAGCAAGCAATTGGCTAAGAAGACTGGGTTGCCTGAAGCTATTTGTTCAGAAATGCAGTTTTCTAAACGGCTCACCAAATCATCTTTCGACATGGAAGTTTTAAGTTCTGGTACTTTAAGCTGTTCCAACTGCACAGGTTGATTGCTTAATGATGTGTTTTCTCTATAAATACCTGAATCAGGGAAATTCATTTGTCTGGCTGAAAGATCTAGACCAGCCTCAATAGTATTGTTAGCTCCAGTCTTAGCATAGAGTCGTTTAGGATCATGAAATTCAGCAGAGGATTCATGATTCTCATTCAGCTTATCAAATCAAAGGCATTTAGATTCATTTTTATCTTCCAAGCACGAGGGGGGTTCAAAGCAGGAAGATTCCAAAATGATATCTGGTTGCAAACTTAGAGATTTTAAACGTAGATCACATTGGATAAGTTTCTCAAAAATGCTTATTTAACAAGACTTGTTGACAGCATTTTCATATTTTCAAAGTCATAGATTAAGTGTTCAGGCTTCAAATGCTATGGTTGATTGGCAGCAACAATCTAGTTATTTGTTAGCACTTCTTATATGTCCTGATTTTATTGACTATTTTCCACCCTTTGATAAGATAATTAGTTATAGTTCAATTTTATTTTAGGTGGAAAATTGTCTAAATAATTTTTGAGTTTAATTATGTTAAAGTTTATGGTATTAAACTTTAACTTATTAAATTTTATGTTATCAATTAGTTACATTAAAGTTTCAAATTAATTAAAATTCTTTACTTGGCTTAATAAAAGATTTTTAATTTAAATCATCTCAATTGTTTAATCAAAAAATTTTTTTTTTAATTCAACCAAAAGAATTTAACTGCTCAAATTTTCAGTAAGTTCAACAGATTTTTTTTAACCAATTGAATTAACAAAAGAGCTTTGTTTTGAATTTCCCAAAAAAATGTGGCTAAGTCCAATAGTTTTGAGTAAATTTCGGCATCCTCCCGGCGTCCCCTCCCCGATGGCGGGAGGTAAGGGAGTGCTCGACTCGGCCGGATCAAATCGACGACGAGGAGATTTGGGAGAGCGAATTGATCCCAAATAAAAATAGATCTGCTAATTTAAGCAATTTTTATTTTTATTTTAAAAAATGTATTTAGTCCCCTCAAAAATCCGGAAGCCTTCCGGCGCCCCCTCCCCGATGCCGGGAGGTTGGGGTGGGCATTTTCCCTTTGGCTCAACTCGGCCGGAATGAATCAACGGTGAGGAGATTGGAAGATAGTGTCTGCGCTCCCTCGGTCGGATAATCTCGATGACCAAGGGCTTCGGGGGACCGTATCAACCCCGGGATTTCCTTCGATTGTTGATTGATGACGTATAATTTTTTATATATATATAAATACAAGTATTCATATATTATTATATAAATGTTATATGATATAACCCATATAATATTTATATAATATATAATAATATTAATGCTGTGCATAAACAGCAAATGAAATTGGTACAGCTTCTCTTCCATGGAGAAATCAACTTGATACTGGGATCGGACATAGGGAGGAAGATCAGATCCTTACGCACAGGCAAGAATTGGATTGAGGCCACTCGCAGAAAGGCCTTGAGTTCGGTCTTGTTTACAGGTGGGGGAGAGAGCCGGCGACGGAGGAGGAAGGTTCGAGGCTTTGTCTCTTGGAGAAGAGCATATCGACAGGTTGCTTGTGAGTGGAAGACCGGCAGTAAGGGTGCAATTGACAAGGCTAATTTTTCTGTTTTGATTTGCCGAGAGCCGAGGGAAGAAGATCGTTGAGCAAAGACGAGATCGTTGAAGAAACCAAATCTTCACGGCAAAACGAGCATCTGAGAGCGTGTCCTCGTTCATCCTCTTTCTTTTATTTTATACGGACAGTTGCCTTATATTGTGTTGAAGATCGTGGCGACGTGCTTTGCTTGGCCATTATATCCTTCCCAACTTACTAGAACCGCCTATCCTTCAAAAAACTGAATTGCATCTTCTGGCATTATCTTGAACAGAGAGAAATATTTATTCTTTTCCACTAAGATCAATAAAGCTAACTGTCATCCATCTTCCTTACGGAATATATATATTTATTTAACCACCATTCAGTTAAATTTAATTGTATTCCACTTGAATTGGTGATTGAAAATTAATAACTGAATATGAAATATTTGTTGATCAGATATAATAATTATTTCTTGAATAGTCTGTTGACTTGCGTGCAAATATTTTGTATGGATTATAAGATCCTTTTTCTACTTTTCATGCTAAGTATTGCATGATGATTTTCATATAAACTACAGCTAGAGGTCAATTTGTTCTCTATTATATTCTTCCAATGACGTCCTGATTGAATTGGAAATATGTGAAATTGATATGGAACTTTTATATCTATGAATATGTTATTGACATCATTAAAGCTGAAGAGTATAGCCCAACTGACACTCATTTGAACTTGCCCTTCCATAGCTAGCATTCATTTGAATTTCAAGCTTGTTGGCATATAGTCGAGTGGACCGAGGCCGGCGGTAGATAGAAATATGCACTTGAATGACATGAAACGACAACCTTTAATTCTTTTAGCATTTTTTTTTAATTCTTCAATCAGATGATTGTGGAGACTATGATTAATCAGATAATCATATTATAGCAATAGCTTCTCCGCAATTTTTCTTCAGATTATACTCTTTCCAAATTCGATTGAGCATTTAAGTATTGCACAAATGATATTTAAAAAATTCAAGGATTTTCTTCTCATGAATGGGTTTTGTTATCTTAGTATTGGAGTACGTTCGTTGTCTTCAAAACCCCAATGGGTCTATCTAATCTTTACAAAGAAGATTTTTCTTACCAAATTCTTGAAAGCTAGCCTCATGTGCATGATCAAGTTTCAAGTGTCAATTCTTAGTTTTATCAATAACATTCTATTGATTTCTGTCAATACTTCCAATAACATAATATGAAGATCACTTCTTCTTGTCACTTTTTTTTTTTATTTTATAATTCGATTTGAACAAATTGCTTCCCAACGAATTTGTTGTGTGATTTTCACATAATAAATTTGTTGTATCGTGCACATATATTTTAATATTTAGTCTCAATCTTTTAGAATAATCCAAGTAGCTCGACCCTTAGGTTTGTGAGCATGTAGAACTTTAGAGGTTCGACCCTTAGGCTTGTTGAACCTATAGATTTTTGCTCGACCCTTAGGTTTGTGAGCATGTAGGACTTTAGAGGTTCGACCCTTAGGCTTGTTGAACCTATAGATTTTAGCTTGACCCTTAGGTTTATGAGCGTAAAAGACCTCAGCAGTTAACTATAATGATAAATCATTAAGTCAATATGTAGTCTCACTATTTCCTTATATTATTTGGTAAATGGGTATTTTTATAAAAAATTGCCTCCTGTATTACAGGAGGGAGTATAAGGTATCTATAACATTGCCTCCTGTATTTCAAGAGGGAGTATAAGGTATCTTCTACCTTATATGATGATATAGATAAAATTGCCTCCTGTATTACAAGAGGGTGTATGTCATGTGTTCTTTGCATTGCAAAAGAACATGTTAACTTATATCCTACATTGCAGGAATATATGTTAATCATTTCCTATCTTTATAGGAGAGATTAAATATTATCTCCTACTTCACAGGGAGATATATAAATTGCCTCCTGTATTACAGGAGGAGTTTTCATCATAATATTCTATCAATTGAGAGATTATGTGTAGTATTTCTTTAGATATTGGCCATTAATTGGTGGCATAGGCCTTTGACCAGAAATATCTATAAGTTGGTATGCCCCTCCTTCATATACCTTTTCGATAATGAAGGGTCCTTCCCATATTGGGTCGAACGACTCGGTGATGGGGAATTATGGGTCTTTTATTAACTAGTACAAGTTCACCTTCTTTGAAACTCCTAGGACGGACCATTCGATCATGAGCCCTAGTCATTTGAGCTTTATAGATTTCTAAATTTTGTTGGGCTTGAAGCCTAATTTCATCTAAAGCTTCAAGTTCTTTCAACCTTAAAAGATCATTCTCTTCTCGGGTTAAGTCGTATTGTATAGCAATAGAAGCGACGATAACTCCACCTCGAGAGGTAATATCGCCTCTGTTCCAAAGACTAGAGAATATGGGGTAGCCTGTGTCGCAGTCTTATAGGTTGTCCGATATGCCCATAAGGCCTCCGTTAATTTATCGTGCCATTCTCTCTTATTTTTAGAAAGAATTTTCTTGACCAGTTTAACTAAAGTCTTGTTAAATGATTCAGCCAAATCATTGGCTCTTGGGTTATATATCGATGAATAACGTCAGTCTATCTTATGACGCTCTATAAATCGATAAATTTTGGCACTTTTAAAGGAAGTACTATTGTCTGATATAATTCGACGTGGTACGCCAAAATGATAGACAATATTATCTTGGAAGAATTTCATAACATTGTCCGCTTTAACTTCTCTTAGGGGAATTGCTTCAGCCCATTTTGAGAAGTAATTTGTGGCAGCAAGGATGAACCGATGTCCTGAAGAAGAAGGTGGTTCTATAGGACCAATTATATTGGTGCCTTTGCTTTCGAATGACCAAGATGCTACTGTAGGATGTAGCGGGTTAGGTGGCCGGTGTATAACATCAGCATGCACCTGACATTGATGACATTTCTTAGCATAGTTAATACAATCTTTAACCATACTAGGCCAATAATATCCCATGTATTTGATTTTAATTTTCATTTTTGGTCCAGATTGATGTGCACCGCAAAATTCTTCATGGACTACAGTTATGACTTTATAGGATTTGTCAGGATCCAAACATCGCAGCCATATTTGATCAAATGATCTACGATATAGCGTCTCATTTACGTAAGCATATCTTAATGCTTTTTTGGCTATTTGTGAGGCTGTAGATTTATCCTCCGATAATCTACCTTCTTTAAAATATGTAATGAATGGTTTCCTCTAATCATTCTCATCCGATATATATATAAGAACTTGAGTATTTCTTTTCCTTCCTCTTCTTGTAAGGAAGCAGAAGATAATGCATGTCTATTATGGATGGTTTTGATGATTGGATCCTCTTGGTCATTTGTCATTTCTTTAGCAAGTTTTTCCAGCGCATCGGCTTTGCCATTCTCACCTTGTGTAATCCTAGTTAGGGTTACCTCGGGAATTTGTTCTAGGAGTTTCAAAGCATACTCACAATATGGGATTAGTTCAGGCTTATTAATTTTAAAAGCACCTGCTATTTGCTTAATTATAAGTTGAGAATCTCCATATATATGGAGTTTATGAATTTGCATATTAATAGCAAGCTCAAGACCTACTATTAAAGCTTCATATTCAGGTTCATTATTAGTGCGAGGTTCTATTAAGCTATATGAGTATCTCAATATACTGCCTTGTGGGGTTACAAATATAAGGTCGATGCCTACCTGAACTATTGGGAGTTTAGGTGGTCGGGCTAGTTTTATTGATGAAGCTCCATCAAAATAGAGCTCCCATTCTCGTAGATGTATTTTCTCTTCCACTTCGAGTATCTGCTCATCTGGCAGCTCATCATTAAGTGGAGAATCTATAGGTAAAGGATGAGTAGTTAGAAAATCAGCTAGTGCCTGGCCTTTTATAGCCTTTTGTGGCATGTAGGTTATATCAAATTGCATTAGCAACACCGTCCATCTAGCTAGACGACCCGTCAGAGTAGGTCTAGTCATTAAAAACTTTAATGGATCTACTTTAGACATTAACGTTATCTTATGAGATAACATATAGTGTCGCAGTTTTTGTGTGGCAAAAATTAATGCTAAACATTGTTTTTCGATTGGCAAGTATTTTGATTCGGCCCCTATTAGTTGATGACTAATATAATAAAGGGCATTTTCTTTGCCATCAATATTATCTTGTGCCAGTAATGCTCCGATGGATTCCTCTAAAGCTGCTGTATACAAAATTAGGGGTTTACCTAGAATAGGAGCAGTAAGGATAGGAGGATTTAACAGGTATTGCTTGATACTATTAAATGCCTCCTGACAAGCATCGTCCCACACGAAAGGAGTATCCTTTTTCATTAATCGTGCGAAGGGTTGGCATCTACCTGAGAGATTAGATATAAATCTTCAGATATATGCTAATCTTCCTTGTAATGAACGAAGTTGTCTTAGAGTTTTTGGAGGTGGCATTTCCACTATTACTTGAATTTTATCAGGATCAATTTCAATCCCTCTATGGCGTACAATAAATCTGAGAAATTTACCAGATGACACACCAAAAGCGCATTTAAGCGGATTCATTTTCAAATTAAATTTGCGAATCCTTTCAAATACAACTTTGAGATCATTTACATGTTCATGTTGATCTTTGCTTTTTACAACTAAATAATCAACATAACATTCTATATGTTTATGAATAAGATCATCAAAGATGCGAGTCATCGTCCTTTGATAGGTGGCCCCGGCATTCTTCAATCCAAATGACATAACCTTGTAACAGTATATGCCTATAGGAGTTCAAAAGGCATTATGCTTTTCATTGTCTGGGTCCATTTTAATCTGATTATAACCCGATGATCCATCCATAAATAAGAACATATCGTGGTTTGACGTGTTATCAACCATAAGTTCTGCATTAGGGAGTGGGAAATCATCCTTCGGGCATGCCTTATTCAAATCTCGATAGTCAATGCATATACAAATTTGACCATTTTTCTTCTTTACTGGAACGATGTTGGCAATCTAGTCGGCATATTTTTCTTCCCGGATAAAGTCAGCTTCAATGAGCTTTTTAGTTTTAGCAATCACTTGCTCTTCAATCTCAAGTCGCATTCTCTTGGGGGCCTGTTTGATAGGTTGTACTTTAGCATTAATAGAGGGCTTATGCACTGCCACCTCTGGTGATAAACCAGGCATTTCAGTGTAATTCCACGCAAAACAATCTTTATACTCAACAAGAAGCATTTTTAGCTCTTCTGCTTTATCGTGCGGAAGATTTGCACTAATAAAGGTTGGCTTTGGCTCATCTTCTGTACCCAAATTTATCTCTTTGAGTTCATCCACAGTAGCCTGACCACCTTCTTCAAATTCTTTTGGAGCTTCTTGCATATCTACTATTAGATCTTCAGCTTGATTTTTGGGTTCGGGCGATCCCTCTTCTTTATCTGTTATGTTGAAGGAGGTTGCGTATGTTAGACGCGGACGTTGGGGGTACTCAATATAATGGTATGATGCTGCTCGTGTGAGAAATGACTGTCGAGCATATCCAAGCCCCCATGTTGTAGACAAACCATGACTAATAGATTTTTGTGCATGTTCGTTGTGCCAGAGTTCTCTGAAATAACGAGCTCGTTTATTTGTTTGTACAAAGAATCCATGAGCTTTCTCATGATGGGTGAAGGATATTGAGGAATAATTATCCACATATCTTTATAATCCCACTCATCTTCATTTTCTATTTCATGAGCAATATGATGTGGTATCACCTTTGATTCGTAGAAAAGGGATCCACGTTCATTAGGACCCCTTTGGGGAGGGACATAGAATGTATTTAACATTCCTATGTTTGTATTTATCATGGTAGTCAATGTTTTGGAATGCGCCACTGGCATAGATACTATTTTGATGATATTTGTGGATATCTGCTCTTCAGATACCCTTATCATCGAAATTGACATATTTTTCAATTTCTTTGATATAGAACTGGGTCCTGGATCCCTTTCCTTTGGAAATTCTGTAGTACCTTTGGGATGATAAAGAAATTCTTTTTCTTCCTCTATATTTGATTTGCTTGAACACCACACTTTATTTGCATGACTAGCTTTATAATCCAAAGGGATGGCTGATAGTTCACTCTTACTTTTCCCTATGATTAAGGGTTTTAAAGTTGCGGAGATATTATCATCCTCTTCAGTATCACTACCGAGGTGAGGTACTGAGTAGATTTTCTTCAGTTTATCCTTGCCTTTATCCTTTGGTTTTCCTTTATCCAGTGTAGCAACCTGGATTCTCGGAAGATTGCTTCCTTCTATCTTTTGTGCTATAAAGTACTTGGCATCATCGTAGATTTTGACTTCGTGCACCAAGAACGGTTGTTCATCACCATCTACGTGATGTTCTTCATTATCTCGATTTTACTTCATACATTGATGAAGTGTTGAAGGCACTATGCTATATTCATGGAGCCATGGTCTTCTGAGAAGTGCCTTGTATGATGTATTGGAATCAATTACATGGAATCTTGCCTCTGTATGCAGCTCTCCAAAACTTAGAGATAAAACCACTGATCCCAAAGTTCTTTGTCCTTGTTCATTGAATCCTTGCAGAAACACGGTTCTTTTAGTTAGATATTGAACATCCAAGGCTAATCCTTTGAGCGTTCTGAGGCTCATTAGATTGACAGAGGAACTTGGATCGATCAAAATTTTTTTAATTTCCACATTGTTACTTTCCGCTGTAACATATAGTGGTTGATTATGATCTGTCATTCCCAGGAGCAAATCATTATCGCAGAAAGTAACTGTAGCAGGAGCTTCTTTTAGGCTTTGCTCAGAAAAGAATGCCTCATACTGCTCAGGATTTTGCAAGGCTTTGATGAGTGTGTCCCTAAGGTCCTTGGACATAAGAAGTGCATCATATATACTCAGTAATGCAGGCAGCTTACGAAGATGAGATAAGATGTTATAATCCACATTTGCACTGGTCTCTTTATGCTTAGGTGGATCTTGCAGCATAGCCGCTTGATTGAGCTGGATATTCCTATCTTGCTCTTTTCCCTTCTTCTGGGGTGGAGGAAGAATTTGTTTTCCACTTCTTAATTAAATTTGTGTCACCTCTTCAGATGAGTCATCCTCAACATGGGAATATTTTATGTTCGCCACTTCTTCAGCTTCTTCTGAATCTGAGCTGCTTCCAAGTTTCGGGCAGCTAGTTTTAAAAGTTATTTTACTCTTATTTTTGTTATCAGGAAAACACAATTCTTCATCTGAGTCCATAAATGGTGATGCCATAGAACATGTTTCTTTAAGATCAACTTTTGAATTGGTCTTTTGAAGATTTAGAGGTCTACCTCGTCTTCTCCAATTTCTTCCACCTTTTTGTCTTATAACTCGACAAATTTCTCTTAGAATACTCGTCTCTTCTTCAGATTATGAGTTGAGGTGTAAGTTAGCCATATAATCCTCCAATATGATGGGTCTTCTAGGTGATTGTTGGTATTCCTCGATCGAATCGATGTATCGCTGGATTTCAGTCTTCTGTTAAGATAATCTCTTCTTCATTCTTCTTCGAGATCTAGACATAGAAGCTTTTCCTCCTTGGTCCTTCTAATATTTCAAGTGCTTCTATTTAGTTGATGTAGACTCCTCTTTAATTGATTTATTTTTAAGTGAAGGAGTCTTGGATCCACTTCTAATTCTAAAGCGTTCTTTCGACGAATGCCCTGAATGGCCAAAAGGACTTTCATTATTTGTTTGGACTTTTTTTGATATGTAGGTCTCCCAACCTCCCTCATCTTGTTGGGGTTCTTTTCCTACATCTTCTTGGAACGAGATAGAAGAAATGACATTAGTCTTCTCTCGTTTAAGGTTTGTTAATACACTATCTAACAGTGTCAATTCGCCATTTTGGTAGCTCCTCTCTACCCAATCTTTGAATACAAAATAGTCCTCGATGGGGTGACTAACAATTCGGTGGTATGGATAGTAGTTCGGGTCATTAATCATACCGGCCTATTCTAGTCGACGAGACTCTGGTAGCTGTAAGCCAATTTTGAATGCATGTTAGAAGATTTTGCCAGTACAATCTCTCTTAAAAGAGTACAACTTATTAATCTTCTCCTGTAAGGTAGGGGCTGTCGGCTTTTCTTTCACTTGTTTTGCTATTTTAGGCACAACGGCTTCCCCTTTCTCCTTTTTATCTGTAGGAGAAGTAAATGTTGTATTTACTTCATCTCGTTTTGAATCATAAATTCTGGGTTGTTTGCCTTTACTAGTGGGATTGTTGTTATAGTTGTAGGTGACGCCCCTAGGCTTGGGCAGCCTCTCCAACTTAGCTACACGATCTAATAATTCTTGGAAACTATTGATCGTGGCCATTGCTAAATAAGGAGCCATATGATCATCAATATTTTGAAGGAGGAGTTCCACAGCATGTTTTTCGGTTAGTTCCTGCTCACATCTCATGCTGAGGTTCCTCCATCTTGTGATATATTTGGTAACAAACTCGTATTTCTTTCTTCTTTCAAGGGCGAGATCTGTAATCTTCACCTTCTTTGTGGCACCGGCGAACCTTTTGACGAATATTGTTTCAAGCTCAGTAAATGTCTTAATCGAGTCATTTGATAACTCGGCATACCATTCAAAAGCTGTGCCTGTAAGGCTGCTAACAAATTGGCGTAACAATAAGGCATCATTTCCTCCTGTATTACCACAGGTGGCCTTAAATTGGGCCAAATGTTTCATAGGGTTCTCTGTTCCAGAAAATATTTTGAACTGAGGTACCACATATCCTTTAGGATATTTCACGTGGTCATATTCCATAGGATATGGGCGGCCAGTACCCACAAAAGCTTCAACAGTTTCAGCAGCAATAACTGCTTTAACTTTTTTATTGATGATGTCTTCAATCTGGGTCTTGTTGACTATTTCATCTTCTTTGAATGTTGTCAGCATCGGCTCTTGTACCTGTACTTCTTGATTAGGCACCTCTGGATTAGGAGGACCGGCCCTAATACCTGAAGTACCCATATTCTCTTGGGTATTTATAAGTTGTGATCTACCAAGTGTGGCCGCTAGACCAAGTTGCCCAAGTAGTTCTTTCATCATGAAGTTCATCTCATCAAGACGAACATTTAATTGAGCAATCTCCTGGTCTTTTCCCCGCTGGAGAGATTGCATTTCTTGCTATAATCTTCTTACAGCTTCACTAGCCTCCTCTTCCTCCACCTCTTCTGATTGGGGAGGTGTCGTATTTGCAGGTATTACTTGCTCTTGCATACCCCGTGTTTATTCTTCATTTTGGAGAGTTGCAGTTGCATTTCGGCGGGTTTGCATTCTTTGGCCATGCTGTTCAGAGGTATGGCTGACCACTCGAACAGTTTCAACATCCATAGGATCAACCTCTTTTGTTTTTTCACCATACTCATCATCGAGAGAAGTTTTTTTATCCCAATGATTGACATTGTAGTCATCTTCAACCTCATATTCTTCTTCTGGCCAATTTCAACGCCTCCAGTGGATTATGGGAGAATCAGGGCTTCTTTCATACATAACAGCCTTTCCCTTATCAACTAGGATAGGCCTGAAAGGGGATTCCTTATCAGAATGTGACCTTTGGTCACAATTCTTTGGTGACATTTTACGAGCTTGGCTCTCATGGTTGCCTTTAAAAATATTCATTTGTTTGGTCTCTTTTGGTACCCAAACCTGTTGGCTCTTTCCATTGAACTTTAAATAATTCATTCTAGGAATAGGGTAATGTCGGTTACTCGGACCGACAAGTTCCTTTGTAGGAATCGACTTATAATACGGTCGAAGGGGTCTTTGTCTGTAGCCTTCATGGCGAAGACTACCGTGAGATTTTTCCACTTGCTTTCTTTCAAATCTTAGACGTTGTCTAGGCTCCATAACTTTTGGATTAAAGAAATGAGGAAGGACCCTATTACTTCCTTGATAAGGTTTCTTTGAAACCTCATTCTTCCAAGAATTTCTTGAAGTTGGAACGAGATCTTCATTCAACAACTTCTTCCAATCCCTCATCATCTTTCTATTCTTCATACTTTTAATAATTTGTGAAGATGGGAAGAGAGTGATTCTTTCTTTTCTGGTTGCGGTAGTGGTTGGTTAGAAGTCTCCCAGAAAGACTTCTTCAACTCACCTTGGGCATTATTGCGTTTCACCCATCTTAATGGTTCGAAACCATTATGAATGGGTATGTTTGCCTCCGGTTGAGGCAGTGGTTGCTGATTTGGGGTGGGAATATTGACCCATCCATTAGCTCTAAGACAAGCATTGGCTTTCCTACTGGCCTTTCTTGATAGCTTGACACCAGAGGTAGAGGCTTCAGCATCGTACCTCTCAGGAATGAAAATAGCTTTCTCAGAAATTTTAGCTTCATTCATCTTCATATTAGTCATATCAATGATAACAGATTTCAGCTTAGGCTCGAGAGCCATTCTTTTGGCCAACGGGGTCACCTTATTGTTGATGTTGAAAGCCTTATCAGTATTAGGCTTCTTGTAGTGAACAGCAGATATGTTCACATTTTGGTCAGCATAATAAGCAGTAACTTATCTTGGCCTGGGTTTAAAAGCCTTCTTCTTTGCCAGAGAAGCTACAGTATGTGCAACTGACAATCTTGAAAATATAGTAGGTCTTGGTGCAATAGCATTCTGAGTCATCATCTCCCTGGTTTGTGCAGCTTCACCAGCAAGGAACTCAAACACTTCAGAAATAGTTCCGAATTGTAGTGTGGCACCATCTCAACCAGTGTCTATCACAATTTGGGGGAACTGGACACGCGATCCTTTCCCAAGCTTGATAGTCATCATATTTTTCACAGGCGACATTTTAGTAACCTGTAATAGAACTTGCAGGGATAAGAGTCAACCTGATTTCTAATGCACAAGAAAATATTGCTTTATGAAAAAACATGTATATATATATATATATATATATATATATATATATATATATATATATATATATATATATATATATATATATATATATATATATATATATATATATATATATATATATATATATATATATATATATATATATATATATATATATATATATATATATATATATATATATATATATATATATATATATATATTTCATCCAAAGATGGAGAGAGAAGTATTCCCCAGTGGAGTCGCCAGAAATGTGTTCGTTCAAGAAAAATCATATTAATTTTAAAAAGTTGTGAATCCTGCTCTCATGAACTTATGGGTTCTCTTTAATTTTTCCGGAGGTAGATTGAGTTTTATATTTAACCAGATTTCCCCTGAGAGTAGTGTCATGGTTTATTTAGATCTGAGTTCTGCTTCCTATGAGCGCAATCCCTCATAGTTAATTACCCCTCATAATGCATTAGGAGAGCACTCTCGATTTAGGATGAAATATACTTTAGCTTTGTACAAGAAGTGTGTGAATGTGCAATATAGATATAATTTAGTTATGGGGGGATGAAGGTACACCCGATCAAGATCGCATGATTCCGTCATTCCGGGCATACCGTGGGTTCAGTCTACCAACACTAACAACCATTGATTGTAGTGTCCAGGGAATCTGATTAGCAGCCATGGGTTGCCTCCTCTCAGGGATCCCGAATAGACTGAAGTGGAGATGTGTGAATTTTAATTTAGTTTAGTTTAATTTGGGTTGGGGCTTATGGCTTCCTTATAAGTTGCCCGTTAATTTTTTTAGTTTGGGGCTTATGGCTCCAATTAGGAGTTGTCCATTAATTTATTTAGTTTGGTGCTTACGGCTCCAATTAGGAGTTTCCCATATGACTAGATTTGGGTAGGGGCTTATGACTTCCTTAGGAGTTACCCTGATAGTGGGACTCACGGCCTCTTTTAGAGGTGGCCTGAAGAAATTTAATTGAGTAGGTCTTATGGCTTCCTTAGAAGTTACCTAATGATGGGTCTTACGACCTAGCCCTTTAAGCTAAGTGGCCCGAAGGGATTTGAATTTTGTTTTTTAGGGTCATTCATTTAGAAGTTCCCTAACAAGTGGGTCTTACTGCTTCGCTTAGAAGTAGCCCAAATAGCGGGTCTTACAACTTAGCCTTATAGACTAAGATGCCCATAAAGGATTTAGGTTTTGGTTATAGAGTTGTTCGTTTTAGAACTTCCCTAACTCATGGGTCTTACTACTTCACTTAGGAGTAGCCCGTATGGCCGGTCTTACAACTTAGTCCTATAGACTAAGTTGCCCAATTATGAATTTTGTAGATTTGTTTGTTAGTTTTGACACTAACCTCTAGTTTTTTGACATCTACTTGTAGTAGTAGTTTGTTTTCCCACCCTGACTTTCAGTAGTGTACTTAGTTATTGATTTTGTACATCTAGTTCTCTATTTGCTATAGTAGCATGTATTTTATTTTGTTATTTTTGTGCTCTTTCAAGTATTCATCCTCTATCGTCTCCTTTAGAATAAAGAGCCTCTGACTTACTATGGGGTCACTCATTCGCCGAGCTTCTATCAAGTCAGTTTTCTCCTTGTTCAGATAGTAGGAATCCAACATCAATTTAATCCATTTATATAACTCCTTAGGTTTCGTGCATACAATATTGGCATCTTTCATTTCATGTTCATCTCCAGGAGAGAAAGAAGTAGATAGAGCTTAAAATTGTTCTTCAGGATCAACTATGTTTAGTAAATGTTTGAGTTTACTTTTGATATGAGAGATTTTTCATCATAATCAAAAAACTTTGAGAATCTGTGAAAAAATAATCAGCCCATTCCTCTAATGTTTCTTTGTTTAGCAAGCAATCGGCTGAGAAGACTGGGTTGCCTGAAGCTATTTATTCAGAAATGCAGTTTTCTAAACGGCTCACCAAATCATCTTTCGACATGGAAGCTTTAAGTTCTGGTACTTTAAGCTGTTCCAACTGCACAGGTTGATTGCTTAATGATGTGTTATCTCTATAAATACCTGAATCAGGGAAATTCCTTTGTATGGCTGAAAGATCTAGACCATCCTCAATAGTATTGTTAGCTCCAGTCTTAGCGTAGAGTCGTTTAGGATCATGAAATTCAGCAGAGGATTCATGATTCTCATTCAGCTTATCAAATCAAAGGCATTTAGATTCATTTTTATCTTCCAAGCACGAGGGGGGTTCAAAGCAGGAAGATTCCAAAATGATATCTGGTTGCAAACTTAAAGATTTTAAACGTAGATCACATTGGATAAGTTTCTCAAAAATGCTTATTTAACAAGACTTGTTGACAACATTTTCATATTTTTAAAGTCATAGATTAAGTGTTCAGGCTTCAAAAGCTATGGTTGATTGGCAGCAACAATCTAGTTATTTGTTAGCACTTCTTATATGTATTTATTTTATTGACTATTTTCCACCCTTTGATAAGTTAAATTAGTTATAGTTCAATTTAATTTTAGGTGGAAAATTGACTAAATAATTTTTGAGTTTAATTAAGTTAAAGTTTATGATATTAAACTTTAACTTATTAAATTTTATGTTATCAATTAGTTACATTAAAGTTTCAAATTAATTAAAATTTTTTACTTGGCTTAATAAAAGATTTTTAATTTAAATCAATGTCAATTGTTTAATCAAAAAAAAAAATTTTAATTCGACCAAAAGAATTTAACTGCTCAAATTTTCAGTAAGTTCAACAGATTTTTTTTTAACCTATTGAATTAACAAAAGAGCTTTGTTTTGAATTTCCCAAAAAAATGTGGCTAAGTCCAAAAATTTTGAGTAAATTTCGGCAGCATCACGGCGTCCCCTCCCTGATGCCGGGAGGTAAGGGAGTGCTCGACTCGGCCGGATCAAATCGACGGAGAGGAGATTTGGGAGAGCGAATCGATCCCAAACAAAAACAGATCTTCAATTCTTCTAATATGGGCGACCTGGTAATTTAAGCAATTTATTTATTTTTTTTTATTTTAAAAAAATGTATTTAGTCCCCTCAAAAATCCGGCAGCCTTCCGACGCCCCCTCCCCGATGCCGAGAGGTTGGGGTGGGCATTTTCCCTTTGGCTCAACTCGGTTGGAATGAATCAACGGTGAGGAGATTGGAAGATAGTGTCTGCGCTCCCTCGGTCGGATAATCTCGACGACCAAGGGCTTCGGGGGACCGTATCAACCCCGGGACTTCCTTCGATTGTTGATTGATGACGTATAATTTTTTTTATATATATAAATACAAGTATTCATATATTATTATACAAATGTTATATGATATAACCCATATAATATTTATATAATATTAATGCTGTGCATAAACAACAAATAAAATTGGTACAGCTTCTCTTCCATGGAGAAATCAACTTGATACTGGGATCAGACATAGGGAGGAAGAGCAGATCCTTACGCACAGGCAAGAATTGGACTGAGGCCACTCGCAGAAAGGCCTTGAGTTCGGCCTTGTTTACAGGTGGGGGAGAGAGCCGGCGACGGAGGAGGAAGGTTCGAGGCTTTGTCTCTTGGAGAAGAGCAGATCGACAGGTTGCTTGAGAGTGGAAGACCGGCAGTTAGGGTGCAATTGACAAGGCTAAGATCGTCGAGCAAAGACGAGAGCGTTGAAGAGACCAAATCTTCACGGCAAAACGAGCATCTGAGAGCGTTTCCTCGTTCATCCTCTTTCTTTTATTTTATACAGACAGTTGCCTTACATTGTGTTGAAGATCGTGGAGACGTGCTTTGCTTGGACATTATATCCTTCCCAACTTACTAGAACCGCCTATCCTTCAAAAAACTGAATTGCATCTTCTGGCATTATCTTGAATAGAGAGAAATATTTATTCTTTTCCATTAAGATCAATAAGGCTAACTATCATCCATCTTCCTTACGGAATATATATATTCATTTAACCACCACTCAGTTAAATTTAATTGTATTCCACTTGAATTGGTGATTGAAAATTAATAACTGAATATGAAATATTTGTTGATCAAATATAATAAGTATTTCTTGAATAATCTGTTGACTTGTGTGCAAATATTTTGTATGGATTATAAGATCCTTTTTCTGCTTTTCATGCTAAGTATTACATGATGATTTTCATATAAACTACAGCTAGAGGTCAATTTGTTCTCTATTATATGCTTCCAATGACGTCCTGATTGAATTGGAAATATGTGAAATTGATATGGAACTTTTATATCTATGAATATGTTATTGACATCATTAAAGTTGAAGAGTATAGCCCAACTGACACTCATTTGAACTTGCCCTTCCATAGCTAGCATTCATTTGAATTTCAAGCTTGTTGGCATATAGTCGAGTGGACCGAGGCCGGCGGTAGATAGAAATATGCACTTGAATGACATGAAACAACAACCTTTAATTCTTTTAGCATTTTTTTTTTAATTCTTCAATCAGATGATTGTGGAGACTATGATTAATCAGATAATCATATTATAGCAATAGCTTCTCCGCAATTTTTCTTCAGATTATACTCTTTCCAATTTCGATTGAACATTTATGTATTGCACAAATGATATGAAAAAAATTCAAGGATTTTCTTATCATGAATGGGTTTTGTTATCTTAGTATTGGAGTACGTTCGTTGTCTTCAAAACCCCAATGGGTCTATCTAATCTTTACAAAGAAGTTTTTTCTTACCAAATTCTTGTAAGCTAGCCTCATGTGCATGATCAAGTTTCAAGTGTCAATTCTTAGTTTTATCAATAACATGCTATTGATTTCTGTCAATACTACCAATAATAGAATATGAAGATCACTTCTTCTTGTCACTTTTTTTTTTTTTTTTTATAATTCGATTTGAACAATAATTTAATGGAAACCCACTTAAAACTACAAGTATATGTGTTGAATCAATTAAAAAGGTTATAGAGTTGAGTGCCATTGTCATAAGGAAGTGTTATATTTAATTATAATTAAGCTACTATTATTTAATCTAAATGCTAAATTTATCTTACTATGCATAATTTGTCCAACCAAAAGAAAAAAAATATGTTTTTGAGTTTTTAGCACTAATAAAAAAACTTGTATGGAGATTTTGATACTAATGAAGATAAAGTGTGTTGGACTAATGAATGTAAATCACATAATTTTCCTATTGAGACTCTTATATTTCAAATGGGGATGAAAGCATATACATACTTAGATTTTTGTCAACCATATAGGGATGGAAAGAAAGGTTTATGGCCTTCCTATAGTTATTTTATCTAAATAAAACATAGAATATCAAACATCCTATGTATGGGCATGCCAACATTTCATTTTAATACTCCTAACTATTTCATCATTCCTTTGTTGAGGCTATACATCATACTAGATATTAACTACACACATATCCATTATATGAATTAAATAAATAATGGGAAATGTTGAAAACATCAATGTATCATTCAATGGAATAAGAGTATATGTTAATACTTGTTATGCTTTTTACATCATCAGCCAGGAACAAGAGAATTAACAAGATATAAACGAATTAAAAAAACTTATTTTCATTTCATTCATTAAAAGAAGATGTACAAAAAAAGTAATAAGAAACTTAACACTCATAATGATCAAATAAACTTCTCCACACTCCTTCGAACCATAATGTTTCTTACATAAATATGTTAAGATCTCCATAATGAAAGTATCTTTCACTTCTCTCACCTCCCATAGACTTTACTCTAAGGGGACACCAAAGAAACACATTTAAAATTAAAAACTTTTACTTAATTTAAAGAACTCTCTAAATAAACAAATTGGCACCGCAATGGCATAAAATTAACTTGTTCCTCAGTACTATAATGTTGTCTCAATAGTGATGTTAGATGACCTAACACGATTAATGATTGAAATGGAACATCTTTTGGACTCAGTGCTGCTCCTCACATTGGGAACAACTCAGTTGTGGTACTTAAGAAGTTGAGTATTGTGGAACTTGAACATAAATTTTAGCATTGAAGCATTCCATGACTTGTCACTCTGACACTCATTTTGCTTCGGCTCTAGTACTTTAATATTAAATATGGGTGCATTGTCATTATGTTGCACCATGGTGCAAATCTTGGATTCCATGTAGTGCTAGAAAATAAAGAAATTGGTACTACATTGTCTAAATTAGGTACCTCGGCATTGACAACCATAACACTACAGTGCTTTATCTAGTGGTGCAACACTATTAAACACTTATAGTTATTTTTTCCTTTTCCTATATATTTCTTATACAAACATAATTAAAATAATACATTTTAATTAAATTTAAAAACAAATATATTAGACCATTTATAGTTAACAAATTGTTCCCAGCTTAAACTTTTATTTTCCCTCAAACATTGGTAAAAATCACCTATTAATCACTTAATAGCCAAAGTAAAGACTAATAATTTAATATTACTAAAATGTATGATAATACATCATAGTCTTGAAGTAATTTGGAATGAATAAAGTTATAATTTGAATTTAAGTCATAATAATTATCTAAATCAGTCATCATTGCTATTACTTATATTGAATCTATCCATTATATATATAAGTATAAAATTAACTTCTAAATTTAGAAAAGAATAACATAAATTTTGGATTAGTTGTGCTTGTAGTTAAATTTGAGGTTCATTTGCGCACCATCATATGCACTAGTGAACTTACCTTGTCCTTTTTTAATCTAAGTATTAGGATGCATTTAAACTTTATCTTTAACTAATACCAATTTTAAATATACTTATCTTTCTACTTTTTACATATCTCCTTTAAAATTTTTCATAAATTTCATTATTTTATACCTTGAGGAGTACATATTTAAAAAATTTGAAAATCAGATTTTGTTTCACCCTCCTGCAATCCTAATTAATTTAATGAAATGATTCAATAAATTATTAATTTTATTCTTAAGTTCACTATGATCTTCTTAAGTTAAGCTACCCATATCTTTTTCTTAAACATTTTTTTTTTCATTTTTCAATTACACGTTCAATGTATTAGTATAGAGCTTCTAAATTAAAATCAACTCAATAGATTAAGTGATACATATTAGTTAGTTATTAAGCTTTTCAAACTATGAATTATTATGCAATATTCATTTAAACTATAAGATTTTAATATTATCATAATTTTACATTATTATTAATTATCAATTTTAGTTTACCTAATAAATAATCAAAGTGCAAGTATATGTAGAGGATAGTGTATAATAGTTTAAGCTTAAAGAAATTTTAATTAAACGTTAGAACACATTACACTAGAATAAATAAAAGCTTATATGAGATAAAACATGCAAATTTATGAATGATATAAAGCTTAAGGCAATAAATATAGTCTACTAAAATTGTAAAGATAACTAGTTCCAAAGCTCCATTCACTGATCAACAACCCTCATGACTCTCATGGTCATACCATAACACATTGACAACATCAGCACATCAACACTAAAAAACCACCCCCCCCCCCCCAAAAAAAAAAAAAATATATATATATATATATAAAAAAAGAATAAATAACTATGCTACAAATCAAAGTAGCAAAATCCAAGGCCTGAATAACCAAATAAAAATAACACAAATAATGACTTCTAACCCTCATAGTCATGATCCTCATCATTCTCATCATCATTAATAGGCCAACTCCAAATAAATGATAGGTATTCTAGAGTAAAATAGAACTATTGATGGTTATGATTATCCACAAAGAGGCTCCTTCTAAATATTTCTACAAAAGCCTCATTGAATTCAGCTTGGTAGTGACTCTGCTTTTAATAGATACAAGAGTAATGAGCCTACCACCCCCATATTCTCCTCAAAAACGTTAGTCACCATGTCCATCCTTTATTACAATTTGGCCATTTGATCTCATAATGATTTGGGAGTCATAAAACTCCTACTTACACTACTATTATCCGGCCTTCTAGATGATCTGGGATCACTGGGACCTCCCTCATCATTACCTCCCCCTTACTAAAAACCTTTAAATTTCTATTAAGTAAAGGAAAATAGGAAAAAGTTGTTCCTTAATTTCATCCCCCCCCCCCCCCCCCCCTTCACTCACAAAAATATTAATGGAGCCCTAAACCCACAGAAGTAGTGCCATTGATGATACAAGTCAAAGAAGAGTAAATGAATTTTCTTATATTATTTATTGAGTAACCCACACGAATAGTATAGTTAAGTATAGCATGCTCTCTGGTTACTTCACTAATATTTCTTTTTGGAAAAAATGAGTAGAAATGAAATATTGCCAAGCCTTAGAAGTTTGGGGAAGAAAGGATGCAGGGAAACTGATAATTTTATTTTCACTCTTCTTCCAACTTGCTTCACTATTAGCTCCATACAACACTTTCATGATTTCATCAGGATCAATGGGGGTTCCATAGAAAGAGGTATACTCATCAAATTAAAATATTTAGGCTTAAAAAGGCTATTGATAGAAACAAAATAAAAGGCACCCACTTACCTCTAACATAACACTTATTTTCAACTTCTTCCTTCCCGTTGGAAAAAAACTCACACACAATATTAACTATGGAAGCAAATGGTTCCTCATAAAAAATCTCCAAACCCGAATTTACAATGATTTGCATGATTGGGAAAGTTTGGATTTGAATGCTTCTTTTAGAGATTAACTACTTATTAACAACCAACTCAGCAAATCATTGATCCACCTCAAAAGATATGATTTTGTTTTTACCAAAAGAAGAGGATGATCTCTTCTTTCCAAATATTTAATCAGCATTATCATACAAAAAAAAGATAGAAAATACAAAAATTTAGGACAAAAGAAGAGAAAAATGTAGATAAATAATTAAAAATCATATCTTTTTATTTATAAACAAACTAAGCGCTGTAATGCTGGAGATTTTGATGCCACGGTTCTTTAAAATGTAAAAATGTCAAATAAGTCAAATTGAAAAATGCTATGGTGGGGTAGGCCATGTGGCATTGTGGTTCACACTTGGGAATCATAGTGTTGGCTTTTTGATCAGGCAACCGATGTAGCATTTGACACATATGAGCATCATGGAATTACCATTAACTACTATCATAGCATTATAAGTGAACTAATAACAATTTGATTTAACAATGTAGCATTTGTAATAGCACTGTGACAGTCACCAAAATGTTATAATTAAAAAGTTATGATAGTATGGTTAATTAACTAAATTACCATAAAAAATTATAGAAATAATAGACATGACATCCCAGGACTTGAAAGGTAACATCGAGGCACTTGAGAAGATATCAAATCACTAAGATGTTCAATAATACATTGCTATGGTAAAGCAATCAAATTAGTTTTTCAAATAACTCAGCACTGTGATGCTATTTTTTAATATTGTAGCACTTAATAAGTAGTAGAAGCTATGGTGCTTAAAACCTTAATGCTGCAGTGCTAGTTCAATTTTTAGCACACCAATAATTTTTCTGAGGAAACATTTCTTAGCTTAATTAAAATCAAGAATTAATAAGTTTTACAAATAATACACGACATTAATATATCTATTTTTTTATCAAAATGCAAATTGCATTAAAAAAGAAGGAAGTTATTACATACTATTATGTGATAAAAATCTATCAGAATCCTCCTTTAACAATTTGAGAAACAAAGGAGGAACCTTATTGCAATCCAACTCTTCCCAACAAAAATCACCTTCTAAAGCATTGTTAGCACAAAAATTAGCTAACTTATTACAATATCTATTTGCAAAATGAAAAAGAAACTTACCAAATCCATCCAAGAAGGAAATACCTTCCATTCCTTCATTTGGATCATTTTGATTCTTCAATTCCATCGTCTTTGCAAGTAGTTAATAACATTGAGGTTGTCACTTTCTATTAAGATTCCTTTAGCATCCAACATCCATTCCAAGATGATCATCTTCAAAGAGAGAAAAGCCATTAACTCCAATAGGCCACTATCCCAATGAATGCAAGAGACTCCAAAAGCAAGTAAAAACCTTCCTTTTGAATCTCTAAACACTCCACCAACTCCGCCTTTGTAAGACTTTGTTAAAGAAGCATCAATATTATCCATAATCCATCTTGGGGGAGGAGGGTGACAATAAGAAAATAGCTGATTCAGCTGGTTAGCACCCCAGTGATCCACGAACAGATTATTGTTGGTATTGGATGCAAAGCTACTATCATTGGGAGCTATAAGATTTAAACTTAATTGTCGGTCACCATACTTTACCATATTTCTACTTTTCCAAGACCAATAAATCATTGAGAGGTATAACTTTGCAATGAACCAGTGTTCCACTGATAGCCGCTCCAAATTGATTTTACAATCTCTGGTTGAAGTAAACATTGGAACCGAAAAACCCCAGCTTCTTAATACTGCTGTAGCTTGCTGAATCTTTAAATAATGCACCATTATATATTCAGAATTTTCCTCTCCATTGCATCCTCTAGGACATAAGTCATGTCCCAACAACCTCTGATACATCAAAAAGGCATTAATAGGTAAAGCATTGTTAAAAAGCCTCCACCAAAAGCATTCCACTATAGAGTTAACTTTCAGCTTTTTTAACCAACTTCCATAATCAACTTCCACAATCTCTTTATCTAAAGAAGATGAAGCCAAACCATTGAGCTCCATTGGATAATATTTTCGAAGTGGTAGAACTGTTGCTTGGACTGGATTTTTCCCAAAACCTCAATCCATATTTAGCCATTAAAACCTTGTTCAACAATGAGTCTTCTTTTTTCATGAAACTTGTAGCAATATAGTCCTTAGAGGATCAGTTAGATTGACAACCTAATGTATACCTTGGCCTCCTTCCTTCCAAGTCTTGCATAAGTTATCTCAAGCCACATAATGTAAACCGTGACTTCCTCCTTGCTTATCCCACATAAAACCTCTACAAGCCTTGTCCAACTCTTTTAAAATACTCATTGGAATCAATGAGTGAGCAGCCACAAAAACCGATAATGAAACTATTGCCGATTTAACTAACACAAGTCTTCCGACAATAGAAACAAATTGCTTACCCAAACATTGAATTTGTTAGCAGATTTCTCTAGGATGAAGTTAAAATCTGAAGCCACCAACCTTCTAAGAGCCATCTTAATCCCAAGATAGTTGAACTCATTAACATTTTTATATCCCCAAAAATTGGAAGTTGCTTTTCTCCTTTTCCTCTTTACAGATTTCCCAAACAGGATAATTGATTTTTGCTCATTCACTTTCTGTCCAGTTCGGCTACAAAAGTCTTTAATTATCCTCTTCAATTTCTTCATACATTTAAGCGTTTCTTCTGAGAATAAAAGTATGTCATATGCATACAAAAAATGTGAGATTCTTGGAGCATTTGAAGAGATTTTAATACCCAAGTATCTTCCTCTTTGACTCAAATCATCAGTCAAAATTTGAGCGCAAAGAATAAATAAATAAGGAGAGAGCGGTCAACTCTGTCAAAATATGCTTTTGGCTTTGATTCCTTCGAAAAATTTACCATTTATCAATATAAAAAACTCAGGATTCTCCACACATTCCATGAATAGATTAGTAAAATTGTTAGGAAATCCATAATGGTTCAAAACCTGTCTTAACATTCCCCAAGCCATACTATCATGGGCTTGTTCCATATCTAGCTTGATGGTCACCAAACCTTTACTATACTTGGAAAATCTGAGTTTGTTGAGAAGTTCATGGCCTAACAAAATATGAGTAGATAGAGATCTACCTCTGATAAAAGCAGTTTGCACTTCAGAGATAAGACCATTAACCACCTTCAAAATCCGGTTCAACAACATTTTGGCAATGATTTTGAATAAAGTGCAACAAAGACTGATTTGTTGGAAGCTTGCAGGAATTACCGGGTTGAGCACTTTAGGAATAAGAACCACTAAAGATTCTTTCCAATTCAGAGAAAGTTTCCCTGTTTGAAAGAACTGTTTCACTGTCAGCCACACCACCTTTTCAATAATGCTCCAATAGTTTCTAAAAAAATAATAAGTAATACCATCCAGGTGAAACATTAGAGTTGTCGCTTTGAATAACCAATTCCAATTCAGAATAAGAGAAATATGTTGAATCTAGTAATTAGGATGTTAACCCTAAGTTAATGTCCCAAGGCTACCAAGAGGGGGGTGAATTGGTAGTTTAAAAAATTTTAAACCCTCTTTGAAGATTAAGTTGAACCGAAATGAAAATTTTTCTTTTAAAGTTTTTCTAGAAAATATTTTTTCAACCAGAGAGTTGTTAAAAATTAAAATAAAATGCGAAAACATAAAAAACTGTAAATGACACCAGATTTATAGTGGTTTGGTCTATAACCAGACCTACATCCACTCCTCAGAGGCACCCTCTGAGTATTGCACTAAAACTAATAGTGACTCTCCTTTTGCACCCACAGCAAGGCGGAGAAGCCTTTACAACACACTCTTTTCACCACTACCCGGTGCGGCAGAGAACCGTCGTCCTTTTACACAATCCCCAATGTTGGCAGAGAACCGTCGTCCTTTTACAGAATCCCCAGTATTGGCAGAGAACCGTCGTCCTTTTACACAATCCCCAGTGTTGGCAGAGAACCGTCCGTCCTTTCACACTCTCCTAGTGTGGACAGAGAACCCTTTCGTCCTTTCACACTCTCCTAGTGTGGGCAGAGAACCCTTTCATCCTTTTACACTCTCCTAGTATGGGCAGAGAACCCTTCCGGCTGTTCACACTCTCCAAGTATAGGAAGCGATCATTTCGGCTATTCACACTCTCCAAGTGTCGGCAGCAAATCGGATCTCCTTGACTGATCTTGTCACAAGAAATCTAGAAGGAAGAAAGAAAAGAGTTAAGTAATCCCAATTCACAAGTAGAGATTCTTACCTTTGAACTCCAAGTGAAGCCTTCATGCTCCAATGGTAGGAATCCTCCTTTGAATGCACTCTTCCACTCTCTCCTTAGCTATTCTCTCAAGAGACATGAAGATCAAATGACAAAAAGATTGGGAGGCAGTCTAATTTGGACTATATATACAAAAGATAAGAAAAATCACCCAAAAACTGCAAGTTTTCAAATCTGTACGCAGAGGATCGTCTCGTACGATCGTGGATCATCCTAGACAATTTTACTTAAATGATTTGAAACGACCATATTTGTATTTGTGTATGAAATGTCTTCGTACAGCTGATCATCCCGTATGAACTAAGTTCGTCCGGTACGAACGGTTATTATAAGGTCGGTCTAGAAAACTGCTGAAAACTGTTCTAAGTCGGTTAATCGTCTGGACGAAAATTGGTTCATCTGGACGAAATTTTTATAGAGAGCAGATCATTTTGTGACGATAATAATTTCATCTGGACAAAAATTTTACAGAGAGCAGATCGTCCTGGACGATAATTAATTTCGTCTGGATGAATTTTTTACAGAGAACAGATCGTTTTCTGACGATAATTAATTTCATCTGGACGATAATTTTACAGAGACCAGATCGTCTTGGATGATAATTATTTCATCCCAGACGAATAGGACTTAGAAAATTTTTCAAGCCAGTTCCTATTCGTTCTATGTGCTCAATAGGAGATAACAGTCTGATCGTCCCGTACGATCGGATATCGTCCCGTACGATCAGTATAAAATTTTTATGATCTTCTTATGTGTGTGTGTATGTTTTTATTCACTCAATTACAATCACTCCCTTTCAAATTTAATTCAAAGAAAAATGCAAGCTTCAAATTAACAAAGTATCTCATGTTGAATTTGATTTGAAGTTTTCGTATTCTGGAGTCTGATTTTCTTGAAATGTTAGTACACATAAGAGAAAATACAAATCTTCTAAAATTGTTAGGAGATAACTACACATTTGAACAATAATGTTTGGAATCATCAAAACTATACAAGTTGCAAAAATGTAAAGCATGCAAATAGCAACTATTTTAACAATCTCTCCCTTTTTGATGATGGCAAAATAATTATTATTTGTATGATTTTAATTTAAACAAATCTCCTAAACTCCCCCTGAATTGATGAATACATGAAAATAAGGAGGCATTTTGAACCAAAGAACAAAATTTGACAGACTTGATTGAGAAATTTGACAGACTTGAGACTCATGTTGATCAAAGATTTGATCAAATTGATGCTCAACTCCTGCAGCAGCAACAGGACATTGGTATTATCAGAAATGAAGTTCATGTAATCAATACCAATGTTATGATGATGGCCTCCTACTTCAATCTTTTTAGTGGCATTCCTCCTCCTCCAGAAGAATAGAAAATGAGAGAAGAATTTCTTTGTGTTTGTTGTATTAGTGTTTTGTTTGAAATGTTTTGTTGTGTTAGTGTTTATTTTTTTGTGATTGTTTTAGTTTGTCTTTATTAAAAATTTCAGTGTATTTTTTTTGTTGTTTTTAATATTATGAAAAGAGTATGTAATCCTTTTCATTAATATCAATGCATGTTGTACTTGATTTAATTTTGGTTTGTTTTTGGAATGTGGTTAATTTTTATGAATTTCATTAGTCTTATTTAATCTTAATTGTGCTTAAATTAGATTATAATTTGAGATTAATTACATTAGAAAATCTAGTCTTTCTAAATTTAAAAGTGTTTATAACTTGTCATAATTAGAACTTTTAAATTCATGTCTATTCATTTAGACTACATAAAAGTTAATATTATTATTACAATATAGATGTTTTCTTATTTAATATTTCTATGCTCAAGTGATATTTATGCACATAGAAATATTTGAAATTTTAGATTATTAATTTTGGAACGATTTGGTCTCAATTACTCTTGAAAATTGTATAAAGAGTACAAAAATCAAAAGGAATGCGCAAAGCTTCACAAATATGAAAAAGAGGCACAAAATTAGCCCAATGTCAAAGATGCACAAAAATGTGCCAAAAATTTGAAAAAGATGCGCAAAGCGCCACATGTGGTAATTCTCTTGTTTCCAAATTCTTTCAATCTTTTAATTCAAATTAATCTTATGTTCATTTATATTCTATTGAACTTTGAAGTATAGAATTTTTATACATCTCTTTTGTAATGATTTTCTATATTCGAATGTCTAAATTGAATCATGTCTTTAAAAAATTCTTCTTACTTACAATGTTATATCACTTCTTAAATTTTATGAATTTCTATGATTGACCTAATGCTATTAGTTTTAGATTGCATAACTTATCACAATCACCATTTAGATTAAATTTTCAAATGAATTTCAAATAATTACTTACATTTCTTGTCTATTTCTTCTTCACTTTTTGTTGTTGTCAAAAAGGGGGAGAAATTATTGTGTTTTTTGTTTTGTTTTCACTCATTAGGGTGTGGGCTATATATCCTTCAGTTCTTAAGTTCAGAAAAGCACCTAAGTCGTGCTTGGTGATTTCAACTTTTTGTTTAAAAACAAAAGAACTTATGCATGAGTGGTCGGAATTAAAACTCATGTTGGCTAGAAAGTAGAGAAAGGTTTGTTTGTTGTAAAGGTGGACGAGAGAAAGAATGAATTGAAACTAGGTGGAGGAAAAAAGGTGCATTACCTTAAAGTTTATCTCGTCTTGAATCAGAATGCGAGAGGGAGTTATTTTGGCAGAGGCAAAACGAGGAAAAGATTCCTCATTTGCTTTTGACAGGAAGTTTTCAGAGTTATTCCTGTGAGGTTTCTTTGCCAACACCTTTTGTCTTTTGCTTGAGGAGGCCATTGTCGATTTAAGGTCGAAAGAGATTGAAAGTAAAGTTTGAAGATGTGATTGTTAAGTTAGAAAGCCTTCATATTTAAAGAAAAATGATACGTTCGTCCTGGACGAAAACAGTTCGTCCTGGACAAAAATAATCGTTCGTCTGGACGAAAAAAGTTCGTACCGACGAACCAAATCATCCAAAATGAAACGTCTTTTCGTAATCAACACAATTTATGATGCATCCTTTCGTACAGAATTTTGACTTGACCGATCGTACAGACGAAAAAATTTTGTACAGACGATCAAAAGTTAATTCGTTTTAATGTCAGTTGAAAACCGTCCCCTACGTTGAAATGACGTCTGTTCGTCTGGACGAACAAAAAGTTCGTACGGACGAACTTCTCATTTAAAACTTCCTTATCCACTCAAACGCTGCATTCCAACGTCCCGATGTTTGAGAAAATAAATATTTCGTCCTGGACGATCATTAGATCGTACAGACTAACTACATTAAAAACTGCTCTCAAAACGTTTCATATCACGCAAATTGAATTTAACACACATCGTCTAGTACGAAAAATTTCGTCCCAGATGATTTCCACACATTTTTGGATTTTTGACTTTTTAAAGAAGAAAAACAAACAAAACATTCAAAACATAGAAAACAAAGACAAAACCACAGAATAAAAACACACAAAAAAAATCATAAAATTCAAAACAAAAATTCAAAGACAAATAAACTAACAAAAACTTAAATATCAATGTTGCAAAAACATTTTTATTTAAGCATTCAAATCAATAACACCAAGCCTTATTCTTAATGTACTGAAGGTATCAAAGGCTAAAGGTTTTGTAAAAATGTCTGCAAGTTGATTTTCAGTTGAAACATGTGTGAGTTCAATTTCTCCTTTGGATACGTGATCCCTTATGAAATGATGCCTTATGCAAATGTGTTTGGTTCTAGAATGTTGAATAGGATTTTTGGAAATTCAAATAGCACTTGTATTGTCCCAATAAATTGGAATAGTGCCTATAGTTAATCCTAAATCAATCAACTGTTGTTCTAACCAAAGTACTTGTGCCACACAACTTCCTAATGCAATGTATTCTGCTTATGCAGTAGATAGTGACACTGAATTTTGTTTTCTACTAGACCATGAAACTATTGAATTTCCAATGAATTGACATGTTCCAGAAGTGCTTTTCCTATCCACTCTACAGTCTGCAAAGTCAGAATCTGAGTAACCAATAATTTCAAATGAAGAGCTAAACTTAGGATACAAAATCCCTAAGTTTTGAGTTCCTAGTAAATATCTTAAAATCCTTTTCACTGCTGTCAAATGTGATTCTTTTGGATCTGATTGAAATCTAGCAGATAAGCAAACAATGAACATAATATCTAGTCGGCTAGCAGTCAAGTAAAGTAAAGATCCAATTATCCCTCTAAATTTCTTTTGATCAACAGATTTTCCCTTAAGGTCCTTATCCAATTGAACTGAAGAACTCATTGGTGTACTAACAGGTTTAGCAATGTCCATTTCATATTTTTTTGAGGATATCCTTAATATATTTAGTTTGACTAAGAAATGTACCTTCCTCAAGTTGCTTAATGCTAAATCCTAGAAAGTAATTTAAATCTCCCATTAGACTCATTTCAAATTCACTACTCATTGTTTTAGAAAAATCATCACAAAGATTTTTATTTGAAGATCCAAAGATGATGTCATCCACATAAATTTAAACAATAAGTATATCCTTTCCAATTTTCCTTAAAAAGAGAGTTGTATCCACACTTCCTTTTTCAAAAGATCTTTCAAGTAGGAAGGTGCTCAACCTCTCATACCAAGCCCTAGGTGCCTGTTTCAATCCATATAATGCCTTTTTTAACTTGAAAACATGATTTGGAAATTTAGAATTTTCAAAACCTGGAGGTTGTTCTACAAAAACATCTTCCTCAATTACCCCATTTAAAAAGGCACTTTTGACATCCATTTGAAATAATTTAAAACCTTTAAAACAGACAAAGGCTAGTAAAACCCTAATTGCTTCAAGTCTAGCTACAGGGGCAAAAGTTTCCTCAAAATCAATTCCTTCAATTTTATTATACCCCTTAGCAACTAATCTAGCCTTATTTCTAATGACTACTCCTGAGTCATTCATTTTATTTTTGAACACCCACTTGGTTCCAACAACACTTTGATCTTTTGGCCTTGTGTTAATTCCCAAACTTTATTTCTTACAAATTGATTTAACTCTTCTTGCATGACCAATATCCAAAATTCATCAGAAAGTGCTTGATCAATGTTAGTGGGTTCAATAGTTGAAATAAAGGCTGAATGATTGACTTCCTTGCTTAATCCACGCCTAGTTCTAACACCCTCAATTGGTTCACCTATAATCAATTCCTTTGGGTGGTTTTTAGAAAATCTCAAATCTCTAGGCAAAGGGTTTTCTCTTTCCAATTTTTCTTTCATATTTTCTTCCAAATTTAATCTATCAATCTTTTGGGAATTTTCTTCAATTTCTTCTTCAACAACATTTGGCTCTTCCAAATTTCCACTTTCATCAAATACAACATGTGTGGTTTCTTCAATGACTAAAGTTCTTTTGTTGAATACCCTATAAGATTTTCCAACACTTGAATATCCAACAAAAATTACTTCATCTGATTTTGGATCAAATTTTCCTAAGACAGATTTTCCATTATTATGTATGAACACCTTGCAACCAAATACATACAAATGAGACAAATTAGGTGTTCTACCTTTTAGCAACTCATAGGGTGTTTTATTCAAATTTGATCTCACATTCACTCTATTCAGAACATAGCATGCAGTGCTAACCACCTCAGCCCAAAAATATCTAGGAAGCGAGTATTCTGCCAACATTGCTCGAGCGGCTTCTATTAATGTTCTGTTTTTCCTTTCAACTACCCCATTTTACTGAGGGGTTCTAGGTGCAGAAAAATTGTGATCAATCCCTTTTTCTTTATAGAAATTTTCAAATCTTTCATTTTCAAATTCTCCTCCATGATCACTTTATATAGAAATTATTTTACTCCCTAGTTTCCTTTGAATCCAAGTAGAAAAATTTTTGAATTCCTCAAACAATTCACTCTTATGAAAAAGAAATCTAACCCAAGTGAATCTTGAAAAATTATCCACTATAACAAATCCATATACCTTCCCTCCTAGACTTATAGTGCCTACAGGTCCAAAAAGATCCATGTGTAGAATTTCTAAAGGTTTACTGATCCTAAAATCTTTATTGGACTTAAATGAGGACTTCACTTGTTTTCCTAATTGACATGCATCACAAAGGTGGTCCTTAGTAAAGTCTAGTTTTGGTATACCTCTTATTAAGTTCTTTTGGGTAATTCTCCTAAGGTTTTTTATACTAGAATGACAAAGTCTCCTATGCCAAATCCATGATTCATCAGAAACAGTTTTCAAACAAAAAGCAATAGGAGATTGAATATAATTTAAATCTAGCAAGTATACATTGTTTACCCTTTTTCCATTTAAAACACTTTTCCCATTTAGGCTTATTATGCAGCTAGTAGGTAAAAATTTTACATTATAGCCCTTATCACATAGCTGACTTATGCTTAACAGATTATGTTTTAAGCCTTCAACTAATAACACATTGTTTTTGAAAAAGTTTTTCAAATTTCCAATCATACTTGATCCAACCACTTTCTTTGTGGTATTATCTCCAAGTGTAACCTTGCCTCCATTCCTGACTTCCAGCGTTATGAATTGAGCAGTATCTCCAGTCATATGCTTTGAACATCCACTGTTCAGGTACCATATACTCTCACGAGGTCTTGTGTGAGAGTACACCTGCAAAATTCTCAAATGTTAAACCTGGGAACCCAAACAAGTTTGGGTTCACCTTTATAAAATTTATAATCAGATGCATGTATGATATGTCTAGGTTTATGCATCTTAGTTCTCCACACCAAATTAGTTTTAATCTTTAAAGTGCAGGTGTGAGATATATGTCCCAAAAATCTACAATTATTATATTTAACATTAGGAAAAATATTCCTATGTTTTCTTTCATATGATAGTCTTCTAAGGGATTTCATGAATTTAGGATTTATAAAATCTTCAAGTTTAGAGGGGTTCCTATTATCCTCGAGAGCTCTTATTGTGAGTTTGTAAAATGAATTCATATCTTCCATGATTCGATTGGTATAAATGATTCTATACGTCTTGCTCTCAGATTCATCCTTGAAATTCTTAAATTCTTTTTCAAGTTCACCATAAGATGATTTTAAATTCTCAAAATTTTTATTCAAGTCATCATATTCATCAAGTAGTTTCATGTGGTTGTTATCTATTAAAACATGATCTTTCCTAAGGATTTCGTGTTCCTTATTAATCTCTTCCAATTCTAAACCTAAACTAGCATGCATCTTTTTCATTTTCTTATATGCATCATGCATGTGTTCAGAAACTTCAAACAATTCATAATAGGTTAAATCACATACCTCTTCTTGATCTGATTGTTCAACATTTTCTGCCATCAAGCAAAGGTTGGTGACTTCTTCTTCTTTCAGTCTCAAATGAGTCTGAAGCTGAGTCCGCCCAGAAAGCTCTTTGAAACTTCTTCTTGCCCTTCTTTACCATTGGTTTCTCCTCTATCTTCTTCTTGCTAGGAGTGGCTTTGAGTTTTGGACAATCAGTCTTTATATGACCTGGTTTCCTGCATTCACAACAAATTACTTCATTAGAAACCTTGTCATTTCTGTTATACTTACCTCTATTCCATTGCTGGCGTCTCTTCTGCTTCCTCTTTAAAAAGCTTCTGAATTGTCTAGTCATCAATGCAATATCATCTTCATCCTTAGGTTGTGGGTGTTCACTCTCTAACTCTTTCACATTTAGTGCAATATTCTTATCCTTTCATGGTTCACCTGCATCAATCTTTCTTTGACTTACTCCTTGCTCATAAGCAATGAGTGAACCAAGAAGATTGTCTATGGAATAAATGTTCAGATATTTAGACTCTGTAATTGTAGTAATTTTAGCATTATAAGCAGTAGGTAAACAACAAAAAATCTTATTAACCATTTCAGCATTAGTTAATTCCCTACCAAGTGTATACAAAGAAGTAACAATTTGAGTGAATCTTGTGTACATGTCTGAAATAGATTCGTTAGGTTTCATGTGAAATAATTCATAGTCATGTAACAAGATATTGAGCCTTGATTGCTTAATCTCATTTGTCCCTTCATAAGTTATATAAAGTCTATCCCATATGTCCTTTCTGCTTTTGGAAGTGGAAACTCGCATGTAGTCTTC
Source organism: Dendrobium huoshanense (assembly GCA_016618105.1). Lineage (NCBI taxonomy): Eukaryota > Viridiplantae > Streptophyta > Magnoliopsida > Asparagales > Orchidaceae > Dendrobium > Dendrobium huoshanense. The sequence continues at coordinate 53,522,065 of CM028347.1, read as the reverse complement.
AGATTTTAAAGCATAAAAGAAACTATTTAAACATTTGGCATTTAATTGAGCTAAGTCACGTTTTTCTATAGTCCAATCTGCATAAAGTGTTTCTACCCTAACTCCATCAACTAATCTAGTTGTTTTTTGTGTAACCTTCCTGGACTAGCATCCACATGCGATAATCAAGTGACTATAAGAAAGTAGACATGCGTGTTTTCCAAAAATCAAAAGGAATATTGTCAAACAGTGGAGGTCTAGTAATAGAGTAACCCCCAGGTGTGTTTCAGTTTCCAAATGTAGCCATCTACGTTAATAAAAAAGTAGTTCAAACTTATGATTTTAAAACGATGCTCTGATACCACTTGTTGAATCTAGTAATTAGGATGTTAAGCCTAAGTTAATGTCCCAAGGCTACCAAGAGGGGGGGGGGGTGAATTGGTAATTTAAAAAATTTTAAACCCTCTTTGAAGATTAAGTTGAACAGAAATGAAAATTTTTCTTTTAAAGTTTTTCTAGAAAATATTTTTCAACCACAGAGTTGTTAAAAATTAAAATAAAATCCAGAAATATAAAAAACTGTAAATGACACCAGATTTATAGTGGTTCGGTCTATAACCAAACCTACATCCACTCCTCAAGGGCACCCTCTGAGTATTGCACTAAAACCAATAGTGACTCTCCTTTTGCACTCACAGCAAGGCGGAGAAGCCTTTACAACACACTCTTTTCACCACTACACAGTGCGGCAGAGAACCGTCATCCTTTTCCACAATCCCCAGTGTTGGCAGAGAACCGTCGACCTTTTACACAATCCCTAGTGTTGGCAGAGAACCGTCGTCCTTTTACACAATCCCTAGTGTTGGTAGAGAACCGTTCGTCCTTTCACACTCTTCTAGTGTGGGCAGAGAACCCTTTCATCCTTTCACACTCTCCTAGTGTGGGCAGAGAACCCTTTCGTCCTTTCACACTCTCCTAGTGTGGTCAGAGAATCCTTCCGGCTGTTCACACTCTCCAAGTTTAGGAAGCGATCCTTTCGGCTATTCACACTCTCCAAGTGTCGGCAGCGAACCGGATCTCCTTGACTGATCTTCTCACAAGAAATCTAGAAGGAAGAAAGAAAAGAGTGAAGTAATCTCAATTCATAAGTAGAGATTCTTACCTTTGAACTCCAAGTAAAGCCTTCATGCTCCAATGGTAGGAATCCACATTTGAATGCACTCTTCCACTCTCTCCTTAGCTATTCTCTCAAGAGACACAAAGATCAAATGACAAAAAGATTGGGAGGCAGTCTAATTTGGACTATATAAATAAAAGATAAGAAAAACCGCCCAAAAACTGCATGTTTTTAATTCTGTACGCAGAGGATCGTCCCGTACGATCGTGGATTGTCCTGGACAATTTTACTTAAATGCTTTGAAACAACCCTATTTATATTTGTGTACGAAATGTCTTCGTACACCTGATCGTCCCATACGAACTAAGTTCGTCCGGTACGAATGGTTATTACAAGGTCGGTCTAGAAAACTGCTGAAAACCATTCTAAGTCGGTTAATCGTCTGGATGAAAATCGGTTGGTCTGGACAAAATTTTTACAGAGAGCAGATCATTTTCTGACGAAAATAATTTTGTCTGGACGAAAATTTTACAGAGAGCAGATCATCCTGGACGATAATTAATTTCGTTTGGATGAAATTTTTATAGAGAGCAGATCATTTTCTGACGATAATTAATTTCGTCTGGACGACAATTTTATAGATACCAAATCATCCTGGACGATAATTATTTCGTCCTGGACAAATAGGACTTAGAAAAATTTTCAAGCCAGTTCCTATTCGTTCTATGTGCTCAATAATAGATAACTGTCTGATCGTCCCGTACGATCGGATATCGTCCCGTACGATCAGTATAAAATTTTTATGATCTCCTTATGTGTGTGTGTATGTTTTTATTCACTCAATTACAATCACTCCCTTTCAAATTTAATTCAAAGAAAAATGCAAGCTTCAAATTAACAAAGTATCTCATGTTGAATTTGATTTGAAGTTTTCGTAGTCTGGAGTCTAATTTTCCTGAAATGTTAGTACACACAAGAGCAAATACAAATCTTCTAAAATTATTTGGAGATAACTACACATTTGAACAATAATGTTTGGAATCATCAAAACTATACAAGTTGAAAAAATATAAAGCATGCAAATAGCAACTATTTTAACAAAATCCACCTGAAGCATCATAAAATCAGATTCAGTTAAAGAATTCAAACCTGGCGGCTACCCCTCCAAACAGCTGATCCGTTCCTTCCATTTTATTCTAAAGAAATTTAACATGATCTCTACAATTTCAGATTGCTCTTAAAGAAAGATCCCATCTTTATTCTTCAACTGCCAGATAGTAATCCCCAATCTTCTCCCATTGGCAAAAGAATGAAAGAAGTTGGAGTTCATGTCATTTTCCTGGATCTACCTCACCTTAGCTCTTTGCCTCCACCAAGTGTTAATCCTTGTCATTGTCACATTAAATTCATGAGTTTTGGCTCTTAACAACAAAAGCTTTATAGTGGAAAGTTCCTACTCATTAGATTCTTCAAGCTGTAAAATAGAGATCTCCTTTTTCAGTGCTTCTTTAAGCTCCATGATGTTCTTCAATTTATATTTACTCCAATAATAAAGGGCTCTCAACACCCTTTTACACTTTACATTAATAACATTCATTGCATCACCTTTAATCGATTTGCTCTAGGTCTTTAGCACAATAGCTTTTGAGGCCAGATATGAGGCCCAGACGTCCTCATATCTAAGAATTATTCTATGTTGTAATTTTTCATTATAAATTCTAAGAACCAACGGGAATTGATCAGACCCGATTCTCTCCAAGTGTCTAACTACTGAATTTTGGATCTCATATAATGCTTTGGTGTTCAAAATACACCTATTAAGCCTTTCATGGATACGAGCATTTCCTTTTTATTGTTGCACCATGTAAACTTTGGCCCTACCATTCCAACGTCATGAAGATCCTTCTTTGACATGAATGCAGTCATTTCTTGAGGCTCTTGTGAGAAAGAAAACTTCTTCCCGCCCCTTTTTTTGTCTTGAGCTAATATATAATTGAAATCCACTCCTACAACCATCGGGATTTCCATGTCACCAGAGCCTTCTAATTGATCCCACAGCCTCCTCCTCAAGTGAACATTTTTGTTTCCATACACTGTTGAGATCATCCAAGTGCCTTTGTTGTAAATGTTGAGCTTCCCAACAACACATTGAGGAGAAGCATCCACTAGGGAGAAACTTGCCAAATTTGTTTTCCACAAAACAATGATTCCTCCAGAAGCACCATTAGAGGGATACATAAAGAAATCCCATTCATCACCCAAGAATTTATTAATCTCAACTTTCTCAAAAGAAGAGTTTTTAGTTTCAACCACACCAGCTAAAAAAACATCCCATGTTTTCACAAAATCCTTTAAATATAGAGAGTCCTGTCTCTTATTGGCCCCTCTACAATTCTAAAATGCTAATGAAGTCATTTGGGGTAAGAGTTGGGAGTAATCCCAATCCTTCCTTTTGTTAATACCTTAGATTTTTTTCCAGGATGAATTGTTCATAGGCCCAAGGTGTTTAAGTTCCTTCAATAGCTTCAATTTTTTAGTTCCATAATTAGTATTCTCCAAGCACAGAATCCCCAATTTATGAGGAGCCTCTTCATCCTTGTTGCCAGAATTTGAATGACCCACCATCCCTCCCTTACCTGCATCATCTTCTTTAGCAATTTCTCCTTCTTCTAGTACATGTTCAGCAATTGTATACACCATTGAAAGCTCATCAATACTGCTATCCTCCAGAAATTTAAACTTGTTTTGTAATACATGTAACACCTCAGAGATAGTAGATGTTTTCTTCATAATTCCAACAACATTTGCAACCTCCATATTCTAAAAATTCTCAATAACTGGAATAACATTTGCTGCATCACCAGCAACTTGTTCAATCAATGATAAAACTAAATTAGATTTCCCACAAGTTACCCTTTTTTTAGCTATCCATTCTTCTTTCAGGTTTTTGTTCTCCTCAACGTTATTTTTTTTAGAAGGCAAATTCACCCTCCTACCTTTTTGTGATGCACATGAATCCAAGGCCCATATTTAGAATCTTCATTTGGATCATCTATCCTTGGTACACATCCTCCTTTGGAAACTGGATCAGCATCTTTATTAAGAGAGATCTCTTTCTCTTTACCAACATTGCTAAGATGACCAATTCATCCACAAGTGAAACAAAATGTTGAGATTTTCTCATACTCAATTTTTTGGAAAAACCTTCCATCAAGCCCGTCCACTCAAACACCCAATGGCAGTTGTTTGTCTAGTTCTAACCAAACACAAACTCAGTAGGATCAACCATATTCTCACCACCGAAGATGGAGGTCAATTGGCTGATCATCAGCTCTATCATTACCGCCAATCTAATGGCAATTCAAAAATTGAAACATTCTCTCTGTAGAAAATGGGACTCTCTCTCTAGAAAATGGAAGTTATAGTTTCTAGGCATCCACTTGGTAAGAGCTAAAACTTCATATATGTCACATATAACACAACAGTATAGAAAAAATATAAATCACAAAACATAATAAAAATTAAAAACACAGAACAATATTGTGTTGCCTTCCAATAGAGTTTGAATTTATAGTCTTCAGCCAAACTTACATAAATTTATCATTTTGGCAGGGGTGCATTAGTACCACTCCTCAAATGGCTTCTAGCTACACTCTTAAGATTCACCCTATTAGTAGGCCACTAAAAATTATTTGTTTTTATTTTCACTATTAGTTCATATTTATCCTCATTTGTCTTAGACATTAAAGATCCTTCAACTATATCATCTCTGATTGATCTAAAAGATCCTACAAATCCACTATAAGAAGTGTAAATAACCAACCATTAGCGTAAAGCATGTTGAGGACATTTCTCTAGTATTTCCTTAAATATCTCCCAACTTTTATAAACTAATTAACCTTCAAACTGGGCAAAAGATGTGATATTGTTCCTAAGTTTGGCAATTTTTGAATGTGGGAAATACTTAGCTAGGAATTTATGAGCCACCTCATTTTAGGTGGTTATAGAGCTGAGGGGCAAAGAATTCAACCACATCTTAGCTTTTCATCTTTAAGAAAATGGCAAAAATTTAAGTCTAATAACATCATCACTTGCATCATTATACTTAAATGTCATACATATTTTTATGAAATAGGCTAAGCATGAGAGGGATCCTTAATAGGAGTTCCCCCAAATTGAAAATATTAAATCATCAAAATCATGGAAGGTTTTAGTTCAAAGTTATTAGTTTGGATAGTAGGTCTATTGATACTCTAATTGATTCCTTCAATTATAAGATTACCATTCTCTCTAAGAGATATAGAATGGTCCTAATTTTGTGATGGGTAACAGCTTTCTAAAACCTTTTTATTTTCTTGAATTTTTAGAAGAGTCTTTTTTTCCTTAGGGTCAAATAACAAGGGCTCCTTACAAAATCTACCAAGCATGCAACAATGTTGAAACAAATAAAAGCTATAAGCTAAATTAGAGAATATATTCCTAGATTTCTATCAATCTTGTAGAGGTGAAAATAAAGGTTTATGGCTTTCCCATAATTTTTTTATCTCCATAGAACCTGAAACATTAAACATCCTATGTCTAGGCATTCCAACATTTAATTTCAATACTCCTAATTATTCCATAATTCCTTTGTTCAAGTTATACATCACATTATAAATTAACTAGACATAAGCTCATTTTATGCATTAAATGAAGAATGGGTGATACTAAAAATATCAATGTATCATTCAAGCCATAAGAGTTTACTAGTACTTGCTATTCTTGAACATCAGATATTTAAAATTTGAAAATTATCCTCACTGGAAATTTTAATCAAGCAATTTCATTTTCAATTCTTTCATCTAAAGAATAAATATATTAGAGTAATAAGAAAAATATCACCAGAAAGAATTAAATGATCTCCTCCACACTCTTTCCTCCATCCATAGAGTTTCTTACTCAAACAGCCTATGATATCCATAATGAACATATCTCACACTTCTCTAGCCTCCCTTAAACATTACTTTAAGGGGACACCAAAGAAACACATTAAAAAGTATAGAATTTTGCTTAAGTGATAGAACTCTCTAAATAATATATCTAAAAAGAAACTTATAGTAAGTACAGAGATGGGGTTAAGCATCGTAACACTTGACAAGGTGGCTTTGTAGCAGTATACAATAAATTAGTACCTTTGTACTATAATGTTGGCTCCGATGCAGCACTAGATGACTAGACATGATTAATGATTGAAATAATGCATCTTTTGGTTGATCCAGCATAGCTCCTCAAATTTGCAAGTGTTCTACCATGACACTACATATGTTGAGCTCTATAATACTTGAATGTGAATTTTAGCATTTAGGCAATGCATGGCTCGACAGCCTGATGTTCATTTTCCTGAGGCTACAATATTGTGGTACTAAATTTGGGTGTAACGGCACTTTGTTACATTGTGGCACTGATCTTGCTGTCATTGTAATGATATAAAATAAAGAAACTTGCACTATAACATCTAAATTAGACACCTTGTCGACCATACCTCTGTAGAACTGTTCAGCACTAGTAATTTTTTTTCCTTTTTCTATACAATTTTTGCAAAAAAGCATAAAAAAAAATGCATCTTTACTAACTTTAAATATATTAAATAATATACAATTTACCCTAAACAGTCATTAGACTCTAGTTTGAACAGGAATCTATAGAATTTCAAAAAAGAGATCTTCTATATAAATATTTTTTTTTTGAAAAAGGCTAAATTTCATTTAATCAAAGCAACCTAATTACAAACTACTAGCACCACTTGATTCCTCCTTAAACAATTTATAAAACTAGGAAGGAATCTTATTAGAAGAGAAATCCTCCCAACAAAAATCACTACAAATGGCATAGCTAGCACAAGGGTTTGCTAGCTTATTACATCTTCTATTCACCCAATTAAAGAATACAAAATTATGATCCTTCAATAGTAACAATTCATCTTTCCAATTGCCTTCCAAACCTTATAAATACTTGATAAAATTATAATTGTCTCGCCCTATAATTATTCCTTGATAATCTTGCATCCAATCCTTCTTAATCTCTATTATAAACTAGATCGAGAATAGCTCAAGAGTTTCAATGTCCCAATGAATACATGAGTGACCGTAAGCCAAAAGCAATATTCCTTTATTGTCTCGAACAACACTGCCAATACCAGCCTTATACAATTTTTAATAAGGATGCATCAACATTAATCTTTATCCAATTGGGTGGAGGAGGGTACCAACAATTTGACAGTCTAGAAGACTTATTCGTACCCCATTGTACCATCTTTCCTTCATCCATAAACGAAACATAAGCCAAACTTACTGTGTAAGAAGCTAAGAACACCGAACAATCTTCTTTCTCACTATGAACTAGTTTATTCCTGGATTTCCATGTAAGATACACTGCATTGCAATAAACGTTCACCATGAATCCTTATGTACTTTGACTCTCTTCCATCCATCTCCAGAATGATTGAAATGAATCAAAAAATTGGAACTGAAACCCACATTTGTTCAAATAGCTAATGACTTCCTTCATTTTTTCGTAATTCACCGTGATATGATCAAAGTTTTTTGGTTGGCCATAACCTCTTGGAATGCTATAATTCTCTTGGAATCTTCTCTAGTATAATAAATCATATGTAGGTATTGCATTGTTGAACAACCTCCACCAAAGACTTCAACATGGGATCCTAATTTGATCCTCTTCAAGCATCGCCAGAACACGCATACCTGCTCTTGCATAAATGAACTTCTGTATACTAGAGATGAGAATGTACATCCCGAATTCTAGTGAATTAGCTCCAAGTATTCATTGTCTTGAGCCTTATGAATATCTATCAACATAATGATCTTTATAAGATCCTATCCAAATAGATGTTTAAGTTTCATCACATTCCATTCACCATTTGAAATCAAGCAGTCCAGTGTTTCCTCCCGTACATCTTGAATTGATATGAATGTAGGCCATAAGCTCAATTTTCTATCCAATATCCAAACGTCCTCAATGATGCTGATAGAATAGCCATTTGCAACTCCACATTTAACTACTGATTTTAGAGCCATCTTACCATTAGATAAAATTTTACATGTTGTAGATGAACCACCTCCATTCACTAAATCCTCCAGCCACTTACCATACTTTTGATTTAAGATTTGATAAAGCAAAGATTCCTTCTCTATGATAACTCTCCAAGCTGACTTTTCTCATTAAGCATCCACATTATGAACACATGAACAAATTCCTCTGCCACCTAGAGCCATCGGTTTACACAATTTATTCCAATTAAAAAAATGCAAACGCAATCTCCCATTTTGTTTTTTCCAAATAAAATCACGGCAATGCTTTTCTAATTCTTTAAGAATGCTCTTTGGAACTAATGAATAAGTGTAATAAAAGTTTGGAATAGAGAGCGGAACAGTTTTGATCATCAACATTTTCTATGACAGAGAAAGTTGCTCGCTACCCCATACCGCCGTGAGCTTCATAGCCTTCTTTGTAATGAAATAAAAGTCTGCAGCTTTTAACCTTCTCAATTCCATTTTAACTCCAAGATACATAAACGCTTTAACCACTTTAAATCCCATTAATCTTTTAACAGCTTTTCTCTTCCTTCTCTTTACATGCCTACCAAAGAACATTACTGATTTTTCAAAATTGATCTTCTACCCTGTCCAGCTACAGAAATCCATTATTGCTTCTTTGACTTTTCTAACTTCTTTGACGTTAGCATTTGAGAAGGTGATGATGTCATTTGCATATAAAAGATGGGAAATCTTTGGCAAGTTCCTACCAATTTTGACGCCCATTGCCACCTCATTTTTCTTGAACCGATTTGTAAGCAACTGAGCACATAAAATGAACAAATAGGGTGAAAGTGGGAACCCTTATCGAAAACCACTATCCGCATAAATCCAGCTAGAAATCTTATGATTAATGAGCAAAGAGAATCTCGGGAATTCCATACATTCCATGATCCACATAAAGAAATTCTCCGGAAACCCAATGTATTCTAAAACGCTTTTTAGAGTATTCCAACTCATGCTATCATAGGCTTGTTCCAAATCAACTTTAAATGAAACCAAACCTTTTAATGTTCTCAAACTCCTAAATTTTTGAATAGCCTTCTGTGCTACTAGAATATGGTCCCCAAAAGATCTTCCATTGATAAATGCAGCTTGCTCCACCGACACCAATTTATGAATCATCAATTTCATTCTATTTAATAAAATTCTTGCTACCACCTTTTAAATAGATCTACACAAGCTAAGAGGTCTATAATGGCTCGGTATTGTAGATTCCACAATCTTTGGAATGAGTACCAAAAGGGTCTCTTTCCACTCAACATTCATTCTTCCCAGATTAAAGAATTTGTTTACCGCATCCCAACAATCCTTCTTAATTATGTTCCATTATAATTTCATGAAAGAGTATGAAACCCCATCATTTCCAGGAGCTATGCTATCAATTGTTTGTAAAACTACCATATCTAATTCATCCATAGACATCTCTCTGATTAACCAATCCCTATCCTTCTCATCAATCAAATTATTAGTACAAGGCCAGCCATTCAGATACCCTTCCCTTTTTTTCCATTTCCCATTGAAAAACTTAAGAAAAATTTTTAGAAATCTGATTCTAATCTTCAGTAATATATCCAACTTAATTTTTAATTTTATAAATGCGATTTGAATTCTTTCTTGCTAAAACATAAGAATGAAAGAAACCAGAGCTAGTGTCTACCTCCTTCATCCACCTTACCTTCTCTCTTTTCTTCCACCATGTGTTTGTCAGGCCAAAACAATATTCAATTCTCCAATCTAGGGAGGAAGGATGAAGATTTCCTCTTCTATCAACCATCCAACCTCCGATTCTTTAGCTTGCAACTCCAGAATTTTTTATTTCAAAAATTCTCTTTGCTGATCAAACTCTTGGAATTTAGCTCTACTCCAATAAAATAGAGCCTTTGGAGATCTTCGGAATTTATAATTCAATGCTTCAACATAATCTCCATTTATCTTCTTTCCCTAAGCTGCTTTAACCACCCGAACTGAAGCTGGATACAAAGCCCAAACTTCCTCAAACCTTATGATCTTATCGGGTACAAAGTTTACTTCCAAGAAGTTCAATAGGATTGGGAAATGATCTAAAACAACCCTTGATAAATGCCTCACCACTAGCCGATTGTTCTTCAATGCAAATGGATTAACATAGCCTCTATCCAACCTCTCAAAAATTCTAGCATAGCCATATTTGTTATTGCACCAAGTGAACGTTGGTCCAATAACACTCACTTCATGAAGATCACACCTTACTAAGAATGAGCTCATTTCTCTAGCTCCTTTAGAAAATCGAAATGGCCTTCCTCCTCTCTTTTCTTCCTTAGCCAAAATACAATTAAAATCCCCCAAACTATTAGAGGATTACTGTTAGAACCAAATTCCTCCAGCTTTTCCCAAATAAGCCTTCTCCGAGCTACTTCTTTGCCACCATAAACTGTGGCTACTCTCCACTCCCCCATCTTAATAATTTCAAGATCCCCTATAACAACTTGATTTGAAGAAAATAAGTAAGTAAAGGACGCTAATTTGGACTTCCATAATATCACTATTCCTCCGGATAAACCTACAACACAAACTTGAAAAAATCCCCATTCATTGCCAATTAGGATGTCAATTTCATATTTGCTGAAGTTTGAGACTTTGGTTTCCAAAAGCCCCACAAAAAACACCTTGTTGTCTTTCACCGTCTCCTTCAAATATAGAGAAGCCTTTTTTTTTTCCTAGCCCTCTACAATTCCAAACTAAATTGAATCCATATATGGAACAAAAGGGGAGGAGCTCCCCTTCTTCTCCTTCATCTCATTCTCCATTTTTCTTCCCCTCGGCAATAGCTTTATATGACCAAGACTTCTTAGCTGCTTGGCTAGCTTAATCTTGATGTTGGAAGAACCTTTTTCTTTGAACTCTTCTATCTCATTCCCATCACAGGCCTTAGGAGAGTAGCCTCCTTTATCCACCTTTATAAATGAAAAAGGTTTAATAGCTCCTGTCTCACCTTTGTCTTCCACATAAGCAGTCCCAACTTTGCCATTGTCAACCGTCTGCATTTTCTCTTCCACCAAATTACTTAGAACAAAAAATTTGTTAGCCTCTAAAATAAATTCAGTACTTACTCTAGAATCTTTTATTTTCAGAGAATTATTTGTATCTTGTTTTGAAGCCACCTTATCAATAGGTTCAACTCCCTTTTTTCTGTCAACAGTTCCAGCGCCATTAACATTCTTCTCTCTGAATTCCTTCCTTGTCCACTGATTAAAATTATTTTTGATTGAATTTCTATTTATACCAATCTTCTTTCCACAAAAACCATTACCATTTAAATTTTTCCTTCCATTACTGACATGAATCCATGGTCCATAGCCACTACCTTCACCTGTAGTAGCTTCAACAGTTTATCTTTAATCGAAATTACACGGGGATCCTTGACATAGCAGCCATTCTCATATGAACTTTTAGATTTCATCACAACAATATTCTCATTGTAATTGAGTTGGTCATGACCAATCTTACCACAACCAAAACAAATGTTGGGAACCCTTTCATATTTGAAATTTTGATAGAATTTTCCTGATTTTCCTTCAACCCAAACTCCAAGTGGAAGAGATTCTTCAAGTTTGATGTGAACAGAAATTCTAGCTAATACACATCTCCCCCATTGAAACATATTTTCTTCTAATAAATAAGGTTTTCCAACCTTTGACGCAATCCTACAAACATTTATAGGATCCCAACAATGAAGAGGAATATTTGGCATTCTTAACCATATAGGTGTTGTCAATCCATTCAAAGAATTTGGAGAGAATGATTGGCTCTACTTATCCACACCAATAATGTTCCCATTAACATACTAGAGACCGTTAGCAAGAATAGATTCCACAGCTTCCTCATTCTCAAATAAATACAAGCTCCATCCTTTGCCAAGCCAAGTTAAATCTAACTTACCAATTTGAGACCATTTTCTTTTGAGTTCAGCATTGACAATGAAATATGATATATTCTCTCCAAAAATGTTAACCACCAGCGCCTTTTGCAATGCTTTGGTGTTCTCCGACACCTTTTCTTCATTCAATTGTACCATCATCCCATCTTCAGAAGGCAATTCCCAAAATCCCAATCTGAATCAAAGATTCTTTTATGGGATTTCTTTTGCCAAGTATTCAATAAAGTATTCCTAGTTAGGTCTTTAGTAGAAGAAACTCCATCTTTAGTAACTTTCATAAAAAGAGGACCTCTTTCAGCTGAATCACAAATTCAAACCTTGTTCAAATCTTCCTCCTCTACAGACTTCTCGTTCCCAACATTGTTATTAAACTTACTGTTTATATTTGAATTCTTCTGAACTCCAGCATCAATCAAACCATTTTGCACTATATCCGTCACCACAGACGTGATAATCTTCTAAAATTTGAGTAACTTTGGACTCTTTGTAACATCATCTGAGCTTACCTTTGCCAACCACCAGTGAAGATTTTACATTCGTCAGGCCTCCTTCATTAATCACCAACGGTTTGGTATAAATGGATGACAACCTTGCTCCATTATTACCAGTATTTGAAAAAATTCCTAAATTTAAATCTCCGAACACAGGGGGAGATTTGTTATTCAGAAATCATTTTTGCATATCAACAGAAGATCGACATTCTCCATTAGGATAACCACCAGCATTTAGCTGGCGATCATCCGCCGCCATCAGTCACCGCTTCTCCACTGCCAAATGATTTTTTGAAAATCATCTTCTCTCACTAGAATTCCACACCTTCTCTCACTATATTGCACCTTCTCTCACTAAAAAAGAGATCTTCAAAGAGAATAATTCTTTCATACTTCTACATCATGTATAAGAGATTTTATTTTAGACTTTCATAGTTTTTTATAATTTACAACTCTATTTAAATTTATATTTCTATGCAAATTTACATTTACATTTTAAAAGAGAAATAGACTCTACTACTGTAGAGGTCAATATATTGAATAGTGTATATATATAATCCATATCATCATAAGTTATATCACAAAAGTAAAATGAAAAATAAGATCTGCATCAGCACCATAAATCCACCAAAATTGTATCAAACAACAACAATGTGCATGAAAATAAACATGCATAACAACACTACCTCTTATTTAGACTAGGGTTTTTAGTTATAGGAAGTAATTTTATATGTGTGCTAAGTTGTGTAGCTTATATTTAACTCCCTTGAAACCCCCTCCAAGGATCTTCTTCCTCCCTCAAACTCCACCCTTTTATCTCTCCTTTTCAAGTTCTCTCTTAGAGTGTTCTCCACAAGAATGAAGCTTTAATGGCTACCAAACACACTTACTAAGTACCTTGATAAAGCTTAAATAAAGGGCATTAAAAATCCCTACAAATTATTCTTGCTGATAAATATTGTCCAAGACAATCAGAGGATTATCATGTACGATTTACTTAAAAAGAGGGCTTTAAAAAATCCTAAAAACTCAATTCTAGCACCAAATATCATCATGGACGATCGTAGGATCATCCAGTACAATGTGTATAATTTGACCAGATAGTCCTGGATGATATCAAGATAGTCCTAGATAATCAGTTAATATTTGTACAGATAGTCCAGGACAATATTATGGATCATCCTGGATGATTAGAAGAAAAATTATGCTATTTCATCTTAGACAATTTAGGAAAATCAAGTATGTCAAAAAATATTATCCTGTATAATATACACATCATTCAGGATGATCTAATTGAAAATTTAATTATAATTAATCCCCTAATCACATGATTAATTTAGGCATGATTTGTATTGATCGTTCAGAATGATCTAGATCATGTTGGATGATTAGAACAAAAGTTTTATCTTAAATCCTTGCCTAAATTATCATTGGTGGCTATTTTCCAAGATCATAAGGAATCATCTTGGATGATCCAAAATCATTAAGCATGATTCGTTCAATAAGCTGATCGTCCTGGACATTCAAAATCATCCAGTATAATTAGTTAGAAATTAAACTTTTGGTTTTGACTAGTTCTCACTCCCCTGAGTGTGTATGAGCTTGGATACCAAGCTAGCAAACACCTTTACATGATTTGACTCATGAAAAAAAAATTACATCAATAAATAATACATACCCCTTTAAGCATAACCTTATTCAATCCAATATTGAACTCTAATTCTTTGTTTGATGTTGCATGGTGATCCTGAAATGTTAGTATACATACAAACAAATACTATGAGATATAAATATGTTTGTTATCATAAAAAATATAAAACATGTGAGAACGAGTTGAAATAATATCCCTATTTTTTTATGATGATAAACATTACTGATGATGTTGTAAACTAAAAGTATTTTATCCTAAACTCTGCCTCACTAAGATAAAAATTTAAAACATGGGAAAGAACTTTCCTTTTTTTAGTTTTTATTTTAAAATAAAACAAGTAAAACTATAAAAATAACTAAAATAAATATTAAAAAATAATAATACATTCTCCCCCTTTGACATTATCAAAAAGAAGCGGAGCACAAAAAAACCAAAATAGTAAAAAAATTGGACTAACAAAACATAAAGCGATCCCTGATCTGGTGAAGGAGATATTTTTAGAATAATCGGTTTGAAAATTCAAATTTTCTTGAAATGAGAAAGTTACATCTTTATTTTATTTAAAAACTTAGTAATGAATATATTGATAATGCAAAACCCAGAAAGGTAAGAAATTTAAAAATTCTTAACCCAAGCTCAAGTTCTTTTAAAGACTTAAAATTTTTTTTAAGTCAATATCTAAATCAAGTAACAAATTAGAAAAAGAAACACTAATCTTTTTAAAACTCCTTTCATAAAACATATCTAATAGAAGATTAATGTAAAAATTGGTGAATCATTAATCATGATTTTCAAACTAAATTATCAAAAACATCATTAAATAAAAGGGTTTTCTTGAGATTTAAGAAATACAAGAAAGGTAAGCTTACTTTTTATGGGCTCATTTTGTGCCTCTTCTCAATTATTAGGCACAGTTTATGAATCTTTGGTTTTTTTATACACTTTGTGTATCTTTCTAAATTTGGCATCATTGCGCATCTTTTAATTTTTTATACACTTTGTGTATCTTTCTAAATCTGGCATCATTGGCCTTTTTTGTTTAAAACAAATATGCTTTCCTTTCTGCAATTTCTAAAAAAACTAAAGTAAACCTATTCTATTAACAAAAATGAACTACTTGAATAACAAAATTATGAGGTGGATTAAAAAACATGCAAAGATCCTTATGAGATAGACAAAATATAGGGAGATGAAAAAGTTCAGTTTCAAAATTCAATTTATAATTTGATGAAGATTTTGAATAATAAGTAAAATAACTTCTTTAATAAAAGAGATAAAGAGACAAAATTATGAGTTTTCTTCACTCTATTTTTTTAGAGAAGTCAACCATAACTTACATAAGAATTCAAGAAAAATAGAAGGTAAATTTTTCATTTTTAGAAAAAAATGTTTTTTTTAAGGATTTAATTTTCTTAAGTGTGTACAAAACAAAAAAAGGTGATATGTATGTATTGATCAGAGAAAACTTAATAAAAAAAATATAAAAACTTATTTAAAATTTTAACACAACAATAAAAATGAAAAAGAAAAAATTTAAACCCAAATAAAATATAAAAAATAAATAAAAACATAACGAACAAAAAACACGCATACACGAATAAATAAACACCCAAATAAGACTTTAAACATCATCTTTCTTCTGGTCCGATGATTTAGAAACTTGATCTACCCAGGAAATTTTTTGCTTTTTATAATCTGCCCTTTTTATAATTTGCTTATCTTTACTCTTTCCCTTTGCTGGAAGAGTTTTCAAACTAGGGCAATGATTTTTTATATGGCCAGATTTCCTACATCCAAAGCAAATAACATAAATGAAAATCTTAATATTTATACCATTTTTACCTATGTCCCACTTTTATTGATGCTTTGCTTGTACTTTAGTAGGCTTTCCAATTTTCTTGTTAAGTTATCACTTTCGTCACAAACTAAGCCATTTTTTTCCATGTATTCAGCTTTTAGCACTATCGTTTCACTTGCATCCAAAAGTCTTTGACCCAAAATTTGCTCGTAGGTAAGGAGAGAGCCAATCAAATTACCAATGGAAGATTCATTCAAATTTTTTGATTCATAAATAGCAACAACTTTGGCATCAAACTTATGAAGTAGAAAATATAGAATTTTATTGACTTTTATAAAGTTTAAAAAATTCTTTACCTAAAGCATGTAATGATATCACAATTTGAATAAACTTAGTATTCATGTATAAGATCATCTCATAAGGTTTCATGCAAAATAGTTCTTAATCATGAATTAAAATATTCAACCTGGATTGCTTGATTTCACTAGTGCCTTCGTATATAGAATATAATTTATCCCAAATTTCATTGCTAGTAGTGTATATGGATAATAACGTATAATCTTCAAAATTTAAAGCATAAAAAAAATAATTTGAGGATTTAGCATTCAATTGAGTATTGATTTGTTCTATCCTATTCCATTGAGTAAAAGGAATATCAATTTTAGTTCCATATATAGCACATGACGGTACAAAATAACTAGTTAGAATTATTTGCCACATTCGGTAATAAATTTATTGAAAGAATGTAGACATGGGAATTTTTAAAAAATAAAAAGAAATATTTTCAAATAAAGTTGGTCTAGTGATAGAATAACATTATACAAAATTATGATTACAAATATTAGCCAATTATCTTTTTCCAAAAGTTTTCTAAAAAAATATTTTTGGATCTGGCTCTGATACCACTTAAAAATTTGTCATGGATGTTAAGCCTTATGAACTAGTATGAGGCAAACCATGAGGAGGATGAATTGGTGTTTTAAAATTCTTAACCAAAAACAATATCACAACCAAACAATTACTAGAAAATAAAGTACAAAAATTAAATGAAAAAAATGCAATAAGAAAGAACACCATAAATTTTATAGTGGTTCGGTCAACTTGACTTATGTCCACTCCCCAAAGCCTCTCCGACGGGTATTACACTAAACTCAGTGTCTCTCCTTTTGCTCCCACAGTAAGGTATAGAATCCTGTACAAAAAATCCTTT
Source organism: Dendrobium huoshanense (assembly GCA_016618105.1). NCBI lineage: Eukaryota > Viridiplantae > Streptophyta > Magnoliopsida > Asparagales > Orchidaceae > Dendrobium > Dendrobium huoshanense. Next base: position 53,504,809 of record CM028347.1, on the reverse strand, counting down.
TCCACCGAACCCTGTGAGGCAGAAACCTTACTCTTTTAGCTCCCTTCTATAACAGGCAGAGAACTTAACTTCTTTTGCTTCCTCTTGAAGCAGGCATAGAACCTCGATCAATTACTGAAGTAGACTTCTTTTAAACCTCCAAGGAACTAGGGATGATGACTAGAGAAGACAAATCAAATCCTTACTTGCAGAAACCATTATAAAACACCTCATAAACTCCCCCTCAGAGGATCCTCCCTCTCTCTCTCCCAAGCTCTCTCTCTCTCCTCTTGTCTCTCTCAGGTCAGGATAACAGTAAAAGATAATCAGAAAGAACACACAAGATTTATAGTGGTTTGGTCCAACCTCACCTACATCCACTCCTTGAAGGAACCCTCTGAGTATTACACTAAACCTTTAGTGACTCTCCTTCGTCCCCAACAACTAGGCAGAGAAGCCCTTAAAAAATCATTTCTACCTTTATCTGTGTGGCGGAGTAGTTGGATACTTTGACACCAAAGAGATCTTCTTCTTCACAAACTTTCCTCAGAATGAACCTTAAATCTGATTGTACTGAGGTTCAAGCTTGTCGAGGAAACATTTTGAAACCCCCTCCACACTCCTTTGAAACCCCCTCCAAAGATCTTTTCCCTCTCTCAAATTCCACCCTTTCCTCTCTCCCTTTTAAGTTCTCTCTTCATGTTTTCTTAAGAACAACGAAGCTTCAATGGCTGCCAATGACACTTACTAAGTGCCTTGATAAAGCTTAAATAGAGGGCTTTGAAAAATCCTAAAAATTAATCTTGGCAATAAATATTATCTAGGACGATAGCAGGATCGTCCCATATGCTTTACTTAAAAAGAGGGCTTAAAAAAACCCTAAAAACTCAATTCTAACACCAAATATTATCCTGGATGATCGCAGGATCATCCAGTACCATGTGCAAAATTTGACCAGATATTCCCGAATAATATTAGGATAGTCTTAGACGATCAGTTCAAATTTATACAGATCATCCAGGATGATATTGTGGATCATCCTGGATGATAAGAAGAAAAATTATGTTATTTCATCTTAAACGATTTAGGAAAATCAAGTATGTCAGCAAACATCATCTTGTATGACATACAGATTGTCCAAGATGATCTAATTTAAAATTTTAGACATAATTAATTCCCTAATAACATGATCAATTTAGGCATGATTTGTATTAATCGTCAATGACGATCTAGATCATCCAAGATGATTAGAATAAAAGTTTAATCTTAAATCCTTGCTTAAATTATCATTGGTGGCTATTTTCCAATATCATAACAAATCTTCCTAGATGATAAAAAATTGTCCAATACGATTTGTTCAATAAGTTGATCATCCTAGATGATCCAAATCATCTAGTACGATTAGTTCAAAACTTGAACTTCTTGTTTTCACTAGATCTCACTCCCCTGAGTATGTACGAGCATGGAAACCAAGCTAGCAAACACCCTTACAGGACTTTACTCAAGAAAACAAAATTACATCAATGAATAATATAGACCCTTTACAACATCTCCTTATTTAACCTAATCTTGAGCTCTGATTTATTATTTTATGTTGCATGGTATTCTTAAAATGTTAGTATACACACAAACAAATATAGAATGAAAAATACTATGAGATATAAAGATATTTATTATCATCAAAAATATAAAACTCATGAGCTCGAGTCACAACAACAGTAAACTGGTTTGCTTGAGAACTTTTGAAGAAGTAGACTTGGCTTTGGTTCTTCAAATACCCATTTTGGCTCATCAAAAGATTGTCGATAAATTCAAACCAACTTGAGAAGGTCCATTAATGGTAGAAAAAGGCATATCAAGGAGGATCTTACTAGTTGCCTAATTGTAAAGAACATCATCTAATATTAACTATAAATGGGCAATATCTCAAATGTTATTATTGTGGATAGTAGTAAAGAGGAAATATTATTAAAAATAAATAGTTTATTGTTATTTTTTTTACATAGTACATGGATGTATTTAAATTTTTTAATGAACGTGGATCTATAGGATGAAGATGGGTTTGGTGTTTATACTAAAGCTTATAAATTTTATTTTCTCCAAATATTATTAAACTTTATCCTTAAGGAAATGGTGTGCAGCCTTTTATGGTATCCTTTTTTCAAGGTTATAATGTTTTGATCATCTAAATCAGCCATTAGGTATAATCCCATTTATAGCGCACTTATATGCTTCATTAAAATATATTAGTGGTGGAGAAAGCCTCTCGTGGCACCATCCTTGTAATCTTAATATAATCCTTGTGGTTAGGTAAAGTCCATATTATAGGCTTCTTTTCCATATAGTGATAAAGTCCTTTGAACTTTTGAGTAAGTCCATAATAAAGTCCTCATTTCCTCATGATCAACTGCTAGTGATAAAGGCTTCTTTACCTTTTGATCAACTATTAGTGGTCGAGCAAGGACCTTATGCCACCATCCTGGAATAAAGAAAAATTTTGACCTATAAGATTGTGTATAAGTTAGGGATAAAGGATTCTTTACCTCGTGATCATCTATTAATGGTGGAGCAAGCCCCATGTTGTATAATCCTAGTTTAAATCTAACTTCGATTATATATGTTTTGGTGTAAGTTTGTGATAAAGGATTCCTTTCCGTATGATAATCCATTAGTGATGGAGCAAGCCCCTTAAGGCACATTCTTAACTAAATATTAAATCTAAACCTTCAAAGTTTAGGTGTATATCTTCTCGTAGATTTTCCCTTTCTTAAAAAATGTCCTTTAATTTGTTGATATAAGTTTTATTCCCTTTATGTTTTCATTCCTTCTCTTAGACTTGAAAGAAAACTTTTATGTATTATCAAATCTATTTGTTTAGGAGCTATAATACCATTCAGATTTCCATCCACTTGTCTAGGAAACATTGTCTTAGTCTAGTATAAATCCATGAAGGTCAAATATAATGTCAAGAAATTTTTTTGATTTAGTTGGTTACTTTGATTAATGAAAAAATGCCGGTATTAATTTTCAAGTTCATCACACCTGATGGGGGTTCATTTATTGTCCCAATTTTTGGATGAGGTCAATCAACTATATATCAAACATTAACCCGTAGGCCTACATCATTTTGAAATCTAAATTAAAATCATCATTAAATTTTGACATGTTGATTTCATATTTGACCCTTGAAACTATCATTTAATAATCATCCTTGACTATAATTCGATCAACTTAACTTTCATTTAACGATCACCCTTAATTATCAAAGCTATAATAATTCTATAGCTAAATCCCTTCAAAATATTGACATATACTTAGTAATTTATGAAAGTCTAAATATGTTTTTAAACCTAAAGCAAATGACCTAAGGCTAACCAAGAGTCACAATGATAAGTTTTAGCCTTTAGAAATCTCTTGGTAGATTAGAAAAATTGATTTTAGTCTTTTAATCACAATGATAAATTTTTCCAAAATATTTTTCAACTACACAAAATTTAGACTTGCCAAAAAAATAAAAATCCAAGATAAAAGTAATGACATAAAAATAACATAGAAATTTATTGTAGTTCGGTCCAACTAGACCTACGTCCACTCCTTGAAGACTCCCTCTTTAGGTATTACACTATACCAAAGTGACTCTCCTTTTGCTCCCATAGCAAAGCAAAGAATCCCTTACAATTAATCTTTGTTCCACCAATCCCTAGTGCGGCAGAGTACCATCATCCTTTTTCACCCTCCTAATGATGACAGAGAACTAGCATCCTTTCATACCCTCCTAGGGTTAGCAGATTATTGTCATCCTTTTCACCCTCCTAGTGTCAGTAGAGAACCAGCATCCTTTCACACCCTCCTGGTGTTGGTAGAGTACAATCATCCATTCACACCCTATTGGAGTCGGTAGAGTATCGTCATCCTTTTACTCCCTCTTGGTGACAGCAAAGTATTGGCGCTCCTTTTAAAATCTTCTTCTAAGAGTCTTCAAGAAAGAAGGGAAGAGCTTTGAAGAATAAACAAGCGATACTCACCATTGGCCAACCTTCTGAATCCCCCCATAAATCCTTCTTAAGAAATATCTCACTCTACAATCCCAAGGAACTCTCCCAAATACTCTCCAAAAGCACTCTCAAATAAAATTCACAGTAGGAGTTGTTAGACAGTCAATTTTTAGAATTCTTATATATGAATGATATGATAAACCATCTACAAAATTGAAAATTTCAATTTGAGCATCATGGATCGTACAGTACGATCGCACAGTGTATGTATGATAAGTTTAAAAAATGCTAATATGATCCTGTATAAACTAATTTCGTACTCTGGCAATCATATGTACTAAGTGCTATCATAAAGTATGATCAATTTGAAATTGAATCTATTTGTCCAGTAAATTATGTATGAATACATTTTGTACACTAGTCGGTGTACTGTATGAACCCTATATCATACAGTATGACCGGTTTAACCAAATCATGCTTCATTTGGTATAAAAATGAATGAGTTCATTTCATACTCTAGACATCATCTGTATGAACCCTATATTGCACAGTACAAATAGTTCAAAAAATTCATCTATTTGAATGGATGAACTAGAACACACCCATTCCATACTATATACATTGTATTTATGAAATTCATTTTGTACTATATGATCAATTTAGAAAATGATGAGTTCATTTGGGTTGAACTGGTACATAGCCATTTCATACTCTAGTCATCATATGTACGAATGTAACTTTGTACAGTACGAACAGTTCAATCAAAAATTTTTAAAGCATGATTTAATTAACTACTTTTTGGAGGAACACTTAGGTCAAATAGTCCCATACGATCCCAAAATTGTACAATACGATTAGTTTTAAAAATACAAGTTTTTACACTCCCTGAGTATGTGTGTGTGCATGGTTACCCAATCATAAACACACTCTTTCATCATCAAGAAAAATAGATAAAAGGTAGACTACAATCATAATAAATCCTAATCTAATATGCCTTAAAGTCTTCAGTAGTTTGGAGTATGATTTCACTAAAAATTTAGTACACACAAATAACAAAAAAAAAAAAAAAATCATACTTTTTACAACCTAAACTCCCTTCAGTCATAGAGAGATGCTATGAGATTTTCTAGAAAGAGAAAGTACAATTTTTTCAAATTGTTTGCTCCCGCGGTTTGAGGCGGCTTTCCCGTTCATGGCGGTGGCTTCATCGGCAATCCCTTCTGACTGCCGGAAGTCATCCTCTTCAACTCCACCTGATAATCACAGTAATCAATTGAGATCTTCTTCTCAAATTCTTATCCAGAAATCCAAATCGCCTTGTCCTTTAGTGATCAAAGAGCCAGGTGAAAATTTTATGAAGAAATCTGCTCCAGTTGTTGGTAGAGGAAAGGAAATTATGGATGATGTTAAGTTCAAAACTCCAAAGCTAATTCATAAAGTTAATGTGATAAATAGATCCAATGACTTTGAAGCTTCTTCATTTTCAAAGATGAATATTTTTGTAAAAGGTTTTGGAAACAGCATTAATAAATAAAGCTCTATTTTGGAAAATGTGGATAATGGCATTCATGCTGATTTTAGAAATGCTCAAGAAAAATCAATGAATGTTTTCAAAGAAAAGGAGGCAAATCCATTGGAGAAACATCCGAATATCAAAATAAATTTTATTAGAGATGAATCCATCCTTTCAGCAGATGGGCAAGCTATTAAGCTATTTGAGCAATCTATTAAATTGAATTTTGAAAAACTTCATAACTTAATTGTGGTAAAAGTGTTTGTAAGCAGGAGTCTGATATATGTTATTGCTGATGAGCTGCACCGACAATGGTCTTAGTTTGGAAAATATCACTTAACCAGTCTCGGTCTAGGCTGGGTATTATGTTTTTTTTCCTCTATGAAAGCCAGGGAATGTGTATTATCAGGTTGTCCTTGGTATGTCATATTATTGGGCTAGATAAGTAGACTGCTGATTTCTCACCTATTTCACTGAAGGGTTTGCCATCACCAATATGGGTAAGAATGCCCCAGTTACCTCTTTATTGTTGGGTAACATAACTATTTATAGATAACTGGACTGTTGATTTCTAACCTATTTCACTGAAGGGTTTGTCATCACCAATATGGGTAAGAATGCCAACCAGTTACCTCTTTATTGTTGGGATGACATTAACATAACTTGTATTGCTTCTATGGTAGGTACTCCCTTGTTTTTGGATGGCAATATGTTCCAATGGAGCAAAAGGGAATTTACTAGAGCTTGTATTCGTGTAGCTATTGACAAGCAACTCCCATTCGAAATTTGTGTAGAAGGAGCAGAAGGATGTTTCTTTCAAAAACTAGAATATGAAAAAATTTCTAGTTTTTGATTCAAGTGTGGGAAGATTGGACACATAATTGAAGATTGTGATCAGGAAAGAAAAGTGGTTAATCCAGTTATTTCTAATTGTCAGAAGCGAAGAAGTGATAATATTGATAATTCACATAGGCTGATTGAGGAAAAAGAGGTGTCTTATGGCCATGGATTCATGTCAAATATGGTAAGAAGACGGAATTTCTAGCTCCTTATAGAGGTGGTCAAGGACATCGGCCTAAATCTACTGTTGTTTATGTAGTTAAAAATCAACAAACCAACAAAATTATAACCAAGCCAATTGTAAAATCTATTTTGGTTATAGCTTTTAGAGGAAAGATTATAGATAAGGGGGCAACTGTAGTAGATGGTAGCTCGGGTTTGTTAAAAATTATTGATTTGGAGCATGTCATTGAAGACCCAGTGGTGCAAAGTGTAGATAAAGATGTCATTTTAGTGGACTTGAATTGTGATAAACATAAATCAAAGTTGTTGAATCCCACGACAGAGCTAATCATTATTCATGTTAATCAGTTCAGTGTTTTAGATTCTGAACGCGGAGATGTTAATCACTTGCCTAATGAAGAGGTTGCTGATAAAGTTGAAATAGAAAAATGTGAGATTTCAGAAGAGAATCAAGTAGATCATATGGCTTGAATCATATAAGATGCAACTGCTGTTGAGAAGCTTATTAAAGCTGCTACTGCTGCTGGTTCTATTAAGTTCAAGCTTCAAATGGAACTTCATTCACTTAGTAAGAGCAATATTTAACTGAGAAGTATAAGAATAGAACTTCAAAAGAGAAATGCTAATGGGAGCAATCCCATTAACATCAAAAAATGACATATGTAATTTTTTGGAATTGTAGAGGGACGAGGAAAGTTGAAGCCTCTCGATATTTAAAGGAAATAGTTAAACATCATGATGCTCTGTTAGTTGGTTTGGAAGAAATGAAAATTTCATACATTTATTCTCATGAATTCAAATTATTCCTAGGAGATAAATGGAATTACTTTCTGTTTCCTACTGAAGGACTTTCATGAGGTATTATGGCTTATTGAAGAATTGATGTTGCCTTTTTTATTATCAAAGTGGCTAACTCTCAAGTGGTGGTTAGTGAGCTTAATATAGCTAACAGGGGAATATGAAGTATCACCACAGTTTATGGAAATAAAAACTATTTCATAAGAAAGAATTTGTGGCGTTGCTTGGAAATAATAGCAAATCTGAAAAATCCAGCCATTATAAGAGGTGACTTTAATTGCTTGCTTTCACAAGATGATAAAAATGGAGGTAAAAAGTTTATATTTTAAACTGGTGCACAAGACATGTACTCATTTATGAGTAATTGTGGTTTCAATGAAGTGGACATAGTTGGCCCAAAAAACACTTGGTGCAACAAGAAGGAAGGAAAAGCTCGTGTCTTGGAGAGATTAGATCGGTGCATTATCAATTATGCAGCTTTGAAGACTATTAAGGTGGTGGCTATTAAGCACTTGGCTAGACTAGCCTCCGACCATTGTCCCATTATGCTGAAGATTTTTTCCTCATGTTTTGGAAGAAACTGATCTATCATGTTTAAAGAAGTGTGGACTACTTTCCCTACATCCTATGCTATTATTTCAAGCTCTTGGAGGAAGGCAGTAAGAGGTAGCAGTGTGGAAATTCTAAATGCTAAATTCAAAAGATCTCTAAAAGCACTATTTCTTTGGAGTAAAGCTAAACACAAGAGCTTAGAAGAATTGAAGAAAACTCTTAAGAATGAAATCCTTGAATTGCAAATTGAGGAATCTATAGATGGTGGGCTTTCGGATTAAAAGCTACAGGTTTTAAAATCTAAAGTCTGTGAGCCCAATTCAATAATTGGTAGGCTTTGTACTTGGTGGAAGCAAATAGCAAAGATTCAATGGATGAAAGATGGTGATTTAAACTCTAAATTCTTCCATGCTTATGCCTTGACTAGGAAGAATTCTAATTGGATCAAGCAAATTAAAAATGATGATGGAGAAACCTTGGATGATCAGGTGCAAATTGAGCAATATCTTTGTTACTATTTCAATTTTAAGTGGAGAAGACGTTACTGCAGGTTGAGCGGGTGGCCTAACCCATCAAATGCCTTAGATGACATGGATAAGAAGATGCTTGAAAAGGATTTTTTTCGTTGAAGAGATGTAGGAGGTTATCAAGAAGTTGGAGTTAAATAAATCTTACGAAAATGATGGTTTCTCTCATTCTTTCCAAAAATCTTATTGGAATTTCATTAAATATGATGTTTGGATGGCTATAAATTCCTTCTTCACCACTGGGTTTCTTTGTCCTGAATGGAAAGAGACCAATGTGATTTTGATACCAAAGGTGAATAACCCTTAGACTCCTAATTATCATCCTATCATCCTTTGTAAATCTATTTACAAAATTATGGCTAAAATGTTATTAAATAGGATGGCTATTTTATTCCCTAAAATCATTTTTGAGTATCAATATGCTAATGTAAGAGGCAGATCCATGTAAGATCATATTTTGCTTGCTCAGGAGCACTTTAACAAATTTAGATATTCCAAATCTAAGAAGGGGATGATGGGTATTAAAATTGATATGGAGCAAGCTTATGATAGCACGAGTTGGTCCACCCTAGCACAAGTTCTTGATAGCTTTGGGTTTCCAAAGTTTTTTTCTAAATTGATTTTGGAATGTGTGAGAGAGCCAAAATTTACTATCATGTTTAATGGTAGGCAATTAGATTGGATTGAAGCAAGAAGCATATATAGGCAAGGGTGTCCTTTGTCTCCCTATCTATTTATAATGTACTCCCAATTACTAACTAATGCATTTGTTCAAAGGGGAAGAAATATTGGAATAAAGGTTGCACCAAATGCTCCTTTAATCTCACATCTAATGTATGCAGATGATATAATCTATTTTTTTGAAGCAAATTAAAAGAGCATGAAGAAAATTAAAAAATAATTGATGGCTATTGTAATTGGACAGGCCAGAGAATCAATGTTATTAATTCTTCAATTATTTTTGGAAAATCTGTTAAAAGAAGCTATAAAAGATCCCTTACAAAGATTTTTGGAGTCAAAGTTGTAGAAGAATTGGAGTATTTGGGCATCAAAATTGCATTTAGAAGATTGGTTTTTTCATATTTTCAACATCTGTTGATTAAAGAAGCCTATATATTAAGCTCTTGTGGAAATAAGCTTATGTTAATTGCTGGGAAGGTGGTTCTTATTAATTCAACATGTCTTTCTCTTCCAATTTTCTTGGTATCTCACTCACTAGTTCCAATTGGTGTCTTATATGACTTTGAGAAGATGTGCAGAAATTTCATATGGAACAAAAATGATGCCAATAATGGTTTTCATTATGTTGCTTGGGATGTCCTTTGTAGATCTAAAAAAGCTAGAGGTTGGGGTGTTTAATCTATAGTGAGGAAATCTGGTCCTTTAAGAGCCAAATTTTCTTGGAATTTCATTGAAAGGCCAAACTCACTGCTGAATAAGGTGTTGACATCACTGCGGTTTTATTTTTAGTGAGAGAAACTCTGAGGAAACGGTTTGAATTTTCACGGTATTTCAAATTTCATTGTCAGAGGGAATTGCGGGGAATCAATGGCGACGGACGCTCGCGGGTATTTTAAGACCGACGGCACGCTAGAGGATCATCGCAACAGTTCCAAGCACAAGATTGCTTCAGCTCGTCCGCTTCTATCACCACCACCGTTCGGAGATGAGAGGGTTGGCTTCAATCAGATGACTAAACCGAGATCAAGAAATGGCATTATTTTTAATGAAGGTTGTTTTGTGTCAAGGAAAGAACTAGAAATTATTGGCAAAGGGAAGAGCATAATGGCTGAGGAGAACTTTAAGAAGTTGTACAAAGGAGCGATGCCATTGACAGGGAGGGAAGGATGCGATGCTTCTCCTTCCTCGAGGCCGCTGATTGATAAATTAATTCCAGGCTATGGGATTTTTGATTGATTGAATGAAGACTCTTTGTTTCAGAAATCAGTGGATGTATTCAGTACAAAAAAAGGGGATGCACTAGGTACTCTGGAGGAGAAGACATTTTCTGTTGAAGAAACTCATAACATTGTTGAACAACCGAAAATACTGTATTCTGATCTAATGAAGGGCAGAAATGTTGAAAATGATGAGTAGGGTGATTGTGAAGATGATGCGGCAATTCCAGTTCGTGAAAATAATGAAAAGCAAACAAATGCATGGAGAAGAAAAAGAGAACATCAAAGTGTCAGATTTGCATTTGGGCAACTTTTTAGCTGAAGATGGTGTGACGGTTAAATTGCATGAACTAAATGAAAAAGACAATGCAAACAAGCTTAGTAACCCAATAGTTGTAATAGTTTTTGGAGGAGAACCACCTGTATGGGTAATAAGTTCAGAGCTTAGATGACAATGGGCTCAATATGGGAAATTTCACCTCACTATGCTAGGCATGGGGTGGGAGCTCTGCTCTTTTCCTGAAATAGATTAAATGGAAGCAGTTATGGCTAATGGACCGTATTTTGTCAATGGACCAATAGTTGGGATTGATAAATGGTCCCAAAATTTCTCTCCAACTTCGCTTAAAGGATTGACAGCTCAAATTTGGAGCAGACTTCCAAATCTTCCACTTTATTGCTGGGACAATATAAACATCTGTAGAATTGAATCAATAGTTGGAAAATGATATTTACTTGATAGAAACATGTTCCAATGGGGTCAGAGAGAATTCAAAAGGGTGTGTGTCTGGATCAAATTGGATGTTAAGCTTCCACTAGGTGTTTGGGTGGAAGGCAGTTCTGGGAAATTCTATCAAAAGATATAATATGAACAGGTTCCAAATTTTTATTTCAAATGTGGACTAATTGGCCACAATAAAGAAGTTTGTAGAATTAATGAAGAACTTCCCAAGATTCAAGAGAAAATGAATGCTTCTTATATTCCAAATTCAAAGAATCAAGGGCATAATTAAGTTGAAAGTGGCAGAAGTTATGAAGATTCAGGATATGGGCCATAGTTAGTTGTTAACCGTGGAAGGAAGTGGGTTAATAAAAAACCCCAAAAATTTACTCAGGACCCCTTGAATAAAGTCCTGTGGAAAAGGAAAGACTCTAGGAATGCCAAAGGCTCAACAAAAGTCATAGAACCTGTTAATGTAAAGAAAATTGTAGTTGAAGTCAGTCAAATGCCTAAATACTTTGTCCTGATAACTAAAGCAATTGGTGACAAATTAGCTCAGGAAAACTGCAATGCTGCTTCCACAGAAAATTGTCCAGATACAAGGGAGATCATCTCCATTCCTACAGCTAAAAATAAATTCAGTGCTCTAACTAATCAAGTGGAAGATGGAGAAATTGTCCAGGAAAAAGCAAACGATTCAACATTATTGAAAGGGCCACCTGAAGTAAATAGCTTTATAGACTCTTTCAGTAATACATAAACATTGGAATATGACAAAGAAGAGGAATCTAACATGGTTAAGAAGAAGAAATCTAAACAACTGAAAGACCATGGACCTATTAGCACCAATCCAAGGAGTAAGAGGATGGAGATGGAAATGAAAGGTACTAAGGGGAGTTCTTCCCCAATCCTATATTAATGTATTCATTAGCTTTTTGGAATTGTAGTGGAGAAAGAAAGAAGGGTGCTTCTATATTCCTTAAAGAATTTGTTAAATTGCATAAAGTCATTTTTTTTGGGTTTGTTAGAGACAAAATTATCTAATATTGATATGATAGAAGTCAAGATGATTATTGGAGAAGGTAGGGACTATGTGATGGTGCCTTCAAATGGTTTATCTGGTGGGATAATTGTTCATTGGAACATGTATCTAGCTAAATTCTCTTTGTTGGAATCCTCTTCCCAATGTATCATTGGGGATCTCTCAATTTAATAAATTGAGGGTAGCTTCGGACTATGGGAACAAAGATCTGTTCAAAAGGAGAGAGCTTTGGAACATTTTGGATGTGCATTCTTCTGAAGAACTCCCCATGGTGGCAGTGGAGATTTCAATTGTCTCACTTCAAGGGAAGACAAAAGAGGAGGAAAAAGGTTTCAATTCTCAAAAGGGCAAAAGGAAATGGAGGCATTCTTTGTTAATAATGATTACCATGAGGTAAAATTTATTTGGCCTCGGTTAACTTGTTGCAACAACAAGGAAGGAGGAGCTCAAATTTTGGAAAGATTGGACAAGTGTTTCCTTAACTCTTTGGCTTTAAATTCTTCTAATCATTTGGTTCACCTAGCTAGAGTAGCTTCTGAGCATTATCTGGTTATTCGTAATTTCCTTGAGCTGAAATCTTCAAGTTCAAAGTGCATTAAATTTGAGGATGTGTGGACAACCTATCCTGCTGCTCTATTTGTGGTAAGAAAGGAATTGAACAAATCATTTTTGGGTACTCAATCCCAGATTTTTAACACTAAGTTCAAAAGAGTGTTAAAGGCTCTCTTTTTCTGGAGCAAAGCCAAGGTGAAGAACTTGAACCTGCTTAAAGACAATTTGTTGGAACAAATTCTGGATCTATAAATAAAAGAATCAAATAATGGATGGCTAACCGAAGAAGAATGCTGGACTCTAAAAACTGAAGTTTTTGAGCTCAATTCAACTATGGCTAGATTGAACTCTTGGTGGAAACAAAGAGCAAAAGCCAAATGAATGGTGGATGGAGAAAATAACTCAAAAATTTTCCATGCATTTGCTAGTGTAAGAAGGAGTATAAATAAAATTTTTAATAAAGAATGATGATGGGGTTGTATTAGAAGAACCAAATAAAATTGACGGAGCTGTCATTCAATTTTTCAAAAAAAATTGGAAACAGAGGAATTGCAACTTTGAAGGGTAGCCGTTTCCAAATAGTGTATTGAACGAGGATGATAAATCTTGCCTAGCAAGGAATTTTTTGGTGATAGAGATTGAAGTTGTCCTAAAACAATTGGGTGGTAATGTTGCACCAGGTTGTGACGGTATTACTTATTCATTTATTAAAGCATATTGGAGTATCATCCAAGCTGATTTTTTGAATGTTATCAATTTCTTTCTTTTCCATGTAGAGATGGATAAAAATTGGAAGGACACTTTAATTGTTCTCATTCCTAAAGTGTCAAATCCCTTGCTTCCTTCTAATTTCAGGCCTATTAGCCTGTATAATTCTTTTTACAAGTTGGCGACTAAACTTATCCTGAGCAGGCTAATTTTAGTTATTCCAAAGCTCGTCTTAGAGGAGCAGGCGGCGTTCATTAAGGGTAGATCTATCTCGGATCATGTGTTAGTTTCTCAAGAGGTATTCCACAAATTCAGGTATTTCAAATCTTTCAAAGGCCTTGTATCTTATAAAATTGATATGGAGCAAGCTTATGACTCAATGAGTTGGGTTACTCTTGAAGGTGTCTTAAAATATTTTGAATTCCCTCCTATGTTTTAAAAGCTCATTTTGTAACGTGTGATTGAACCAAGGTTCTCCTTGATTATTAATGGTAATCTTTATGAATGGATTGAAGCTAGGAGTGGCTTCCGGCAAGGTTGCCCCCTTTCTCCATTTCTTTTCATTCTTTGTTCTCAACTCCTCACCAATGCTCTTGCATTATCTTCTATTGGTATTAGTGTTTTTCCAAATGGGCCATGAATTTCTCACTTATTGTATGTTGATGACGTGATGATATACTCTGAAGCTAATAAGAAGGTGGCAAGGGAGATTAAAGGCATTCTTGATAAATTCAGTGGTTGGATTGGACAATGCATAAACATTGAAAAATTAGTCATAGTTTTTGGGAAGATAGTTGATAGAAGGAAAAAGAAGACTATCAAACGGATCATGGGGTTTAAAGAGGTGAAAGAGCTATCTTATCTTGGTATAAAGATGTCTTTAAGGAGATTGGTTTTTAATGATTTTCAATTCATCATTGAAAACTCATTGAGGAATTTTAACATATGGGGGAATAAATTTATTTCTTTAGCAGGCAAACTAACCTTGATCAAATCAGTTATTTTGTCATTCCCAAATTTCTATAGCACACACTCGCTTGTTCCTACACAGGTGCTTGAGGAGATAGATAAATTATGTAGAAGTTTTCTTTGGAACAAATCTAATGGAAAGTTGGGGATCCATTATGTCAACTGGAATGAGTTATGTATGTTGCAACCAATGACCCCGAGTTTGAGATTTTGATGATGACAAATAATGTCTCCTGAGCTACTATTCATTGCATATCTTTGATTTCTGCTATTGTCTATGAGTACTAATATTTCTGGAAGATCACAAGCTACTCAGGATAACAGGAAGACTCAAGACTGGGTAGAATAGGTGTGTGAGTCTATAACAATGTAATTTCTTTTCTATTTATTTGAATTTTTTCTTTTCTTGAGTCTGGCCACAAACTACATCTAAAAACTGAGCAACCATGCAGACACACAGGGGGAGAGGATTTTAAAAGAAAAATGAAGTTTTTTTCCTGTCGATCATACTGTATAACTTTATATCATACTGTACGATCTGATATGTTTAAAACATATTTAAAAAGAATAAATCATACTGTATGATTTATATCGTACTGTATAATGTGTTACTAAATCCAAAACCCTCGTTGTCAGATTTGTTTAAGTTTAATCAGCCGTTCGTACTGTATAAAGTAATTAGTACGGTACAATTTATTTCTAACACTTACTTGAAATAACCGGTGATTAGTGGAATAAATCAAGGCTTAATCACTAATTGGTCATCATACTGTACGAACATGTTTGTACTATACAATGAATAGAGATGAGTTTTGATCATCCCTGACATCATCCTAGAAGATTTCTTATTTTTGTCTCATCATGTTGTACGATGTATATCGTACCATACGATGAACAGAGGCTGATCTTTTTCATCATGAGATCAGCCTAGATGATCTATTAATTTGTTCTAATCATACTGTACGACATTGATCGTACCCCACGATGTACAGTGATGAGTTTTGATCGTCTCGACTATCGGCCTGTACGAACAGAAGTGTTAAGAATTGTACCATATGATTATATATTGTACTGTATAGTTATATTTGAACTATTTGTATACCTTTGTACTAGGACGAATCCTGTTAAACATATTATACTGATGTGAAATCGTATTGTACGATTGTAACAGCTACTTTGAAAATTTCAGTGATTTTGGAGCCCATTTAATGTGCCAAAATTGTAATGTTTAGAAGTGTGTGACAGAAAGAGGGGAACGTGATTAGAGAGGGAATCCTTAGGATAGAGCTCTTGAGAAGCTTTTGGGTTCGAGAGAGGAAGGAGAGGGTGAGCTTGGTGAGAGAGATGTAGTGTGAGGGAGATCACATGGTTGCTCCATTCTTGCTGCATCTTGCTCCTCCTATGGCCCAAGAAGAACTTGTGGTAGGCACTTTGAGGGGGAGAATCTTCTACATTCATGACCTCGAAGGTACTCTACCATCTCTAAGAGGGAGAAAAATGAGAAGGTACGCTGCTGTCGCTAAGAGGGTGAGAAAAGCGCTTGGCACGCCGCCACGTCGAGTTGGTGAGAGTGAGTCTTGTGAGGGCTTCTCTGCCTTGCCGAGTGGGCAAAAGAAGAACTATAATTTTGTAGTGAAGTTCTCGGAGTGGAGGACTCCGGGGAGTGGACGTAGGTCAAGTGATCGAAGCACTATAAAATTCTAGTGAGCTTTTTCCTTACCACTTTTTACTTTTACTTCCACTTTATTTTAAGTCTATTTGCTTGGTGATAATTATGGAAGAAAAAGAATTTCATTGTTGCAATTAGAGTTCAATTAATTGCTTCTGCATTAGTTAAATTTTTCTTGTTAAAAATTTAAAAATACAAAAAATATTAGAACTCTTGTTTAGGATTTTATTTAGTGCAACAAATTTTCGCAATTCACCCCCCCCCCCCCCCCCCCCCCCCTTCTTGGTGATCTAGTAATTTAAATTGGTATTAGAGTCTGTTTTTAAAAATAGTGTTTTTGAAAATCTTGAAAAAATGATCATGTTGCATTTTGGAAATTGTAATACCGCGGAGGGTTATTCAATAACCCATCCACCTCTTTTTGACAATATCCCGTTTGATTTCTGAAAATTAGAATGTCTTCTTTTTTACAGTTTATTGATTACCGCATGTGGAAGTTAGTCAATGATGGTTATGTTGCTCCTTTTAAAACTGTGAATGGAGTGAAAACTCAAGTGCCTTTTAATGAATGGAGCAATGAGGATAGGGAATTAGCTCAATCGAATGCTAAGTGCTTAAACTATTTCTTTTGTGCTTTATAGTCTAAGAATTGTATGAGAGTTTCTACTTATGCTACTGGTAAGGAGATTTGGGATTGACTGTGCATCACGTACGAAGGAACTAGTGAAGTAAAATAGTCTAGGCTTAACATTCTATTGCATGATTATGAACTCTTTCATATGAAACCTAGCGAAACAATATCTAACATGTACACTAGGTTCACTCAAATCGTGACATCCTTGCATGCATTAGGTAAAAAAAATTCAATTTCTAAAAATGTTAACAAAATTCATAGATTCTTACCTAGTTCCTACGATGCAAAAATTATTTCCAGCACTGAATTTAAGGACTTAAACATTTATTATATTGACAACTTGCTTGGTTCAGTCAATGCATACGATCAAGGAGTGAGTCAAAGGCAAAGTGATGCAGGTGAAAAGGAGTGAATGATGGCATTAAAAGCTAACAATTTTGAAAGTGAAAGCTCTATAAGGGATGAAGAAGATGACATAGCCTTGATGACCTGACAATTCAAGAAATTTTTGAAAGAAAATAAAGGCTTCATCAGAACAATTGGAACAAAGGTAAAAGCATGATATTCAATAAAGTTTCATCTGATACAATCTGTTTTGAGTGCAGGAAGCCAGGTCACGTTCGAGCTGATTGCCCCAACCTAAAGAGCCATCCAGCTAAGGAAAAAAGGAGAGGATAAAGCCAAGTAAAAGAAAGGGAAGATGAAGACACAAAAAGCTTTTTGGACCGACTCTGCCTCAGAATTGTTAGAAGAAGAAGCAGAGAAGGAGGTAACGAATTTGTGTCTAATGACTAATGATAATCTTGATCAATCGGATCAAGATGAGGTATGTCAACTTTTATATGAATAATTACTGCTTATTTCTGAGAATATCCATGAATCGTATAGTAAATTGAAAAAGATGCATGCTAGTCTTAATATTAGTTTTAGTACTTTATAAACTGAGCATGCTAGTTTAGTTAAAGAAAATTTAGATTTAGATAGGGATCATATGTTGCTTCTTGATGAGTATGATGCATTAAATAAGTAACATGTTGAATAAATTGATTCACATGAATCCTTGAAAACATTGCATATTGAACTATAAATGAAGTACAAGAGGTTTGAAGAACTTGCATGGGAGGTAAAAGACACTGAACATCATTTGGATATTCAAATTTCAAATCTTAAACATGCAAATGATTTTTTAGAAGATAGCCTAAAGGCCTCAAATTAAAATAAAAAACCACCTACACTTAAAGAATATTGTGATCCATCACAACAGCATAAATCATTCAAACCCCCAACACAGCATGCATCACACAACTTTAGGAAGAGGCATCACCACCCACATAGGTTAGTGAATCCATTTCCCGGTGTTAGGTGCTTCTATTGTGGCATGCTAGATCACATAGCCCGCACATGCACGATTCATCGTAGGACACACTTACTATGGAGACCAAAATTATATCCATCACAGTATAGCATGCATACATCTCATTCATGCAAGCATAAGGAGGAACCCAAACTCACTTGGGTTCTTAAATCTAACCCTTGAATGAAATTGTAGGGATGCTTTAATAAAAGACCTAGTGAGAGTATGTGGTACCTGGATAGTGGCTGATCGAGACACATGATTGGAGATATGAAGAAGTTCATCTTATTGGAGACCAGAATCGAAGGCATAGTAACATTGGGAGATAACACTACCATGAAAGTGGTAGGCTCAGGTATTATTTGTAATACTAAGAATTTTTTAATTAAAAATATCTTATTAGTTGATGATTTGAAGCATAACTTACTTAACATTAGTCAAATGTGTGATAAAGGCTTTGATATTAATTTTCTTTCTGACAAATGCCTGATTAGTTTAAATGACAAACTCATTTTAGAAGGAAAACGTATGAATAATGTTTACATGTTAGACATTGATTGCATTGATAGTTCAAATTGTTTTTTTTTTTAAACAATTGTAGATGACTCATGATTATGGAAAAGGAGACTATGTCATGCTAGTATGAAAACACTTAGAAACATCACCCAGAAAAACATAGTTAGAGGTGTACCTAAGTTAAACTTCACTAAGGACCATTTATATAATGCTTTCCAACTTGGAAAACAAATCAAATCATCATTTCATTCAATTAAAGATATGATCACCTCTATGCCATTAGAAATCCTACACATGGACTTATTTGGATCTGTTAGCACAACCAACCTAGGTGGGAAAAAAATATGGTTTTGTGATTGTAGACGACTTCACTAGATTTACTTAGGTAAGATTCCTAGCACATAAGAATGAGTCATTTAAATAATTTAGGGTATTCTCCACTTGGATTCAACAAAAATTAGGATGTGAAATCTCAAGAATCTATAGTGATCATGGTGGAGAGTTTCAAAATGAAAAGTTTGAATCTTTTTGTCAAGAGATAGGAATAGAGCATAACTTCTCAGCACCTAGGACTCCACAGCAAAATGGTATAGCAGAAGGAAAGAATAAAACCTTGGTAGAAGCTGCTAGGGCAATGTTAGTTGAGTACACCCTTCCTAGATACTTTTGGGCAAAAGCATTAAACACGGCGTGTTATGTCTTAAATAGGGTGAATATTAGAACGAAGCTGAATAAAACTCCTTATGAACTCCTTTAGGGCTGAACACCAAATCTTTCACACCTACATATCTTTGGTTGCAAGTGCTTCATCTTGAAAAATAGTAAACATCCCTTAGGAAAATTCGATCCTAAGTCTGATGAGGGTGTCGTCTTAGGTTATTCATCTGTAGGTAAGGCCTATAGAATCTTTAATAAGAGAACCCTAGTAGTAGAAGAGTCCACCCATGTAGTGTTTGATGAGTCAGATAAGCACTCTGAATCTAAAATTGAAGATGATGAAATAAAGGCAATTCAAGGAATAGAGACTATGATCTTAGAAAAAAGGGTAGAACCTCAGGAAGATTTGCCTAGAGAATGAAGATATTCTTCTAGTCATCCTAAAGAGTTAATCTTAGGAGACCCTTCAGAAGGTGTAAGAACTAGGCATGGACTTAGGAAGGAGGTTAGTCATTCAGCATTCATCTCTATGATAGAACCTACAAGTATAGATCAAGCCTTAGGAGATGAATTTTGAATCTTAGCATTGCAAGAAGAACTGAACCAATTCACCAGGAATGAGGTTTGGGAGTTAGTTAAGAGACCTAAAGAAAAGAGTAAAGTTAAAACAAAATGGGTCTTTAAAAATAAGGTTAATAATTCAGGAACCATAATAAGAAATAAATTCAGAGTAGTAGCTAATGGGTACAACCAAATTGAGGGAATAGACTTTGAAGAAACCTTTTCCCCAGTTACTTGACTAGAAGACATAAGAGTGTTCTTAGCCTTTGCTTGCTATAGAATTTCAAACTATATCAAATAGATGTAAAGAGTGCTTTTCTGAATGGGGTAATTAAGAAAGATGACTATGATGAGCAACCCCCCAGATTTGAAAGTTCATAATTTCTAAACCATGTATTCAAATTAAAGAAAGCATTTTATGGATTAAAGCAAGCACCTAGAGCCTAGTATGAGATACTAAGCTCATTCTTATTGGATAGAGATTTTGTAAAGGGTAGTGTAGATACTACGCTCTTTTTAAAAAAGATCTAAAATGAAATTCTCATTGTTCAAATTTATGTGGATGACATCTTCTTTGGATCTTCAGATAAAAATTTGTGTGATGAATTCTCAAAAATAATAGGTAATGAGTTTGAAATGAGCATGATGGGAGAACTTAACTATTTTCTTGGCTTTAGTGTAAATAAATAGATAATGGAATATTTCTTAGCCAAACAAAGTACATTAAAGATATCCTAAAAAAATACAAAATTGATAATGCTAAACCCATGAATACTCCAATGTGCTCAATAATTCAATTAGAAAAAGATCCTAATGGAAAATCTATATATCAGAAAAAATATAGAGGAATGATCGAATCCCTTCTCTACCTGACTACCAGTAGATCGGATATTATATTTAGTGTGTGCCTCTGTGCCTATTTTCAAGTTGATCCTAAAGAGTCTCACCTAAATGTGATCAAGAGAATTCTTAGATATCTACTAGGCTCCCCGAACTTAAAAATTTGGTATCCCACAGCACTTCCTTTGAAATCTTAGGGTACTCAGATTCTGATTTTGTAGGATGTCGGATAAATAGAAAAAGTGCCTCTAGTACCTACCAATTCATAGGATAATATTTAGTTTCTTGGTCCAGTAGGAAGTAAAATTCAGTAGCCCTTTGCACAGCTGAGGTAGAATATATTGTTGTAGGAAGTTGTGTTGCAGAAGTACTATAGTTAAAGCAACTAATTCTTGGTCTTGGCTTACCTGTAGGAACCGTCTCAATCATGTATGACAACACAAGTGCAACTTGCATCTCTATGAACCCAATTCAGCACTCTTGAATAAAACATATAGACATTAGACACCACTTCATAAAAGATCATGTTGCTAAGGAGGATATAGAATTGCATCACATTGCTATAGGAGATCAATTGGCATACATGTTCATAAAACCACTAGCATTCAACACCTTAAGTACCTTGAGGACTAGACTAGGTGTCATAGATATTAATGCATAAAAAAAAACAAAAAAAAAACATAAAAAAAAAAAAAAAATTTTAAGGTTGTTCCTGATCATCATCACACACTCACCACATAAACCTTGATAATTAAAATTTTCTTATCGTATTGTAAGATCCACTATCATACTGTACGATATATCTACCACTACACAAACCATGACAAAGTCTCAAGTCTCTCTGTTGATCGTATTGTATGATACATCAAATTCTACGCAAACCACAACATAGGTTCAAGATTCGTCTCTATTTATCGTACTATATGACTCTTGTCGTACTGTACGATTGTTGGTGGAATTTTGAAAATATGTTTTGAAAAATATTAGTTTTCTTTGGGAATTTCAAGATTAAGGTTGAGTTCTAATTCTAAAGTCGAATCAACTCGTTAGAAAGAGTATGTCACCCCGAAGGACGAAAATAAACTTTCATAACGTTGTTCAGACTTAGAATTATGTAAACTCATCTTGAATGTTATGATCGGGTTCTAAGGAGAACTTTATATGACCTCAAGGGGACAAAATATAGTTCAACTAAATACCCAGTTACAACATTCAAGAAACACGATCGTCGCATTCACATCCAAAGCCTTATCGAAAGAGGGTGTATCTCCCCGAAGGGAAATGAGACCATTCTACGATAATCCTTCTAATGCAAATATGACGATCATTACTTAACTTTTCCCAAGGAAGTCTAATAAAATTTTGGAAATTAATTTTTTTTAAAATCAGGTGTATGTGGTTCCAAATCTCCTACGAGCGCAAGCCCTCGTAGTTAATTACATAGTAAGAAGACAAAAATCTCTTACGAAAACTCCCGATTAAAATGGTGGCAGAATTTTGTTAGAGTTTCTAGGAGTGATATCAAAGTATGAATATAGTTATTGGAAAATCAAAAGGGAATGGATCAAAATTGAGCAGTTATTAACGGAGTTAAAGGAGAAGAAGTATGGGACACTTTGAGATTCCAGAACCATCCGGAAGTGTCCCAACTTAATCTAAGTGTTGGGCTTTATGTTTTGGATTTGAAATGATATTTAATTAGAGTTGAGCATTTTATTAGAAATTTGGGATTAGATTCTCGAAGTTTGGGGTCTTATAATCAAAGATCTGCCCCGGATCCTAAATCTATTTTGGACACTAGACCACAATCATCCGATCCTAACTAATGCAGTGCAAGATCTGGACTTACCCCGGCCTGGATTGGGGAGCCAGCTAACCACCTAACCGATTTAAAAGAGATGAGTCCGGTCTTTTATGAAAGAGTGGTAGGGACGTTATAATTAAAGTTTTGGGGAGGTGGGGCCGACATCTAGAGATTCTTCTAATTGGCCCCTTTGACTTATGTTGGGTGCTAAAATGCTAAGGACTATGAAATTAAAATTTTAACTCTTTAATTTATATCTAATGCAATGCATGCTGGTTAACAACCTCAAATCAAATATGCTTGAAATTTTAAAAACAGGCTTATAAAATAATTTTTTAGAAGACTGGACTTCCCCAGGTCCGGCACCTCGTCCTCATAGGTCAGACTATCCGGACTCTACCCGCAGGCGGGGAAGGGTGTAAAGCAAGGGAAGAGTAATGCAGAAATATGCATGCGACCCCGGGGTCGATCCCCGGCTAATTCCCTAGATTCGTTATCTTTCTATGTTATTTAGACTCACTAAAATTTTAGACTTTTAAAATTATGAGTAGAAAACTTTCACACCCTCACGAGCCTCACGTATCCAAGCGAAAACAAAGAGCGGCATGCAATCGCCAAAAAACTAGTAAAAACAAGTAATCCTAAAGGCAATCAAATCATCGCATCAAATATAAATTAATTAATAAATGTCCATAGGCAGAATTGCCTTGCTTATTACAAACCAGAAGATTACAGAAAGTAAAGTGGCCGGGCACCACTGACAACAACCCGGATTCTAAACCTAGTAATGACGCAAGTTCTTTTGAGTGGGATATTCTCAATCTTCAAATCTTCAAATCTTCAATCTCATTCTTCTTTTGACTCCTTTTCTTCAATCTTCTTGGAATCTTCGTAGTGGATTACCCAAATGGACAAGAGGGCACTTCCCTCTAAGGGGGAGGCTACTCTTTCCTCTTTGGGTAAGGAAGAGGTATGATCCAAATTTGGATTTCCAAATGAAAAAAGAGTGTTCCCTAAAGGGGTATCCTTTCCTCTTTGGAATCCAAGCTTTGGGTCTATGTATCCCAACTCAAAATCAACTTTCACAACACATGACACTTACATAAATTACATTAATATCAAAATAAAAATCTAGACTCACCTGCAGGGTTATCCTAAGCAATTAATATATAAAAAAAAGCAGTTATTCCCAAGCAGTTGTATATGAGCAGAAAAGAAAGTAAACATACTGGCCACGCTCTTTTTATGATTTGGGGGCTTTAGCAGCTGAAGCACCTGTGCAAAGAATTTATAATATTTATGCATTTTTTTGATTTGCCCCCTTTTTATATTGCCCTGCATGAGCGTGGCCACCTACAGAAAACTGTGTCAACATCCAGATCGTACCTAACCTAAGGGTAATCTAGTCGCCAAACACATCAATCCATCCACAGAGTACAGGAAAAAGTAAGCAGACACAGCAAAGTAATTTCATCCACAACATGCAGTGAAAACTACGAAAAAATCCGGCACACAGCAGTAAAGTAAACACCGGCCTAACCTAGAACTAGAGTTGGTTGTCCTAGCACATTATCTAAAGTGTGTGAGAAAGGTCGTGTGGCTGGGGTAGATCCTAAAGTGGGTTATTAATTGAAGTTGTCTAAAAGTGTGGGTTTGTTAAGGCTTAAAAGGGGGTTTAGATTAAAATTTAAATATTAATGAATTAAGAATTTTAATTAAATATATTTTAGAAGTTAATTAATTGTTACCTTTGTTTCACACCGAGGCCGTGAAGTTTATTTCACCTTCCTTGGGGCTAAGCTAATAGCCTCGTAGGCCTGGGTTACCCAGTAGCAATCGGGGTTGATTAAGTTATTTAAAATTGGTTAGAATTAAAAAGTGGATTAATATTAAAGGGAGTTGGTTGTTGATTTTTAAAGTTGATTAATTTAAGTTTTCCATTAATTGATTCGTGGCGTTGTGCCACCAGGCTCGAGGAACCAGCCTCCTTAGGACACTTAGCCCCGCAGCCCGGAGTAGTTCAGCCGATAAACCGAATTAATATAATTGAATTAGAAATTTTTAAAATGTTAAATAATTAAATATTAATCTATTTTAAGATTTAACACCCCTTAGAATCCATTCGTGGCGTTGTGCCACCAGGCTCGAGGAACCAGCCTCCTTAGGACACTTAGCCCCGCAGCCCGGAGTAGTCCAGCCAATAAACTTCATCTTTGGGGTGGTTGTTGTGTTTTAAAGGGTTTGTTAAGTTTTTTAAACATTAAGCCAATATTTCTGGAGTTTTAGAATGATTTTGAGTTTTTTAAGGATTTTTGAATATTTTAATGATTTAATTAAGGGTTGAAAATTGACTTTTTAATTAAGATTAAATTCTGGAATGTTTGTATTTTATTAGAATACTAGACCTTAATACGATCAGTTAGAAGGTAAGTACGTTGAAATCGGATGTTTCTACATTTTATTACGAAGGTTTGAAGTTTTGAACTAGTTTTGACTTAGAGTTGACCGATTTGTTGACTTTTTGAAATATTACAATTTTCTGGAATTTAATATTTTTAATAAATACTAGGCATCATTATGAGTTGAATGCAAGTGAGTTTGGGTGATTTGGATTTTTCTAGAATTAGTTATGAATTTTGGAAGTTTGAATATTTAATGATTTGGGAATTTCTTAATTAGAAGGCCTCTTTTGTGATTTTGCTTCAAACAAATTCCCAATCTCTTGAAAACACCTCCAAAGATTAGAAATAACCTAAGGAGGGATCCCCAAGTGTTTGGGAGATTTTGGGATTTTTTAATTATTATTAATTAATTATCTCAATTAAATATTGTTTTTCACTTAAAATTAAATTAGGGTTTAAATTGCTGTCAAATCAAGGGGCTCTCCATTATCATGGATTAAGGACTGGATTTTGGTCAGTTTGAGGGTTTATATGTTATTTTTGGATTTAAAATGGATTTATTACAATTTTTGGAAGTTTAGAGGCTCAATTAAGGGTTTAAGACTTAGAAAATTAATTAGTGGTCTTAATGATTTCAAAAATCAGTAAAATAAATTGCCTAAGGCTAAGAATGTCACTAAGTTTAAATGGTTCAAATTCCAAGTCAAAAGGATATCAATTCTAAGCACAATAAATTTTCTAAGTTTTCTACTCAAAGTTCCTAATTATTGTCCTTAATTGTGTCACTAATTTTGAATAGGTTCAAATCAAAGTTCCTCTAACCCTTTGAGTAAACATGGCATACATACACAAATAGCAAGCAAACAAGTCCTTAGATCTAGGAGAGCCTAGGCTATGTGGTGTGTGAACCTTAAGCATGCAATTAACTAATTAACATAATTAAGACAAAATTAGTGAATAATCAAGAAATGATTATCCACTTATCATCCCCTTTATTTCTATTAAAACATGGTCATCCTACATTTAAGATCTCAAGTGACTTCTTAAACATTTAAAAATTTGCATATATATAGTCTAAAAATAGGTTTTAAAATATATATATAAATGGATATGTATATATATATATATATATATATATATATATATATATATATATATATATATATATATATATATATATATATATATATATATATATATATATATATATATATTATAAAATAATTAAAAATATTATTAAAATACATTTTGATGAGTTGAAAGGACCACTGATCTTCAGGGAAATTTGATAATAACAAAAGATTTTCCTTATAATTTTCAAAATATTTAATATTTAATTAAATATAAAAAAATATTAATATGCTCCATTAATTCTAAATACTATCAAAATCTACTCAAATAATGTTGAAAATTTTTCTGGAGATCAGCCATGCACTCAAAGACATGCATGCCAAATTTCAGATAAAAATAATTTGTAAATAATTAATTAAAAATATAATACCCTTTTCTGTATTTCTCAAATTACCAATAAAATAACAGGTAAAAAGGTTTCATTTTATTTTTAAAATAAACTAGACAGAATTCTGAAGAGAATGATATATTATACTCATTTTTTGACCTTATATTCGATTTACTATGATTTTTTGAAGTTTCAGTAATTAAAACAAATTAAAAATACATTTTCCCTAATTAAATGACGGCGGTCAGACACGCGGCACTCACGGATTTGCGGGATCGAAACCGCGTGACGGTGGGGACACGCGTCGGCCGCGGGCCGCTTCACGCGGTTTCCACTTAACCACGTCAGCGGCTCTTGGCAGCCGTTGGATTAACCGTGGGTTCGATCTAACGGCTGAGATCGGATCCCGCGGTTTGATCTTAGCAGAAGAAGATCAAACGGCGGAGGTTTGATCCCGCTGTTCCGAATGGATGGCCCTGGTCTCGCCGGTCGATCGATCGAATGCTAAACCGAATACACGGTCGAACCAAGGCGCGGAACGGCAAGATCTAGACCGTTGATCGCGTGATCAACGGCCTAGAAAACGTACATCTGCAGCGAACTGCGAATGAAGCCCTAGAATCCATTTTTTTGTTCGTTCTCCCGATCGGATGGACCAAATCACTTGAAATTTTAAACTTAGAGAGTAGGAATGAACAAAAATAATGGGGAAAGATTGGTTTCAGCCAAAGCCCTAAAAACACGAAGCTATTTAAATCTAACTAATGTGAACTAGATCTAAGGTTTTAAGGGATTATACCGTTAGATCTTCGAAATTTCTGGATGGATGAGCTTGTAGACTGTCCAAGTGTAGATTCCCAGCGCAAAATCGAGCTCGAACACGCCTGGATCGGCTGCTGCAAGCCTGGGACGGACTAGGTGGTGGACTCGCCGGAGAACTCACCGCCGGTGACGTGCAACCACTTGGCTTTTGTAGTGGGGAGATAGAGAAGGCTCTGGAGATCCAAACTAAACTAAGAACTCGCTCTGGGAGGCTAGGGTTAGTGAGAGAAGGTGCTTTGATCCAATGCTTCAAAAGTCACCTTTTTCCCTATTCAAGCGGCCTGGGCTGGATTGGATGGCTGTGATTAACTCCTGGACTCTCCAGATGATGCCACCTGTCCCTGGGAAAGCTGGAAGGCTGCCGCAAGGGCTGGACATGACTTATTCCCATTGGGTGGACTTTGGGATGAGTGGGAGGGAACATTGCCTAAATAGCCTAAGCCAAACCTTTGGAGCAGCTTAAGCAAGGATTAGTTAGGGAAATAAAGCAAAAGGAGGCTTTTAGGCATGTGATATAAGGAGGAAATAGGGCTTTGACCATGGAAAATAGGGTTTAAGGGGGGGATTGACCATTTTGACCAGTCAACTGGTCAATGGTTGCTGATGTGGCATAGGAGGGGTCAAGGCTACAGGTTGGAGAGGTTCCAAGCCTAGACCCATACTCTTTGAGGTCAAAATGGGGGGTTTGACCAATTCAAAGAGGTGCTTAAGGCATTGTTGACTTGGTTTGACCAGTCAACCCAATCAAGGGTTTATGGAATTGCATCTAGGTAATTTAAATGGGCTGATTGGGTGGATTGGAAAGTGATTCCAAGAGTCATGTATGTCAATTGAATCAAGAATGCTTAATGGGCCCTTAATGGGCTTTTAGACCAAAACTGGTTGACTTGGTCAACCAGTTGGGTTCAGGGGCTTGAAATGGATTCAAGACATTCAGACTGTAGTCCTGAGTCTATTGGATGTGGTCCCAGGGTTTGGAGGGGTCAATTTGGTCCAAATCACTATTTGAACCCTTGAGGGCTTATTTGGTCAACCTAGGTTGACCTGGTCAACCAGGTTGACCCAGGGTCTGGGTTTGGGCTTAACAGGTTTGAAAAGGCATTTGGAGACCATTGAGGGTGGTTCCTAGGTCTGGGGAGGTCAAATTGATCAAAATCCCTATTTGAGCCCCTAAGGGCCTGTTTGGTCAACCTGGGTTGACTTGGTCAACCAGGTTGACCCAGGGTCTGGGTTTAGGCTCAACAAGTTTGAAATGATATTTCAGGTCCAAAGAAAGTGGTTGGATGGCCTAGAGAGGTTATTTGGGTCAAAACACATGTTTGGACCCTTAAAGGGCCTCTTGGGTCAAACCAGTTGACTTGGTCAACCAGGTTGACCCAAGGGTTGGAAATAGGTTCAAAAGATTTGAAATGACATTTGAAATTTGTTAAAGGTGGTTGCATTCAACTTGGAGCTCATTTGGTTTGAAATCCCTAATTGAGCCCCATAGGGGTATTTTGGTCAATTTTGACCTATTGATCAACTTTGGTCAAAAATGGGTCTGGAAAATGCAGTTTACTGCTCAATGGGTTAAAATCAAAGGTCTGGAGGTGATTGGAGGGTTTGATGAGGATTCCAGGGTCAAGATCTCAAAGGGGTTAGGTTCAGTGGCATAGGCTGTAAATATTTGAAGGTTTTACAGCCTTTGGATTTTAATTCAGATTCTGGGGTTAGAGACCTCTGAATGAGCTAAAAGTTGGAGGGTAACCTCTAGAGACATGTCTTATCACTTTACAAGTGATAGACCTTGAATCAGAGACCATTTGAGTGGGTTTTGAAATGTTTGAAAAATCTCTAAAAAGGGTCCTTAGGACAAGGCCTTGAGACTTAGGATTTGAGTCTGCATTTCTGGATTCTGAAATGAATTTCAGGTTTGAATAATTAAAATTGAAATATCCAAACCATTTACAATCATGTTGTGATTGTTAATGGATGGATAGGGTCAAGGATAGATTAAGGATAGGATCAAAGTCTAGGTTGAAATTTGGATTCTCAAGTGGATTGAGTCAAAGTTTGGATATGTTTGAAATTTGAATTAATTTGAATTTGAATTGGATGGAGTTTGAGATTTAAATTGATCACATGTAGGAATCAAATTGAAATTGGAGTGGATAAAATATAGGAATTGATTTGAGGTTGAGGTTGATCAAGGGTGGAGATTGATTTGAAGTTGGAGTGATCCTAAGATCTAGAAGAATTCTAAGATCTAGGATTTAAGGGAATCCTAGGCTCTAGAGTAGGCTCTAAGGTCTTGGATCTAGAAGGATCCTAAGGTCTAGAGTGGATCCTAGGGTCTAGGATTAGATCTGGATTCTGGAAGGGTCTTAGTGACCTCATACAAAGATGAGGTCAACAACGATATAGCTTACAGCTCATTCAATTCTTTTGTTATGACATTATTGAACATCGTACGATGTTCAAAAACTAATTAACCTATCCTGGTGAACCCGATAATCCTCCACTCTTTTATACAAATGCCTCTTTATGTATTCTCTTTCATCGGGGACAAGAGCCTGAAGAACATAACTTTGATGATGAAAAAGGAGAAGTTACCCAAGCAGCAGCTCCTGCTCGACCACGACGGCAAGCAGCACCCCGAGCACCTGCACCAGCCTACCCTCACGATGATTTGGTCGAATGCTTTGACCAACTTCAGACTTGCCTGGACACACACATATAAGAATAACACCAGCAACATGAGGATGACATGTAGTGGTTTGGAGAACATATTCCTTAATAGATTAATAATTTGCATCCCTTCATCAATACTTTCAGCACCCACCACCTCCACCTCCAAGTGATCAGGACCCTCCTTATTGAAGTGTATCAGTGTTGTCTTTTTCTTTCTTAGTGTTGTTTTCTCCTCTTTTGGTGATGTCAAAAGGGGGGAAGTTTGTTGTAGTTTTCTTATGCTTATGTTTCCTTATGTTTTAATAGAATGCATTTCTTTTCTATTTTTCTTTTCTGTTCTTGTCTATTTTGTATTAATTTTATTTAAAAAAATTATTACAAATAAAAAAAAAAACAAAAACAATAAAAATTTGATTAAAACCTGCCTATACCAAATATTATTTAACATTATCAAAAAGTTGGAGATTAACCAATGACCCCGAGTTTGAGATTTTAATGATGAAAAATAATGTCGTTTGAGCTACTATTCATTGCATATCTTTGATTTCTACTATTGTCTATGTGTACTAACATTTCTGGAAGATCACAAGCTACTCAGGACAACAGGAAGACTTAAGACTAGGTAGAATAGGAATGTAAGTCTATAATAATATAATTCTTTTTCTATTTATTTGAATTTTGTTTTCTTGAGTCTAGCCATAAACTGCATGTAAAACTGAGCAACCATGCAAACACACAAGGGGAGAGGGTTTTAAAAGAAAATTGAAGTTTTTTTCCTTTATATCGTATTGTACGATCTGATGTGTTTAAAACATATTTCTATAAACAAAACATACTATACGATTTATATCATACTGTACGATGTGTTACTAAATCCAAAACCCTATCCGCCAAATTTATTTAAGTAAGTTTTATCAACCGTTCGTATTATATGAAGTAAATCGTACGATACAATTTATTTCAAATACTTACTTAAAATAACCCATGATTAGTGGAATAAATCAGGCTTAATTGTCGATTGATCATCATATTGTACAAACATGTTCGTACTATACGATGAACAGAGATAAGTTTTGATTGTCCCGGACATCATCTTGGATGATCTCTTATTTTTGTCTCATCATACTGTACGATATATATCATACCATACGATGAATAGAGGCCGATCTTTATCATCCTAGACAATCCCTTGATTTGTTCTAATCATACTGTATGACATTGATCGTACCCTATAATGTATAGAGATGAGTTTTGATTGTCTCGGCTATCGGCCTGTATGAACAGAAGTGTTGAGAATCATACCGTATGATTATATATTATACTGTATGATTATATTTGAACAGTTCGTAGACTTTAGTACTAGGATGAATCCTTTTATACATATCATACTATACGATGTGAAATCATACTGTACGACTGTAAAGACTACATTGAAAATTTCAGGGATTTTTGAGCCCGTTTTATGTGCCAAAATTGTAATGTTTTGAAGTTTGTGACAAAAAGAAGGGAATGTGATTAGAGAGGGAATCCTTGGGAGAGAGTTTTGAGAAGTTTTTGTGTTTGAGAGAGGAAGGAGAGGGTGAGCTTGGTAAGGGAGAAGTAGTGTGAGGGAGATCACATGGATGTTCTATTCTTACTACATCTTGCTCCTCCTATGGCTCATGAAGAGCTTGTGGGAGGCTCTCTGAGGGGGAGACTCTTCTGCATCTGTGACCTCGAAGGTACTCTACCTTCTCCAGGAGGGAGAAGAATGAGAAGGTATGATGCCGTCGCTAGGAGGGTGAGAAAAGCTCTTGGTACTCCGCCACGTTGGGTTGGTGAAAGTGAGTCTTGTTAGGGCTTCTCTGCCTTGCCGTGGGGGCAAAAGGAGAACTATAATTTTATAGTAAAATTTTTGGAGTGGAAGACTCCGGTTAGTGGATGTATGTCAAGTGACCAAACCACTATAAAATTCTTGTGTGCTTTTTCCTTATCGCTTTTTAGTTTTATTTGCACTTTATTTTAAGTCTATTTGCTTGGTGATAATTATGGAAGAAAAAGAATTTCATTGTTGCAATTAGAGTTCAATTAATTTCTTCCGCATTAGTTAAATTTTTCTAGTTAAAATTTTAAAAACACAAAAAAAATATTAGAACTCTAATTTAGGATTTTATTTAGTGCAACAAATTTTTGCAATTCTCCGCCCCCCATCCCCCCCCCCCCCCCCCCCTCTTGGAGATTAAGTAATTTCAATGTAAACCGTTAAATTGGGGAGGATGTGGGATGTGCTCCTCAACTTCAAAGGTTTCTTCTCTGACAGGAAGATTGGATTCACATTTTTTGAATAATAAAAACTCTCCTGCACAATGTATTTACTTCCAAGTATTGTAACAAGATTGAAGTTGGAGGCAACAAAAGAAGAATCTCACCCTCATGGAAGATAATTATTGATGGTGGAAAGCTCTAATTCCTATCTTAAGATGGAATGTTGCCAACGGCTCTTCTATTAACATGCTTAAAGATAATTGGCTATTAGATAGAAGTATCAACAAGTGGCCAACATTTGTTATCCCCCAAGCTGAGGAGAATATAATGTTGGATAGATTTTTTGAAGACAAGGTTTGGAACACTACAGAATTGCTGAAACTGTTTGGAACTGAATTGGTGGATCTAATTCTGCAAACCAACATAAAATCATCTCTTCGGGAGGATGACAGGAGCTAATTTTCCAGAATTTTGGAAAGACAGTTTCAAGATTAATTATTGAATCCAAACATCAAAATATACATGAATGCAGATTTCCTAAATGGATGAAGAAGGCAAAAACGGTTCCTCGGGTGGAAATATTTTGCTGGAGGCTTTTTTAAAAATGCAATTCCAACCAATCAGTTTTTAACTCATTGAATATTGCAAGAGAATGAAGCTTGTCCAAGATGTTTGGATGGCGTTGAGGATGTGGAGCATGTTATACTCAAATGCAGCAAGATGAAAGAGGTGATTACTCAGTTAAATAAATGGGGATTTCGGATTCCAGTATTTCATAGCTTGGAAGAATGCTATACTTGGATGGATTCGATGACAAAACATAATGGTATGCTTCTCAATTTGTTTTATAATTTTTTGTATCTCTCTTGGAAAGCTAGAAACATATTTGTACTTGATAAAGTGGTACAAGGTGCAAACTCTATTGCTACAAATGCTGTCATCTTTTCTTCATATTCTAAATTGATTTTTAACTCAAAATCGGAATTAAGGGATGCTAATCAGTCTTTCAGACTATTGAATACTTGGTATCCCCCTCCACTCGAATGGTTAAAAATCAATGTAGATTCTTCTCTTAGATCTTCTCATCGAGTCGGTATAGGAGGAGTTATCCCTGATTGTAAAGGGAGGTTTCTATTAGCTTTTGGTAAGTCATGAATACATTGGGACAATTCTCAATTGGAAATGTTAGCTATAAAGTCTTTGAAAGGATTTATCAAAGATTGGATGTATAAATATAAGGGAGTAATCATTGAAGGAGACAATTCAAATGTGATGAACGTTATTCAAAAAGCTCAGCTTCATGACTTCAAGGAGATGGAAGATTTTGAATTCTTCAAAGATTTCAATTATATCATCTTTAATTGTGTAGAGAGAGGTAGCAACAAGTTGGTGGATATATGTGCTAACCTTGCTATGGTTAGTAGCTTTGTTTAGGAAGATTTGAACTGTAATAAGATTCCTCCTTTTATTAATTTATTAAAGGAGGAATCAACTTTGTAGTTTATGTTTTCTTTTTATTTTAATGCATTCATTACTCTTTCAAAAAAAAGAATAAGGCATTGATAGCAAGATATGGACAGAATATTTGTAGCTCAGTTCAACACAGCAATTCATCTTCTTCATGGAGGATTATTCTAAATGGAGCAAGATATCTTCAGTCAATTATAATATGAAGAGTATCAAATTGCATGAAAATAAATACTATCAATGATACTTGGATTTTAGACAAGTGCATCAGTAAATGGGCAACATTTGTAAGAGAAATGGATGAAGACACTGAAGTGGTTGCAGGATTAATTATAGATGGAAACTGGAATGAAAAGAAGTTAAAAGAAAATTTTTGGACAGAGCTTGTAAATGTCATTTTTTCTATGCCAATTCAATCAAATTTATCAAATGACAAATTGGAGCTGATGTCCAAATTTTTAGGAAACACTATTTTGTCTTTAGATGGTGTTGTTTTTGAAGTTGAAGAAGATAATGATAATGACTGGTGCTGGATGAAGAAAGCTAGATTGAGACCAAAAATTTCTCTATTTTGGTGGAGGCTGAAGATAAATGTGATTCCTAGTAATCACTTTTTGAATTATAGAAGGCTAATCAATTTTGAAAGTTGCCCGAGAGGATGTCCTGGAGCTGAAAACTCATATCATATTGGTATTTTCTGCTGTAAGCTACACAAAATATTCACATTTCTGAATCAATGGGGTTTTAGTACTCCATATTTTACTTCTCTAGAGGAATGTTATCAGGGACTGAAGCATCTTGCAAATACACATCGGTTTCAAAGTAATCTGTTCTGTACCATGATTTTTTTATGTTGGAAGAGGAGAAATAAATTAGTTCATCATTGAATGGAAGATAGCTCTTCTTTTATAGCTGCAAATTCTGTTTGTAGTTCCATTGCATAATTTAAGAAGAATCTCATTTGGGAGAACTAGGATGTCAATCAGCTCTATGGGTTGTCTTTACCATCTTGGCATCCCCCACCTCCTAAATGGATAAAAATTAATGTAGAAGCTACATTACTTCATACAAACAATGTTGGAATTGGAAGAGTTGTTAGAGAATGCAAATGAAGATTCTTATGTGCATTTGGTTCAAATTTCATTCATTGGGATAGTTCTCAAATTGAGATGCTAGCTATTCTTTCTGTAAAAAGATTTGTTCAAGATTTGGTGTATGATGCTTAAGGTGTAATAATTGAAGGAGATAACATAAAAGTTATCAAATTCTTCCAAAAGGTTCTAAATATGGTTGATATCAATAACGTAAATATGGATCAAGGTGACTTAGAATTTCTATTTCATTTCAAACAAATAGTTTTTCTTCATTCTAATAAAAGTTGTAACAAGTTAGTGAATTTATGTGCTAACTTAGCTTTGATTTTAGAATTTTTTTGGGATGACATTAGTTCTAATAAGATTTATCCTTCATTATCTAATTTGTTAAGGGAAGAATTTGATTGTTTGTAGTTCCTTTTTAATAAAATTTACTATTAGCATTTTTTCAAAAAAAAAAAAAACAAAATTTCCAATATATGTTAGGAGAAATAGTAATCAACACAATAAGATTTTGATATCACAAAAACACACTTAATATAAAAACACAGTTTTTAAAACTAAGTTTCAACAATCTCCCATTTTTTTTATGATGGCAAAATAATTATTATTTCAGTTAATAATTAAAGCAAATTTTCTCCTTAGGTCACCCTAAATAAATTACCAATTTAAAATAAGGGTTTCCCATGAAGATCAAAAATATAAACCCTTAAAGAAACATAAACTACTGAAACCAAAAAACTACTCAAACAAATTATGAACAAAAGATACACACATTCACAATATAACATATACACATACATACACACAACACACATACATCAAAAAATAATAAAAAACATCAAACAACAGTTAAAAAAACATCAAATAATAATAAAAAAACATTAAACAATCAAAAACATCAAACACTATTATGAGTCCCCCTTTTGACAATAACAAAAAGGAATTAAAATCATGAAATAAAAAATTTCTATGAATAAATCAAAGGAGTTGAAGAAGAAGTTGATTTTAAACTTATTGCAAAAACAACATTAACTTCCTAATGCTAAAAGAAAAATTCAACAATGAAGATGATTGTCGATTATATGGATTTGGATTAGAGATAGAATGATAACATAAAGAATTGTTGAGTCTAGTAATTAGGTTGTTAAGCCTAAATTAATGTCCCAAAGGCTACCAAGAGAGGGGTGAATTGGTAGTTTAAAAATTTTAAGCCCTCTTTTAAAATTATGTTGAACCGAAATAAAAATTGTTTCTTTTAAGTTTTGTAGAAAAAGTTTTTCAACCACAAAGTTTTTAAGACTTAAAAAATAAAATGCGGAAACGTAAAAACTGTAAAGTAAATGACACCAGATTTATAGTGGTTCGGTCTATAACCAGACCTACATCCACTCCCCGGAGGCTCCCTCCGAGTATTGCACTAATACCACGAAGTGACTCTCCTTTTGCACCCACAACAAGGCGGAGAAGCCTTTAGAACACACGCTTTTCACCACTACCAGGTGCGGCAGAGAACCGTCGTCCTTTTACACAATCCCCAGTGTTGGCAGAGAACCGTCCGTCCTTTCACACTCTCCTAGTGTGGGTAGAGAACCCTTTCGTCCTTTCACACTCTCCTAGTGTGGGCAGAGAATCCTACAGCCGTTCACACTCTCCAAGTGTAGGAAGCAATCCTGTCAGCTATTCACACTCTCCAAGTGTCGGCAGCAAACCGGATCTCCTTGATAGATCTTCTCACAAGAAATCTAGAAGGAAGAAAGAAAAGAGTGAAGTAATCCCAATTCACAAGTAGAGATTCTTACCTTTGAACTCTAAGTGAAGCCATCACACTCTAGTGATAGGAATCCTCCTTTGAATGCACTCTCACACTCTCTCCTTTATTATTCTCTCAAGAGGCATGAAGATCAAAAGAAAAAGAGATTGGGTGGCAGTATAATTTGGACTATTTATTCAAAAGACAAGAAAAACTGTCCAAAAATTGCAAGTTTTCAATTCTGTATGCAGTGGATCGTCCTGTACGATCGTGGATCATCCTGGACAATTTTACTTAAACGCTTTGAAACGACCCTATTTGTATATGTGTACGAAATGTCTTCGTACACACTGATCATCTCGTATGAATTAAGTTCATCCGGTACGAACAGTTATTACTAGGTCGGTCTAGAAAACTACTGAAAACCGTTCTAAGTCGGTTAATCGTCTGGACGAAAATTGGTTCGTCTGGACAAAATTTTTACAGAGAGCAGATCATTTTCTGACGATAATTAATTTCGTCTAGATGAAAATTTTACAGAGATCAGATCGTCCTGGACGATAATTAATTTCATATGGACGAAATTTTTACCGAGAGCACATCGTTTTCAAACGATAATTAATTTCGTCTGGATGAAAATTTTACAGAGACCAGATCGTCATGGACGATAATTAATTTCATCCCGGACGAATAGGACTTAGAAAAAAAATTTTCAAGACAGTTCCTATTCGTTCTATGTGCTCAATAGGAGATAACTGTCTGATCGTCCCGTACGAACGGATATCGTCCAGTACGATCAGCATAAAATTTTTATGATCTCCTTATGTGTGTGTGTGTGTTTTTTTATTCACTCAATTACAATCACTCCCTTTTAAATTTAATTCAAAGAAAAATACAAGCTTCAAATTCACAAAGTATCTCATGTTGAATTTGATTTGAAGTTTTTGTAGTCTAGAGTTTGATTTTCCTGAAATGTTAGTACACACAAGAGCAAATACAAATCTTCTAAAATTGTTAGGAGATAACTACACATTTGAACAATAATGTTTGGAATCATCAAAACTATACAAGTTGCAAAAATGTAAAGCATGCAAATAGCAACTATTTTAACAAGAATAATATGAATTTTTCAATTGGCATCATTGTGCATCATTCAAATCTTTATGGCACACTTTGTGCATTTTTTCTATTTGGGCTATTTTTTTTCCACTTTCACTTTGCAAACCTTGCGCATCTTTATATTTTTATATGTGTTGTGCATTTTTTTTTACTTTTTAGATCTTTCCAATACGATAATCTTAATTCAAATTCCACTAATAATAAGAATAAACACATTAAAAAAGAAAATAAAATAAATAAGACATCTATTTTGCAATAATTATCTCAAAATAATACGTGTCTATACGAACATGAAATTGATCTTCTTATCTACATCAAGTTATAATTTTAATTCAAAATTTGAAAGATTAAATTTTACAAGGAAATTAATTTATAGCACAAAATAATTAAAAAATTCCATTTAAGAGATCAACTATAAATGATTTTTCTCTATAAACATAAATATTTTATGAAGTGAAATTCAATGCAAATAAACAAAATATTCCATCATTTCATTGATCTCCTAAAACACATACAAACACCTTTTCATTTAAACTTACATAATTTTAGAAATACAAGAACACAACACATGAAAAACTAACACATGAAATCACTGAAATCACAGGAAAACATCTCAATAACAAACACATAAACTCATCAGCAACTACAGCACAAAAGTATAACTAATAATTAGAGGGGCCTTGATCTGGAGGAGGTGGTGGGTTAAACATTGAAAAGTAATAATTGATCGTAGCTACATTGGTGTTAATCGAGTCAAATTTCCCTCAGATCCAACCCATGGCCTTGTTGTATCTAGCACCCTACAGATTCAAGTGATTCTCAATTTGATCAAAGCGTTGATCAAAATGCGTTTCCACTCTATCAAAGCACTAGAGCATTTCTTGGTAAAAAATTTGATCGAGTCCAAGTGCGGGTGCTGGTGCTGGAGCTGAGGTTCCTCCTTCTCCCTTTGAATCTTATCCCTCATTAGTGATTTCTACATGCTGGATGAAAACATAAGACGTAATCCTGGTGTGATCTTGGTTTACCTTGATGTTAGCCAAAAAACTTTTGAATGTCTCCTTATGGTAGGAACAAATGAGGATTAGGATAAAGAAAAATTTGGTTGAGGAAAAAAAGTGGCATAATAGAAAACATAAAGTCACTTTGTATCAGAAGTTGAGAGCGGGTAAGTTTCGCAGCAAAATACCAATCGAAAGTTTATTCATTCTCTTCGGAAAGAAAATTGTCGTCACTACCATATCTTGAGGAAAAGCCCCTAAAAGTGTGAGGTTATTTTCTACTATTGTCCATTCCTAAGATTTGGATTCGAAAAGCTTTGGAATGAATGAGAATGTGAAGAAAAACTTATCCAAGACCCTTGTATTTAAAGAAAAAATGACCTATTACACATTATAAAATTGGGATCATACGTACAATTATAAAATCACATGGGACAAAAACATTTTGGTACATACAAATGGAAACGGCTAAAAATGAAAAAAAAAATTCATAAAACATCATTTTTGAGGCATCCTTTCGTACCAACCTTTTCACCAAATGATCGTATAGACAACCATGTGTTCGTCTAGGATGATCAGAAAACTAAAGATCATTTTATGAAGATTAGGTTTGTCCACATGAAAGTGACAGCAGGATCGTACAAAAAAAATATGATTTTTTACATACATTCTAATAAAAATAAATGACTTCCTCTCAAAAAACCATCCCCACTTGAACAGATGAAAATATTGTATATTGTACAGATGATGACGTCATCGTAAATGGAAGAATTTTTTCAAAATTTTAGCATAAGGGACTCTCTCACCTTTATTTTCATTGTTGAACAATTAGCCACAAAGTGGAGTCTTTCCCTTGCAAGACTTTGTCGTAGCCTATTAACAATACTCTTTAATCTTCTGCTATGGATTTACATAATCTATTATTCCTATGCAAACTTAGCAGTCTGATTCTACATCTTCCCAACCTTTAGACCAATTGGGAACTTGAACATCATCACTAGATGGTGAATGTCAAAGAAGAAAGACCATCTTCCCATAAACCATTCTAAATGTCATGAAATGTGGTGCCCCTTTCCAACCTCAATAAATACCAACCCAAAGCTTATTGTCTTCACAACTAAAAAATCTATGGAGCAGGATATTTCCATCGACAGACTTAACCTCTCCATGCAAAAAACTTATAGATGTTTACTCATAGTTTAAATTTATGTTGATGATGTACTTTTAATATTTAACGAAGAAAACTCTGTAATGCATTTTAGATACTATGAGTATGTTTTTTGAAAAAAAGTATGATGGGAGAGTTGAGCCATTTTATTAGATTTAGAATAAAGTAGAGAGAGGTATGTACCTTCATTAGGCGGGCTAAATATATTAAAGATGTCTTGAAAAAAATTTATATGGAAGGTTCTAAAAATATAAATACACCAATAAGCTTAACCATCCAACCTAATAAAAATTTTGATAGAAAATTAATAGATTAGAAGAAACATAGGGGAATCATAAGATCACTACTTTATTTGACTACTAGCAGATCTAATATTATGTTTAGTGTATTTCTATGTGCTCAATTTCTAGCTAACTCAAAAGAATCCTTTATCCCTGGTTGGAAAGAATTCTTAGATATCTTATTGGCACCCAAAATATAGGCACATGGTATCCTTAACATAGAACCACCTTTAAAATTGTAGAATATTCATATTACAATTTTGCGTGGTGCATAATTAATAGGATAAGTGCTAGCACTTATCACTTCATAGGTTAGTCCTTAATTTTTTTGGTCTAGTATAAAATAGAATTATGTAGCCTTTCAACCAATAAAGTAGAATACGTAGCTGTGGGAGGCTATAGTGCTCAAGTCTTATGGATAAAGAAATAAATCCTTAACCTTATAATTTTTATAAGCACTATCCTTATCATGTACGATAATACTAGTACACTCTATATTTCTAAAAATATAATTCAACATTCCAGCAAAAAATACACTGACATTAAAAATTATTTCCTTACGGATCATAATGTAAAGGGGGACATAGAATTAAATCATGTGGCTACCAATAATTAATTAGAAGATATATTTATCAAACCTCTCAATTATGATACATTTAGCACACTTAGGACTAAACTAAGTATCGTTGATATTCACGCATAGAAATTGGGGTTGAGGTAAGTTGACATGAGTGAGTTTGATTTTTTGTGTTTGTTTATTGTTGTTTATATTATGTTATTATTTATATCAATTTTACTTATCTCTTTTATGAATGAAAATTATTATATGAATGTTTTTTTCTCATAGAGCTTTCCTTGATTATCACCCACAAACCTTATTTTTATTCTCATTATACTATATAATCCACTTCATGCAAAATGATTCACATACATCATCACATCAGCACCATCTAATAAATCCAACCATTTAATTTAAGTCAAGTATTGATTTTCATATTATACAAATATATATTTCATATTGTATGATATACGTAGTATTGACTATTAGAATTTCAATTAGGATGATATGATATTTATTTAACTATTATATCATATGAACACCTATTCATACCATACAAAAAATAGTTGGTTAATGATTGTATAATCTAACACGTTAGGATGAATTATTTAGTGAAGATTGATCCTAATCATACTTTATAATTTGATCTCCTTTTTGAACTATTTTGCTAGGAATAATTGAATTCTTCTTATTGTACTATGTGATTTGTATTATATTATTTGATTAATTGTGGACTACAAAAGGAAGGGGAATTCAAAGATTTTAAGCACACAAATCCTTCTTCTCCTTGAATACTATCCTTTGTGATCCTTCCTTAGTATCACCATGGCTTGTGGTAAGAAATCCTAAGCATTAGATGGGAGCTCTTCTTATCATCTGGTAGATGATAGGTTTTAATTTATTGAAGATGAATATGTATATTATAGGTATAGGGCAGAACATATCACTTCTTCTAAATTTTAAATCAATATGTATTGAACAATCAAATACTATATTTTTTTAAGAGGACTAAATTATAGTGTTTCTTTACCCTTTCCTATACTTTTATTTCTAAAATGTAATTTAAATTCTTGGTAAATTGTTAAATTAATGTTGAAAGCACCACTATTTAATCCTTTATTTGTAGACATCCTTTAGATATTTCCTATAAATAGTTTGATGAAACCTTATACTTCTTCACTATAAGAATTAAACTCCATAGAGTTAGCTCTATAAGAGATTATAATTGGACCAAGGTTAATCTGATCATTAGAAACACACCCCTCGATCAACATTAGCCCCTTGTTCACACTCATAACAAAAATTCCCTCATCAACCAGTATGTCCTTAGAACCTTATACTACCTAAGGATGGTGATAGAATGAATAAAGTGTGTTTTAAAATTGGCAATGTGGTTGGGTCTTTGGACTACTTTTTATGTTTATCACAATGTTATTTTATAAGTTCATAATATTAGTTTGGTTTGTGGGGCTGGAAGTGTTATGGTGGTCTCATTGTGGTTGTGTTGCCCTATTACCTAGTCTTTTCATCTTAAAATCTCATCTTCGGGTATAGAATTGAGTGGCATTGTGGTCATCATGATGTCTTCTATGGCTTTTATCTTTATCACCATCAATGGCCCGTTCCTGGGTGAGTTTCATAGGTTTGGACCATTATGACCTTGCTTTGTGGTTGCTTTGTCTTGAATTCTCATTTCGGGGATTATTATAGTGGCTATAGTTGGAGGGGCTAGAAGTGCAGTGGAAGAGTCATTTTGGTTGTTCTGTTATGTTACATGTACTTCTATTCTATGTTTTACATGTTTTTCTTTATCTACTTGAAGTATTGGAGTGGGTTTTGTGTTTGAATTCAGTGGCATTGGGGTTTCCTTCATGACGCCTACTTTATTTTTACCTTGTTGAGCTCAGATGGATATCCATTTTTGGGTGTGCTATCTCAGTTTATGGCCCTTATTTTCTTTGCTGAGTGTTCTCACTTTTTCTGTGGTCTGACCAATTTTTTCTAGACTATTTTTATCTATTTTGCCTATTCTATTATGGTGTTTATGCTTGGTTTCTTGATTCATCTTTAGATTAATGCTATTTATTCTATTTTTGTTCTTGGAACTGGTCTTCACTTTTCGGTTCTATATATTCTTGCTATTGGTTCAAGCATGAGCTGTATTTTCTCATTTGTGAAGATTATCCTTATGTTGGCTGAGCTTTTCCTACAAACTATTATTGGAATAATTAATGTTGATATATTATTAATGTGGTTGTATGTTCTATTGTGGGGGTTCTTCTATTAGTTGTGCAATTCGGAGAATCAATTCCATGAAGATTATACAATGGGTTCAGAATTTTCTTATGATATTCATTAACGAGATATTGGAATTACTTACTCATATGTTTATTTATTATCTATCATCTACTTTATGATCTCTTAAGATTGTTATTACATTGGTTGTAACTTTTTGGTCCAGCTGCTCTGTAGTTTCATTTTGCAGGCTATTTGTGAATTCTCTTTCCCCATATAAGCTAATTTTTTTGGTTATATTATTTAGATGACAAGATTAGTGGAGAATTCTCATCCTTTTCTACAGGGCTCTTTTTTGTGGCAATCCCGAGCTGAATGGATATACTTTTTCATGTTCTTTCTGGGTTTTGGCATCTATCCATCCTAGAATGTTATTAGGATTTATTATACTTATGCTTTATGGGAACTCCAGCTCATAAGTTCTAAATTGACTTATTATGTAGCTTTTTTGAGCAGTAGATAGTAGACAGTCCCCTTAAGGATCTTGTACATTTTTTGTTATTAATGTGTAGGTCCATTGCTAGATTTTAACCAATAATAAAAAGGATCATCGCTCCCCCTATTATTCATTGTCACATATTTTATCATGTCTGGCATAGAATTTAATGTAGCTAAGATGATTATTATATACCTAAGAAACTTACATCAATTAAAAAACTAGTTGTTTTATGTAGATAGAACCTAGCTATTGGACACATCATCGCCTTAGTCTTAGGCTCAAAATATAAACTAATGTATCCTACACCAATCGATGCTTTCTTTCCCTTTTACAGTGATAGCTCTTTCCACCTCATTTTTAGCTATAGATGCTATAAGGC
The DNA here is from genome assembly GCA_016618105.1 of Dendrobium huoshanense. Taxonomy (NCBI): domain Eukaryota; kingdom Viridiplantae; phylum Streptophyta; class Magnoliopsida; order Asparagales; family Orchidaceae; genus Dendrobium; species Dendrobium huoshanense. The sequence continues at coordinate 53,461,345 of CM028347.1, read as the reverse complement.
ACAGACGTAGTGAAGTAGTAGAAGTTTGATGAGGAAGGGGAGACTATCCAGCTCCAGCATCAGCACATGTACTAGGCAAAACATCGATACTAGCTTATCAACCATAATTTTATAATGCCATTGTAGAGTGCATTAACCAGTTACAAATGCACCTTGAGACTCATTTTTAATAGTAGTAGAAGTAACATGAGACTGATATTGCATGTTTGGATAGCAGTTTACTTAAATAAAAATTCCAACTTCCTCCACCACCACCTGTTAAAAGGCTTCTATACGAGTAGTGACTATTATACTTTATTATTATTTTTCTATATTATGCTCTATTATCATGATATATATTACTGCCCAATTTATAGTTATCCTTTTTGGTGATGATAAAAGGAGGAGTAGGCTATAGTTCGTTTGTACTAATTATTTTCATCATTATTGAAGTTTGTGATTGATGCAATTTTCATTTCATTTCATGATTATTTTAATAAAAATAAAAATATCTATATATACAACTAATTTTTTAAATATATCACTTAGCAAGGGGAAGAACTTAGGAGAAAAATAAAATGAGCTTGAAATTCAACACATAATATTTGTTATCATAAAAAAAGGGGAGATTAGTGAAATACAGGAGCCCAAGTTTATATTTTGATGAAAACAAATATTTGGATTTTATCTAGTTTGTTCTATTTGTTATTATGCATATACTTTTTGTGTTCAATATTATTTAAATTATAACATACACACAACACCACTGAAGGATAAAGGCTCATATTGGGTAGTATAGGTTAATTTATTGCAAAATTCAATATTTTTCATTTTTTTAGTCTATATTTATAAAATAATGTATGCTAGCTTAAGCAATTATGCACGCACACATACGAGAGAATTAAAAATTTAATTTTAAAATTTTTAAATATTGTACTATATAATTTGGATTGTACATCATGATATAAGTAATAGGATATTAATTAAAATAATTAAACTAAGTTAATTAAATTTAAAACTAATCTTGTTGTACAATTTGAATTATATAGGATGATTAATTTTAATCAGGGAAAACCAACCGACAATCAACTTTAGAAAACATTTTAAAATTTGTAAATAGTTTTATTCTTACTATTTAAACTTATTCATTCTATATGGTATTTAAAAATCTATCTTAAATTAATCTTGGAAACTAACAAATTTAATAAGGCTTAATAAACCATTAACGATCGTACAGTATTATTTAGATCATACTTGAGGATCAATAGAGACATTTTGTTATTGCCTAGAGTTCATCCTGGATGAACTATGATTACATGGAACAAACTGTATTGTACGACCCTAAGATTGTACTCAATGATCAACTAAAAATTTTGAATTTTAAATGGATAGTTCGAATAGGTTGTTAAACTTTTAGAATTGTCCCTAACCTAACCAAGAGGGGGGTGAACTAGTTATTTAAAAAATCACTTGGATTTTTAAAACCATTTTTTTTTAATTTTAAGAAAATCAAATTCATAATTATTAAATTTGTAGTTGCTTATAAAAGTGATTATCATAGGATTTATTAACCACAAAAATAGTTAAAATGTAGAAAACAATGCCAGAAAAATAAATCAAGAAAGAAGATGATCAAATTTTATAATGGTTTGATTAAAATTGACCTACATCCACCTCATGGAGACTCCTTCTCCAGGTATTGTGCTAAACAATTATGACTCTTCTTTTACTCCCACAGTATGGTGGAGAAGCCCTTACAAACTCTCTTTCACCAACCCGGTGTAGTAGAGTAACATTTCATTTTACACTTTTCATTTTACACTTTACAAGTGATGGCAGCATACCTTCACATCCTTTTCACCCTCCTGGTGAATGCAAAGTACATACACATTCTTTTTCACCCTCTTGGTGAAGGCAGATTACAGACATCCTTTTTCACCCTCCTTGTGAAGGCAAAATACTGACATCCTTTTTAACCCTCCTAGTGAAGGAAAAGTACTGACATCCATTTTCACCCTCTTGGTGAAGGCAATGAACCTTTACTCAATATTGATAATCTTCTCTCACTAGCTTTTGAAGGAGATGGGAAGATAATTGAAGAAGATAAGGGATCATTTCTTTGCGTAACCTTGTGAATCACTCACTACTCCCCCTCACTTGATCTCTCACACTTTACTCTCACAATCTATCCCAAACACTAATATTGAATGAACACTCTCAAGAGAAATTCATAGTAAAGGTACTTAAGTTAATTTTTAGGACTCTTTATATAGTCAAGACATGAAAAGCTATCCAAAAACTAAAAAATTCAAGTGAAACATCTTCCAATCATACTGTATGATCATAGATCATATGATATGAACCTTTCAAAAATCAGAGTTTCATTTGGAATGAACTAGGACAAAGAAAGTTTCATACAATATTAGTCATATGTACGACCTGACTTTGTACTGTATGAAGTGTTTAAAAATAAACAAGTTTGTCTGGTATGATGTATGAATCAAATTTTGTACTCTTCCATTCGTCTGTATAACCTTACATCATACTATATAAACTATTCAAAAATGAACAAGTTTGTTTGGTATGATTTGGTATGAATGGAATTTCATACTCTGTTAGTCATATGTGATACAGTACAGACTATTCAAAAAATAAACAAGTTCTTCTGGTATAGTGTTCTACTAATGGAATTTTTTACTCTGTCAGTCATATGTATAACCTTACATTGTACTGTATGACTATTTAAAAATATTTAATCCATGATTTGATTAACAGCATTTAGAGGGAAAACTAAGTTAAATTGCATAGTATAATTAGATATCATACACGATGATTAGTTTTTAAATTTTAATTTTTTACTCTCTGCCCCTGTGTGTGTGTGTACAAAGTTACCTAATTACAATCACAGTTACTCACACTCAAAAAATAAAAAATAAAAAATAGAGATTTACAGACTTTATTAAATGAAATCCTATTCTAACTTGTTTTAAAGTCTTCAACAATCTAGAGTTCCAAAAATTTTAGTACACACAAACAAATAAACATATCCAATATATAATAGGAGAAATAATAAAACGAGGAACATAATATTTTGTTATCATAAAAAATCACAATCTTAATTCCTAAGTTTCAACAATCTCCCCCTTTTTTATGTTGACAAAACCATTATTGTTTGAATTATAATTTAAAAATCTTTTCTCCTAAGCTCCGCTCCCCCTAATGAATAAACCTTAAGCATCATGGAGATATTTAAACTTTCTCTTCTTTATATATATATATATATATATATATATATATATATATATATATATATATATATATATATATATATATATATATATATATATATATATATATATATATATATATATATATAAACAAACACAAAAACAATGTTTAAGGCAAACAAACACAAAAAATATAAACACCAAAAAAACCTTGACAATAATCAAGCACAACACGAGACGAAATTTAGAAGAAAACTTTAAGCAAATATAACCATAAATATCCTCCCTCTGAGAGCATTGTGACATACTTTTTTACATCAAACCAAATCAAACACAAACAAAACTAAAAGAAGTTCAAATCAAAATACAAACAATGTTATCAAACCAATTAAAAAACTTCAAATCAAAACACAAACAATGATATCAAACAAAATACAAATAACCTCCTCCTTTTGACATCTACAGAAAGAGAGGAAAATGATAAAGAAAATCTCTTGAATATGAAAGTTGTTATGGACAAATCTTGATGTTGATAAGGAATAGAATGTGAGAGAAAAACATTTTTGCATAACAATAAAATCCTACAAGATTTCTAAACTAATATTTTAAACAAAAGAACATTTAAAAAAAGAAAATATGATCATTTTCAATTTCATTTTAGAAAGCAGAAATATCAAATAGAATAATTATCACAAAAATATTTGACAAGAGAAAAAAAATTCACATTCAATAGTTGAAATTATTATTTAAAGCATAGAATTTTCTAAGAATTAGAGATATAGAGGAAAGAACCAAATGTTGTGTGGGCTCATTTTATGCCTCTTATCAATTATAATTGAGAAATTGTCTCAATTGTATATATATATATATATTATTTTTACTTTTATTTGGCGAACATTACGCATCTTTTCAAGTTGAGCTCATTTACAATTTTTGTAAAAATTATAACTATAAGATTAATATCTATCAGATAAATGTCTTGGAAAAAATGAAGATGATATCCTAATTTAAATCCAATTCTAATTTGTTTTAAAGTGCGAGAAAAAATTTAAGGAGATAACATTAAAATGCAATATTTTTTTAAATTTTATCTTTTAAATCAATATTTGGATAAGTCAATAATAACTCACAAATTTTAAGAAGATTTTTTTTTTAATTTTTTATTTATTTTGTTAAGAAGAACATAATCAAACTCAAATAATAAAAAAAATTATAAAGAGAATACAACAATTTTAACACAAAACATTTAAACTAAATTTCATAAATTAAACATTACAAACAAGCTAGAACATAACATAAAAAGGAAAACAACAATCATACTCATATCCTGGGGGATCTCAATTTGGAGGCTATGGAGGACTAAATTGGGTAAAGTAGCTTTTGATGATAGCTACTTGAGTATTGAGAAAATCAAATTGTCCACTAACCCAAACAATATCTTCATTATATCTGAAGTCCTTCTAGTCCAGGTGAGTCTCAATATGATCAAATTGTTGATTAAAATGAGGCTCAAGTCGGACAAATCTTTGGAACATTTATTGATAGAAATGTTGTTTAGGTCCAAGAGCAGGAGCAGGTGTATATGTTGGAGTAGGGGCCTCTTCTTCTCCAATTTCCTCTTCTTCTTCCCCTTCATCCCGATGAAATAAAATATGAAATGAGGCATCAGTGAAAGAGATAGGTAGATTATTTGGAGGATTGCGATGAATGAGATTGTACTTCTTTTTCAAAATATATGCAATCAAGTGTCCTAAAAAACATTCTTCATCCTTATTATGGTAGGAAGTTTAATGTCAGTCAAATTATGGATGAAGTCCAAGATCAACTATGCTTCATCAATAGGGGTGTTTGACATTATCAATTATGTAACAATGGAGAACAAAGGGGTGATGTTTATCCGATCACAAGCTTTAGGAATAATAGATATTCTTAAGACATGTTGAATGATCCTGGCATTTTGATCCAGCATGTGAACAAGTGGTAAATGTGAGATGGAAAATATAACCGTAAGAGTTTGATTGACTTCTGATTAGTCAAAGTCACTTCTAGAAATCTTGGAGTGTGTCGTCACTCCTTGAGTTCTAAAGTGTAAAAGGTTCCTAAATCTTTCTTAGTAATCTCAACTCTTTGATGGAAGACATACGATGACATTATAGTATTGTTTTCTCTTATTCTGAAGTTGACAATAAAGTAATAGTATGTATCAGAATGGAATTCATAAATTAGAGTGAGAAGGAAAAAAAAAGGTAGAATAAAAAAGGGGCATGATTGGCATGTAAATATCTTCTTCATTAAGAAGATATGAAGGGGTAATTTTGGATTGAATAAACCTATTACAGTCTTGTTCAGTTTCTCTTATGAAACAATTATCATCTTGTTCGGTATGAGATGAACTCACCTTAGTTTGATGAACTCTCATGCTTCCTCTAGCCAATTGAAAAGACTAAGACATGAGGATTAAAAACAAAAGAATTATGAATAAATTCAAAGAAGGGCTTCCAATTTAAAGAAAATAAACAATTTCATATAGTACAAAACTAGGTTTATACATACGATTGGCAAGTTTGCACTACACCAACAGAAGTTTGTACAGACAATAAAAAAATGCAAGAATATTTATTACAGCTAAATGACTATTCATAAAGTTATCTTTTGTGAATCATTTTATATGATCTTTCATAAATAAGTGTTCTTCCAGTACAATAGGTTAATAAATGCTGTACCAGACTTTGAGTTTGTTTGCATACATTTTCACAACTGGATTGTACAGATGATATTAAAAAAATTTATTGACCTCCGAAGTCCCAACGTGTTTTGTACATATCAATTTTTTTACAGTTCGTATAGACAACGATGTGTTCGTACTGTACAATCACCATTAAAAATCAAGATTTTCATTTATTTAAATTCGAGAAGAAATCATGTAGTAAATAATTTGTACCATACAAAAGTTATTCGTACAGTATGAATGAAAAAGAGAATTTTGAATTTTCACATTATGATCAAGTTACTTTTTAAAAATAATTCCAACATGATCTACATCATACAAAAACAAAAATAATAAAAAGATAAATCAGAAACATCAGATAGAGAAATGTCAACCGAAAACAAATCACAACAAAGAACAAAGCACAATCATAAACACAATGGAAACACACCTTAAACACGATTTAAAAATTTATAATTATCAGACATGAATATTAATAACACCCAAACTTATTCTTAAGGTGCTGAAAGTTTCAAAAACCAGAGGTTTTGTGAAAAATTATGCAAGTTGATTTTCTGTTGCTACATGATGTAGTTGAATTTCCCATTTTGTGACATAATCCTTAATAAAAGTATGCATTATGTCTTATATGCTTAATCCTAGAGTGTTGAATTGGATTCTTTCAAATGCAAATGGTATTTAAATTATCACAAAAAAATAGAATAGTACGAATTGAAAAACATAAATCCATAAGTTGTTGTTTTAACCACAGAACCTGTGCTACACAATTTCCTAAGGCTATATATTCTACTTCAGCTATAGAAAGAGATATTGAATTCTATTTTTGGATGGACCAGGAAACTAAAAAATTTCTAAAGAATTGACAAGTTTTATTAGTACTTTTTAATCAACCCTACATTCTATAAAATCTAAATATAAATATCCAATAATTTCAAAAGAGGTGTTGTGCCTAGGATTCCATATCCCTATGTTTTGAGTTCCTAAAAGATATCTAAAAATTCATTTAACAACAATCAAATGAGATTCTTTTGGATCAGCTTAAAAATTGGCATAAAGATAAACACTAAGCATAATATCAAGTCTGCTAGTAGTTAAATAAACTGATGATCCAATTATCCCTTTAAATTTCTTTTGATCAACAGATTTGCCTTTAGAATCCTTATTTAATTAAACTAAGGAACTCATTGGTATACTGATTGGTTTTACATTATCCATTTTATATTTCTTATGGATGTCCTTAATGTATTTTGATTGACTAAGAAATGTACCATCCTCTTTCTATTTTATGTTAAAACCATGAAAGTAACTCAAATCTCCAATCAAACTCATTTCAAATTTATTACTCACTATTTTTAAAAAATCATCAAAAGATTTTTATTAGTAAATCCAAAAGAAATTTTATCAACATATATTTAAATAATATCATCTTCTACTCTTTTTAGGAATATATTGGTGTCTACACTCCTTTTAATGAAGGATCTTTCAAGTTGGAATGTACTTAGCCATTCATACCATGCCCTAGGTGCTTGTTTTAATCCAGATAATGCCTTTTTTTAATTTAAGCACATGATTATAAAATTGTAATTATTCTAAACCAGGTTATTCCTTAACATAAACATCTTCTTTTATCACCCCATTATGAAAGACACTCTTAACATCCATTTGAAATAGTTTAAATCTTTTAAAACAACCAAAGGCTAGAAGTACTCTTATTGCTTCAAGTGTAGCTATAGGGGGAAATGTCTACTCAAAATCAATTCCTTATATTTGATTTTTATGTCTTTCTACCAATTCTCAAATAACATTTCTAACAAATTAATTCAACTATTCCTGCATTGATAGAAGCCAAAAATTATCAGAAAGTGCTTGATTTACTTTAGTGGGTTCAACCATTGAAATAAATGCTGACTGGTTCACTTCTTTATTAAAATCATACCTAGTTCTAACTCCTTCATTTAGGTCTCCTAAAACAAGTTTTTTAGGATGATTTATAGAATAGTTCCATTTTTTAGGAATTGTATTTTCTATTCCAACCTTCTTTTAAAGATTTTCATTTTCAATTTATTTGGAGATCTCTTCAACATGCTCTTCTTCCAACCTAGTCTCCAAAAATTCATCAAAAACTATATGTGTGGTCTCCTCTGCTACCAATGTCATTTCATAAAAAACTCTATAGGATTTGTCAACAATCTAAATTCCAAAAAAATTTCCTCATCAAATTTAGGATAAAATTTTCCTAAAAGAGTTTTACCATTATTATGAATGAACACTTTATATTCAAAGACATGTAGATGTGAGAAGTTGGGTTTCCTACCCTTAAGAAGCTCATAGGGTGTGTTATTTAGGTTAAATTTGATGTTCACCCTATTCAGAACATAACAAGCTGTAATAACTATTTTAGCACAAAAATATTTAGAAAGTGAATATTCAACCAACATGGCTCTAGCAACTTCTATTAAGGTTCTTTTATTTCTTTCAATAACTTTATTCTTTTGAGGGGTCCTAGGTGCTATAAAGTTGTGATCTATTCCTATCTCTATACAAAAGACAATAAATATTTCAATTTTAAATTCTTCACCATGATTATTATGAGTTGCAAGAATTTCACAACCCAGCTTCCTTTAAATTCAAGCAAAAAATTTTTTAAACTCATCAGATGATTCACTTTTATGTGATAAGAATTTAAACTAAATGAATCTTGAAAAATTATCAAAAATTACATACCCAAAAACTTTTCCTCCTAGACTTACCAAACTAGTAAGTCCAAATATGACCATGTGAAGGAATTCTAATGTTTTCTACTAATAAAATCTTTGATTGAATGAAAGGAGGACTAAATTTGAGGTGAAAAAAGTATATTTGAATTAGAAAGAGAAACTCCCATTTCTAGAGAGAGAAAATCCCAGCTTTTTTGAAAATCCATTTTCCCTCCTCTGGTGTCAGAATTCTCCGGCAATGGTTGACGAACCTCCGGCTACTGATTCTAGTCACCTGAATCCATCTAGAATTCTCCCCAGCTATTTGAATTTGATGATAGTTTTCGTCTGATTCATAATTCTTTCTCGGTTCCATCTTTGTTGGATCGTTCTTCTTTAAGGAAGGATCCTTTGGCTTCGTCTACTGGGGATCAATCTTCAATTGTTCTAATTCCCATGTCATCTCGTTTGTCGGATTGCTCTTTTGATCAGAAATGTTCTGTCATTTCTGGAGCTTTGAAAATGAAAGAACCGTCTCTTGATGTTATGAAGACACCTTCTCATATTTTGGGTAAAGGTAAGCAATTGGTGGTTGATGATGTGGTCAAGACCCCTAGAGTCTCGTTCAATTATTCAGTTGGGACTAAAACAACAATGTTGAAGCTTCATCATCATCAAAGACGAATTTGATTGTGAACAGATTTGGTTTGCCTATTCTTCCTGATAATACTCAAAATCCTATCCTTTCCAATGATCCTCCAGCTGCTTGGAGAAATGCTCAGAAGGTTATAAATGATGATAGGAAAAGTATCGATGAAGGTGATAATAAAGCTTCTAAAATTTCTAATCTATGGAATAGGAAGCCAAATACTGAAGTCAAATTTGCTATGGAGGAATCTGTGTTAACATAAGAGGGCTCTGCGAAATTATTTGAACCAGCCATTGTGGAGAATTCTGAGAAACTTAAATTTTCAATTATGGTAAAATTATTTTGGAAAGACATTCCAGTTCATGTTATTGCTCGGGAATTATGAAGGCAGTGGAATCAATTGGGAAAGTTTCATTTAACTATACTAGGTCTTGGCCGGATTCTCTGTTCATTTTCTTCAGATTCCATGGCGAGAGTTCTATCTGGTGGCCCATGGTTTGTCAAAGGCCACATTGTGGGTATTGATAAATGGACTACATAATTCTCAATGTCATCCTTTAAAGGACTGACTGCTCCAATTTGGACAAGACTGCCTCATCTCCCTCTTTTTTGCTGGGATGAAACTAATGTGACCCGGATTGCTTCTGCAATTGACCTTCCACTCATGATAGATGCGAATATGTTCCTGTAAAGTATAAGAGAATTTGCAAGGGTATGTGTTCTTGTAGATCTTAACAAGAAGCTTCCTTTGGGCGTATGGGTTCAAGGAATGGGTGGTAAATTGTGTCAGAAAATTTGAATATGAGAAGGTGTCATCTTTTTGCTATAAGTGTGGTAAAATTGGTCATATGGATGATGACTGTGGTATGAAAGTTAGTAATAACAAAACTGAAGCTAAACCAAAGAAGAATAATGTGGAAAAGGCAGTTGATAATAGTTTGAATATGGGTGAAAACAGAGAAGCCGAATATGGGACTTGGATTCATGTTAATTGTAGAAAGTATGGGGGCAGATTGCAGAAGAAAATCTTTCAAGCTAAGCCACGGGTGGAAGATTCTACTATTTCTAATAATTCCAAAAATACAAATGGAACAAGAGATAATGAAGTTTACAAAGGAGCTTCATAAACCATAAATACATCTTGTATAGATGTTAATATTAATCCTGTTGAGAACCTTCTGTCTGATGCGATTTCTGAAATGTTTAATAGTATGCATTCTATTAAACAATTAGTTGTTATTCAAGAGCCTGTACTATGTGTTAAAGGAAATAGGTTTAATATTATCTGTGTTGAAAATGAAAATCTGGGTATGGATACCAATAAAGAAGCTGGAGTAGATAATGAAGACATGGGTGACAAGAATGAGAAAGAAGATGGAGAAATTATTGAAGCTGTTAATGAGAATGCTACTCTTCCAATCACAGCAACTACTCCAACTATTAATGTGATCAAATTTAAGCTTAAAAAAGAATTGAAGTCCTTGGGCAATGTTAGTTTACCTTAAAAAAATAGGAAAGGTGAGTTGATCAAAAGGAAAGGTTGTGGTTCCTTACCCACTCCAAAATGAGCTCATTTATATTTTGGAATTGTAGGGGGGCTAGAAAAGTTGAGGCCTCCCAGTATTTGAAGGAAATTGTGAAGGAGAATGATGCAATTTTTGTGGGTCTTCTTGAGACTAAAATTTCTTCTATAGATCCTTTGGAGTTTAAAAAATTTATGGGAGACATGTGGGATTTCTATTTATTTCCGGCAAGAGGAATTTCTTGTGGCATTATGGTATGTTGGAGTTCAGATTTGGCCTTGTTTTCTATTATGGAGGCTTCTAACCAGCTAGTATTGGGAGAATTGAACATTGCAAACAAAATCACTTGGGTCATAGACACAATTTATGGTAGCACGGATAGCTATGAGAGAAGAATCCTACGGAGCAAATTAGAGAAATTTTCATCCTCAAAACTTCCTATGGTCATGGGAGGTGACTTTAATTGTATTTTATCCCATGATGAAATAAAAGGAGGCAAAAAAATTTGTTTTTTTTACAAGGAGCTCAAGACATGTATTCATTCATGAGAAACTATGATTTTCATGATACTAGATTTATTGGTCCCAAATATACATGGTGCAATAAATAATCTTGTAATGCCCATATCTTAGAAAGGTTGGATCTGTGCATTCTAAACTATGAACCTTTAAATTATCTGGAGGTTGTGGTTATAAGGCATTTAGCTCGTATTGCATCAGACCATTGTCCTATTATGTTAAGAATATCATCTCCAATTGTTCAAAAAAGATGTAATTTGAAGTTTGAAGTTATTTGGTTATCATATCCAACATCTCACTTTGTGGTTTGGTTTGCTTGGAATAAGCCATCAAGAGGAAACGCAGATGTAAGTTTGAATAACAAATTCAGACGGTCTTTGAAAGCTCTATTTTTTTAGAATAGAATCTTAACTGAGTTGAAAAACTATTTAAAGAAGGATATTCTGGAACTCCAAGAAGAAGAATCAACTGATGGTGGTTTTTCTGAACAGAAAACTATTTTGCTGAGATCCAAAGTTTGGGAGTTGAATTCTATGCTTGGACGTTTATGCACCTGGTGGAAACAAAGATCCAAAATGCAATGGCTTAAAGATGGTGATAGTAACTATAAATGTTTCCATGAAGCCGCAATAGCAAGGAAAAATAGAAATTGGATCAACCAAATCAAAGATGATGCGGGTGTGCTGATGGAAAATCAGGAAGAAATTATTGAGGTTGTTTTGAATTTCTTCAAAAACAAGTGGAGAAATATAGAATGCTCCTTGGATGATTGGCCTTCACCTTCAAAAACCATTGAAGCTACTGATTTTAAAATGCTGGACAGAGACTTTTCTAGAGAAGAACTGGAGGAGGTTGTCAAGAAGCTGGGTTCTAACAAAGCACCAGGAAGAGACGGAATCACTTATTCTTTCATTAAAGCTTATTGGCATATTATTCATAGTGATGTGTGGAATGCCATTGATTATTTCTTCAAAATAGGTTCCATGTGCAATGATTGGAAAGAAACTAACGTGGTGCTCATTTCTAACGTAAAAAATACTCTACTACCTTCTAACCACCAGCCCATTAGCCTTTGTAATTCAATATTCCTACCCAGAAGGTTCGCTAACCTAAACTGGGTTAAAAGAAATAACTCTTCTCGTGAGCTTAAGTAATCATTCTTGGAGCATCAACCTAAAACCCTAACCCCTCAAAAGATAAGAGAGCCCAAATGAATGTTTGCTCGAGTTCACTAAGTATTGAAGACAATTAAGGAGAAGGGCCTAATGAAAGAGAAGTCCCAAATTCCATTAATTGTTGAGGCTCGAAGGACCCCTCCAAGAGAGAGGTTATCATCTTTTGAGATAATCGAACGAAGAGTTTATCGACAATAAGTTCCACATAAGCCACATCAGGGCGTGACACTTGGACCACGTGTCATAGAATTTGCCATTGAAAGGGCCCAGCGGAAAGGCAATAAAGTTTGGAGTCCAAAGCTTCGAAAAGATAAGATCTTAGAATAAAGAAGTAGTTCGGGAGTGACATCTAGAGTAGCCTCTCGAAGATCCGCCCCTGCTAATAGAACTCATCATAGATGGGTCGAAAAGAAGGCCCATAATGATAACCATCATAATGACGGTTGACACCCAGGGGAGTCCTCCAAGGGATCCTATCATTCACCTACCTTGACCAAAGGAGATATTCATTTTTATAGTACGAAGATTGAAGAAGTAATTATTTCAATCCCGGAACCTAAAATACAGTGGCGATGATGCTAAAACATTTGGGTACAAAAAGAAGAAGATAAAGAAGAGTAGGGTGATGAAGAAACTATGGAAACTGAGTTGTTTTGCATGGTTAGCCATATTGATGTTGAGGATGATAACGATGATGATGCTGATGACCAACAATCACAGCCACACATACGTATTTATTGATATCACCATAAAAATTCAACATGAGATACTTTGTGAATTTGAAGCTTGTATTTTTCTTTGAATTAAATTTGAAAGGGAGTGATTGTAATTGAGTGAATAAAAACATACACACACACATAAGGAGATCATAAAAATTTATACTGATCGTACTGGACGATATCCGTTCGTACGGGACGATCAGACAGTTATCTCCTATTGAGCACATAGAACGAATAGGAACTGTCTTGAAAATTTTTTTTCTAAGTCCTATTCGTCCGGGATGAAATTAATTATCGTCCAGGACGATCTGGTCTCTGTAAAATTTTCGTCCAGACAAAATTAATTATCATCAGAAAATGATCTGCTCTCTATAAAAATTTTGTCCAGACGAAATTAATTTTCGTCCAGTTCGCTGCCAACACTTGGAGAGTGTGAATAGCCGACAGGATCGCTTCCTACACTTGGAGAGTGTGAACAGCTATAGGGTTCTCTGCCCACACTAGGAGAGTGTGAAAGGAAGGAAGGGTTCTCTGCCCACACGAGGAGAGTGTGAAAGGACGGACGGTTCTCTGCCAACACTGGGGATTATGTAAAAGGATGACGGTTCTCTACCGCACCGGGTAGTGGTGAAAAGAGTGTGTTGTAAAGGCTTCTCCGCCTTGCTGTGGGTAAAAAAGGAGAGTCACTTTGTGGTATTAGTGCAATACTCGGAGGGTGCCTCCGGGGAGTGGATGTAGGTTTAGTTATAGACCGAACCACTATTAATCTGGTGTCATTTACTTTATAATTTTTACGTTTCCGCATTTTATTTTTTAAGTCTTAAAAACTCTGTGGTTGAAAAACTTTTTCTACAAATCTTAAAAGAAATAATTTTTATTTCGGTTCAACATAATTTTAAAAGAGGGCTTAAGTTTTTTAAACTACCAATTCACCCCCCTCTTGGTAGCCTTTGGAACATTAACTTAGGCTTAACAACCTAATTACTAGACTCAACAAGTGGTATCAGAGCATCATTTCAAAATCATAAGTTTGAACTACTTTTTGATTAACATAGATAGCTATATTTGGAAACCAAAACACACCTGAGGGTTACTCTATCACTAGACCTCCACTGTTTGACAATATTCCTTTTGATTTTTAGAAAACACGCATGTCTACTTTCTTACAATCACTTGATTATCGCATATGGATTCTAGTCCAGGAAGGTTACACAAAACCAACTAGATTAGTTGATGGAGTTAGGGTAAAAACACCATATGCAGATTGGACTATAGAAGAACGTGACTTAGGACAATTAAATGCCAAATATTTAAATAGTTTCTTTTGTGCTTTAAAATCTGAAGACTACATGCGGGTTTCCACTTGCAAAAGCGGAAAGGTCATATGGGATAGACTTTGTATAACTTATGAAGGGACAAATGAGGTTAAGAAATCAAGACTCAATATCTTGTTACATGACTATGAATTATTTCGCAAGAAACCAAATGAATCTATTTCAGACATGTACACAAGATTCACACAAGTTGTCACTTCTTTGCATGCACTTGGTAGGGAATTAACTAATGTTGAAATGGTCAATAAGATTCTTCATTGTTTACCTACTACTTATGATGCTAAAATTACTGCAATTACAGAGTCTAAAGATCTAAACATTTATTCTATTGACAATCTTCTTGGTTCACTCATTGCTTATGAGCAAGGAGTAAGTCAAAGAAAGATTGATGTAGGTGAACCACGAAAGGACAAGAATATTGCACTAAAGGTGGAAGAGTCAGAGAGTGAACACTCACAACCTGAGGATGAAGACGATATTGCATTGATGACTAGACAATTCAGAAGCTTTTTAAAGAGAAAGCAGAAGAGACGCCAGCAATGGAATAGAGGTAAGTATAACAGAAATGGCAAGGTTTCTAATGAAGTGATTTGTTATGAAGGTAGGAAACCAGGTCATATCAAGACTAATTGCCCAAAACTCAAAGCCACTCCTAGCAAGAAGAAGGTAGAGGAAAAACCAATGGTAAAGAAGGGCAAGAAGAAGTTTCAAAGAGCTTTCTGGGCGGACTCAGCTTCAGATTCATCTGAGACTGAAAAAGAAGAAGAAGTCACCAACCATTGCTTTGAAAGTTCGATGGGGATGTTAAGCCCTATGAACTTAATCCCAAACTAACCAAGAGGGGGGGTGAATTGGTATTTTAAAAACTTCTTTTTAAACAAAGAAATAAAATCACATAAACCAAATCACACCACAAAATAATGCGGAATTTAAAAGTGCGGAAGTAAGAAAAAGAACACAGAAATTTATAGTGGTTCGGTCGACTCGACCTACGTCCACTCCTTGGAGGCACCCTCCAAGTATTGCACTACAAAAAAGTGACTCTCCTTTAGCCCCCACGGCTAGGTGGAGAAACCATCACAAGAACCTCCTTTTTGCCACCCCGGCAAGGCAGAGAACCTATCTCCTTTTCTTCCTCCTGAAGCTGGCAGAGAACCAGAAACAAAAGCAAAACTCCTTACCTCTACCGACCCTTCCACGGATGAGAAACTCTAGACGAAGACGACGCAGAGAGATCCTTGAAGCAACCCTTGTGAAACCCCTCACAAGCTCCCCCTCACAAGATACTCTCTCTCTCCTCTCTCTCTCTTTCTCTCCTCAAGGTCTTCTCAGGTCAAGGCAGCAGCCCAAGATTTTTAAAAACGTTGAACAAGAGCTCTTAAATAGAAGAGCTTCAAAAGAGCTCATTAATTTCAAGTTGCCGACAATATCATCCAGGCCGATATGGACATCGGCCTGGCCGATCAGTACAAATCAATGAAGATCGGCCAGAGCATAGCCCTGGATGCAAAACTGGACGATTGAAAAATAGCTTGATCGTCCAAGCCGATCTCACGATCGTCCTGGCCGATCAGTTCAAATCAGAGGAAAATCGTCCTGACAATAGCCCTGAATACAAGCTGGCCGATATTGATCGTCCTGAAGTAACTTAAGGTTTTTGACTAGATCGGCCTGGCCGATCTTGCGATCGTCCAGGACGATATGATCGTATCAATCATCCTTAATTACTTCCTTGATTTCCTGAACAATTATGGCATAATTTGTGAATATCGTCCAGGCCGATACGAGGATCGTCCTGGCCGATAATTTAAAGATACAGTATACCATACTTGTCTATGGTGGCTACTTCTTTCTATTTTGAGCTTATCGTCCTGGCCGATACACGTATCGTCCAGGATGATCTGTTAATGTCGGCTGCCTTAATTAAGAATCCTTAATTAGACTTTCTGTTTTAAGCTGATCGTCCAGGCCGATCAAAGAAATCGTCCTGGCCGATATGAGTAAAAACAGAAATTCTAAGTCTCTCAAGTGTGTGTGTGAAGGGTTACAAAGCATCAGTCTCTTTGACTATTACAAGTGGACTCAAAAGGTAAAAAACAAAAGTACAGACTGACTCAACCCTAAACCTACGCATTCCTGAACTTGGCTCCTTTTTGATTGTCCGATCGTCGATTCCTGAAAAGTTAGAAGCAACAAGCTGTCCAAGAGAAGCAGTGTTTGTCAATCATCAAAACATAAGACATGAAAAATAGATTTGCAACAATCTCCCCCTTTTTTATGATGGCAAAACACTACAAAAAGATTTAATAGCAACCATTAAAAAATAACCTCATAAACTTCTCCCCCTTTTGACATATCAAAAAGGAGGGTACATGAAAGCACAGTAAAAGAGATTCCCCCTTTTTTTTTTTTTTTAATCAAGGCACATCAATGATATAGTATTTCATGTGATTGATTTAAAAATTTGTGAGTTAACGTGTTACCAATCTCATTTAATCCATAGAATAGGAGAATATCCGTTCATGGTTTACCCTTAGCCAAAAACGTTGTCTTAGGGTAGAATCATCTTTTGAAATCAATGACCTAACTCAAATAATTAATTGGATATGAGAAAAAGAATCTACCCACCACTTGGTATAAGGAAAATATCTCCATAAAACAATGAGGTAGATTTGTCACAATCGAACGATAATCGAGATCAAGCCTTTGAGAATCAAGACTTCTAAGTTCTAAAAGATATAAAAAGAGAGAGTAGCTTGCTTTTGAGTGGGCTCATTTTATGCCTCTTGTCAATGTTGTGGCGCTTTGCGCATCTTTTTATAGATTTTTCAATTTTTTGGCGTCTTTGCGCTTCTTTTGTTGGCATCATTGGCCAAATTTTTTTTTATTTTTGCAAGCTAGATTCCCTTTTAGACTCTTTTTAAAAAACTTAGTTGTGAATATATCTTCTCAGATATTAGAGAATAGGAGCTCTCTCTCTAACATATGAAAGAATTACCACAAGCAGGATTAATAATCGAAGACAAGAGTAACGAGGGATCATGATGTGACAAAAAAACTTTTAATCATTGTAAATACAAGATAGATTTGCTTAAGCAAGCTTTAGAAAGAATCTTAGTTTCATAAACAATCTTTTATTTTGAGATAGACTTTTGATTAGAAAAGAAAACTATGCCACTAACACTAAGTTAGGGAAAGAGACACAATCACAAGATATTCATACTATCTAGGTGATTAAGTAGATGAAAACATATTAACTACAAATTATTAAAGACAAGACAAGAGATATAATATCATATCAGTGAAGATCTAAAACTAAAGTACACGAAAAGGTAAAAAGAAAGCAAAAAAAAATAAAAGAAAAATTTAGCTAAAAAGGTTTCATGCATTTATGTCAATCACACCCAATCTGGTCCTTAAAGAACTGAAAGTGTCGAAGGCCAGTGGTTTAGTAAAGATGTCTGCCAGTTGGTTTTCAGTTGTCACATGGTGTAACTCAATGTCTCCCTTAGTCACATGATCTCTAATAAAGTGATGCCTAATGTCAATGTGTTTAGTTCTTGAATGTTGGATAGGATTTTTAGAGATGCATATGGCACTAGTGTTGTCACAAAAAATTGAGATGGTGCTTACATGTAATCCTAGATCCAATACCTGTTGTTTCAACCAAAGAACTTGGGCCACACAACTTCCAAGAGAAATGTATTCAGCTTCAGCAGTGGAAAGTGCAACAGAATTTTGCTTTCTACTAGACCAAGAGACCAAGGATTGTCCAATGAATTGACAAGTTCCAGAGGTGCTCTTTCTATCCACCTTGCATCCTGCAAAATCAGAGTCAGAAAAACCAATAATCTCAAAAGAAGTGCTATGTCTAGGATACCAAATCCCTAATCCTTGTGTCCCCAAAAGGTATCTAAAAATCCATTTAATAGCAGTCATGTGGGATTCCTTAGGGTCAGCTTGAAACCTAGCACAAAGGCAAACACTAAACATAATGTCAGGTCGGCTTGCAGTCAAGTAAAGTAAAGATCCAATCATGCCTCTATACTTCTTCTGATCAACAGACTTACCACTTGGGTCCTTATCCAACGGAGTACTAGAAGTCATGGGGGTGTTAATTGGCTTGGCTTTGTCCATCTCATATTTCTTCCAATTGTTTTATGCTAAACCCCAAAAAGTAAGACAATTCTCCCATTAAACTCATCTCAAACTCTCTACTCATTTTTTTAGAAAAATCATCACACAAATTTTTATTAGAAGATCCAAAGAGTATATCATCAACATAAATCTGAACAATGAGTAAATCATCTTCAACTTTTTTAAGAAAAAGGGTGGTGTCTACGCTCCCCTTGACAAACTCCCTCTCTAGTAAGAATGTGCTAAGCCTCTCATACCAAGCTCTAGGTGCCTGCTTTAAACCATACAAAGCCTTTTTTAATTTAAACACATGATTTGGAAATTGAGAACTCTAATAACCTGGAGGTTGTTCTACAAACACATCTTCTTTTATCTCCACATTTAAAAAAGCACTCTTGACATCCATTTGAAAAAGCTTAAATCCTTTATAACAAGCAAAGGCTAATAGCACTCTAATGGCTTCCAATCTAGCTACAGGGGCAAAAGTCTCTTCAAAGTCTATCTCTTCTATTTGATTGTACCCCTTAGCCACCAATCTTGCTTTATTCCTCACACCACTCCTGAATCATTCACTTTGTTCTTAAATACCCACTTTGTCCCAACTACACTTTGTCCCTTAGGTCTTTCCATAAGTTCCCAAACATCATTCCTAACAAATTGATTCAACTCTTCTTACATTGCTAACATCCAAAACTCATCAGAGAGGCCTTGGTTAATGGTGGTGGGTTCAGTCATAGAGATAAAGGCAGAGTGGTTCACCTCCTTCCTAAGTCCATGTCTAGTCTTAACTCCACTAGAAAGGTCTCCTAAGATTAAATCCTTGGGGTGACTAGTAGAGTATCTCCAATCTCTAGGCAAAGTGTGTGAAGTTTCTCCCCTTTCATCAAAAAATTCTATTCCTTGGGTGACTCCTTCTACTCCTCCATTGCTTACGTGCTCACTCCCCTTCCCCAAATTTTCTACTCCACTTGTAATCTCTCCAACATCATCATCATCTACTCCATGTTTCTTATGATCAGACTCATCAAAAACTACATGGGTTGTCTCTTCCACCATCAAGGTTCTCTTGTTAAACACTAAAAGATTTCCCAACACTAGAATATCCCAAGAATACTCCTTCATCAGATTTAGGATCAAATTTTCCTAAGTGAGACTTTTCATTATTGTGAATGAAAACCTTACAACCAAAGACATGAAGGTGGGAAAGGTTGGGTGTCCTACCCTTAAGGATCTCATAGGGTGTCTTTTCTAATTTGACTCTAACATTCACCCTATTCAACACATAACAAGCTGTGTTAACCGCTTCAGCCCAAAAGTATTTTGGAAGTGAATACTCAGCAAGCATGGCTCTAGCAGCTTCCACCAAGGTCCGGTTCTTCCTTTCAGCTACTCCATTCTGCTGAGGAGTCCTAGGGGCTGAAAAATTGTGGCTAATCCCCTTCTCCTTACAAAAATCTCCAAATCTTTCATTTTCAAACTCTCCCCCATGATCACTATGGATGGTCAAAATCTCACACCCTAGCTTCTTCTGAATCCAAGTAGAAAAAGTTTTAAACTTCTCAAAAGACTCATTTTTATGAGAAAGAAATCTAGTCCAAGTGAACCTCGAGTAGTCATCAACAATCACAAAACTATAGACTTTCCCTCCCAAACTTGCTATGCTAATGGGTCCAAACAAATCCATGTGAAGGACTTCTAAAGGTCTAGAGGTGCTAATGTCCTTTATGGGGTGAAAAGAGGAGTGAATTTGCTTTCCTAGTTGACAGGCATCACAAAGGTGGTCTTTTGTAAACCTAAGTTTGGGAACACCTCTAACTAGGTCCTTTTGGGTCACTTTCCTAAGGGTTTTCATACTTGCATGACAAAGCCTCCTGTGCCACAACCAAGAATCATCAATGACAGTTTTTAAGCAAAAAGAAGCAGCACATTCAATGCTATTTAAATCAAGCATATAGACGTTGTTTACCCTCTTTCCCTGCAAAATAGTGTTGTTACTTAAACTTACAATGCATGAATTCGTGAAGAATTGTACGATGAAGCCTTTGTCACAGAATTGACTGATGCTGAGCAAGTTGTGCTTCAATCCATCTACAAGCAAAACATTTTCAATCATAAGGTTCTTGGAATTACCGATTATACCTGCTCCTGCCACCTTCCTGGTGGTGTTGTCTCCAAGAGTAACATTGCCTCAAGTCCTGGATTCTAGTACAACAAACTGGCTAGCATCACCAGTCATATGTCGAGAGCATCCACTGTCCAGGTACCACATACTCTCACGAGGTCTTTTGTGAGAGACTTCCTGCAAAATTATCAAATGTTAGTTTTAGGAACCAAAGCAGGTTTGGGTTCCTTCTTATGAAGAGAAGAATGCAATGCATGTGTGGTATGCTGTGGATCATGCATCTTAGGTCTCCACACCCAATGTGAACTATGGTGAATTGTGCAAGTGTGTGAGATATGTCCTAGCATGCCACAAGAAAAACATCTAACTCCAGGAAAGGGATTTCTTAAGTGATTTGAGTTATAATGCCTCTCTCTAGGTTTTGGAATTGATTAAAAGTAGAAGTCATCCTAGATTTCTTACATGCTTCTAAATCATTTTGAATCTTCAAGTTTGTGTTTTCTAAAACTTCATTTTCAATCCTCAAATTTTTTTCTATTTCTTTTGACTTCTTAAAATCAGATTCAAGAGATGTGTGTGATATTTTCAATGCATCATGCTCTTCAACTAACTTACCATGATTTTTATTTAACTCATCAAATTCATCAAGTAAAGTCATGTGATTTGAATCAATTGTTTCATGGTCTTTAATCAAAATTTCATGCTCTTTTTGTAGATTTAAGAATTCTAATTTCAAGCTAGCATGAGTTTTCTTTAATTTCCTATATGATGTATGGATTTTTTCTGAAACTTCAAGAAGTTGATCATATGAAAGTTCACATACCTCTTCTTGATCAATTTGATCTTTTCCCATGAAAAACAAGTTTGTAGTTTCGTCCTCTGGTTCAGTCTCAGAAGAATCAGTACCAGATTCTGCCCAAAAGCTCCTTTGCTTTTTCTTGTCCTTTTTAGACTTTGCTTTCTCATCAATTTTTTCTTTGCTTGATTGATCTCTAAACTTAGGGCAATCAGTTCTCACATGTCCAGGCTTTCTGCATTCAAAACAAACAACATCAGAAGATCCTTTAATATTTTTATGATCCTTACCTTTTCTCCAACTTTGATGATGCTTTTGTTTCTTCCTTAGAAAGCTTTTGAATTGCCTTGTGATGAAGGCAACTCCATCGCTTTCAGACCCGAAAGATTCATAATCTGATTTGTGTGCCTACAATGCAATTGTTTTCTCCTTTTTTCTCTCACCTGCATCAAGATTTCCTTGATTCACCCCTTGCTCGTAAGCAATGAGTGAGCCAAGCAAGTTATCAATAGAATAGGTGTTCAAATCTTTAGATTCAGTGATTGCAGTAATTTTTGCATCATAAGACGAAGGCAAGCATCTCAAAATCTTGTTAACTTTTTCATAGTTCAAAAGTTCTTTTCCTAGTGCATGCAATGAGGTAGCAATCTGAGTAAACCTAGTGTACATGTCAGAAATCGATTCATGAGGTTTCATACGAAAAAGTTCGTAGTCATGCAAGAGAATGTTTAAACGGGATTGTTTAACTTCATTAGTGCCTTCATAAGTAATGCACAATTTATCCCAAATTTCTTTACCAGTTTTGCAAGTTGAAACATGTATGTAATCCTCAGATTTTAAAGCACAGAAAAAACAATTAAACATTTCGCATTTAATTGAGCTAAATCTCGCTCATCAAAAGTCCATTCGATAAAAGCAACTTCAGTTTTAAAACCGTTAATCTCACGAGAAGGTGGAGAATAACCTTCTTGAATAAGCATCCACATGCGATAATCAGTGGATTGTAAAAAAGTTGACATGCGAGTTTTCCAAAAATCAAAAGGTAGGTTATCGAACAGAGGAGGTCGGGTAAAAGAATACCCTTCCGTAGTGTTGCGATTCCCAAAGTTAGACATGGATCAAATTCAAAGAGTTTTCAAACTTTAATTTTCGAATCAAGCTCTGATACCACTTGAAAGTTCGATGGGGATGTTAAGCCCTATGAACTTAGTCCCAAACTAACCAAGAGGGGGGGGGGGGGGTGAATTGGTATTTTAAAAACTTCTTTTTAAACAAAGAAATAAAATCACATAAACCAAATCACACCACAAAATAATGCGGAATTTAAAAACGCGGAAGCAAGAAAAAGAACACAGAAATTTATAGTGGTTCGGTCGACTCGACCTACGTCCACTCCTTGGAGGCACACTCCAAGTATTGCACTACAAAAAAGTGACTCTCCTTTAGCCCCCACGGCTAGGTGGAGAAACCCTCACAAGAACCTCCTTTTTGCCACCCTGGCAAGGCAGAGAACCTATCTCCTTTTGCTTCCTCCTGAAGCTGGCAGAGAACTAGAACCAAAAGCAAAACTCCTTACCTCTACCGACCCTTCCACGGATGAGAAACTCTAGACGAAGACGACGCAGAGAGATCCTTGAAGCAACCCTTGTGAAACCCCTCACAAGCTCCCCCTCACAAGATCCTCTCTCTCTCCTCTCTCTCTCTTTCTCTCCTCAAGGTCTTCTCAGGTCAAGGCAGCAGCCCAAGGTTTTTAAAACCGTTGAACAAGAGCTCTTAAATAGAAGAGCTTCAAAAGAGCTCATTAATTGCAAGTTGCCGACAATATCGTCCAGGCCGATATGGACATCGGCCTGGCCGATCAGTACAAATCAATGAAGATCGGCCAGAGCATAGCCCTGGATGCAAAACTAGACGATTGAAAAATAGCTTGATCGTCCAGGCCGATCTCACGATCGTCCTGGCCGATCAGTTCAAATCAGAGGAAAATCGTCCTGACAATAGCCCGGAATACAAGCTGGCCGATATTGATCGTCCTGAAGTAACTTAAGGTTTTTGACTAGATCGGCCTGGCCGATCTTGCGATCGTCCAGGACGATATGATCGTATCAATCATCCTTAATTACTTCCTTGATTTCCTGAACAATTATGGCATAATTTGTGAATATCGTCCAGGCCGATACGAGGATCGTCCTGACCGATAATTTAAAGATACAGTATACCATACTTGTCTATGGCGGCTACTTCTTTCTATTTTGAGCTTATCGTCCTGGCCGATACACGTATCGTCCAGGACGATCTGTTAACGTCGGCTGCCTTAATTAAGAATCCTTAATTAGACTTTCTGTTTTAAGCTGATCGTCCAGGCCGATCAAAGAAATCGTCCTGGCCGATATGAGTAAAAATAGAAATTCTAAGTCTCTCAAGTGTGTGTGTGAAGGGTTACAAAGCATCAGTCTCTTTGACTATTACAAGTGGACTCAAAAGGTAAAAAACAAAAGTACAGACTGACTCAACCCTAAACCTACGCATTCCTGAACTTGGCTCCTTTTTTATTGTCCGATCGTCGATTCCTGAAAAGTTAGAATCAACAAGCTGTCCAAGAGAAGCAGTGTTTGTCAATCATCAAAACATAAGACATGAAAAATAGATTTGCAACATGCTTGATGGCAGATAATGTTGATCAATCAGATCAAGAAGAGGTATGTGACTTAACTTATGATGAATTATTTGAAGTTTCTAAACACATGCAAGATGCATATAAGAAAATGAAAAAGATGCATGCTAGTGTAAGTTTTGAATAGGAAGAGCTTAAGAAGGAACATGAAATCCTTAGGAAAGATCATACTTTAATAGATGAAAACCACATGAAACTACTTGATGAATATGATGACTTGAATAAGAATTTTGGGAATTTAAAATCATCCTATGCTGAACTTGAAAAAGAATTTAAGAATTTTAAGGATGAATCTGAGAGCAAGACATATAGAATCAATTATACCAATCGAATCTTGGAAGATATGAATTCATTTTACAAACTCATAGTAAGAGCTCTCGAGGATAATAGGAACCCCCCTAAACTTGAAGATTTTACAAATCCTAAATATTATCCTAAATTCATGAAATCCCTTAGAAGACAATCATATGGAAGAAAACATAGGAATATTTTTCCTAATGTTAAATGTAATAATTGTGGATTTTTGGGACATATATCTCACACCTGCACTTTAAAGATGAAAACTAATTTGGTGTGGAGAAATAAGATGCATAAATCTAGACATATCATACATGCATCTGATTATAAATTTCATAAAGGTGAACCCAAACTTGTTTGGGTACGCAGGTCTAACATTTGAGAATTTTGCAGGAGTGCTCTCACACAAGACCTCGTCAGAGTATATGGTACCTGGATAGAGGATGTTCAAAGCATATGACTGGAGATACTGCTCAATTCATAACGCTGGAAGCCAGGAGTGGAGGCAAGGTTATACTTGGAGATAATACCACAAAGAAAGTGGTTGGATCAGGTATGATTGGAAATTTGAAAAACTTTTTCATAGACAATGTGTTATTAGTTGAAGGCTTAAAACATAATTTATTAAGCATAAGTCAGTTATGTGATAAGAGCTATAATGTAAAATTTTTACCTACTAGTTGCATAATAAGCCTAAATGGGAAAAATGTTTTAAATGGAAAAAGGGTAAACAATGTTTACATGCTAGATTTAAATTGTATTCAATCTCCTACAGCTTTTTGTTTGAAAACTGTTTCTGATGAATCATGGCTTTGGCATAGGAGACTTTGTCATTATAGTATGAAAAACCTTAGAAGAATTACCCAAAAGAACTTAGTGAGAGGTATACAAAAACTAGACTTTACTAAGGACCACCTTTGTGATGCATGTCAATTAGGAAAATAAGTGAAGTACTCTTTTAAGTCCAATAAAGATCTTAGGACCAGTAAACCTTTAGAAATTCTTTACATGGATCTTTTTGGACCTATAGGAACTGTAAGTCTAGGAGGGAAGGTATATGGATTTGTTATATTGGATGATTTCTCAAGATTCACTTGGGTTAGATTTCTTTTTCATAAGAGTGAATCGTTTGAGGAATTCAGAAATTTTTCTACTTGGATTCAAAGAAAACTAGGGAGTAAAATAATTTCTATACAAAGTGATCATGGAGGAGAATTTGAAAATGAAAGATTTGAAATTTTCTGTAAAGAAAAAAGGATTGATCACAATTTTTCTGTACCTAAAACCCCTCAATAAAATGGGGTAGTTGAAAGGAAAAGTAGAACATTAATAGAAGCCGCCCGAGCAATGTTGGCAGAATACTCACTTCCTAGATATTTTTGGGCTGAGGCGGTTAGCACTACATATTATGTTCTGAATAGGGTGAATGTGAGATCAAATTTGAATAAAACACCCTATGAGTTGCTGAAAGGTAGAACACCTAATTTGTCTCATTTGCATGTATTTGGTTGCATGGTGTTCATACATAATAATGGAAAATCTGCCTTAGGAAAATTTGATCCAAAATCAGATGAAGGAATTTTTGTTGGATATTCAAGTGTTGGAAAATCTTATAGGGTATTCAACAAAAGAACTTTAGTCATTGAAGAAACCACACATGTTGTATTTGATGAATGTGAAAATTTGGAAGAGCCAAATGTTGTTAAAGAAGAGATTGAAGAAAACTCCCAAAAGATTGATAGAATAAATTTGGAAGAAAATATGGAAGAAAATTTGGAAAGAGAAAACCCTTTGCCTAGAGATTTGAGATTTTCTAAAAACCACCCAAAGGAATTGATTATAGGTGAACCAAGTGAGGGTGTTAGAACTAGGCGTGGATTAAACAAGGAAGTCAATCATTCAGCCTTTATTTCAACTATTGAACCCACTAATATTGATCAAGCACTTTCTGATGAATTTTGGATATTGGCCATGCAAGAAGAGTTGAATCAATTTGTAAGAAATAAAGTTTGGGAATTAACTACAAGGCCAAAAGATCAAAGTATTGTTGGAACCAAGTGTGTGTTCAAAAATAAAATGAATGACTCAGGAGTAGTCATTAGAAATAAGGCTAGATTAGTTGCTAAGGGGTATAATCAAATTGAAGGAATTGATTTTGAGGAGACTTTTGCCCCTGTAGCTAGACTTGAAGCAATTAGGGTTTTACTAGCCTTTGCCTATTTTAAAGGTTTTAAATTGTTTCAAATGAATGTCAATAGTGCCTTTTTAAATGGAGTAATTGAGGAAGATGTATTTGTAGAACAACCTCCAGGTTTTGAAAATTCTAAATTTCCAAATCATGTTTTTAAGTTAAAAAAGGCATTATATGGATTGAAACAGGCACCTAGGGCTTGGTATGAGAGGTTAAGCACCTTCCTACTTGAAAGATCTTTTGAAAAAGGAAGTGTGGATACAACTCTCTTTTTAAGGAAAATTGAAAATGATATAATTATTGTTCAAATTTATGTGGATGACATCATCTTTGGATCTTCAAATAAAAATCTTTGTGATGATTTTTCTAAAACAATGAGTAGAGAATTTGAAATGAGTATAATGGGAGATTTAAATTACTTTCTAGGATTTAGCATTAAGCAACTTGAGGAATGTACATTTCTTAGTCAAACTAAATATATTAAGGACATCCTCAAAAAAAATGAAATGAATAATATTAAACCTGTTAGTACACCAATGAGTTCCTCAGTTCAGTTGGATAAAGACCTTAAGAGAAAATCTGTTGATCAAAAGAAATTTAGAGGGATAATTGGATCTTTAGTTTACTTGACTGCTAGCCGACCAGATATTATGTTCAGTGTTTACTTATGTGCTAGATTTCAATCAGATCCAAAAGAATCACATTTGACAGCAGTGAAAAGGATTTTAAGATATTTACTAGGAACTCAAAACTTAGGGATTTGGTATCCTAAGTTTAGCTCTTCATTTGAAATTATTGGTTACTCAGATTCTGACTTTGCAGGCTGTAGAGTGGATAGGAAAAGCACTTCTGGAACATGTCAATTCATTGGAAATTCATTAGTTTCATGGTCTAGTAGAAAACAAAATTCAGTGCCACTATCTACTGCAGAAGCAGAATACATTGTATTAGGAAGTTGTGTGGTACAAGTACTTTGGTTAAAACAACAGTTGATTGATTTAGGATTAACTATAGGCACTATTCCAATTTATTGTGACAATACTAGTGCTATTTGCATTACCAAAAATCCTATTCAACATTCTAGAACAAAACACATTGACATAAGGCATCATTTCATAAGGGATCATGTATCCAAGGGAGAAATTGAACTCACACATGTTTTAACTGAAAATCAACTTGCAGACATTTTTATAAAACCTTTAGCCTTAGATACCTTCAATACATTAAGAACATGGCTTGGTGTTATTTATTTGAATGCTTAAATAAAAATGTTTTTGCAACATTGATATTTATGTTTTCTTAGTTTATTTGTCTTTAATTTTTTGTGTTAAATTTTGTGATTTTTGAGTGTTTTGATTGAGTTTATTTTAGAGTCTGTAGTTTTGTCTTTATTTTCTATGCTTTGAATGTTTTGTTTGTTTTTCTTCATTAAAAAATTCAAAAATCCAAAAATGTGTGGAAATCATCCGGGATAAAATTTTTCGTACTGGACGATGTGTGTTAAATTCAGTTTGCGTGATATGAAACGTTTTGAGAGCAGTTTTTAATGTAGTTCGTTTGTACGATCTAATGATCGTCCAGGATGAAATATTTATTTTCTCAAACATCGGGACGTTTGAATGCAGCGGTTGAGTGGATAAGGCAGTTTTAAATGTGAAGTTCGTCCGTAGGAACTTTTTGTTCATCCAGACGAACAGACATCGTTTCATTGTAGGGGATGGTTTTCAACTGACATTAAAATGAATTAACTTTTGATCATTTGTACAAAATTTTTTCGTCTGTACGATCGATCAAGTCAAATGTCTGTATTAAAGGACGCATCGTAAATTGTGTTGATTACGAAAAGCCATTTCATTTTGGACGAAATGGATCGTCTATACAAACTTTTTCCATCCAAACGAACGATAATTTCCGTCCAGGACGAACTGTTTTTGTCCAGGACGAATGTATCGTTTTCTTTAAATATGAACGATTTTTAACTCAACAATCACATCTCCAAACTTCACTTTCAATCTCTTTCGACTTTAAATCAACAATGGCCTCCTCAAGCAAAAGACAAAAGGTGTTGGCAAAGAAACCTCATAGAAATGCCTCTGAAAACTTCCTTTCAAAGGAAAACAATCACATCTCCAAACTTCCTAACAATTTTAGAAGATTTGTATTTGCTCTTGTGTGTACTAACATTTCAGGAAAATCAGACTCCAGACTACGAAAACTTCAAATCAAATTCAACATGAGATACTTTGTGAATTTGAAGCTTGTATTTTTCTTTGAATTAAATTTGAAAAGGAGTGATTGTAATAGAGTGAATAAAAACATACACACACACATAAGGATATCATTAAAATTTTATACTGATCGTATTGGACGATATCCGTTCGTACGGAACGATCAGACAGTTATCTTCTATTGAGCACATAGAACGAATAGGAACTATTTTGAAAAATTTTCTAAGTCCTATTCGTCCGGGACGAAATTAATTATCATCCAGGATGATCTGGTCTCTGTAAAATTTATGTCCAGACGAAATTAATTATCGTCAAAAAATGATCTACTCTCTGTAAAAAATTTCATCCAGACGAAATTAATTATCGTCCAGGACGATCTTGTCTCTGTAAAATTTTTGTCCAGACGAAATTAATTATCGTCAGAAAACGATCTGCTCTCTATAAAAATTTCGTCCAGACGAACCAATTTTCGTCCAGACGATTAACCGACTTAGAATGGTTTTCAGCAATTTTCTAGACCGACCTAGTAATAACCGTTCGTACCGGACGAACTTAGTTCGTATGGGACGATCAGTGTGTACGAAGACATTTCGTACACATATACAAACAGGGTCATTTCAAAGTGTTCAAGTAAAATCGTCCAGGATGATCCACTGTGTAAAGATTTGAAAATTTGCAGTTTTTGGGCGGTTTTTCTTGTCTTTTGTATATATAGTCCAAATTAGACTGCCACCCAATCTCTTTTTCATTTGATCTTCGTGCCTCTTGAGAGAATAGCAAAGAGAGAGTGTGAGAGTGCATTCAAAGGAGGATTCCTACCACTGGAGCGTGAAGGCTTCACTTGGAGTTCAAAGGTAAGAATCTCTACTTGTGAATTGGTATTACTTCACTCTTTTCTTTCTTCCTTCTAGATTTCTTGTGAGAAGATCTATCAAGGAGATCCGGTTCGCTGCTGACACTTGGAGAGTGTGAATAGCCGACAGGATCGCTTCCTACACTTGGAGAGTGTGAACAGCTGTAGGGTTCTCTTCCCAAACTAGGAGAGTGTGAAAGGAAGGAAGGGTTCTCTGCCCACACTAGGAGAGTGTGAAAGGACGGACGATTCTCTGCCAACACTGGGGATTGTGTAAAAGGATGACAGTTCTCTGCCGCACCGGGTAGTGGTGAAAAGAGTGTGTTGTAAAGGCTTCTCCGCCTTGCTGTGGGTGCAAAAGGAGAGTCACTTTGTGGTATTAGTACAATACTCGGAGGGTGCCTCCAATGAGTGGATGTAGGTCTGGTTATAGACCGAACCACTATAAATCTGGTGTCATTTACTTTACTATTTTTACGTTTCCGCATTTTATTTTTTAAGTCTTTAAAACTCTGTGGTTGAAAATTTTTTTTCTACAAAACTTAAAAGAAACAATTTTTATTTCGATTCAACATAATTTTAAAAGAGGGCTTAAAATTTTTAAACTACCAATTCACCCCCCTCTTGGTAGCCTTTGGGACATTAACTTAGGCATAACAACCTAATTACTAGAGTCAACAAGATAAAGAAATCTCTCAGTTAAATGATAAAATAATTGAGATAATGACTAAAGTGATGGCGATGATGGAGATGATACAGAAGGTCACTTCTATGGGTCTTGCACTAGCCCAGCCTGTCAACCAAGCTCTGAGTAATGCTCCAGTAAATCCTCAACATCCTCAAGTGCCACAAGCCTCAGGGGTGAAATGGGTACCTGAAGGTGGCAAAGAAACTGATGATTTGACCCACCAGCATACTCCACAAAATATGGCGAGCATCTCTGAAGCTGTAATTGTAGCATAGTTAGAATGCTTAATTAGTGAAAAGATTAAGGCCATTATAGCTACTGAACTGGCAGAGAAATTGGTAGGAAAAGGTCACCCATACAAAGCAGAGTACGACCAGGTACCGTATCCTAAGGGATATTCTATACAAAAATCCAACATTTTTTATTGCAATAAAAATTCAAGACAGCACCTCGCACAGTTTAAAGCTACAGGGGAATACGGGAGGCAATGATGCTTAGTTATTCCGGCTATTTCTGAGCAGCTTAGGTGGAACTACTTTCGAATGGTATGATGAGCTACCAAATAATTCTCTAAAGATGTTTGTGGAATTAGAATCTTCATTTATAAAAAGATTTGTCAATGCAACTGAGAAGACTACCATCACTGACCTCGCCCAAGATAAAAGGAGAAAGGATGAGTTAGTGACGAGGTATATAACATGCTGGCAGAATCTCAACATGAAGTGCAAGCAGCAACTTGAAGAAGAACATACAGTTCAATTATTGATGTGGAACATTGATGATAAAATGCAACCCTTCTTATACATGGCTTCAATTACTACCTTCCAAGATTTGTTGGATAGGGTGGCTAAGTTTTAAAAGTTAAACTTATCAAATCTAAAAGCCTCCTTGATAGACCCAAAAAGGCCAAGGGACTTGATACCAGAAGGAATGAAATTTACTCCATATTCACTCCCAAACCTGATAAAGATAAACGGGCAGTATATAATATAGATAAAATGAAGCAGCCAATGTAAAATGAAAAAAATCAAAATAGACTTACAATCCTAATTCTCAACCAAAGTTGGTTCTTGGAGGAAATGATAAACCTTGAGCCTTTTCCAGTCGAGGAGAGAGTGCTAGAGGCAAACTGCGAGAACTGGTGATAGAATGTTCCCCTCCCTCAAGGAGAAAATGATCAAAGAATATTAATTTAAGAGGGATAGTATCGCTAAACTGTTCCGACAAGTACTCAAGGCCGGACTAGAATTTTGAGAATGTAAAAGACCTGAAGAGTCCAAACATAGTGGAGACCCAAACTACCGCCCATATCATAAGGTAATTAGCCACCCAATTGAATAATATTATATCTTCAAAGATTAGTTGGAGAAGAAGTACAAAATGGGAGAATTAACAATATCAGATAATGTGTTAGTTCATCTTAGAATGGAATCCACCCGGGTAGTCACATCCTCTTCCGTACTCCCACATAAAGAAATAACAACAAAAGAACCTATTCAAGAGGAGAATTGGGAGACCGTATTCTCCAAGAAGAAAACAAAAATGTTGAAACAGCTAGAAGGAATTTTTGGTGTCAAGTGGAAGTCTCCTACTGATACAGTACTGAATTTAAATTGGTTTTCTGCATCACATGCATCCACCTTTAAACAGTAACCTGGCTAAGCTAGCTCATCAAAACCTGACAAAGGAAAATTAAAGGATGCCAAGAAGAAATCCAAATTAAAGCGGCTTATGGAGAAGAAGACTACAACTCAAAAGGCTATTGATAATTTTGGTGAATATTGCCAGACTGCTAGGAGGCCTATTAGGCTTGGTGATTTTATGAAAGAGCTCAAAATAGATAAAAATAAGGAAAAAGTTAAAATTGAATCCCTTCCTACGGAGACATGACGAGTCATTTTGGCAACATCAAAAATATCATATAGGGAGAAATATGTTGAAGAACCAGTCCTTGAGTTATATTTGATCGTGTCATCAATAGAATACTATTCAAAAGAAGATCTGTGTTTTCCAGATGATGAAGATTCAAATCCAAGCATAGCGTCGCAAATGAAGCAGATGAAACTAGGGGATGATTATAAGTCTACAGGTGAATATCCAAACATGATAATGGATGACTTCGAAGAGAATGCTTCATTAAATAAATCTAAATCAGACAAAATGGCCCAGGTGCAGTTGAGAAGTGAAAAAATTTTGCCACCTCCACCAAAGAAGGGGGTTCCTAATCAATATAGGGGAAAAGAGATAATTATCAATGAAGATATTATCTCTGAAATATCCAAGAAGAAAGAGACTTCATTTAAGGGGATAAATTACAATATCTTATCCCACCTGAGGAAGATCCTAGCACAACTTAGCATATACGACACCATCATGATGTCTAAAGATCATTGAGAGACTTTGATCCAAGCTCTCAAGGGCCCTGAAAGATATAAGGCATATTTTGCTGAACATAACTTGACTGAGGTCTTACAAGCTCGGAATGAGCCAATAATTACTTTTGCTGAGGATGATCTGATGCTTCAAACAGCAGAGCACAACCTACCTCTGTATGTTACAGTGGAGAGTGATGGTATGATAATCAGTCAGATTTTGATTGATCCCCTATCTTCCATAAATCTCATGAGCCTGAAGGAATTGAGAACATTGTGCCTCGATGTGGAACATCATGGGAAAGATAAATTGATGGTGCACAACTTCAATGAGAAAGGCCAAAAAACCCTTGGGTCATTTATGTTCCCTCTTATATTTAGGAAACTTCATACAGAAGCCAAATTCATGTATTTGATGCAGACACTTCATTCAAGGCATTACTAGGTTGCCCTTGACTGCATGAATATGGGGTTGTCCCTTCAACATTACACTAGTGTATGAAATATCTCAAGGAAGGAGAAGAATTCCATGATAATGAAAAATAGGGATTGAAAACACATTCCATGATAATATTAGAAAAACCAGATGGAAAACCAAAATACTTCAAAGCCTTGCATAAGCTTAGCCAACCCATAGAATCATAGGCTTGCTCCAAATCTATCTTAAAAGTAACGAAGCCTTTAGAAGATTTAGAATACCTGAATTTTTGGAAGACTTCATGAGCAACAAATACATTATCAGAAAGATATCTATCCTTCAAGAAAGCTACTTGTTCCACCGAGATGAGTTTGTGAATGACAATAAGAAGCCTTTTTAAGATCATTTTAGCTGCAATCTTATAAATTGATTTGCATAGGCTGATAGGTCTGAAGCTATAGGGATAAATAGGATTTCTAACCTTTAGGATCAAAACTATGATAGTCTTCTTCCACTCTTCACATATTTTCCCTGTTGTAAAGAAATTATCCAAAACCTTCCAGATGTCAGATTTGATATATGGCCAAAAAGCTTTGATAAATGCATACGAAATTCCATCTTTGCCCGGAGCTATGTTGTTCCCAAGTTCCTTGATTGAAGTCTAAATGGGTGTTAGAGGTCGGATCCAACAAGCCCAAATTAGGTCGGATCGCTATAAGCTCCATTTACTTAACAAGCCATAATAAAGGCTATAGTAGAGGAACCCCATCTCAGCAACCAGAGGACGAAGAACTATCAAATCCTAGCTCTCCAAATCTAATGAACTCAAGTGACTCCAATTAAAGTCTTCTCAAGTGATTAAGGATCAAGATGTTACCTATATTTGGTACTATCAACCAAATCAAAAACCTGCAAATCCTTTAAAAAATCTGTAAAGCACAAAGCAAGGATCAAAGGAATTCTTCTTCAATAAGTTCGCCAAAGCACAAAGTAAAGGACCGAAGAAAATTATCCTAAAGTTCATGAAAAGCCTATGGCTGAACTAAATGGATTTTATCAACAACAAGTTTTTTATGCACAAAGCTCTGGACTAATAACTTCTTGTCATCGACCTAGTACAAACCTAAAGGGTTTAGGTCACCAGTATCTACCCCTTCATCAAGCCCACCAAAGCTAAACACAAAGGGCTGAAGGCATACAAATATTCTAATAAGTCAGTAAAGATAAATTAGATAATCCTTCATTAAGTTTGCCATTCAGAGCACTAGGCAGAAGAATTAAAATCTCATGACTCGAAGTAAAGCTATAGAATAAGCACCCTGGATTACATCTACAAATGTCCCTAAATATTGGGGGCAATTTAAATATTTATTTGGGTCGACATCAGGCTACATGTCGAGATCTCTAAATAAATATTTAAAATTCCGTCAAGAGACAACAAGATGATAGAAGAATCTTAAGCATATGCAAAAATACTATAAACTAAGTGATGTTATTCACTAGCGTCAATCTACAAAGTGATACTATATGAACCCAAGTACGAAGTGTTATATCACTATCATAGAGGTCCTTAATTAAAGCCAATATGTCAATCATATATGGATACATCTAAAAGAGCCATGAAGAAAGAGAAAGTAGTGTGACATCCAAGTAGACTCTTGGAGATCCACTAAAAGGAAGCCCTAGTGTGACATCTAGAAAACTTATCTAGAGATCCACAGGATCAATCAGAATACAACAAATATGGTTCTCTATAGACGCCTACCATATTTGTTGGGGGCATTTGTTGACTTGTATTCCATATAAAAAAATCGTTGAATCATGCATACTTGTTTGAAGCCAACCGCACACGTCGTCACCATGGCATGACTTGATGTCCCTCTAGCATCATTAAATATTAAGAGGAAATGAGGCCTTCAGCCTCTTCAATCTCTTCCTCTCTCACTCTTGCTGGTTTCCTCTCTCCCTCATACGCGCTACTTCGACTCATTCATGATGTTCAGTTACGTTCCTTCGACGACTTGCTTTTTCGATCAGATCGAAAGTTACGATAGTTTGAGCGAAAGAAATAAGGGAGCTTAATCGTTGAGATGGAAGCCATTTATCTTCCTTTCGAGTGCTTCTTCTACACCTTCGGGGCTATTCATATGTGCACCGTTAATGACTTTCCCTTCTTGACGGATCGGAAGTCCGATATTTTATCGGAAGCAATCGAGAGCCCGCTAGTTATGTGGGTAATATTCTCCATTCCATGCGCTTCTTCGGCTTGCTCCCTCGATGATTTTCCCTCCGGTGGGATCAAAGATACCACATTTTGATCAAAAGTAGCCACGGGAGCTCACTAGTTATGTAGGTAACTTTCTCCCTTGTGCATGCTTCTTCGACCAAATCCCGTAATTCGGGCGAAGAGAGAGAAGGAAGGAAGAGATTTAATTAATTTTAATTAAAAATATTTTCTTAATTATAACTATTTTAACTAATGATATTTATCATAATTAATTATATTTATTTTAAATTAAATGATTATAATTAATTTTCATTAATTTTAATTAATTTAATAGAATTAATTTCAATTAATAATTTTTAATTATTATTAAATATTATCATTTATTAAAGTTAATTAATATGAATTAATTATAATTAATTAAATTTAATTATAATTAATCATTTTAATTAATTTTACTATAATTATATTAATTATAATTAATTATCGGTAAATATATATAATTAAGAATAATTATATCTAATTATAATTAATTAATATCAAAAAAGGGAGAAGAAGAGAGGACCCTCCTCTTACCTTGGTCCATGAGCCTCAACTATCGACCCCACGCAGTTATAACCCCTTCACCTTAAAACTTTGAGATCTTGTTATCGTTATTCGCGGTGGAATAAAAAACTGCCTATACACGCCTTTATTGCACGTGGTGGGATGGGACCCTAGTGCAACGCCTACGACGAGGCATGTAATCACTTTAAACTCTATTTCGATGTTAGCGACACACCAAAAAATTGCCAATATACGCCTTTATTACACTTGGTGAGATGAGACCCCAGTGCGATTCCTACGGGGGGAAAGCAAACTGCATTTTTAAATAGGTACCGAAGACCCCTTACCCACCTTTATTGCGTATGGTGGGAAAGAAGATCATGGTTGCGTTGTCCTCTTCTGAGCACACCTACCATACATGCCTTTATTGCACGTAGTAGGAAGGCCCAGTTTCTTGAAGTTTTCCCCTAAATGGGGGAGACGCCGAGAGGGTGCCAAAATTTTGGGTGAATATATGACTGCACTAAAACCTATTTGAAATTAAAAAAATAAGGATTTGGACTCAAATGAACGCTTGTGGACCTTTGAACTTGATTGAACACAAGCAGGGGACCTATAAAAATGAATTTAAAAGAATTCAATTCTAATTAAAATTAAAAAAGACTCGGGCTTGAGTGAATTCAAACTTGAACCCAATTTAAAAATAAAATGAATTAAACAAGAAAAGACTTGAGTTGGACCACAGGGGACTCGAACATGAGCATGAGCTTTTAAGAACTTACACTTTGGATATGCAGTTGAACTCGGACTATACAATATTAAGTGGGACTTGTAAATTCAATGAACTCAAGTCTAAATGAAATTGAACTTGGACTCAAATGAATATGCAAGGACTTGTGCCAAGACTTGCAAATCCAAACTTTACTTGAACAACTGAGCTTGAATCAAACTCGAACAACAAAGAAATTATCACACTCAATGTAGCTCATCTACGAGGGACAAAAGGATCCAACATAGGACGAGCTAACGATGCAGGTGTATTTGAAGAGTCCGAAGCAAATGCAGTTTTCTTATAACCAATATCATTTGATTGTAATTGAGTACCCTGCTCCCCCACCAGTAAAGACATACGACAAATATGATGAGCCATTGGCTAACGTGTGTGAAGGTGGAATACAAGGAAATGCAAGCAGATATATCATAGATACGAATATTTATCGATGGGGAAGGGAGATTCGCCACAATCACAATGAGCCTATGAATACTAATCAGCAACAGGCAATGGATGTTATAAAGTCCTTGCGATCAATGCCCTATCAATTGAACATAAATGTGTTCACCTGCTAGAAGTGGTGGCAGAAGAAATGAAATGAATTCAGAGCTCACATATAACTACCACGTGTGCTAATATAATTATCAATACAAGCAATTACCTGCAGATTGAGATGGCAACATTATCAATTAATGGTAGGAGATCCTTCCTTGCAAACAAGTACATCAAACCACCTGAGATTGTTCAAAGGTGGATATGATGTAGAAATAATGGCTCTCCTCCAAACACTTCCAGGAGGTCGTAGCAAATACAATGAGCTTCTGTAAATAAACACGAGCCACTTGTGGATAACAATAGTGAGTATATTGTAAGTACAATGAACCACTGTGTGCACAAGTACGAATATCACCTATAACAATGGTGATTGAGAAACTATTGTTAAGTCAAATATGAAGACGACTTGATGCACAAAGAAGGACACCTCCTAATAGAATTGAAGAGATGTTCGAACAAATTAGAACTAAACTTCCTGGTGTTCTAAAGTTTCTTCTTTGACCTATCCTTATGAAGAAAATAGCTTTGGTATCCATAAACACAAGAAATAATAAGTCTACTATAATAAAGATCCTAAAAGGAGTTCTTTCCAAGGCAATGTTCATGAACTTCAAGAAGGACCTCCCTGGTGAATGTGAAAAGGGGAGTCAACATCAAGATGATAAAATGCCTCATGACATCCTGATAGCATCGCCACTGGATCCTCAACACTCGTATTAATGGACATAAGGAATATACAAGCTCTCAAATGAAATATTGTGTGTATTCAAATGACAACTACCTGCACAATTAAAATATTTCAAATTAACCCTCCACATGCACTGTAGTTTTGTATACACATAGGCACACTAAAAATGGGTATGCTACCGATGAGGGTGTTATTGGCACACAAACGTGACATTTAGGGATGTTACGCGGGTTATTAAGTGAATTCTAGTTCGAACTCGTTCCTTCCATACCGATTAATAGGAGTCGACAGGGTTCGAACCATCAAACAAATATATGGTGGTGGCGACCAGTATATTTATTTTAATACATTCATATTATGTCTTCAAGGCTTACAATCAAGAGAATTCACTAATAAAGATATAAATCCTATGAAGCCTGATCCTCCTAAACAGGTAAATTGGAGCAGACAGGGTTCGAGCCATCAT
Source organism: Dendrobium huoshanense (assembly GCA_016618105.1). NCBI lineage: Eukaryota > Viridiplantae > Streptophyta > Magnoliopsida > Asparagales > Orchidaceae > Dendrobium > Dendrobium huoshanense. The sequence goes on along the minus strand of CM028347.1, from coordinate 53,422,770 downwards.
ATAAATATGCGGTCACGAAGTTAAAAAGAATAATTATTTTATATATTCATATTAGGCCTTCTAGGCCTTTAACAAAAAAAATTCAAAAATAAAAGCACAAATCCTACGAGAAACCCGATCCTCAGTCAACAACTTGGTCGAGTTGATAGGGTTCAATCAACAAAAGAGAAATAATCCCAACCACACGATGATGGCCATATTGAATGTTTCTCTCAACCGAAGGGCTTCACAAATACTTTCAAATTCCATCTCAAATATGCACAAAGTCCAAAATCCAACAATTCCAAAATCCCAAAATCTAAAAATATTTAAAAATGAAATTTAATCCATTACACCACTTAAAGCAAAATTCGACCACCCTCCAAAAAACTTTGTCAGGGTAGAAAAATCAAAGTTTACTTCAGCTCACAAAGAGCTAATACCTAGTCAAAAATATCACTAGGATTCATTCACAAACAATCTCCTGTCAATAAGGACATGGTATGTGACCAACGGTTTTCCTGCTAAATGGCACCGCAGGATAAACAGTTATGACCCGGGGCCCTCTAAACCGAGTGGTTTTGTCACCAAATGGCACCACGAAATACCAGTTATAGCCAGAACCAATACGCTCCTTATTAAAACTTGTTAAATATGAGTTAGGTTGTTAGACCTAAGCTTATGTCCCAATGGCTAAGCAAGAGGGGGGTGAATTGGTAATTTAAAATTTCTCCTCTTAAACCAATTATTTTTTAGCAATTTTTAAAAGCAATTTTTTAACCATAGATAAAAATAGAAAAATAAAAAGAAGCAGAAAATAAAAAGACACAAGATTTATAGTAGTTCGGTCAAACACTACCTACATCCACTCCTTGAAATCTCCCACTTCTGGTATTGCACTATTACCACTAGTCTCTCTTCTTTTGCCCCCACAGCAAGGCGAAAAGGCCTTCAAAAAAAACTCTCTTCCACCACAACCCGGTGCGGTAGAGAACCGTCATCCTTTTATACTCTCCAAGTGTTGGCAGAGAACCTCCTGCTATTCACACTCTCCAAGTGTCAGTAGAGAACCATCCCACTGTTCACACTTTTTAAGTGTAGGCAGAGAACCTTCCACTGTTCATACTCCTCGAGCATCGGTAGAGAACCGAATTTTCTCAAAAGAAACTTCTCACAAAAAAACTAGAAGGACAAGAGAAAAGAGTTAAGTAATCACAAATTACAAATTGATATCCTTACCTTTGAGTAACTTAAGTGAACCCTTCACACTCCAGTAGTAACAAATATTCTTCAAACACTCTCTCTCACTCTCTCCTTCAATTTTCTTTAAGTATGCACAAAGACCAAATGACAAAAAGATTTTATGATAGTCTAACTTGGACCTTTTATAGAAAAGACACAAAAAAACTATCCAAAAACTGTAAATTTCGATTTATGACTGTCCACAATCGTCCTGTGTAATCCAATTTCGTACTTACTAACATTATAAAAACGGTTATGTACAAACTATATGTGAATCAGTATGAATTACTTTCGTACCCGATAATCATCACGAACAAACTAAGTTTGTCCGGTACGAATAGTTATTCCGAAGGTTTCATTGGTACAAAAATGTAGGACGAATTTAAATTTTTCAGAATTGATAAGATCATCTTGGGATGAACCATAAATATCTCCTAGATGAATAGTTCATTTTGACAAATCAAGAGCCCATCATCCTGGGTTGAACGATAAATATCGTTAGACGAATGCATCCAGAGATCATACTGGAATGAATGATAAATATCATCTGAACGAATGCATCTAGAGAGCATCATCCTGGGATGAACAATAATTATCATCTAAATGAATGTATCCAGAGAGCATCGTTCTGGGACGAATGATAAATATTGTCTAGATGATTTATACTTAGAAAAAAATTTCCCTCTCCGTTCATTCCATTGCTTGTCTTGAGAGTATAACTGACCAGATTATCCCGTACGAACATGGTTTGTACTATACGATCTGTTTCAAAAATTATGAATTTTAAAGCTCTCTCCCAGTGTATGTGTGTGCTAATTTATTCAATTATAATCACACTCTGTCATACTTAATAAAATGAAATATACATACTTCAATTTATAAAATATTCTAAGCTGAACTTGATTTGAAGTCTTTAATAATCTAGAGTATGATTTTCCTAAAATGTTACTATACACAAGAGCAAAAATAATTCTTCTAAAATATGTTGGAGAAAATAATAATCAAAATAATAATATTTAGAATCATAAAAAATATACAAGTTACAAGAATGTAAAACATGCAAAGCTAAGTAGCAACTCTCTCAATAATCTCCCCCTTTTTAATGATGGCAAAACAATTATGTTTGTATAAATTTGAAATTCCTAAGTTTCTCTTAAACTCTCCCTGAATAAATAAGCATGTGAGAATAGGGGGTATTATTATTAAACTAATAACATTTTTTATTTTTTTTAATTTTTAACACACAAAAAACAATCACGCTAAAATGGAAAAACAAACAAAAAAATACATACAAAAAACACAAAAACACGAATGACACACTAAAATGTAAGACAAATAATATTTCTCCTCCTTTTTGACAACAGCAAAAAGAGAAGAAGAAACGAACAAAATTAGAAATGTTAGGAATCATATGAGAAGCCTTTGATAATTGATCCTAAAAGGATGAAATTATTTTTGCAACAAAAATGATAAATGTCATTAGAGAAAAAATAAAAATTCATATGATTTAAGTAAAGATATAACATAGACAAGAAAAGTTATCAAGGTCATGAATAAGTGTAAACTATGAAATAAGAAAAATTATTGCAAAGCAGATGAAATGAAAACTTATGTATTTCAAATTCCAATAAGAAATAAAATTGAATAGAAGATTCATTTGAATTTAAAGATTAAATATAGAGGAAAAAACATAAACTTGTGGCGCTTTGTGCATCTTTTCAAATTTTGTGGCAAACTTTATGCATATTTTTGTATTTGTGGGCTAATTTTGTACCTCTTTATCAATTGCGAATCATTGCGCATTCTTTTGATTTTTGTACATTTGTTCATTTTTGCGAGTTTTAAATTGATCTTTCGAAAATCGATAATTTAAAATCTCAAATTTCTCTAAGTACAAAGATATTTATATTGAAAAGAGAAATAACAAATAATAAAACACCAAACTCGCAATAATAATATTAAATTATGTTAGTCTAACAAAATCATGAAAGTGATATCCTTAACTTGATTGAGTTATAACATAACTTAAATTATTGAAATATCAGATTTTCTAATGAATTTTTTTTAACAAAATTGCATTTTAAAGTTTACCACCTGTTAGATCAATTAGTCAGGATAATCATATAGGCTAACAAACATTTCTAGAAACATGACAAGATAACTTTTATTGATATCATTGTGAATGATAATACATTCAAGCATATAAGATATCAATACACATAGATGCAATAAAACATAAGACATAAAAATATAAAACATGAAGACATAAAAACATAACAACTAACAACACATCACATTACATCACCACTACTAGAGAAAATCATAAAAGAAGTACAGTCATCACTTAGAGGGGCCCTGATTTAGAAGAGGACCTTGGTTGAAGAAGTTAAAATAGCTACTCACCATAGCCATATTTGAGCTCACAGCATCAAATTGGCCTCTAATCTAGACCATGTCCTACTGGTACTGGTACTGTGCGTCCTGTTGCTATAGATGAGTCTCAATTTGATCAAAGCGAAGATCAAGGTGACTCTCAAGATGATCAAAGCGATGAACCAACGCCTGAATATTTGGTCCACCAGCAGGCGCAGGTGCAGGTCCTCTCTTTCTCCCTTAGTGTCAGCACCTTCATCATGTTTTACAAAGATAGCTCAAAATGAATGATCATTGTAGTACAAAGCCTCTTCTAGATGAGATACATCAGGATGAACTAATTCAAACTTCTTCTCAAGAATATAAGCCACAAGATGTCCTAGAGCAATGTTCTTCTTCCTCTTATGGGATACTTGGCCAATTTCAGAAAGCCCATAAAGGTAGCCAAAAATAAGTTGGGCTTCATCAATGGGTTAACCAGTAATGATCAGATAAGTGACAGTGAAAAAAAGAGGAGTGATATTAATTCTATCACCAGCTTTAGGAATGATAGAAGTTCTATGCACATGCTGGATGATTCTACCATCTTGGTGCAGAGATTTTATCTTAGGTAAATGACATTCTTGTCTAATCCTTCTTGGTACCCGGTTAATCTCAATCCAATCAAAAGTTGTAGAAGAAGTCAAAGTATGGGCTCTAATTCCTTCAGTCCTTAGGTTTATAAAAGCACCTAGATCCTCTTTGGTAATTTCCACATTCTTCCCTAAAATATAGGAACTAATCCTATTTTGGTCAGAGTTAAAGGCCATGTTTGCTAGGAAGTAATGAAATGTAGAAATGTTGAAGGTGTAAATCAGAGTATGGATGAACTCAAATTAAGTAGAAGAAAAAAGAGGTAGTATCTGATAGATTGTATTCTCTTGAATCAAAAATCTAGAAGGGGTCAATTTCGTAGATAAAAACCTAGGGAAGGATTTCTCATTTGCTTTGGATAAAAAGTTCTTACTTGTATTCCTAGAGGAAGGTCCCATAGTTAGTTCCTTTGCGTGCCTAACTCTCTTGCTTGAACTCGCCATAAAAAAGATGAAGGGGAATAGAAGATTGAAATGGCTTTTTGAAGTGAATGAGGTTTGAGTTTTTAACCTTTTCAATTTAAAGAAAAATGAAATTTTGTACAGACAAAATTAAATTCATCCCGTACGATGCACGAGTTCGTACATACGAAGCAAAATTTTGTATGGACGAATGAATAAGGAAAAAATGAAATGACTTTTCGTAATCATATGAGATACGAAGAGTCTTTTCGTATGAACGTTTTGACCATACGATAGTATAGAAGAATAGGTGTTCGCCTAGGATGATAAATAATTCAAGATCATTATTATGACTGTTAGGTTCGTCCCCTACTCAGAATGACTCGTGGTTCGTATGTATGAATACCAGGTTCATACTTACGATCGAGAATAAAATTGATTCTATCAGTATAATTGTATATATGCATACATATGATTGAATACACATCGTCCAGACGATCGTAACTATCGTATAGATGAACTGTATAAAAAACTTAAAAATTATTCGCATTCAATTCTATCAAACCAAGCAATACGCTACAGGATTTTTCCATTACGAAATTAATTTCGTACAAACAAAATTTACACTTTTAGAAATTTTGAATGATGATTTAAGATCATGATTTTGAATTTGAAAATATTATGAAAACACACTAAATGAACAAAAAAAATAACAAAAACCAAAATAAGCTAAAAAATTGAAAAACACATACGGAAAATCACAAAACTAGAAAAAACACTAACAAAACACACATCAATGTTACAGAAACATTTAATTAAGCATTCAAATTAATCACACCAAGACTTGTTTTTAACGTACTGAAAGTATCAAAGACTAATGGTTTAGTAAAAATGTCTACAAGTTGATTTTCTGTTGAAATATAATTTAATTCAATTTCTCCTTTGGATACATGATCACTTATGAAATGATGCCCGATGTCTATATGTTTGGTTATAGAATGTTGAATAGGATTTTCAAAGATACAAATGGCACTAGTGTTATTACAATAAATTGATATTATGCCTATTGTTATTCCTAAATCAATCAATTATTATTTCAACTAAAGTACTTGTGCCTCATAGCTTCCTAATGATTTGAATTTAACTTCAACAGTAGATACGGCTACTGATTTCTATTTTCTACTGGACCAAGAGACTAAAGAATTTTCAATAAATTGACATGTTCCAGAAGTACTCTTTCTATCAACCCTATAACCTGCAAAGTCAGAATCTAAATACCCAATGATTTCAAATGAAAAGCTAAACTTTGGATATCAAATCCATAAGTTTTGAGTTCCCAAGAGATATCTCGAAATCCTTTTCACTATTGTCAAATGTGATTCTTTTGGATCCGATTGAAATCTAGCACATAAATAAACACTAAATATAATATCGGGTTGGCTAGTTTTCAAGTAAAGCAAAGATCCAATAATTTCTCTAATTTTTTTTTATCAAAAGATTTTCTCTTAGGGTTCGTATCCAACTGAACTGAGGAACTCATAGGTGTACTAACAGGTTTAGCATTGTCCATTTCATACTTTTTGAGGATATACTTAACATATTTCGTCTGACTAAAAAATGTTCCTTCCTCAAGTTGCTTAATGCTAAAACCTAAAAAGTAATTCAAAACTCCCATTAGGCTCATCTCAAATTCACTACTCATTATTTTTAAAAAATCATCACAAAGATTTTTATCAGAAGAGTCAAAGATGTTGTCATCAATATAAATTTATATAATGAGTATATCTTCTCCCAATTTTTTTGAAAAGAGAGTTGTGTCCACACTTCTTTTTAAAAAAGAACTCTCAAGTAGGAAGGTGTTTAACCTCTCATACCAAGCCCTAGGTGCCTGTTTCAATCCATACAATGCCTTTTTCAATTTAAACACATGATTTGGATATTTTGAATTTTCAAAGTTGGAGGTTATTCTACAAACACATCCTCTTGAATTAACCCATTTACAAAGGCACTTTTTAACATCCATTTAATACAACTTAAATCCTCTAAAATAGGTAAAGGCTAACAAAACCATAATTACTTTAAGTCTAGCGACAGGGGCAAAAGTCTCCTCAAAATCAATCCCTTCAATCTGATTATACCCCTTAGCCACTAATCTAGCCTTATTCCTAATGACTACTCCTAAGCCATTCATTTTGTTCTTGAATACCCACTTAGCTCCAACTACACTTTAATCCTTTGGCCTTGTAGTTAATTCCTAATAAATTGATTTAATTCTTCTTGCATTGCCAAAATCTAAAATTCATCTGAAAGTGCTTGATCAATATTTATGGGTTCTATGATAGAAATAAAAGCTGAGTGATTGACTTCTTTGCTTAGTCCATGCTTAGTCCAAACACCCTCACTAGGTTCACCTATAACTAAATCCTTTGGGTGGTTTTTAGAAAATCTCAAATCTCTAGGCAAAGGGTTTTCTATCTCCAAATGTTTTTTGAAATTTATTTTCTAAATAAATGCAGAAATAAAGTGCAGAAAAAATAATAGAAAGAACACACCAATTTATAGTGGTTCGGTCAAACCATGACCTATGTCCACTAACCAGAGGCACCCTCCGAGTATTACACTAAACCTTTAGTGATTCTCCTTTAGCCCCCACAGCTAGGCGGAGAAGCCCTTACACAATCACTTCCACCTTCCCCAATGCGGCGGAGGAGCCGGGTCCTTTGACACCAACGAGATCTTCTTCTTCCCAAAACTTCCTTCAAGACGAACCTTGAATCTGATGGTACTGAGGTGCAAGCTCGCCGGAGCAACCGTGTGAAATCTCCTTCACACTCCCTTGAAACCCCCTCCAAGGTTCTTCTCCTTGTCTCAAACTCCACCCTTTCCTCTCTCCCTTTCAAGTCCTCTCTTCAAATTTTCTCTAGAAAAACGAAGTCACAATGGCTGCCAAAAGACTCTTACAAAGTCTTATGAGAGTGCTTAAATAGAGGGCTCAAAAAACCCTTAAAAAAATCAATTCAACCGTCAAATATCGTACAGTACGATTGCAAGATCGTCTAGTATAATGTGTAGAAATTGACCTGTTAGTACTGTACGATCCAATTAGTACAGTACGATCCAGTTCGTACAGTATGATCCAGTTTGTACAGTACGATCCAGTTTATACAGTACGATCCAAATGACAAATTTCAGCATCTCAGGATTAACTTAGGCAATATTTTAAACATCGTACAGTACGATTATGATCGTACAATACGATTATATAACTTTTCAAATTCAAATTTTTGCCTAATTTAATGGACGGCGGGCTTTCTAATTATAACAGATCGTATAGTACGATATGGTGATCGTACAGTATGATTAGTTATATTAAAAAATAAATTTCCAGGAAAAATTAAATATTTTAATTTATTTCTGTTACACCAGATCGTACAGTAAGAAATAAATACGTATAGTACGATGAACATAAAAGTTAAAATATTTATATAATCATTTTTTGCTCCCTATATGTGTGTGCATGATCACAAACTAACATAGATCAATACAAGACTTCACTCAATAAATGAGAATTATAGACTCATTTAATACGACCAATTCTACACAATTTTGAGCCTTGAATTTTCAAAGAACGGTGCATGATGTACCTAAAATATTAGTCAATATAGAAAGAAATATGCACTGCAAATACCAAGGGAGATAAAAGATTAATAAATATTATTTGTTATCATCAAAATCATAAACTCGAAAGCCAAAGTTGCAATAATCTCCCCCTTTTTGATGATGTCAAATAATATTGGTTGACTTTGCAAATTAAAAACATCCTAAACAGCAAAATTCATCTCTATTGATCGTACTGTACGTTATTTCCACTTCGTACTGTACGATACAAGAAACAGATTGGGACAAATTTAAGCGTGCTGATATGTTATTATTGGTTATCGTACTGTACGTTTTACCTCAAATCATATTGTACGATACAACTCAGCAATGAATGAGAATGAATTAAAGGAGTTCGATACGAAATTATTGCCACTCGTACTATACGAAACACCTGTTTGTACAGTACGATACTTTTGGTCAAAAGTTATACCGACGAGCCTCAGGATGATCGAAATTCAGTGATCGTACTGTATGCTACCTATCGTACTATACGTTTTGACCGCCTTTTCCCGGTACGAATCGCCAGAACAATTATTGCCACTTCGTACTATACGAATCCTCTGTCGTAGTGTACGATTTGCTGAAAACTCTATAAATAGAATAGAAGGGCAGATATCCTCACTACACTCACAAACCTCTCACTCACCTTTCAAGCCATGTCTAGTTCCAGCAAGCGAGGTCGTTTGATAGCGGGAAGCTCGTCTTCCTCTCGCCGCCATAGCGCCCGATTCTTGAATGTGGAAAATGAGGATGCTTACCACAAATTCAAAACTTTCAAAATCACACCCTCCAGGTTGCTCAACCAGGAGGCTCTGAACTTCAAGGTACTGAACCTTTTCTCCTCCACCACCCTCCAAATTCTCTCACCCTAGCCTTTCCTTATAATTCTGAACTCCTCCTAGAATTTTTAGCCAATCTTACCTATACCGTCGATAATTTAACCTTCCACTCTTTCGTTTATCGACAAAATGTTAAAATAACCAAAGCTGACATTGCTCAATACATTAGACTATCTACTGAATGGCCTATGGTTCGTTCTTTTCTTACAAACGATTTTGATTGGAGTGATGTCAATCGGGTCCTTAGAAATACCGCTTTCTATCAACATCAACCTCTCATTTCTTCCCTAAATAAAAATACGTGCATAATTCAACATGTCCTTCGTACCTCAATAATACCCAAAGGTGGTGACCGTGTCAATATGACCTCAACCCTATCTGTCACTACCTACCTGATTATGACCAATACTAGATTCGATGAAGCCGATCTGATCATTGACTATATTCGCCATATGACCTTCGTTCGTCTCCCTACCACTCGCCGAAAACAAAACATAGCTCTTGGTCACCTTATAGGATATATCCTCTAAAATAAATATCAAATGACCTATCATGGTGAACCCAACATTATTACTATTTTTTATACGAATGCCTCCTTCCGTATCCATTTCCATCGAGGACACGAGCCGGAAGAACCAGTTTTTAACGAAGAATAAGGAGAAGATTCCCCAGCTGCACCACAAGCACGTCCACAACATCATGCACCATGACCTCGAGCACCTGCACTAGCACAAGATGATTTGGTCAAACGCTTCGACCAACTTCAGGCTTGTCTCGACACTCATATTCAGGAATAACATCAGCAACACGAGACAGATATGCAATGGTTTAGAGAGCGCTTTACTGCTATTGATCACCGTTTTGACACTCTTTTTCAGTACTTCCAACCAAATCCACCTCCACCACCACCTGATCAGGATTCTCCTTTTTAGATTGTATTTGTGTTGTACTTTTCTTTTCGTGTTTGCTCCTCTTTTTGTGTTGTGAAAAAGGGAAGAAGATTGTTGTATCTTCTTTTATGGTTAAATGCAAGTTTTTTATTTCGCACTACATATTCTTTGTTTTTGTACCTTTCTTTTTCTCATGTTTAAATAAAAAAATGCCTTTAACACTTGCTTACAACAACTATTATTTGATATCATCGAAAAGGGGGAGATTGTTGCAACCCATGACCCCAAGCTTAAGATTTTGATGATGACAAATAATAATTGTCTTGAGATTCATTGAATATTATTTGCTATTGTTCGTGAGTATTAACATTTCAGGAAGATCAAAAGCTACTTAGGATGACAGGAAGACTCAAGGATGGGTAGATTAGGAGTAAGAGTCTGCAATGTATTTTCTTTTTATGTCATTTTTATATTCTTGAGTCTCGCCATAAAATGTATAAAAGTTCGAGCAACCATGCACACACATAGAGGGAGAGGTTTTAATTGTAGAATGTAATAGAATTTCTTCTCTGTAGATAGTACTGTATGATTATAATTCGTATCGTACGATCAGAGGGTTGTAGTACGATTCTGTGAATAGATCATATTGTACGAAATTATATCGTACTGTACGATAAGTTAGGTAAGTAATTTTTTGTCGTTTGTACGGTACGAAATGATTATTTTTAAATACTTACTTAACTTAACCTGTGATTAGTGCAAGAAATCTGGGCTTAATTATAATTTGAACATCGTACTGTACGAACCCATTCGTACAATACGATGAACAGAGACGAATTATAATCGTCCCGGATGTCATCTTGCATGATCAGTTGTTTTTTGTCTCATCATACTGTACGATGTACATTATACCATATGATGAACATAGAAGATGTTTAATCATCCCGACTATCATCTTGTACGAACTGTGTTGTCATGTATCATACCGTATGATTTAGTATCGTACTGTACGAACATTTTTGAACTGTTAGTACCACTTTGTACGAGGATGAAGTTTATTTATGAAGATCGTACTGTACGATTGTAGAACCATACTATACGATAGTAACGACTACTTTGAGATTTCAGTTTTGGAGCCCATTTTTATGTATTAAAAAAGTAATTTTTCAGAGAGTGTATGAGAGAGGAGAAAGTGATTAGAGAGGGATTCCAAGGGAGAGAGTTCTAGAGAAGTTCTTTCGGGTTTGAGAGAGGAAGGAGAAGGTGAGCGTTGTGAGGGAGAAGAGGTGTGAGGGAGATAACACGGTTGCTCTGAACTTGCTGCATCTTGCTCCTCCTGTGGCCCTATAAGAATTTGAGGGAGAATCTCCAAGGGAAAGGCTCGTCTACATCCGTGACCTCGAGGTACTCTGCCTTCTCCAGGAGGGAGAAAAATGAGAAGGTTCTCTGCTATCACCATGAGGGCGAAAATAAAGTTTGGCACTCTTGCCACACCGAGTTGGTGAAAGGGAGGTTTGTAAAGGCTTCTCCGTCATACCGAGGGGGATAAAAGGAGAACTATAGTTGGTAGTAAAAATCCCGGAGTGGAAGACTCCGGGGAGTGGACGTAGGTCATATTTTGACCGAACCACTATAAAAATCTTGGTGTGTTTTTTCCTTATTATTTTTTCATTACTGCGTGCCTTTTTAATTTCAAAATATTTACCTTGGAAAATTTGAAAAAAAAAGGGTTGTTTAATTTTTCATATTAAAATTCTAAAAACAATGAAAAGATTTAGAACTCTTTCTTAGGTTTTAATTATTGTCAAAAAGTTTTCACAATTCACGCCCCCTCTTGTCCATATAGTAATTTCAATTGGTATCAGAGCGGGTTTCAAAAATAGTGTTTTAGAAAACCTTGAGAAAATTGATCATGGCATATTTTGAAAATCATAACATTGCGGAAGGCTATTGTATTACACGACCACCTTTATTTGAAAATATTTCTTTTAATTTTTGGAAATTTTGCATGTCAACGTTTTTGCAATCAATTGATTATCGAATGTGGCATATGATTAAAACTGGCTATTCTATACCTTTACGTATGATAGATGGAGTCAAAATTAATATTCTTTTTACTGAATGGAGTAGAATAGAACTAGTCAATGCACAACTAAATGCTAAATGTTTGAATTATTTTTTCTGTGCATTAAATTCTGACGATTGCATCAAAATCTCTACATGTACTACTGGGAAAGAAATTTGGGATAGATTATGCATTTTATATGAAGGTACTAGTGTAGTCAAACAATCTAAATTGAATATTCTAATACGTGATTATGAACTTTTCAACATGAAGCCATATGAGACTATCTTATACATGTTTACTAGATTTAATCAAATTGTGAGGTCATTGCATGATTTAGGTAGAGAACTTTCACACTTTTAAAAAGTTAGTCAAATTCTACATTCTCTACTTGATAAATTTGATGCCAAAGTCACGGCTATATGTGAATCAAAAGATTTGAATGCTTATTCTATAGATAATCTAATTGGCTCACTCATTTCCTACGAGGAAAGTGTGAGTCAAAGATTTTTGGATGTAGGTGACGAGAAGACTATTGTGCTAAAATCCAAACACATAGATGAATATGGCTTAGTAGATGATGAAATCAAGGAGATATCATTGATAACAAATAAATTTGAAAGTCTATTGAACCACAAGCATGAACATCAGCAAAAGTAGAGTAAAGGTAAAAATTATAAAAATGTTAAGTTTTCTTCTGACACAATTTGCTTTGTGTGTAGGAAACCCGGATATTTGAAGCGTGAATGCCCCAACTTAAAAACTCTTCCTACAAAAGAAAAGAGTAAAAATAAACCGTTTGTAATATGGGGAAAAGATAAAAAGCAAAAAGTCTCCTGGACAGACTTAGTTTCTGAATCATCAGAACAGGAGCAAGATGATGAGGTATAGGTATGTTAAGGTTTATTTGTGTGTTTTGTTTATGTGTTTTGTTTTTTTTTATCTGTTTTGTATGTTAAAACTTTTTTTAATTGTATGTTTTTGTTTCGTTATTATATTGTTATTTTATATTTTATTTTATCTCTTTTTTTTTTATAATGTCAAAGGGTGAGAAAGTATTGTCATTTATTGCATTTTGTTTTAATTTTTGCTGTTATTTAGTTTAAAAAAAAAAAAAAAAAAAAAAAGCTTTCCCCTAATTTTAATATATTTCTTTTAGTGAGGGGGAGTTTAGGAGAATTTTTTTTTAATTTGCAAAGTCAACCAATATTATTTGACATCATCAAAAAGGAGGAGATTGTTGCAACTCGGGCTTTCGAGTTTTTGATTTTGATGACAAAAAATAATATTTATTAATCTTTTATCTCTCTTGGTATTTACAGTGCATATTTCTTTCTACATTGACTAATATTTTAGGTACATCATGCACCGTTCTTTGAAGATTCAAGGCTCAAGATTTTGTAGAATTGGTCGTATTAAATGAGTCTGTAATTTTCATTTATTGAGTGAAGTCTTATAATGATGTATGTTAGTTTGTTGATCATGTACACACATAGAGGGAGCAAAAAATGATTATAAATATTTTAACTTTTCTATTCATCGTACTATACAAATATATTTCATATTGTACGATCTGGTGTAACAGAAATAAATTAAAATATTTTATTTTTCCTGGAAAATTATTTTTGAATATAACTAATTGTACTATACGATCACCATATCGTACTATACGATCTGTTATAATTAGAAAGCCCGCCGTCCATTAAATTAGGGAAAAATTTGAATTTGAAAGGTTATATAATCGTATTGTATGATCATAATCGTACTATACGATGTTTAAAATATAATCAAAATGGTCAAAATTTGTCATTTGAATCATACTGTATGAACTGGATCGTAATGTACTAACTAGATCGTACAATACTAACAGGTTAATTTCTGCACATCGTACTGGACGATCTTGCGATCGTACGGTACGATATTTAACGGCTGAATTGAGTATTTTTAGGGTTCTTTTATCCCTCTATTTAAGCACTCTCATAAGATTTTCTAAGAGTCTTTTGGCAGCCATTATGACTTCATTTTTCTAGAGAAAACTTGAAGAGAGGACTTGAAAGGGAGAGAGGAATGGATGGAGTTTGAGAGAGGGAGAAGAACCTTGGAGGGGGTTTCAAGGGAGTGTGAAGGAGATTTCACACGGTTGCTACGACGAGCTTGTACCTCAGTACCATCGGATTCAAGGTTCATCTTGAAGGAAGTTTTGGGAAGAAGAAGATCTCATTGGTGTCAAAAGACCCGGCTCCTCTGCCGCACCGGGGAAGGTGGAAGTGATTGTGTAAGGGCTTCTCCGCCTAGCTATGGGGGCTAAAGGAGAATCAGTAAAGGTTTAGTGTAATACTCGGAGGGTGCCTCCGGGGAGTGGACGTAGGTCATGGTTTGACCGAACCACTATAAATTGGTGTGTTCTTTCCATTATTTAATCTGCACTTTATTTACGCATTTATTTTTATTATGATTAATTATGTGGATGAAATTGATTACATATCTTTTTATTATGAATGAAATTCACTTCCGCATAAAGTCATAAAAAGATATTTCTTTTCATTATAGAGTTCTTAATCATCCAATTCACCCCCCTCTTGGTGCATCTAGTAATTTCAAATTTCTATCTCATCCTCTTCAATTATTTGCTCTTTCAAACTTCCAGATTCATGAAATACAATATATGTGGTCTCTTCAATTATCAAAGTTCTTTTATTGAATACTCTATAAGATTTTTCAATACTATAGTATCCTAAAAAAATTCCTTCATCTGATTTTGGATCAAATTTTTATAAGACATATTTTTCATTGTTATGTATGTACACCTTACATCCAAAGACATACAAATGTGACAAATTAGGTGTTCTCCCCTTTAGTAACTCATAAGGTGTTTTATTTAAATTTGATCTAATATTTACCCTATTGAGAATATAACATGCAATAATATGAGTTTCAAATTAATCTCGCAAGAAACTGCTGAAAGCGATTTTTGAATCCCCTACCCAAGCTTTTCCTGCTCCGGCCAAATGACATCGGAGGGACACCGGCCACCTTTAGCCAGTGATTCCTTCAACATTCATCATGTTCAACCTCTACTACCAAGGAACTTTTCTCGTTTAGATGCAGGTTTTTCTTCGCCTGCGTTTGGAGATTCTGAACTTGATTTCAAATCAAGATTCAATCATCCCCTTGCTAATAAGGAAGGCAATATTCAATTCCCTACCAAGCTTCCTGAAGTTATCGGCAAAGGCAAGGGCATTTTGACTGAAAAATCTGTTTTGGCGAATAATGGATCAATTGGTGGGAAAAATGATGATCTGGATAAATTGGTTTTCGTTCAAGAAAAATCTCCTATTCAATGCCACGAGCTTTTCAACACGAACAAGGATGAAGATTCTGGGTAAATTTTGGTTGTTCAAGTTTATTCGGATTTGCATAAGGCTCGTGTCTGTGATGACGGAGTTCTTTGTAATTGCTTTGTTCAAAAGTCTATTTTAGAATCACAGAAGATGGGATCAACCAATGTTGCTAATAGTGCCTGGATTAAGAAATCCAACATCAAAGTTTCTGAACTTGATCTTGGCAAGGATTTTTTAGAAGATGGCTCTGTCATCAAGCTTCATATTGGAAAAGAATTGGAAAATTCTAATAGATTGTAGAAATTAATGGTTCTGAAAATATTTGGAGACAACACCCCATTTCACATCATAAGTATTGAAATGAGGAAGCAATGGGGCACTTTTGGAAAGTTTCATTTAACTATGCTAGGAATGGGATGGTTCTTTGTGCTTTTGAAGAACCTGCAAGCATGGATCTAGTTTTAACTACGGGTCAATGGTATGTGAAGGGAAACATAGTAGGTATGGACAATTGGTCTCCAGCTTTCTCACCTAAATCTTTCAAAGGTTTCACTGCTCCAATGTGGATCCTCTTTTCTAATCTCCTGTTACAATGCTGGGATGAGATTAATGTTTGCAGGATAGCTTCCATGGTAGGAAAACCTTATTTGGTAGATGGAAATATGTTCTACTGGGGAAGGAGATAATTTGCAAGAGTTTGTGTACGTGTCAAACTTGATGAAAAACTTCCACTAGGTGTTTGGGTTGAAGGTAGCCTAGGCAAATTCTATCAGAATATTGAATATGATAGACTACCGACATTGTATTTCAGATGTGGGAAGATTGGTCACTTGGAACTAAATTGCTCCAATGGTGATAGGAATATAAATAAGCTGGCTGTTACTAATGAAGTCCAATCCAAGGCAGTGAATTATGTAGCTGTTAATGAAGGTATGGAAGGCTCTGCAGTAGAATTTGTAGACAAATACGGGCCTTGGATTCATGTCAGGTATGGGAAAAAATCTTTTAGAGATATTAAACCGAGGATGGTTAATAAGCAAATGCATAGTAATATTGCTAGCAAGGAAGCTGTAGTAGTCCCAAAAGCTGATGCTATCCAAGAATCATTTGATGTTGGTAATCTTGTCCCTGATATAGAGAAATAGAAGTTCTCTGGGAAGGTAATAGCTGATGCTGGGTTGTTTAAAGCCAACATAGAGAGCCAAGGGGTTCAGTGAATAGAGATCTTGATGGTCTGGCCACGGATGAGAAGATTAGTATTAAGGATTCTGTTGATCTTATTATCATAGATGAAGCTATAAATCCATCAATGAAACTTATTTCAGAACCCAATGCTGATATGGTTCAGAATTCTATCAATTCTATTGTTGTTAAAAATAGATTTGATATTCTAAATTTAGTTGTAGGAGAAGGAGAGATTCTTGCTACCGACAAGGATGATGAGAATGAAATTTTAAAGTCTAATGCTGGATCAGAATCTGCTAAGGTTTTGACTGACAGTAATATAGATAGATGCTCCTCTCCTAGTAAGAAAAAACCAAAAGGTACTAAGCAACTGAAAAGTTTAAGACCTATTGAATTGGCTACTCATACTAGAAAATTAGAAGGTGAAGTAAAGGTCAAAGTGGGGAACTCTTCCTCTCTTAACCATTAATGAATTCCTTAATGTTTTGGAATTGTAGAGGAGTTAGGAAGAGAAAGGCTTCTCTATATCTAAAGGAGGTGGTAAGAGACTATAATGCTTTTTTTGTGGGATTACTATAAACAAAATTGGAATCCTTTAATAATAAAGATGTTATTTCCTTAATTGGAAATGGGTGAGATTTTCTTCATGTCCCTTCCATTGGTCTATCAGGTGGTATTGTAGTATTATGGAAGAAGAACATTGCTTCCTTCAAGATGCTGGAATTCTCATCTCAGTTTATCATTGGTGAATTGGAAGTTCCTAATAAAGGGAAATGGAGAGTGGCAACCATTTATGGAAGCACAGATGCTTGCAAAAGAAGGAATTTATGGAAAAGTTTGAGTAATTATTCCAAGACTGATGTGCCTTTGATTTTGGGAGAAGACTTCAACTGTTTACTTTCAAAAGATGATAAGAGGGAAGGAAGAAGGTTTTATCTCTCTTTGGGCTCTAAAGAGATGAAACAATTCATAATTTGCAATGATCTATATGAAGTTGGTTTTGTTGGACCAATACTTACTTGGTGTAACAATAAAAATGGCGGTGATCGCATCATGGAAAGGCTGGACAGATGTTTTGTTAATCCCGTGGGTTTAAATTTATCTTAGCATTTGTTGGTTAAGCACTTGCCTAGAGTAGCCTCAGACCACTGTTCGATCATGGTGAAGCTTTTTTAGAATTTTCTGGTAGCTAAGAGAAGTATGAAGTTTGAAGATATTTGGGCGTCTTATCCAGTTTCTGTTGCAGTTGTTAAGAAAATTTGGAATTTGAAGTATTAGGGGAATCCACCTCAAATTCTCAATGATAAACTGAAGAGAACTCTAAGATCCTTGTTCTTTTGGAGTAGAGAGAAGCATAAAAGTTTGACACAGCTAAAAGAAAAGTTAAAGAAGGAAATTTTGGAGGTTCAAACTAAAGAAGGAGAGGAAGGAAATCTTACTACAGAGGAGATTCGGCTTCTCAAGTGCAAGATCAATGAGTTGAATTCAATGTTGGCCAGTCTGAACACATGGTGGCGTCAACGGGCAAAAGTGAAGTGGACTTCTGAAGGTGACTATAATACAAGATTCTTTCAGTCTTATGCCAATGCTAGAAGAAATCAAAATTTTATCATGTGCATCAAGAATAAAGATGGAATTCTGGAGGAAGAGTGAGATAAAATTGAGGAGACTTTGCTGGATTTTTGGATGGCGCCAAAGGAAAATCTTTTTGGATGGGTGGCCAGAGGCTTGGAATTCAATTTATGAAGAGGACTTCAATTTGTTGAGTAAAGATTTTTCTTTAGCAGAAGTGGAATTGGCGATTGAGCAAACAGCTGGCTTCACAGCTCCTGGAACTGACAGAATAACTTACTCTTTTATCAAGAGTTACTGGGAGATTATCCAGTCTGATTTCTGGAGTGTACTGCAGCATTTTTTTCTTACAGCTAACATGAACAAGTCCTGGAGAGAAACACTTATTGTATTAATCCTGAAAGTTAGCAACCCTTCAACTCCCTCAAATTATAGACCAATCAGCTTATGTAATATAATTTACAAAATTGCAGCTAAAGTCTTGGTAAACAGGATGTCTTCCATCATTCCAAAACTCATTTCTAAGGAGCAATCTACGTTTATCTCAGGAAGGTCCTTATATGATCATGCTCTCTTGGCTCAAGAAAGTTTACACAAGATCTGGTACTCTAAATCTTGCAAAGGTTTTGTTTCTTTTAAAATAGTTATGGAACAAGCTTATGATTCCATGGATTGGAAAACTTTGAATAAAGTTTTAAATACTTGTGGTTTTCCTACTTGCTTCTCTAATTTGATTATGGAATGCGTTTGTGATCCTTCCTTCACTTTTTTAATTAATGGTAATAAAACTACTCAAATTGAAGCTAGAAGTGGGTTGAAACAAGGTTGTCCCTTGTCTCCATTTCTTTACATTCTCTGCTTTCAACTTCTGTCCAATGTTCTTAAAAGGATTAACGGCATTGGTATTCAAGTTAGCCCCAATGGGCCTAAGATATCTCATCTTCTCTATGCAAATGACTTCTTAATTTTTTCTGAAGCCAATAAGAAGAATGTTAAGGAGATCAAATCAATTCTAAATAGATTTTGTGCTTGGATGGGACAATTGATCAATAAAGATAAGTCTATTTTCTTGTTTGGAGGGTCAGTAAAGAGAAGAAAGAAGAGAGCATTATCTCACATTATGGAATTTAAGGTAGTTAATGAATTTAACTACCTTGGAACAAAAATTGCATTGAGAAGATTGGTGAACTTGGATTTCCAATTCATCATTGATAAGTGTTGAAGATGTTAAACAATTGGGGTAGCAAATATATCTCTTTGGCGGGTAGAATCACTCTGGTTAAATCGGTACTGCTCTCTTACCCAACCTTCCATTTTACTCTTTCTTTAATTCCAAAGAGTTTATTATATGAGATAGAGAAGCTTTGTAGAAGCTTTTTATGGAATAAAAGTTTTGGAGGATATGGTCTTCATTATGTGGATTGGAATACTATGTGTCAACCGATCAATATGGGTCATCATGGCTTACCTTCGTGTTCAAAAAGATCAGCCCAATAAGAGCTAAATTAGCTTGGAATTACATTCAAAATAAAGATTCTTTGCTTCATAATATTCTTTATCTAAAGTATGGTGACATTTGGAACAATAATGGTGGTAGGAAACATTACTCACCAGCTTGTAAATTTATTTTGGATGGTTGGAAAGCTCTTAAACCCATTGTCAGGTGGACCATTGCTACATGTGATTATATTGATATCTATGATGATATCTGGATAATGGATGAACAGATTAATAAGTGGCCAACTTTCATTGTTCTAAAAGAAAATGATGAAGAGAATGCAACAGCTAATAAGCTCATCTCTGAAGGAAGTTGGAATACTCTTGAGCTAGAAAGAAGATGCGGTAGTGAACTTGTGAAGTTTATTTATAACATCAAAATCTATTCTGAGCTGACAAAGGATCGGATTGAGCTGGTTAAAAATATTTCTGGAAAATCTATATCTGCCTTTTCTTCTTTGGCAATGGCAGACTACAACCTGATTCCTGCTTACTGGAAATGGGTTAAAAAATCTAGACTCAATGCTAGAGTTGAAAATATCTGGTGGAGAATGTTTAATAACTCTATACCTACCTTCAAATTTCTTTCCTATAGAAGATTGCAAATTGGAAGTCTCTGTCCTAGAGGCTGTAATAAAGATGAAGATTTACATCATATCTCTAACAGATGCATTAAAATTAATGAAGTATTCGGTCACTTAAATAATTGGGGATTTGATATTAAGAGCTGTCAAACTTTTGAAAATAGATGTAATTGGCTGGAGAAACAGAGCTTTTTCATGATCAATCTTTTGGTAGAATAGTTTATCCCTTTTGGAAGGATAGGTACGGTATGGTTTATGGTAAAACAGAGAAAAGCTCCTTGTTTATCGCAACTGAAGCAATTGGGTATGCTGCTACTTCTTTAAACGGGAATCCTCAGAATTCAGGCCGGTTGGTTGTCAATCAACAAGTTTAGTTGGATAATTCTTGGCATCCTGCTCCACTCGATTGGATCAAATTCAATCTAGATGCTTCTTTTCTTTGCTCTTACAAAGGAGGTGTAGGAGGTGTGTGCCGAGATCACAGAGGTAGATTGTTGTTAGCCTTTGGGAGATCGCGTGTTCATTGGGACATAGCTCAACTGGAATCAATGAAGTAATCAAAGATTGGATGCTTGAGTATAAAGGTATTATCATTGAAGGTGATAATATCAACATCATTAATTTCATCCATAAGAAGATCAAAGCTGTAATGCAAGGTACGGAAGATCTTTTTTTTTTTTTTACTAAAAGCTTTAACTATGTCATTTGTAATTGGATTAGTCGTGATAGTATTAAGTTAGCAGATCTTTGTGCTAACTATGCTATTTTTTCTTCTTTTGTTTGGGATGATGTAACCTTGAATAAGATTCCTCCTACATTTCTTAAAATGTTAAAGGAGGAATCGGTAGGGTGATTTCTCTAATTCTTTTTTAATAATAATTGCATTTTATGCTTTCTTAAAAAAAAGAATATAACATACAGTGCTAACCGCCTCAGCCCAAAAATATTTAGGAAGTGAATATTCAGCCAACATGGCTCAAGCGGCTTCTATTAGTATTCTGTTTTTTCTTTTGACTACCCCATTCTGCTGAGGGGTTTTATGTGCAGAAAAATTGTGATCAATCCCTTTCTCCTTACAAAAATCTGTAAATTTTTCAGTTTCAAATTCTCCTCAATGATCACCTTGAATTATCAAAATTTCACATCCTAGTTTCCTTTGAATCCAAGTCAAAAAAATCTCTAAACTCCTTAAATGAATCACTTTTATGATAAGGAAATCTAATCCATGTGAATCTAGAGTAATCATCCACAATCACCAATCTGTATACCTTCCCTTCTAGACTTAATGTTCCAACTGATCTAAAATGATCTATATATAAAATCTCCAATGGTTTACTAGTTCTAAAATTCTTATTGGACTGAATAGATGACTTCACCTATTTTCCTAATTGACAAGCATCACAAAAGTGGTCCTTACTAAAGTCTAGTTTTGGTATACCTCTCACTAAGTTCTTTTGAGTAATCCTCCTAAGATTTTTCATTCTAGAGTGACAAAGTCTCCTATGCCAAAGCCATGACTCATTAGAAACAGTTTTTAAACAAAAAATAGTAGGAGTTCTGATACAATTCAAATCTAGCATATAGACATTGTTTACCCTTATACCATATAAAATATCATTATCATTCAGGCTTAATATGCAGCTAGTAGGAAAAAAATTAACATAATATCCTTTATCACATAGCTGACTGATACTCAGAAGATTATGCTTTAAGCCTTCTACCAACAAAACATTTTCCATAAAAAAGTTTTTAAAGTTTCCTATCATACCTAATCCCACCACCTTCCTTGTGGTATTATCTCCAAGTATAACCCTACCTCCTCTCTTGGCTTCCAGATATATGAATTATGCAGTGTCTCCAGTAATATGCTTTGAGCAACCGCTATCCAGGTACCATATGCTCTCACGAGGTCTTGTGTGAGAACGTGCCAGCAAAATCATTAAACGTTAAACTTGGAAACTCAAACAAGTTTGGGTTCTTCTTTTGGCAATTTTAAAATAAATGTATGTATGATATGTCTAGGTTTATATATCTTAGGTTTTCTCACCAAATAAGTTTTTCTATCCAATGTACAGGTGTGTGCTATATGTCCAAATAATCCACAATTATGGCATTCGACTCCAGGAAATGGGTTTCTTAATCTTTTATAATTATTCTATTTCCTGCTGAGTTTTAAAAATTTTGGATATAAAATAGGATTTGTAAAATTTTCAAGTGTTTGTGGTATCCTATTTTCCTCAAGTGCTTTTATCTTAAATTTGAGAAAAATATTCACATCTTCCAAAATGTGATTAGTAAAATTAATCCAATAATTTTTTCTCTCTAATTCATCCATAAAATCTTTATATTATTTTTCCAATTTTTTATAGGATAATTTTAAATTTTCATGTTTCATATTCAAATCTTAAAACTCATCAAGTAATTTCATGTGGTTGTTATCAATTAAAGCATGATTTTTCCTAAGTATTTCATATTCTCTCTACAGTTCTTGTAAATCTAAGTTTAGGCTAGCATGCACTTTCTTTAACTTTCTATATGCATCATGTATGCATTCAGAAACTTTTGAAAGTTTATTGTAGGTCAAGTCACATACCTCTTCTTAATCTGATTGATCAAGATTATCGGCCATGAAGCACAGATTGGCGACTTCCTCTTCCTTTTTAGTCTCTGAATAATCTGAAACTGAGTCTACCCAAAAAGGTCTTTGGAATTTCTTTTTGCCCTTCTTTACAATTAGTTTCTCCTCTACATTCTCCTTGCTAGTAGTAGCTTTGAGTTTTGGGCAGTCTGACTTAATGGACCAGGTTTCCTGCACTCATAACAAATCACATCATTAGAAACCTTGATATTCTTATTGAACTTACCTTGGTTCCATTGTTTGCATTTCTTTTGCTTCCTCTTTAGAAAGCTTCTGAATAGACAAGTACAGATAAATCACTCTCCTACTCATCTACCTTCTATTGTGAATTTGTTTACATTGATTATGATTTTGACAATAATAAATACTTTTGTTTCTCTATGACTACCTTACTATTTTAGGTCCACAAGATCAGACTGCAATTAGAACTAACTCAAGATTGGGTAGACTTGGTCTGAGTCATTTATACCTTTTTCCTTTCTTGAGTCTTTTGTAATTGGTGTGGCTCCTGATGCTAAGTAATCTTGCACACACACACCTTAGAAGAATTTCTGACTATTCCCTAGAGTTTACTTTTTTTGGTAACATCGTCCGGGACGATATTTATATCGGCCTGGACGATCATTTCAAAAATAGAAACCCTAATTAGGGCTTCCTTATTAAGGCAACCGTCATTAAGAACATTATCCTGGATGATTTTGTATCAGCCCGATCGATATGCTCAAAATAGAAGGAATCTACCGCCATATCTGTTTAGGAATTACTTTTTTTTGGACATCGTCCCGGGGATTGACTTATCTTATTGATATCGGCCTGGCTGATCCAGGATAATTTTTTCCTAAATTAATCTGGTATTTAAGGAAAGCAATTAATGGTGATTTGTACGATTATATTGGCCAGGCCGATCGAAAGATCAGCCGGGATGATTTGACATCAGCCAGCTTCTTTTCAGGGCAATATTCAGGATGATTTTACTCTAATTTGAACTAATCGCCCAGGATGATATCCTATAGGCCTGAATGATATAATCAAAAATCTTTTGATCGTCCCTAACCGACTGGGCTGATTGAGCGTAATTTATGCTGATCGGCCAGGCTGATATTTATATCGGTAGACAATAAAGTCGAGAAGTTACATTAATGAGCTCATTTTGAGATCTTATATTTAAGCTTTGACAAGGCACTTTGTGAGTGTCTTTGGTAGCCATTGTATTTTCATTCTTTTGGAGAAAACTTGAATAGAGAGCTTGAAAGAGAGTGAGGAAATGGTGGAGTTTGAGAGAGGGAGAAGATCCTTGGAGGGGGACTCAAGGGATTGTGGAGGGGGATTCCACACGGTTGCTCAGGTGATCTTGCACCTTAGTATCGTTGGATTCAAGGCTTGTCTTGAAGCAAGTTCACGGAAGAAGAAGACCTCTTTGGTGTCAAAGGGCCCGACTACTCTGCCGCAGCAGGGAAGGTGGAAGTGATTTTGTAAGGGCATCTCCGCCTAGCTGTGGGGGCTAAAGGAGAGACACTTAGTTTAGTGAAATACTCAGAGGGCGCCTCCAGGGAGTGGACTTAGGTCAAGGTTTGACTGAACCATTATAAATCTAGTGATTTCTTTCCTTTATTATTTCTACATTTAATTTCCACATTACATTTTCTTTGTGGTGAATTTTTGTTTAATTTGAGTTTTGTTTTAAAGATATTTAAAATACCAATTCACGTCTCTCTTGGTTAGCCTTGGGCTAGTTCATAAAGGGCCTAACATCCCTAACAAACTTTCATGTGGTGTCAGAGCGGGATTCATAAAAATGAAGTTTGAAAACTTTTGAATTTTGATCCATGTTTAATTTTTGTAATCGTAATAATGTGGAAGGTTATTCAAACACCATACCACCTTTGTTTGAAAATATTATATTTAATTTTTGGAAATTTTGCATGTATACTTTATTGCAATCAATTATTTTTCAAATGTGGCAAATGATTTTAACTAGTTATTCTCTACCGTCATGTATTTTAGATGGAATCAGAACTGATATTCCTTTTAATTAATTGAATAGAGATGAACAAATCGTTGCTCAATTGAATGTAAAATCTTTAAACTATTTTTTCTGTGCTTTAAATTCTAATAATTTTATGATGATATCCACGTGCACTACTGGTAAGAAAATTTAGGATAAATTACACACCATATATGAAGGCACTAGTGAAATCAAGAAATCTAAGTTGAATATTTTAATGCAAGATTATGAACTTTTTTGCATGAAATCTTATGAGATGATCTTAGATATGTATACTAGATTTATTCAAATTATTACATCATTACATGCTTTAGGAAAGAAGTTTTCAAATTTTGAGAAGTCAATAAAATTTTTCATTGTCTACTTGATACGTTTGATGCCAAAGTTGTTGTTATTTGTGAATCAAAAAATATGGATGAATATTTTATTGATAATTTAATTTGCTCACTCATTGCCTACGAGCAAAGTTTGGGTCAAAAACTTTTGAATGTAGGTGAAACTATAGTACTAAATGTTAAAGACATAGGGAAAAGTGACTTTGTTGGTAACGAAAGCGATGACTTATCAAGCAAATTGAAAAGCTCACTAAAACATAAGAATCAACAAAAGTGTAATAAAGGTAAAAATGGTAAGAATGTTAAGATTATTTCTGATGTTATTTGCTTTGGATGTAGGAAACCTGGACATATGAAAAATCAATGCCCTAATTTAAGAACACTTCCTGGAAAAGAAAAAGGTAAAGCTAAGAACCTTGTAGAAATGGTAAATAATGAAAACAAAAAATCTCTTAGGAAGATCTTATTTTTGAAGCATCGGACCAGGAGTAGGATGGTGTTTAAAAGCCTTACTTATTTGTTTTATGTTATGTTTAAGTTTTTTTTTGTAGTGTTTTCTTCTTTTATTTTATTTTCATCTTGAGTGTTGTATTGTTGTTTGTTTTTGTGAAGTTTTCACAAATCACCACACACACATAATGTTTTTTAAATGAAAAATCTCTCTCTTATTTTTCTTAAATTTTTATGTAAAGTTGTAGTTGAGTTCTCTAAAAATAGTCAAAGAAAAGAAACTCATGATTTTGACTCTCAATCTCTATTTCCTAAAAGAGATTATTCTACTTTTGATTTAAAATCTTCATCATATTCTAAATTAAGATTTTGAAATTGAACTTTTTCATCTCCCTACATTTTATCTATCACATAAGAATCTTTTGCAAATGGTTGAATCTACCTCATAATTTTCTTAATCAAGTAGTTCATTTTGTCAATATAATGGGTTTACTTTTTTTAAAAAATTTTAAATAGGTAGTATATTAAAAAAAAGGATAATGACGCCAAATAAAAAAAGTGGCCAATGAAGCCAAATCAAAAGATGCGCAATGATGCCAAATTAAGAAAGATATACAAAGTGTATCAAAAAGTAAAAGATGCACAAAGTACGCCAAAAAATTGATAAGAGGCATAAAATGAGCCCATAAAGAGTATGCTTACTTTTTTTGTATTTACTAAAAACTTAAGAAAACCTTTGATATTTTTAGTACTTGATCTTGAAATCATATTTTTTTGATTCACCAATTTTTGTATTAATCTTCTATTAGATATGTTTTATGAAAGAAGTTTTGAAAAATTAGTGTTTCTTTTTCTAATTTATTCCTTACTTTAGATATTGGATTAAAAAATTTTTTAGCCTTTAAAAGAACTTGAGCTTGGATTAACAATTTCTGAATTTCTCACATTTACTGGATTATGCGTTGTGAATCCATTCCTTATAAGTTTTTGACTAAAATTAAGAGGTAACTTTCTCATTTTTTAAAGATTTTCTTTCGTGCCCCTTCTCTTTTTGATAATGTCAAAGGGGGAGAAACGTATTATGTATTGTTGTATTTGTTTAAATTTTTTATTATGTATTATTATAATTGTATCTTTTAAAAAAAAAATAAAAACAAAAAAAAATATTTGATTTCCCCTATTTTTAAAGTTTTATTTTAGTAAGGGGGAGATTAGGAGAAAATATTTTCAGTTTTGCAAATTCAACCTGTAATATTTGCCATCATTTAAAAGGGGGAGATTGTTGCAAATCTTATTTCATTAATTATGATTTTAATGATAGAAAATACTCTTGTTTCTTTACGACTGCCTTACCTACTGAAATTTCAGGTCCACAAGATTAGACTGCAATTAGAACCAGCTCAAGATTGGGTAGACTAGGTTTGAGTTAGTTGTATCTTTTTCCTTTCTTGAGTCTTTTGTAATTGGTGTGGCTCTTGATGCTAAGTAATCTTGCACACACAAACCTTGGAAGAATTTCTGACTGTTCCCTAGAGTATACTATTTTTGGTAACATCATTCGGGGCGATATTTATATCGGCCTGGACGATCGGTTACAAAATAGAAACCCTAATTAGGGCTTCCTTTTTAAGGCATCCATCATTAAGAACATCGTCCTGGATGATTTTGTATCAGCCAGGATGATAGACTTAAAACAAATAAAAACTACCGCCAGATCTATTTAGGAATTACTTATTTTTGGACATCGTCCCAAGGATCAGCCTGGCCTATTGATATTAGTCTGACTGATCCAGGATAATATTTTTCTAAATTAATATGGTATTTAAGGAAAGCAATTAATGGTGATTTGTACGATCACATCAGACGGGCCGATCGCAGTATTGGCCGGGACGATTTGACATCGGCCAGCTTCTTTTTAGGGTGATATTTAGATGATTTTTCTCTGATTTGAACTAATCGTCCGGAATGACATCCTATCGGCATGGACGATATGACCAAAAATCTTCTGATTGTCCCTAACCGATAGGGCTGATTGAACGTAATTTATGCTGATCGGCCAGGCTAATATTTATATCGAACTTGACAATAAAGTCGGCAAGTTGGATTAATGAGCTCGTTTTGAGATATTCTATTTAAGCTTTGACAATGCACTTTGTAAGTGTCTTTGGCAGCCATTACTGCTTCATTTTTTTCGGGGAAATTTGAAGAGAGAGCTTGAAAGGGAGTGAGGAAAGGGTAGAGTTTGAGAGAGGGAGAAGATCCTTGGAGGAGGACTCAAGAGAGTGTGGAGGGGGATTCCACACGGTTGAGATCATTGAAAGAAACTTTTCACGAGAAAACTAGAAGGACAAGAGAAAAGAGTGAAGTAATCATAAATTACAAACTGTGATCCTTACATTTGAGTAATTTAAGTGAACCCTTCACACTCCAATAGTAAGAAATCTCCTTCAAACACTCTCTCTTACTTTCATCTTCAATTTCCCTGAAGTATGCACGAAGACCAAATGATAAAAAGATTTTATGACAGACTGACTTGGACCTTTTATAGAAAAGACACGAAAAACCATCCAAAAACTACAAATTTTAATTTCTGACTGTCCATGATCGTCCCGTACAATCCAATTTCATATATAAGAACATTATAAAAATTGTTGCATACAAACTATATGTGAATCAGTACGAACTACATTCAAACCCGATAATCATTCTGTATGAACTAAGTTCATCCAGTACGAACAGTATTCCCAAGGTTTTGTTGGTACGAAAATATAGGAAGAATTTAAAGTTTCAAGAACAGAAAAGATCGTCCTGGGACAAACCATAAATATCGTCTGGATGAATAGTTCATTTTGGCAAATCCAGAGCCCATCATCCTGGGACGAATAATAAATATCATCTGGACGAATGCATCCAGAGATCATCATCCTGGGATGAATGATAAATATCGTCTGGACTAACGCATCCAGAGAGCATCTTCCTGGGACGAATAATAAATATCGTCTAAACGAACGCATCCAAAGAGCATCGTCCTGGGTTGAACAATAATTATTTTCTAAACGAACGCATCCAGAGAGCATCATCTTGGGACAAACGATAAATATCGTCTAGACGATTTATACTTAGAAAAAAAATTTCCCTCTTCGTTCGTTCCATTGCTTATTTTGGGAGTATAATTGACTAGATTGTCCGGTATGAACATTGTTCGTACTATACGATCAGTTTCAGACATTGTGAATTTTAAAGCTCTCTCATAGTGTGTGTTCTAAGTTACTCAATTACAATCATACTCTCTTAGACTCAATAAAATAAAAAATAAAGACTTCAATTTATAAAATATTCTAAGCTGAACTTGATTTGAAGTCTTCAACAATCTGGAGTATGATTTTTCTGAAATGTTAGTACACACAAGAGCAAAAACAGTTCTTCCAAAACGTGTTAGGAGAAAATAATAATCAAAACAATAATATTTGGAATCATAAAATACTTACAAGTTGCAAGAATGTAAAACATGCAAAGCTAAGTAGCAACTCTCTCAACACTCCTTAATGACATCAAATCCTTAAGATATGAATTAATAGAATATGATCGATAGGGCACAAAGCCCTCTGTTAGCTAAGATGGATTCAAATTTGTCCCCTTAAAACATTCACCCCAGGTCTACAAGATCCCTTTCGACCAAGCAACCCATGGCTGTCGACTAGGATCCTTCTGTCAGGTTGGGTCGACTACCTCCTCTGACAAAGTAGAACAAGGGCCACGATGGCTCGGGATGACGGAACCATGGGATCTTGATCGGGTCCATCATCTATTCCCCCACCATCCTCTTTAAGTGCAAGATGGTGAAATTTCAAATTTTAAATATCAAATCTTCCAACCTTCTAAATTCCCAAATCCAAGCTCAATGCTGCTACTATAAGCCAGATAACATGTACTCTACACGTTTCTGATTGACGACTAGTCTTAATTGAAAGTTCTCTCTCGTTATCGGGAGGGGTAATTAACTATAGGGGCTTGTGCCTATAGAAACAAAAATTCAGATCATAAAGTCCTCACAAAATGAGGGTGAAATCTCTAGGTAGTGTCTTATCTACAAACCCATCTGCCTTCCCAAAACTTACCTTGGAACATAATCCGTTAAAACTCCCTCGCAAAAGAAAAAGCAACGACATCAGTGTGGGCGGCGGCCGGGGCCGAATTTTTGGAGCCCACAAAGATGTAATTAAATTTTGATTTCAAGTGAGAGAACATCCAGGTTTCTAGTGAGAATTTTCAAATTTCTTCATTTGCTTAAATTCCGGTTGGTACATTTATGGTTGTGGAGGGTTGCCATTCATTAGAAGATGACTGAAGTACCCCAACGCCTTTAGCTACCAAGTGTCCGAATGAAGCTATCCTTCATTTCGATGCTAAAGGTAGGATTTCAGCCAATTACGAATGCTCTCGTTGTTCTTATTATAAGAACTCGCCTTTGGTCATAAAAGAAGGTCGCGTATCTCTTGTTTGTGAATTTGCTCCCGTTGAAGGAAAAAGTAAAGAAGACTTTATTAAGCATGATAGATCGATTGGAATATTTTGCATCTTCTAAATATCATCTATAAGATTCTGTAAGGTGTTGCAATTCTGGAATTGTTCCAAAAGCAAACGATCATGAAGCCTCATCTTCTTATGGGTTTAACTTAAAAGTTAATTGATTTAATTTGGTTGATGATAAAATCAAGTGCATTAGCAGGTATTCTGTTTTACCATATAATGAGGATTGTTCTTTAGAATGTTCGCTAGAAAACAATATTAGGAATTTTTCTATTTCTTTTATTGATTTACCCTTTCTTGATTCGATGAAGGGTAATGTTTGGACCAAAGCGCAACATATTAAAGTAAAATCTTTGGTAATAAATTCTAGTATTATTCTGGATGGGAATGTGGCTAAACATAATGTGGAGAATTAATGTGCAAACATTTAGGTTTTGAGAAATTCACTCATTGGTATGATTCTTGGTAAAAACTTGTTGTTTTCCCTTTGTAGTATTGAATTAAGGCGTCAATGAGGAAAATTGTGTGGTTTTCATCCAATCTCTCTTGGATTAGATTGGATATTGTGCTCCTTTCAATCGTCTAATGCTATTGAGGAAGTTTTAAGTGGTGGTCCATGGTATGTTGGAGGATTAATAATTGGTATAGATAAATGGACACCCGAATTTTCTCCTCTACTTTGAAAAGGTTATCTTCACCAAGTTGGATTCGTTTGCCTCATTTACTATTACAATGTTGGGATGAAGTCAATGTTACATTGATTGTTTCAGGTATAGGAACCCCTTTGTTATTCCATGTTCAAATGGAGTAGAAGGGGTCCACTTGTGTTCGAATCAAAATAAATTCTAAGTTGCCACTTGTAATTTGGATAGAAGGGAATTTTGTGTAATTTTTTCAAAAAATTGAATATGAAAACATTTCTACCTTATGTTTCAAGTGTGGCATGATAGAGCATAAGAATGAAACATGTTCTGATGGACAAGTAGTGTAAAGTTGGAATGGCCACTTGACTCTTTCGGATTTAGTCAGGGAAGTCCTGGAAGTTATTTAGAATGGAGCTTTTAAATCGGATATAGTGATTTACCGTATAGTCCTTGGATGCATGTTAAGTTTAGGATTAATAGAAGAAGGAACTTTTCAACATTCAAGATTAATCTATCTAAGATGACTGATGTCAATAGTCTTAATGCAACATCTGATGTCAAAGTTTTGTTAAAAGATAATTAATTTAATTTATTATCTCATGAGAATGCTAATGTAGAATTTTGTTGATGTTGTTGTAGACAAAGATATAGAAGGCAAGGTTGCTGAAACTTCTATTGAATTTGATTCGGTTATTGCAGTAGACCCTTTTGGTGCTACTAATGTAGATGGTATTAGAAAAGATTCTGAATCTGAAGTTGTTCTTGACAGGGATGATACTGAACCTGAAGATAATTCAAAAGTTGGTTCAGGAGTGTTAGTTGAAGACATTCCTTACTGAACATGAAGATTATTCGAATGATGGGTCAGAAGTGTTGGTTTGAGGTGGATCTGCTCTGAATGATCTTACTTCTGCTACTAGAGGTATTATGCCGAATGATCCTACTTCTGATGCTGGAGGCGGCCATGTTACTGCTGTGAGGAATTCTACTGTTGAAGCTGAGATTCTTTTGCACACTTATGTGATACAAATTTGAAATTCAGATAAGTCTGATGCATTGGTTTCATAAAAGGTGGAAAAATGAAGAATAAAGAATCCAAGATAAGTCCCACTTTGGGTATTTGTCATGAGATTTTAAACTCTTCAAACTTTAAACAAAATCTGTTTAAAGAACTTCAATCATTAGGTCCGTTGGAAATTCTCCCCAGAAGAAAGAATGTGGAATTGAGGTTGAAAACTGGTGGCGGAAACCTTTCCCCTTGCGTTCTCTAAAATGTTATCGTTTGGAAGCTGGAAGTGTACTGAAGCCCACGTAGAGGCTTCTTTTTATCATTATAATGGCATTTTTGAAGAAGGCTTGAAAGTAGTGGTAAGTGCAAGTTTCGGATCAATTGAAGATGATAAGGTCTTGTGTCTTCTAATGATAGCTAAATGATGGGTGGATCTTAGGCTTAGTGAGGGTGGGCAAATGCCCACCTTGAAAAAAAAATGATTAAGTTGGGGTGCATTTTTGAAATCCCCCCCCCCCCCCCCCCCCCCCCCCCCCCCCTAAAAACACCTTTTTGCCCTCAACTTTTCATTCTTGCGATAGTTTTCCCATCCCGCCAAAGTTTGCCCATCCCGCCCCGTTCCCAGAATCGCAGTCGCTATGTTGCACCAAAATACCTACTTATGAAAGCGTGTTGTATCTGATGCACCGATACACTGATACACCTACGATACATGTCAGATACGCCAAAGCCGTATCCACTTAAAATACTATTTAATTTCAAAAGGACATGCGTATCCGATACGCGTGTCCGTTGAAAAACAAAAAAAATTTCAAAAAAAAGACCCATCGTATTTACTTCCGCGGCTGCAAGCAGGGTTCTCTCATTTCTGAGATGGATTGGAGTCTCTTGATGATATGGGAATATAAGAAGTTGCTAATCTTTCACTTTATGAGCCTGGACTAGAAGCTATGATATTTATTGAAGATGATATAGAAGTTCAAAGACAAACCACTGAAGAAGCTAATCATATAATTCCTTCTATTGAATAGATGAAACTTCATATGCTAGACAATTTATGTTTATGCTTTTGTTGTTATACTAGACATTTAATGCTTACTTATATTTAGATATTACAAGCTACAAGGCTACAACTGATGTTTATTTTTTATTTTTATTTTGTAATTTCAAATATTATGCTTTGATTGTTTTCTTAATTGTTATGTATGATTTATAAATTATAATGTCTTGTTTTCTCCGTACCCGTATCCTGTATTTTTAAGAATTGACGTGTCCCGTATCTGTATCGTGTCGTATCCGTGTTGCCGTATCCGTATCGGTGCAACATAGCACAGTCGCCTTCGCAGGAGCGCCCCTTGTTAGCAATCGTAGCCCTCTCGTTCACAACTTTGCAAGAAGTCATCTTCTCCTAAGTGAAGAGGTTGCCACAGCCCGCACCCGACATCCTTCATCTTTGCGAATACCATGTTTCCAGTCCTCGATTCGCATCCAACAACCCCCTTCAACATTCGGCAATGTAAGTTTTACTAAGCTATCACACTTCTAATTTCATTTTCATTTTTTAAAAAATTTTGGCATTTGGATAGCAGTATGAAAATTACTCATTTTAGTTCTTACAAGTCAGAGCCGGGGATCTTACAAGCATTAAAATATATATATATATATATATATATATATATATATATATATATATATATATATATATATATATATAACTCTCTTATCACCAAAATCCTTTCTCTCTCTCTCTCTCTCTCTCTCTCTCTCTCTCTCTCTCTCTCTCTCTCTCTCTCTCTCTCTCTCTCTCTCTCTCTCCACTATGGAACTAAAGCGATTGCAAAAGAGCAGCCCATCTTTGTCAATAATCTTGAATGTGTTTTTTTTTTTTTTTCTCGAAAAAGATTGAGGAAATCGAAATCAGTCTCTTGTTTTGTTTTTCCCCCAATATTTCTTATATCAGAGCTCTCTTTAACAAAATCAAATCATTTTTAACTGCGTTTTAAGACTCTTCCCAATTCATTGTTGCTAGCAAAAGGTCTAAAAATATTACTAGTAGTTATACTTAATTCATACTCTTTGAATGTGCATCTTTTGAGTTTTCCCATTCTAACAAAATGGATTGGATCGCCACTTGCTAAATTACATCATGTATGAAACTACTTGTTCTCATTGGTTACTTCATTGGAGAGCTTCAATTATGGTGGTCCAAGTTTGGAAGAGTGTAGCGGTTGGGCTACTTGGAATTCTTTATATCTATTTTTTATTTCTATTTGCATAGTGAGATTAGAGTATAGGAGTTTAAGATTCTTACTAATTTTCATATTTTGCCTTTTGGGATCCTGATTGGGTTGTCTAATATTTGGTGTCCCCATCATCCCAATTAGCTTAAAATGAAGAGTGGTCGATCTTATCTCTGTTATGATATTTTCATTTTTGCAAATATTTTTTTCTTAGGCTTTTGCTTTTCAGTAATTTTACCTTTCCTTTGTTAGGTAAGGTAACTTTCTTAGTTAATTTAAGTTCTTGCTTGTACTAGTTTTTTCTTTATTCAATGCCTTTTGTAATCCTTCCAAATAAAAAAAAAAAAAGAAGAATAAAGATATAATTAAAATGTTTTTGAATAAAAAAAATACTGAAGATATTTCTTTGGAAGCATAACAAACCAATTATGAACCACCGGTATTCACACAAGCATGGGTGGATGGTTGCAGGAACCTAAATGTTCAAAAGTGGTGTATAAATTTAACACTCCCTATTATAAAAACTTATAATGCACAATTAGTATTGCTAATGTGGACTTCATTTAGCTTTAAACTCAATCTTAATGCAGATCGTACAAATAATTAAATGACAAAAAACGTTAATTGTAAAAAATATTTGTGGAAATAGATTCACGTGTAGATTTTAAACCTTTCCCTAAGATATTATAAAGGTTAGAAGTTCTCATGGTTATGCGCATACAATTCATCAATTTTAAACTTTTTTTTTAAAGCTTTCAAGTTATTTTCTCAAGGAAAAAGTAAGATAAATTTAATTATTAGATCATTTATACTGAGATTTTTCGATACATAATTCTTTCCTGAAAGACAAAAGCATTGATACAAAGTATTTCTTAGTTATATTATTTTTATATTTTAGACTTCTTAATTCTACGAAACTTACTTTTTTAATCATAAGTATAACAATAAATAAATAAATAAATTATATATATATATATAACAATAAATTTGGTAGCTCTAACCTATTAAGGAGAGTATATTGGCGTGATTATTAGAGTAAAAAAATCCCGTTTTCTACAGTGAGAAAATCCCATTTATTTAAATTTCTGTTATGGCGAGGGATGATCGGTGGCAATCACCGACGATCCTTTCATTTTCTTCCCAAACTCCGCTTGGTAAATCTATCTATAGATCTCCTCTGATTACAAAGATAAACCTTGATACGTCGTCATTGATATGTCATCACAAAATTAGCTTGATCGGGCACGAATCTCGAGGCAAAAAACTAGTTGGAGACTTCAAAAATTAAATCCGGGAGCATCCAAACTCCGATTTCAACGAGCTTAAAGTCAAACTGAGCGTCTCGGAAATACGAACCCAACGACACCAAGATCGACCCAATCCGAGCCCAAATGGGTCCGAATCATGGACCCGAAGTGCTGTCGGAAGGTTCAAACCGCAATTTGAGTTACCAAACGGTCTTAGATTTTGACGAGCTTATACTCTAATCGAACGGCTCGACGAGACGAATCCAACGAGCCCAAGATCACTAAATTCCGACATCTTTAAGGCCGTCAAATGTCCAACGAACGGTGCACGATCGTAGGATTCAATATCGGCCGTCCATTTGACCACTCCCTTTTCGCCCTTGATCTCACACCTATTTACGGACCATGCCACTCCAGAAAATTTATAAATAGAGCCCTCATTCTTCACAAGAGAGGATCCAAGCAAGAGAGAGAAGAAGAGAAGAGAAGGAAGAAGAGAAGGAAGGAGTTCCTCCTCGACAACCGCCGGACCACCGTTGGACCACCGCAGAACCTCGCCGGACCACCGCCGGACCACCACAGGAATCTCGCCGGACCACCGCAGGAACCTCGCCGGACCACCACATAACCTCGCCGGACCACCACCTTAAGGCCCGACGTTCAGCTCCTACGTCCTACTGAAGACCCGACGTCCTGCCAAAGACCCTACGTCTTATTCAAGGCCTGACACTCAGTCCCTACGTTCTGCCGAAGACTCGACGTCCTGCCAAAGACCCGACGTCTTGTTCAAGGCCTGACACTCAGTCCCTACGTTCTGCCGAAGACCCGACGTCCTGCCAAAGACCCAACATCATACTCAGGGCCCGACATTCAGTCCCTACGTCCTGCCGAAGACTCGACGTCTTAAGTAATTGATTGTAATCTGATCATCCCTGGAGGTGATTCAGTCTTTTGTAACAAACGCAAAGTCTAGTGGAACCATTTTCAACTGGGCTAGGCCTCGTGGTTTTTTCCCTTTTAAGGGTTTTCCACGTAAAAAATCTTGTGTTCTCTGTGTGTGCTAGTTATACGTACAACGCTAAGACGTAGAATAAAATCTCTATCGCCGCGTAATTTCTAGCCCGCAACAGATTGGCGCCGTCTGTGGGAAAGCTAATCCCACTACATCAAGGAATCATCCAATGGTCAACAGGCGTAGCCATCGCATCATGGGAACCTCCCGCTCTAATTCACACCAATCTAGGAATCAGTCCCTGAATCAAGGACGACAGGCATCTGCTTCCTTTCACCCCGGTAACCGACACCCTGCAGGAGAAGGAACTTCAGGGCCATCCCTAGAAGAACGTATCAGAAAAATGGAGGAATCTCAGAATGAGATCCTTCAGCTCTTAAGGGGAGCTCGAGGACCAGCGCCAGTGCCCCAAGAAGATACTCTTCTCCCTCGAGACCAGCCAGGATTCGAAGACATTCTTCATGTCGAAGTCCCCCTTCCTCCACCAAGGATGCGCCCTCCTACACGTTCAGAGAATGAGCTTGCTGATACAGCAAGCTCTACCCATCCTTCACACACGGGCCACTGGCAGCATATGCCTCCAGAAGTCCCAGAAGACTTGGACCAACAGCACGTTACTGAACTCCCCCGCAATACTCTCCGGGATGAGTTGCGGAGGCTAGTCCGAGAAGAGTTCCCCACAAGAGGTACAAGACACTCCCTTCTCCAACGGGACGTTCACGAATCGTCACCTTTCACCGAAGCTGTCCTCCGATACCCCGTTCCGACAAGATTCAAACTCCCGAATATTGATTCGTATGATGGAACTTCAGACCCCTACGAGCATATCGACCACTACCGCACTATTATGCATATCCAGCAGGCCCCGGACGCTTTGCTCTGTCAAGTTTTTCCTGCCACCCTTAAAGGGCAAGCCCGGACATGGTTCTACTCACTGCCTGCCCGATCCATCTCGATATTCGTTAAATTGGCCAAACTGTTCGTCGAACAGTTTGTCGCCAACCGAAGGACGATTAAAGATTCCTCCCACCTTTCAGGGATACGTCAGAACGAGGGTGAATCCCTTAAAGAATACTTCCAGAGGTTTTCTACGGAAGCCCGACAAATTCCAGGGGTAGATCCCGAATTGCTTAGAGGTGTATTTCTTGGAGGACTCCGCCCAGGCCCTTTCTACTCAGCACTCATGCGAGATACGGTCCATTCATATGCGGATCTAATTCATCGGGTAGAAGCTCAAATCTCCGCCGATGATGCCATCAATGCTCATAGAAAGTAATTTGAGCAGACGATCGGGAAGCGTAAATATCCCCCAGGGACGGAGAATCCCCCCTCACAAAGGAAGAAGCAAGGAAACTACAATTTTCCTCCTCGACCCTCACAGCCGCGACAAGAACCTCGTCAAGAAAAGGAGTACACACCACTCAATACATCTCAAGCAAATGTATTAATGGCCATCCGGGATCAGGAGAACATAAAATGGCCACACCCTTTGAAGCCCAACGTCAGAAACCAGGAGCAATATTGCCACTTCCACCGTAGCCGTGGGCACACTACTGAAGCATGTTGGCAACTCAAGGAAGAAGTTGAGAGACTGATCCGACAAGGATATCTCCGACAATTCATTAAGAATGCACCAGCCCGAGATGAAGTTGGTCCGACTGGGGGGCAGAATCAACAACAAAGGCAGTCGATAAACAATCGCCAAATAGTGGGGGAAATTGGAACCATTGCTGGGGGCCTATCAACGCCTTGCCGAGCTTTAATTGCGTAGAGCACAGTAGTGCTGCTTGTTTTAAGTATCGTATGTCTTTAATATTGTATGACTTTAGTATTGTCTGTCTTTAATTTTGAATATTGTTTGTGGTGTTTGTAGCTTCTCCCTCCCTAAGCTGTCTTAGGGAGTTATGTTTTTGCTTAATGTAGTAAGACTTTGTTTCTTTATCTTTTTCGAGTAAAATTGTATTGATAAATTCACAAAAGCTGTGAACGTTAATATTCTTGACTCGAACAAATACATAATCGTTATTGTAGCTCAATCACCAGATAATCAATCCTTGGTGGATTCTTCCGACCTCTTCCATACAGGTTAACGTCGTCGAGCAGGGCTCCGGCATACAACCTCGGAAAGGTCCTACATCCTTGGTGGATTCTCCCGACCTCTTCCACACAGAATAACGTCGTCGAGCAGGGCTCCGGCATACAACCTCGGAAAGGTCTCACATCCTTGGTGGATTCTCCCGGCCTCTTCCACACAGGTTAACGTCGTCGAGCAGGGCTCCGGCATACAGCCTCGGAAAGGTCTCACATCCTTGGTGGATTTTCCCGGCCTCTTCCACACAGGTTAACGTCGTCGAGCAGGGCTCCGGCATACAACCTCGGAAAGGTCTCACATCCTTGGTGGATTTTCCCGGCCTCTTCCACACAGGTTAACGTCGTCGAGCAGGGCTTCGGCATACAACCTCGGAAAGGTCTCACATCCTTAGTGGATTCTCCCGGCCTCTTCCACACAGGTTAACGTCGTCGAGCAGGGCTCCGACTTACAACATCGGAAAAGTCTCACGTCATTGGTTAACGTCGCTAGAATGTCGTCAATAGACTTCTATCTGACTTCTCCATAATGTTAAAATTCTTCCCGATTTTGAATTTCCTCCTGCGCTAAACTTTTGCCTTGCAGGACTTTTGACGGACTATTACACGACGCCAAAATTCTTCCTTTCATCGGACTAATACCCGTCATCGGACTTCTGCTCGTTAGCAGACTTCTACTCAACGTCGAACTTCTGCTTGTCAGCGGACTTCTACTCGACGTCGGACTTCTCCCTTTCGTCGGACTTCTATTCGTCGTCAGACTTCTGCCCGTCGACGAACTTTCATCGGAATTCTGCCCGAGGTCGTACTTCTACACGACGTCAGACTTCACCTTGTCGTCGAACTTCTACTCGTCAGCAGACTCCTACTCGTCGTCGGACTTCTGCCCGTCGATGAACTTTCATCGGACTTCTGCCCGAGGCCAGACTTCTACCCAACATCGGACTTCTCCTTGTCGTCGAACTTCTGCTCGTCAGCGGACTTCTACTCGTCGTCGGACTTCTGCCCGTCGACAAACTTTCATCGGTCTTCTGCCCGAGGCCGAACTTCTACATTACGTCGGACTTCTCCCTGTCGTCGGACTTCTACTCGTCAGCGGACTTCTACTTGTCATCGGACTTCTGCCCGTCGACGAATCTTTGTCAGTCTTCTACCCGACGCTGCACCTCCACCCGACTTCGTACTTTTACCGGATGTCGGACTTCTACCAGTTAATAGACTTTCGTCGGTCTTCTACCCGACGCTGTATGACTACCCGATGTTGAATTCATGTCTGTCATCATACTTCTCCCCGATGCTGGAAGTTTGCCCGTCATTCCAACCTCTCTCCTTACAACGGTCTATCCGACCTCCATTGCCAACCACCAAACATCGGAACTCCACAAGATCTCTCGAAGAAAAGAGGGATAAGGGAAAATCTCCGGACTTCCTTGCCAAGAGAGGGGCCTCGAAAAATCGAGGGAAGGCCTCAATAGAAAGGACAGAGGGAGATGAAGAAAGGAGAGAATCTCCGGACTTCCTTGCCAAGAGAGGGGCCTCAGAAAACTGAGGGAAGGCCTCAATAGAAAGGACAGAGGGAGATAAAGAGAGAAGAGAAAATCTTCGAACTTCCTTGCCGAGAGAGGGGCCTCAGAAAACTGAGGGAAGGCCTCAATAGAAAGGACAGAGGGAGATAAAGAAAGGAGAGAATCTCCGGACTTCCTTGCCAAGAGAGGGGCATCAGAAAACTGAGGGAAGGCCTCAATAGAAAGGACAGAGGGAGATGAGAAGAAAGGAGGAGAAGAAGAGAAGAAAACAGGAGAAGAAGTGGAGTGGAGTGATTTTCTAAAGGCTGGAAGGGCCTATTTATAGTTTTTTGGGAGAAAGAATAGAAGTTTCTAGAATTTCTTAATTTCTGAATTTTTCTAAAAATTTTCGGAATTTTTTAGAATTTTTTGGGAATTTTTAGGAATTTTTTGGAATTTATTCGGGCCAAAAAATATCAAAAAATGCATTTTTTCGTGAGGTGGGGCCCACTTGAGGCGGTGGGCCGAACCGCCTCACCCTCCACCGCCTTACGGAGCGGCAGCTCCAAGCGGCGCGGGCCAGGCAGCCCGCCAGGGCCAACCGCGCGGGTCAGGCGGACCCGCTTGCGCGGGTCAGGCGGCCCGCTGTGCGGGCCGCGCGGGTCAAACGGACCCGCTTGCGCGGGTCAGGCGGCCCGCTGTGCCGGCCGCGCGGGTCAGGCGGACCCGCTTGCGCGGGTCAGGTGCCCGAGGCGCAGGTCAGGCGGCCCGCCGAAACGCGGGCCACGCGTTCCGATGCCACGCCGGCGGTGCCGGCGGCGGCCGGCCGGCCGGCCGGCCCGGCCGCCTAGCCCTCCTTGGGTCCAATTTTCGTCCCGAAAACTCCGATTTCGACGTTTTTGGGGTCCCCGGACACGTTTTTCGACGTTCCAGACTCATTTTCGGCACTTTCAGAGCTCAACAAGGCCTCTATGGTCAAGTTCGAGCAAGCCATTAACCTTCGGAACACTTTTTTGGCATTTCGGCCTGTGCAAATTGTTGACACTCATATTTTCGGACCCCTGGAGCTTCGACGTCCGAAAATAGGGGGCAACTGATACGTCATCACAAAATTAGCTTGATCGGGCACGAATCTCGAGGCAAAAAACTAGTTGGAGACTTCAAAAATTAAATCCGGGAGCATCCAAACTCCGATTTCAACGAGCTTAAAGTCAAACTGAGCGTCTCGGAAATACGAACCCAACGACACCAAGATCGACCCAATCCGAGCCCAAATGGGTCCGAATCATGGACCCGAAGTGCTGTCGGAAGGTTCAAACCGCAATTTGAGTTACCAAACGGTCTCCGATTTTGACGAGCTTATACTCGAATCGAACGGCTCGACGAGACAAATCCAACGAGCCAAGGATCACTAAATTCCGACATCATTAAGGCCGTCAAATGTCCAACAAACGGTGCATGATCGTAGGATTCAATATCGGCCGTCCATTTGACCACTCCCTTTTCGCCCTTGATCTCACACCTATTTACGGACCATGCCACTCCAGAAAATCTATAAATAGAGCCCTCATTCTTCACAAGAGAGGATCCAAGCAAGAGAGAGAAGAAGAGAAGAGAAGGAAGAAGAGAAGGAAGGAGTTCCTCCTCGACAACCGCCGGACCACCGTCGGACCACCGCCGGACCACCACAGGAATCTCGTCGGACCACCGCCGGACCACCGCAGGAACCTCGCCGGACCACCACATAACCTCGCCAGACCACCACCTTAAGGCCCGACGTTCAGCTCCTACGTCCTACTGAAGACCCGACGTCCTGTCAAAGACCCTACGTCTTGTTCAAGGCCTGACACTCAGTCCCTACGTTCTGCCGAAGACTCGACGTCCTGCCAAAGACCCGACGTCTTGTTCAAGGCCTGACACTCAGTCCCTACGTTCTGTCGAAGACCCGACGTCCTGCCAAAGACCCAACGTCATACTCAGGGCCCGACATTCAGTCCCTACGTCCTGCCGAAGACTCGACGTCTTAAGTAATTGATTGTAATCTGATTATCCCTGGAGGTGATTCAGTCTTTTGTAACAAACGCAAAGTCTAGTGGAACCATTTTCAACTGGGCTAGGCCTCGTGGTTTTTTCCCTTTTAAGGGTTTTCCACGTAAAAAATCTTGTGTTCTCTGTGTGTGCTAGTTATACGTACAACGCTAAGACGTAGAATAAAATCTCTATCGCCGCGTAATTTCTAGCCCGCAACAGTCATAAAATTATCTTGATCGGACATGAATCTCGAGGCAAATGCTAGTTGGAAATTTCAAAAATTAAATCCGGAAGCGCTAGAACTCCAATTTCAGCAGCCTACAGTCAAACTGAGCGTCTCGGAAATACGAACCCAACCACACCAAGTTCAATCCAATTCGAGCCCAAATGAGTCCAAATCAAGGACCCAAAGCGCTATTGGAAGGTTCAAACTGCAATTTGAGTTACCAAACGGACTCTGATTTTAATGAGCTTATACTCAAATCGAGCGGCTCGATGAGACGAATCCAACGAGCCCAAGATCGCCAAATTCTAACATCATTAAGGCTTCCAAATGTCCAACAAAACCGAAGGGTTCAATATCGGCGTCCATTCAAACCACTCCCTATTCGCCCATGATCTCACACCTATTTACGAGCTATGCCACTCCAGAAAAACTATAAATAGAGCTCTCATTCTACACAAAGGGGACTCAAGTGAAGAGAGAGAAAAAGAAGAGAAGAAGGAGGAGAAGGAAGAACCTCCTCCTCGACCACCGCCGGAGCTCTTCCCGCCGCCTGAAGACGCCGGAACTCTGCCAGATTTTTGGGAAACATCGGGAATTTGCAGAACTTTGTAAATTTGTGAGAAGTTAATTGTGAATTGATCGTCTTGATTTGTAAGACGGATCAACTTTTGTACTTCAAACAAATACTAGTGGAACTTTGCAACTGGGCGAGGCCCCGTGGTTTTTTCCCTCTTTCGGGTTTTTCACGTAAAAACTTTGGTGTTCACTTCTCTTTTCTGCTTGTGTGCTGAATACTCGTACAATGGTAGGACGCAAATTTACAAACTCTACCGCCGCGTATATTCTAGCATGCAACAGTTTGGCGCCGTCTGTGGGAAACACTATCCCACAACTTCAAGTATTTCTACAATGGTCAACAGGTGTAGCACTCGCATCATTGGAGCTTCCCGCTCCAACTCCCACCAATCCAAAAATCTGTCTCCAAATCATAGACGCCCGATGTCTACCTCTTTTCATCCTGGGGGGAAGAATGCTGTCAGAGAAGGAACATCGGGACCTTCTTTAGAAGAAAGAATCCGGAAGATGGAAGAATCTCAGAACGAGATCCTTCAACTCCTAGGAGATGATCGACACCCGACATTGGAGGAGGTCCTTCTCCCTCGGGATCCAATAAGGGTTGAAGATGTTCAATTCGAGCAACTTCAAGAAGAGATTCATCTTCCTCCACCTA
Organism: Dendrobium huoshanense; assembly: GCA_016618105.1. NCBI lineage: Eukaryota > Viridiplantae > Streptophyta > Magnoliopsida > Asparagales > Orchidaceae > Dendrobium > Dendrobium huoshanense. The sequence goes on along the minus strand of CM028347.1, from coordinate 53,379,318 downwards.
GGAGACATCCTCAATCACGACAGGAAGATGAACTTGCCGATACAGCGAGTTCAACACATCCTTCCCTCTCGACTTGGCAGCCTCGCATTCTTTTGGATCTCCCAGAAGGCTCTGCCCAGCCACACATTGCAAAACTCCCTCACAATGTCCTGTGTCGTGAACTACGAAGATTTGTATGAGAAGAGTTCCCCCGAGGAGATGTGAGGCATGCTCTCCGACAGAGGAACTTCGAGGAGTCATCACCTCTAACTGAAGCCATTCTTCAGCACCCCATTCCGGTCAGATTCAAAGTGCCAAACATTGAGTTCTACGATGGGACGACCGACCCATATGAGCATATCGACAACTACAGAACCATCATGCATATTCAACGAGCATCATATGCACTCATTTGCCAGGTTTTTCCTACCACCCTTAAGGGACAGGCTCAAACCTGGTTCTATTCTCTTCCATCCAGAATGATCCCTTCATACATCAAATTAACCAAACTATTCGTTGAACAGTTTGTGGCTAATCGAAGAATTGCTAAGGATTCTTCGCACCTCTCCGAGATCCGCCAAAATGAGGGAGAATCGTTGAAGGAGTATTTTCAGCAGTTTTCCACCGAGGCTCGACAGATTCTAGGAGTAGACCCTGAATTACTCAGAGGAGTCTTCCTTGGAGGCCTTCATCCTGGCCCCTTCTATTCGGCACTTATACGAGACACCGTCCATTCATACGCCGACTAGATCCATCACATGGAGGCACAAATCTTTGTAGATGAGGCTATAAATGCTCACAGGAAGCAGTTTCAACAAATCAACGGGAAGCGCAAAGGTGTACCTGGGATGGGCAATTCTTTCTCACAACAGAAAAAGCAAGGGAAGAATAATCTACCTCATAGGCCTCCATCACCGCGATGGGAACCTTGACAGGAGAAGGAGTATACACCACTTAACACATCTTGAGCAAATGTGTTGATGGCTGTTCAAGATCAAGATACATTGAAATGGCCAAATCCTTTGAAGTCGAACACATGAAATGCATATTAGTACTGTCACTTTCATCGAAGTCGTGGTCACACCACTAAAGCCTGTAAGCAACTCAAGGATGAGATTGAAAGACTTATCCGCCAGGGCTACCTTAGACAATTTATTCAGGATCCACCTACCAAAGAGGAAGCTCGTCCCGCTGGAGGGAAAAATCAACAACAAAGACAACCATTGAATAATATTCAGATGGTTGGAGAGATTAAATGATCACGCATTTAGCGCATTTGTATTAGCAAAACTACTTATCTTATTGTCTCTTTTATGTTGAGTAGGGTGTTGCTTTGATATATCCAATATCTTCTTTCAAGTTAAATATTGTATTGTGTCCGTACGTAGATCTCATGTGTTGAGTACTTTGTAATTTGTATATCCCTAAGTCATACTAGGGGACTATTGTACTGTTTTACACAATGCAGTAATATAATATTCTTGTTGTTGTGATATTATTTTCTCTTATAAAAGATAAGAAAAAACCTCTCAAAGTCTTTCTCTGTGGTTTGAGAAATACACAATCTACATTATATCTTAATCACCGGATGATCAATTCCAAGGGGATTTGGTCCGACCTCATCCACACAAGGTTAATGTCATCGAGCAGGGCTCTGACATACAACCTCGGATAGGTCTTACATTCTTGGTGGATTCTCCCGACCTCTTCCACTCAGGTTAACGCCGTCGAGCAAAGACTCCGATATACAACCTCGAAAAGGTCTCACATCCTTAGTGGATTCTTCCTACCTCTTCCACACAGGTTGACGTCGTCGAGCAAAGGCTCCGACATACAACCTCGAAAAGGTCTCACATCCTTGGTGGATTCTCTCGACCTCTTCTACACAGGTTAACATTGTCGAGCAAAGGCTATGGCATACAAGCTCGGAAAGGTCTCATATCCTTAGTGGATTCTCTCGAGCCCTTTTTACAAAGGTCAATATCAGCAAACAATGTTCTGAGTAAATAATGTTCTATAAAGACTCCAAGAACGCAAGTGATTGATAAATCTATCACTTATACAAAGAATTAGATCAGTTTAAAATTTCGAAACAAATATTTTCAGACTTCTGTTCGTCGACAAACTTTCGTCGGTCTTCTACTCGACGTTGAACTTCTATCTGACGTCGAACTTCTCCCTGTCGTCAGGGTCGTCAGCGGACTCCTACTCATCGACGAACTTCTGCTCGTCGATGAACTTTCATCGGTCTTCTACCCGACATTGAACTTCTACCCGATGTTGGACTTCTCCCCGTCGTCGGACTTCTGCTCGTCGATGAACTTTTGTCGGTCTTCTACCCGACGTTGTACTTCTACCCGGCGTCGGACTTCTCCCTGTCATCAGACCTCTCCCCATCGTCGGACTTCTGCTCATCGACAAACTTTCGTCGGTCTTCTATCCTTCATTGTACGTCTACCAGATGTCGGACTTCTCTCTATCGTCGGACTTCTCCCTATCGTCGGACTTCTGCTCGTCAGCTGACTTCTACTCATCATCGGACTTCTACTCGTCGACTAACTTTCGTCGGTCTTCTACCCAATATTGAACCTCTACCAGACGTCAGACTTCTCCCTGTCGTCGGACTTCTGCTCGTGAGTAGACTCCTATACGTCGTCGGATTTCTGCTCGTCGACGAACTTTTGTCGGTCTTCTACCCGACGTTGAACTTCTACCCAACGTCGAACTTCTGCTCGTCAGCGAACTCCTACTTGTCGTCGGACTTCTGCTCGTCGACAAACTTTCATCAGTCTTCTACTCAACATTGTACTTCTACACAATGTTGGACTTCTATTGTACTTTTACTTGTCATCGAAATTCTGACAGTCGATGGAATTTCATCGATCTTCTGCTCGATGTCGTACTTCTACCCATCGTCGTACTTCTATATGTTAAAGGATTTTTATCGATCTTCTGCCCGATGCCATATTTCTACCCGACACATGATTTCTACAGTTCAATAGATCTCTCAAAAAATAGAGGGGCGGAAGAAAAATCCCCAAAACTCTTACACGAGAGGAGGGGCGCTAAGTCGAGCAGTGAAAATTTCTCACTCGTAAATAGCGAAAGCCTCAACCATTAGAAAGCCGGGGGGAGGAGAAGAAAAATCCCGTAACTCCTACACGAGAGGAGTGGCGCTAATTCAAGCAGGGATAATTTCCCACTCGCAAATAGTAGAAGCCTCAACCGTCAGAAAGGTGAGGGGAGGAGAAGAAAAATCCCGTAACTCCTGCACAAGAGGAGGGGCGCTAATTCGAGCAGGGAAAATTTTCCACTCTCAAATAGCGGATGCCTCAACCATCAGAAAGCTGGGGGGAGGAAAAGAAAAATCTCGTAACTCCTACACGAGAGGAGCGGTGCTAAGTCGAGCAGGGAAAATTTCCCACTCGCAAATAGTGGAAGTCTCAACCGTAAGAAAGCTGGGGGAGGAGAAGAAAAATCCCGTAACTCCTGCACGAGAAGAGAGGTGCTAATTCGAGCAGGGGAAATTTCCCACTCGCAAATAGCAAAAGCCTCAACTGTTAGAGAGCCAGAGGGAGAAGAAGGAGAAGGTGCAAGTTTTCTAAAAGCCTAGGGGGCCTATTTATAGGTTTTAGAGAAAGAAGGGGGAAGTTATTACACTTTTCGAATTTCCCTACTTTTTCTATTTTTTTTTCAAAATTTTCAGAGATTTTTGGGAATTTTTAGATTTTTTTATGAATTTTTTGGGCCTAAAAATAGCCAAAAATGACATTTTTACACAAGTGGGGTCCACTTAAGTTGGTGCAGCCAACCGACCACGCAAAACGAAGTGACCAGTGTATCAATCCACGGTAATGGTGTACTGATCACGGTGGGCCGCACGAGGCTAGCAGCCGGCGATCGCCGGTGGCAGCTGTAGCTGCGGCATTTCCGCACGGGCACAAGCGCGCAATGTACTAATGTTTCAGGTTCACAGGATCGGACTGCCTTATGTACTAACGTTTCAGGTTCACACGATCAGACTGCAATTTGAAATTAGCTGAAGATTGGGTAGACTAGGTCTGAGTCAATTTGTAATCTTTTTTTCTTTCTTGAGTCTATTGTATTTGGTGTAGGATCTATTGATTTGTATCTTAGAGGATTTCCTGTTGTTCTCTATAAGATTTTTATTTTTGGTAATATCGGTCAAGACGATATTTATATCATCCTGGACGATATGTCCAAAAACAGAAACCATAATTAGAGCATCCTCATTAAGATAGCCATCATTAGCGAATCGGCTTGGACGATACCTGTATCGGCCAGGACGATAATCTAAATTTAGAAAGAATCAACCACCATAATCAGTTTAGGAATTCTTTTTTTTAGGAAATCGGCTAGGACGATCTTTATATCGTCCAGGCCGATCTAACTCAATTATGCCAAAATTAATCTGGTATCTTTGGAAAGCATTAATAGTTGATTGATACGATAACATCATCCGGGACGATTGCCTGATCGGCCGGGACGATGTCCTGGACGATCTACATCGGACAGCTCAAATTCAGGGCGATGATCAGGATGATTGAAATCGGTTTTAAACTAATTGGACTGGATGATTGTGATATCGGCCAGGATGATGTAACCAATTTTCTTCTGATCGTCCCAAATCGTCCCGGACTGATGAGCTGAATTTGTACTGATCGGCTGGGACGATATACCTATCGTCCTGGACGATAATGTCGGCAACTTGCATTATTGAGCTTGTTTTGAGCTTTTCTATTTAAGCTTGGCTTTACACTTTGTAAGTGTCTTTGGCAGTCATTGTAGCTTCGTTCTTGTGGGGGAAACTTGAAGAGAGAGCTTGAAAGGGAGAGAGGAAAGGGTGGAGTTTGAGAAGGAGAAGATCCTGTGAGGGGGGAAACTCAAGGAAGTGTGGAAGGGATTCCACAAGATTGCTCAGGCGAACTCGCACCTTAGTATCATTGGATTCAAGGCTTGTCTCAAGGTAAGTTCACCAAAGAAGAAGATCTCTTTGGTGTCAAAGGACCTGTCTCTTTGGTGTCAAAGGACCTGGCGACTCCGCCGCACCGGGGAAGGTGGAAGTGATTTTGTAAGGGCTTCTCCGCCTAGCTGTGGGGGCTAATGGAGAGACACTTATTTTAGTACAATACTTGGAGGGTGCCTCCAAGGAGTGGACGTAGGTCATGGTTTGACCGAACCACTATAAATCTGGTGTGTTCTTTTCTTATTATTGCTTCCAAATTATTTCTTCCGCACTTTGATTCTGTGGTGATTTTGGTTTGAGTTTTATCTTTGGTTTTAAAGTTATCAAATTCACCTCTCTTTTTGTTAGCCTTGGGCTAGTTCATAAGGGCTTAACATCCCTAACGAACTTTCTAGTGCCATCAGAGCACTTTCAAAATGCATGGAGGATAAAAGACTTTGGAGCTGCTTCTAATATTCTTCAATGGAAACTTAAGAGATCTCTTAAAAACTTGTTTAATTGGAGTAAAAAAAATTAAAGGAACTTTTAATGTTTTCATTTCAAAATGAGATTCTATTATTACAAGAAGAGTACAACATTGATGAATTGAATTATGTAAAGCTATTGGAATTGAGGAAGAAAGTTCATGAGTTGAATATCACTCTTGCAAGACAGTCATCATGGTGGAGACAAAGTTCTAAAACCCAATGGTTGGAAGATGGTGATCAAAATTCTTGGTTTTTTAGGCTTATGCTACTGCAACAAAAAATAGAAATATAATTATTTAATTTCTATTTCTGATGGAGCTATTGTGTCATATTCAGAAGGAATTCATTCAGCCTTTGTTAAGTTCTTTCAAAATAAATAGAATAAAAGACATTGCATTCTTAATAATTGGCCAAACTTTCTATTAGAGCACAAGATAAATGATGATTTGAAGAGGTTGTTAGTAGAAGATTTTTCATAAAGAAGAGCTGGTTTATACAATAATGAAGATGGACAATAATAAATCCCCAGGTAACAATGGTGTTAATTCTTGCTTTTTAAAATCTTTTTGGATTATTTTAAATGTAGAAGTGTAGACTACTGTTGATAATTTCATTAAATCGGGTACAATGCCTAATTTCTAGAAAAAAAAACTTTGGTTGTTGTAATTTCTAAAGTTCCTACTACATATGAATTAACAACTTTTAGTCCTTTAAGTTTATGTCAAATAATATATAAGATTGTTGCATGAATAATATTAAATATATTGAAGTATTTCCTTCCTTTGATTAATTTTGTAAAACAAGGATCCTTTGTACCTGGAACATCTATTTCAGACAATTGTCTTATGGCTCATATGATCTTAAGGAAATTTAGATTCTCAAAAGCAAAACCGAACTTTATATTAATAAAAGTAGATATAGAGCAAGCTTATGATAGCATGTGTTCTGAAAAATTGACTTAGATCTTATTTGTCAGGGAAAATCAGTTTCACACAATTATCTTGTGGCTCATATGATCTTAAAGAAATATAGATTCTCATAGATTCTCAAAAGGTAAAAAGGACATTATGTTAATAAAACTAGATATGGAGCAAGATTATGATAGCATGTATTCAGAAACGTTGAATCAAATCTTATTTTCCATGGGTTATCCTGATAAAATCATAATTCTTATTATCCAAAGTATTAGTTTTTTGAAATTTCCTATTATCATCAACGACAGGAAAAGCAATAGGATAAACATTGAATGTGGTTTTTGACAAGGTTGTCCATTATCCCCTTGTCTTTTTATTATATGATCTAAATTTTTGTTTAAATTATTTTTTGAGAATGGTCATGGTCTTGGTATGTGAATTGATTCAAATATAGTTAAGGTTTCACTTCTTCTATATGTTGATGATGTTCTGGTAGTTGCTAAAGCTTCTTAGTATAATGCTAAGAAGAGTAGTATAATTGTGAATGATTATTGCAGCTCGACTGGGCAAAAGATTAACCTTAACAAATCAATGGTTCTTTATGGAAAATGTGTATTTAGAAGAAGGAAAAGAAGAATTAACAAATTATGGAATATCATGTTGTTCCATAAATCAATTATCTAGTAGAAAAGATGGCTCTTTGAAGACTAAAAACTGTTGATTAGAAAATTATTGTGGATAGGGCAATGGAAAGGCTTAATACTGGGGCTTTCAATCCCTTTCTTTGGAAGGAAAAATTTTGTTGATTAAATCAGACTTTTCTTCAATTCCTTCTTTTGTTATGACCTAATCTTTGATTCCAAATGGCATTTTAGATGATATTAACAAATATTGATGGAATTGTTTTATGGCATTAGGAACAAGGAAAATAGGGAATGCATTATATTTCTTCGAAAATCCTTTATACTCCAAGTAGTCCAGGTGGTCTTTGAATTAAGTGTTCTCCTCATAGACTGGGGCCATTAAGAGCTCGTATTACTTAGATTTTCTTTCATAATCAAAATTCTTTTCTTAGCAAAATTATTGTGGCTAAATATGGTAACGATATATAAGGGCTTTTTCGCCTAGCCACAGAGGCTAAAGGAGTGAAACTACAGTGATAGTAAAATACCCTGAGAGGACTCAGAGGATTAAACATAGGTCATTATTTGACCTAACTACTATAAAATTTGGCGTGGTCTTTCTAATTTTATTTTCTTCAGTTTATTTTTTCGCATTGCATTTTTCTATTATAACTACCTAGTTTAAAATCTGTGATTGATATTATATTGTATTGATGAGATTATTATCATCATCTTTATAACTTTTGATAAGTGTACTAGCTTCTGCATCTATTGATAATATTACTTCTATATTAATGTCCTTAGGGACAGTTCATTGAGGTCATACAACCTCCACAAACTTTCAAAAATATCATTTCAAACCTATTGAAACAAAACCTAGGTCCTGGTCCAACTTGGTTGACCAAGTCAACTTGTGTTGACCAAAATGCCCTTTAAAGCTTCAAATGGTCATTTTACTGAAATGACCCTTCCAGTCCAAAAGTCCCCATCCATTAGTCTCCAAAGATCAAATCAAACATGTTGAGCCCAAGCCCAACCCCTAGTTTAACCTGGTTGACCAAGTCAACTACGATAGACCAGATTAATCATTAAGCCCTTTTCACATTAAATCAAACTTCAATCCAATTTTGAATATCAACAAAATCCATTGACTACTTTTTCTAGTGACTTGGGCTTAATTAGTCAACCTGACCTAGTCAAAAGTTAACTTGGTCAATTGAGCCCAAGTCTAGTCAAATTTAACTTATTTTGGTCAAATAAGTTCATCTAATTAAATCAACATCTTCAAACTTTCAAGCCCACTCCAATTCATGGTTCAAACATCTCCAAGCCTACCATGAGTTAAACTCTTGCTAGTTTAATCAAGTCAAATCACTATAATTTATTCAAACTCATATTTGCACCCCTTTCTCTTGTCCAAAATTCAATCTCATGCTTTCAAACCATCTATGCTTTGCTAACCCAGCATTCATAATTCTCCATGTCCACCTCACAGGTCAAATTGACTTGTTAACATGTCAAATAGTCATCAAGTCACCTAAACTAGTTCAAAGCTATAAAATTACTTAAGCATTTTTTTTCCTCCACTCTAAATGTCTCTAGCCCTTTAATCTTTATCTAAAAGCTTCCTAAGTTTCATTTAATCTTGACTTAATCTTTAATTTAATCTTAAACCTATTATATATCCCATGTCCAAATGAGGACAAAATAATCTTTTAACATCATTATTTTTAGATTATCCTTTCTCCTACCCTCATAACCACCTCAAGTCACTTGGCGATCATCCTAAGGTGTATCCAAAATGATCTCAACCATTGAATCAAATTAGGGCATTTTGAATTGAGTAAAAAGGATGAAATGAATCTCATTCACTCAATTTCAACTCTTATGTAGCCTAAAACATTTTAAACCATTACTCCAGCTCCTCCAGCCCTTCCTAAGCCTTTCCAAAGCTTTTCCCCACCAAAAACTTGCCTCAAACCTTCTTTTGTTGAAGAGGGCTCTGGAGAAAGAAATGAGATTTTTCAAAGCAACTTAAAATACAACCATTATCAGATTTTGGTGTCTTTACCAAATTGTAGAGAACTTTACCATAAGAAAAAGGAGCCCAAAAACTCAAGAATCCATCCACTAGATTGTAAGTAATCTTGACATTTGACTTATTATAGTTAACTTAATTCTTATTTACTAGAATTCAGGCTGAACCACGTACAAATCAAAGAAGGATAAGTCAAATGAATAATATAAGTACTCTCCTACATGGGCGTGTACAACCCAATCTAATTATAATTTAAACTTCACTAAGTCAAATGGCTTAGATTAAGAAAATGTCAAATACAATTTGACGTAAATAATGAAAGCTCAAATTATCTTGCAATAAAATATCCACAATATTTTGTGTTATCTTATGAATTAATTTTAATCACCTCACTACTTTAAAATGGAATATTAAATTTGCTCACTTTAAGATAGATTTATATTTTAATAAAAATATGAATAATAGTTTAAATAAAAAACTCTTCTTGCTGATTTAAACTTTAACTCTTCAAATAAAAAATGAATTAAATTTTAAAGGTAAATCTATGCCATATTAAAGAAAATAAAAATATTTGCTGTAACATAGAAAACTTAATATAACATTACCCACTAGTATTTCACCAAATAATAAATATTTTTAAGAATAAAAAAATGATGAAATCTAAAATAATATTAAATAAAGATTTAGTGAAGATAAGCAAACTCAAGAACTCTAAGAGATGTTACTCGATTTTGTGTGTTGAAGCTATCCAACTAAGAATTCAATCTTGCAAATGAAAAGAGCTCTTGGAATAAAAATTTGAGTTTCTCCTCTCAAGATATAGAATGTAAAGAAGAATTGATGAATTGCTAGAGATTTTCTTTTTGAGCATCCCATACATGAAGAGGTAGAGAGGTAATTAAAGGGAAAGGATAAGTAAAGCCAAATTTGAATAAAACTATAAATCTAATAATAATTTATCAACTAATAATATTATATTAAATAAATAATTAACTTATATTAAATAAATATAATATTAAAATGAATATAAAATGGCTAGCCTTATGAAAATGTCAAAAAGTTTTCATGTACATCCAAAATAAGGAAAAAATGGCTACCACAAATTATATTAAAATCAGATAATGTTTAAAAATTCATTATAAATTCAAATGAGTTACAAATGAGTCATATAACCTATCAATTTATATTGATAAAATTCAAACAATCTAATGAAATAAAAATTAAACCACATTTCTGTCAAAATAATTCCATATTTAGTAAAATATAAACTTATGCACATTTTCAAATATTTAAAGATATATTAAATATTAATATAATAATATGATGAAATTTATATAAAATTAATTATACATTAATAAATTGATGTGAAATAAGTTAATTTAAAATGAATGAATAATAAAAGTTTTATCATATAAGCTTATTACCTTTAATTTCTTTAATTATATAACTTTCCATATTTGATAATAATTATGTAATTAATGAAGGTTATAAAACTTTTTTAATAAATAAATCTTATAGATTTATAAATCAAGATTAATTTTTAATTAATAGATATTTATGAGCAAATAAAATCTTGTAAGTAAATATTAATGGACCACTAACATACTCCCACGATAATATAAACTCTTTCAAATTGTCCATCTTAATCTCAACATTTAATTAACTTGAGTTATGAAATGTAAATCCTATCAGTAAATACTATGTATATCATTACACCTGAAATGCTTAGCATACAAATCAAAACATCCAAGCATATGATTATTATCATCAAAATATTAAAAATAGGTCATGATATAGATAATATCAACAATCTCTCCCTTTTTTATGATGATAAACTTATGTTGGGTATAGTTATATCAAACATGTAAATTGATCTTTTATCATAACTTGTAAGCATTAAAAAAAATTAAATGATAATTAAGAAATATTTTTGAATGCTAATTTGCTAAACAAAATAATTCTTGCCCTAAATATATGAATGTAAAATGAATTATGACCAACATATATAATTCTTCTCCTCCTTTGACAACATCAAAAAGAATAATTAAAAATATAAAAGAAATTTAAATGTTAGGATCTAACATCCCCAACATACATCTTATCATGCAAAATCTCTCTTCATCTAAAGGTTTTACAAAGAAGCTCAAAGTGAATATGGACGGTGGATCCATGTGCAGTTTAAAAACAGGAGATTCAAAAATGGGAAAATGGCGGGAGTTGGTAGACCTGAAAGAAATACGACTGATGTTAATATACAGGCTTAGGTTCATCATTCTGATACAGGGAAAACTCAGATTCAACACAAGAAGGATGAGGTGGAATCGGGACTGAAATAGTTTGAGTTATTTATTTTGGAAATAGATAATGATGTTAGTAAAGAGGAGATTCACATGGGGGTATCAGTTGCTAACAAATTTGATGCCCTGCTTGAGGAGACTAAAGAAGGGGAAGTGATGGATCATACTAGTGTGGTCCAGCATATGGAGATGGCTGTTGCTGCAGATTTACCTGAGCGTGTTGAATCTGTGGTTTCACAGAATAGCAGTTTGGTCAAGTTGAAACTGGCTAAGCAATTAAAATCACTGGGGCCTCTAGAACCGGATCACAGGAAAAAGAGAAAGGAGGGCAAAGGATGGGTGCTAGGCGGGGAGGGCTCCCCAATGGTTAGTTAATGAATTCATTACTTTTTTAGAACTACATGGGGGCCAAAAAAAAGGAGGCTTCCTTGTATCTCAAGGAAATTGTTAGGGATCATGAAGTTTGTTTTGCTGGTTTGATGGAAACCAAACTATCTAGTATTGAAAGAAAGGATGTTGATTTCCTTATTGAGGAGTGGGATTATTTCCATTTCCCAATCGTGGGTACTTCTGGGGGGATTTTGGAATTGTGGAACATGAAGTTGGTCTCTTTTGATGTTGAGAAGAGCTCCTCTCAATTGGTGGTTGGTTCTCTTTCTACACCTTCTTTGGGTGCTTGGAAGGTGGCAACGGTGTATGGTAGCAGATGACATAATGAAAGAAGGAGTTTGTAGAACTTGCTTGAGGTTTATATGAAGGATTCGGGTTCTGCTGTTGTGGGAGGGGACTTTAACTGTATTTTAAACAAGGAAGAGAAGAAGGGTAGAAAGAGATTCTTATTCTATAAAGGACCTAGAGAGATGAAAGAATTTATGACTAATTCTGATTTTCATGTTGTAGGCTTTGTTGGACCAAGTTATACTTGGTGTAACAATAAGGAGGGGTCCTCTAGGATTTGGGAAAGAGTTGATAGGTGCTTGCTTAACTCCTCGGTTTTACACTTGGTACCATATGGGAAGGTTAAGCATCTTGCTCATGTGGCTTTTGATCTCTGCCCGATTGTGTACAGTTTGGATACTAAGAAGATTAATAGGAGCAAGGTTATTAGATTTCAAGATACTTGGAGGTCGTATCCAACTACCTGGAGTACAGTCTCTAGTTCATGGATGAAGGATAATTTTGGTGAAGAGGTGGAGGTGCTACGCAGAAAGCTTAGGAGGATGTTGAGAGTACGGTTTTTATGGAATAAAAATAAATGTAGAGATCTTTGTAAGCTGAAAGATGAGCTAAAAAGAGAGATCCAAATCAAAGAGGCTTCTGGTTCAGGTTTTTCTTGTGAAGATTTGCTCAATCTTAGAAGGAAGGTTCATGAGCTTAATGTCACTCTTAGAAGACATTCTATTTGGTGGAACCAAAGAGCAAAAGCTAGGTGGCATGAGGAGGGGGACACTAATTCAAAGTTTTTCCATAATTTTGCTTCAGCCTGTAGGAATGCAAAGTGGATAAGGCAAGTTAAGGATGCCAACAATACTCTGGTGGAGGAAGATGATCAAATTGAACAAGTCTTTCTACAATTCTTTGAGAAGAAATGGAAGTATAGAACTTGTGACTTGACTGGGTGGCCTTATCCTTCAGAAAAATAGAAGATGAGTGCTTTGAATGCTGCTACCTTGGGTACATATTTTACTATGGAGGAGTGCAGAATCTTTGTTTTTAAGCAAAGGTAACAATAAGTCTCCGGGACGTGATGGTGTGACATCTTCCTTTTTCAAATGTTACTAGAATTTAGTATGTCAGCCCACTTGGAATGCGATAAAAGAAATTCCTTAAATCTAGAGTAATGCACAAGGAATGGAAAGATACCCTCATAGTCTTAATTCCTAAAATTAAGAATCAGGTTAGGCCTGCTAATTTTAGACCCATCAGCCTTTGTCAAAGCACCTATAAAATTGTAGCAACTATGTTGGTTAACAGATTGAAGACCTATTTGCCCAGGATGATTTCAGAAAAACAGGTTGCATTCATTCCGGGGAGAACAATTTTGGAGCATTGTTTGTTGGCACAGGAGACTTTCAATAAACTTAAAGTATTAAGAAATAAACAGGGGCTGATGGCTGTGAAACTCGTCATGGAGCTGGCGTATGACACTATGGGATGGCCAACCTTGAATCATATTCTACACTAGTTTGGCTTCCCCTCTGCCTTTTCTAGGTTACTAATGACATGTGTGGTAAATGCAAGGTTTTCTATTATCTTGAATGGGAAATACACGAAGTGGATTGATGCTCACTGTGGATTCAGGCAAGGCTGCCTTCTCTCACCATATCTTTTCATTTTGTGCTGTCAAATTCTTTCTGATGCAATTGAGCAATGGGGTCAAGAATTGGGCATTCAAATATCTCCTAGAGGACCCAGGATCTCGCATCTTCTTTATGCAGATGATATGTTGCTTTTCTTTCGGGCTACCACTTCTTTGGCACATTTGCTAAAATGCTTTGTGAAGGATTTCTGTAATTGGACGGGCCAAAGGGTGAATGTTAATAAATCCCAGATTATTTTTAGTAAGATTTTTAATAGGTCTCATAAGAATAAGGTGGCTAGTATCCTTGGTTTCCAGGTGGTTAAGGAATTGCATTACTTGGGCATTAAGATTTCTTTACATAGATGGGTGTTGTTGACTTTCAGGATCTTTTATGTCATGTCTCGGACAGATTAAATGTTTGGGGGAAGAAGTCTCTATCTTTGGGAGGTAGAATTACACTTATCAAAACCTCTTTGCTTTCATTACCAAGCTTTGCTATTACTCATTCCCTGGTGCCAAAGAGGGTGATTCATGAGGTGGAGAAGTTATGTAGGAAGTTTATTTGGCATAAATAGAATGGGAAACCTGGGATGCATTAAGTTGCTTGGGAGGATATTTGTTGTCCAATTACGGCTGGTGGTTTCGGTGTTCAGTCTATCACAACCAAGTGTGGTACTCTACGGGCAAGGTTGGCCTGGAACTATATCCAGAAACCTGAATCTCTATTGCATCGAACGTTCAAAGCTAAGTTTGGTAACACTGTCCTAAATGATAATTGCCCGAAAGGATCTTCCAATGCTTGGAAAATATTTAATGATGGAGGCAAACATTTGAAACCCATTGTGAGATGGAAAGTGGGAAGAGGAGATAAAATTCAGGTTCTAAGTGACATATGGGTGTTGGATGAGTGTCTAAATGACTGGCCAACCTTTGTTGACTGTGATTCTTTGGAAAATTTAAAAGTTCAGTATTTCATTTATGATGCTGGGGAGTGGGATGAAGGAAAACTTCTAAATTTTTCCCATGAAGATCTTGTTAGCCTTTTCAGGAAAGTGTACATTGTTGGTTAGCAGGAGGATCAGATGGAAACCATTTGCAAGTTTTTGGGTAAAACAATTTCTGCGATGGCTTATGACAAAGTGATGAAAGGGAAATGTGTAAGTGATGATGTGGGATTTTACAGTTGGCTTAAGAGTTTAAAACTGAACTATAATGTGCAATTTTTTTGGTGGAGACTTATTAAGCTTGCGATTCCCATTGACCATTTTCTAAAGTTCCATAGAATTTCAGCTGATGATCGCTGTGCTAGAGGTTGCCAGGAGGTGGAGAACTATGATCACATTATTGTTCACTACAAGTATATTCAAGAAGTTATTAGTAAAATCCGAGAATGGGGGTTTTGTATTCCTGTTTTCCATTCTTTGGAGGGCTGTTTAGTTGAGCTAAGAAGGTGTTATGGACGTAAGTCTGGCTTGGTTAGAATCTATTGTGTGGCTGTATTCCTGAACTAGAAAAACTGAAACTTAGTAAAGCATGGTAAGGCAGCCATGCCCTTTTCTTCTGTGGCTGCAAATGCGCTTTCTGTATCCATTTTGAAGTCTTCTCCTTATCTAGTAAACTAGGGTGCTAATCTCCCAAGGGAGTGTTATTGTACTTGGCGCCCTCCTCCGTTAGATTGGATTAAGATCAATGTGGATGCTTCCTTGTTGAGTTCGAATAGAAGTGGTATAGGTGGTATTTTCAGAGATCATAAAGGTATACTTCTTCTTGCTTTTAAAAGGAATAAGACTCATTGGGACATTGCCCAGCTTGAGATGGAGGTGATTGTGGAGATAAGAGAGTTTATACAAAGTTGGATGCTTGAAAGCTTGGGTGTTATCATTGAAACTGATAATGCTAATGTGATTACATTCTTACAATATTCTTTGAAGAATGTTGATTGGCACTTGGATAATTGGCCGGCCAATGAACTTTACTTCTTTAGTGACTTTAATAAGGTCATTTTTTATCATGTTAATAGGGATTGTAATAAAGTAGCCGATTTTTGTGCTACTTTAGCTTTAGATGGTAGCTTTACTTTTGATAGTTTTTCCTTTGGTAGCATTCCGATTCCTTTGATTGATTTGATCAAGGATGAGATTTTACCACTTTAGTTTGTATCTAGGTTTATTCCCTTTCTTCTTTTAATTGCATTGCTTTTGCACGGTTTCAAAAAAAAAAAAAAAAAAGATAAAGGTTTTGTAAAGACATCAACTATTTGAGAATATATGCTAACAAAATCAATATTCATATCAAATTTATTAACATGGTCTCTAATAAAATGGTGCTAATCTCTATGTGTTTAGTTCATGAATGATGTATAGGATTTTTGTTAAACTTATAACACTTGTATTATCACATTTAATGGGAATATTTTTAAGCTTAATTCCAGAATCTTTTATTTGTTACTTCAGCCATAAAACTTGAGCAACACAACCACCTACGGCTATGTACTCTGCTTCAGCAGCGGATAAAGTGATTGAATTTTATTTCTAGAAGACCAAGAAATAAGTGATAATCCTAAAAATTGACAGGTTCTATATGTACTTACTTTATCAACCATACAACCAGCATAGTCTACATCAGAATATACTATTGCAACTTAGTTTTCATAAATATGTTTTCATATCATGTGTGTTTTTTATAATTCCAAATATTATTATTTTGATTACTATTTCTCCTAACTTATATTTGATATATTGCTTTTATTGTTTATATGTACAAACATTTTAGGTAAATCATACTCTAAAGTGTTGAAGACTTCAAGTCAGATTAATTTAGGGTTCATTATAAATGAAGTTTGTATTTTATATTTTTTTTAATTCTGAGAGTGGTGATTATAATTGGGTAATCGTACATACACATATTGGGGGAATGTTAAAAACTTATAAAATTTTAAACTAATTATAGTGTATGATTTCAATTTGTATGGAATGATTTGTTTAGTTATTTCCTCCAACAAGCAGTTAATCAAAGCATAGATGGAAAAAATTTCTAAGTACTATTCATACTGTATGAAGTTGGCTTCATACATACGACATCATGAATACAAAAATAATGCAAACATTTTCGTCCATATGAACAGGTAAATTTTTTGAACTGTTCGTTCGAGATGGTCTGGAGTTCATACAGAAGATGTCTAGAGAACGAAATTGTTGTGAATATTTTCATCCATACGGACAGGTAAATTTTTTGAACTGTTCATTTGAGATGATCTAAAGTTCATACAGATGACATCCAAAGTATAAAATTATGGGCGATTTTTTCATCCAGATGAATAGAAATTTTTTTATAATTGTTTGTCGTATTCTACAGTATGCTTGTATGAAAATATTTCATGCATGATCATATGAAAAAAATTCGAATTGTTCTTCCAAGATGATTGTCGATTGTACTATACTATCATATATAGTAAAAAATAAAATTTTTAGTTTTTTGGATAGTTTTTCATGTCTTTCATATAAAAAGTCCTTAGAAACTGACTTGGATGAATCTTATCTTTGTGATTTCTTAGAGAGGAAGTGAAAGAGTGATTTGGGAGAGTATTTAAGAGAGAGTTCTTGCAAGTGGAGTGTGAAGGGTTCACAAGATTACTCAAAGGTGAGAATCTTTTTTGTATGTCAATTCTCTTCCTTTCTTCTTTCTAGTTGCTCAAGAGAATATCTTTAGAGAAGATCAGATTCTCTACCGACACTTGGAGGGTATAAAAGGATGATGATACATTACTGATAGTTGAAGGGTATGAAAGGATGACGGTACTGTGTCGACACTTGGAGGGTGTGAAAAGATGATGGTTTTTTGCTGACACTTGGAGGGTATGAAAGGACAAAGGCACTCTATCGAAACTTGAAGGCTGTAAAAGGACGATAGTACTTTGCTATACCATGGATTGGTGGTGAAAGTTCGTTAGGGATGTTAAGCCCTTATGAACTGGCCCAAGGCTAACAAAGAGAGGTGAATTGGATAACTTTAAAACCAAAGATAAAACTCAAACCAAAATCATAACAGAAATCAAAGTGCGGAAAAAAATAATGCAGAAGCAATAATAAGAAAGAACACACCGGATTTTTAGTGGTTCGGTCAAACCTTGACCTACGTCCACTCCTTGGAGGCACCCTCCAAGTATTGCACTACAAAAGTGTCTCTCCTTTAGTCCCCACAGCTAGGCAGAGAAGCCCTTACAAAATCAGTTCCACCTTTCCTGGTGCGGCGGAGTCGCCGGGTCCTTTGACACCAAAGAGATCTTCTTCTTTGGTGAACTTCCCTTGAAACAAGCCTTGAATCCGACAGTATTCAGGTGCGAGCTTGTCGGAGCAACTGTGTGGAACTCCCTCCACACTCCGTTGAGTCCCCCTCATAGGATATTCTCCCTCTCTCAAACTCCACCCTTTCCTCGCTCCCTTTCAAGCTCTCTCTTCAAGTTTCCCCCAAAAGAATGAAGCTACAATGGCTGCCAAAAGACACTTTTCAAAGTGTCATGTCAAGCTTAAATAGAAGATCTCAAAAAAGCTCATTAATGCAAGTTGCCGACATTATCATCCAGGACAATAGGTATATCGTCCTATACGATATGTACAATTTAAACCCAATCAGTCGGGACGATTTGATACGATCAAAAGAAGCTTGTTCATATCGTCTTGGACAATAATATATCGTCCTGGAAAATCAGAACAAATTATGGAATATCGTCTTGAACATCGCTCTGAAAAATAGCTATCAGATGTCCAATTGTCCAGCAGATCAGCCAGGACGATCTGGCGATCGTCCAGGCTGATTTGAAATCAAGTCATAATTGCTTTCCTTAAATTCAAGAGAAATTTTGGAAAAATTGACCTAGATCGTCCTAGACGATATTTTATAGTCCTGGACGATCCATCTGGACGATGTCCAAAAATAGGTTATTTCTAAATAGATATGGCGTCAGATTCTTTCTAAATTGAGCCTATCATCCTGGCCGATACAAAATCATCCAAGATGATGTATTTTGCATAATGACGGCTGCTTTAATGAGGATGCCCTAATTAGGGTTTCTACTTTTGAACAGATCGTCCAGGACGATATAAATATCATCCCGGATGATTTTACCAAAACTAAAACTCTTTTAGGGAACAATAGTGAATCTACCAAGTTACAAATCATCAGGAGCCACACCAAATACAATAGACTCTAGAAAGGAAAAAGTGTACAAACTGACTCAAACCTAGTCTACCCAATCTTGAGCTGATTCCAAATTCTAATCTGATTGTGTGAACCTAAAATGTTAGTAGAAAGCAGTCGTAGAGAAACAAGAATTGTTTGCTATCATCAAAATCATAAACCAAAGATCCGCAACAGGTGGAAGAGAGGAAAATTATAAAGGCTTATCTGCCTAGCTGTGGGAGCAAAAGGAGAGTCACTTTGTTAATAGTGTAATACCTAAAGAGGGAGTCTTCAGGGAGTGGATGTAGGTCTTGTTGGACCAAACCACTATACATTATTGTGTTTTATTTACATTTTTGCATTTTATTTTCAGCAATTTGTTATTGTGGTTGAAAAGTTTATTTTCAGCAATTTTTCGTTCCCAAGCCTGGTGTTCAACCTATTGCTGATAAGAAGGATGTGCCTAAATCTGTTTTGAATAAAGATAAAAGTCCTTCTACTAATGAGATCAGTGAGAAGTCTATGGGTATTAAAGATGTAGAAAAGAAAACATGCGAGAATTCTAAACAAATGGAAGTGAATGGCAATCCTATTAGAATTCATTATGCTGGGGAGAATGAAGTGGATTCTATTAACTTGGATAATGAAACCAATTCTCAGATTAGAGAAATGTTGGAAGCAAGATAGCCCTTGGGGAATATTGATGAAGATTCTATCCAGTTAATTCAAATACCTTCAGGTAATAAATTTGAAATTCTCAACTCTATAAGTGAAGATTCTTCCAAACTGGATGTTTAAAAAATTTCTAAAATTGATACAGTGGAAGAAGGTGAAATAGTGGAATGTTTGTAAGAAAATCAGACCAATACAAAGGTTGAAGCAGCTCCAAAAATTTTAATGAAGACAAGCGACATCATTGAAAGGAAAATTTCTTCTCTCAATCATGGAAAGGTTTCTGTCCAGAAAACTAAATTGGTTAAAGAACTAAAATATCTTGGTCCTTTAAATGCAGCTTCAAGATTAGAGAAGAACAATTCATGCAATAGAAGGGGTGGGGGCTCTTCCCCATTTTACCAAAATGAGTTCCATTAGTTTTTGGAATTGTAGGGGGGAAAATAAGAAGGAGGCCTCCCTATATTTGAAGGAATACATCAAAGATTGGGATGTTTTTTTTGTTGGTATTATTGAAAATAAAATTTCTTCTCTTTCTAGAGAAGAATTTGAAAGAATTTTGCAGACAAATGGGATTTTTTTCTGCAGCCATCTAGAGGTAGTTCTGGTGGTATTTAACTTATTTGGAAAGCTAATGTTGTTGCTTTTTCTTCGATCAAAGCTTCAGAGCAGTCTATTTTGGGGGAGCTGAAGATTCCCAATAAAGGAAATTGGTTGTTTGCTACTATTTATGGAAGTAGGGAGATGCATGAAAGAAAATATTTATGGGAGTTTCTGGATAGAAATTTGAAGCAAGACAGTCCTACCATTATAGGTGGTGACTTTAATTGCATTCTATCTCAGGATGATAAGAAAGGAGGAAAGAAATTTACTTTTAAAACGGGTCCTTTGGAAATGAAGGAATTTATGATTAGAAATGATCTTCATGATGTGGGTTACATTGGCTCTAGATTTATTTGGTGTAACAACAAGAGTGGAAGTGCAAGGATCTTGGAAAGACTTGACAGATGTTTGCTTAACTCAATTGCCTTGAACCGAATCAATCAACCAATTATGAGACATTTGTGTAGGATAGCATCAGATCATTGTCCTATTGTTTTTTAAATATTTGATCAGGTTATCCAAAAAACATAATTACAAAGGTTTGAAGATGTTTGATTATCCTGCTCAGCGGCAACTTCTATTGTTAAACTCTCTTGGGCTAAACCTGTGAAGGGAAATGATAAGGGGGTTCTTAATAAAAAGTTCTCTAAAGTTCTTAAAGCATTATTCTTTTGGAGCAAGGCAAAACACCAAAAGCTAGAAGATATGAAATCTATTTTAAAGGCTGAAATTAATGAAATCCCGCTAGAAGAGGACCGTGACCTGCAATTTTCTGAAGAAAGGAATCGGTTATTAAGAACCAAAATCATTGAGATCAACTGTACACTTGCTCGGTTAAATACTTGGTGGAGACAAAGGGCTAAAGCAAAATGGATGAAGGATGGAGATTCAAATTCTAAATTCTTCATTGCATTTGCTAATGGGAGAAGGAATAATAATCATATTAAACAATTGAAAATATTGAAGGGGAGCTGATTGAAGATGCTGATAGCATTAGGAGCTATTTCTATGATTTCTTCTGCAAAAAATGGGATCAAAGAGCTTGTCTTTTGGACAATTGGACACCAAATGTGAACTCTCTAAATCAAGACAGCTGCAGATTTCTGGATTCTGCATTATCTTTTACTAAAATTGAGAAGGTCATTCAAGATTTTGGCAACAACATTGCTCCCAGATTGGATGGAATCACCTATTCCTTTCTTAAAGCTTACTGGAGTATCATTGGGAAGGACGTTTGGAAAGCTATTCTTTTATTCTTTAGCTCGGGTTCTATGTCTCCAAAGTGGAAAGAAACAATGGTGGTGCTTATCCCAAAAGTAAGCAATCCTTTATATCCTACTAACTTTAGACCTATAAGCCTTTGTATGTCTATTTATAAAATGCTAGCAAAAGTGTTATTAAATAGAATGATGAAGGTTATTCACAACCTTGTTTCGGAGGAACAAGTTGCTTTTATCAAAGGTATGTCTTTATCTGATCATGTTCTTATTGCTCAAGAACTTTTCCATAAGTTCAGACTTTCTAGTTCAAAAAGAGGTTTGATGGCAATCAAATTAGATATGGAGCAATCTTATGACAGTATGGCATGTAAAACTCTGAAGCAAGTTTTGAACTATTTTGGTTTTCCAATAGGCTACTCCAATCTAGTTTTGGAATGTATCACTGATCCTAATTTTATTGTTATTGTTAATGGAGTTGGGTTGGAAGGAATTAAAGGGAAAAGTGGCTTTAGACAAGGGTGTCCTTTATCACCCTATTTATTCATTCTTTGTTCTCAGCTACTTACCAATGCTTTCTCATATGAAGGAAAGAGTTTGGGGTTGAAAATTTCTCCCATAGCTCCTAGGATTTCTCACCTATTATTTGCGGATGACATTTTGATGTTCTCTTTGGCCAAGAGGGAGAATTTGTTGAAAATTAGAAAAATTACCTTTGATTATTGTAAATGGACAGGTCAAAAGGTTAATTTCTCTAAATTTGCTATTATTTTCAGTAATAATATGGAGAGAAAGAAGAGGAGGGAGTTATCTAATCTAATGGGATTTATGGAGGCCAAAGAGCTCAATTTCTTGGGCATTAAATTGACGTTAAGGAAGCTTGTTATAGCTGATTTTTCTATCATTTTGGAACAAGCTGCAACAAAGTTGGATATATGGGGAAACAAACTCATCTCTATGCCGAGAAGAGTGGTTCTTATAAAAATAGTGTTTCAAGCTCTTCATGTCTTATATTCTTCTTTGTCCATGGTACCATTGAGTATTCTGAAGAAATTGGACAGATTAAGCAGATATTTTCTATGGAGTAAAAATAATGGAAGTAATGGGATTCATTATATAGCTTGGAATGATGTTTGCATTCCGGAAAGCCAAGGAGGTCTGGGCGTCCTAGAAGCTACAGATTCAATAGAACCACTCAGAGCAAAGCTTGCCTGGAACTTTTTAAAGAAGCCTCATTCCTTACTGAACAAGTCCTTATCTATTAAGTATGGAAGAATAATATGGGATGTGAAAAAAAGACCAAATTCATCACCATCTTGGAAATTAATTCTCAGTGGAGCTAAAATGCTGAGACACATTGTGAAATGGAGTATTAAAGATGGATCTTCCATTAACATCATGAAAGATAATTGGATTATGGATAGAAACTTGGAGAGGTGGCCAACGTTCATTGCAATAGGAGATGACAACTTGCCTAATCTTTCTGAATTTATTTTAGAAGGAGAGTGGATTACTGACAAATTAAAATGTTTCTTTGGAGAGGAGCTAGTGATGTTGATTTACAATATTAAAATTGATTTAGACAAAGATGAAAATGAGTTGGAAATGCTGAAAAACTACTCCGGAAAGATAATTTCTGCTATGGCTAGAGAAGGAAAATTAGTTCTGGAAGATAAAAATCTGTCTTTTATTCAACATTGGAAGGACATTAAAAAGCTTAAACTCAATCCCAAGATTGCATTTTTTTGGTGGAGGATGTTGAAAGATGCAATTCCCTCTTGTCATTTTTAATGCATAGAAGATTATTGAATAATAATCATTGTCCTAGAGGTTGTTGTATGAAAGAAGATGATGAGCATGTGGCGGTGAGATGTTTGAAATTAATTCAAATTATCCAATTGGCTAATAAATGGGTATTCTCTGTACCGGTTTTTAACTTTCTTCAAGATTGTCTTCTTTTCTTTAATAAGACTGTGAAGAATAACTGTTTCATTGCAAAAATTTATTGTGCTTTGGTTTTCAACTCTTGGAAGAGTAGGAACAGACTTATTCATGAAGGATTTGAAATGGGAGCTGAATTTATTTTGTCAAATGCCATTATCAATACAGCCGTTTCATCTAATGATCCATACACGGACCACTGGGGTGCTAACCAGCTTCTTAAGCTGAATTCTTCCTCTTGGCACCCCCCTCCACCCTGTTGGATTAAGGTGAATATTGATGCCTCTCTTCTTCCTTCTAACAAAGCAGAAAAAGGAGGTATATTCAGAGATAACAAAGGAAGGATGATTCTATCCTTTGGATTGTCGGTGGTTCATTTGGACATTAGTTTTCTTGAATTATTGGCCTTATGCTCGTTGAGAGATGTTATGCAAGAAGGGATGATGGATGCTAGAGGTCTTATCATTTAGAGCGACTGTTCTAATGTCATTAGCTATCTATATAAATCATTTGCTAATAAAGGATTGGTTCTGTCTACAGATGAAGATTTCGATTATCTTAAAAGGTTTGAGGTAACTCTTTTTCAAACTGTTAGTAGAGATTATAATAAGTTAGCTCATTGGTGTGCTAACTTTGCTTTGAGAGGGAATTTTTATTGGGATGTTCTAGAAGTTAATGAGGTTCCTCCTTTTTATTCTTTGTTAAAGGAGGAAAGTGATAGGTATTCTATCACTTAAGTATTTTGTACCTTGTTTCTTTTTTCTTTTTCTTAATGCTATTGAATTTTCTCAAAAAAAAAAAAAAAAAGGAAAATGAAATAGTAAAATTTTTTAAAATGATTTTTTACTCAATGGAGAATTTTTAAATTAACAAATAACTCCCCCTCTTGGTTAGCCGGTTAATTGTGTTAGGTCTAATAAGCTATATGAACTTTTTAAGTGGTATCAGAGCTTTGTTTCAAATTTTAAAGTTTAGATTATTTTTTAAAATTGATAATGGCTACTTTTGGAAATTGTAACATACCTGAAGGGTATTCGATCACTAAAACCACATAATTTGATAATATCCCTTTCAATTTTTGGAAAATATGAATGTATACTTTTCTTCAATTGCTTGAATATTGCTTGTGGATTTTAGTACAAAAAGGATATATTAGGCCAACCAGATTTGTAGATGGCACTATAATTAAAGCACTATTTACTAAGTGGACTATAGAAGAATGAGACTTAGCATAATTAAATGCAAAATATTTGAATTATTTCTTTTATGCACTTAAATTTGAAGACTATATGAGTGTTTCTACCTGTAAAAGTGGAAAAGAAATTTTTTATAGACTTTGTATCACATATGAAGGGACTAACGAAGTGAAATAATCTATATTAAATATTTTGTTGCATGATTATGAATTATTTCAAATGAAATCAGATGAATTGATCACTGACATGTATACACATTTCACTGAAATAGTCACCTCCTTTCATGTTTTAGGTAGAAAATTAATGAATATAAAGAAAGTAAATAAAATTCTTCATTGTTTGCCTACTACTTATGATACTAAATAAAATAGCTATTATAGAGTATAAGCATACTATTGAAAATCTTCTTGAATCACTATTTGCTTGCAAGTAAGGAAAGACTCAAAGAAAGATTGATGCAGGTGAGAAACAAAAGGAAAAGAATATATCATTGAAAGTGGATGACTTAGAGAGTGATCAATCCCAGCCTTAGGATAAAGATGATATTGCCTTAATGACTAGGCAATTCAAGAGTTTTCTAAAGAGAAAGTAAAGGAGACACTAATAGTAAAAAAAAGTTAAGTTCCACAAAAATATTAAGGCTTCTAATGAAGTTATTTGTTATAAATGTAAGAATATAGGATATGTCAAGTATGAATGCCCAAATCTTAAAACCAATCCAAGCAAGAGAAGGTCAAAGAGAAAACAAATGTGAGGAAGGGAAAGAAGAGAGTACAGAGAGCATTTTTGGTGGACTCAACTTTGGAATTTAAAAAGTAGATGTAAAGGAAGAAGTCACAAATTTGTGCTGATAAGCTTGATCAATACGAGAGCATATTGGCCAACAAGCTTGATCAATTAGATCAAGAAGAGATATGTGACTTAACCTATGATGAGTTAGTTGTTTTTGAAAGAATTTATACGGCAAATTAAAAACTTAAAAAGATGCATGCTAGGTTGAATTTAGATTTCATTAAATTATAAAAGGAGCATAAAATCCTTAGGACAGATCACACACTAATTGATAGCAACTACATGAAATTTATAGATGAGTGCGATGAATTGAATAAATAATATGAATTGTTGAAATCAACCCACATAGAACTTGAAAAAGATTTGAAAACCTTTATGGATGAATTTGATAGTAATGAGCACTATTTAAAAGTTGATAATGTTGTGTTAGAAAGTGCAAACTCAATCTTTAAAGCATAATCGAATACATATAAAAGAACAGGATTCCACCTACACCTGAATAATTTTTTGACCCTGAAAGGAAATAAAAAATTATAAAACCTAGGAAAAGACAAGTTTATCCATATAAATTAAAAAAATATTTTAATTGGAGTTAAGTATTTTTCTTGTGGTATAATTAGGCACATATCTCACACATACACTATTCATAAATATCATATCTAGTTGGAGACCAAAGATGCATAAAACAAATCATATCATACATGCATCAAGATTAATTTTTCCAAGAGAAGAACCCAAACTTTTTTGGGTTTCTAAGACTAACATTTGATCATCTTATAGAAACACTCTGACATAAGACCTTGTGAGATTATTTAATACATGGATAGTGGATATTCGAAGCATATGACTAGACATTTTATATTATTAGAAGCCAAGAATGGAGGTAAGTTTACACCGGGAGATAATACCACTGGGAAAGTGGTAGGCACAGGTATGATCAAAAACTTAAATAACTTTTTCATTGAGAATATTTTTCTTGTAGAAGGCTTAAAGCATAATCTTTTGAGATTTAGTCAGCTATGTGATAAAGGTTATAATGTTAAATTTTCTTCCACTACCTGCATATTAAGCATAAATGGAAATGATGTACTATAAAAAACTAGGGTAAATAAGGTGTATATGATAGATTTGAATTGTACTAAATCTCTAAATGCTTTTTGTTTGAAAAAACTTTTGATGAATCATGGTTATCGCATAGTAGAATTTATCATGCTAGCATAAAAAACTTTAGGAAAATTATCCAAAAAAAATTATTAGAGTATACCAAAATTAGACTTTATTAAGGATCTCTTGTGAGATGCATATCAACTAGAAAAATAGGTGAAGTCCTCCTTTCACTCTATTAAAGATCTTAGAACTAACAAATCATTAGAGATTATTCATATGGATATTTTTGGAATGGTTAGCACTTTATGTCTAGGAGGGAAAGTATATGGATTTATAATTATTGATGAATTTTTATAATTCACTTGGGTTAAATTTTTATTTCATAAGAGTGAATCATTTAAGAAATTTAATTTTTTTTAACTTAGATTCAAAGAAAACTAGGTTATGAAATCTTATCAATTCAAAGTAATCATAGAGGTGAATTTAAAAATAAAAAATTTGTGGACTTTTATAAAGAGAAAGGAATTGATCATAATTTTTTAGCAACTAGGACCCCTCAGTAGAATGGGGTAGTCGAAAGAAAGAACATAATATTAATTGAAGCTACAAGAACTATGTTGGTAGAATACTCACTTCAAAAAAAATTTTGAGCTGAAGCGGTCAGTACAGCTTATTATCTTCTGAATAGGGTGAACATTAGATCAAACTTAAATAAAATACTCTATGAGCTTCTTAAGGGTAGAATACCAAATTTGTCATATTTGAATATTTTTAGATGTAAGGTGTTCATTCATAATAATAGAAAATCTCATTTAGGAAAATTTGATCCAAAATCTAATGAAGGAATTTTTTTAGGATACTCAAGTGTTGGAAAATCGTACAAAATATTTAATAATAGAACTTTGGTATTTGAGGAGACCACACATATTGTGTTTGATGAATTTGACATTTATGAAGAGCCAAGTTTGGAAGATGATCATATTGAAAATAACTCCAAAGGAATTGAAAAAATAAATTTTGAAGAAAATGTGAAAAAGAAAACCCTTTGCCTAGAGAATAGAAATTTTTTAAAAATCACCATAAGGAATTTATTTTAGGTGAACCAAGTGATGGTGTTTGGACTAGGCTTGAACATAGTAAAGAGGTAAACCATTCTAGCTTTATATTAATTATTGAACCCATATATTTTAATCAAACACGTTTGGATGAATTTTAGATATTGGTTATGCAAAAAGAGTTGAATAAATTAAAAAAAAATTATATTTGAGAATTGATAGAAAGGCCAAAAGTGTTCAAAAATAAAATAAATGATTCAGGAGTTGTGATTAGAAATAAAGCTAGATTAGTGGCTAAGGGTATAATAAAACAGAAGAGATTGATTTTAAAGAAACTTTTGACCTTGTAGCAAAACTTGAAATAATTAGGTTTTTATTAGAATTTATCTGTTTTAAAGGATTTAAATATTTCAAATGGATGTCAAACGTGCCTTTTTGAATGGGGTGATATAAGAGGATGTTTATGTTAAGTAACCTCCAGTTTTTAAAAATTCTAAATTCCCTAATCATATGTTAAAATTGAAAAAAGGCATTATATTGATTGAAACATATACCTAAGGCTTGGTCTGAGAGGTTAAGCACTTTTCTAGTAGAGAGATCTTTTGTGAAAGAAAGTGTACATACCACTATTTTTTTAAAGAAATTAAGAGATGGCATACTCATTATTAAATATATATTGCTGATATCTATTTTGAATCCACAAATAAAAATCTTTATGATGATTTTTCAAAAATAATGAGTAGTGAATTTGAGAAAGGTTAATGGGAGATCTGAGTTATTTTCTTGATTTTAGCATTAAGAAAAATGAGGAGAGAACTTTTCTTAGTTAGTCAAAATATACTAAGGATATGTTCAAGAAATATGAAATAGATAATGTTAAACTAGTAACTACACCAATGAGTTTCTCAGTTCAGTTGGATAAGGACCCAAAGGAAAAATCTATTGATCTAAAAAAATGTAGAGGTAAAATTGGATCATTACTTTATTTGATTAATAATAGAAGAAATAAAATGTTTAGCATTTATTATGTGATAGATTTCAATCTGATTCAAAAAAAGACATTTGATAGCTGTAAAAAAAGATTTTAAGATACTTTTTAGGAACTCAAAATATAGGGATTTTGTATGCTAAGTTCAGCTCTTTCTTTGAAATTATTTAATATTTTGATTCAGACTTTGTTGGTTGTAGGGTTGATCAAAAGAGTACATATGAAATTTGCCAATTTATAAGAAATTCCTTAGTTTCTTTGTCCAGTAGGAAATAGAATTTCGTAGCTTTATCTACTATTGAAGCTCAATACACTGCCTTAGGACGTTGCGTGGTACAAGTATTTTGGTTGAAATAATAGTTGATTAATTTAGGAATTTCTATAGTCATAATTCTAATTTTTTGTGCTAATACTAGTGCCATTTGCATTTCTAAGAATCCTATCAAACATTTAAGAACAAAATATATAGACATAAGACATCACTTTATTAAAGATCATATAGTCAAATGAGAGATTGAATTGAATCATGTTTCTAAGGAAAATCAACTTACAGATATTTTACAAAATCACTAGCCTTTTACAAATTCATCACCATAAGAACGAGATTAAGTGTGTTTGATCTTAATGCTTAGATCAAATTTTTAGCAAACTTGATTTATTTGTTAGGTGTGTCTATTTAGTTTATAGTTTCTATTTGTTCTTTTTATTTGTTTGTGTGTGTTCATTTTGTTTTGGTTTTGTTTTATGTGTTTTTAGTCTAGAAGCATCTCATTTGTTGTGAAGATTTATTTTGAGAGTTTTTTTTTTATGTATTGTTCTGTAAGTGTTCTATTCATACTGTATGAATATGTTTTTGTCCTGTATGAATTTCGTATTATATACTTAATAGTTTTGGGAGTTGAGCAAGCGAAAACTAAATTTTTTAAAGGTTTCATATTGTACGATGATGTCATCATACGGTACACTTGCATGCGTTCATCTATACGAGTGGGGATAGTTTTACCAGTTAGATTCAATTATTTATTTTTGATCATATGTACAAAATAATCTTCATCTGTACGATCCAGGTGTCAATTTATGTAAGGGACAAACCTAACAATCTTTAAAATAATCTTAAATTTTATGATTATCCCGGAAGAACATATATTCATATGTATAATTAAGTGGTCAAAAAACATGTACACAAGAGCACCGTGGAAATAACATTTTACAAAAAGCCATTTCATCTTTGGCTGTTTTCATTAGTACAACAAAAACATTTTTGTCTCATATGATTTCACATTCCTATGTATGAAGAAAATTTCGTACAAAATGATTTTCTTTTTTTCTATATATAGAAGGGTTTTGAAATCATTTTTATTCACTTTCATATTCCTTTCAAAACTCTCTATAACCCTAATCTAGGAAATGATAAGTTTTAATAAATGTCCTTGAGGTTCTAAAGGATCTTTTTCTTTTAGTTCTACTGATTCTAACCTCTTATCTAAGAAGTATAAATATGCATATTTTATGTTAATTGCTATGAAGATCACCCCATCTTGAGTTATGATCCAAGATGATCTTCTTTTTTCTGTAATGCCTCTATTTGTCTCCACTCAACTATCCTTCATTCAGACTCTTATCTATGCATATCACAAAGAAACTCTCTATTATTTGTTAGCTAACATGAGAGTCAGTGAAGACCACTCTAGAATAAGCTCCTATATCCAAAGACAGCATGTAGAGATAACCAAGGAAGATTTAGGCAACGTTTTGTATTTGAGAACACAGGGGATTCGAGCCCACACATTAACCTTTAGATGCTAATTTTTTTCTGGTCTAAAATTAACAAAGTTCTTAGAGGTGTTTCCCAAGTCAATCATTTAGCTCGGGTCTATAACTTGAGCCAAAATACCTAGATCATATAGCATATTTTAAGAATTTTAATTATTCCTAAAGTTGGTGATTTAGTGAATATGAGTCACTCCTATCTACTATCACATATCTTATTTTGACTGAAAACCCTTTGATGAAGCTCAACTCATTATGGACTACCTATACAACCTTTTTGAGATTAGTCTTTCACATCATAATAAGAAAAAGAATGTGGCTTTAGGACATCTTATTGCTTATATCCAACATAAGAAGTGCAATATCATTCATTCTAATCCTCCAACTGAATTACCAATCTTCTTTATTGATGCTTATTTTCTATCTTTATTTGGGAGAGATTAGAGTTCAAGTGATGATCTTGAAGAAGAAGGGGGAGATCCAGCACATTCACAAGAACTTGACCAAAATTACTTTTAAGAAATGGTTCTGCAATTTGGTCTGTTAGAGACTCACTTTGATCAATGCTTTGATCAAATCAAGACTGATTTAAATTAGTAAGATGCGAGATACCAAGAGGACATTTGTTGGATCTGTTGTTAGTTTGACATGGTAAATACAAATGTAGCTATGATGAATAGCTATTTTACAGTGTCCAACCAGCCTCCTCCTCCAGACCGTGACCCCTCAGAGTTCTAGATATACTTCTTTGTTGTTGTTTCTGTTAGCCTTTTATGAGTGATGTGATGTTATTTTTTATTTCATGTTAATTGTGGTTATTATTTATTATTAAGTTTCTCTATGTGATGATGATGTGTTTGTTATTTAGTGTGTTTTCAGTTGATATCCATGAACAGAATATACTTAATCCTTTTGATATCAATGAAAATTAATTTGTTTTAAAAACTTGTGTTTATTTCTCACTTTTTTAAATGTTAGTATATCTATACAAAAATCTTTTTGTAATTGATCTAAAGTGTGCTATAAATTATTTTGCTTCACAAATTAATTTCGTTATGAAATCTATTTTTTCAAAAATTTAAATGAAATTATAATTGGATTTAAATAAGAAGATCAATTTTATGTTCTTTTAGGCTAACATAGCTAGAATATCATTACTGCAATATTGACGTCTTATTTTTTTTATTTCTTTTTCAATATGCTTATTTTTATTATTAGAAAATTTTGAAATTATATTAGTGATTTTGGAAAGACAAAAAGATACATCAAAAGAAATACACAATGTCTGCAAAACTCAAAAGAATACACAATGGTTCGCAAAGTGAAAAGAGGCACAAAATTAGCCCAAGTAGAAAAAAATTTACAAAGTGCCCAAATATTTGAAAAGATATGAAATATTGCCAATTGAAAATTTTTATATTGTGTTCTTTCCACTATCATTTAATCTCTATTCCAAATCAATCAAATTAACAATTATATTCTATAATAAAATTGAAGTTAACTAATCTTCATTTTGTCATTTTTGCAATAATCATATCGATTTAATTTATTTAGCATGAATCATGAATTTGATTAAATTTTCTTATCTTAGTTGTTCTTTGATTTAAAATTTTGAATTTTTTTTTTAGTATTATGGAATTAGTATAGTAATTACAATTGGATTAAAACCATCTTCTAGGTCAATTCTTTTGGTTTATCTTTTGACATAATTCATTTCAAGTTATAATTCCCTTTTGGTTGTTGTCAAAAGGGGAGTAATAATATTATTTGTTTGCTTGATGTTTATTATTTGAGTTTATGTTTGTTTATTTTTGTGATTTGTGTTTGTATTTTGTGTGTGTGTGTGTGTGTTGTGTTCGTAATTTTGTTTGAATTATTTTTAATTTGTTGTCTTTTATATTTTTTGGGTTTAGAGTTCTTTGCTTTTCATGGGAATCCCTAAATTTATATATAGTAATTCATTTCGGGGGAGCTAAGGAGAAATTTAAGATTTAAATGTTAACTCAAACAATAATTATTTTGCCATCATCAGAAAGGAGGAGATTATTGCAACATAGTTTTTATAACTATTATTTCATATCATGTGTATTTTTGATGATTCTAAATATTATTATTTTTATTACTGTTACTCTTAACATATATAAGATATATTATTTTTATTTTTTTGTGTACTAATATTTTAGGAAAATCATACTCCATATTATTGAAGACTTCAAGTCATATTAGATTAGGGTTCATTGTAAATAGAGTTGGTGTTTTATATATTTTTTAGTCTGAGAGAGTGTGATTATAATTGGGTAATCGTGCACACAATCACTGGGAGAGTGTTAAAAACTTGTAAATATTTAAACTAATCATAATGTACAATTTCAATTCATACGGGACGATTTATTCAATTATTTCCTCCAGTAAGTAGTTAATCAAAGCATGGACGGAAAAAATTTCTAACTATTATTCATACTGTATGAAGTTGGCTTCGTACAGACGACATCCAGAGTATGAAAATGATGTGAACATTTTTGTCTATATGAACAGGTAAATTTTTTGGACTGTTCATCCGGGATGATATGGAGTTCGTACAAATGACATCTAGTGTCCGCAATTATTGCGAACATTTTCATCCATACGAACAGGTAAAGTTTTTGAATTGTTCATCCGGGATGATCCATAGTTTATACAAATGACATCTACAGTACGAAATTATGGGGTATCTTTTCATCCAGATGAATAAGAA
Source organism: Dendrobium huoshanense (assembly GCA_016618105.1). Lineage (NCBI taxonomy): Eukaryota > Viridiplantae > Streptophyta > Magnoliopsida > Asparagales > Orchidaceae > Dendrobium > Dendrobium huoshanense. The sequence goes on along the minus strand of CM028347.1, from coordinate 53,346,458 downwards.
TTTTTTTATAATTGTTCGTACTATACGATATACATATCATACTATACGATATGCTTATACAAAATTATTTTATGTAGGATTATATGAGCAAATTTTGAACTATTTTTTCCGCAATGATTATCGATCTTACTATATGATCATAAATGGTAAAAATTAATATTTTCAATTTTCTAAACAATTTCTCATGTCTTTTATATAAAAAGTTCTTAAACTAACTTGGATGAATATGAAAGTTCATTAGAGATGTTAGGCCCTATGAACTAGTCCTGAGGCTAACCAAGAGGGGTGGGGGTGAATTGGTATTTTAAAAAATTATTTAAACACAAGTAAAAATATTACAAACCAAAGTTACCACAGAAAAACAAGTGCGGAAAAAAGTGTGGAAGTAGTAAAAAGAACACAAGGGTTTATAGTGGTTCGGTCAACTTAACCTACGTCCACTCTCCGGAGGCGCCCTCCAAGTATTGTACTACCAACGTGACTCTCCATTAGCCCCCACAGCTAGGCGGAGAAGCCCTTACAAAACACTTCCTTTTTGCCACCCCTGCCAAGGCAGAGAACCCCACTCCTTTTGCTTCCTCCTGAAGCAGGCAGAGAACCTCGTTCGATCGCTGAAGCTTACCTCTCCGACCCTTCCAAGGACAAGAGACTCTAGGGAAGAAGAAGTGGAATAATGCTTGGAGCAACCCTTGTGAACTCCCTCACAAGCTCCCCCTCACAAGATCCTCTCTATCTCTCTCTCCCTCTTTCTCTCTCACCTTTAGATTTTTTTAGGTCAAGACATCAGCCAAGGATATTCAAAAATGTTGAACAATAGCTCTTAAATAGAAGAGATTCAAAGGAGCTCAATAATTGCAAGTTGTCGACTTTATCATCCAGGACGATAATAATATCGTTCTGTAGGATCAGTTCAAAACACAGATGATCGGCCAGAACACCGCTCTGAAAATGAACTGGATGATCAAAAATTTGCTTGATCGTCTCGGCTGATCTCACGATCAGCCCGGACGATCAGTTCAAATCAAAGGAATATCGTCCAGAGAATCGCCCTGAATTCGAGCTATCCAATCCTGATTGGACAAAACATCGCCCTGAATTTATTCTGGTTGATATTTATCGTCCAGGAGAAACTAAGGGTTTTTGAATATATCATCTGGACGATCCTGAGATCATCCAAGGCAATGTGATCTTATCAATTTATCCTTAATTGTCAGATTAATTTAGGCATAATTGTGTCATATCGTCCAGGAAGATCTCACGATCATCCTGGCCAATTTTCAAAAATACAGAATACCTAAATTGAATATAGCAGCTATTTCTTTCTGTTCTGAGCCTATTTTCCTAGCCAATACACGTATCATCTAGGCTTATCGGCTAATAACGGCTCCTTTAATTAAGAAATCCTGATTAGAGTTTATGTTTTGAACTTGATCGTCCAGGTCTATATAAATATCGTCAGAGATGATGTGAGTAAAAATAAAAATTCTAAATCTCTCAAGTGTATGTGTGTAGGGTTACTTAACATCAGTCACTTTAAACATTTACAATTGACTAAAGAAAGGGAAAAAAAGAAAATTACAGACTGACTCAACCCTAATCTACCCAGACTTGAGCTGGTTCTGATTTTCATCTGATCTTTGAATCCTAAAAATGTTAGTAGTAAAAGGCCATCAAAGTGTTTGCTAACATCAAAATGATAATCCATGAAACCAAGTTTACAACAATCTCCTATTTTTGATGATGGCAAATACTTTGATGATTATAGTAGTGTTATTCAAGAATTTAGAGTAGAAATAAGTGCAAGTACAAACGATAGCAACAAACATAATCAATCAATCACAAGCAAGTGCAAGTACAAACATATTACTCTCTCTTTTGACATCTCAAAAAGGAGGAGGGAACTAAAAAGAAACTAAAGCAGAAAAAGTACAAAAAGAAGGAAAAACAAACATAAGCAACTACAGGAAAATAGAATCTAAGAGTAGAAAAATGAGGGTCCCTGATCATCAGACGGTGGTGGTGGTGGTGGTGTTGGCGACTGAAAGAAATTGGTCATGGCAGCAAATTGTGATCTAAACCAGGCCATGTCCTGGTCGTGCTATTGTTGCTGGTGTGCAGCAAGGGTATCGAAACAGACTATAACTTCATCGTGCTGCTCTTGTTGGTGAGCTACAAAAATGTCAAATCGGGTCTCCAACTGATCAAATCTCTCTACTAACTGATCAAACTATGAGTGCTGGTGGAGAGGAGCAGGTTCAGGAACGAGAGCGGGAGCCTCCTCCTCCTCAGCCCTCTGAGGTTCCCATCCCCTGGGTGGAGACGAGTACTGTGAAGGATATTAAAAGAGCTGTTTGAGTAGCAAGCAGGCTGAAGGTCATGAAGGGCAGGATATTGAAGTTGGTATTTGGTTTCAAGAACATAAGTTATGAGATGTCCTAAAGCCAGGTTGGATTTCCTCTTAAGGCTTGGGTCGCGGATTGTTATCAAATGATCAATGTATCAAAAAATCAAGTTAGTGGCATTAAACTCTCTACGGGCCATGATGTAAATGGTAGTCAGAGAAAGCAGAGAAGTGATGTAGGCTCGGTCCCCAGCTTTTGTAATAATGGAAGTGTGAAGGACATATTGGATTGTCCTAGCATCTTTGACTAAAGAGCTAGTATCTCCAACATGAAAGGGTGCGTTGGTCTGGCAAAGAAAATGATTTGCCGAGGTCTAATTAAAATCAAGATCTTAGATGATGGTATGCAGCTTATCCCCGGTGGTGGGTAGCTACAATAGTTCAGCACAGTCCTGATATGTGATTTCGATCGGGCGTCGATTCACATAGGAGGTCAGAGCTGTGTAAGTAGAATTTATGCGAAGATTTGCAAAAAATTCAAGAAAAAGTTCAGAAGAAAAAGGGACTGTGATGGTAAGAATGAAGCAAAGTGAGGAATGGGAAAAAAGATCTAGTACCGAATAAGAAAGGTAGGCAGGATTGATCGTTCTTAAAGGAGTAATGCCGCATTCCTTATAACAGTGGAAAACAGCTTGATCTTCCGCTTCTTGAAAATGAGGATCAAGCATAGCTCTTGAAGAGCTCCTAGAAGATTGTCGAACTCGCTTTCCACCAGCCATAGAAAAGAAAATAGTAAGCAAATAAGAGAGGAGAAGCTTGAGGTGAAAAATAATGATTGGATGGCTTGAATTTAAAGAAACAGCCATATGGTCCAGGACGATCGTAGAATCATCCAGGACGATATGGTTCAATTATTGCGTACATGCTAATTGGTCAAAAAGGCAGTTCGATCATCAGGGACCGATAAGATATCGGCCAGGATGATTAGACACAAGCGATCGTTCTTGAGGAGTCAAGTTGGACGGCCGTTGAAAAAGCAGATCATTCGGGCCGATTAAGTTTATCATCTAGGACGATGCACAATAATTGATCATACCGGCTGAATTTAAAACATTTTAAATCTGCCATGTGTATTGTCCAGGACAAACAGTGGATCGGCCCGGATGATTATCCAATAATGGATCGTCCGGGGCTGATTTTAAGGATTTTAAATGTACTGACACGTGGATCGTTCAAGACGATCTAGTGTATCGGTCAGGATGCTTGTCATAAATGCATTGGCCAGGATGAACATGTATGAGCCGAGATGATCAAGATGATTATTTGCAGAGAACGATCATATCATCTAGGATGAACTAGAGTTTGGCTAGGATGATGATTTGCATCAAGCTCAAAAAAGTTCAGAAGATGGAATTTTGAATAAAAAATATTATATCGTCTAGGACGATAGAGATATCGGCCAGGACGGTGTGAAAAGAAATTGGAAACCAACGAAAGATGGAGATGATCAGAGAAAGCCCCAAAAATAAATAAAATAAGAAGTAAAAAAAAAAAAAACAAAAACGAAAAACTAAAAACTAGCAAAGGAAAGAAAAATAATTTTTTTTTGAATTAGCAAAGCATCCATATGACAAATTTCCCAAAACATTAAATTTTAGAGATTCAAAAGATCAATGAGTTAACAAAGTCATAATCTGAAAATGGTAGAATATCCGATCCTGTTAATCCCTAGCTCAAACTTCTTTTAGGGTAAAAATTATCTTTTGAAAAATAAAAGGCTTAACTCAGAATAACGTAATTGGGTAAACAGAAGATCCGTTTAAAACTTGGTTACAATGAAAATATCTCATAGATAATATACCAAAGTAACTTATCTCAATCATGGAATTTGAAATCAAGCCTTTGAAAATATCAAATAACCCATGAGTTCTTCTAAGTTTTAAAATTTTTGAAAAGAGAGGATAACTTGCCTTTAGTGGGCTTATTTTATGCCTCTTGTCACTTTGATTTGATCTTTGAGCATCTTTTGATTTTTGATACATTTTTGTGTATACTCTTTTTATTTCAATTTGGTGTCTTTGCCACTTTCCTCTTTATTTTTTTGCAAGCTAAATTCTCTTTTACAATCTCTTTAAAAAGATTCTTAGTTGTGAGTATATCTTTCAGATATTAGAGAATAGGAGCTCTCTCTCTAACATAGGGAAGAACTAGTCACAATACACAATCAAAATCGTATGATATGTGCAATGGCAAGATTTCAATTAACTTGAAAGATATATAAAAACTTTGGGCATTATATATAGGATAGATTATTATATCAAGATAAAAAAGATCTTAATTTCAAAAGCCATTTGTTAAAATGAGCTAGACTTTTGTTTTAGAGAAGAAAATTATACCTACTAAAAGAGGTTAAGAAGGAGGGAAAAACATCAATGGTGTTTCTCCCTTTAACCGATTTAGATGTTCTAATCATTGACATTAAATCTTCAAAATCTAAAAGGCTTAAAAAATCAACATATAGAAAACCAAAGTAAAAAAAAAATAGTTAAAACAATAAAAAGCTAGCATGAAAAACAAACAAAACAATCATTTAATTAACAAAGCATTGTGAAGCAGTAAGTTTAAGCAATTATGAGCTGCGAGCCGCCATTTTGTCCAAGTATCCTATGCTTCTCATGAGGTCTTTGGTGAGAGCACTCCTGCAAGAATCAACAACTATCAGATTTAGGAACCCAAAAAGGTTTGGGTCCCTTCTTATGAATAGTAGAAAGCGATGCTTGTGTGCTATGCTGTGAATCATATAATTTTGGTCTCCACACCTAGTGTGTACTACGATGAACAGTGCAAGTGTGTGAGATGTGTCCTAACATACCACATGAAAAGCATCTAATGCCAGGAAAAGGATTTCCTAAATGGTTTGGATTGTAATGCCTCTTCCTAGGTCTTGGCTTTAGATCAAAAGTGGGTGTCATCCAATTTCTCTTAATTGAGTCCAATTCATTTTTAAGCCTTAATTTAGTATTTTTTTAAGATATCATTTTCAATCCTCAAATTTTGCTTTCTCTCTTCAGATTTCTTAAAATCAAATTTGAGTGAGGTGTGTGAAACTTTTAATGCATCATGCTAATCAATTAATTTTGAATGCTTTTTGTTTAAATCATCAAATTCATCAAGTAGAGCCATATGATTTGAATCAATCATAGAATGATCTTTGAGAATGATTTCATGCCCTTTTTGTATATTTAAAAGTTCCAACTTAAAGCTAGTATGAGTTTTCTTAAGTTTTTTGTATGATGCATGAATTTTCTCACAAATTTTGAACAATTGATCATACGTTGGTTTACATACCTCTTCTTCATCACTTTGATCAAGATGATCTTCCGCCATTAAGCACAAGTTTGTTGTTTCATCTTCACGTTCAATCTCCGATGAATCAGATGTAGAATCTACCTAAAACGCCTTTTGAAGACTCTTTTTTTCCTTCCTGAGCTTGGGTTTTTCCTCAACCTTTTCTTTGCTTGAGTGATCTTGAAGTGTAGGATAATCCGCTCTGACATGTCCAGGCTTCCTACATTCAAAATAAATAATATCAGAAGATCCTTTAGAATATTTGTTATCCTTACATTTTCTCCAATTTTGATGATGCTTGTGCTTCTTCCTTAGGAAGTTTTTGAACTACCTTGTGATTAAGGCAATGTCATCGCTCTCAGATTTGGAAGAATCAAAATTTATGTTGTTGTCCTTCAATGTCATAGTTTTCTCCTTTCTTTTCTCACCTACATCAAGATTTCTTTGATTCACCCCTTGCTCGTAAGCAATGAGTGAGCTAAGTATGTTATCAATCGAGTATGTGTTTAAATCCTTAGATTCAGTGATTGCAGTTATTTTAACATCAAAAGATGAAGAAAAACATCTCAAAATCCTGTTTACTTTTCATAATTTTAAAGTTCTCTTCCTAAGGCATGCAAGGAAGTAACAATTTGAGTGAACCTTGTATACATATCAGAAATTGTTTCAGAAGGTTTCATACGAAAATGTTCGTAGTCATGTAAGAGAATATTCAAACGAGATTGTTTTACTTCATTGGTTCCTTCATAAGTAGCAACACGCCTGTAATCCTCAGACATTAAATAACAGAAGAAACAGATCAAATACTTCGCATTTAATTGAGCTAAATCTCTTTCATCGAAAGTCCATTTAGTAAAAGCAACTTCAGTTTTAATTCCATTAATTTCATGAGAAGGTAGAAAATATCCTTCTTTAATAAGCATCCACATGCAATAATCAGTTGATTGCAGAAAAGTAGCCATGCAGGTTTTTAAAAAATCAAAAGGAAGGTTAATAAACAAATAAGGTCATGTAATAGAATATCCTTTAGTTGTATTATGATTCCCAAAGTTAGCCATGGATCAAAATTCAAAAAGTTTTCAAACTCAGTTTTTATGAATCCCGCGCTTATACTACTTGAAAATTCGTTAGGGATGTTAGGCCCTATGAACTAGTCCCAAGGCTATCCATGAGGGGGGGGGGGGGGTGAATTGGTATTTTAAAAAATTCTTTAAACACAAGAACAAATATCACAAACACAAGTCACCACAGAAAAACAAGTGCAAAAAAAAAAGTGCGGAAGCAGCGAAAAGAACATAAGGGTTTATATTGGTTTGGTAAACTTGACCTATGTCCACTCCCCGGAGGCGCCGTCCGAGTATTACACTACCAACGTGACTCTCCTTTAGCCCCCACAGCTAGGTGGAGAAGCCCTTACAAAACACCTCCGTTTTTCCACCCACGGTAAGGAAGAGAACCCCACTCCTTTTGCTTCCTCCTAAAGCAGGTAGAGAACCTCAATCGATCACTGAAGCTTACCTCTCCCAACCATTCCAAGGACAAGAGACTCTAGGGAAGAAGAAGTGGAACAATGCTTGGAGCAACCCTTGTGAACTCCCTCACAAGCTCCCCCTTATAAGATCCCCTCTCTCTCTCTCTCTCTCTCTCTCTCTCTCTCTCTCTCTCTCTCTCTCTCTCTCTTTAGGTTTTCTTAGGTCAAGACAGCAGGCAAGGATGTTAAAAAATGTTGAACAATAGCTCTTAAATAGAAGAGCTTTAAAAGAGCTCAATAATTGCAAGTTACCGACTTTATCGTCCAGGATGATAATAATATCGTCATATTCGATTAGTTCAAAACATAGATGATCAGCCAAAACACCGCTCTAAAAATGAACTGGATGACTGTAAATTGACTTGATCATCTCGGCCGATCTCACGATCGGCTTGAACGACCATTTCTAATCAGAGGAAAATCGACTAGAGCATCGCCCTGAATTTGAGCTGTCCGATCCTGATCGGCCAGAACATTGCCCTGAATTTGTTCTGGCCGATATTTATCATCCAGAAGTAACTAAGGGTTTTTGAATATATCATCCCAGATGATCCTGAGATCATCCAGGATGATGTGATCGTATCAATTTATCCTTAATTGCTTCCTTAATTGTAGGATCAATTTAGGCATGATTGTGCCATATCGTCTAGGACGATCTCATTTTCATCCTAGATGATTTTTAAAAATACAAAATACCTAAATTGATTATGTCGACTATTTCTTTCTATTTTGAGCCTATCGTCCTGGCCGATACACATATCTTCCTGGACGATACACATATCGTCCTGGCCGATCAGTTAATGACGGCTACCTTAATTAAGAAATCCTGATTAGAGTTTCTATTTTGAACTCGATCGTCTAGGCCGATATAAATATTATTTGAGATGATGTGAGTAAAAAAAGAAATTTTAAATCTCTCAAGTGTGTGAGTGTGTGTGTAGAGTTATTTAACATCAGTCACTTCAAACATTTACAATTGACTTAAGAAAGGGAAAAAAAGAAAATTACAGACTAACTCAACCCTAATCTACCCAGTCTTGAGCTGGTTACGATTTCTGTCCTATCTTTAAATCCTGAAAATGTTAGTAGTAAAAGGCAGTCAAAGTGTTTGCTGACATTAAAATCACAATCCATGAAACCAAGTTTACAACAGAATCTTGTTTTCCTGATTTCTTAGAGAGCAAGTGAAAGGGTGATTTGGGAGAGTATTTCAGAGGGAGTTCTTGTAAGTAGAGTGTGAAGGGTTCACAAGGTTACTCAAAGGTGAGAATCTTTTTCATTTTTGTGTCAATTATCTTCCTTTCTTCTTTCTAGTTACTCAAGAGAAGATCTATGGAGAAGTTTTGGTTCTCTACTGACACAGTAAGGGTGTGAAAGGATGACGGCACTCTGTCAACACTTGGAGGGTGTGAAAGGATGACGATACTCTATCGACACTTAGAGGGTGTGAAAGGATGATAGTACTCTACCTACACTTAAAGGGTGTGAAAGGATGATGCTACTCTGTCAACACTTGGAGGGTATGAAGGGACGACGGCACTCTACCGCACCGGGGATTGGTGGAAGAGAGGAAAATTGTAAAAGGCTTCTCCGCCTTACTGTGGGGGCAAAAGGAGATTCACTTTGATAATAGTGTAATACCTGAAGAGGGAGTCTTTAGGAGTAGACGTAGCTCTTATTGGACCAAACCACTATAAATTATTATGTTTTTTTTTACATTTCAATATTTTATTTTTCAATAATTTGTTATTGTGGTTGAAAGTTTATTTTAAACAAAATCAAATTGTAAAATTTTTAAAACAATTTTTTATTCAAGGTGGAATTTTTTAAATTATTAATTCACCCCCTCTTGGTTAGCCTTAGGACAATTACAATAGGTCTAACAACCTATACAAAATTTTCATATGCAACTAAATTACATGATAATAATTTTTTGGGATACCATAAGCCTAATTTATGCATTCCAATTCAATAACAAAATATTTGCTTAACTACTGTTAAATGTGAATCCATAGGATTAGCTTGAAACCTTGCACATAAACATACAACAAACATAATATCAGGCCGACTAGTAGTAAGATACAAAAGTGAACCTATCATACTCCTATAAAGTTTTTCATCTATTGGTTTTCCTAATTCATCTAAATCAAGTATAGTTGATGGGCTTATAGGAGTTTTACTCAAATTGAATCTCTTCATATCAAACTTTTCTAATAATTCATTTACGTACTCGGTTTGACATATGAATGTGCCAGACTCTAGTTGTTTTACTTGAAGTCCTAAAAAAAGGGTGAGCTCTCCCATCTTGCTCATTTCAAATTCCTTTGACAATAATGAGGAAAACTCATAACATAAACTTTAATTTGTACTTCCAAATATATCATCAATATAAATATGTATATTAATCAAATCAACACCAATAATTTTGATAAAAAGAGTTGTATCTACCTTGCAGTTTCTAAAATTATGTTCACCTATCATGCCAAGCAAGTGGAGTCTGTTTTAAACCATATAATGCTTTCTTTAATTTATATACATGATTAGGAAAATTAATGCATTCAAAACCTGGTGGTTGTTCTATAAATACATCTTGATCAAAAATTCACTTTTGACATCCATTTGAAAAAGTTTAAAGTACTTAAAATAAGCAAAAAAAAAGGAGTAATCTAACAGTTTTAAGTCTTACAATGGGATAAAAAGATTCTTCAAGGTCTATTCCTTCTATTTGTGTGTACTCTTATGCAACTAATCAATCTTTATTTCTAATAATACTTCATGAGTCATCTAGCTTATTTTTATAAACCCATTTACTTCCAATTATATTTTGATCATGAGTAAAATGGCGATTAACTCCCAAACATCATTTCTCATAAATTGGTTAAGTTCCTCTTCCATAGCAATTATCCAAAAATTATCTTGTAAAGCTTCGTCTATATTTTTAGGTTCAATTTTTGATAGAAACGCAGAATGTTCTACCTCATCCCTAAGGTTTCTCCTAGTCTTAACACCTTGGGAAGGATCATAAATTATTAATTCTTTTGGATGATTTCTATTTTATATCCATTCTTTAGGCAATTAATCATCATCTTTTTCTTCCAAATTTATTTTCTTTATATTTTCAATATAATCATCATTCAAATTATTTCTTATTAAATCTATAGGATTTTCATAAAAAATTACATGAACAGATTCTTTAAAAATTAATTTTTACTTATTTAAAACTCTAAAAGATTTTTCAAAAGTTGAATATCCTAAGAATATACCATCATCAGACTTACTATCAAATTTACCTAAAAAATCCTTGTGATTATTTAAAATTAAACACTTATAACCAAAAACATGTAAATGACTAATCTTAGGTTTATTTCCAAAAAATATTTCTTAAGGGGTCTTTTTATGAATTGGTCTTAAATAAACTTTATTTGTAACATAAAATGTTGTATTTATTACTTCTGCCCAAAAATACATTGAAAGTTTATATCCATCTAACATTGATCTTGCTAATTATACCAAAGTATGATTCTTTCTTTCAACTACAACATTTTGTTATGTCCTAGGAGCTAAAAAATTATGTATAATTCCTTTATCATCACATTAATTTTCAAATGATTCATTTTCAAACTCTCCACCGTGATCTGTTTGAATTCTATGAATTAAATAACCTTGTTCTCTTTGAATATACTTAGCAAATTTTCTAAAATCATCAAATACATTATTTTTGTTAGCTAAGAATAATACCCAATTTTATCTTGAATAATCATCTATAATAACAAATCCATAATTTTTACCACCTAAACTAGTTGTGTTAATTGGCCCAAATAAGTCCATGTATAAAAATTCTAAAGGACTACTTATAGAAACTATATTTTTACTCTTGAATGAACTTTTCATATGCTTATCATGAATGCATGCATCATATATAGAATCAAAATAAAAATTAATTTTTGGTAAACCAACTACTAAATCAAGTTTAAAAATTTTATTTAAAGTGTGGATATTGGCATGACATAGCCTTCTATGTCCTAACCAAGAATCATCATTTTTAGATTTTAGGCAAAATAAATTCAAAATTTAAATAGACATTATTTATTTTTTCTAAATCAACTAAATAAATATTTATATGTCTATTTCCTATTTGCAAAATAGTTTCATTATTTTTAATAATGCGATATGAAGCATAAAAAGAAAGATTTAAAACTTTATTGTATAATTGACTAATTGATATTAAGTTATGTTTTAAACCATAAACAAATAAGACTTTTTCTAAAGTAATAGAGTTCTTACATAGGGATCTAATACCATTAATCTTTCCCTTTTCATTACCTCCATATGTGATATGTCCTCCCTCACTTGATTCTAATGTAGAGATTTTTGCTTTATCTCCCATCATAAGTCTTGAACATCCACTGTCCAAGTACCAAATGCCTTCATTAATTTTACTTTGAAGGCATTCCTACAAAAGAAAATCAAATGTTAACTTTTGGAACCCAAATATTTTTGGGTCCACATTCTAAATAAGTAGTATGATATCTATTATGCATGGTATATGAAGTGCTTGTATTTTTTGGAACCCATACAAAAGATGATTGTTTAGTATTCTGTGATTTATGAGCATAACAATCAAATGAGATATGCCATTTTCTACCATAATAATTACACAAAATTTTAGTGTTTGCATTTGGCTTTGCATGATGTCTATGTGACATATAAAAAGATTTTTTTTTGATGTTGTACTTTATGGAGATTTATAATAAACATGTGATTTCATGCATAAATCTAGTCTTACTTTTAATAGAATATTTTCTCTTTCATGTTTACAAATAAGTAAAGAATGATCTAAGAAAGAACTATTTTTATTTTTAAAATCATCACTTTCATTTTTTAAATCATGAAAATGCATATCTAAATTTTTATGCTCTTTTCCTAAAATATTATATATTTTTTTTTATTGTATATTCAATAACTAAATCATTAAAAGTGTCATCTAATTTTTCTTATGAATATCATTACATACCTCTTCAGAATCACAATCCAATCCTCCTTCTGCCATAAGGCAAATATTCACCTCTTCATCTGATGAACACTATTCATCTGAATCTGGGTTGGCCCATAGAGCCTTCTTTTTCTTCTTGAAATGCTTTTTTTTTTTTTCCTTGTTACACTTTCTCTCTACATCCATCTCTTTCTTCTTTGAATCAATAAAAACTGGACAATCTCCTCTTATATGTCTGGGATTTTTTCAATGGAAACAAATAATCCCTTCTCCTGTAGGAAATTTGTTAGTTTGAAATTTATAAAATTTGGATTTCTTAGACCTTTGATTTTTCTTCATTAGTAAGCTCCCAAGTCTTCTTAAAAGCATGGCCACCTCATTGCTATCTTCATTAGAGCTTGATGAACTAGGTTCATCATTATCATCAACCTATAAGGAAATAGTTTTACCTCTCTCTTTCTCTTTCTTAAAATAACCATCCAATTTATCCCTTTGAGCTACAATCTTTTCGTGTGCTACCAAAGAACCCAAAATCTGATCAAGTGGATAAGTAGATAAATCTTTAGCCTCGCTAACTGTAGTTACATTAGCATCCCATTCTTTGGGAAGGCATCTAAGTATCTTATAGACTAAGTCTTGATTCTTATATATTCGATCAAGAGAATGTAATGTATTTATTATTTTCATAAATATTTTATACATATAAAAAATATAATCAAAAGGAGAGATACAAAATAATTCATATTCATAAACAAGTCTATTTATGCGAGCATCTCTAACCTCCCTAGTACCTTTATAAGTTATAATTAATTTATCCCAAATTTCTTTTGCTAAATTTAACACGAAAATTTTTATGTAATCATCTGGAAGAAGTGTACAATGCAAAGTTGTATATGCCCTAGCATTTAACTCATCTACTTCCCTCTCTAATGCAATCTATTTATCAAAAGGTTTCTCAATTCTAATTCCATTAATTTCTTTAGTGGGTGTATGATATTGGTGTGTAAGCATGTGCCACATATGAGAGCCTTTCCCTCTTAAGAATGTACTAGTTCTATTTTTCTAATAATCAAAAGGAACATTATCGAACAATGAGTGGATTTATCCTTTGGGAAGTGAACCCTTAAAAAAACCTTGTGCCATAGTTTATAATTGGATTTCACTCTAGGATGTTAAGCCAAAATAATAAGAGCCAAGGTTCTGATACCAATTATTGGATAACTATTGCACCCCAAGATGGGGGTGACTTAGGATTTTTAAAATTTTTATTAAAAGAAGGAAATTAAATTGATTTTAAAGCTATTTTGAAAAGAATAAGAAATCACATAATTTTTTTGAAAAAAGACAAAAAAAAAAAAAAGATGCATCAAATGAAAATAAGAGGCATAATATTTTTTTATGGTTCGGCTCGAATTCCAATCTTACCTATGTTTACGTTAGCTAGCTCTCGGGCTAGAATTCACTAATCCCAGGTTTGATTTACAAACCTCGCTTCTTTAAATCAAAGAAGTTCTTTACAACCTAAGTACTCTTCTACATGGGCGAGTACAACCCAATCTAATTACAATTTAAACTTCACTAAGCCAAATGGCTTAGATCAAGAAAATGAAAAATACAATTTGATGTAAATAAGAAAAGCTGAAATAATCTTGCAATAAAATATCCATAATATTTGAGGTGATCTTATGAATTAATTTTAATTATCTCAGTAGTTGTAAATGGAATATTAAATTTGTTCACTTTAAGATAAATTGATATTTTGATAAAAATATGAATAATATTTAGAATAAAAATATTTTCTTGCAGATTTAAACTTTAGATCTTTGAATAAAAAAATTAATTAGATTTTAAATGTAAATCTTTGCCATATTAAAGAATATAAAAATATTTGCTTTGCTAACTTTATAGATTTAAAAGATGTAACATAGAAAACATAATATAACATTACCCACTTGTATTCAACCAAATAATAAATATTTTAAAAAATGAGATATATGGCAAAAGCTAAAAGAAAAGCAAGTAAAGATTTAGTAAAGGAAAGCAAACTCAAGAATTCCAAGAGATGTTACTCGATTTTGTATGTTGAAGCTATCCAACCAAGAATATGTTCTCGCAAATGAAAAGAGCTCTTGCAATAAAAATCTAAGTTTCTTCTCTCAAGATATATCATGTAAATAAAATAGAAGAATTAAAGAATTGCTATAGATTTTTTTTTTGAGTAGCCCTTAAGAGATGTAATTAATGAGAAAGGGTTAGTAAAACCAAATTTGAATAAAACTCTTAATCTAATATTAATTTATCAACTAATAATATTATATTTCATCAAGAATTCAGTTATATTAAATATATATAAGATTCTAATGGCTATAAAATGGCCATACATATGTGAAAGTAAAAAAGTCTTCATATATATCCAAAATAAGGCAAAAAAAGCTACTATATATATATATATATATATATATATATATATATATATATATATATATATAGATAATATTTAAAAATTCATTATTAATTCAAATGATATCCAAATGGATCATATAACATATTACTTTCTATTTACAAAACTCAACTGATCTAATGCAATAAAAAATAAACCACCTTTCTGTCAAAATAATATCAAATTATATAAAATACAAACTTATGTAATTTTTTAAATATTTAATGATATATTGAATATTAATATAATAATATGATGTAATTTGTATAAAATTAATCACATATTAATAAATTGATGTGAAATAAGTTAATTTAAAATGAATAAAGAATAAAAGTTTTACCATATAAGCTCATTATCTTTAATTTTCCTAATTATATAACTTTTCATATTTGATAATAATTAGGTAATTAATGAACATTATAAATTTATTTAATAAAAAAATTTTATAGATTTATGTAACAATATTAATATATAATTAATAGATATTTAGATTATGGGCAAATCAAATCATGCACATAAATATAAATCGACTACTAACATACTCCCATGCTAATAAAACTCCTTCAAGTTGTCTATCTTACTCCATCTTACTCTCAACTATTCATTGAACTTGAGTAGTGAAATGTAAATCCCATAAGTAATTACTATGTACATCATTATATCTAAAATACTTATCACACAAATTAGAATATCCAAGCATATGTTTGTTATCACCAAAATCTCTAAAATAGGTCATGAGGTAGATAATATCAACAACCCGATGAGGTTATGAATTTAGCCCCTATAAAGGTGAAATTAACTTCCCGGCCATGATGTAAACAAAGGTAGTAATCTTTTAAAATTTAAAATATATTTAAAAATTAAAACTAATACATTAAAACTTAAATTCAATCCAAAAATTACTAAGCCTTTGAACGAATCAAAACACTAGACAACTTCAATAAATTATCTTATATAGGATATATCCATGTCACATAGACTACTCCACACATGTTTAGATGATTTCTTATGACAATCAAAATAAAGGCAGTAGTCAATTAGCATTTAAAATATATTTTAAAATTAACATTAAGACATTAATACTTAAATTCAATCCAAAACCTTATAAGCCTTTCAACGAATCAAAACACTAGAGAACTTCAATCAATTATCCTATATTGGATATTCCTAACCACACAACCAATATTTTTTTCTCTGGACTCAACCATAACCTGTTAACTTATAGCACTATGTGTCTATGTAATACTGGTTATAGTATTAAATTTATTATAATTTTCTTGAAGATTAATAAGTGTAAATAATATGTTATTTTAGGTGTTATATTTTTAGTAAAAATGTGTCAATTTGTGTAGGAAAAATACAAAAATGACTAAAAAATTCTAAGTCTGATCTAGCACCATGGCGTCGGATAAGTTAACATTACAAAGCCATAAAAGAACCGCTAGAGTGCCACAACTTTAATATTGCAACACCAAATTCACTATTGGATAACACCATAACGTTAATATGGTCAACTTTCCAGCACTACATCTTTATCTTCCAACACCATAATGTCAAAATTTATAATGCCTTGGTGCCAAAATTATCCTTTCAGCACTGCAACATTTGAAAGTCAGTAGCATAACAGCGTAAAAGTTGTGGCTTCCAAAGCGCATGACTTATGAGCAAAAAGTTGTGGCTTCCAAAGGGCATGACTTATGAGCAAAATTTTTTTTCTAAGTCCTATTCGTCCAGGACGAAATTAATTATCGTATCAGACGATTGGTTCTCTGTAAAATTTTCGTCCAGACGAATTTTATTATCGTATGTGGCAACTGGTCCTCTGAAAAATTTTCATCCAGACGAATTTAAATATCGTCCAGGACTATCGGGTCTCTGGAAAATTTTTGTCCAGACAAAAATATATTATCGTCAGTGGCGATTGGTCGTCTAAAATATTTTCGTCCAGATGAAGCAAAATATCGTCCAGGACGATCGGGTCTCTGGAAAATTTTCGTCCAGACGAACATATTCTCGTCCAAACGATTAACCGACTTAGAACAGTTTTCAGCAGTTTCTAGAACCGACCTAGTAATAACCGTTCGTACTGGACGAACCTAGTTCGTACAGGACGATCATCTGTATGAAGACATTTCGTACACATATTCAAATAGGGTCATTTGAGATCGTTTAAGTAAAATCCTCCAGGATGATCCATGATCATACAGGACGATCCACTGCGTACAGAATTGAAAACTTACAGTTTTTGGGCAGTTTTTCTTGTCTTTTATATAAAAAGTCCAAATTAGACTGCCACCCAATCTTTTTGTCATTTGATCTTCGTGCCTCTTGAGAGAATAGCCAAGGAGAGAGTGGAAGAGAGCATTCAAAGGAGGATTCCTACCACTGGAGCGAGAAGGCTTCACTTGGATTTCAAAGTAAGAGTCTCTACTTGTGAATTTGGATTACTTCACTCTTTTCCTTCTTCCTTCTAGATTCTTGTGAGAAGATCAGTCAAGGAGGTCCGGTTCTCTGCCGACACTTGGAGAGTTTGAACAGCCAATAGGTTCTCTACCTACACTTGGAGAGTGTGAACAGCCGTAGGGTTCTCTGCCCATACTAGGAGAGTGTAAAAGGATGACGGTTCTCTGCCAGCACTGTGGATTGTGTAAAAGGACGACGGTTCTCTGCCAGCACTATGGATTGTGTAAAAGGACGACGGTTCTCTGCCTTGCTGTGGGTGCTAAAGGAGAGTCACTATTTGTTTTAGTGCAATACTCAGAGGGTGCCTCTGAGGAGTGGATGTAGGTCTGGTTATAGACCGAACCACTATAAATCTGGTGTCATTTACTTTATTGTTTTTACGTTTTTGCACTTTAAATTTCAGTTTTAACAACTCTGTGGTTGAAAAATATTTTTCTACAAACTTTAAAAGAAATTTTTATTTCGGTTCAACTTAATCTTCAATGAGGGTTTAAAATTTTTAAACTACCAATTCACCCCCCTCTTGGTAGCCTTGAGACATTTACTTAGGCTTAACAACCTAATTACTGGACTCAACAAGTGGTATCAGAGCATAGTTTCAAAATCATAAGTTTGAACTACTTTTTGATTAACGTAAATGGATACATTTTGAAACCGAAACACACCTGAGGGTTATTCTATCACTAGACCTCCACTGTTTGACAATATTCCTTTTGATTTTTGGAAAACACGCATGTCTACTTTCTTACATTCACTTGATTATCGCATGTGGATGCTAGTCTAGGAAGGTTACTCAAAACCAACTAGATTAGTTGATGGAGTTAGGGTAGAAACACCCTATGCAGATTGGACTATTGAAGAACGTGACTTAGCACAATTAAATGCAAAATGTCTAAATAGTTTCTTTTGTGCTTTAAAATCTGAAGACTACATGCGAGTTTCCACTTGTAAAAGCAGAAAGGACATATGGGATAGACTTTGTATAACTTATGAAGGGACAAATGAGGTTAAGCAATCAAAACTCAATATCTTGTTACATGATTATAAATTATTTTGCATGAAACCTAATGAATCTATTTCAGACATGTACACAAGATTCACTCAAATTGTAACCTCTTTGCATGCACTTGGTAGGGAATTAACTAATGCTGAAATGGTCAATAAGATTCTTCGTTGTTTACCTACTGCATACGATGCTAAAATTACTGCAATTACAGAGTCTAAAGATCTGAACATTTATTCCAATTATAATCTTCTTGGTTCACTCATTGCTTATGAGCAAGGAGTAAGTCAAAGAAAGATTGATGCAGGTGAACCTAGAAAGGACAAGAATATTGCACTAAATGTGAAAGAGTTAGAAAGTGAACACTCACAACCTGAGGATGAAGACGATATTACATTGATGACTAGACAATTCAGAAGCTTTTTAAAGAGGAAGCAGAAGAGACGCCAACAATGGAATAGAGGTAAGTATAACAGAAATGGCAAGGTTTCTAATGAAGTGATTTGTTATGAATGCAGGAAACCAGGTCATATAAAGACTGATTGTCCAAAACTCAAAGCCACTCCTAGCAAGGAGAAGGTAGAGGAGAAACCAATGGTAAAGAAGGGCAAGAAGAAGTTTCAAAGGGCTTTTTGGGCGGACTCAGCTTCAGACTTATCTGAGACTGAAAAAGAAGAAGAAGTCACAAACCTTTGCTTGATGGCAGATAATGTTGAACAATCAGATCAAGAAGAGGTATGTGATTTAACCTATGATGAATTGTTTGAAGTTTCTGAACACATGCATGATGCATATAGGAAAATGAAAAAGATGCATGCTAGTTTAGTTTTAGAATTGGAAGAGCTTAATAAGGAACACGAAATCCTTAGGAAAGATCATGCTTTAATAGATAACAACCACATGAAACTACTTGATGAATATGATGACTTGAATAAAAATTTTGAGAATTTAAAATCATCCTATGCTGAACTTGAAAAAGAATTTAAGAATTTTAAGGATGAATTTGAGAGCAAGACATATAGAATCAATTATACAAATCGAATCTTGGAAGATATGAATTCATTTTATAAACTCACAATAAGAGCTCTCGAGGATAATAGGAACCCCCCTAAACTTGAAGATTTTACAAATCCTAAATATTATCCTAAATTCATGAAATCCCTTAGAAGACAATCATATGAAAGAAAACATAGGAATATTTTTCCTAATGTTAAATGTAATAATTGTGGATTTTTGAGACATATATCTCACACCTGTACTTTAAAGATGAAAACTAATTTGGTGTGAAGAACTAAGATGCATAAACCTAGACATATCATATATGCATCTGATTATAAATTTCATAAAGGTGAACCCAAACTTGTTTGGGTTCCCAGGTCTAACATTTGAGAATTTTGCAGGTGTACTCTCACACAAGACCTCGTGAGAGTATATGGTACCTGGACAGCGGATGTTCAAAGCACATGACTGGAGATACTGCTCAATACATAACACTGGAAGCCAGGTGTGGAGGCAAGGTTACACTTGGAGATAATACCACAAAGAAAGTGGTTGGATCAGGTATGATTGGAAATTTGAAGAACTTTTTTATAGACATAGTGTTAGAAGGCTTAAAACATAATTTGCTTAGCATAAGTTAGCTATGTGATAAGGGCTATAATGTAAAATTTTTACCTACTAGCTGCATAATAAGCCGAAATGGAAAAATTGTTTTAAATGGAAAAAGGGTAAACAATGTCTACATGCTAGATTTAAATTGTATTCAATCTCCTACTGCTTTTTGTTTGAAAACTGTTTCTGATGAATCATGGCTTTGGCATAGGAGACTTTGTCATTCTAGTATGAAAAATCTTAGAAGAATTACCCAAAAGAATTTGGTGAGAGGTATACCTAAACTAGACTTTAACAAGGACCATCTTTGTGATGCATGTCAATTAGGAAAACAAGTGAAGTCCTCTTTTAAGTCCAATAAAGATCTAAGGACCAGTAAACTTTTAGAAATTCTACACATGGATCTTTTTGGACCTGTAGGCACTGTAAGTCTAGGAGGAAAGGTATATGGATTTGTTATAGTAGATGATTTTTCAAGATTCACCTAGGTTAAATTTCTTTTTCATAAGAGTGAATCATTTGAGGTATTCAGAAATTTTTCAACTTGGATACAAAGAAAACTAGGATGTGAAATAATTTCTATACAAAGTGATCATGGAGGAGAATTTGAAAATGAAAGATTTGAAAAATTTCTGTAAAGAAAAGGGGATTGATCATAATTTTTCTGCTCCTAGAACTCCTCAACAAAATGGGGTAGTTGAACGAAAGAACAGAACATTAATAGAAGCCGCCCGAGCAATGTTAGCAGAATACTCGCTTCCTAGATATTTTTGGGCTGAGGCGGTTAGCACTGCATGCTATGTTCTGAATAGTGTGAATGTGAGATCAAATTTGAATAAAACACCCTATGAGTTGCTAAAAGGTAGAACACCAAATTTGTCTCATTTGCATGTATTTGGTTGCAAGGTATTCATACATAATAATGGAAAATCTGCCTTAGGAAAATTTGATCCAAAATCAGATGAAGGAATTTTTGTTGGATATTCAAGTGTTGGAAAATCTTATAAGGTATTCAACAAAAGAACTTTAGTCATTGAAGAAACCACACATGTTGTATTTGATGAAAGTGGAAACATGGAAGAGCCAAATGTTGTTGAAGAAGAAATTGAAGAAAACTCCCAAAAGATTGATAGATTAAATTTAGAAGAAAATGTGGAAGAAAATTTGGAAAGAGAAAACCCTTTGCCTAGAGATTTGAGATTTTCTAAAAACCACCCAAAGGAATTGATTATAGGTGAACCAAGTGAGGGTGTTAGAACTAGGCGTGGATTAAACAAGGAAGTCAATCATTCAGCCTTTATTTCAACTATTGAACCCACTAACATTGATCAAGAACTTTCTGATGAATTTTGGATATTGGCCATGCAAGAAGAGTTAAATTAATTTGTAAGAAATAAAGTTTGGGAATTAACTACAAGGCCAAAAGATCAAAGTGTTGTTGGAACCAAGTGGGTGTTCAAAAATAAAATGAATGACTCAGGAGTAGTCATTAGAAATAAGGCTAGATTAGTAGCTAAGGGGTATAATCAAATTGAAGGAATTGATTTTGAGGAAACTTTTGCCCCTGTAGTTAGACTTGAAGCAATTAGGGTTTTACTAGCCTTTGCCTGTTTTAAAGGTTTTAAATTGTTTCAAATGGATGTCAAAAGTGCCTTTTTAAATGGGGTAATTGAGGAAGATGTTTTTGTAAAACAACCTCCAGGTTTTGAAAATTCTAAATTTCCAAATCATGTTTTCAAATTAAAAAAGGCATTATATGGATTGAAACAGGCACCTAGGGCTTGGTATGAGAGGTTGAGCACCTTCCTACTTGAAAGATCTTTTGAAAAAGGAAGTGTGGATACAACTCTCTTTTTAAGGAAAATTGGAAAGGATATACTTATTGTTCAAATTTATGTGGATGACATCATCTTTGGATCTTCAAATAAACATCTTTGTGATGATTTTTCTAAAACAATGAGTAGTGAATTTGAAATGAGTCTAATGTGAGATTTAAATTACTTTCTAGGATTTAGCATTAAGCAACTTGAGGAAGGTACTTTTCTTAGTCAAACTAAATATATTAAGGACATACTCAAAAAATATGAAATGAACAATGCTAAACCTGTTAGTACACCAATGAGTTCTTCAGTTCAGTTGGATAAGGACCTTAAGGGAAAATCTGTTGATCAAAAGAAATTTAGAGGGATAATTGGATCTTTACTTTACTTGACTTCTAGCCGACCAGATATTATGTTCAGTGTTTGCTTATGTGCTAGATTTCAATCAGATCCAAAAGAATCACATTTCACAGCAGTGAAAAGGATTTTAAGATATCTACTAGGAACTCAAAACTTAGGGATTTGGTATCCTAAGTTTAGCTCTTCATTTGAAATTATTGGTTACTCAGATTCTGACTTTGCAGGCTGTAGAGTGGATAGGAAAAGCACTTCTGGAACATGTCAATTCATTGAAAATTCATTAGTTTCATGGTCTAGTAGAAAACAAAATTCAGTGGCACTATCTACTGCAGAAGAAGAATACATTGCATTAGGAAGTTGTGTGGCACAAGTACTTTGGTTAAAACAATAGTTGATTGATTTAGGATTAACTATAGGCACTATTTCAATTTATTGTGACAATACTAGTGCTATTTGCATTTCCAAAAATCCTATTCAACATTTTAAAACCAAACACATTGATATAAGGCATCATTTCATAAGGGATCATGTATCCAAAGGAGAAATTGAACTCATACATGTTTCAACTGAAAATCAACTTGCAGACATTTTTACAAAACCTTTAGCCTTTGATACCTTCAGTACTTTAAGAACAAGGCTTGGTGTTATTGATTTGAATGCCTAAACAAAATGTCTTTGCAACATTGATATTTGTTTTGTTTTGTTTTTGATTTTGTGTAATTTTATGTGTTTTGAATGAATTGTTTTTGGGTCTATGGTTTTGTTTTATGTTTTCTGTATTTTTTGAATGTTTAGTTTGATTTTCTTAATTTAAAAATCAAAATTAAAAAATTTGGAGGAAATCGTCCGGGACGAATCTGGTTTCGTACGGGACGATATGTGAAAGAACAGTTTGCGCAAATTTTAACCATTTTGAGAGCACTTTTTAATTAGATCGTCTGTACGATCTGACGATCGTCCAGGACGAAATTTTTTTTTCTCAAACGTCGGGACGATTGAATGGAGCGGTTGAGTGGATAAGACAGTTTTTAATATGGACTTCGTCTGTATGAATTTTTCATTCATTCAGACGAAAATGTGTCAGTTCATTGTAGGGGATGGTTTTCAAGAGACATTAAAACGAGTTACTTTTTGATCGTCTGTACGAAAAAATTTCATCTGTACGATCGGTCAAGTCAAAAAGCCTGTACGAAGGGACGCATCGTAAGTTGTGTTGATTACGAAAAGCTGTTACATTTTGGACGAATTGGATCGTGTGTACGAAATAATTTCGTCCAGACGAACGATGATTTTTGTCCAGGACGAATATTTTCATCCAGGACGAACGTATTGTTTTTCTTTAAATATGAAGGCTTTGTAACTTAACAATCACACTTCCAAACTTCATTTTTAATCCCTTTCTACTTCAAATCGATAATGGCCTCCTCAAGCAAGAGACAAAAGGTGTTGGTGAAGAAACCAAATAGGAATACCTCAGACAACTTTCTTTCTAAGGCGAATGAAGAATCCTTTCCTCATTTTGCATCCGCCAAAATCACTCCCTCTCGCATTCTAATTCAAACTGAGTTAAAATTTTAGGTAATGCACCTCTTTGCCTCAACCCAATTTCATTTCATACTTTCTCTCGTCCACTTCTACAACAAGCAAACCTACCACTATTTCCTAGCGAACATGAGTTTTAATTCCGACCACTCCTCCATTAGTTCTTATGTCTTCAAGCAAAAAGTTGAGATCACCAAGCACGACCTTGGTGCATTTTTGAACTTAAGAACTGAGGGATATAGAGCTCACACCCTAATGTCAAAAACCTCTTTCAAATGGTATCATGTCAATAGGGTAATTAGAGAAAATGGTATTGACAATCATGTCGCTAGAGTCTCCGGTATGACCAAAAATGCCCGAATCATCCAGCATATCCTTCGATCCTCAATCATTCCTAAAGCTGGTGATAGGATTAATATTACCCCTCTCCTTTCTTCTCTAACCTTTTTAATTATGGAAGGTCATCCTATTGACGAAGCCCAACTTATCATAGATCATATCTATGGGCTTTCAGAAATAGGACATGCAGATCATAAGAGGAAGAAGAACATTTCATTAGGACACTTAATCACTTACATTTTGGAAAAGAAATACAACTTAGTGCATCCTGATGAAGAATACGAAGAGCCAGTATAATATAATGATGCTTCCTTCAGATTGCTTTTCAAGGAGGAAAAAGGAAAAGCACATGCCAGTGCTTCAGAAGAGGAGGAAGAAGAAGGAGAGCAAACATCTGCATCTCAGTCAGATTATCAGAATCTGATTGAAAGATTTGATAGATTAGAGACTCACATTCATCAAAGGTTTGATCAATTTGATGCTCAACTTACGCAGCAGCAACAAGACATTGGTAATATTAGAATTGAAGTACATGAAATTAATACCAATATAATGTTGATGGCCTCCTACTTCAACCTTTTTGGCGGCATTCCTCCTCCTCCTCCAGAACAGTAGAGATGAATTTTTGTGTGTTTGTTGTATTCGTATTTTATGTTTTTACTGTGTCAATGTTAAGTGTTTGTGTTTATATTTTTTTTTAGTTCAATGTATTTTTCTTTCTTATTTTTAGATATAATGAATTGTGTAATCCGTTCATTAATATCAATGGAAGTTGTACTTTCTTCAAATGTGATTTTTTTTTGGAATGTGATTAATATTTATGAATTTCATTAGTATTATTTAATCTTCATAGTGCTTAAATTAGATTGTAATTTGAGATTATCTATATTAGAAAATCTAGTCTTTCTAAATTTAAAAGTTGTTTATAACTTGTTGTAATTAGAACTTTTAAATTCATGTCTATTCATTTAGACTACATAAAAGTTAATATTACTATTGTAATTTAGATGTTTTCTTATTTTGTATTTCTATGCTCAAGTGATATTTATGCACTTAGAAATATTTGAAATTTTAGATTATAGATTTTGGAAAGAATTGGTCTCAATTACTCTTGAAAATTGTACAAAAAGTACAAAAATCAAAAGGAATTCGCAAAGATTTGCAAAGTGAAAAAGAGGCACAAAATAAGCCCAACAAAAAAAAATGCACAAAAATGTGCCCCAAAAATTTTGAAAAAGATGCGCAAAGCGCCACATGTGGTAATTCTCTTCTTTCCAAATTCTTTCAATCTCCTAATTCAAATTGATCTTTTGTTCATTTATATTCTATTGAACTTTGAAATATAAAATTTTTATACATCTCTCTTGTAATGATTTTTTATAGTCAAATGTCTAAATTGAATCATGTCTTTGATAAATTCTTCTTACTTACAATGTTATATCACTTCTTAAATTTTATGAATTTCTATGATTGACCTAATATTTTTAGTTTAAAATTGCATACCTTATGTCAATCACCATTTAGATTAAATTTTAAAATGAATTTCATATAATTACTTGCATTTCTCGTCTATTTCTTCTTCACTTTTTGTTGCTGTCAAAAAGGGGGAGAAATTATTATGTTTTCTATTTTGATTATTCTGTTTGCAAGTATTTGACTTTGTGGTTGTTTGTGTTAAAATTTTTGAAAAACAAAAATATTATTCTTTATGACTCCTCATTTTAATGTACTCATCAATTCAGGGGGAGTTTAGGAGATAGGAGATTTATTTAACTTGAAACCATACAAACAATAATTGTTTTGCCATCATCAAAAAGGGGGAGATTATTAGAATAGTTGCTATTTGAATGCCTTTACATTTTTTGCAACTTGAATAGTTTTGATGATTTCAAACATTATTGTTCAAATGTGTAATTATCTCCTAACAATTTTAGAAGATTTGTATTTGCTCTTGTGTGTACTAACATTTCAGGAAAATCAGACTCCAGACTACGATAACTTCAAATCAAATTCAACATGAGATACTTTGTTAATTTGAAGTTTGCATTTTTTTTAAAGGGAGTGATTGTAATTGAGTGAATAAAAAACATACACACACACACGCATAAGGAGGTCACAAAATTTTATACTGATCGTACTGGATGATATCCTATCGTACAGGACGATCAGACAGTTATCTCCTATAGGGCACATGGAACGAATAGGAACTTGCTCGAAATTTTTTTTCTAAGTCCTATTCGTCCAGGACGAAATTAATTATCATACCAGATGATTGGTTCTCTGTAAAATTTTCGTCCAGACAAATTTTATTATCGTACGTGGCGACTGGTCCTCTGGAAAATTTTCGTCCAGACGAAATTAAATATCGTCCAGGACGATCAGGTCTCTGGAAAATTTTCGTCCAGACAAAAATATATTATCGTCCGTGGCGATTGGTCGTCTGAAATTTTTTCATCCAGACGAAGTAAAATATCATCCAGGACGATCGGGCTCTGGAAAATTTTCGTCCAGACGAACATATTCTCGTCCAAACGATTAACCGACTTAGAACAGTTTTCAGCAGTTTCTAGAACCGACCTAGTAATAACCGTTCGTACTGGACGAACCTAGTTCGTACAGGACGATCATCTGTACGAAGACATTTCGTACACATATTCAAATATGGTCGTTTCAGATCATTTAAGTAAAATTGTCCAGGACGATCCATGATCGTACAAGACGATCCACTGCGTACAGAATTGAAAACTTGCAGTTTTTGGGCAGTTTTTCTTGTCTTTTATATAAAAAGTCCAAATTAGACTGCCACCCAATCTTTTTGTCATTTGATCTTCGTGCCTCTTGAGAGAATAACCAAGGAGAGAGTGGAAGAGAGCATTCAAAGGAGGATTCCTACCACTGGAGCGAGAAGGCTTCACTTGGATTTCAAAGGTAAGAGTCTCTACTTGTGAATTTGGATTACTTCACTCTTTTCCTTCTTCCTTCTAGATTCTTGTGAGAAGATCAGTCAAGGAGGTCCGGTTCTCTGCCGACACTTGGAGAGTGTGAACAGCCAATAGGTTCTCTGCCTACACTTGGAGAGTGTGAACAGCCGTAGGGTTCTCTACCCACACTAGGAGAGTGTAAAAGGACGACGGTTCTCTGCCAGCACTGTGGATTGTGTAAAAGGACGACGGTTCTCTGCCAGCACTGTAGATTGTGTAAAAGGACGACGGTTCTCTGCCGCACCGGGTTTTGGTGAAAAGAGTGTGTTGTAAAGGCTTCTCCGCCTTGCTGTGGGTGCTAAAGGAGAGTCACTATTGGTTTTAGTGCAATACTCAGAGGGTGCCTCTGAGGAGTGGATGTAGGTCTGGTTATAGACCAAACCACTATAAATCTAGTGTCATTTACTTTATTATTTTTACGTTTCCGCACTTTAAATTTCAGTTTTAACAACTCTGTGGTTGAAAAATATTTTTCTACAAACTTTAAAAGAAATTTTTATTTCGGTTCAACTTAATCTTCAAAGAGGGTTTAAAATTTTTAAACTACCAATTCACCCCCCTCTTGGTAGCCTTGGGACATTTACTTAGGCTTAACAACCTAATTACTGGACTCAACATTATATTTGTTAGAGTGTTCAATCAATTGGATAATTTAAGTATAATTCAGAGTGCTTCTCTAAATTTCAGTTAGGATGACAACTAAGGAAATTTAGGGAAGTACTATACATTTACTAGAGTGCTTAACTTATATTTATGGAAGCAATCTATATTTTAAATGAGTGTAAAGGAGATCCATTAAACAATTCTGGTGATATCTATCTCTTGTATTATCCTTTTATCATGCTATCAAAGAAAATGAATTTATTTCACTTCTACTCGATGTCTAGCTAAATTATTTTATTTTTGATTAATAATGTAAGTATCATATGCAGTACTAATGATTTCACTTATTATTTAAATTATTAAAATGATTTTTTCAATATTATAAGATTTTAATTTAAAGTACATAGTGTCTATATATGTAGCTAAAAACAGGTGTAATGTAAAGCCTTGATAGATGAAAGTAGACATAAATAGGAATATTAAATTATTATGTGATATACCTAGGGATAGGGTATGAAATATACTAAATTTCTAAGGAGATGATATACCTATAGGAAGTCGGTGGGCATCCTTTATCACCACAAGCTCGATAGAGATCTAGGGATGTATATGCTTTAAATAACATCACGATTAAAGAGATTCATTAGGAAAAAAATGTTATTTATATTAATAAATCCAAAATAATTTATTTATATAGTGTATTCATTATCTATATCTATTTATATATAAGTGATTGAATCTCCAAAGCATCTATTTTTATTAAGTAGGATAATTATTATAATTTTTGTATAAAGTACTAGTTTTTAAATGTGAGCATTTGTTCCTTATGGGACTGATACTCTACTCTATCACTACATTACTTGATTTGGAAAGTATTCTTACATAAATTAAGTATGTTTTTTTTTAATAATTTTTTATCAAAGAAAATATAAGCATTGATAGGGATTGATAGAACCCTAAATCATTTCTTAATTTTATTGGTTACTCTGTAGCCCCTATAAAGTTTTTGGAACTATGGTTGGGGATGTATTTTACTTTTTGAAAATTTTTAGCTATATTATTGAATTAATTGCATAATTACACTTTCTTATATTCATGATTTTATGAGTTGTTAATAATTATCTATTCATTATTGCATTAGTTTCTTTATGAAATTATTTTTCATTCTATTTTGTGATAAAAATAAAAGTTATAATTTAAAAATAAGTTCATTTAATTATCAATATATAATACTTAGCATCACAATACTTATTTTTTAAGCACTGTAGTGCTTAATAATTTAACTCAAATGTGTGCACCTGCCAAAAGCTAGAAGTACATTATATAGTTATTACTTTAATTATTAAGGTTAAGTGAGCATCATGGTGTAATTATCAAGTGCTAAGATGTTATCAGGCATCATAATTATTTTTGTTATAGGCCACAACGGTTCATTAACTTAAGTGATGTGGCATTGACACGTGTAAAAAGTGATGTACCAATTTTCAAAAATTAATGTTACTACACCACATTGAAAAAATTTCCTACTTACCTTCCATTTCCTTCAAAATCTTCTCTAGAAGAATGGTGCCTAAGATGTTTTGTAAGAAGAGTTACTCTTCTTCTTTTGATAAGAGTAGATTTATTTCTACTGATGCTGAATTAAAGAGTTGTTGACTCAATTGTTAACAAACAACAAATTGTAGATTGGGATTTTTAGATTTCAACTCAAACCATTATGCAAATTATAGTAAGTAGAGGCTAGGAAACATTTTTTGAACAATAATATGCTTCCATTATTAATGCTATTTCTGAATTTTTTGCAATTAAAAAAGAGGCAGTAGACAACATATGTTATGTTTGAGGTAAGTGGGTCTCTTTTGATTTTTTATTTTGATTTTGTATCCATTAACAAGGTTTATCAACTTAGAGACTTTGAATTTGATGAGTACAATGCCTTCATTAATACACCTATATATACAAATGACATCTTGAATGTTTTACGATGACCTAATAGTGGAGCATGTTTGAAAAAGAAAGATAATAGAATTATCAATTTCTATGCCTCCTTTTTTAACCAACCCTCTAAAGTATGCCATTATTTAATTTTTTCTCCATTGTTACCTACTTGAAACATTAGTGAAGTCACCCATATAAATTATTTAATTTAATTGGAGTACTATATACATGGAAGAAAACTTAAATAGTTATCTTATGTATATCATTAGGGGTATCACATCTAATGTGTTAAAGCACCCTTCTCTTGTTTATTCCTTATGTATAGTAGCTGGTCTTAGGGCATAATAGAATTAAGAATATTTATTCCCAATTTAAACTCTTATAAAAAGAAAGATTTTGAGTTTTAAGCAAGTAGAAAAGTATGATGAGGAAGGAGATTTCAATGAGCCTTATTATCTAGCATGCTATGAAGTAGTAGTAGTAGTAAGAATGCCAGAGTTCCAAATACATTAAGAGAGTAGGGTGCTAATTTAAGGGAAAAATGAAAGGGGTGACTCACTTTTGTAAGGAAACCAAAGACTAAGAATTTGAGATGAAAAAGAGGATGGCTCATACTATAGACCAAAAGGTAAATTATTATAGATACACATCAAATTTTAATGAAAAAATTGTTAGAATGTTTAAGAGTAGCCATTTCATGGAGCATCCTGAGTAGCTTAAGTTTCCCTCGGTACCTACCTATACCATCCCTTTGTGTCATAGCTACAAGAGAAAGGCCATCAGGATGATGAAGAGGAGGAGGATGAGGAGGACCATGATTCAGAAAAGTTAGGAATTATTTTTCTATGGCTTGAGAGAGAGATAGAGAGAGAGAGAGAGAGAGAGAGAGAGAGAGAGAGAGAGAGAGAGAGAGAGAGAGAGAGAGAGAGAGAGAGAGAGAGAGAGAGAGAGAGAGAGAGAGAGAGAGAGAGAGAGAGAGAGAGAGAGAGAGAGAGAGAGAGAGAGCTAGAGTTTGGAGTCTACTATTATTGGGTAGCATGTTTATTTAATTTTGATTATTTTTTGGATTGTATAGTCTAGCTGAAGAACTTAAACTTAGTGCTTATGGGATGCAACCCAATTAACATAATCTATATGGTTCTTAATGCAATAGTTGTCCAATTTTAGATTATGTTATCACATATTTTATACACTTTTAATCTTTCATCTTAAAGCATGTTTAGTGTTAATTATCATTTGTGTTTCTTTTATTTTAATTTTTATTGAAATTCTTCTCATGCCTACTATAATTTTCATTAATACTTATATTCTGATTATTTAAATAACCTTAGTAAAATTGATAACTAAAATATATGTAAAATTAGGATAATATTAAAACCTTACATCATAGTTTGAATGAACACTATTTATACTTCATTGAGTGGAAAAAACTAATATTTAATAGACTTAGATAATTTAAGTTATTGCTTTAATTTAAAATTATAAGTTTCATCTTTATGTATTAATTTTTTTTTATAAAGATGAATAATTAGAATTATATATTAGATACGAGTAGATTAAAATTAAAAATTATTATTTACCTTAATTTGGAATTAGTAATCTTATTAAATTCTTAAATTAAATAAGAATTGTGACCAACTTTCATTTCACTCCCGTGCTCTCATGCTCTTTGGCGATTTGGAGGTGATCTAGGGTTCTTGCTCCCATGCTTATTTCTTCCCACTTATGGAATGCTTCTCCTTGTGTTTTGTCTTTGTTTTTTTTATTTGTTTTGTTGGTTTTTCATTTTATTTTTAGGTTTTTTTTTCAGATCGTTGGCTTTGGGAGATATAACTGCTTCATTTTCAGATGGTGAGTCTCTCTCTTTTAACGAGGTTTTGGACAATTCTTCATCTGCTTCCTCTAAACTTCACTTCATTCAAACTTTATTTAGAGGATGTCAGGCTTTGATGTTTGATGATTATGTTGTATCGTAGCTTGTCACTCCTTTTGCTCTTACTTTGGTTGGTAAATTTCTTCTTAGGCACCCTAATCTGGATGTCATGCATAAGTTTTTTGTGAATCTGAAACTTTCGAGATCTTTTTATTCTTGCAGAATCGGAGGGATATTGCAATCCAACTTAGTAGTGATTTAGATTATAGTCATATTTTTTTTCAAAGTGATCCTACTATCTTTAAGCATTTTAGATGATATTACTTAAATGGACATCGGACTTTCATGTTCATGGGGAATCCTCGATTGCCCCTGTGGGATCTCCTTCCCAAACCTTAGACTTCATTTTTTAATTTGTAAATCATATTTTTCTATGCGTTAATTTTTGGTTAGCCTTTATAAACGAACCATGCTACAGCTTTTATTTCTACTCCATCAGTGGCCATTGTTTTAGTTGAGTTAGATATCTTTAAGAAACATCCTAATGAGATTTCTATTGGTTCATAATTGAATGGTTATTTTCAAAAAGTTGATATTGAAAATTTGCCTATTTTTTGCACTCATTGTAAGATGCATGGTCATGGGGTAAATGAGTGTTATAGGTTATATCCCTATCTTAGGAAGGAACAGGAATCCATCAAACATTCATATGGAAATAATGTCCCATTGGTTGATGATATTATGATTCATAGAGGGCTAAGTTCCTAAGGTGCAAGAGAATATTGAGGAATCTATATAACTTAATGTGGCTTATATTAAACCACCGTTCACCAATTTAAGTGATCTTAGTCTTCTTCAGGGAGAAAATCTTAATAGTATCTCTTACTTAGATTATGGCTGTCAAAATATGGATGAGCAAATGTTGGCTATCACTACTAATCTAAAGATGGTTTCACCTTATGCTATTACTAATTATGTTCTTAAAAAACATGCCTATATGGAATTAGTGTTATTAAACAACAATTATTCTAATAATCTTCCTTCTTAATCTGGTGTGAAGGAATAGGAGGAAGGCCAAATCATTTTGGCAGAGGGTAATGTTGGTAGTGGAGCATGTAGTAAAACAAATGAGGAAGATAGATTTTCATTGTAGGAGGGTGAACTACCTCTGGATGTGAGGCAAGCAAGTATAATCAATGATAATAAACTTTATTTAAGCTCATATTATTACATTGATGCTTTTACTGATACGGAGGATATGGATATTATGATTAAATATTTTTCTAAAGATGATAATGACACTAGTTATATCAAGTTTAATAGTAGGAGAGGTTGGAAAAACATGAACATCATTTTACAATCTCCTAGATCCACCCACTCGCATACTAGTCATTAACCCCCTTTTTTATGTGTAATGCTATTATTTGGTATATTTGGGGCAATGGGTGTCCCTCCTCTAATTTAAGAGTTAAGAACTTATGCAACATTTACAATATTTTTATTCTTGTTATACTTGAACCCCTTATTTCATATTCTAAATTAACTTGACACTGCTAGATTTTTGGCTTTTCAATATGCTATTTCTAATGTGGCTAATAATATTTGGGTACTTTGGAAGGATCCTATTCGGATTGATTTTATTGGTGACTTCACTCAAGTTTTTGCATTGTAGTATTGAAGCTTTAAATTTACATTATTGTGCCTCTTTTGTTTATGCTGCTTCCTCTAGTTATACCATGAAATTATTATGGGAGCAACTCACTAACTTTCATATTATTTGCAACTTTTCCTTGCATGTTAGAGAATATTTTAACACTATCTCTAACCCTTTTGAACGTATTGGGGTTTCTTCTCCTATTTATCAATCTATAAAGATTTTAATAATATGATTATGGACTGTAATTTAATTGATACTGGCTTTTCTCGTAATAAATTCACTTGGAATCATTTTCATTTATGGCAATGTATGGATAAGGATTTTTTAATGATTGCTAGCTTAACACTTTAATTCAATTATTGTTGAACATCTTAGCATGACTCTTTCTGACCATTCTCCCTTATTAATTAATCTCAAGACTAGACATATTAACTCTCATGCTCAATTTAGATTTCAAAACAATTGGTTTCATCATGACTCTTTTATGGATTTGATTCAACAAAATTGGAATGCCTCTTTACATCCAGATAATTCTATCTTTGGTATGAGGAGATTTTGGTTTAAGCTGAAAAGGCTTAAACAAATTTTAAATTGGTGGAATCATAATGTTTTTACTAATCTTTTCTCCAATATTTTGAATGTTGAAGAGAAAGTGAACTTTTTGGAAACTAATTGTCAATTATTTCCATTTGATGATAATTTCAGTTTATTGAGGGATGCTAAGATTATATTTTTAAATTACAAGTACAAAAGAAAGCTTATTGGAAATAAAAAGTGGTTGCCAAATACCTTGTTGAAGGTGATAAAAATACCAAGTATTTCCATGCTTTGGTTAAGAGAAAATGTGCCAAAAATTGTATTCATAAAATTAATCATGATGATGGTTATGTTACTGAGGATAGCTTGGAAATTGCTAATCTTGCAGTTTTGCATTTTCAAAATCATATCAATAAAGATTTTAGTCTTGCTCATATTGACAACCCTTATATTATCCCTAACTTTGTC
This sequence comes from Dendrobium huoshanense, assembly GCA_016618105.1. Taxonomy (NCBI): domain Eukaryota; kingdom Viridiplantae; phylum Streptophyta; class Magnoliopsida; order Asparagales; family Orchidaceae; genus Dendrobium; species Dendrobium huoshanense. The sequence goes on along the minus strand of CM028347.1, from coordinate 53,312,610 downwards.
TCTCAAGAGGATAATGAGTTTCTTTTGAAACTTCCTTCTTTAGAGGAAGTTAAAGAGATTGTTAATGGCATGAATGGTAACCCTGTGACTGGGCTAGATGATTTCACCACTATGTTCCTTAGATGTCCTGGCATATTATTGGTAATGATCTTTATTCTACTATTTTGAATTTTTTTGCTGGTAATATTATTCCTAAGTTTTTTACCTTTACTTCTATTGTGCTTATTCCCAAGAACAACTCTATTAGTAACTGGAATGATTTTAGACCTACTAGTCTTTACACATTTTTTAATACATTGCTCTCTAAACTCCTTATGAATTGTTTAAATCCATTTTTTCCTAAAATTAATTTGCCTTTGCCTTTTTAGATGGGTTTTGTTAAAGGGTGGGCAATTATATATAATATACTTTTGACCCAAGAATTTTGTTAAGATTTGGATGTTAGGGTGAGAGGTGGGAACATGATTTTAATACTTGATTTGCTAAAGCTTATGATAACATTGATAAGAACTTTCTTTATAAAATTATGAAGTTGTTTGGTTTTGATTCTATTTTTATTAATCTTATTAAAAATTATATTGAGGGATCTCATTTTTTTATCATTGTTAAAGGTAAAAGAAATAGTTTTTTTAAATCCTCACATGGCCTTAGATAAGGTGATCTGATTTCTCCTATATCTTTCAATATTACTACTGAGTACTTATCTAGAGGCCTCGCTAACCTTTTTGAGAATTGTCCTAGTCTATATTTTAGAACTTTGGGTGGTTTTCTTATCTCTCATTTATGTTTTCTGATAATTTTATCATTTTTAGAAATGCTTCTGTTAATAGGATCAATAAACTTATGGGGTTTTCCCATCAATTTGAAATGGTTAGTGGTGTATCTTTGAATAAACACAAGTGTTGTTGTATTGCCTCCAATAAAGTGCCTAATGATTTTATTTTGGTTATTAAAGATTTAACTAGTTTTATTTATGGTCATTTTTCTATTAAGTACCTTGGGGTGCCTTTTTTTAAAGTTAAAAAGAACTTTCCTTTTTGAAGATCTTATTTCTTCTGTGCAAAACAATCTTATGTCCTGAGATTCTAATTTTTTGAGTTTTTGGGGTAGATTAATTTTTATCAGAAATGTTCTTTGCTCTATGCTTTTTTATATTTTTCAAACTCTTTTTCCTACTCAAGCGATCAGCAATAAGAGTGATAGGCTTTTTAACAAATTTTTTTGGAAAGGGCTAATAGCAATTTTAAAATTATCTGGTCCTCTTGGAACAAATGTTGTGATGTTTTGGAGGAGGGAGCCTTGGGGTGTAAGAGTTTGAATGATTTGGCCTATGTTTTTTCTTTCAAGTTATGGTATAACTTTTGTGCTAAAGTGAGCCTTTGGGCTAATTTTATGTTTGATATTTATTGTGTGGGTAAACATTTAACTACTTGTAGTTTCAACATTGGTGATTCTAAAGTGTGGAAGAGACTTTACAAAGTTAAATGGGTTGTTGAGCCCATTATCTCTTTGGGTTTTTGTGGTGGTGACATTATCTTTTGTCAAGATCATTGGTTGGGGAATCAATCTATTGTCTCTATTACTAACACCTCCTCCACTTCGGCTATTAAGTTGAATTCATTTTTTAATGATAATTGTTGGGATTATGATAAACTTGCTAATGTCATACCTGCCTCTATTATTCACTAAATCTTGAACCTCCACCTGAACACTAACTCGGCTAGTGTTCATTTATGTGGTTTATCCAAAGATGGTTATTTTAGATTAAAATATGCTTGGCATTCTTTTAGATCTAAGAGTGAGGTCAATAATATTTTTGTTATGCTTTGGCATAAAAGTATTCTTTCCATGGTTGCATTGTTTGTTTAGAGAATTTTATATAGGTTCATGTCTACGGATGATAGTTTAATTAAAAGAAGTTTTATCATACCTTCTAAATGCCAATATTATTATCTTGTAGAGAATATGCATCATATTTTTCTCTCTGGTCCTTTAGCTGTTAAGACTTAGACTTATTTTGATGATATTTTCAATGCTAAAATAACTATTAATGCTTTGCTTAAAGCTTGGTTTATTAATTCTAAAGGTCACATAAGAAATATCAATCCTTCTCTTATCTTGTGATATATTTGGTTGGATAGGAATAATTTTATTTCAATGGTGTTGGTATGTATCTTAATAGAATTATCCAGAATGTGAAAGATAAGGTTCTGGCTCTTTATTCTGTTAAGTTTTTCTCTATAAAAAAATTTAAAAATTTTTATTTTACTGCTTCTGATTTAGATCTTTCATTGGAGGATGATCACCTATATAACGACCCTAGAATTATTTATTTATTGGACCAATCCTCCTCATGACTTTTATATGTTGAATGTGGATGGTGTTAGCTTTTGGTTGGATTGTTGTCATGTTATCAGGGATTATCATGGTAGTTTCATTATGGATTTTGCTTGTCCTTTACAAAATTTTGATTTTAACTATGCAATCATCTCGACTATTCTCCATAATTTAAGATTATGCATGTCTCTTGATTTAACTATCATTGATATTGAAGTTGATTCCAAATACTATTTTCAATTTTTAAATTTTGTTGAGGATACAGTGCCTAATTCTACTTTATTTTATCTGGTGCGAGATATTAAATTTGCTTATCTTTATGAACTATTCTTTTTCTCATATTCACAAGGAAGGTAATGCGTGTACTAATTGGCTTGCCAAATTGGGATGTGTCTTGAATTACTTTACTGATTATACTGATATTAACATCCCTATTTCGTTGAAAGGTCTCTTAAGATTAGATAAAATTGGTATGCCCTATATTATACCTTAATGATTTTTTTTGGCTGCTTCCTTTGGACATGGTTTTTTGGGTCCTAGCATCTGCTTCTCCGTTGCTCTCCGAGATTTTTTTGCATGTGCTAGGTTTCTTTCCATATGGTCAGTCTTTGTGTGGTTTTCATTTCTGCTTCTTGGTCTAGTTGTGTTTTGCTAAGATATCTTGCTCTTTGCAGCCTTGTCCTAGGTTGTACCACTCAGTGTCTGTCTAGGGGTTGCTGGTATTTTTTTGTTGTTCCATGGTTGTTTGGGTCTCCTCCATGTTGCCTTATTCCCAGTAAGACTATGGTTCCTTTTTACTCGGGTGCTTTACTTGGCTGCCTTGTTTAGTAGTTTTATGTGGTGACATTGTTCCTATGCCTTGTGGAGGCTGAATTTTCTCTAGAGCATTTTAAGGTTGTTGACTCCACCTTCCCTTATTATGTATGTGGCTGTGTTCTATTTCTTTCCTTATTTTTTTCTGGTGTTTTTGAACTAGTTTTAGTATTTTTCTGTTGTTTAGAAATTTTTAGCTAAGAATTTTGTGAATATGGGCTTTAGATGTTATTGCATCTGTTTGTTTGTTGATGGTTATTCTATTTTTTGTTCTCGTACCATGAGGTGTTATTATGAGGACTTGTTTTGGTTGTATTTTATGGTTGTGGGTATCTATAGGAGTAATATTGGGGACTGGGGTAATATTATTTCTATTATGGATTTCTCGTGTTGTGGGGTCGCTGGGTTGCTTTTGGATGTCTGGAGTGGTTCCTGGGGCTTTTCCTATTATCTTAGTATTTTTCTTTTGGTTGTTAGTTTGGTGCTCTATTGTGGGTGGGCTGTTAGTGTTGGCCTGGGGCCCTTTTTTAGATTGTGCTCATGGCTATTGTACCCTTCAAATTTTCTTTTATGCTATTTTACTTTTCTCTCCAGGAGTTTTTCTATTAGTGTGTGGTAGGCTCCTCTTTCTATCTCTGTGAGCCTGGTTTGTTGTAGTTCGGGGCTGTTTAGCAGGGTATGAGTGTATGGGCATGGAGGTAGGATTGAGTGGCATTTGGATTGCCCAAGTGATGAATGCTGGTTTTATTTATCCTGATCTCTATAAGCCTGTACCATTATTTTGGTTTTATGTGGAGGAATGGTTTAGAGTTCTTTATTAGCTTGCATGAATTGTCCTAGTACTTCTAAATCCTTCTTTTATATCTTATGCATTGCGGTAAGCATATCCTGAATCATTATTATGGAGTTTTTAACATGTTTTTTTATATTGGGTGGGAGCTTTTGTGCTCAACTATAGTTGATTTTTTGCTCAGAATCTCTATATTAGTAATATCACTTTTCGTTACTCTGCTTTTAATTTAGTCAATTCCCATTTATATTTCTATATTATTTTGAGCTTTTGTCTTTTCTTTTACAGCCTTCTTGATTCTCAAGTGGATTTGCTTATGGCTCTGGTCAAGATTTTTTATAGAAAGATTGTGTTTCATGTTCCTATCAATATCTTTCTTTTTTGGATGCATGTCTATAGCATTATTAGCATATTACTGGATCATCTTAGTTTTTGGCTTAATGGGGACCATCGGTTTGTAGGTTTTTTTTATTTGTTTTGTAGCTCATTTGAGCATTAGAGAGCCGATGGTCTCCCTTAACGACCTTGTAACCGCTTCTTTTTAGTTAACGTGTAGGCCCTGCTAAGCGGTTTAACAAAATAATTCTTAAATTAAATTCACCAAACCTCAATTCCTTAAACTAATAAAATTCATCACTCTGCTCATTCTCTCTGGCGACTCGGTGGCTATCTTCCTCACCCGAGCTCCTTCTTCCCTGCTCCTGACACATTTTTTTGCTTTTTTTTTTTTGAAAGATTTGTTAGGGATGTTAAGCCCTTATGAACTAGCCCAAGACTAACCAAGAGAGGGGGGGGGGGGGGGGGATGAATTGGTATTTTAAAAAATATTTTGATAGAAATCAAAGTGCAAAAATTAAATGGGAAAGTAATAATAAAGAACACAAAGATTGATAGTGGTTTAGTCAACCAGACCTACGTCCACTCCCGGAGGCACCCTCCGAGAATTGCACTAAACTCAGTGTCTCTCCTTTTGCCCCCACAACAAGGTGGAGAAGCCTTTACAAACCTCCTTTCCACTAACCCAGGTAAGGCAGAGAACCCAACTCTTTTTGCTTCCTCCAAAAGTAGGCATAAAATCTAACTCCTTTTTCTTCCTCTTGAAGCAGGCAAAGAACCCAACTCCTTTTGCTTCCTCCTGAAGCAGGTAGATAACCTTGATCAAATATTGAAGTTTACCTCTCTAAAATCCTCTAAGGACAAGGGATTATGATTGAAGAAGACAACTTGGAATCTTGCTTGGAGCAACCTTTATGAAACCCCTCACAAACTCCCCCTCATAAGTTCCTCCCTCTCTCTCTGCCTCTTTCCCTCTCCTCTAGGCTCTCTCAGATCAAGACAGTAGCAAAAGATGTTCTAAAGAGTAGAACAAGAGCTCTTAAATAGAAGATCTTTGGAATAGATCATTAATTGCAACTTGTCGACTTGTCCTGTATGATCAGTACAAATTAAGCTCAATCAGCTAGGACGATCTACGACGATTAGAAGAAATTTGTTCATATCATTTAGGACGATAACCTATCATCCCGTAGGATTAGTAAAAATCATGGAATATTGTCCAAACAGTCACACTGAAAGGATGTTTGGATGATGTAAAAATAGCTTGATCGTTCAGGACGATCTCATAATCGTCCCGGTCTATTTTTTTCAAATCGGTGGAAAATCATCCAGAACATCACCCTTGATAGAAGCTGTCTGATATGTGACCACTTAGGAATAACTAAGGTTTTTATACTGATCATCCCGGGCAATCCTACGATCATCGAGAATGATGTAATTGTATCAATCAAGCCTTAATTTCTTTCCTTAATTACCTGATTAATTTAGGCATAATTGTGATACATTGTCCAGGACATCGTCCTAGATGATGTCCAAAAATAAAGAATACCTAAATAGATCTGGCGGATGATTCTTTTTGATTTGAGCATATTGTCGTGGCCGATACAAATATTGTTCTAGATGATGTGCCTAATGATGGCGGCCTTAATCAGGATGCCTTGATTAGGGTTTCTATTTTTAGTTGATTGTCCAAGAAGATATTGGGATTGTCCTGGATGATGTGACCAAAATAGAAAACTCTAACTTTGACAGAAGAATTTATTTCTCCCAAGTGTGCGTATACAAGGTTGCTTAGCATCAGGAACCACTGCTTTACAATAGACTCAAGAAAAGAAAAAGGTTACAAATTGACTCAGACCTAGTCTACCCAATCTTGAGCTGGTTCAAATTGCAGTTTTATCCTGTGGACTTGAAATGTTAGTAGGCAAGACTCGTAAGAAAATAGAAGTGTTTTTTATAATCAAAATTCTATTTTTGAAAACATATACACAACATTTTTCTCCTTAATTTATTCCTTATTGTTTGCTTCATTTGTTTCATGCCTTTTTAAAGGTTTATTTTTAGGTTTTCGGTCTTTGGGAGATGATGACTCTGTCACCATCTATCCCTTCCTCTTCTTTATTTCCTAAGAGGAAATCTCAGTCCTTTAAGGATGTTTTGGCTGGCTCTTCTTCTTCAAGTGCTTTTAAAGGGTAATCTGCTTTGATGTTCGATGATGCCATGGTTTCTCAGTTGGCTACTCCTTTTGCTTTAACTTTGGTTGGCAAGTTTCATTTCTGGCGACCTAATCTAGATGTTATTGAAATTTTATTTGTTAATATGAAACTTTCAAATTCCTTCCATATCGGTTTGCTAGATCAAATACACATTGCAATTCAACTCTCTAATGATCTTGATTACATCCATATTTTTTCCAGGAGATCCTACTATATGCAAGCTTGTCAGATGTAGTTACTCAAATGGACCCCAAATTTTGATGTTAGTGAGGAATACCCTATTGCTCATGTATGGATCTTCTTCCTGAATTTGACACTTCATATCTTTAATTCTCAAATTTTATTTAGTCTAGCATCAATTTTTATTAGGCCTCTATAGAGTGACCAAGATACTGCCTCTATCAAATGTCCATATGTGGCTCGTGTTTTAATTGAGTTGGACATATCTAAGAAACATCCTGATTAAAAATGGATTGGGTTGGAGTTCAATGGTTATTTTAAAAAAGTTGATATTGAAAATCTACCCATTTTTTTGTTCTCAATATAAAAAGCATGGACATTGTTTAAATGAATATTACAGGTTACAACCTCATCTTTATAAGGAGAAGGATTCCACCAAACATTCGCAAGGGAATGCTATTATTTTGGTTTATCATGATAATGAGAATCCTAACCATGGAGTGGTTGAGGGAAATAGCCATAAACTGCAAGAAAATGAGGACCCAATACAATTTTCAATTGCTCATACTTAACCACCTTCTACCAATGTCAATGAACCTATTCGTATATAGGGAGACAAATTAACTCTGTCTCTTTCTTATATATTTGCTGTGAAAATGTGGATGAGCAAATGTTGGCTATCACTACTAATTAAAATATTGTTACATCATCTTCTATTAGTCCTTGTGTTCTTAATAAAAATTTGCCTGATATGGACATTATGATGCTCAATATTAATTGTTCTAATACTATGATTTCTCCTTCTGCTGTTAATGATTAGGAGGATGGCCAACTCATTTTGGTGGAAGGAAATGCTAGTATTGACATGAGTAATAAAGAAAATGTGGAGGATGGTTACACCTTAGCATAATCATAGTGAATTTTGGTGAATTGCCTCAGGAGATAAGGCAGGTGGACTTGCATAATCATAGTAGCTTCTTTCAAACTCTTATTATCATAGTGATGTTTTTACGGATATGGAGGATATCGATATTTTGGCTACATATTTTGCCAAAGATGATAATGATACTAGTTATATCATGTTTCAAAAAAAAGGAGAGGTTGGAATAGTAAGAACATCATATTATAACCCAATCAAAAACTAGTTGTTGTCATCTTTTTTTTATTTAAATCTATTATTTGGAATGTTAGGGGTATTGTTTATGTTGCGAACTTGGATGCAGGAATTTTAATTTGATGATAACAAACATTTGAGACATTTTGTTTTCTACTATTGCCCTACCTACTAACGTTTCAAGTCCACAAGATCAATTACAAATCAAGCCAACCCATGATTAGGTAGATTAGGACTGAGTCTGTCTGTAAGTGTACTTCAAATATTTTTACCTTTTCATGAGTCAAATGTAATAAAGTGCGTCTTGATGCTAAGTAACCTTGCACACCCAAACTAAGGGGGCAAATTCTATCTATTTTAGAGTTTTATAGTTTTGATCATATCATCCACGAAGATCCAAAATCATCTCAAATAAAAATAGAAACCTTAATTAGGAAATCCTGGTTAAGGCAACTAAAACTAAGCAAATCATCTTAGATGATATTAGCATTGTCCTAGACAATATGCTCAAAATAGAAAGAATCAGCAACCAACTCTTTTAGGCATGTTATTAATTTATACATCGTACAGAACATCATCCTGGATAATACTTAATAATTATGTCTAAATTAGTCTGATGATTAAGGAAAGTAATTAAGGTTTAATTGATTGATCATATCATCCTCGACGATTGCAAGATTGTCCTTGATGATCTACTAAACAAACCTTAGTTTCTTTCCTAACTCTTAGAATGATGTTCTAGATGATGTGTATTCATTTGAACTAATCATACTAGATGCTCTGAAAATAGTTCATGATGATCAATTATTTTTTCATTGTCAAATATGAAAAGTCTGGCTGAATAGAGCGATGTTCTGGATGATACTTGACATTTTGAACTAATCATATAGGATGATATTTATATTATCTTCCTGGATGATTAGAATAAATAAATCTTCTAATCATCTAGCCTCCCATAGATTATCCTTATTGATTGAGCTGAATTTATACTGATCGTACAGAACGATCCGTCGATCGTCCTGGATGATCTTTGTCAATTTTGTAAAAACTCGAGCTTATAAGTTTATGTTTTTGATGTTAATAAATATTATGGCTCACATTCTTTTGTCTACCTCTATTTACAATATATTTTTATTTGTGTGTATACTAACTTTTTAGGATTACGATGCACCATTCAAGGCTAAAGATTTGGTAAAATATGTTTTATTTATAATATTCATTGATGTACTTTTTGATTTCTTGATGTTGCAAATCTGAATTTAGGGAAAATGATTTTGATGATAGAAAACATCTCTATTTTGTTTTTTACGACTGCCTTGCCTACTAATGTTTCAGGTCTACAGGATTAAATTGCAAATTAAACCAGCTCAAGATTTGGTAGATTAGTACTGAGTCTACTTGCAATATACATTTTATGACTTTTACCCTTTCTTGAGTCAATTGTAAATGATGTGGTTCCTAATGCTAAGTAACCTTGCACACACAAACTTGAGGGAAAAGTTCTGACAGTTTTTAGAGTTGTCTATTTTGATCACATCGTCTGGGACAATTCATACATCATCCTGGATGATTAGTTAAAAATATAAACCCTAATTAGGGCATCATGGTTAAGGCAACCATAATTAAGCAAATCATCCTTGTCGATATTAGTATCGTCCAAGATGATATGGTCAAATCAGAAAGAATCAGCCACCATATCTATTTATGCATCTATTATTTTTGGACATCATCCAAGATATCATCCTAGATGATATAGTGCAATTATGTCTAAATTAATCTGATAATTAAGAAAAGCAATTAAGATTTAATTACTCGATCATATCATCCTGGATGATCGCATGATCATCCGAGATGATGAGTTTACAAACCTTAGTTCTTCCTGGATGATAAAAAATTAGCCTGGTTCCATTCAGGGCGATGCTCTAGATGAATGTACTGAATTGAACTAATCATCTAGGAAGTTTGAAAGATCAGCCTAGATGGGCTAGTTATTTTTTCATCGTCCAGCATCCATTAAGGGCGATGTGCTGGATGATCTGTGATGTTTTGTACTTATTAGTTCGGCCGATCATGAGATTGTCTGGGATGATCAAATTATTTTTTCATCAGCCATACATCCATTCAGTACAATTATCTGGATGATATTCATCAAATTGAAATAATTGTATCGGACGATATACTATCGTCCTGGACAATCTGAATAAATGAACCTTCTAATCATCCAGACTCTTATAAATCATCATAGCTGATTAAGCTACAATTGAACTGATCATACAGGATGATCATCCGATCATAATAGACGATCTTTGACGATCAAATGCTAATTAGGGATAATTTGGATCCCTTGTTAAATAGCTCTCCAATTTTTTTTAAGGAAGATCCTTTGTTGTTGTCTTGACCTGAGAGAGCCAAGATAAGAGGGAGAGCAAGGGCGAAAGAGAGAGGATCTTATGAAGTGATTTACAAAGGCTGCTCCAAGCAAGGATCCGTGTTGTCTTCTCCGATCGTGGTCCCTGGTTCCTTTGAGGTTCGAGAGAAGTTGGCTTCAAAAACTGATCAAGTTTCTCTGACTACTTCTAGAGGAAGCAAAAGGAGTTGGGTTCTTTGATTGCTTCTGGAGGAAGCAAAAGGAGTTTGGTTCTCTGCCTGCTTGAGGAGGAATAAAAAGGAGTTGGGTTCTCTACCACACTAGGGCAGGTGGAAAGGAGTTTTTGAAAGGGATTCTCTACCTTGCTGTAAGGGAAAAAGGAGAGACAGTAATTTTAGTGTAATGCTCGGAGAAGAGGCTTCGGGGAGTGCACGTGGGTCAAGTTGACCAAACCACTACAAAATTTGGTGTGTTCTTTCTTATTATCACTTCAACATTTAATTTCCACACTATGTTTTTTTATGGTGAATCATTGTATGATTGTGTTTATGTTTCTATTTGAATTTTTTTTTAAGTACCAATTCACCCCCCTTTTGGTTAGCCTCGAGACTAATTCATTAAGACTTAACATCCCTGATGAACTTTCAAGTGGTATCTGAGCGAGATTCTTAAAATCTAGTTTTTGAAAACTTTTGAATTTGGATCAATAACTAACTTTGGTAATAGTAATATTGCGGAAGGGTATTTTATTACCTGACAACCTTTGTTTGATAATATTCTTTTCGATTTTTCGAAAACTTGCATATTTATGTTTTTATAATCGATTTACTATCACATGTGAATGCTTGTTAAAGATGGATATTCACCTCCATCTCATGAAATTAATAAAATTAAAATTGAACTTCCTTTTAATAAATAAACTTTTGATGATAAAGATTTAGCGCAACTGAATGCAAAATATTTAAACTATTTTTTATGTGCTTTGAAATCGGAAGATTATATGCATATTTCAACTTGTGCTACTGATAATTACTTATGAAGGAAGAAATGACGTTAAGCAATCTAGGTTGAATATTTTATTGCATGACTATGAACTTTTTTGTATGAAACCTACTGAATCAATTTCTGATATGAATACTAGGTTTACTCAAATTGTCACCTCTTTGCATGCCTTAGGAAGAGAACTAACTAAGTATGAAAGAGTGAATAAAATTTTGAGATGATTGCCTTTTTCCTTTGATGCTACGATTACTGTAATTACTAAATCTAAGTATTTGAATACATATTCTATTGATAAAGCTTACGAGCAAGGAGAGAACCAAAGATAACTTGATATAGGTGAGAAGAAGAAGGAGAAACTTGTGGCGCTGAAGGCTCTTGATATAGACACAAATGCTTCTGGGTCTGAAAGATATGATATTACCTTAATCACTCGGCAATTCAAAAGCTTTCTAAAGAGGAATCACAAGCACCATCTGAAGTGGAAAAGTGGTATGGATAGAAAAAGTTATAAAATCTCTTATGATATGATTTATTTTGAATGCAAGAAGCCTGGACATGTAAAAGCTGATTTTCCTACACTTAAGGATCACTTAAGTAAGGAGAAGAGTGAGGATAAACCCAAGTTCATGAAGGAAAAGAAGCTGTTCCAAAAGACCTTCTGGGCGGATTCTAGATCTGACTCCTCTCTGATTGAAGATGAGGTGGAGAAAACAAACTTGTTCATCATGGCCGGTGATCATCTTGGTTAGTCTAACCAAGAAGAGGTATGTGAACTAAGCTATGAACAATTAGTTGAAGTTTGTGAGAAAATTTATACATCATATAAGAAACTTAAGAAATCGCATGCTAGTTTGAAATTGGATTTTTTGAATTTGCAAAAAGAGCATGAGATAGTATTTAAAGATCACTCCCAAAATGATAGCAATCATATGCTTTTACTTAATGAGTTTGATGAATTGAACAAAAAGCATTTTGAGTTGGTTATTGAGCATGATTCATTGAAAGCATCCTACACCTCACTTGAATCTGATTTTAAGACATATATTGATGAATCTAAAAGTAGGGAACACTATTTGAGAGTTCATAATATTGTTTTAGAAAGTGCTAACTCGAAGTTTAAAGCTAAATTGGATGCACTTGAGGAAATCAGGACTACACCCACACTTGATCTAAAGCCAAAACCTAAGAAGAGGCATTATAATCTTTTTTTTTTTTTTTTTTTTTGAGAAAATGCAAAGAGCAAATTTTATTAAAGCAATTATGAACAAATAAATTCCTCCTTCAAAACATTATTAAATGAAGGAGGAATACTACTATCATTCAGATCATTCCAAAAGAATTCTGAACAGATAACAAGGTTAGCACACATATCGACTAACTTATTACAATCTCTTCTAGTAAAGGAAAAAAACAACTTGTTTAAAGTATTTAAGAAAATCTAAATCCTTTGGGTTTAGAAATTCTTCAGAATTAGACTTATTGTGAAAAGCCCTTTGAAATAATAAAATAACATTATGATTATCACCTTCAATCATAATACCTTTAGCATCAAGTATCCAATCTTGGACATACTTTCTCAATGATAGAATAGAGAGAACTTCCACTTGAGCAATGTCCCAGTGATTAATATTGAAACCAAAAGCTCCATAAAATCTTCCCTTTTCTTCTCTGAAAACACCACCAATACCGGCAACATAATTACTGGATAAAGAAGCATCCACATTTCATCTTTGAAGAGGCATTATAATCTGAACATATTAGTAAACCCTTTTCTTTGTGTTACATGTTTTCATGTGACATGTTAGGACACATTTCACACATCTGCATTGTTCACCGTAGTACTTATTGGGTGTGAAGACCCAAATTGCTTGATTCACAGCATAACACACATGCATTGCATTCTTCTTTTCATAAGAATGGACCCAAGCCTTTTTGGGTTCCTAAATCTGACACTTGATGATTTTGTAGGCTTCCTCTCACAAAAGGCCTTATGAGAGCATGTGGTACTTGGACAACAAAGGCTCACGACTCTTAATTGCATAATCTTACTGCTTAATAAATTCTAATTTGCATTTCTTTTTTTCTTTTTTTTCTTTTTTGCTCAATTGCTTGTTACTATTTCCCTTTCTTTATTTTTTGTTTGTTGTTGTTTTTTTACTCTTTTGTTTGTTTCAGATTTGGTTGTTTCTCTTTCTATTTGCTTTTATTCGTCGTGTTTTATTTCTATTATTTTAGTTGTTCTTCTTTTCGTTGTGATCTCTATTGAAATGATATTTTATACTGTGTTTTTATTTTTGAGAATTTGTAGTCAATATTTATATCTTTAAATCAGTTAAAGGGAGAAACACCATTGATTGTATCCCTTCTTCTAACCTCCTTTAGTGGTGTAATTTTCTTTTCTAAACAAAAGTTTATTTCTATTATGTCTGATGAAGAATGCTGGATATTAAAAGCTAAAGTGTTGGAACTGAATTCTATTATGGCTAGATTAAACACTTGGTGGAAGCAAAGAGCCAAAACCAAATGGATGAATGAAGGGGACAACAATTCCAGATTTTTTCAATCTTTTGCTAGTGCAAAAAGGAGGTTGAATAACATTGTGAACATCAAAGATGAGGATGGTAATGTAGTGGAGAGACAAGATCAAATTGAAGGTGTATTGCTCAAATTTTTTGAACGAAAATGGAGGCAAAGGGAGAGCTCATTAGAGGGATGGCCAAATCTGAATTCTACAGTGACTGGCGATGATAGAATTTGGTTATCCAGAGCCTTAATGGAGGAGGAAGTAGAAGCTGTTATCAAAGACTTAGGCAGCAATATTGCACCAGGTTGTGATGGGATCACTTATTCCTTTTTGAGAACTTATTGGGAAATCATAAAGAAGGATTTCATAAATGCTATCTTATATTTTCTTCAACATGGAGATATGGAGAAGTCATGGAAAGATACTTTGATTGTGTTAATACCAAAGATTTCTAATCCTATGAGCCCCTCAAACTATAGGCCTATTAGTCTTTGCAATTTATTCTATAAAGTGGAGCTAAAGTCATTCTTAACAGACTATCTTTCATTATTCCAAAAGTCATTTCTAAAGAGCAAGCAACTTTCATTCAAGGGAGATCTATTTTAGATCATATCTTAATTACTCAAGAGGTTTTTCACAAATTCAGGTTTTTAAAATCTTCCAAAGGGCTTGTAGCTTACAAGATTGACATGGAACAAGCATATGACTCAATGAGTTGGGATATACTCTTGAAGGAGTCTTTAAATACTATGATTGCCCTCCTTTATTTTCCAAAGTTATTTTGGAATGAGTTTTAAAGCCAAGATTTTCTATTATAATCAATGGGAGCAATTCGGACTGGATTTCAGCAAAAAGCGGCTTCCGACAAGGCTGCCCTTTGTCCCCATTTCTTTTTATAATGTGCTCACAACTCCTTTCAAATGCACTAGCTTTGACTAATCTTGGGATGAATATATCTACTAATGGTCCTCGAATTTCCCACTTGCTTTATGCTGATGATGTAATGATATATTTAGAAGCAAGTAAAAAAGATTGCTTTGAAGGTGAAAGGAATTCTATCCAATTTTAGTAACAGGACAAAACATTAACATGGGAAAATCTGGTATCTTATTTGGTAAAATGGTTAATAGAAGGAGGAGGAAGGCTATAAAAAGAGCTTTGGGAATCATGGAAGTAAAAGAAATTACTTACCTTGGGATTAAAATGGCATTGAGGACACTAAAGGCTAATGACTTTCAATTCATCATTGAAAAATCCTTAAAGAATATTAATACTTGGGGAAGTAAGCAGCTCTCCTTGGCTGGGAAGATAACACTTGTGAAGACGGTTTCATTGACAATTCCTATATTCTATGGTACTCATTCATTAGGTCCCCATGAGAATTCTTGAAGAAATCAACAAGCTTTGTAGAAATTTTATTTGGAATAAGCCCAATGGTGAATTTTGCATTCATTATGTAAAATGGGAGGATCTATGCAAACCGGTGGACAAAGGTGGAAGGGGATTGTGCTCTCCTACTTCTAAAGTTGCTGATCTGAGAGCAAGACTTTCTTGGAGATTTTTGAATAAAAATTCATTTTTGTTCAATCTGTTAGCTCCCAAATATGGATCCAGATTTGATGAATGCAATTATAAGAGGAATGTTTCTTCCTCTTGGAAAATATTGACTGATGGAGGAAAAGTTCTGCAACCTTTTCTGAAATGGAGTGTGGGGAATAAATGAATGGCCTTCCTTTGTTGTCCCTCCAGATGAAGAAACCATTTTTTTGAATAAATTCATAGATGGTGATGAATGGGATGTTGTTAAATTAAGAAAAGTATTTGGAAATGAAATGGTTGTACTCATTATACAAATAAGTATAAGCAGTGATCAAAGGGAAGACAAGCAGGAGCTGATACTCAAGAATTCAGGGAGAACAATTCCGAGAATGATAGTTGAAGCCAAATCTCTAAATCTGACAGAGTTTAAGTACTCTATTTGGATGAAGAAAGCCAAAATCAGCCCAAGAGTTGAAATGTTTTGCTGGATATTATTCAAGAAAGCTATACCAACATTTCATTATGTGGCTCGAAGAAGAATTCAAGAGAATGAGATATGTCCTAGGTGCTTGGATGGCATTGAAGATACGGATCACATTATATTCTTTTTTTTTTGATAAAAGCATAATCTGCATTAAAATAGTAAAGCAAGCAAAAAAACAACAACTACAAAAAAGATTCCTCCTTCATTATTTTGATAAATGAAGGAGGAACCTCATCCAAAGTTAAGTCTTCCCAAAAAAAACTATCAGCAATAGCATAGCTAGCACACAAATCTGCTAGCTTATTACCATCCCTTTTAATACATTTAAAAATAACATTATTGAACTCTTGAAAAACTTCAAAGTTTTCCATACCTTTGCTCCCTTTGTTTAATGCTTTATGAATAACTTTGATCACATTTGAGTTGTCACTCTCTATGATTGCTCCTTTGTATTTGAACATCCAATCCTTAATCACATCTTTTAAGGATTTAATAGCAAGCATTTCCAATTGATTTATGTCCCAATGAGTATAATATTTACCAAAAGCCAATAAGAATCTCCCTTTGTAATCTCTTACAACACCCCCAACTCCAGCTTTATATGAAGAGCATAGTGCAGCATCTACGTTGATCTTCAACCAATCGGGTGGTGGGGGATGCCAAGCGTTAGACAGCCAAAAAGGCTGATTAACATCCTCATTTTCCAGATTTGGTTCAAAAATCTTCATAGTAAATGAAGACATGCTAATAGCACTAGTAGCTATGTAATTAGCACTTTCGGCAATTCCATCATGCACCAATTTGTTTCTTGCTTTCCAAGAAAGATAAACTACATTATAATAAAGGTTAATCAACATACCATTAACCTTGGATGTAGTTTCAAACCAGTCGCAGCCTTCTTCAAAACTGTCAACTATCAGAATTTGAAACCCCCAATCATTAAGAAGTAAAATGACCTTTCTTAGTTTTAAACATTTAGTCAGAATGTGTTCGTTATGTTCATTACCAGAGGAACATCTGGGGCACTTATCATCTTCCAGAAATCTTCTATGTTTAAGGAACTGAAATGTAGGCAATGCATTTTTAAAAGTCTGTAACAGAAAACCTGTACCTTCGGTGTAAGCATAGCCTTCTTGATCCAAAAAGTCCACCTGATAGTTTGTAGGTTCTGAAACCATGATTATGTGATCAATTTAGGAATAGTATTTCCAAAATTCTGATAGATGAGCTCCATTTCATCATTTATCTGTTCTATTTTTATCTTGATTTGAAGAATCAACATAATCAAATCCATACCAAAGAAATTTTCCAGTTCTTCTATTTTCCATCTTCCATCTTCAATGAATCTGCTTAAACTGTAATCTCCTTCTACTTGTGACACAACAAAGGTTGGCCATTTATTAATACTTCTATCAAGAATCCAGATGTCTTTGAACACATCAATTTTAGAGCCATCAGCAATACTCCATTTGATCAAGGGATTTAGAGCTTTTCCACCGTCACATAAAATTTTCCATGATGAAGAAGAATTCTTTTTTACATCATCAATACCAGGATTCATTCCATATTTAGTAGCTAAAACTTTTTGTAAAAGAGAATTAGTATTAGAAATATACCTCCAAGTAATTATCGCTCTAAGAGGAGCCACTTTTGAAGAAGTAGAGAACAAGCCCCCACCACCAATGTTTTTTGGTTTGCAAAGTTCCTCCCAGCTTATGTAATGCAACCCCATTTTTCCGCCAGATTTGTTCCATAAAAAACCTCTGCACAGCTTTTCAACTTCTTTCAAAATTTTGGTAGGGATTAAAGAATGAGTGCTGAAAAAATTTGGAATTGCAAGGATAACTGATTTAACAAGAGCAATTCTTCCAGCTAATGATAACACCATGCTCCCCCAAGTATTAAGTCTCTTGAGAGTCATTTCAATGATAAAGTAATAATCATTTGCTACTAATCTTCTCAAGGCTATTTTTAATCCCAAATAGAAAAACCTTAACTGGTTTGAAGCTCACAGCCTTAGAGATGCTTTTCTTTCTTCTTCTATTCACATGTTTTCCAAAAATCATTACAGATTTTTCATTATTAATGGATTGACCAGTCCATTTGCAGTAATTGGAAAGAATAGTCTTGACTTCACCTGCGGCTTTCTTTGATGCTTCCGAAAAAATTAGGATGTCATCTGCATATAGTAAATGGGAAATACAAAAACCATCCTTACTAGAGTTAATGCCGACTGATGACTGAGCAAATGCATTGGATAGAAATTGAGAACAAAGAATGAATAGCAATAGAGACAATGGGCATCCCTGACGAAATCCATTATCAGCTATTATCCATTCTGTAAGTTTCCCGTTTATGATAATAGAAAATATAGGATTCAAAACACATTCCAATATCAACTTTGAAAACTTGGGCTGGAATTCAAAGTATTCCAAAATTTTCGTTAGAGTAGTCCAACTCATAGAGTCATAAGCTTGTTTCATGTCTATTTTGTAAGACAGCATACCTTTGGAAGACTTAGAAAATCTGAATTTGTGAAATAATTCTTGAGCTATCAGAAGGTGATCGGATATAGATCTTCCTTTTATGAATGCAGCTTGCTCATCCGATATAATTGAAGGAATTACTTGAATCAACCTATTCAAGATGATTTTTGCAGCCTCCTTATATATAGAATTGCACAAACTAATAGGTCTGTAGTTTGAAGGAAGCATTGGATTGGAAACTTTAGGAATGAGAACTATCAAAGTATCCTTCCAATCTTTGTCCATTTCTCCTTGAGTAAAGAAATGATTTAAAGCATTAATGAAATCATTTTGAATAATTTTCCAATAGCTTTTAATAAAAGTATAATTGATACCATCACTTCCAGGTGCAATATTCCTTCCCAGATGATGAATAACAGCTTCAATTTCATCTACAGAAAAGTCTCTGGAAAGCAATCCTTTGTCTTCATTACTTAAAACCATCCCAGGTTTTGGCCAGCCATCAGTTTTGCATATCCTCTTTTTCCATTTTGACTTAAAGAAGTTCCATATTACCTCTTCTATATGATTAGAATCTTCAACCACCGCCCCCTCTTCATTTTTGATCTTGATGATTCTGTTTGAGATCCTTCTACCATTTGCAAAGGAATGATAAAACCTTGTATTCCCATCACCATCAGCTAGCCATTTTGATTTTGCCCTTTGTTTCCACCAGCCATTCAGACAAGCTAATGTGCTATTTAATTCATTTGTTTTTGCTTTAAATACCCAGCATTCTTCATCAGAGAGCCAGCCTTTATCAGATTCTGAAATCTGAATTTTATTTATTTCCTCCATAAGTCAATCTTTGAGAAAATTCAGATCTCTCAATTTAGCTTTACTCCAATAAAAAAGTGACTTTAGGGATTTTCTGAACTTGGCATTTAGAATTTGAGATGGATTGCCTGAGTAATTTTTATTCCATTCCTTTTTTATCACATAGAAAGATGCCTGGTATGAAGCCCAAATATCTTCAAATTTCAAACTTCTTTTAAGTGGAGCAACATTAGAGCTCATGTGAAGCAAAATAGGACTGTGATCGGATGAAATTCTAGCAAGGTGTCTCAGCACCAAGTTTGTAGAAAAATTCATAGCCTTTGAGTTAAGGAAGCACCTGTCAAGCCTTTCCAATATACAAGCTCCTCCAATTTTGTTGTTGCACCAAGTGAACCTTGGCCCAAGAAAACCCACCTAATGATAATCATTGTTTGTGATAAAAGCCTCCATTTCTTTCGGAACTTGAGAGAAATGAAACATTCTCCCACCTCTTTTGTATTCCATAGATGTGAGACAGTTGAAGTCTCCTCCTATTACCATTGGAAACTCTACCACATAGTAAAATTCCAATACTTCCCAGCTCCCTTCTTTTGATCAAGTCTTTGCTTCCATATACAGAAGCAACTCTCAATTTTTCCTTGCCATTGATGCTTAAGTCACCAATGATGCATTGAGAAGTAGAACCATTCAATGAGAAATCTGTAACACCAAATTTCCATAATACAATTATCCCTCAAGAGAGACCAACCGAGGGTACCATAACATGCTTACAATCTTCACCCATCAACTTTTTAACTTCATCATCATTGAAAGAAGTGATTCTAGTTTCCAATAAAGCTAAAAACACTGCATTATACAATTTTACAAACTCCTTGATGTATAGAAAAGCCCCTTTTTTCTGGCTCCTCTATTGTTCCAGAAGGCTAATGAATTCATGGTTGAGAACATGTGGGAGATGAACCCCCTCTGTTCTTCACTTCAATATCAATCTTTCTGCTTCTTGTGCTTTTGTTAATAGGCCCAAGATCTCTTAATTGCTTAGACTACTTCTTCTTGACCAAACTTAAATCCTCTCCAATGTTTGATTGAATAAGAACATCTTCTTTTATCAGATTTTCAGTAACTCCATTATGAGACAAATTTTTTTCTAAGTAGTTGGCTTCAGCTTCTTGAATTATTTCTCCATCTTCTAGAGGTTCACTAAGAACATCAAATTATTTCTTAATCAATGGTAGAGAGCACTTATTAGTACAGTTTTCAGATTTGGGAGATTCAGCTGGGGATGAGATGCCCGGTTTATCACTGATAGTTGAACAGCCATTTTCTATAGATGTGTCCAAACTATGAATTTTATTGAACACATCTCCAGTAGATATTTTGTTGGTTGAATCAGATTTCCTCCACACCTTTTTCTCCAAAGGCTTAAGAGTTACTTCGTTAGAAAAACTTACAGATTTTTTCCTTCCGGGATTAACAACCATCCAAGGTCCATATTTTGGATCAGCAGCCATTTCTTCTTCATTTGACTTGTGTGGTAATGAATTAGCTGCATCTGCAAATTCCACAGCATTATGAATTTCTTTAACATTTGGAGCTGAATTCCCTTCTCTGCATACTTCTTGAACATGCCCAATTAAACAACACATGAAGCAAAAGTTTGGAAGCCGTTCATATTCTATTTTTTGGAAGAACTTGCCAGATGATCCTTCAACCCATACACAAACTGGAAGCTTCATATCAAGTCTGATTCGAACACATACTCTTCCAAATTCCCTCCTCCCCCATTGGAACATGTTTCCATCTAACAAAATTGGTTTTCCAACCATAGAAGAAATTCTGCATATGTTTATATTATCCCAACATTGCAAAGGAAGATTTGGAAGTCTTATCCATATAGGAGATGTTAGGCCTTTTAAGGATGTTGGAGAGAAGCTTTTGGACCACCTATCCATTCCAATTATTTTGTTATTAACAAACCAAGGTCCCATTTGTATGGACCAATTCCGCACTATGTGATTCCTGAAAAGAACAGAGGATCCATCCCTGGCTAAGCATGGTAAGATGAAACTTACCATATTGTGCCCATTGCCTTATAAGCTCAGAACTTATAAGTGATAAAGGAGCTGCACCTCCAAAAATTTTAATAACCAAAGAGTTATTGAGTTTCCTTGCAATCTCCATTTCATTTTCTTCGTGAAGCATCACAGTAATACCATCTTCTGCTAAGAATTCTCCCAATACCAGTTCAGAAACCGAAATGTGATCTCTCTTTCTCCATGCATTTGATTGATTAGCATCAGTATTTTGTTCAGGAATTATATCATTCTCCTTGCCTTCATTGTTCACAGCTGAAATCTACATCTCTTACTTTGAAAAGATCACCATGCACATCAGATTTGTGTGAATTATTTTCCTCTTCTGTGACCATTTCTTGGAACATTACTGTGTCTTTGATTGGAGATGAGACTGCTTTATTGATTATGACATCATTATCTATTTTTCCATAAGCACAAACCTCCTCTGATTGTATAATCTTCTGATTAGGTAGCATAATTGAGGGAGATGCTTCAAAGTTATCATTGATCAACAGTTCTGAACCAAATTTGAATTTCTTTACTTTCTCTTCCGTGCAAACATTCTTTCCTTTACCCAAAACCTCGTCATCCTTCCTATCAACAAATCCGCCTTCATTTATAACCAAATTCATACCTCTGGTTTTAGCTCTTACTGTCTGTTTCAGATTTAACTTTCCATCCCCAAAAGCTGGAGGAGAAAAGGAATAAGATTTGTTCGCCGTCATCGAATGCTTAGAAGTCGTCATCCGATCAAATTGGAATCCTCCGGCAGAAGGATTTTGGCAAGAATCCGTCGTCATCCTGCTTCCGTCAAACCCGTGAAGAAGGAAATTCAAAATTTCCATTCACTTTCTCAGACTTTCTCTCACTAGTGCTTGACCTGATCACATTATATTCAAATGTTCAAAAATCAAGGAGGCGTTATCTCAATTAAGCAAATGGGGATTTCAGATTCCTTTCTTTCAAAACATTCAAGATTGCCGGAATTGGATGGAAATTTTAGCAAATCATAATAGTATGATTCTCAATTTATTCCTTAATGTCTTGGCTTTTTCTTGGAAGGCTAGAAACAAATGGATTCATGATATAGTGGTAGAAGGATCAATTTCGGTGGCTGTCAATGCTGTTTGTTATTCTTCTATTTCTAAATTGATCATTAGAACCAATTCGGAATCATGGGATGTTAACCAGCCTCCTAGGCTGTCAACAACTTGGCATCCCCCTCCACCCAAATTTTTGAAAATCAATTTTGATGCTTCTATAGAAGAATCTTATAAAGCTGGTGTTGGAGGTGTTATATGTGATAGTAAGGGAGGATTTTTAATGGCTTTTGGACTAAAATATACTCATTGGGATGTATTTCATTTGGAGCTTCAAGCTATCAAATCTTTGAAGGATATTGTCAAAGACTAGATGTTCAAATACAAAGGGGATAATGCAAATGTTATTAGAAGACTTGAAAAGGCAAGAGTTAATGGCTTTAAAGGAGAAGAAGAGTATGGTTTCCTTTCTAATTTTAATTTGCTTATTTTTTCTTGTGTTGACAGAAGTAGAAACAAGTTGTCCGATTGGTGTGCTAAGTATGCCTCAGCCAACAATTTTATTTGGGAAGAACTATGCTTGAATAAGATTCATCCTTCATTTGTTGATATTTTGAAGGAGGAATCGACCCTGTAGTTACTTTTTTGATTGCTTTCTTAATGCATTTATTGCTCTTTTCAAAAAAAAAAAAAAAAAAAGTTTATTTCAAAATAACAACTAGACTTTGCGATTGAGATCTTTTTTATCTTGCTACAGTAATCTATCTTATCTATATAATGTTCAAAGTCTTTATATAACTTTAAAATTCTTTAAAATCTTGTCATTGCATTTATCATATAAATTTGATTATGTTTTATGTTATATTCTTCCCTATAATAGAGAGTGGATTTTTCTTCTCTCATATTGGAATATATATTCACAACTGAGAGCATTTAAGGGTTTTAAAAGGGATCTTGCTTGAAAGAATCAAGGGCATAAAATGAGCCCCAAAAAGAAAAGAAAAATGAAAATATGCAAAATCACCACCAAAATTGAATGATACACAAAGTGTATAAAAAATTAAAAGATCTGCAAAGTGCTTCCATCAATTGACAAGAGGCATAAAATGAGCTCACCAAAGGCAAGCTTCCTTCTCTTTCAACCTTTTAAATCTTAGAAGACTTCATGTATCACTTGATATTTTTAAAGGTTTGATTTCAAATTTTGCGATTATGAAAAATTACTTTGGTATATTATTCTATAAAATATTTTTTTTTTGGAACCAAGTTTTGAACGGATCCTTTTTTCTTATTCAATTATTTTTTCTAAATTAGGTCTTTTGTTTTCAAAAGTCGATCTGCCCTAAGAGAAATTTGAGTAAGGGCTAACAGGATTGACTATTCTACTAGTTGTTGGATTTTGATGGCATTAACTCATTGTTCTTATAAATTTCTGATTCAATCACTAGGACTTTATTATTCTAATGTTTTGATAAAAAAAAACAACAAAAATACTTTGCTTAAGTTCTTCTTTTTTCATGTTTTATTCTATTTTTCTTTTTCAGTTTTTCCCTCCTCCTTTTTCTGATGTGAAAAGGGGGAGTAGTTGTACTATTTTTATGTTGTACTATATTGGTTCTTTTATGTTAAATAATTACAATGTGGTCATCTCTTAGTTTCTATTAAACTTCTTTTAATTGTTTAAATTATTTGATTATTTGCCACCATAAAAAAGGAGATTATTGTGAATCTGATTTTAAGAAATATAATTTTGATGATAACAAACTTCTCTATTTTTTTTATGACTGCGTTGCCAACTAACATTTCAGGTCCATAGGATCAAATTATAAATCAAACCAGCTCAAGATTGGGTAGATTAAGACTGAGTCTTCTTGTAATGTATGTTTTATGTCTTTTACCCTTTCTTGAGTCAATTGTAAATGATATGATTCTTGATTGTAAGTAACCTTAAACATATAAACTTGGGGGGAATTTTCTGACTATTTTTAGAGTTGTCTGTTTTGATCACATTGTCTGGGATGATCTGAACATTGTCCTAAAAAATCAATTAAAAATAAAAACCCTAATTAGGGCATCCTGGTTAAGGCAGCCACAATAAAGCGAATCGTCTTGGAAAATATTAGCATCGACCAGGATGATAGGCTAAAATCAGAAAGAATCAGCCACCACATCATCTAAGACATCATCTTGGATGATGCAATGCAATTATGCCTAAATTAATCTATTAATTAAGAAAAGCAATTAAGTTTTGATTGCTCGATCATATCACCCTAGATGATTATAGGATCATTTGTGATGATCAGTTTACAAACCTTAGTTCTTCTTGGACGATCAAAAATTAGCCTGGTTCCACTCAAGGAGATGCTTTGATTGATATGTATTAAATTGAATTAATCATCTGGGATTATCGAAAGATCAGCCTGGATGAGCTAGTTATTTTTTCATCATCCATCATCCATTCAGGGTGATGTACTGGACGATCTGTGATATTTTATACTATTCATCCTAGCCAATTATGAGATCATCCATGACAATCAAATTATTTTTTCATTATCCAAACATCCATTCAGGGTAATGGTCTTAAATTTATTTGTTGAATTGAACTAATCATACAGGATAATATACTATCATCCTGGAAATTCTGAACAAAAGAACATCTTAATCTTCCAGACTCTTCCAAATCATCCTAGCTGATTGAGCTAAAATTGAACTGATTGTACAGGACGATTGGCCAATCGTGCTGTACGATCTTTGACGATCAGTTGCTAACTAGAGCTAATTTGGAGCCCTTATTAAATAGCTCTCTTATTTTTCTCAAGGAAGATCTTTTGATATTGTCCTGACCTGAGAGAGCCAAGAGCAGAGGAAGAGCAAGGGATAAAGAGAAAGGATCTTATAAGGAGGAGCTTATGAGGGGATTCGCAAAGGTTGCTCCAATCAAGAATCTGAGTCGTCTTCTCTGGTTATCGTCCCTGGTTCCTTGGATTTTCGAGTGAGGTTGTCTTCAAAAACTGAACAAGGTTTTCTTTCTTCTTCTAGAGAAAGGAAAAGGAGTTTGGTTCTCTACCTGCTTCTAAAGGAAGAAAAAAGTGTTGGGTTCTCTACCTCTTCAAGCGAAAGAAAAAGGAGTTGGGTTATCTTCCACACCGGGGTCAATGGAAGGAGTTTTTGTAAAGGCTTCTCCACCTTGTTTTGGGGGCAAAAGGTGAGACACTGGTTTTAGTGCAATGCTCGAAGGAGAGGCTATGGGGAGTGAACGTAGATCAAGTTGACTAAACCACTATAAAATCTAGTTTGTTCTTTCTTATTATTGCTTCTGCATTTAATTTATGCACCATATTTTCTTGTGGTGAATCATGATTTGATTGTGTTTGTGTTTCTGTTTGAATATATTTTTTAAAATACCAATTCACCCCCCTCTTGGTTAGCCACAGGACTAATTCATAAGGGCCTAACCTGCGTGATAAACTTTCACTTGAGTCATGTCCTATAAGGGTGTATGTTTGATTAGTAACCTTGCACACACACACTTGGAGAAAAATTCTATATGTTTTTAGTGTTTTTCTATTTTTGATCACATTGTCCGGAACGATACAAAATCATCCTAGATGATCAGTTAAAAATAGAAACCCTAATTAGGGCATCCTGGTTAAGGAAGCTGCAAATAATCAAATCATCCTGGACGATAATAACATCGTCCGGGACGATAGACTCAAATCAGAAAGAATCAACCGTCAGATCTATTTAGGCATTTTTTATTTTGGACATCATCCAGAATATCGTCCTAGATAATGCAGAACATTTATGCCTGAATTAATATGTTATTTAAGAAAA
Organism: Dendrobium huoshanense; assembly: GCA_016618105.1. Taxonomy (NCBI): domain Eukaryota; kingdom Viridiplantae; phylum Streptophyta; class Magnoliopsida; order Asparagales; family Orchidaceae; genus Dendrobium; species Dendrobium huoshanense. The sequence goes on along the minus strand of CM028347.1, from coordinate 53,286,656 downwards.
TCAATTAAGGTTTGATTGCTCAATCATATAGTCTTAGACGATCGCAGGATCGTCCAGGACTATCAGATAAATAAACCTTAGTTCTTTCTAGATGATCCATAATCGTCCTGGCTCCATCCAAGGCAATATTCTGGCTGATAAGTGATGTTTTGTACTAAAATCCCAAATGATCGTGAGATCAGCCTGGATGATCATATTACTTTTCCATCATTCGGACATCCATCCAGGGCAATGTTCTGGACAATATGTGCCTTTTTGTACTAATCATCCCAGACGATCAATTTACTTTTCCATCATCTAGACATGCAATCAGGGCAATGTGCGATGCTTTGGTTGATGCTCAATGATTTGAACTAATCATACAGGATTATATGAATATCAACCTAGATGATAATGTTGGATTATTGCGATTAAGAGAAAATTTAGAGCTCTTCTATACAAGACATCTTATTTATATAAATTAGTGTCTTTGGCAGCCACAGAAGCTTCATTCTTTTAGAGAAAACTTGAAAAGAGAACTTGAAAGGGAGAGAGGAAAGGGTGGAGTTTGAGAGAGGGAGAAGATCCTTGGAGGTGGTTTCAAGGGAGTGTGGAGGTGTCTTTGAGGGAAGTGTCTTTGGCATTTCACATGGTTCCTCCAGCAAGCTCGCACCTTAGGACCATTAGAGTCAAGGTTCATCTTGAGAGAAGTTTTGGGAAGAAGAAGAACTCTTTGGTGTTAATGGACCATGATACTCCACCACACCGAGGAAGGTGGAAGTGATTTTGCAAGGGCTTCTTTGCCTAGCTGTAGAGGTAAAAGAATAGTCACTAATGGTTTAGTGAGATACTCGGAGGGTGCCTTCGAGGAGTGGATATAGTTCAAGTTGGACCAAACCACTATAAATCTAGTATATTCTTTCCTTTATCTGCATTTTATGTTGATTATGATTAATTGCTTGTGTGAATCTCTAATTAATCTTTTTATTATTTCTACTACAAGAGATAAAAAGATTTTTCTTTTAGTTAAAAAAGTTTAAAATATGTAATTCACCCCCCCCCCCCCCCCCCCGCCTCTTGGTTAGCCTCTGGACTAGTTCATAAGGGCTTAATATTCCTGAAGAACTTTCAGGTTTGTTACAAATTAGGGCAAATTTCAAGCTATTTTATATAAGACCTCTTGCTTACTCAAAATTGTATCTTTGTTGTTGTTCTGACCTGAGAGAGGAAAAAGGAGAGGGAGAGCTTAAGAGAGAGAGAGAGAGAGAGAGAGAGAGAGAGAGAGAGAGAGAGAGAGAGAGAGAGAGAGAGAGAGAGAGAGAGGGAGGGAGGATCTTGTGAGGTCTCGTTTGTGAGGGTTTCACAAAGGTTGCTCCAAGCAATGATCCAAGTCATCTTCTTCAGTTAATGTCCCTACTTTCTTGGGGTTTAAGAGAGGTCTACTTTAGCAATTGATCGTGGTTCTCTTCCTACTTTAAGAGGAAGTGAAATGAGTCAGGTTCTCTTCCTGCTTCAGGAAGAAGCGAAAGGAGTTCGGTTATATGCCTCACTGGGGTCGGTGGAAAGGGGTTTTTATACAAGCTTCTCCAACTTGCTATGGGAGCAAAAGGATAGTCACTGAGTTTAGTGCAATACCCGGAGGAGAGGCTCCTGGGAGTGGATATAGGTCAAGTTGACCAAACCACTATAAAATCTGTTGTGTTCTTTTTTATTGCATTTTCCTCATTTAATTTATGAACTTCAATTTTTGGTGAATGATTGTTTGGTTTGTGGTTTTAAAATATTTTAAAAGATAGTGATTTTTCTTTAAAATTTTTTTAAAACACCAATTCACCCCCCCCCCCCCCCCCCCCCCCCCTCCCCCCTCTTGTTTAGCCTCGGGCAAGTTCATAAGGTCTTAATATCCCTAAAAAACTTTCTTGATGTATAAGAGCGGGATTCATAAAATTAAGTTTTTGAAAACTTCTGAATTTTTATCCATGACTAACTTCAGTAAATGTAATACTATGGAAGGGTATTCTATTACCCTACCACCTTAATTTGATAACATACTTATTAATTTTTGGAAAACTTGCATGGCCACATTTTTATAATAAATAGACTATCACATGTGGAAGCTTATTAAAGAAGGTTATTCATCACCATCACGTGAAATCAATGGCATAAAAACTGAACTTTCTTTTACTAAATGGACATTTGATGATAGGTATTTAGCACAACTTAATGTAAAATATTTAAATAATTTTTTCTATGCTCTAAAATCAGAAGATTACATACGTGTCTCAACTTGTGCTACTAGTAAAACAAATATGGGATAGATTGTGTATTACTTATGAAGGGACAAATGAAGTTAAGCAATCTAGGTTGAATATCTTACTGCATGACTACAAACCATTTTTGCATGAAATATAATGAATTGATATCTAACATGTATACTAGGTTTACTCAAGTTTTTAACTCACTACTTTCCTTAGGAAGAGAGCTAACTAACTATGAAAAAGTTAATAAAATTTTGAGATGCTTGCCTTCTTCGTTTAATGCTAAGATTATTGCAATAACTGAATATAAGAATTTGAATACTTATTATATTGATAACATACTTTGATCACTCATTTCTTACGAGTAAGGAGTGAACTAAAGACAACTTGATGTAGGTGAGAAAAAGAAGGATAAAAGTGTGGCACTGAAGGCCAATGATATAAATCTAGAGAGAGAATGTCGACAAAAATAGGTAGGATTTTGAATAGTTTTGGCTGCCAAAGTTGAAGATGGAAGGAGGTGGTTGGTCATCCATGGATGACCAAAACACCAACTCCTTATTATCTACCATACTACCTACTAAGTTGGATTCAAAAGGTAGATTTTCATTCATTCACAGCTTCTCTAGCAATTCTTGTTTTTCTAACTCTCCTCTGGTGATCAGAGAGGGAGGTTTGGTCTCTAAGCAAAAGTCTTTGTCGGGTACAGATAAAGGAAATGAAGTTTTTTGAATTTGAACAGTAAGTCAATTTCACCTTTGTCGGACTTTTTCCCTAAATAAAATGATAAGGTGGCCTCTTCATCAGGTTGTAAAGATAATAATCTATTGAAGAATGATAAGGGTATTGATAATACTATTCTTGGTGATTTTAATATCAATAATCCAGATTCATCATCTGGATTGGATAATTCTAATGTGTGGATCAAAAGACCACATATTAAAATAAATTTGAATGGAGTTCGTGATGGAAATGAAGATGCAAATGTTGTCAAACTTGATATGGAAAATGAAAAAGCCAATGTTCAAGTTTTGAGAAATTCATTGGTGGTGAAAATTCTTTGTAAAAACTTGCCTATTTCAAATTGTGCTATAGAATTAATGAGGCAATGGATAAAATTTGGAGGGTTTCATATAACCTCGCTTGGATTAGATTGGCTTATGTGATCTTTTCAATCACATGAAGCAATGGAGGAAGTTCTTAATGGAGGTTCTTGGTATGTTGTGTTTGAATAGTTGCTATTTGAATGATTTATATTTGTGCAACTTATGTATTTTTGATGATTCCAAACATTATTGTTCAGATGTATAATTATCTCCTAACAATTTAGAAGATTTGCACTTGCTCTTGTGTGTACTAACATTTCAGGAAAATCAGACTCCAGACTACGAAAACTTCAAATCAAATTCAACATGAGAAATTTTGTTTATTTGAAGTGTCTTTTCTTTGAATTAATTTTTGAAAGGGAGTGATTGTAATTGAGTGAATAAAATCACACACACAAACTAAGGAGATCTTGAAATTCTATACTGATCGTACAGGACGATATATATCGTACTGGACGATCTGTCAGTTATCTCCTATAGAGCATTTGGAACGAATAGGAACTTGCTTCGAAAAATTTTTCTAAGTCCTATTCGTCCAGGACGAATTTTTATATCGTCCCCGGCGATGGGCGCTCTGGAAAATTTTCGTACAGACGAAATAAATCATCGTCCAGGACGAACAGCTCTCTGGAAAATTTTCGTCCAGACGATCAAATTTTCGTCCAAACGATAAACCGACTTAGGACAGTTTTCAGCAGTTTCTAGAACCGACCTTGTAATAACCGTTCGTACTGGACGAACCTAGTTCGTACAGGACGATCAGCTGTACGAAGTCATTTCGTACACATATACAAATTGGGTCGTTTCAGATCGTTTAAGTAAAATCGTCCAGGACGATCCACGATCGTACCGGACGATCCACTGCGTACAGAATTGAAAACTTGCAGTTTTTGGGCGGTTTTTCTTGTCTTTTGTATAAATACTTCAAATTAGACTGCCACCCAATCTTTTTGTCACTTGAACTTCGTGCCTATTGAGAGAATAGTCAAGGGGAGAGTGGAAGAGAGCATTCAAAGGAGGATTCCTACCATTGGAGCATGAAGGCTTCACTTGGATTGCTAAGGTAAGAATCTCTACTTGTGAAATTGGATTTCTTCACTCCTTTCTTTCTTTCTTCTAGGTTCTTGTGAGAAGATCATTCAAGAAGGTCCGGTTCTCTGCCGACACTTGGAGAGTGTGAACAGCCGTGGGTTCTCTGCCTACACTAGGAGAGTGTAAAAGGAAGAAGGTTCTCTGCCTACACTTGGAGAGTGTGAACAGCTGTAGGGTTCTCTGCCCACACTAGGAGAGTGTAAAAGGACGACGGTTCTCTGCCAGCACTGTGGATTGTGTAAAAGGACGACGGTTCTCTGCCGCACCGGGGAGTGGTGAAAAGAGGGTTTTGTACAGGCTTCTCCGCCTTGCTGTGGGTGCTAAAGGAGAGTCACTTTGTGGTATTAGTGCAATACTCAGAGGGTGCCTCTGAGGAGTGGATGTAGGTCTGGTTATAGACCGAACCACTATAAATCTGGTGTCATTTACTTTATTGCTTTTACGTTTCCGCATTTTAAATTTCTGTTTTAACAACTCTGTGGTTGAAAAACATTTTTCTACAAACTTTAAAAGAAAATTTCATTTCGGTTCAACATTAGTTTTAAGAGGGTTTAAAATTTTTAAAAACTACCAATTCACCCCCCTCTTGGTAGCCTTGGGACATTTACTTAGGCTTAACAACCTAATTACTAGACTCAACAAGTGGTATCAGAGCATAGTTTCAAAATCATAAGTTTGAACTACTTTTTGATTAACGTAGATGGCTACATTTGGAAACCGAAACACTCCTGAGGGTTACTCTATCACTAGACCTCCACTGTTTGACAATATTCCTTTTGATTTTTGGAAAACACGCATGTCTACTTTCTTACAGTCACTTGACTATCGCATGTGGATGTTAGTCCAGGAAGGTTACACAAAACCAACTAGATTAGTTGATGGAATTAGGGTAGATGCACCCTATGCAGGATTGGACTATTGAAGAACGTGACTTAGCACAATTAAATGCAAAATGTTTAAATAGTTTCTTTTGTGCTTTAAAATCTGAAGACTACATGCGAGTTTCTACTTGTAAAAGCGGAAAAGACATATGGGATAGACTTTGTATTACTTATGAAGGGACAAATGAGGTTAAGCAATCTAGGCTAAATATCTTGTTACATGACTACGAACTATTTCGCATGAAACCTAATGAATCTATATCTGACATGTACACAAGATTCACTCAAATTGTCACCTCTTTGCATGCACTTGGTAGGGAATTAACTAATGCTGAAATGGTTAATAAGATTCTTCGTTGTTTACCTACTGCATACGATGCTAAAATTACTGCAATTACAGAGTCAAAAGATCTGAACATTTATTCTATTGACAATCTTCTTGGTTCACTCATTGCTTACGAGCAAGGAGTAAGTCAAAGAAAGATTGATGCAGGTGAACCAAGAAAGGACAAGAATATTGCACTAAATGTGGAAGAGTCAGAAAGTGAACACTCACAACCTGAGGATGAAGATGATATAGCACTGATGACTAGACAATTCAAAAGCTTTTTAAAGAGGAAGCAGAAGAGACGCCAGCAATGGAATAGAGGTAAGTATAATAGAAATGGCAAGGTTTCTAATGAAGTAATTTGTTATGAATGCAGGAAACCAGGTCATATAAAGACTGATTGTCCAAAACTCAAAGCCTCTCCTAGCAAGGAGAAGGTAGAGGAGAAACCAATGGTAAAGAAGGGCAAGAAGAAGTTTCAAAAGGCTTTTTGGGCGGACTCAGCTTCAGACTCATCTGAGACTGATAAAGAAGAAGAAGTCACCAACCTTTGCTTGATGGCAGATAAAGCTGAACAATCAGATCAAGAAGAGGTATGTGATTTAACTTATAATGAATTGTTTGAAGTTTCTGAACACATGCATGATGCATATAGGAAAACTAAAAAGATGCATGCTTGTATAGTTTTAGAATTGGAAGAGCTTAATAAGGAACACGAAATCCTTAGGAAAGATCATGCTTTAATTGATAGCAACCACATGAAACTACTTGATGAATATGATGACTTGAATAAAAATTTTGAGAATTTAAAATCATCCTATGCTGAACTTGAAAAAGAATTTGAGAAATTTAAGGATGAATCTGAACACAAGACATATAGGGTAATTATACAAATCGAATCTTGGAGGAAATGAATTCATTTTACAAACTTACTATAAGAGCTCTTGAGGATAATAGGAACCCCCCTAAACTTGAAGATTTTACAAATCCTAAATATTATCCTAAATTCATGAAATCCCTTAGAAGACAATCATATGAGAGAAAACATAGGAATATTTTTCCTAATGTTAAATGTAACAATTGTGGATTTTTGGGACATATATCTCACACCTGCACTTTAAAGATTAAATCTAATTTGGTGTGGAGAATTAAGATGCATAAACCTAGACATATCACACATGCATCTGATTATAAATTTCATAAAGGTGAACCCAAACTAGTTTGGGTTCCCAGGTCTAACATTTGAGAATTTTGCAGGTATACTCTCACACAAGACCTCGTGAGAGTATATGGTACCTGGACAGCGGATGTTCTAAGCACATGACTGGAGATACTGCTCAATTCATAACGCTGGAAGCCAGGAGTGGAGGCAAGGTTACACTTGGAGATAATACCACAAAGAAAGTGGTTGGATCAGGTATGATTGGAAACTTGAAAAACTTTTTCATAGATAATGTTTTATTAGTTGAAGGCTTGAAACATAATTTGCTTAGCATAAGTCAGCTATTGTGATAAGGGCTATAATGTAAAATTTTTACCTACTAGCTGCATAATTAGCCTAAATGGAAAAATTGTTTTAAATGGAAAAAGGGTGAACAATGTTTACATGCTAGATTTAAATTGTATTCAATCTCCTACTGCTTTTTGTTTGAAAACTGTTTCTGATGAATCATGGCTTTGGCATAGGAGACTTTGTCATTCTAGTATGAAAAATCTTAGAAAAATTACCCAAAAGAATTTGGTGAGAGGAATACCTAAACTAGACTTTACTAAGGACCATTGTGTGATGCATGTCAATTAGGAAAACAAGTGAAGTCCTCTTTTAAGTCCATTAAAGATCTTAGGACCAGTAAACCTTTAGAAATTCTACACATGGATCTTTTTGGACCAGTAAGCACTGTTAGTCTAGGAGGAAAGGTATATGGATTTGTTATAGTAGATGATTTTTCAAGATTCACCTGGGTTAAGTTTCTTTTTCATAAGAGTGAATCATTTGAGGAATTCAGAAATTTTTCAACTTGGATACAAAGAAAACTAGGATGTGAAATAATTTCTATACAAAGTGATCATGGAGGAGAATTTGAAAATGAAAGATTTGAAGATTTCTGTAAAGAAAATGGGATTGATCACAATTTTTCTGCACCTAGAACTCCTCAACAAAATGGAGTAGTTGAAAGAAAGAACAGAACATTAATAGAAGCCGCCCGAGCAATGTTAGCAGAATACTCACTTCCTAGATATTTTTGGGCTGAGGCGGTTAGCACTGCATGCTATGTTCTGAATAGGGTGAATGTGAGATCAAATTTGAATAAAACACCCTATGAGTTGCTAAAAGGTAGAACACCAAATTTGTCTCATTTGCATGTATTTGGTTGCAAGGTGTTCATACATAATAATGGAAAATCTGCCTTAGGAAAATTTGATCCAAAATCAGATGAAGGAATTTTTGTTGGATATTCAAGTGTTGGAAAATCTTATAGAGTATTCAACAAAAGAACTTTAGTCATTGAAGAAACCACACATGTTGTTTTTGATGAAAATGGAAACATGGAAGAGCCAAAAGTTGTTGAAGAAGAAATTGAAGAAAACTCCCAAAAGATAGATAGATTAAATTTGGAAGAAAATGTGGAAGAAAATTTAGAAAGAGAAGACCCTTTGCCTAGAGATTTGAGATTTTCTAAAAACCACCCAAAGGAATTAATCATAGGTGAACCAAGTGAGGGTGTTAGAACTAGGCGTGGATTAAACAAGGAAGTCAATCATTCAGCCTTTATTTCAACTGTTGAACCCACTAACATTGATCAAGCACTTTCAGATGAATTTTGGATATTGGCCATGCAAGAAGAGTTAAATCAATTTGTAAGAAATAAAGTTTGGGAACTAACTACAAGGCCAAAAGATCAAAGTGTTGTTGGAACCAAGTGGGTGTTCAAAAATAAAATGAATGACTCAGGAGTAGTCATTAGAAATAAGGCTAGATTAGTAGCTAAGGGGTATAATCAAATTGAAGGAATTGATTTTGAGGAAACTTTTGCCCCTGTAGCTAGACTTGAAGCAATTAGGGTTTTACTAGCCTTTGCCTGTTTTAAAGGTTTTAAATTGTTTCAAATGGATGTCAAAAGTGCCTTTTTAAATGGAGTAATTGAAGAAGATGTTTTTGTAGAACAACCTCCAGGTTTTGAAAACTCTAAATTTCCAAATCATGTTTTCAAATTAAAAAAGGCATTATATGGATTGAAACAGGCACCTAGGGCTTGGTATGAGAGGTTAAGCACCTTCCTACTTGAAAGATCTTTTGAAAAAGGAAGTGTGGATACAACTCTCTTTTTAAGGAAAATTGGAAAGGATATACTTATTGTTCAAATTTATGTGGATGACATCATCTTTGGATCTTCAAATAAACATCTTTGTGATGATTTTTCTAAAACAATGAGTAGTGAATTTGAAATGAGTCTAATGGGAGATTTAAATTACTTTCTAGGTTTTAGCATTAAGCAACTTGAGGAAGGTACTTTTCTTAGTCAAACCAAATATATTAAGGACATCCTCAAAAAATATGAAATGGACAATGCTAAACCTGTTAGTACACCAATGAGTTCTTCAGTTCAGTTAGATAAAGACCTTAAGGGAAAATCTGTTGATCAAAAGAAATTTAGAGGGATAATTGGATCTTTACTTTACTTGACTGCTAGCCGACCAGATATTATGTTTAGTGTTTGCTTATGTGCTAGATTTCAATCAGATCCAAAAGAATCACATTTGACAGCAGTGAAAAGGATTTTAAGATATCTACTAGGAACTCAAAACTTAGGAATTTGGTATCCTAAGTTTAGCTCTTCATTTGAAATTATTGGTTACTCAGATTCTGACTTTGCAGGCTGTAGAGTGGATAGGAAAAGCACTTCTGGAACATGTCAATTCATTGGAAATTCATTAGTTTCATGGTCTAGTAGAAAACAAAATTCAGTGGCACTATCTACTGCAGAAGCAGAATACATTGCATTAGGAAGTTGTGTGGCACAAGTACTTTGGTTAAAACAACAGTTGATTGACTTAGGATTAACTATAGGCACTATTCCAATTTATTGTGACAATACTAGTGCTATTTGCATTTCCAAAAATCCTATTCAACATTCTAGAACCAAACACATTGATATAAGGCATCATTTCATAAGGGATCATGTATCCAAAGGAGAAATTGAACTCATTCATGTTTCAACTGAAAATCAACTTGCAGACATTTTTACAAAACCTTTAGCCTTTGATACCTTCAGTACTTTAAGAACAAGGCTTGGTGTTATTGATTTGAATGCTTAATCAAAATGTCTTTGCAACATTGATACTTGTTGTATTTTGTTTTTGTGATTTTGTGAATTTTGTGTGTTTTTGAATGAATTGTTTTTGGATGTATGATTGTATCTTATGTTTTTCTGTTTTTTTTATTATTTTTATTGTTTTTGTTTATTTTGTTAAATTAAAAAAGTCAAAATTAAAAAATTTTTTTGGAGGAAATCGTCCAGGACGAAATTTTTCGTACAGGACGATGTGTCAAGAAACAGTTTGCGCGAATTTAAACCGTTTTGAGAGCAGTTTTTTATTGGATCGTCTGTACGATCTGTGATCGTCCGGTACGAATTTTTTTTTTCTCTCAAACGTCGGGACGATTGAATGCAGCGGTTGAGTGGATAAGACAGTTTTTAATACGATTTTCGTATGTACGATCGGTCAAGTCAAAAAGCCTGTACGAAGGGACGCATCGTAAGTTGTGTTGAATACGAAAAGCCGTTACATTTTGGACGAATTGGATCGTCTGTACGAAATTACTTCGTCCAGACGAACGATAATTTTTCGTCCAGGACGAATATTTTCGTCCAGGACGAACATATCGTTTTTCTTAAATATGAGGGCTTTCAAACTTGAAAATCACACTTTCAAACATCTTTTTCAATCCCTTTCTACATCAAATCAACTATGGCCTCCTCTAGCAAGAGACAAAAAGTTTTGGTGAAGAAACCCAACAGGAATGCTCCAGACAACTTCCTTTCCAAAGCAAATGAGGAATCTTTTCCTCGTTTTGCTTCTGCAAAAATCACTCCGTCTCGCATTCTTATCCAAACGGAGTTGAAATTTCGGGTATTACACCTCTTTGCCTCAACCCAATTTCATTTCATTCTCTCTCTTGTCCACTTCTACAATAAGCAAACCTTCCATTACTTCCTAGCCAACATGAGTTTCAATTCTGACCACTCTATCATTAGTTCTTTTGTTTTTAAGAAAAAAGTTGAGATCACCAAGCACGACCTTGGTGCATTTTTAAACTTAAGGACTGAAGGATATAGAGCTCACACCCTAATGTCAGAAAACGTCTTCCATTGGTATGAAATCAATAGGGTAATTAGAGAAAATGGAATTGACAATCATGTTGCTAGAGTGGCCGGTATGACCCAAGATGCCCGAATCATCCAGCATATCCTTAGATCCTCAATTATTCCTAAAGCTGGTGATAGGATTAACATTACTCCTCTTCTTTCTTGTCTAACTTTTTTAATCATGAAAAGACAACCTATTGATGAAGCCCAACTCATCCTAGATCATATCTATGGGCTTTCAGAAATAGGACATCCTAATCAGAAAAGGAAGAAGAATATTTCTTTAGGGCACTTGATTTGTTATGTTTTGGAGAAGAAGTACAATATAGTCCATCCTGATGAGGAATATGAAGAGCCAGTTTATTACAACGATGCATCTTTCAGACTGCTCTTCAGGGAGGAAAAAGAAAAAGAAAAAGCACATGATAGTGCTTCAGAAGAAGAAGAAGAAGGAGTGCAAGCTTCTGCTTCTCAATCAGATTACCAGAATCTGATTGAGAGATTTGATAGACTAGAGACTCACATTGATCAAAGGTTTGATCAATTTGATGCTCATCTTACGCAGCAGCAACATGACATTGGTAATATTAGAGATGAAGTTCATGAAATAAATACCAATGTAATGTTAATGGCCTCCTACTTCAATCTCTTTGGCGGCATTCCTCCTCCTCCTCCTCCAGAACAGTAGAAGTTTTTTTTATGTGTGTCTGGTGTATTTTTTTTTTTTTTTTGTTTTGTTGTTATGTTTTTTTTTGGTTCAATGTTTTTATGTAATTTTCTTTTTAATTAATGAAAGTTTGTTTGTCTTAGATTTGTTTTGAAATGTGGCTAATCTTTATGAATTTCATTAATATTGTTTTTAATCTACATTGTGCTCAAATTTGTTGTAATATGAGATTATCTATATTAGAAAATCTAGACTTTCTAAATTTATAATTTGTTTATAACTTGTTGTAGTTAGAATTTTTAAGTTCATGTCTATTCATTTAGACTACATAAAATTTAATATTGTTATTACAATTTTGATGTTATCTTATTTTGTATTTCTATGCTCAAATGATATTTATGCACCTAGAAATATTTGAAATGTTAGATTATAGATTTTGGAAAGAATTGGTCAAATTACTCTTGAAAATTGTACAAATGTACAAAAATCAAAAGGGATTCGCAAAAATTTGCAAAGTGAAAAAGAGGCACAAAATAAGCCCAACCAAAGACAAATGCACAAAAATGTGCTCCAAAACTTTGAAAAGATGTGCAAAGCACCACATGAGGTAATTCTCTTCTTTCCAAATTTCGTTTAATCTCTTAATTCAAGTTGATCTAATGTTCATTTATATTCTATTGAACTTTGAAATATAGAATTTTTCTTACATCTCACTTGTAATGATTTTCAATAATCAAAATGTCTAAATTGAATCATGTCTTTCATAAATTCTTCTTACTTACAATGTTATATCTTTTCATAAATTTTATGAATTTCTATGATTGACCTAATATCTTTAGTTTAAAATTGCATACCCTATGTCAAATCACAATTTAGATTAAAATTTTAACAATGAATTTCATATTATTATTTACATTTCTTGTCTTATTCTTCTTCACTTTTTGTTGTTGTCAAAAAGGGGGAGAAATTATTATGTTTTTGTTTGTATATTTTTTTTATGTTTTTGTTTGTATGTTTTTGTTTGTGGTTTATGTTTTTCTGTGTTAAAATTTTTTTTGAAAAACAAAAATTTTTGTTCTTTAATGCCTCCTTATTTTTAATATACTCATAAATTCAGGGGGAGTTTAGGAGATAAGAGATAGTGTTTTAACTTGAAACCATACTAATAATAATTGTTTTGCCATCATCAAAAAGGGGGAGATTGTTTGAATAGTTGCTATTTGAATGATTTATATTTGTGCAACTTATGTATTTTTGATGATTCCAAACATTATTGTTCAGATGTATAATTATCTCCTAACAATTTAGAAGATTTGCACTTGCTCTTGTGTGTACTAACATTTCAGGAAAATCAGACTCCAGACTACGAAAACTTCAAATCAAATTCAACATGAGAAATTTTGTTTATTTGAAGTGTCTTTTCTTTGAATTAATTTTGAAAGGGAGTGATTGTAATTGAGTGAATAAAATCACACACACAAACTAAGGAGATCTTGAAATTCTATACTGATCGTACAGGACGATATATATCGTACTGGACGATCTGTCAGTTATCTCCTATAGAGCATTTGGAACGAATAGGAACTTGCTTCGAAAAATTTTTCTAAGTCCTATTCGTCCAGGACGAATTTTTATATCGTCCCCGGCGATGGGCGCTCTGGAAAATTTTCGTACAGACGAAAATAAATTTCGTACCGGACGAACAGCTCTCTGAAAAATTTTCGTCCAGACGAAACCATATTATCGTCCCCGGCGATGGGCGCTCTGGAAAATTTTCGTCCAGACGAAATAAATCATCGTCCAGGACGATCAGCTCTCTGGAAAATTTTCGTCCAGACGATCAAATTTTCGTCCAAACGATAAACCGACTTAGGACAGTTTTCAGCAGTTTCTAGAACCGACCTTGTAATAACCGTTCGTACTGGACGAACCTAGTTCGTACAGGACGATCAGCTGTACGAAGTCATTTCGTACACATATACAAATTGGGTCGTTTCAGATCGTTTAAGTAAAATCGTCCAGGACGATCCACGATCGTACCGGACGATCCACTGCGTACAGAATTGAAAACTTGCAGTTTTTGGGCGGTTTTTCTTGTCTTTTGTATAAATACTTCAAATTAGACTGCCACCCAATCTTTTTGTCACTTGAACTTCGTGCCTATTGAGAGAATAGTCAAGGGGAGAGTGGAAGAGAGCATTCAAAGGAGGATTCCTACCATTGGAGCATGAAGGCTTCACTTGGATTGCTAAGGTAAGAATCTCTACTTGTGAAATTGGATTTCTTCACTCCTTTCTTTCTTTCTTCTAGGTTCTTGTGAGAAGATCATTCAAGAAGGTCCGGTTCTCTGCCGACACTTGGAGAGTGTGAACAGCCGTGGGTTCTCTGCCTACACTAGGAGAGTGTAAAAGGAAGAAGGTTCTCTGCCTACACTTGGAGAGTGTGAACAGCTGTAGGGTTCTCTGCCCACACTAGGAGAGTGTAAAAGGACGACGGTTCTCTGCCAGCACTGTGGATTGTGTAAAAGGACGACGGTTCTCTGCCGCACCGGGGAGTGGTGAAAAGAGGGTTTTGTACAGGCTTCTCCGCCTTGCTGTGGGTGCTAAAGGAGAGTCACTTTGTGGTATTAGTGCAATACTCAGAGGGTGCCTCTGAGGAGTGGATGTAGGTCTGGTTATAGACCGAACCACTATAAATCTGGTGTCATTTACTTTATTGCTTTTACGTTTCCGCATTTTAAATTTCTGTTTTAACAACTCTGTGGTTGAAAAACAATTTTCTACAAACTTTAAAAGAAAATTTCATTTCGGTTCAACATTAGTTTTAAGAGGGTTTAAAATTTTTAAAAACTACCAATTCACCCCCCTCTTGGTAGCCTTGGGACATTTACTTAGGCTTAACAACCTAATTACTAGACTCAACATGTTGGGGGATTTCCCATTTGTTTAGACAGATGGTCACCTAACTTCTCTCCCATTTCCATTGACGAGATTTCTTCTCCTCATTGGGTTTGTTTACCTCATTTTCCTTTACATTGCTTGGATGAAACCAATATTAATAGAATAGTTTCTAAAATTGGGACTCCTTTATTATTGGATAACAGCATGTTTAGATGGGGGAGAAGGGAATTTGCTAGAGCTTGTATTCGGATTAAATTGAATTCTAAGCTCCCTTGTGGTATCTGGGTTGAAGGTCTTCATAGTAGATTTTTTAAAAATTTGTAAAATGAAAATCTATTCTCTTTGTTACAAATGCGGGAGAATTGGACATAAAGATTCTGTATGTCCAAATGTCTCGCATAATCTAAATCTGCTTGTTAAGGAAGTCCCTAAAAGTTCATTTCAAGTTGATGATAATTCCTATGGGCCTTGGATGTATGTGAAGTTCAAAAACAAAAAAAGGAAAAAAAATTATTTGTTAAGAAGCAATCAGATTTTCTCTACAAGGATAATCCTGTTAAAAGGATTTCGGATAGGAATCCTATTGAAGATAATACTTCAGATCTTCTACTTTCCAATAAACATATTGTGTTATCTCTTGATAAAAATGATACTTTATAGGCATATTTAGTTGAAGTTATTAACAAAGTAGAATTTGATAAGAATTTAATGAAGGATGTTGATTTCAAAATTGATCAAACTTTAGATAAAAATTAGAATGATGGGTCTTCATTAATCAATTGTCGGATTAATTCTGTTGGCTTAATTACTAATAAAGCTAGCCTACTTCCTGAGTCTATTAAGAATTCAAAATTTGAATTCAAAGATACAGGAATTTTGGAAGGAAAAGAGGAAGCTGTTAGTGCTGAGTCAGAGTTGGTTGTTGAACCATTGGAAGTTCAAAATTCAAAAATTGAATTTAAACTTACATAAATGCTGGATGTAGAAGTGAATGCCATTATTTCTAAAACGATTTTGTTGCAGAATTGATAGAAGCTTTCCACCTAATAATTCCATGAAACCTCTTATGGTTGTTGAACCATTGGAAGCTCAAAATTCAAAAGTTAAATTAAAACTTACACAAAAGCTAGATTAAGAAAAGGGTGTCGTTAATTCTGAAATAGATTTTGTTTACTGAATCGGCTTTTCCTTCAGCTAATTATGTGAAATCTCTTGATGTAATAGAAGAATTAAATGGGACTTCTCCAATAAATTTACCATAATTTGTTGCTCCTTCGGAGGTTAACTTGAATTTCAAAAAGGTTGTATTAGTGAAAGGTAAAACAACATCTATTAAGTTGGATCATTCTTCAGGTTCAAAACAAAAACTTTTCAACGAACTTCAATCTTTGGGATCGGTGGATGACTTTCTTAGAGGGAGACTGACTGATCTAAGTTCAAAGAGGTTTGTGAGGGGTTCTTCCCCTTTAGCTCATTAATGCTCTCACTCTTACATGGCAAATTACAACATGTTTGTTCTTGGAAGATACTTGATGATGGAATTCATGATCAAAGAGTAACTCAGAATATTAGCTTTAATTTACGGACTCAGGTTTTTGAAGTGGAATTAGAGAAATCTACTAGAAATTTTCTTTTGTGATTCTTTGATATTGGTGGATATTTGTAATTATTTTCTATGTTTTTTATTTAGTTTCCTTTGCTTTCTTTTAGTTTTTCATTTATTTTCTAAATTTATTCTACTTGTTTATGGGATCGTTACTAGTTCCTATCTTTTAGCCGGTTGGAAACTCTGGGATACTAACCAACCATATAGGTTGTTTTATATTTGGTATCCCATCCACTCCAAAGGTTTTAAAATGAGAAAAAGTGGGTCTCATTTCAATTATGATAATTTTAGTTTAACAAATATGATTTCAATAAGGTTTCTTTCCCTGTTGGATCATGGAATCCTTAGTTTTTATTTTAGTTCTAGTTTGTACTAGGTTGTTCTTCCTTTTTTTCTCTTAATGCAATATTGCATTCCTTCAAAACAAATGAAGGCCAATAATACTGATATTGATTCTTCTGGGTCTGAAAGCGATAATGTTGCCTTAATTACTAGGCAATTCAAAATCTTTCTAGGAAAGAAGCAAAACTACCATCATAAGTGGAATAAATTTAAGAGTAGCAAGAAAATTAAAAGTTCTATTAATATGATTTGTTTTGAATGTAGGAAGCTATGACATGTTAAATTTGATTGTCCAACACTTAAGGCTCACCCAAGCAAGGAGAAGGGTGAGGAGAAACCCAAGTTCACGAAGGACAAGAAGTGATTTCAAATGGCGTTTTGGGCATATTCTACTTCTGGCTCCGCTAAGACAGAAGCTAAAGAGGAGACAACAAACTTGTATTTGATGACAAATGATCATCTTAGTCAGTCTGACCAAGAAGTGGTATGTGAACTAACCCACAATCAATTACTTGAAGTTTATGAGAAAATTCATGCATCATATAAAAAACTTAAGAAATTACATGCTAACATGAAATTAAAATTTTTAAATTTGCAAAAAGAGTAAGAAGTTTTACTTAAAGATTACTCTACACTTAAAAATAATTACATGTTATTACTTGATGAGTTTGATAAGTTGAATAAAAAGCATTATGAGTTGGTCATTGAAAACGATTCATTGAAAGCATCCCACACTGCACTTCAAAATGATTTTTAAAACATATATTGATGAATTTGAAAGTATGGAGCACTATTTGAAAGTTGATAATGCTATTTTAGAAAGTACTAACTCATTGTTTAAAGTTGGATTAAAAGTACTTGACGAAAATAGGACTCCACCCACACCTGAGTAATTTTTCAATCCTGATCCAAAGACAAAAGTTTTGAAACCTAAGAACATGCACTATAATGTAAAAAATTTAGGAAATCCATTTCCTTGAGTTAGATATTTTTTATGTGACATGCTAGAGCACATCTCACACACTTGTACTGATCATCGTAGTATACATTGGGTATGGAGACCAAAATTGTATTATTCATAGCATAACACACATGCATTATGTTCTTCTTTCCATAAGAAGGGATCCAAACTTATTTAGGTTCCTAATATGATGTTTGATAATTTTATAAGTGTGCTCTGACACAAGACCTCATGAAAGCATGTGTTACGTGGATGGAAGATGCTTATGACATATGACTGGAGACGCTAATAAATTTGTTTTGCTGGAGACTAGGGCTGGAGATAAGGTCACTCTTTCAGACAACACCACCAGGAGAGTGGTGGGCGCAGTTATAATCAAAAACTCCAAGAACCTTTTGTTGAAAATATTTTCCTTGTAGATGGACTGAAACACAACTTGCTCAACATCAATCAGTTTTGCGATAAGGGCTTTATCATAAACGTTTTGGCAAATACTTGCATCATTAGCTTGAATAACAACATTATATTGCTGGGAAAAAGGATTAATAATGTTTACATGCTTGATTTAAATAACATTAAATGTTTTTTTTAAAAACTATCATTGATGAATCTTGGTTGTGGCACATGAGGTTATATTATACCAGTATCAAAACCCTTAGGAGAATGACCTAAAAATACCTATTTAGAGGTGTCTCCAAGCTTAAGTTCACTAAAGACCACCTGTGTGATGCCCTTCAACTAGGGAAGCAAGTCCAATCATCTTTCCATTCCATTAAGGACATTAGCACCTCTTGACCTTTAGAAGTCCTTCACATGGATTTGTTTGGGCCCTTTAGCACTACCAAGTTAGGAGTAAAAGTCTATGGATTTATGATTATCGATGACTACTCGAGGTTCACTTGGATTAAATTTTTATCACATAAGAGTGAGTCTTTTGATGAATTTAGATCCTTCTCCACTTGGATTTAGAAAAAGCTAGGTTATGAGATCTTGACCATTCATAGTGACCATGGTGGACAGTTTAAAAATAATATATTTAGAGACTTTTGTGAGGATAAAGGGATTAGTCACAACTTCTATACTTCTTGGACATCTCTGTAAAATGGGGTAGCTGAAAGGAAGAATAAGATCTTAGTTTAAGCTGCTAAAGCAATGCTTGCTGAGTATTTACTTTCAAAATACTATTGGGTTGAAGCGATAAACATAGCTTGTTATGTGTTGATAGGGCGAATGTTAGAGCAAAACTTAGTAAAACACCCTATGAGATCTTTAATGGTAGGACAACCAACCTTTCCCACCACTATGTTTTTGGTTCTAAGGTTTTTATTCTTAATAATAAGAAGTCACACATATGAAAATTTGACACAAAATATGATAAAGTTGTGTTATTAGGATATTCAAGTATCAGAAAACCCTTTAGGGTGTTTAACAAGAGGACGTCAGTTCTGAAGGAAACTACTCATATAGTATTTGATGAATCTGATCATAAGAAGTCTATAGTTGAGGATAATGATAAAGTTGGAGAGATTACCCAAGGTGTTAAAAATATGGAGAAAAGAGTAGAGCCTCAAAACACTGAAGAAGTAGGTGAGATTCCCCATGGAGTTGAAAATGCAAATATGAAGGAAAGGGTAGAACCTAGACACACTTTGCCTAGAGATTAGAGATATTCTTTGAGTCATTCTAAAGATCTGATCTTAAGGAGACCCTTCTGAAGGTGTTGGAACTAGGCATGGACTTAAGGAGGCAGTGAACCACTCTGCCTTTATCTCAATGACTAAACCCACCAACATCAATCAAGCCTTGTCTGATGAATTTTGGATATTAGCCATATACGAAGAGCTTAACCAATTTAATGAATGATGTTTGGGAGATAATAGAAAGACCAAAGAATCAAAGTATAATGGGAACCAATTGGGTCTTTAAGAATAAATAAATGATTCTGGTGTGGTGGCTAGGAATAAGGCAATATTAGTGGCTAAGGGGTATAAACAAGTAGAAGGGATTGATTTTGAAGAGACCTTTGCACCTATAGCTAGATTGGAAGCCATTAGAGTGGTACTAGCCTTTATCTGTTATAAGAAATTTAAACTTTTCCAAATGGATGTCAAGAGTGCCTTTTTAAATGGTGTGACAAAAGAGGAAGAGATTATAGAGCAACCCCTAGGTTTTGAGAGTTCCCAATTTCTAAATCATATTTATAAATTAAAAAGGCCTTATATGGATTAAAATAGGAACCCAAAGCTTGGTATGAGAGGCTTAGAACATTCCTGCTAGAGAGGGAGTTTATCAAGGGGAACGTAGATATAACCCTTTTTATGAAGAAAGTAGGAGATGAGTTACTCTTTATTCAGATCTCTGTTGATGATATAGATTTTTGGATATTTTGATAAAAAACTATGTGATGATTTTTCTAAAATAATGAGTAAAGAATTTGAGATGAGTATGATGGGAGAGTTGTCCTACTTTTTTGGGTTTAGCATAAGACAATCTGATGATGGAACATTTCTTAATAAATCAATGTACATTAAGGACATCTTGATGAAATATGAAATGGATAAAGACAAGCCAATAAACACTCCCATGATCTCCAGTGTTCATTTGGATAAGGACTCAAATGGAAATTCTGTTGATCAAAATAAATACAGAGGAATGATTAGATCACTACTTTACTTGGCTGCTAGCCAACAAAATATAGTGTTTAGTGTTTATCTTTGTACTAGATTTTAAGCTGATCTTAAAGAATATCATCTGACTATAATTAAGAGAATTCTTAGATATCTGTCAGGGACCCAAAACTTAGGAATCTGATACTCTAAGCACAACACTCTTTTGAGATTATTGGATATTATGATTTTTATTTTGCAATATGTATGGTAGAAGAGCACTTTTAGTACTTTCCAATTTATAGGACATTCCTAAGTCTCCTATTCTTGTAGAAAATAAAAATCTATTGCACTTTCCAATGCTGAAGCTAAGTACATTGCCTTATGAAGTTATATGGCCCAAGTCCTTTAGTTGAAGCAACAAATCCTTGATTTAGGATTACATGTAGGCACAATTTCAATCCTATGTGATAATACTAGTGTCTTCTGTATCTCTAGGAATTCTTTCCAACATTCAAGGACAAAACACATTAACATAAGACATCACTTTATTAGGGACCATGTTACCAAAGGAGATATTGAGTTATACCATGTGGCAACTAAGAATCAATTGGCTGACATCTTTATTAAACCACTGGCCATTGACACATTTAGAATCTATAGGACCAAATTGTGTGTGATTGACATAAATGCATAAACTTGATGCTTTTTGAACTTTAATTTTTATGTTTTATGATCTATTATTTGTTATTGTTTTCTAATTTTTTCTTTTGTGTGTGACTTTTCTTTTGTTTTTAGTTTTTAGTTATTGATTATTATTTGCTCTTATTTTTTAGTGTTTTCATTTATGATGTTCTTATATTTCTTTCAATTTTTCCTTTTTTTTGGTCACTGCTGAAATGATATTTTATGCCTTTTTTATTTTTAAAAATTTGTAGTCAATGTTTTACATCCCTAAATCAATTAAAGGGATAAACACCGTTGAGTGTTTCCCATCCTCTAACTTCCTTTAGCGGTATAATTTTCTTTTCTAAATAAAAGTCTATCTCAAATTAACAACTGGACTTTGCGATTGAGATCTTTCTTATCTTGTTACAATAATCCATTTTATATAATAATGTTTAAAGTCATTAAATCAATTTCAAGCTTTCATATTCTTATCATCGCATTTATCATATAAATTTGATTCTGTTTTGTGGTTTACTCTTCCTTATATTAGAGAGTAAGGTTTTATTCTCTAATGTTTGGAAGATATTCTCACAATTGAGAGTATTTAAGAGTTTCAAAAGGGATCTAGCTTGAA
The DNA here is from genome assembly GCA_016618105.1 of Dendrobium huoshanense. Lineage (NCBI taxonomy): Eukaryota > Viridiplantae > Streptophyta > Magnoliopsida > Asparagales > Orchidaceae > Dendrobium > Dendrobium huoshanense. Next base: position 53,265,258 of record CM028347.1, on the reverse strand, counting down.
AAAATGATAAAAGGCATAAAATGAGCGCAAAAAGAAGAAAAACTAAAAAGATGCATAATGATCGCCAAAAAATTGAAAGGTACACAAAGTGTATCAAAAATCAAAAGTCCTTCAAAGTGCACCAACCAATTAACAAGAGCCACAAAATGAGCCCGCAAGAAAGCAAGCTTCCTTCTCTTTCAAACCATTAAATCTTATAAGAATTCATGTGTCACTTGATATTTTTAAAGGTTTGATTCCAAAATTCATGATTGTGACTAATTACTTTGGTATATTATTCTATAAAATATTTTTCTGGAACCAAGTTTTGAATGGGTCACTTTTTCTTATTCAATTCATTTTTCTGAGTTAGATCTTTATTTCTGAAAGATAGTTTGCCTTATAAGAAGTCCAAGCTAGAGCTAATAGGACCAATTTTTCTACAATTGTTTTTTATTTTGATGATATTAACTCATTTTTCTTACAAATTTTTAATTCAATCACATGATAAATTTATCATATTTGTTCTTTGATAAAAAAACTATGTTCTTTTCATTCTTTCTCTCATTTTTATTATTATTTTGTTATTTTATATTTTGTTTTTACTAGTTTTTTATTTTTTTGGGCACCTTCTGATCACCTCCCTCTATCATCCAAATTTTAATTTTTTTTGTCACATCATCATGGATGATTATCCTCATCCTGAATGATATATTCAATCCACCCTTCCTCTTTCTTCTGACACTGATCTGACTCAATCATTTGAGATAATCATGGATGATACCCATCATCCCAGACGATCTGATCAAATCCTACTTAATTATCTATGATCATCCTGGATGATCCACATCATCTTGGATGATATGGTCAAATTCTGCTTCAATTATTTTTCATCATCCTAGATGATCTACCTATTAGTTCTGGATGATCAACAAGGCAAAAATGGTTATAAGTTTTAAATTTGTCTGATACGATCCATTCTTGTTGATCATCTTGGATGATCCACCTAACCATCCTAGATGATATACTCTTTTAATGGTCATCCAACATGACTTCATGCGATGATCGCTTGAGTCTAATTATCCTGGATGGATTTTTATCATCCTTAATGATAAGACCACCCATTTTACTAATTGTCATGGATGTCTTAATTTTGCCAGATCATCCTAGATGATCCTGCGATCGTCGTGGATGATATGGAAAATTTATTATAAATAATTGTTTTGAATAATTTTGTTCACACTTTCCATCTTCATTCATTGATTCTTCCTTCCTTTCCATCCTTTGTTCAATGGCGGGTGGCAAGCGCTCCAGAATGTTGGCTGAAAGTTCTTTGAGGGCTACCGTTGACCCTCAATTCACTTAGGTGGTTGACTAAGCTGCCTATCTTCACTATAAGATAGTTGGGATCAGTCTGTCCAGGACTGTCAACCCTCTCATGCTCACTTACCCTATCCTTAATCTTTTTACTAATACCTCCCTCATATTCATTCTTACACTCACCTTGCCCTTCAATTTCGAACTTCTTTATGAATATTTTAAGAGCCTTAGGATAAACTTCACTTACACAGCCCTTCAGTCCGATGTAAATGCATGCCCTATAATAATTACCTATCAGGACTACCACGAACTCCTCCAGTTGTCCACTACTGGAGATAAGATTCACCTTTTATCTTAAGATCTTGATTATGACTAGGCTTATGCTAATCACCTTATGAGAAACACTCATGTTTCCTATCATGATGGGGTATCTAGTACCATAGTCAAGGATGCTAGAATAATCCAACATGTACTTCGTACATACATTATTCTTAAAGATAGTGATCGTGTCCACATCAATTCTCTCCTTTCGATCACCACCTTCTACATAATGACCCATAAGAAATTCAATGTTGCTGATCTTTTTTTCTGCTATATTGAGCATTTTACTAGCATTAAGGATCTAGGGCACCAAAGATAGCCTAACCTTGCCTTAGGATACATCATATCCTATATCCTAGAAACCAAATATAATCTTTAATACTCCGCCCCACCTAATTTTCAGCCTACCTTCTACACCAACAACTCCTTCCACATTCTTTATAGTACTCGTCTCCACCTGGAGCATGAAGAGGCTGAGGGAGCTAAGAAGGAAGATACTCTTGCACCTATTCCTGCACTTGCTCTGATCTGCCAACACTCATAGATGGATCAGCTGGTGGATTTATTCAACCTATTGATGGACATGCTCGACACTTATGTTGCTGCACAAAAGTAGCATCATGCATAGCTTGTCTCTAGATTTGATGCGTACGTGGCTCACCAGCAGCAGTAGTATGAGCAGGATATGGCCTGGTTTGTGAGCACTTCGCTGCTATTACCAATTTCTTTAAGCTACCACCACCACCTCCTTCAGATGATTAGAGCCCTTTATACTTGTAGATTATTTTCCTTGTCATGTTTTCTGCGATGTTATTTATTTTTTTATATTTCTATTACATTTTTCTTTTATGATTTCCTCCTCATTCTTGTGATACCAAAAGGGGGAGTAGTGATAGTGTTTGTGTTGTTTCATTGTACTTTTTTATTACTTTTATTTGGTGTTTATACCACTTATTTGATTTTACTAAAATTTGCATTGCTTGGTTCATAAGGTTTTCCTTCACATTATTTTTCATTGTACTCCTTAAGTTGAATTTTTTACCAAATGTTAGTTATCATCAAAAAGAGGGAGGTTGTTATGAATCTGGATTCACGAATTATAATTTTGATGATAATAAATATTTTAGACATTTCTATATTTTAATATTACCCTGCCTACTAACATTTCAAGTCCACAAAATCAATTGCAAATCAAGCCAGATCAAGATTGGTTAGATTAGAACTGAATCAATTTATAAGTGTATGTCAAGTGTTTTTACCTTTTATTGAGTTAAATATAATAATGTGGGTCCTGATGTTAAGTAACCTTGCACTCACACTCAGGGGAAAAAATTCTATCTATTTTAAAGTTTTCTATTTGTGATCATATCATCTAGGATGATCCAAAATTGTCCTGGACGATTGGTTAAAAATAAAAAAACCTAATAAGGGCATCATAGTTAAGGCAGTTGAAAAATAAGAAAATCATCCTAGAAAATATTAGCATCGTCTTGGACGATATGCTCAAACAGAAAAGAATCAGTCTCCAACTCTTTTAGGCAAGTTATTATTTCGGACATCATACAGGATATCATTCTGGATTACCTTAATAATTCTGCCTAAATTAGTCTGATGATTAAGGAATGTAATTAAGGTTTGATTGATTGATTATATCATACTATATCATTGTAAGATCATCATGGATGATCAGCTAAACAAACCTTAGTTTCTTCTTGGATGACCAAAACAATGTTCTGGATAATGTGTATTCATTTTAACTAATAGTACTAGATGATCCAAAAATCATCTAGGATGATCAATTATTTTTTCATCGTCCAACGTGAAAAGTTTGACCAAATAGAGCAATGGTCTAGATAATAGTTGACATTTTGAACTAATTGAACAAGATGATATTAATATCATTCTGGATGATCAGAACAGACAAATATTCTAATCATCTAGCCTCCCCCAGATCATCATGACTGATTGAGTTGAATTTGTACTGATTCTACAGGACGATCTGTCGATTGTCCTGGACGATTTTTGTTAATTTGTTGCAATTTAAGGAAAATTTTAAGCCCTTCTATATAAGACCTTTATTTACTCAAGATTGTATCTTTTTCTACTATCCTGACCTAAGAGAGCTAAGAGGAGAGGGAGAGATTGGGAGAGAGAGGATCTTGTAAGGGGGAGTTTGTAAGGGTTTCACAAAAGTTGCTCCAAATAAGGATCTGAGTCATCTTCTCCAATCATGGTCCTTGGTTCCTTGGAAGTTTTAGGGAGGTATACTTCAATGATTCATCAAGTTTCTCTGTTTGCTTTAAGAGGAAGCAAAAGGAGTTGGTTTCTCTGCCTGTATCAAGAGGAGGTAAAAGGAGTTGGGTTCTCTGCCAAACCGGGTTCAATGGAAAGGAGTTTTTATACATGCTTCTCTGCCTTTCTGTGGGAGTAAAAGGAGAGTCATTGTGTTTTGTGCAATACCCAAAGGAGATGATCCAGGGAGTGGACATAGGTCAAGTTGATTGAAACACTATAAAATTTGGTGTGTTCTTTCTTATTGAATTTTTTACATTTAATTTTTGCACCTTAAATTTCAGTGAATGATTGTTTGTTTTTTTATTTTAAAATTTTTCAAAAGTTTGAGATTTTTTTTAAGAATTTTTTAAAACACCAATTCACCCCCCCCCCCCCCCTTTTAGTTAGCCTCGGGCTATTTCATAAGGGCTTAACATTTCTAACAAACTTTTAGGTTAAGACTTAAAAACTTATGTCATATTTATAATATTTCTAGATCTTATTAGAGATTTCACTCAAGTTTTGCATTATAATATTGATGTTTTATATTTAACTTATTATGCCTCTTTTGTTTATACTGCATCTTCTCGTAATACTAGAAATGTTTTATGGGAACAACTCACTAATTTCTAGTGTTTGTAATTTTCCCTGACTTGTTAGTGGTTATTTTAGCACTATTTCTAATCCCTATGAATGCATTGGGGATTCTATTCCTATATATAACTCTATGGAGGATTTTAATAATATGATTATGGATTGTACTTTAGTTGACATTGGCTTCTCTGGTAACAAATTCACTTGAAACCATGGTCATTTATGTCAATGATTTGATCTAGTGTTGTTTAATAAATTTTGGCTTAACTTCTTTAATTCTATTTCTATTGAGCATCTTAGTAGTACTCTTTCTGACCACTCTCCTATGTTAATTAGCTTTAAGACCTAGTATATGAGTTCTTTGCCACAATTTAGATTTCAAAATATGTGGTTGCTACTCAAAAAAATTTGCATTCCCCCCCTTGCATTCGAATAACTCTATCTTTGGTATGTAGAGACTTTGATTTAAACTGAAAAGACTTAAGTAGATTATCAATTTGTGGAACTATAATGTTTTTAAAAATGTTTTCACTAATATTCAGAATGCTAAGATAAAGTGAACACTATTGAGATTAACTGTCAATTATTTCCTTCAAACTAAAATTTCACTTTACTGAGAGATGCTAAAGTTTGTCTCTTTAAATTAAAAGCTCTAGAGGAAGATTTTTGGAAACAAAAAGTGGTTGTGAAGCACCTTGTTGAAGGTGATAATAACACCAAATAGTTTTATGCTTTGGTTAAGAAAAAATGTTCCAAAAAACTACATTCATAAAATTAAATGTAATGATGGCTCTGTTGTTGAATAGTTGCTATTTGAATACTTTACATTTGTGCAACTTGTATAGTTTTGATGATTCCAAAAATTATTGTTCAAATGTGTATTTATCTCCTAACAATTTTAGAATATTTGTATTTTCTCTTGTGTGTACTAACATTTCAGGAAAATCAGACTCCAGACTACGAAAACTTCAGATCAAATTCAACATGAGATACTTTATTAATTTGAAAACTTGCATTTTGTCTTTGAATTAAATTTGATAGGGAGTGATTATAATTGAGTGAATAAAAACATACCACACACATAAGAAGATCATAAAAATATTATACTGATCGTACGGGACGATATCTGATCGTACGGGACGATCAGACAGTTATCTCCTATAAGAGCACATGGAACGAATAAGAACTTGCTCGAAAAAATTTTTCTAAGTCCTATTCGTCCAGGATGAAATTAATTATCGTCCAGGACGATTGGTTCTCTGTAAAATTTTTGTCCAGACAAATTTACATTGTCATCCGTGACGACTAGTCCTCTGGAAAAATTTTTGTCCAAACGAAAATAAAAATCGTCCAGGATGATCAGGTCTCTGGAAAATTTTCATCCAGACGAAAATAAATTATCGTCCATGGTGATTGGTCCTCTGGAAAATTTTCGTCCAGACGAAGTCAAGAATTGTCCAGGACGATCGGTCTTCTGGAAAAATTTTGTCCAGACGAACATATTTTCGTCCAAATGATTAACCGACTTAGAACAGTTTTTAGCAGTTTCTAGAATCGACCTTGTAATAACTGTTCGTACTGGACGAACCTAAATTCATACAGGACGATCAGCTGTATGAAATCATTTCATACACATATTCAAATAGGGTTGTTTCAGATCATTTAAGTAAAATCGTCCAGGATGATCCACGATCTTACAGGACGATCCACTGCGTACTGAATTGAAAACTTGCAGTTTTTGGGTGGTTTTTCTTGTCTTTTATATAAATAGTCCAAATTAGACTGCCACCCAATCTTTTTGTTATTTGATCTTCGTGCCTCTTGAGAGAATAGCCAAGGAGAGAGTGGAAGAGAGCATTCAAGGGAGGATTCCTACCACTGGAGCGAGAAGGCTTCACTTGGATTGCAAAGGTAAGAGTCTCTACTTGTGAATTGGGATTACTTCACTCTTTTCCTTTTTCCTTCTAGATTATTGTGAGAAGATCAGTCAAGGAGATCCGTGGTTCTCTGCCGACACTTGGAGAGTGTGAACAGCCGAAGGGTTCTCTGCCTATACTTGGAGAGTGTGAACAGGACGAAGGGTTCTCTGCCTACACTTGGAGAGTGTGAACAGCCGTAGGGTTCTCTGCCCACACTAATAGAGTGTAAAAGGATGATGGTTCTCTGCCAGGACTTGGGATTGTGTAAAAGGACGACGGTTCTCTACCGCACCGGGTAGTGGTGAAAAGAGAGTGTTGTAAAGGCTTCTCCGCCTTGCTGTGGGTGCAAAAGGAGAGTCACTATTGGTTTTAGTGCAATACTCAGAGGGTGCCTCTGAGGAGTGGATGTAGGTCTGGTTATAGACCGAACCACTATAAATCTGGTGTCATTTACTTTATTGTTTTTACATTTTCGCACTTTAAATTTTAGTTTTAACAACTCTGTGGTTGAAAAATATTTTTCTACAAACTTTAAAAGAAATTTTTATTTCGGTTAAACTTAATCTTCAAAGAGGGTTTAAAATTTTTAAATTACCATTACACCCCCCCTCTTGGTAGCCTTGGGACATTCACTTAGGCTTAACAACCTAAATACTAGACTCAACAAGTGGTATCAGAGCATCGTTTCAAAATCATAAGTTTGAACTACTTTTTGATTAACTTAGATGGCTACATTTGGAAACCGAAACACACCTGAGGGTTACTCTATCACTAGACCTCTACTGTTTGACAATATTCTTTTGATTTTTGGAAAACACGCATGTCTACTTACTTACAGTCACTTGATTATCGCATTTGGATGCTAGTCCAGGAAGGTTACACAAATCCAACTAGATTAGTTGATGGAGTTAGGGTAGAAACACCCTATACAGATTGGACTATTGAAGAACGTGACTTAGCACAATTAAATGCAAAATGTTTAAACAGTTTCTTTTGTGCTTTAAAATCTGAAGACTACATGCGAGTTTCCACTTGTAAAAGCAGAAAAGACATATGGGATAGACTTTGTATAACTTATGAAGGGACAAATGAGGTTAAGCAATCAAGACTCAATATCTTGTTACATGACTATGAATTATTTCGCATGAAATCTAATGAATCTATTTCAGACATGTACACAAGATTCACTCAAATTGTCACCTCTTTGCATGCACTTGGTAGGGAATTAACTAATGCTGAAATGGTCAATAAGATTCTTCGTTGTTTACCTACTGCATATGATGCTAAAATTACTGCAATTACAGAGTCTAAAGATCTGAACATTTATTCCATTGACAATCTTCTTGGTTCACTCATTGCTTATGAGCAAGGAGTAAATCAAAGAAAGATTGATGTAGGTGAACCACGAAAGGACAAGAATATTGCACTAAATGTGGAAGAGTCGGAAAGTGAACACTCACAACCTGAGGATGAAGATGATATTGCATTGATGACTAAACAATTCAGAAGCTTTTTAAAGAGGAAGCAGAAGAGACGCCAGCAATGGAATAGAGGTAAGTATAACAGAAATGACAAGGTTTCTAATGAAGTGATTTGTTATGAATGCAGGAAACCAGGTCATATAAAGACTGAGTGTCCAAAACTCAAAGCCACTCCTAGCAAGGAGAAGGTAGAGGAGAAACCAATGGTAAAGAAGGGCAAGAAGTAGTTTCAAAGAGCTTTCTTGGCGGACTCAGCTTCAGACTCATCTAAGACTGAAAAAGAAGAAGAAGTCGCCAACCTTTGCTTGATGGCAGATAATGTTGAACAATCAGATCAAGAAGAGGTATGTGATTTAACCTATGATGAATTGTTTGAAGTTTCTGAACATATGCATGATGTATATAGGAAAATGAAAAAGATGCATGCTAGTTTAGGTTTAGAATTGGAAGAGCTTAATAAGGAACACGAAATCCTTAGGAAAGATCATGTTTTAATAGATAACAACCACATGAAACTACTTGATGAATATGATGACTTGAATAAAAATTTTTAAAATTTAAAATCATCATATGCTGAACTTGAAAAAGAATTTAAGAATTTTAAGGATGAATTAGAGAGCAAGACATATAGAATCAATTATACTAATCAAATCTTGGAAGATATGAATTCATTTTACAAACTCATAATAAGAGCTCTCGAGGATAATAGGAACCCCCCTAAACTTGAAGATTTTACAAATCCTAAATATTATCCTAAATTCATGAAATCCCTTAGAAGACAATCATATGAAAGAAAACATAGGAATATTTTTCCTAATGTTAAATGTAATAATTGTGGATTTTTGGGACATATATCTCACACCTGCACTTTAAAGATGAAAACTAATTTGGTGTGGAGAACTAAGATGCATAAACCTAGACATATCATATATGCATCTGATTATAAATTTCATAAAGGTGAACCCAAACTTGTTTGGGTTCCCAGGTCTAACATTTGAGAATTTTGCAGGAGTACTCTCACACAAGACCTCGTGAGAGTATATGGTACCTAGACAGCGGATGTTCAAAGCATATGGCTGGAGATACTGCTCAATTCATAACGCTGGAAGCCAGGAATAGAGGCAAGGTTACACTTGGAGATAATACCACAAAGAAAGTGGTTGGATCAGGTATGATTAGAAATTTGAAAAACTTTTCCATAGACAATGTGTTATTAGTTGAAGGCTTAAAACATAATCTGTTAAGCATAAGTCAGCTATGTGATAAGGGCTACAATGTAAAATTTTTACCTACTAGCTGCATAATAAGCCTAAATGGGAAAATTGTTTTAAATGGAAAAAGGGTAAACAATGTCTACATGCTAGATTTAAATTGTATTCAATCTTCTACTGCGTTTTGTTTGAAAACTATTTCTGATGAATCATGGCTTTGGCATAGGAGACTTTTTCATTCTAGTATGAAAAATCTTAGGAGAATTACCCAAAAGAATTTGGTGAGAGGTATACCTTAACTAGACTTTACTAAGGACCATCTATGTGATGCATGTCAATCAGGAAAACAAGTGAGGTCCTCTTTTAAGTCCAATAAGGATCTTAGAACCAGTAAACCTTTAGAAATTCTACACATGGATCTTTTTGGACCAGTAGGAACTGTAAGTCTAGGAGGGAAGGTATACGGATTTGTTATAGTGGATGATTTCTCAAGATTCACCTGGGTTAGATTTCTTTTTCATAAGAGTGAATCATTTGAGAAATTCAGAAATTTTTCAACTTGGATTAAAAAAAAACTAGGATGTGAAATAATTTCTTTACAAAGTGATCATGGAGGAGAATTTGAAAATGAAAGATTTGAAAATTTCTGAAATGAAAAGGGGATTGATCACAATTTTTCTGCACCTAGAACCCCTCAACAAAATGGAGTAGTTGAAAGGAAAAACAGAACATTATTAGAAGCCGCCCGAGCAATGTTAGCAGAATACTCACTTCCTAGATATTTTTGGGCTGAGGCGGTTAGCACTGCATGTTATGTTCTGAATAGGGTGAATGTGAGAACAAATTTGAATAAAACACCCTATGAGTTGCTAAAAGGTAGAACACCTAATTTGTCTCATTTGCATGTATTTGGTTGCAAGGTGTTCATACATAATAATGGAAAATCTGCCTTAGGAAAATTTGATCCAAAATCAGATGAAGGAATTTTTGTTGGATATTCAAGTGTTGGAAAATCTTATAGGGAATTCAACAAAAGAACTTTAGTCATTGAAGAAACCACACATGTTGTATTTGATGAAAGTGGAAATTTGGAAGAGCCAAATGTTGTTGAAGAAGAAATTGAAGAAAACTCCCAAAAGATTGATAGATTAAATTTGGAAGAAAATGTGAAAGAAAATTTGGAAAGAGAAAACCCTTTGCCTAGAGATTTGAGATTTTCTAAAAACCACCCAAAGGAATTGATTATAGGTGAACCAAGTGAGGGTGTTAGAACTAGGCGTGGATTAAACAAGGAAGTCAATCATTCAGCCTTTATTTCAACTATTGAACCCACTAACATTGATCAAGCACTTTCTGATGAATTTTAGATATTGGCCATGCAAGAAGAGTTAAATCAATTTATAAGAAATAAAGTTTGGGAATTAACTACAAGGCCAAAAGATCAAAGTGCTGTTGGAACCAAGTGGGTTTTCAAAAGTAAAATGAATGACTCAGGAGTAGTCATTAGAAATAAGGCTAGATTAGTTGCTAAGGGGTATAATCAAATTGAAGAAATTGATTTTGAGGAGACTTTTGCCCCTGTAGCTAAACTTGAAGCAATTAGGGTTTTACTTGCCTTTGCCTGTTTTAAAGGTTTTAAATTATTTCAAATGGATGTAAAAAGTGCCTTTTTGAATGGGGTTATTGAAGAAGATGTTTTTGTAGAACAACCTCCAGGTTTTGAAAGTTCTAAATTTCCAAATCATGTTTTCAAGTTAAAAAAGGCATTATATGGATTGAAACAGGCACCTAGGGCTTGGTATGAGAGGTTGAGCACCTTCCTACTTGAAAGATCTTTTGAAAAAGGAAGTGTGGATACAACTCTCTTTTTAAGGAAAATTGGAAAGGATATACTTATTGTTTAAATTTATGTGGATGACATCATCTTTGGATCTTCAAATAAATATCTTTGTGATGATTTTTCTAAAACAATGAGTAGTGAATTTGAAATGAGTTTAATGGGAGATTTAAATTACTTTCTAGGATTTAGCATTAAGCAACTTGAGGAAGGTACATTTCTTAGTCAAACTAAATATATTAAGGATATCCTCAAAAAGTATGAAATGGACAATGCTAAACCTGTTAGTACACCAATGAGTTCCTCAGTTCAGTTGGATAAAGACTTTAAGGGAAAATCTGTTGATCAAAATAAATTTAGAGGGATAATTGGATCTTTACTTTACTTGACTGCTAGCCGACCAGATATTATGTTCAGTGTTTGCTTATGTGCTAGATTTCAATCAGATCCAAAAGAATCACATTTGACAGCAGTGAAAAGGATTTTAAGATATTTACTAGGAACTCAAAACTTAGAGATTTGGTATCCTAAGTTTAGCTCTTCATTTGAAATTATTGGTTACTCAGATTCTAACTTTGCAGGCTGTAGAGAGGATAGGAAAAGCACTTCTGGAACATGTCAATTCATTGGAAATTCATTAGTATCATGGTCTAGTAGAAAAAAAAATTCAGTGGCACTATCTACTGTAGAAGCAAAATACATTGCATTAGGAAGTTGTGTGGCACAAGTACTTTGGTTAAAATAACAGTTGATTGATTTAGGATTAACTATAGGCACTATTCCAATTTATTGTGACAATACTAGTGCTATTTGCATTTCCAAAAATCCTATTCAACATTTTAGAACCAAACACATTAATATAAGGCATCATTTCATAAGGGATCATGTATCCAAGGGAGAAATTGAACTCACACATGTTTCAACTGAAAATCAACTTGCAGACATTTTTACAAAACCTTTAGCCTTTGATACCTTCAGTACTTTAAGAACAAGGCTTGGTGTTATTGATTTGAATGTCTAATCAAAATGTCTTTGCAACATTGATATTTGTTTTGTTTTGTTTTTGATTTTGTGAAATTTTGTGTATTTTGAATGAATTTGTTTTTAGGTCTATGGTTTTGTTTTATGATTTCTGTGTTTTTGAATGTTTAGTTTGATTTTTTTAAATTAAAAATCAAAAATTCAAAAATTGGAGGAAATCGTCCGGGACGAATTTGTTTCGTACTGGACGATGTGTGAAAGAAACAGTTTGCGTGAATTTTAACCGTCTTTTTAGAGCAGTTTTTAATTAGATCGTCTGTACGATCTGACAATCGTCCAGGACGAAAAATTTTTTTTCTTCTCAAACGTCGGGACGATTGAATGCAGCGGTTGAGTGGATAAGACAGTTTTTAATATGGATTTCGTCTGTATGAATTTTTGGTTCGTCCAGACGAACAGATGTCGGTTCATTGTAGGGGACAGTTTTCAAGAGACATTAAAACGAGTTACTTTTTGATCGTCTGTACGAAAAATTTTGTCTGTACGATCGGTCAAGTCAAAAAGCCTGTACGAAGGGACGCATCGTAAGTTGTGTTGATTACGAAAAGCCGTTACATTTAGGACGAATTTGATTGTCTGTACGAAATATTTTCGTCCAGACGAACGATAATTTTTCATCCAGGACGAAAGTTTTCGTCCAGAACGAACGTATCATTTTTCTTTAAATATGAAGGCTTTCTAACTTAACAATCACACTTCCAAACTTCACTTTCAATCCCTTTCTACTTCAAATCGACAATGGCCTCCTCAAGCAAGTGACAAAAGGTGTTGGTAAAGAAACCCAATAGGAATTCCTCATAAAACTTCCTGTCTAAGGCAAATGAGGAATCCTTTCCTCGTTTTGCATCCGCCAAAATAAATCCTTCTCGCATTTTAATCCAAAGCGAGTTAAATTTTAAGGTAATGCACCTTTTTGCCTCAACCCATTTCAATTCATACTTTCTCTCGCCCACTTCTACAACAAGCAAACCTATCACTATTTCCTAGCAAACATGAGTTTTAATTCAGACCACTCCTCCATAAGTTCTTATGTCTTCAAGCAAAAAGTTGAGATCACCAAGCATGACCTTGGTGCATTTTTGAACTTAAGAACTGAGGGATATAGAGCTCACACCCTAATGTCAGAAACCTCTTTCAAATGGTATCATGTCAATAGGGTAATTAGAGAAAATGGTCTTGACTATCATGTCACTAGAGTCTCCGGTATGACCAAAAATGCCCGAATCATCCAGCATATCCTTTGATCTTCAATCATTCCTAAAGCTAGTGATAGTATTAATATTACCCCTCTCCTTTCTGTTCTAACCTTTTTGATTATAGAATGTCATCCTATTGACGAAGCCCAACTTATCATAGATCATATATATGGGCTTTCAAAAATAGGACATGCAGAACAGAAGAGAAAAAGGAACATCTTATTAGGGCACTTAGTCACATACATTTTGGAAAAGAAATACAACTTAGTGCATCCTGATGAAGAATACGAAGAGTCAGTATACTATAATGATGCTTCCTTCAGATTGCTTTTCAAGGAGGAAAAAGAAAAAGCACATGCTAGTGCTTCAGAAGAGGAAGAAGAAGAAGGAGAGCAAACATCTGCACCTCAGTCAGATTATCAGAATCTGATTGAAAGATTTGATAGATTAGAGACTCACATTGATCAAAGGTTTGATCAATTTGATGCTCAACTTAAGTAGCAGCAACAAGACATTGGTAACATTAGAGATGAAGTACATGAAATTAATACCAATGTAATGTTGATGGCCTCCTACTTCAATCTTTTTGGCAGCATTCCTCCTCCTCCTCCTCCAGAACAGTAGAGATGTTTGTTGTGTCAGTTCTTATGTTTTGTGTTTGTTTTCATGTTTTTTTTATGTTGTTCAGTGTATTTTCTTATTTGTTTGTTAGATATTATGAAATATGTAATCCTTTCATTAATATCAATGGATGTTGTACTTGTTTCAAAATTGATTTGCTTTTTGGAATGTGGTTAATTTTTATGAATTTCATTAATATTATTTAATCTTCATAGTGCTTAAATTAGATTGTAATTTGAGATTATCTATATTAGAAAATCTAGTCTTTCTAAATTTAAAAGTTGTTTATAACTTGTTGTAATTAGAACTTTTAAAATTCATGTCTATTCATTTAGACTACATAAAAGTTAATATTATTATTGCAATTTAGATATTTTCTTATTTTGTATTTCTATGCTCAAGTGATATTTATGCACTTAGAAATATTTGAAAGTTTATATTATTGATTTTGGAAAGAATTGGTCTCAATTACTCTTGAAAATTGTACAAAAAGTATAAAAATCAAAAGGAATGCGCAAAGATTTGCATTGTGAAAAAGAGGCACAAAATTAGCCCAATGTCAAAAGATGCACAAAAATGTGCCCAAAAATTTGAAAAAGATGCGCAAAGCGCCACATGTAGTAATTCTCTTCTTTCCAAATTCTTTCAATCTCTTAATTCAAATTGATCTTATGTTCATTTATATTCTATTGAACTTTGAAATATAAATTTTTTTTTTACATCTCTCTTGTAATGATTTCTATATTTGAATGTCTAAATTGAATCATGTCTTTGAAAAATTCTTCTCACGTACAATGTTATATCACTTCTTAAATTTTATGAATTTCTATGATTGACCTAATATTTTTAGTTTAAAATTGCATACCTTATGTCAATCACCAATTAGATTAAATTTTCAAATGAATTTCATATAATTACTTACATTTCTCGTCTATTTTCTTCTTCACTTTTTGTTGTTGTCAAAAAGAAGGAGAAATTATTGTGTTGGAATTATTGTGTTGGTATTGATTGATTTCTTTTGTTTTAATTATTCTGTTTGCATTTTTCTTTTTTGATTGTTTGTGTTAAAAAATTTTGAAAAAAAAAAATTTGTTCTTTGCTTCAAAATGCCTCCTAATTTTCATGTATTCATCAATTTAGGGAGAGTTTAGGAGATAGGAGATTTGTTGAAACCATACAAAAAATAATTGTTTTGCTATCATCAAAAAGGGGGAGATTGTTGAATAGTTGCTATTTGAATGCTTTACATTTGTGCAACTTGTATAGTTTTGATGATTCCAAAAATTATTGTTCAAATGTGTAGTTATCTCTTAATAATTTTAGAATATTTGTATTTGCTCTTGTGTGTACTAACATTTCAGAAAAATCAGACTCCAGACTACAAAAACTTCAGATCAAATTCAACATGAGATACTTTGTTAATTTGAAAACTTGCATTTTTTCTTTGAATTAAATTTGAAAGGGAGTAATTGTTATTGAGTGAATAAAAACATACCACACACATAAGGAGATCATAAAAATTTTATACTGATCGTACGTGATGATATCCAATCGTACGGGACGATCAGACAGTTATCTCCTATAAGAGCACATGGAACGAATAGGAACTTGCTCGAAAAATTTTTTCTAAGTCCTATTCGTCCAGGACGAAATTAATTATCATCCAGGACGATTGGTTCTCTGTAAAATTTTTGTCCAGACAAATTTACATTATCGTCCGTGACGCTGGTCCTCTGGAAAAATTTCGTCCAAACGAAAATAAAAATCGTCTAGGACGATCAGGTCTCTGGAAAATTTTCGTCCAGATGAAAATAAATTATCATCCATGGCGATTGGTCCTCTGGAAAATTTTTGTCTAGACGAAGTCAAGAATCATCCAGGACAATCGATCTTCTGGAAAAATTTTGTCCAGACGAACATATTTTCGTCCAAACGATTAACCGACTTAGAACAGTTTTCAGCAGTTTCTAGAATTGACCTTGTAATAACTGTTCGCACTGGACGAACCTAAATTCGTACAGGATGATCAGCTGCACGAAGTCATTTCGTACACATATTCAAATAGGGTCGTTTCAGATCGTTTAAGTAAAATCGTCTAGGATGATCCACGATCGTACAGGATGATCCACTGCGTACTGAATTGAAAACTTGCAGTTTTTGCGTGGTTTTTCTTGTCTTTTATATAAACAGTCCAAATTAGACTGCCACCCAATCTTTTTGTCATTTGATCTTTGTGCCTCTTGAGATAATAGCCAAGGAGAGAGTGGAAGAGAGCATTCAAGGGAGGATTCCTACCACTGGAGCTAGAAGGCTTCACTTGGATTGCAAAGGTAAGAGTCTCTACTTGTGAATTGGGATTACTTCACTCTTTTCCTTTTTCCTTCTAGATTCTTGTGAGAAGATCAATCAAGGAGATCTGGTTCTCTGCCGATACTTGGAGAGTGTGAACAGCCGAAGGGTTCTCTGCCTACACTTGGAGAGTGTGAACAGCCGAAGGGTTCTCTGCCTACACTTGGAGAGTATGAACAGGACGAAGGGTTCTCTGCCTACACTTGGAGAGTGTGAACAGCCGTAGGGTTCTCTGCCCACACTAGAAGAGTGTAAAAGGATGACGGTTCTCTGCCAGCACTGGGGATTGTATAAAAGGATGACGATTCTCTGCCGCACCGGGTAGTGGTGAAAAGAGTGTGTTGTAAAGGCTTCTCCGCCTTTCTGTGGATGCAAAAGGAGAGTCACTATTGGTTTTAGTGCAATACTCAGAGGGTGCCTCTAAGGAGTGGATGTAGGTCTGGTTATAGACCGAACCACTATAAATCTGGTGTCATTTACTTTATTGTTTTTACATTTCTGCACTTTAAATTTTAGTTTTAACAACTTTGTGGTTGAAAAATATTTTTCTACAAACTTTAAAAGAAATTTTTATTTCTATTAAACTTAATCTTCAAAGAGGGCTTAAAATTTTTAAATTAGCAATTCACCCCCCCTCTTGGTAGCCTTGGGACATTCACTTAGGCTTAACGACCTAATTACTAAACTCAACATCTGTTACTGAGGATGCAAAGGAAATTGCTAATTTAGTGATTTAGTATTTTCAAAATCATCTCAATAAAGATTTTACTTCTGGTCTTATTGATAACACCTAAATTATCCCTAACCCCATTTGTCAAGATAATAATGAGTTCCTTTTTAAACCTCATTCTTTAGAGGAAATTAAAGAGATCTTTATAGCATGAATGGTGACTCTGTGGTTGGGCCGAATGGTGAATCTGTGATTCATGCTATATAAGATTTTACTTCTGGTCTTATTGATAACCCCTCTATTATCCCTAACGCAATTTCTCAAGATAATAATGAGTTCCTTTCTAAACCTCCTTCTTTAGAGGAAATTAAAGAGATCTTTTATAGCATGAATGGTGACTCTGTGGTTGGGCCGAATGGTTTTACATCTATATTTTTTCCAGAAAGCTTGGCATATTATTAGTAATTATCTTTTTTCTAGTGTTTTGGATTTTTTTGCTTGTTACACTATTCCAAATTTTTTTACTTCTACTTCAATTGTTCTCATCCCCAAAGGCAACTCTGTTAAAAATAGAATGATTTTAGACTTATTAGTCTTTCTACCTTTTTTAATAAGTTGTTCTCTAAAATTTTTTTGAGTCATTTAACTTCTATTTTTCCTAAAATTATCTCTCCTTTTTCAAATGGGTTTTGTCAAGGGGCAGACTATTGCTGATAATATTCTTTTGGCCCAAGAATTTTGTCATGACTTGGATGTTATGGTGAGAGGTGGCAACAGTATCTTGAAACTTGATATTTCTAAGGCTTATGACAACATTGATTGGAACTTTATTTACAATATTCTGCAATTGTTTGGTTTAAATTTAGGTTTTATTAATATTTTCAAAAACTATATTGAAGGATCTTACTTTTCTTATTATTATAAATGGACAAAGCACAAATTTTTTTAAACCCTCTCATGGCTTAAGAAAGGGTGATCCTATCTCCCATGCCCTTTTCATCATTGATGCTAAATATATATTTAGAGGACCTGCCAACCTTTTTAAGAATCACCCTACCCTATATTTTAGAACCTTGGGTAGTTTTCCTATTTCTCATTTATGTTTTGCTGATGATTTTATTCTTTCACGATGCTTCTTTAAATAGGATTAATAGACTTGTGTGTTACTTTCATAATTTTTAAATTATTAGTGGGCTCTCTCTGAATAAGCACAATGTTGAGACTTAGTTTTCAAATGTATAATTTTATATCATGTGAATTTTTTATATCAAAATAATATTGTGCTGATTATTATTTCCCCTGACACATATTGGAAAAACTGAGTTTGTGTTATTTGTGTGTACTAATGTTTCCTAAAAACTATTCTCCATACTGCCGAAGACTTCAAGACAACTTAGATTAGGGTTTTTTGTAATTGAAGTCTATATCTTTTTCTATTTTTCTTTTTGTATAAGAAAGTGTGATTATAATCTAGATTGGAAAAAGATCAATGTGGAGTCTTCTTTAATGGACTCTAATATAGCGAGCATTGGAGGTATAGTCAGAGATTTTAAAGGTAGACTACTTCTCGCTTTTGGTAAAAAGAAGATGCATTGGAATATAAATCAACTTGAGTTGGATGCTATTTCTACTTTGAAAGAATTCTTACAAGATTGGATGTTTGAATGTAAATGTGTAATAATTAAAAGTGACAACTACAATGTGATAAAATTCCTTCACGATTCTATAATGAAATCAACATTTCGGCTAATATCTTGGTTTCTGAGAAGATGCCATTTTTGAATGACTTCAATAAGGTAATTTTTCATCATACCTCTGAAGTCTGTAATAAAGTAGCTGACTTGTGTGCTACTTTAGCTTTAGATAATAGCTTTTCCTTTGATTCTATTTCTTTTTCTAATATTTCTTATTATTTGTATAGTCTTTTAAAGAAGGAATATGATAGTTCCTTAGTTGGATAGTTTGTAATAGTTTTTTGATTTTTAATGCAGTTTAAAATTCTCCAAAAAAAAAAAAAGAGAGAGAATGATTGTAATAAGGTAACCATGCACACATACATTGGGGGAATGAGCCAAAACTTGTACTTTAAAACTATTCATACTTTACGATCACAAAATCGTACTAGACATTTTTTTCCTAATTGTTCCTCCAAAAAGAAGTTAATCAGGTCATGCCTTTGAAATTTCTTTTAGTTATTCATACTATACGAAGTTGGATTCGTACAAACAATGTTTAGAGTATGAAATGGATACGTACCAGTTCATCATGAATAAACTCACCATTTTTTGAACAGACCATAATACACAAAATTAGTTTCTTACAGATGATGACTATTATATTAAATGGGAGCATAAAAATTCATGCCATACAAATAGATAAATTTTTTAAATTGTTCGTACTATACAAACTTGGGTTCGTACAGACAATGTCCAGTGTATAAAATGGGGTCGTCCATTTTTGTACCATATGAAGCATGATTTGATTTGAAAATTTTGTATTAAATTATGTAGAGTTTGTATAGACACTGACTAGTATACAAAATGGGTATGTATACACTTTTATTAGATGAATCTATTCAGTTTTAAATAGTTCATACTATACAATGTACAATTTGTACAAATGCCGACCTGTGTACAAAATGGGTCTGTACATGCTCTTACTAAATGAACTTGTTTAGTTTTGAATAGTTCATACTTTATGATGTAGGGTTCAAATAGACACCGACCAGTGCACAAAATGAATCCATATATGTTCATACCAGATGAACCTCTTCAGTTCTGAATGGTTCATACTATATGATGTTAGTTTGTACATATTATTGATAGATCAAAAATATAGGTTCGTATAGGATCGTACATGACTTTTTTAACTATTTTTACAAACAAAATATGATTGAACTGTACGATCCATGATTGTTAACTTGAAATTTTCAATTTTCTAGATGGTTTTTCTTGTCCTATCTATATAAGGGTTCTAAAAACTGACTGTCATAACATTCTTCTACGAATTTTCTTTTGAGAGTGAGAGTGAGAGTTCTTAGGGAGATTGTTTGGGAGTGAGGATTGAGAGATGTTGTAAGTGTAAATTGTGAAGGGTTAACATGGTTTCCCAAGGGTGAGGATCTCTTTATATGTTCTTTGAATCTCTTCCATGCTTCTCTGAAGTCTCTTGAGAGAAGATCTTTCAAGAAGGTTTCTTACTCATTCAATACTAGGAGAGTGTGAAAGGATAATGGTACTCTGCCGACACTAAGAGGGTGTGAAAGGATGCTAGTTCTCTGCCATCACCAAGAAGGTGAGAAAGGATGACGGTTCTCTACCGCATCAAGGTTTGGTGGAAGAGAGGGTATTATAAGGGCTTCTTCACCTTGTTGTGGAGTAAAAGGAGATTCTCTTTGGTATAGTGCAATACCCGAAGATGGATTCTTCAGGGAGTGGATGTAGGTCTTGTTGGACCGAACCACTATAAAATTTGTTGTTTTTTTTTTACTACATTTTTAATTTCTGCACATTTATGTTATTGTTTGAAAATTTTCTTTTTGAAAATCTATAGTTATGCTCAAAACTTTTAATCAGTTTTCTAAATTACCAAGTGAAATTTTAATTTACCAATTCACCCCCCCCCCCCCCCCTCTTGGTTAGCCTTGGGACAAGTGTATTAGGACTAACAACCTAATCAAACTTTCACACAAGTGTTGTTTTATTGCTTCCAACAAAGTGCCTAATGACTGTATTTTAGATATTAAAGGTTTGACTTGTTTTATGTAAGGTTAATTGCCTATTAAGTACCTTTGGCTCCCTGTTTTTAAGGTAGAAAGAAAACTTTTCTTTTTAATGATTTGATTACTTTTGTGAAGAACAAGCTTTTATCCTAGGATGCTAATTTTTTGAGTTTTGGGGGTAGATTAATTATCATTAGAAGTGTTTTTTATTTTCTTCCTATTTATACTTTCCAAACTCTTCAACCCACCCATGTGGTTTGCAACAGAATTGATAGACTTTTTTTAAAATGTTTTTGGAAAGGGGCGAATAGTAATTCTAAAATTCTCTAGCCTTCTTGGGACAAGTGTTGTGGTATGTTGGATGAGGGTGCCTTGGGGTGTAAGAGTTTGTATGATTTAGCCTATGCTTTTTCTTTGAATTTATGATACATTTTAAAGCTAAAGTGAGCCTCTAGGCTAAGTTTATGTTTGCTAAGTATTGTGTGGGTAGGCACTCGACTATCTGGTTTTTTAACAAAGGTGATTTTAAAGTGTGGCATAGACTTTGTAAAGTTAAATGGGTGGTTGAGCCCCACATCTCTTGGAGGCTTGGTGGTGGGAACAATTTTTTTTTTTTTTTGGCAAGATCGTTGATTGGGGAATCAATCTATTGATTCCATAATTAACACATCTTCCACTACAGTGGCTAAGGTGAACAATTTTATTTTTGATAACGGTTGGGAGTATGATAAACTTGCTAATGTTATTTCTGATTCTATCTTTCAACAAATATTTAACCTCCCCCTTAACACACAATCTGATGATTTATTATTATGCAACCTATCTAAAGATGGGGTATTTTAAATTAAGGTATGCTTGGCATGCGTTTAGATCCAATAATGATGCTTCTAATATTTTTTCTATGATTTGGCATAAAAGTATTTCTTCCATTGTGGCTATTTTTTTCTGGATAATTTTGCATAAGTTCATTCCTACTAATGATAACTTTATTAAAAGAGGATTTATTTTGTTGTCCAAGTGCCAATGTTGTTATCATGTAACGATTATGCATCATTTTATTATCTTCGATCCTTTAGCTATTAAAATTTGAACTTATTTTGATGACATTTTCAAATTAAATTTCTTCAATACTAAATTGTCTTTTAATGTTATGCTTAAGTCCTTGTTTATTAAGTCTAAAGGCCATATAAGAAATGTTATTCCTCCTCTTATTTTGTGGTACTTATGGTTGGATAGAAATAATTCTCTTTTTAATGGTGTTGTTATGAACCATCTTAGGATTATTTAAAATGTTAAAGATAAGGTCATGGGTCTTTTTTCCGTTAATCTTCTCTCTGTTAAGAATTTTAAGAATTACTTATTTGTGACTGTTAATTTAGGTATCATGTTAGAGCATGATCATCCTTCTTTTGGACCAATGTTTATTTACTGGCTCAAACCTCCAAATAATTATTATAAGCTAAATGTTGAGGGTGTTGTCATTTGTTCCACCTTCAGGTGTGGTGGGGTTATTAGGGACAATCGTGGGATTTTAATATTACTTTTTGTGGTCCCTTATAGAGATGTGATGTGAACCTTGCCATCCTCTCAGCTATTCTTCATGGGATTAGATTATGCATTTTTCTTTTAGATTTTTAACATTGGTATTGAAGTTGATTCCAACTATATTATTCAATGTTTAAATAATGTTAATTATATTATGTGTAATTCTGATCTTTTTTATTTAGTGTGAGATATTAAGAAGTTGTTGATCTTTATGAACAACTCCTCTTATGTGTATAGGGAGGGGAATGCTTGTGTCGATTGGCTTACAAATTTGGGGTGTGATTTCGATGGTTTTACTGAATTTTTTTCTCCTACCCACCCAATTCCTTTAAACGAATTATTAATACTGGATAAAATTGGTCTTCCCTATATTAGTATATAATGTGGTTTGCTGGCTGGAGCATGTGGTTCTTGCTTTTTTGGTTTGGAGGCTACCTCTATCTGGTTGGTTTTTATTTTGGTGTTTTTAACATTGTTTTGGTTTCTTTCTTCATTTTTGTTCATCATAGCTAAGTGTATTACGGTGATGAGCTTGAGATGTGATTTCACTTTTTCATATGCTAAAAGTTTTCCTATTTTTTTTCTCTCATACCATCATAAGCTATTATGAGACCTAATATTGGTTGTGTTTTATGGTTGTAGGTAGCTATGGGAGCAATGCTATGAACTTGGGCAATACTCACTTTCTTTATTTTGGTGTGGTTTTGGGTCTTTCCTGGTGTGGGATGTTGGGGTTCATAAGGTTACCATTTACTTTTTTTGGGGCCTTTTTAATTATTAAAGCATTTTGTATTTGGTTATTGGTTTTGGCATATGTGCCTCTCGACTTTTTAATTTTGCTAGTTTGGTACATTTTGTAGGGGCTCCTATATATATGTATGGTTTGTTTTGTGTTTTTTTTTTTTTTTTGTACCCTTTTATTGTAGATTTGTGTTGATTGTTCAAGTGTAGCTGAGTGTAATGCTTACGTAAGTGATGGTGCTTCTTTTGTTACTTCCTGAGCTCTAATAGAATGTCCCCTTGTTTGGGTTTTTTGAGGTGGATTATTTTCTTGGGGGTTTCTTTCTGTCTTGTTCCTGTGGAATTATTTGTTTACTGCTCTGGCTGGTACTACTTTCCTGGTCAATTTGAGGCCTTCCTTCTTCTTGGCTTTGATGGATCAAAGTTTATTTATTTTCTTTAGCTGTCTTAATCATTTATCTAATATGGCCATTATAGTGTTCAATTTGGTTGACACTCTACTCAGTTTCAATATTAAGCATTATAATTTAAAATAGCATAACCCTATTCTTGTTGGTAGATTGATGTACTCCTTTGGTGATATTTTGTTTTATCTTATTATATTTTGAATTTTATTAATTTCTCTTTTTAGTGTCCATGCATGCCTTTTTTTCAGGTTTTTGGAGACTAGTGCTCGTTTTGTGTAGGGTCCTCTTTTGATTGGCAAGGTTGAAAAGAATGTTGATTCATGTGCCTCTTCTTTTTTAGTTTTTAGAATGTTACTAGGTCCTTCTATATTAGTGCATAGTGGGGATTGACAGCTCTTAGGTTTTTTTTGCTTTTTCTTTTGTAGCTCGTTTGAGCTGTAGCGAGCTAGAAATCCCCTAAAGGCCGTATAACCATTTTTTATATTAATGCGAAGGACCACACTATGGATTTTAACAAAAAAAATCCTTTCATTAAATTCAATTATTAAAGTCTTTAATAAATCATGGGTTAAATGGATGAATGGTGAGAAGTGGTCGTCGATTATCTCCCCACTAGGGGTAGTGGTGGTAGAAAAACTTCAAGGCATGAAAATTATTGGAAGGTTTCAGAAGGCAAGGAATTGGTGGTTTATGACTAGGGTTTAAAAGATATTATAGCAAATGATTTCATTGATATTATATATTCAAAAGTTTCATCCAAGGAACATGTGTAATTATATATCTCCTTCGATCATAATCTACTTCGTGACTATATAATGGGGTCTAATTATTTTGCTAAGGATAACAAGCATGTGTTGGGAAAGACTGCATTATCAAATTTACTAGACTTCATTTTGGAATATGAACCCTCATATGTTTGTCAATCATTGTAGTTCTTTGTCTGAGAGCTTAGTTTGGACTGTATAACACAAAAGTAAGTTTATAATCATGAATTGAACATAATGTGTGTGGTGCTAATGATTTTTTCCATCGACAAGGATTTGAATGCTAATTATTGATCTGATTGTGTGAATTACTCGGATGGAAACTTGGTTGGTGTATCTTCCTATAAGTGTGTTAACCTTCATAATGTCTCACAATAAGAGCTTCATGCTACAGGATAATGCACATTAGCTATTTATGTTATTGCCTCTAACGATACTCCAGTTAACTTGGTGACTATTGGTGAAAAGTTTTAGCCCCAATCTAGTAAATAGAAGTCCACGAAGCAGTGTAAGGTGTTTGCTGATCGAAGCATAGGCCTTTTTTTTTCTTGGAGAAAGCCATCCCACAAATGTTTAAACAACATTCTTAAATAACAATAAGTTCTTGCTGATGATCAAATTTTCTTGACCATTAATAATGACAATGTTCAACAAAAATATTTCTAAATAAGAATGTGCTCTTGTTGGGAAACTTTTAGGCAAGTGAATATTTTTTTCTTGGCTTCATGGTGAGCTGTCAATGAGATGGTCTAACGTTGGGGAGTTTCAATTGGTTTCCATTACTCCTAATTTTTTTATTTGTATTTTTTAAAGCTTGGATGCTCATGATATAATGCTATGGTGGACCTCCAATTATGGCTAGTAGAGTTATTGGCATTGACCAATGGTATTGTACCTTTCTCTTTGGGATATGAAGGGGTTTCCCTCACCAATTTGTGTTTTCTTCCCATAACTTCCTCTAATGCATTAGTATCCTTCCAATATTTCTCGTTAGATGCTATGATTGGAGAACTTATTTTGATGGATGAGAAATCATCCTATTGGGGTCAGAGTTCTTATGCTATGTGTTTGCATTGATTTGATACAAAAACCTTCAATTGGATTTTTGAATAAGGGCCAAAATGATAGATTTTGTCAAAAAGTTGAGTGCAAGTCCTATCACATTTATGTTTCCAATATAGAATTATTGGCCATAAAGTGGAGTTTTAACCTCGTACGACTAAGATGCAACCTGAGAATCCTTGGTACCTACTTAGCAATCTAAACATCCATCTCCCCAACTTATGGTCTAGTTGGGGACTTTGAACATTGCTACTTGAAGGCAAAAGCCTAATAAAAATTCCCAACCTCCTAATTCCTTCTAGATAACATGTATTATAGTCACCTAACATCAGTTATTTCCATTCCAAAGCCTATTTTCTTCACAGCTCAGGAATCTCAGCAAAAAGATATCTACAACATCAAATTGAATCCATAAAATAAGAACCTGAAGTGGTTCTTGGTCTCTTGCAGAAAGAATTATAGCAGCTGGGGCTTATCACCACTGCACCAAGCAAGAGGAAAAAAGAAATGGATGAGATCTTGGGTGAGGCCTTATGTTTGTGTGGTTCCTCACATTCTCAGTTGAGGGGATTTTCTTTATTTTTTTTCTTTTTTGGTTATTGTTCTTTTATTTTCATTCTTAGATAGCCTGCTCTCGCCCCTTTTTTTTCTTATGTTGGGGAGGCTTAGTTAATTTTTGTTCATAATATACTCTTCTGTACCATTTTTTTGTTTTATGAAAAAAAAACTCAAAACAAATCCTTATATTAAATTCATTAAGATTGTAAAAGGGTTCAAACCAAAAACTGATATTCAAAATTATTAACGATGTACTTTAAAAAAAGAGAAAAATTAATTAGGCATTGTGATAATAGTTCTAAAATAGATGAAAATGAGAAGATGAGTACAATAAAAAATTTATAATAGTCGAAGCTTAGAATCCTATTATAATCTTATACTTAAATTCATAAATGATAAAATAACAAAATTAGTATAAATGACGGAGAACAAAAAAAAGATTCAATTTTAACTACTAACATATTTAATAATTAAATTGTATTATTCACTTTTGCTATAAAAAATTGATAATTAAATCTATAACTTTTGAATTAAATTAAGCAATAATAAGGATGGCTAATTAGTGTAATTTATAGTATTTTTTCCAAACTAGAATTATAATTTTGTTCATTTTTACTACTTCTAGATCGTGATGTATTATCCTATATTTTAGTAATTTTTAAAGTGTCAATTTTTACTTTGGTTAATCATTTAATAAAAATTGTAATATCTTTATTTTGCTTTAGGACAAGCAAGAGTTTAAGCTAGGTAGAATTTGATATGTGTAAAAAATGTATTAATTTATGTGCTATATTTTGGTGAAAATATGTTATTCTAGTTGTATTGTGGAGGAAAAAAAATTTTCTAAGACTTGTTTAGAACCACAACATTGGACAAATTAAAGTCGTAGTGCCATCAAAGGAATCACCAAACTGACACAACATTCACGTTGTGGCCCCAACTTCTCTGTTGGATAATGTTTTGGCATCAAAATTTTTAATATTTTAGAGACATGCTCTCTATCTTCCTATGCCGCAACATTTAAAAGTTAACAATGTCGTGGAATAATAGTTCTAACTTCCCAAGGACATGACATGACACACGATTGTTCACTAAGTAGCGGATCCATGTCAGCAAGTGCCACGGCGGAGCCAAAATAGTAGCACAGTGATGTTATTTCATTTATTAGGCATAGTGATGCCAACCTTTCAAGCATCATAGCACTACTTGTAGATTTTATTCCAATAAATAATCATTACTTTATGTTTCTAAGAGAGTTTAATCAATTGGATACTCTCAGTATAATTCAGAGTGCTCAGATTTTCCCTTAGGGTGATTACTAAGGGAATTTAGGGAAGTACTTGATACCATCATTAAAGTTTTTTTGTGTTTGTTGGAGCAATTCTGTAAGTAAAAAGGAGTGTAGAAGAGATCCATTGAACCATTCTAGTGATAGCTATCTCTTATATTTTCTTTCTATCATGTTAACAATGAAAATAAGTTTCTTAAAATCTACTCCATGTTTGGTTAAATTCTCTAGTCGTGAAATATTAAATTAGTATGCATCATATGTAAGCATAGGGTATAAAATAAACTAAATTCTTAAGGAGATGATATAACCATAGAAATTTTGTGGATATCCTTTGTCTCTATAATATTGCTAGAGATATAGGGATATTTATGCTCTAAATAACATCACAGTTAAAGAGATTCATTAGGAAAAATATGTTATTTATATTCATTAATCCAAAACATTTTATCCATATAGTGTATTCATTATGTTTTTTTAAAGTGATTGATTCCCCACAAAATCCATTTTTATTAAGTAGGATAATTGCTGTAATTTTAGTAGATAGTATTAGTATTTGGAAGTGAGCATCTCTTCCTCATGGGAATGATACTCTACTTTATCAATATATTTTAGCACGTATACTTGCATATATTAAGTCATACTTTTATAATTGTATATCAAAGAAAACCTAAGCATTGTTAGGGATTGATTGAGACCTTAATCATTTTATAATCTTATTGGTTACTCCATAGCTCTCATCAAGGATCTATCACTTTAATGTCTTAATCTACTATTGGGCCATTGAAGATAATGTATTATTGATAGTTTCAGTGTTGCTACATTGGTTCTTAACATTGTAATTTTGCTCATTTTCCTAATATATTCCCACAAAATATGATTAAAGTAAACATATTGATTGGAATTAGCATAATAAAAAACAACATAAATTTCACTTTAAGAGTGAGTCATCATACAATCATAGTTGATCTAATGTCAACCCATTAAGATTATCAAGGATGAATAGTAATCTTAATAGGACGTTCTAGTTAATGTGGTTGTGAGGAATGTTTGTATAAATTATACTTGCCATTAATTATTTCTATTACTCCCATGTTGTCATGGCTCTGGTCGAGACCAATAAAGGTATGTTAGTTTATGAGACGAACTTCTAAGGCCTCCCTCATTTGGTGGAGGTGGGGGGGGGGGGGGGGGGGGGGGGGGGGGTGGAAGGGCGTAGTTTCCAATAAAAGGTGGATGGTGCTAACCTATCATGGTCCACTACTAAGTTTCTTCTTAGCTCTGGAGTGAATCACTCAAATGAATTGTTCTAAAAGAAGAGCAAACCCTCCTTTTCTTCAACCCAAATGTAACATACATGAAACCTATGAATGGGTACCTGCCCAAGTAGTCACAGGTGTACACATTCTATGCTATTCACTTTAGTCTTTAGAGTTGAGGTTATTATCTTCTTGGAAAGACATATTCCTTCCATTCAATTTGTTGTAACAACCATATCATATACATAGAAAACTCCTAAATTTGGTTCAAAGAGATTAAAAGTTTAAAAGAGATGTGTCTAAAAGCTAAATAAAATTTAACTTGTTTAAAACTTATATGACTCTAGCCCCTTATAGAATGGTTTGTCTTAGAACAATTTGAGTAGGCAACTTGGTCTTCATATTTTGTAGACCTATCTTGGCCCATCAATGGTTGATTGAAATTTTAGCCTACATAGTAGAGAAATTCCATCAGAGAGGCTCCTACTAATTGGTTGTCCTTATGGGTAATTATTGCATACAACCTATTGATGGATAATATATGAAGAAGTACTATATGTGATCTCATCCTCATCAATGTCTTACTAAAAGATAAAGTAATCTCTTAAGATCATAATCTTGAAATCTCATATGACATATCAGGTCCACAATAAATTTTTTACATATTGATAGAGTTACTTCCAACTGAAACGCTGGGTTATAGTGATCTAATTCTTTGGAAAACACCTATTTTTATTAATTCATTGAAGCGTTCTCTCTCCCCTAAAATTTCCTTAAAGTAATCATTTATGTAAAATTAATTTCTATAAATTAACATTTTCAATCACCTTAGTTATCCCTTCCTCCCTTCTTTAAGGGAATGGTATAATCAATAACTTGTGATCCTGCATAAATCATTTACATAACTCTATTCAAAGCAGGGAATTAAGCATATCAATACTAGATCACCTTCCATCTTTCACATTGGGTCTAGCATTAGTATGGGTAGAGGTCACATTACCTTTACCTAGCCACCCATCTCTCACACTAGAGAGGTATAAGTTTTCAAATGACATCCTTTCCCAATGGTCATGTTCACATTTTCTTGGCTTTTAACACATTATCTTCTAGTTGTAAGTTTCCCAAGAAGCAACATATTGGTTCTTAAAATCTAAATTTGTTAGGAGTAAGATTCATAGGTGGCATCCTTTAGGTTTAAAGACATGATATTTTAGGAAAAGGATTCTCATAACACAACCTATATTTCTTAAACTCAAAATATTTATGGCTTATATTTCCCAGGCTACATCCTATAGGTTTAAACACATGATGTTTAGTTGTAAGTTTCACAGGAGACAACATATAGATCTTTAAAATCTTAACATTTTAAGAATAAATTTCTTAGGTGGCATCCTATAGGTTTAAACATGAAAGTTCTCTGATGCAAACTGAAATTGTTGCGGATCTATGGCTTATAATTTTGATGATAGCAAATATTCTTTTTCTCTATGACTGCTTTATACTAACATTTCAGGTTCACACGATCAGACTGCAATTTGGAACCAGCTCAAGATTGGGTAGACTAAGTCTGAGTCAGTTTGTAATCTTTTTCTTTTCTTGAATCTGTTGTATTTGGTGTGGGACCTATTGATTTGTAACTTGGAAGATTTCCTGCTATTCCCTAAAAGATTTCTATTTTTTGTAATATCAGTCGGGATGATATTTATATCGTCCTAGACGATCTGTACAAAAATAGAAACCCTAATTAGGGCATCCTCATCAAGGCAGTCATCATTAGCTGATCGGCCTGGACGATACCTGTATCGGCCAGGACGATAGTCTAAATTTAGAAAGAATCAGTCGCCATAATCAGTTTAGGAATTCTTTGTTTTAGGAAATCGGCCAGGACGATATTTATATCGTCCATATCGATCTAACTCAATTATGCCTAAATTGATCTGGTATTTTTGGAAAGCATTAATGGTTGATTGATACGATCAAATCGTCCGGGACAATCGCCTGATCTGCCAGGACGACGTCTTGGACGATCTGCATCAGACAGCTCAAATTCAGGGCGATGATCAGGATGATTGAAATTGGTTTTACACTAATCGGCCGGGACGATCGTGAGATCAGCCAGGATAATATAACCAATTTTCTTCTGATCGTCCCAAATCATCCCAGGCCGTTGAGCTGAATTTGAACTAACCGGCCAGGACAATATGCCTATCGTCCTGGACGATAATGTCGACAACTTGCATTAATGAGCTCATTTTGAGAGCTTCTATTTAAGATATAGCATGGCAACTTTTGTAAGTTTCTTTGGCAGCCATTGTAGCTTCATTTTTTTGGGAGAAACTTGAAGAGAGAACTTGAAAGGGAGAGAGGAAAGGGTAAAGTTTGAGAGGGAGAAGATCCTATGAGGGGGAGGAACTAAAGGGAGTGTGGTGGGGGATCCACACGGTTGCTCCAGCAAACTCGCACCTTAGTGCCATCGGATTCAAGGCTTGTCTCGAGGTAAGTTCACCAAAGAAGAAGATCTCTTTGGTGTCAAAGGACCCAGCGACTCCGCCGCACCGGGGAAGGTGGAAGTGATTTTGTAAGGGCTTCTCCACCTAGCTGTGGGGGCTAAAGGAGAGACACTTGTTTTAGTGCAATACTTGGAGGGTGCCTCCAAGGAGTGGACGTAGGTCAAGGTTTGACCGAACCACTATAAATCCGGTGTGTTCTTTCTTTTTACTGCTTCCGCATTTTAATTTCCGCAATTTGTTTTTTGTGGTGATTTTGGTTTGTGTTTTAATTTAAAGATTCTTCTTTTCAAATTCAACTCTCTCTCTTTATTTAGCCTTGGGCCAGTTCTATAGGGCTTAACATCCCTAACAAACTTTCTAGTGCCATCAGTGCACCTTCAGAAAGTGCACAGTTGTGCTCTAATAAAAAAGATGGCATGCCAACAAGGGGAGGTGATTATTTAAAAATCACATCAAAAAACCTTTTTGAATAAAATCAAAAACCTAATTTTATGTGAAAGTGTTAAAATAAATGAAATTATATCACTTTAAGGCAAGTGCAAATTTTTGTGTTTTTAGATTTTGTAGAAAACCAATAATAATATTTTTTTTCTTTTTTTTAAATTTTTTGTTTAAATTTAAAATAAATATGAATCATAATTAATCATAATAATACTTTTAAACAAGTGTAATTAGAATGAAACTAGAGTGCTAAAAATTAAATTGCAAGGATATAAAATTATTGAAAGTAAATATTAAAAGGAAATAAATAAATGCAAAAAAAAAAAAATAGAATGGTTTGGATAACTTGAACTAGATCCTCTACTTAAAGGTCATCTTTTTTATAATTACACTAACATATTGACTCTTCTTCTGCCCATAATTAGGTGGAGAAACCCTTCTCCCTTTTCACAGGTATAGAATGCACCTTTCACAACCTCTTCACAGCTAAAGAATCCCTCCTTTCACCTCCTCGGTCTGTCCTAGCCATCGTGTCCTCCTTTTCACATCCTTATTTTGGCAAAGTCACTAAGTCCTCTTTTCACCTCCTTATTTTCATGGAGTCTCCTAGTCCTCTTTTCACTCCCTGGATTGGTGATGTATTTTAGTCCTCTTTTCACCTTCTTATTTAATGGAATCATCGAGTCCTCCTTTCCCCTCCATGATTCAATAGAGTCATTATGTCCTCCTTTCACATCTTCTATCCAACAGTACTAATCATCTAGTATGATCAAGATCATATTGTATGAGTATTAATGAAATTAATACTTATCTAATTTATTAATAATTGGGATTAAATTATCCATGATATTTAAAATTCATATAGTATGAACTAGTTCATTCAAGGTGATTAAAATAACTTTCAAATTTTAGGTTACCACCTAATTTAAATAATTGCAGGAATACTAAAGATAGTTTATCTTCTTGAGTGATATTTTGGTCGTATAGTATGACTAGTTATATCATATTAAAAATTAATCTCATTTAATTAAACATTTCAATTAATTTTTAATGTACTAATCATATAGCATGATCAAGATAATACAATCAAGATCATCTAGTATAATCAAGATCATCCAATATGATATTAAAAAAATTAAATATTCAATTACACTCCCATTTTTATTACAAAGATAAACTAAAGAAAATTGAAATACATTTTCTTTTTGAATAATTACTTACCAACAGAATACTTTTTTAATTTCTGATTCTTTGATGGTGCTTTGTGTACGTTGAACCTAAAATGTTAGTAATCTATAGAAAAATATATCTAATATATAAAGAAGGATTAAGTAAATAAAATTCCAAAATTATTTGTAATCATCAAAACACAAGGTCGGGCTCTTAAATTGAAACAAAAACACATGATATTTTAGGAGTAGGTTTTTGAAGTGGAAACTTATAGAACCTTAAAATGTCAACCTTTATAAGTAAGTTTTCCAAGTGGCATCCTATAGGTTTAAACACATAAACATTTAGGTTTAACATTCCTTGGAGGCAATTTATAGATCTTTAAAAACTTAACCTTTTAGGAATAGTTTTCTAAGCGACATCCTATGGGCTTAAAATAAGATCTTTTAGGTGTATGTTTCCTAAGTTGTATCCTATATATCTTTAAAATCTTAACCTTTTAGGTAACCATCATATATTTAATGGAAGATAATCATCTTGATCATTCTAATCAAGAGGAGTTGTGTGAGCTTTCCTATGATAAATTATTTGAAGGTCTCTAAAAAATTCATACTGCAATATTAAGCTCAAGAAAGAACATATAAACCATAAATCTGACTTTTCAATTATGCAAAAAGTGCATTAATGCCTCGGGAAAAGATCATTCAACTGTGGATAGTAACCATATTGCTTTATTAGATGAAATTGACTCTTTAAATAAAATGCATCTTGATTTAAGTACTAAACATTATTCCTTGAAAACATCACTTATTGAATTAGAAAATGCATTCAAGGAATTAGAATCTCTTACGTGTAAATTAAAAGTTATTGAGAACGCATTGAAAATTCAAAATTTAATTCTTGAAATGGAAAATAAAGCTTTAAAAGTTCAATTAAATTCTTACAAAGAAAACAAAATGCCTCCAACACCTGTACAATTTAATAACACACCATTACAACATGCATTTAAATATAGGAAGAGACACCATAACCCAATTAAATTAGTAAACCCTTTTCTTAGAGTTAGATGTTTCTCATATGGAAAACTAGGACACATCTCCTACACTTGCACTCTACACTGTAAAACACACTTAGTGTGGAAACTCAAATTGTATAATTCATATTATAGCATGAAAACATTTTATCCCATATTCCATAAGGTGGAACCGAAACATTTTTAGGGTTCCCAAATCCAACCCCTGATGATTTTGTGGGGATTCTCTCACTGAAAGACTCGTGAGAGCATGTGATACCTAGAAAGTGGATCTTTAAGGCATATGACTAGAGATACAAATAAATTCATTTTTTTGGAGGTCAGGTCAAAAGGCAAGGAGACACTTAGAGAAACTACCACTAGCAGAGTAGTGGGATCAAGATTAAGTGGCAACTCAAAAAAATTTATTATTAAAAATGTTTTATTTGTAGATAGCTTGAAACATAACCTACTTAGAATAAGCTAGCTTTGTGATAAAAGATATAGTATAAAAGTTTTGTCTACCAGCTGCATGATTAGCTTAAATAGAAATATTGTGCTGCAAGGAAATAGAATTAACAATATTTACATGCTTGATTTAAACTATATTGAGCCTGCTACTACTTTTTGCTTAAAAATGATTACTGATAAATCCATAATATGGAAAAGAAGATTGTGTCTTGTAAGTATGAAAAACCTTAGAAAAATCACCTAAAATCATATAGTGAGAGGCATACCAAAAGTAGTGTTAACTAAGGATCACCTATTTTATGCCTGTTAGTTAGGAAAGTAAGTTAAATCTTCCTTCCACTCAATTAAGGTCATTAATAATTGAAAACCTTTAGAAGTCCTATAAATGGATCTTTTAAGACCTATTAGCAATGCAAGCTTAGGAGGGAATGTGTTTGGGTATGTGATTGTTGCTAATTACTCATGGTTTACATGGGTTACATTCCTATATCATAAAAATGAATCATTTAAGAAATTTAGATCATTCTCCACTTGGATTTAGAGGAAGCTAGGTTATGATCTTATGATAATTCATAATGATAATTATGGAGGATTTGATAATGAGACATTTGAATCTTACTGTAAGGAGTAAACTCCTAGAACCCCTCAGCAGAATAGGGTCACTGAAAGAAAGATCAAGACTCTGGCAGAAGTCATTAGAGCCATATTAGCTGAATACTCACTTCCTAATTTTTTTTGGGTAGAAGTGGAGAATACAACATGTTATGTTCTGAATAGGTTAAATGTTAGATCCAACCTGAACAAGATATCCTATTAAATTCTTAAGGGTAAGACACCCAACCTCCCTCACCATCATATCTTTGGATCTCAAGTGTTCATTCTAAATAATTAGAAATCTCTACTAGGAGAGTTTGATCCTAAATCTGATGAAGGAGTGTTCCTAGGGTACTCAAATATTAGAAAATTCTTTAGAGTTTTCAATAAAAGGACACTTTCGGTAGAGGAGACCACTCAAATTGTATTTTATTAATTTGATAATTTTGGAGGGTTTAAGGCAGAAGAAGAAGTTGTAAAAATCATCCAAGGAGTAAAATCTGTAAATTTGGAGGAATGGGCAAAAAATGTTTTCCTAGAGAATGTAAATATTCCTTAAGTCATCCTAAATAACTGATCTTATGATACCTATATGAATGGTTTAGAACTAGGCATGGTCTTAGTAAAAAGGTTAACCACTCTACTTTTACTTCAATGACTGAACCATCTAACATAAATTAAGCCCTATCTAATAAATTATGGATCCTAGCCATGAAAGAAGATTTAATTATATTTGTAACGAATGATGTTTGGGAAATTGTTGAAAGATCTAAGGACCAGAGTGTGGTTGGAACAAAATGGGTTTTCAAATAAAATGAATGATTCTAGTGTTGTGGTTATAAATAATGCATGATTAATGGCCAAGGGATATAGTCACATACAAGGGATAGACTTTGAAGAGAACTTTGAACCTATAGCAAGATTGGAAGCCATTTTGGTGTTATTAGCCTTTGCCTACTTTAAGGGATCAAAACTACATCAAATAGATGTCAAAGGTGTCCTACTGAATGGGGTAATATAAGACGATGTGTTTGTTGAACAAACCCCAAGTTTTGAAAATTAATAGTTTTCTAATCATGTGTTCAAATTAAAAAAGGTGTTATATAGACTAAAATAAGCAATAAGAGTATGGTATGAAAGGCTAAACTCATTTCTACTAGAGAGAATTATTGTTAAGGGTAGTGCAGACACCGCCCTATTTCTAGAAAAGGTAGAAGATGAACTAATCATTATCCAAATTTATGTTGATGATATTCTATTTTGATCATATCATAAAAATCTTTGTGATTAATTTTAAAAAATATTAAGTAAGGATTTTTAGATGAGTATGATGGGAGATATGATTTTCTTTCTATGATTTAGTATAAGGCATAAGGATGATAGAATTTTTCTTAATCAATTAAAATACCTTAAGGACATCCTTAAGTTATTTTAAATGGATAAAACTAATTCAATAAACACTCCCAAGAGTTCCACTGTTCAGTTATGTAAGGATTGAAATGAATCATCTATTGATAAAAAAATACAAAGCAATAGTTTGATCAATTCTTTACTTGACTAATAAAAAACTTAATATTATGTTTAGTGTTTGTTTTATGCTATATTTCAGGCTGATCCAAAAGTGTCCCACTTGATTTCTATGAAGATAATCCTTGATATCTCTTAGGAACCCAAACCTTAGGAATCTGGTATCCTAGAAAATGCACTTTCTTTAAAATTATAGGATATTCTAATTCATATTTTGTATGATATTGAGTTGATTGGAAAATTACTTCCTAAACATGTTAATTCATAAGACATTCTTTAGTCTCCTAGTCCAATAAAAAATAAACTCAGTTGGACTATTCACTACTGAAGCTGAATACATAGCATTAGGCAGTTGTGTGGACCAAGTCCTTTGGTTAAAGTAATAAACACTAGATTTAAGATTACCTGCATACACCAATCAAATCTTATGTGATAACACTAGAGTCATCTGTATTTCAAAGAATCTAATCCAACACTCCATGAAAAAACATAGACATAAGGCACCATTTTAGTAGGGAACATGTTACCAAAGGAGACATAGAGCTACACCATGTAGCCACTGAAAATAAACTTGCTGATATCTTTACAAAACCATTGACCTTTAAAACCTTCAGTTCCTTAAGAACTAGATTAGGTGTGATAGACATTCATGCTTAAAATTGATGCTTTCATTTCATAATCTTTCTCTAACTATTTGTTTTTTTATACATTTATTTGTTTATGTTTATGTGTTCTTATTTTATGTTTTTTATTTTCTTTTGATTTCATTTAATGTTTTAAGAATTAGATCACTGCTTACTTCAGATGTTGGTTTTTTTTAATGACATTTTGCCTTATTTTTATTTAGAAACATGTAAACAGTGATTGACTCCTCTAAAAAAGTTAAAGGAAGAAACATTGCTAATTATTTCTCTTCCTTTAACTCCATTAGTGTTGTATTTTCTTTTTGAATAAAAATCCATTTCAAAATAAAAGTTAAAATTTGAAATAGTGATATATTTTATCTCCCTACAATATTTTATCTCATATGAATAATGTGCCAATTTAGTGAATCTCTTTCAAGTTTTCTTAATCACGTTGTTTTTATATATCATATGGATAGGAATCTATTTTATGGTTTAATCATCCTTATGTAAGAGAGTGAGTTTATTCTCTCTCATACTTGAAAGATAATTTCATTACTAAGAATTTTTTTAAATTCAGAAATGAAGAAAGAATGCAAAAATGAAAAGTGGCACAAAATGAGACCAAAAACTAAAAAGATGTGCAATGACCGCTAAATAATTACAAGATGCATGAAGTATATCAAAAATCAAAAGATTTATAATGTGTTCTAAAAGCTTATAAATAGGGTCAAAATGAACCTACTAAGAGTT
Source organism: Dendrobium huoshanense (assembly GCA_016618105.1). NCBI lineage: Eukaryota > Viridiplantae > Streptophyta > Magnoliopsida > Asparagales > Orchidaceae > Dendrobium > Dendrobium huoshanense. The sequence continues at coordinate 53,227,999 of CM028347.1, read as the reverse complement.
AACTTACTTTTCTTTCAAATCACTAAAATCTTGGAAGACTCCCTATACAAATTGATATCTCCTACAATTGAAATTGAAAATTATGATTTATGTTTTAGTACTTTGCAATATTGTTATATTAAAAAAAAATTTTGAAATGAAGTTTGAAAATAGCACTTTTCCTATCTAATTTCTTTTCAGATTTAGATTTTTGTTTCAAAAAGATTTTAACCTGTAACGAGTCCAAGCTAGGGTTTTTTTTTTTTTTTTGAAAACCAATGCAACTAAATGCATTAAAGCCAAAGTCCGAGCTAGGGTTGACAAGAACGATTTTTTAAACTTTATAAATTTTAGTATGTCAATTCATTTCTTGTTGATTCCTTCTAATAATTAGGTAATTTAAAAAAAAATCTCTCATTTTAATTTTTTATTATGTTTGGTTTTGTGTTTCAATTTTTCCTTCATGTTATCTTCCCTCTTTTTGTTATGTTAAAAGCGGGAGAAATATATTCTTGTTGTCGTTGTGTTGTTATTCTTTTTTTATTTTTTTGTTACATATGATTATCATCTAAGAGGGAGTTTAGAGGAAGGAAACTTTCTAAAAGTTCTAAACAATTTGTCATCATCAAAAAGAGAGATATTATTGCAAATTTGATCGAAGCACTGTTATTTTGATGCTAAAAAATATTATTGTGTCTATTAGTGCTTTCTCCTATTTCTATGATATTTTGCTTTATTTTTTTTTTTTTGTGTACTAATATTTTAGGAAATCAATCCACCGTTCTCTTGCATTTATGATCAGCTCAAGACTGGTAGGCTAAGGTTACAATTAATTTTCAATTTTTTCTATATTTTTCTCCTTTCTTGAGTCGTATCATATAATTGGGTGGACATCTTTAGTGAGTAACCTTGCACACACATAAGGGGAGAGAGAAAAATGTTTTTAAATACATCATACTATACACTCTTGTCTTCTACTATATAACCTTATTTTGTACTGTAAGAATTTAATTCGTACTATATAATCTATTGTGCTCTATCAAAACCCTAGCCACCAGAGGTTACAAAAGATACTAATTATATTCTTATCGTACAGTATAATGTGGTTCTTAGTGTATGCCCTAATTAAAATCTTTATTAATTAATCCCTCGATGTCAAGCAATAAAATCATGGGCAATTATTTTAACCAGTCATACTGTACGATATAATTCATATAATATAATTAAAATGTAAAAAATTGGAAGTCCCAAAGATCGTACTGAATGAAATCCATGATATTTGAGTTGATCGTACTATAATATATCTATAATGCTAAACGATCGATAGTTTATAAAGTTAGCCATCTCAAGGGTTGTCCCAAATGAATAGAAGAAAGTTCTATAGTTCATATCATATGATATTTGAATCGTGTTGTACAAAATATTATAAAGGTTTAATAGTTCATCAGCACAACCTTTTTGTATGAGTTTGATTTATACTGATTGTATTGTATGATACATGTTTCATATTATAAGAATAAAAGACAAAAAACTTAAAAATTAGTGTTTCTTGAAGCCCACTAAATAAGGTAATACTCCTATTAGAAGATCTTTTGTTGTTGAGACTTCATGAGAAAGAGACTTAAGGGAGAGAAGAAGGAGAGCTTTGTGATAGAACACAGGGAGACTTTGTGAGGTAGAATTTATGAGGGGATTCATAAGGTTTCTCCAAGCAAGAATCTTGCCTAGTATCTATAAGCATTTTCCTGGATTCTCTATAGCTCTAGAGAATAAGTTTTTCAAAAAAGATCTTGGCTCTCTGACCATCACCTGAAGAGTGAAAATAGAGTCGTGGTTCTCTGACCATCACCTAATGGGTGAAATAGAGTTGCGGTTTTATGACCATCATCAGTAGGGTTAAAATAGAGTTGAGTTTCTCTGCCTTTAAAAGAGTAGCAATTCTCTATCACACCGAGGTGGGAAATAGTATATTTATAGGCTTCTCCACCTTGTTGTAGAAGAAAAATGAGAGTCGCTACTGTTTAGTGCAATACTTGGATAGGGGGTCTTCAAGGAGTGGACGTAGATTAGGTTGATTGAACCACTATAATGTCTTTATTGTTCGTTTTGATTATTTTCTACAATTATATGTGTGGTTAAAAAATCTGATTTACTTCATTATTGTGAAGTTTATTTATTTATGTATCTGCTGTATTGATTATCGTGTATGGGTTTAAAAAGTTTTTAAAGAATTTCGTTTTCACTAAATATTATTTTAAAACATTCAATTAACCCCCCCCCCCCCCCCCCTCTAGGTTAACCTCAAGCTAGTTCTTAATGGTCTTACAACCTTCACATACTTTCAGTAAGTTTCCTCTGTGGTAACCTACAAATCATTAAAATATTAACCTTTTAGAAGTAACTTTCCTAGGTGGCATCCTATAGATTTAAGCACAATATCTTTTAGGTGTTTTTCATGTAAGTGGCATCTTATAGGCTTAAACACATGATTGTTTAAGTGTATATTTCCCATAAGACAACCTATAGAGCTTTAAAATCTCAACCTTTTAGGAGTAAGTTTCCATGGAGGTTTCTTTTAGCATTAAACTTATGTTCTTTTAGGTGAAAATTTCCCACACGGTAATCTATGGATCTTTAAGATCTCAACCTTTTAGGTAAAAGTTTCTCTAGCATCCTATAGATCTAACACATATTCCTTTATGTGTAAGTTTCCCAATAGTAGCTTATATATCTTTAAACCTACAACCTTTTAGTAGTAAATTTCCCAAGTAGTATTATATACGCTCAGATATATATATTTCTCAGGGTTTAGGAAAGAATCCCCATGTACTGAAAACATTCCATCTACTAATAATGATTCTTTATTCCTCCTCTAAACCTAAGTCATAAATAAATTACAATAAATGCTGATTCAATATAAAAGGTGTTGGGGACAAGTAGATTAGCTATAACCATAGATTTTAAATTCGATGAAATGAGCTTAAGAAACTTGATCCTTAAAAACACATAAGGTCTAGTGTCTATAGGAGCAACCAATGACCGACCTTCTACAATACATTTAAGGATGGGTTTTCTCTTTGATCTCTTTGGGCTTAATAATCACAAATTGAGGACCATTGACTATCATTGTTGGTCTCATTTTTATAATGTGGCCAAATCTTTTCTAGTCTCACTTTTTCTTAACAGCTTGGTCCTCCTAATGTAATATAGATTAAACATTTTAGGACTCTGGTAGATAACCTAAATACCAAGATTGATACTACATATAGACTATATGATGTCTCAAAAAAAATTAGTTTTTTAAAGGGCCCATCCTATACCATTATATAAAAGGGATCTAACTTTTAGGATGTAACTTTCACACCTAAAAGGGATCTAACTTTCACTTAACCATTATATAAAAACTCATTATCTTAAAATTAACTAAGACCTATCTTAAACACCTTGAAATTAAACTAAATAATTCCATAACCCCATTGGCATAAATTTCACCTACCCATGTTCATTTTTTAGGACAAAAGCCCACATATGCACTGACATTTCCAAAATACCCAACATATCCTTAATCCATCAAAGTTGATATTTTTAACATCATACAAACATTGGACTTTCCCATTGTATAAAGGATAATCCAAACATCCTTTTGAATTTTACTAGATAAAAATCAAGCCATGGTCAAAACCTAAAATTTCCAAAATACTATTTAATGCTCAAAACATACATTTTTAACATTCAAGCATTCCAAGCACATGAAATCACTTTTTAAACCATGTATTTATTTTGTTGAACCCAACTGAAATCATTTGATCCCATGTTTAACTAATCACTCAACTATATTCATTTGACACATACATGTATATTTATAATTTTACATTAGCCAACGCTTGACAGGGTTTCCTAATTATGGAATTAACTCTTTGAACTTTCCAAAGTTACTTGGCACCCATGGTTGATTATGGTTGACCAAGTTAACTATTAAACCCCATTTTTTCCACACACCTTCATCTAATTGTCAAATGCATTCAATCCATTGAATGGCTACCCGAAAATTAAATCCCTTTCATGAACTAACCCAAGCCCCTTGGCGCCCTAGTTCACCATGGTTAACATGGTCAACCAAGTTAACCATGGGTTACCACCTTAAACCGTGTTTTCATTTACATGAATTAAACCTAAACTAACTTAACCCTTAAGCCAAATCATATGCCAATAGTAAGAGCACATCCCAAACACCCTTCCCTAACCTTACAAACCCAAGGTTTAACCTAGGTCAACAATTGAGCTAGCTAAAATAAGACCTAAAGTAACCAAAATCCAATAATATCTCTAAATAGAACGTGAATAATATTTTGAATCTATTACATTAACCTTCAAAAACCTCCTTGAATACTTTCCAGCTCATTCAACCACCTAACTTACGCTCAAAAAATTTAATTAGACCAACCCAAGCCTTACTTAAAGAAATTTAATTGGATCTAGCACCATACTCCAACCATTGTCCTTCCAATGCTCTAATCCACTTAACAACATCTTATAGAATTCCCCTTACCCATCCCTTCCACCTCTTGTTATTCATATTAGATGGGAGGGATAATGGATTAGGATTTTATAGATTTAAATATTCATCTATTCAGTAGATCTCCAAACATCCATTCTATTCAAAATACTCTAGAGACCTAGTTTATCATTATATACATAACCCTTAGGCTCTCAGACCTCTCTAAATAAAAGCTTGAGCAAGGCCCAACAAAAGGCTCATATATCCCCCTGACCGTTTAAAAATGTTTTTCCTTGGACTTATGAAAAGGAAAACAAACAAAAATCCCCTTTTATTCATCACTATCCTAAGCCAAAATCCATTCTGAAGCTCCCTAGCTAAGGTATCTTGGCCTTTATGAAAAAATCTCCATAAAATAACCATCAGACTATTGGATTTGTAGTTTTCTTTGTAATTATCTTCTTGGATATGATATTTATACAAATGGTCTATATTAAAGGTTAAAGTTTGAAAATAAAATCACAGCCATTTATTCCATCTATTTTACTTTGATGAATGTGATTTCATCATATTTATCCATTTTTAACCTAAGTATGATTTCCTCTTTGACCAACCAGTGTGTGTTAAGTTAGTTGTTGTATGTGTAAATCCTAAGATTTAGGTATTTTAATTGATTTAAAATGGCTAAACCTTTTAAAAAAAATTCTCTTGATCTAGTAGACCATTATTTATGTTTGTCCCTTCTATAGATTTAGGATAGCAAGCACTACCCAATGAAATTAAATTTAAGGCCCTCAAATTTCCCTTTTGCTTATAAATTATTAAATACAATAAACCCTAATTCATTTTTCATCATATATCCTTACCTCTGATTATCATCAAATGTATATGAAAGATCATTGGGATGTTCTAAAAATTCTTAAATTATTTCATGGGGGATTTTTTTTAAGAAAGCAAAAGCTTGCATTTTATTAAACATAAAAAAAAAAAAAAGAAAACTACAAAGTGGATTCCTCCTTCATTATATTAAAAAATGAAGGAGGAACCTTATTACAACTAAACTCTTCACAAGTAAAAGTACTAAAAAGAGCATAGTTAGCACACAAGTTTGCTAACTTATTGTTTCCCTTCCTATACAATTGAAAATGACAAAATTAAAATTCTTTAGAAAACCAAGATCCTCCTTTTTGTAGCTCCCATTTTTTCCAAATTCTTTGAAGAAAAGAAATAATGTTGGAATTATCACCTTCAATGATGATGCCTTTGTACTTGAAAATCCAATCTTTGATCACATTCTTCAACGAATGAACTGCTAGAAGCTCCAATTGTGCAATGTCCCAATGAACACAAGATTTATCAAATGCCAAGAGGAATCTACCTTTACAATCCCACAAGACTCCATCAATGTCTGCCGTATATGAAGAAATTAAAGATGCGTCTACATTGACCTTTAGCCATTCGGGTGGAGAAGGATGCAAAATATTGGACAATTTATGCAACTGGTTGGCATCTCAGTGGCCCATTTTGAAATGGCTTGAGCTGTAGGAAACTGATGTGTAACATATAGCATTGGAAGCAATTAAGACTGGGCTGTCTTCCACTCCTTCATGAATATATTTATTCCTAGCTTTCCAAGATAAGAATATTGTGTTACAGTAAAGATTAATGATCATCCCATCCTTCAAAGCATGACATTCCAGCAATCTAAGACAATCTTCAAAACTAACAAATATGGGAATTCCAAATCCCCAATGGTTTAAGTGATGGATTACCTCTTTAAACTTAAGGCATTTGCACGCAATATGCTCTAGAACTTCAATCTCATTATAGCCTCTAGGACAAATGGCATTGTCCAATAATATTCTATACCATAAAAAATGAAGTGAGGGAATTGCATCTCTACTTAGTCTCCACCAAAACACATCAACCTGAGCACTTAGCAAAGATTTTTTGATCCACTTCCAATGCTGAAACTCCAAGCTCTCTTGCACTGAAGCTCTAAAGGCCAATCCAGCAATTGAAATTCTAGAATTTTGTTGTAGCAGCTCTATTCATTCCTCCTCCTCATCTTGTTTAATCTTCACTTGCATGATAAGATTAACCAACACCCTACCAAATATTCAAGCAGTACAGTTTCATTCCAACAGCCATCAACTATGAATTCTTTGACTAAGACAACATCATCCCCTTGTGGAACAACAAATGTTGGCCACAAATTGATATATTTATCCATTATCCAAATGTCTTTGAAAGCATCCACAGATTCTCCATTAATAATTATCCATCTAACAATTGGTTTCAGCATTTTACCGCCATCATTCATCAATTTTCGAGAAGAAGAACAACATTTTCTAACATCTCCTATGTTAAACCTATCACAGTATTTAGAAGCCATTACCTTATGTAAAAGTGAGTCTTTATCACGCGCAAATCTCCAAGCTAATCTAGCTCTTAAAGCAGGAGGTTTTGAGACACTTGAATACAAACCTTGGCCTCCCTTGCATAAAGGTTTGCATAGTTGAAACCAACTAACATAGTGAAATCCCATTGATCCATTAGACTTATTCCAAATGAAGCTTCTGCAAATTTTATCTAATTCTTCCTAAATTTATTTTGGAACAAGAGAGTGTGTTGCCTAAAATATAGGAATTGACAGCATCACTAATTTTACCAATGTCAGTTTACCCGCCAATGATAAAAATTTGCTTGTCCAAATGTTGAGCATCCTCATAGCTTGGTATAAAATAAACTAAAAAATCATCACTAACAAGTCTCCTTAAAGCAATTTTCATCCCAAAGTAATTGAATTCTTTTACTATTTTGAATACCATTATACGAGAGATGGTTTTCTTCTAATTTCTACACACATATTTACCAAATGAAATGGTAGATTTGCTCATGTTTATACGTTGTCCTATCCAGCCACAAAAATCATGTAAAATGTTCTTTACTTTCTTTACAACCCTTCTATTAGCTTCAGCTAACATTATCACATCATCTGCATAGAGTAAATGGGATTCTCTTGGGCCTATTGAAATGATTCTAATCCCACAAGAGCTTTGAGCAAAAGCATTAGATAGAAGTTAAGAACAAAGGATAAAAAGGAGTGGAGACAAAGGACAACCTTGACGAAATCCACTCTTAGCTTGTATCCAGTTAGAGAAATTGCCATTGATAGTCAAACAAAATGTTTGATCTTCAATACACTCCATGATTAATTTAGAAAACTTTACAGGAAAGTTAAAATACCCCAAAACTTTCCTAAGAGTAGACCAAGACATGGAATCATATGCTTGCTCCATGTCTACCTTGAAAGACACACATCCTTTAGTAGCTTTTGAGAACCTAAATTTATAGAATAGTTCCAAAGCCACCAATACATGATCAGATAAAGACCTCCCCTTGATGAAAGCCGCTTGCTACTTTGAAATCAGCTTTGGAATTAGCTCAATTAATCTATTAAAAATCACCTTTGTCACCACCTTGTACATAGAATTACATAGACTTATAGGTCTATAATTAGAAGGGAGAAGAGGATTTGATACCTTCGGTAAAAGCATAATCATTGTTTCCTTCCATTCTTTGTTCAACTCGCAATAGCATAGAAATTGCTTTAATGGCTTCCAAAAACCAGATTTGATGATGACCCAGTATGCTTTGATAAACAAGTAGGAAATTCCATCCTTTCCAGGAAAGTTGTTCCCACCCGTTTGTTTCAACACCCTCTCCACCTCCTCAATTGGAAAGTCTTCTTCCAGGAAATCTATATCATCTTTATTCAGGTAATTGAGAACAGTCGGCCATCCATCCAGATTTCATTGTTTGAAATCCAATTTTCTCTCAAAAACTGAAAGAAAACTTCTTCAATCTGATTTTGTTCTTCCACCAAAACCCCATTTTGATCCTTTACTTTGACAATGATATTGGAGTTTCTTCTAGCACTAGCATAAGAATGGAAAATTTTGGAATTGCAGTATCCTTCTACTAACCATCTCACCTTTGTTCTTTGTTTCCACCATGAGTTCAAATGAGCCAATGTTGAATTTAATTCAATTACTTTAGCTTTGAGACTCCAGCTATCAAATTCCAAGAGAGTTCTATATATAGATTCTTTATTTTGAAGTTCGAGGATATCATTCATAAGTTCATTTTTTAAGTTTATTAAGATCCTTTAACTTAGCTTTGCTCCAAAAGAAGAATGATTTCAATGATCTTTTAAAATTCTTGTTTAGTACTTGTGAATTGTCCCCTTGAAAATTTTTGTTCCATTCCTTTCTTACCACAGCAGAAGATGCATAATAAGATGCCCAAAAGTCTTCAAAGTTTATGTTCCTTTTGAAGTTTCGAATAAAATCAAGAATGTTCAAAAGTATCGGACAATGGTCCGATGGTATTCTAGCCAAATGTCTCACAGCCAAACAATGAGGGGAGCTCAAAGCAGTTGAATTGATGAAGCATCTATCCAATCTTTCAAGAATCCTAGCTCCACAACTTTTATTGTTGCATCACTAAATTTTGGCCCAATGAAACCAACTTCATGTAGATCATTTTTAATCAAGAATTCTTCCATATCCTTTGGACCTTAAAAAATAAGAATTTTCTAACCCCAATCTTATCCTCTTTGGCCAATATACAACTGAAATCACCACCTATTTCCATAGGTATTTCTCGAAGTGGAATGTTTGTCTAGCATAGCCCATACAACACTTCTTTTTTGCACTTTTTTACTTCCATAGATCGAGGCCACCCTCCACATACCTTTGTTAAACATTCTAAGATCACCAATGATCACTTGTGCAGAATAATCAATAATAGAGAAATCAGCAATTTTTGAATTCCACAAATTCAAAAAGCCACCAGAAAGCCCATTAAAAGGAACATAGAAAAATTCCCAATCATTACCAATCATAAGATTGATTTCACTTCTCTCAATAGAAGTCAATTTAGTTTCTACCAAACCAAAAAAAAAAACACACCATGTAGTTTTACAAATTCCCTAAAGATATAGAGAAGCACTCTTCTTTTTTGCTTCTCTATAATTCCAAAATGCAATAGAAGACATTAATTGGTATTAGGGGAACTTGTCTCCAAATTACCTTTCCCATTCAGCTCCAATCTTATGCTCCTGGATGAATGGTTGATTGGACCCAAGTACTTCAACTATTTGGATTTCCTTTTTTAAAATAACTGAGAACTTACTACCTTCACCCCACTTATATAAATCTAAGTTTCACAAGGAACTGAAATAGAAATTTCTCTAACTTCATTTTCTGCAGCAGTTGCTATTACAATAACATCAGAATCTTTGTCCTCAACAACTGTTTCATCATTCTTTAATTGGATGATCTCACCTTCTTCTTGAAGATCCAAGAGAGATTTAAAATAGTTTTCATCATCAAGTAAAACAGGCTTGCTGATTACAGGTATTGTTGGATGAGCATTGCTTCTATCAACACTTACTTTATCTATTTTGTTACAAAACAGAACTGACTGCACTGGTTCCAGAGCTTCAATCTTGTTGTTTTCCTCTCTTTTATCACTATTCTTTATAGCTACAAGATTTTTCCTCCCTTCAAATCGAGAAGAAAAATTTCTGCTAACAAAATTGTTATACTTCTTCTTCCCATACTTAACCGACATCCATGGGCCATAACCTACTTTGTCAATGTTCTCTTCTACCTCCTTATCCTGAATACTTCCAACATTGCTAGTCTCCACAACCTTATTAGAATTTGGGGTTTTAGGCCTTAAAGACCTCACCCTATTATTCATGATAGCCTTGGTACACTCCTTTTTAACATGGAAAAATATTCTGCACTCAAAACAAAAGTTAGAAATCCTTTCGTACTCAATTTTCTAAAAAAAAACTTCTCCAACTCCCTCCACCCATACACATGTTGGTAGCTTTGCATCAAGATCAATTCAGACACACAACCTCCCAAATTCTCTTCTAGTCCACTGAAACATGTTGTCCTCGATCGAATAATGTTTACCAACCATGGAAGCTATAAGGCATATGTTTATCTCATCCCAACAATACAGTGGTACGTTGGGCAGTCTAATCAGCAATTAAGCCTTTGAGCGAATTAGGAGAAAAGCTTTGGGACCATCTATAAATTCCCACAATGTTACCATTAACAAACCAGGGACCATTAGTTAAAACATCTTCTAGATGCTCAGGATCATTGAATGAATAGAGAATCCATCCCATTCCAAGCATAGTGAGATGAAATTTTCCATATTGAGACCACTGCTTTCTTAATTCAGAATTTATTGAAGCAAACAAAGCCTCACCGCCAAATATTTATATTATTAAGGAGTTTTCAAGCTTCTTAGTATTCTCTAAAACATTCGGTTCATGAAGCTTTATAGATTTTCCATCTTCTGATAACCTGTTACCGAACTCCAAATCAACAACTTTGATGTTTTCTTTTTTTGTCCAAGCATTTTGTTGATTTCCTAAGTTAGGGCGAGTAGAAAAATTATCAATAACTTCATAACTCCTGGCCAGATCGCCAGATATGCATTTTCGCACCTCCTCCAGATCAGATTGTGGATTGCAAACTGTGGACGGAACCTTAGTCATTCCAACAACATTAGACTTATTGGATCCATTAACACCCCTCAAAGGGAAGCCTTCCTTTCCTAGGGCTTTTAAAATACATTCCAACTGCATTCAAATCTTTATTTACTTCAGTTCTAGAGTTTGACAAAGGAGAATTTGCCAAATCATTCCTAGCAGACAGAGTCAATCCTGATGAAGCTAGAGTCTCTAGATTGTCTTCCACCAATATTTTCTTCTCATTACCAACAAAATCTACCTCTTTTTTCTTGAACAGCAAACCACACTCCTTAATGTTTAAGGGCTTATTCATCTTCGCAATAACCTTAATGCCAAGATTGAAAATTTGTCCTATCATCTCTAAATGTAGGAGGAGATGTTGATACGCCATGAGCTCCTCCAATCAGGAGACGTATAGACGAACGCCACTCTTCAAACGGACCATCAGCCAAGGGTGGCGGGCCAGGATCCATCGCCAACGAAGACCAAAATCTCGCGAATGAAAAATTTGAAAAATAAAACTTCAAAATCTCAAACTTTCCCACTCTAACTTTTCAAAATCTCAGAGTTGTGTATTTCATGGGTATTTGAGGAATATCTTTGCTCAAATAAAATTTGAAAGTCTTGGAATCTATTTTTTCTTATAACTTAAATTTTTGATACTTTGTAATCCATAGTATTTTGTGCCATGATTTTTATATAATTTTTTTGTTTCTATAGAAGCAATATTTATGACTAATTTCACCCTAATCCAAGCCTTGGTTTGCTTTAAGAAATTCACTTAGTGATTAGACTTAGACATCTAAGGAAAAATGTATAAAATAAAACCTTCATCGTAATTGCTCCAATATTTCACAAAATGTTCTAGGTGTCCTTTAATTTAATTAAATTTAATGTTTGATTGGTCACCTTATTGGCAAACCGAAGAATCAGCCCTTTTTAAAACCTTTATTTGATGGAAAAAATTGAAAAAAATTGTTATTTATTTTAAAAAAATCTTGAAAAAAAAAATAAATAGTGATTTATTTTTAACATAACAAAAAAAAACTAACAAAATAAATTAAGATCTCAACTCAAACTTAAATTAACATACAAATTCTTTTAGAATATTCCCTATGTTAAATTTTGAATACAAAATCATACAAAAATATAAATAGCTCCAAATGAATTCAAATTTGGTGGGATTTATGTGTCAGTTATCTTTAATTTTTCCCCAAATTTCATCAAATTTAGAAATGATTTAGTTTACATAATATATGTTATAAAGCTTAGTAATTGTGTTACCCCAATTTACGTACATCTAATGTGCTCTTGAGGTCAGGAAGCTTGAACTCAAATTTTTGACATTGACAATGACACGGACCTCTTCTCTAAAACCTTTTAAAGTTTAAATTTATTTATCTCTATTGTAGACTAGTCTTTAAAAAGAATAATTGTACCTGCAAGAGATTTAAGGCTTTACTTAAAAATTTTTCAAATATTTTTATAGTGAATCCTTTAAAAAATAAGGCCACCAGACCATGTATATTCTTGAAGAGTATCTCTATAGAGTGCTGCTCTTGAATTTGTGGCTCACACTTTATACTAAGATTCCATCATCATAAAATGTTGACAACTAGATTTTCACTAGGTTTCTATTTTTTTAATCAAGAGATCACCGAATGTCATATGATGATGTGCTCTCAAAAATCTTTTTATAAATAATGATTTTAATTCAGCAAAGGTATGGATTGATACATTTGGCTACTCTATAAAAGTCAAATGATACCCCAAATAAAGTATTAATAAACTACTTGAATAATAATGTACCACAACCTCATGCATTGTGACAACTAGCTCAGCACTTTGCTAGGAGTTGTTTATGCTTTCTAGTACTATTGAAGCTTTTGGATAGAGGCATAATGAATCCTTGAAGACAAGGAAATGAAATCTTATTCTTCTTGGTAGGTTCTACCCCTTAGAATAAAAAAAGTGCCTTGTGATTATGCCAAAGCCTCTTTTACATGTTGCTTTACTATATGCTTTATATCAATTAACTATACAGACTATTTTTACAACTTCATGACTTTAGTTTATTTTCTTTCAATATTTTTTTTATTCTAACTATAGTACTAACATGACTTTATAAGCACTGATTATATATAATCTTTAGAAGAAAGAGTTCCTTTACTTTATAATGCAGCCATGGTGGTCATAACTTCTCCACCTTATTTTGTATTCTAGCAAGCTGCTCATCTTTGTAATTTAACAAATATAGCAATTTTTGAGTCAAACCTTGTGTATCTTCCTATCTTAAATTAGCTTCTATAGGATTCACTTTGCCTTAACCTTTTTTTTTTTTAGTTTTTACCATGAGAACATTTCTTCATTGTGAAATTTCATTGTATTCTTTTCAATGGATTCTACGTTCTTATTTTCTTTAGGCTCTCCTTGAGGTGGATCATCATCTCTTCTAATCATCTTCTTACTACATTGTGTGGGTCAACTAGCATATAAACTTTAATAGTAGTTGATTACATTAATGCTTTACCTTTTTCTCTATTTTCCATTATTGCACGACCTTTAATTTGAATCAACACAGTTGAAGTGGATATTATTTCATTCTCTAAGCCTTCTTCCCATCTAGTATTAAGTTCAATTGATTTATAGATTTTAGCACCCTCATATTACAACAGGATAAAGATTGGATAACATCAAGGACATGTCAGTCAACTCTTGGCAATTTATGGATAAACGAGTGACGGGAGACTTTAAGAGATTTATTTGTTGAACCATAAGAAGCAAGCAGAGTTATTACATTATATCCTCTTTGAGCTGCATTACCATAACCCAATGACTTCATTGGAAGTTTTCATTATTGATAAGAATAAGAAAATATTTAATTTTAAAAGTAGCAAACTTCTTTGGATCTCTTTTAACATCATCAATAGGAACTAACTTTATGAATTATGCATCTTGTAACTACACTCTTCTTTTAATAGGTGGAGGTATAATTTCTCCTCTATGTGGCTCAGGCTCAGCTCAAGTAACGATCATATTAACAAATTTTAGAAACTAAATCTTTGATTTCCCATAACTACCTCCATTATCCTGAATTAGTGCATTTAGCAATGTTTTAAACTTTCACTTCCTTTCGGACAAGGAAGAAAAGATAGGATTTAAAAAAAAATCAAGAGGAGGATAATTTACAATTTGAAGAACATTCAATTCATCAGTAGTGAATGATAGAGGATGAAAACAGCTTCAACCTAATAGTAAGGAATTTATAAAGATTTTAGGATCTATAGTTTAACATCAATAAGGAATTTGGGTAGTTTTTTTTATTTTTGCCTCAGCTACAGTATTTAATAGACTTCTTTTAGAAGTTTGTCCTTCTTGGCCATTATATGATTTGGTCATTTTATTTATTGTATATGAAGAACTAATATCAAATTTATAAAAGATTAGAAATTTTAGAATGGCAACATATTTATCTTTCTGTTTTCTTGTATGATTAGGGAAGCTAAGGCAAGAGAGTACAAAAAGGCCATCTTAGGCATAAGCATGTAGTCGAAGTGTTCCAAAAAGTTATTTTTTCCACTAGTTTTATCAGTACTTTGGGTGATCCCATTCATGATTGTGATTCTTGCAAGAAATTTGCAAGATTTTTGGTTGATGCCATTTCACAATCCCTTTTTTTACAACTTTGGTTGTTTTCTTTTGGCAGATATGAAACTTAAGGGGCATTTTAGTTTAAAGTAAAATGAATGTAAAATATTCAGATTGAAGAGGTTTTTAAATTATTTATGTTTATTTTGAAGAAAAATAAATGTATTGCGTGTATTTAAAATTCTTCAAATTTGGGTGATTTCCAAATACATTATAAATTCATTTGTTATCTTAATCACCAGCTGTCAGTCGCTATAACTTGAAAGTCCGTATAGGTTGTTAGACCAATAAAAATTGTCCCAATGCTAACCAAGAGGGGGGTGAATTGGTATTTTAAAAACCTCTTGGAAATTTTAGAAAAAAAATTTATACTTTTTGTACAAAGAAAATTTTTCCAAATAAAGATTTTTCAACCACAAAAATATAAGCTGCAGGAAAATAAAATTGTGGTAAAACAAAATGATCACAAAAAATTTATAGTGGTTTTGCACAACTAGACCTATGTCCACTGCCTGAAGACTCCCTCTTCAGATATTGCACTATTACCAAAGTGAATCTCTTTTTGCTCTCATAGTAAGGCAGAGAAGCCTTTATAATTATCCTCTCTTCCACCAATTCCTGGTTTGGAAGAGTACCATCATCCTTTCAAACCCTCTAATTATCGACAAAGTATCATCAACCTTTCACACCCTCCATGTGTCAGTAGAGAACTGTCATCCTTTCACATTTCTGAAAGTTCGTTAAGGATGTTAAACCTTATGAACTTAGTCCCAAGCTAATCAAAGAGGGGGGTGAATTGATATTTTAAAAATTCTTTTCACAAAGAACAAAAATCACATAAACCAAAATCACACCACGAGAAAAATAAATGCGGAAATTAAAATGCGGAAGCAAGAAAACAAGAACACAGAGATTTATAGTGGTTTGGTCAACTTGACCTACGTCCACTCCTTGGAGGCACCCTCCAAGTATTGCACTACAAATCGTGACTCTCCTTTAGCCCCCACGGCTAGACGGAGAAGCCCTTACAACAACCTCCTTTTTGCCACCCCGGCAAGGCAGAGAACCTAACTCCTTTTGCTTCCTCCTGAAGCTGGCAGAGAATCAACAACCAGATGCTGACTCCTTACCTCTACTGACCCTTCCACGGATGAGAAACTCTAGACGAAGAAGAAGTAGAGAAGTCCTTGAAGCAACCCTTGTGAATCCCCTCACAAGCTTCCCCTCACAAGATCCTCTCTCTCTCCCTCTCTCTCTTTCTCTCCACAAGGCCTTCTCAGGTCAAGGCAGCAGCCAAAGGTTTTTTAAAATGTTAAAGAAAAGCTCTTAAATAGAAGAGCTTCAAAGGAGCTCATTAATTGCAAGTTGCCGACAATATCGTCCAGGCCAATATGGACATCGGCCTGGCCGATCCGTACAAATCTCAGAAGATCGACCAAAGAATCGCCCTGAATGCAAACTGGACGATTTAAAATTGGCTTGATCATCCAGGCCAATCTCACGATTGACTCGGCCGATCAGTTCAAATCAGAAGAAAATCGTCCAGAGTATCGCCTTGAATTCGAGCTGGCCGATATTTATCTTCCTGAAGTAACCAAGGTTTTTGAATAGATCGTCCTGGCCGATCCTGCGATCGTCCAGGATGATATGATCGTATCAATCATCCTTAATTACTCCCTTAATTTCCAGATTAATTAAGGCATAATTTGAGAATATCGTCCAGGCCGATCAAAGATCGTCTTGGCCGATAATTAAAAAATACAGTATACCTTAATTGTCTATGGTGGCAACTTCTTTCTATTTTGAGCTTATCATCCTGGCCGATGCACGTATCGTCCAGATCGATCTGTTAATGATGGCTGCCTTAATTAAGAATCCATATTTAGACTTTCTGTTTTAAGCCTGATCGTCCAGGATGATGTAAATATCGTCCTAGCTGATATACGTAAAAATAGAAATTCTAAGTCTCTCAATTCTGTGTGTGTAGGGTTACTTAGCATCAGTCTCTTTGACAATTACAAATAGACTCAAGAAGAGAAAAACAAAGTACAGACTGACTCAACCCTAGACCTACGTAATCTCTAACTGGCTTCGTATGTTCGTGCAATCTTTGATTCATGAAAAGTTAGAAGCAACAAGCAGTCCAAGAGAATCAAGAGTGTTTGTCAATCATCAAAACATAAGTCATGAAAATAGATTTGTAACAATCTCCCCCTTTTTGATGATGCCAAATAACAAGTAGGAAAAACTCAGAGAAAAAAACAAATGCACTAGATATTCAAAGTTACAATCACATACCCTTTTCCTACCACATCTTACTCCCCCTTTTGTCATCACAAAAGAAATGGCCATATCGGCCAGGCCGATCGCAGAATCGTCCAGGCCGATATGGATCAATAATTGCGTACAGGCTGATTGGTCAAAAAGGCGGTCCAATCGGCCGGGCCGATCAGATATCGGCCAGGCCAATTATACACAGGAGAATGTCCCGAGGAGTCAATCCATTATCGACCATTGAAAAAGTAGATCGTCTGGGCCTATTAGGTGTATTGTCCAGGACGATACACAATAATTGATCGTACCGGCCGAAGTTAAAACATTTTAAATCTCTGCCACGTATATCATCCAGGACGAACAGTGGATCGTCCAGGCCGATTGTCCAATAATAGATCATCCAGGGCTAATTTTAAGGATTTAAACATGCTGACGCATAGATCATCCAGGACGATCCAGTGTATCCGCCAGGATGATGCACATAAAATGCATCAGCCAGATGAAATATTCTACCAGCCAGGACTATCATCATGATTGCAACAGAGTTCGATCAGATCGTCCAGGACGATATAGTATCTTCTAGGACGATGACTTATAGCAAGCACAGAAAAAGTCAGCAGATGAAATTTGAAGAGATTTTGTCTAATCGTCCAGGACGATAAAAATATTGGCAAGGATGATGTGACTAGAATTTGAAACCAAGGAAAAGATGGTGATGATCAAGGACCTCAAAAATAAAACAAAATAAAAGCAGAGAAAAAACACAATAATAGAAAGCTAAAAATGACGAAAATAAGGTAATGAATATTTTTGAATTTAAATTTTTCTATTTTTTTTTAACAAGGCTTCATGTGAGAAGTTCTCAAATAATTAAATTTTAGAGTTCCACAAGATCAAGGAGTTTAGCCAATCCTAATAAAACAAAGATAAAATATCTGATTCTGTTAACCCTAGATCAGACGTTCCTTATGGTACAAATTTTATTTTGAAAAATAAAAAGGTTTAACTCAGAATAAACCTAATTGGGCAAAAAGAAGATCCAATCAAAACTTGTTTACAAAGAAAAAATATCATAAATAATAAAACAAAATAATTTGTCTCAATCAAGAAATTTGAAATCAAGCCTTTGAAATCATCAAATAATCAATGAGTTTTCTATGTTTTAAAAGTTTTGAAAAGAGAGGATAGCTTGCATTTAGTGGGCTCATTTTATGCCTCTTGTCACACTGATTGGCTCTTTGAGCATCTTTTGATTCTTTGATACACTTTTGTGTATATATTCTTCTTTTCAATTTGGCATCATTGGCCTTTTTCCTTTTTAATTCTTGCAAGCTAAAAACTCTTTAATAGACCCTTAAAAAAACTTAGTTGTGAGTATATCCTCCAAATATTAGAGAATAGGAGCTCTCTCTCTAACATAAGGAAGAACAATCCACAAAACAAAAATCAAAATCATGTGATAAATGCAAAGGCAAGATTTTAATTTACTTGAAAGATATATAAGAACATTGGATATTATGCATAAGATAAATTATTGTAGCAAGACTTATATTTATATAAGAAAATCATACCTCAAAAGAAGGTTAGAAGGAGAGAAACCATTAACGGTGTTTCTCCCTTTAACCGATTTAGAAAAGCTAAACACTATCTTCAAAACTCAAAAATTTAAAATCTTGAAAAGATTCAACATATGGAAAACCAAATATAAAAGCAAAAGAGAAAACAAAACAATCTAAAATAACAACAAAGCAAAAATAAAACAAACTAAAATAAAAACACATTTCAAGAAATTATTGAAGCAGCGCGTTTAAGCATTTATGAGCTGCGAGCCTTCATATGTTCAGTTATCCTATGCTCCCACAAGTTGTTTCATGAGAGCACACCTGCAAAACTCAACAATAGTCAGATTTAGGAACCCAAACTGGTTTGGGCCCCTTCTTAGAAAAAGTAAAATGCAATGCGGGTATGGTATGCTATGAATCATGCACCTTAAGTCTCCACACCCAATGTGTACTACGGTGAACGGTGCAAGTGTGTGAGATGTGTCCTAGCATGCCACATGAAAAACATCTAACTCCAGGAAAAGGATTTCTTAAATGATTTGAGTTATAATGCCTCTTCCTAGGTTTTGGCTTAGAATCAAATGTAGATGTCATCTGATTTTTCTTACATGTTTCTAAATCATTTTGAATCCTCAAGTTAGTTCTTTTTAATTCATCATTATCAATCCTCAATTTTTTCTTAATCTCTTTAGATTTCTTAAGATCAAAATTAAGTGAGGTGTGTGAAACTTTTAATGCATTATGTTCATCAATTAATTCTAAATGCTTTTTGTTTAAATCTTCAAATTCATCAAGAAGAGCCATGTGATTTGAATCAATCGTTGCATGATCTTTTAGAAAAACTTCATTCTCTTTTTTGTAAATTCGAAAGTTCTAATTTTAGGCTTACATGAGTTTTCTTGAGTTTTTTGTATGATGCATGTATTTTCTCACAAATCTCAAACAATTCATCATAGGTTGGTTTACATACCTCTTCCTCATCACTTTGCTCAAGATGATCTTTCCCCATTAAGCACAGGTTTGTAGTCTCTTCCTCTGGTTCAGTCTCAGAGGAGTCAGTACCAGATTCTGCCCAGAATGCCTTTTGGACTCTATTCTTGTCCTTCCTCGACTTAGGTTTCTCCTCACCTTTTTTCTTTTCTTTGCTTGAGTTATCTTGAAGTGTCAGGCAATCAGTTCTCACATGTTGTTGGTGGAATTTTGGAAAACAGGTTTTGAAAAATATTAGTTTTCTTTGGGGATTTTAAGATTAAGGTTGAGTTCTAATTCTAAGGTCGAATTGACTCGTTAGAAAGAGTATATCACCCCAAAGGACGAAAATAAACTTTCATAGCGGTGTTCAAACTTAGAATTATGTAAACTCATCTTGAATGTTATGATCGGGTTCTAAGGAGAACTCTATATGGCCCCGAGGGGACACAATATAGTTCAACTAAGTACCCAATTACAATATTCAAGAAACATGATCGTCGCATTCACATCCAAAGCCTTATCGAAGAAGGGTGTATCTCCCCAAAGGGAAATGAGACCATTCAACGATAATCCTTCTAATGTAACTATGACGATCATTATTTAACTTTTCCCAAAGGAATCTAATGAAGTTTTAGAAATTGAGTTTTCTTTAAAATCAGGTGTGTGTGGGGTTCCAAATCTCCTACGAGCGCAAGCCCTCGTAGTTAATTACATCGTAGGGAGATAAAATCTCCTACGAAAACTCTCGATTAAAATAATGGCAGAATTTTATTTAGAGTTTCTAGGAGTGATATCAAAGTATGAATAGAATTATTGGAAAATCAAAAGGGAATGGATCAAAATTGAGCAGTTATTAACGGAGTTAAAGGATGAGAGGTAGGGGACACTTTGAGATTCCAGAACCATCCGGAAATGTCCCAACTTAATCTAAGTGTTGGGCTTTATGTTTTGGACTTGAAATGATATTTAATTAGAGTTGAGCATTTTATTAGAAATTTGGGATTAGATTCCCGAAGTTTGGGGTCTTATAATCAAAGATCTGCCCCGGAACCTAAATCTATTTTGGACACTGGACCACAGTCGTCCGATCCTAACTAATGCAGTGCAAGATCTGGACTTACCCCGGCCTGGATTGGGGAGCCAGCTAACCACCTAATCGATTTAAAATACATGAATCCGGTCTTTTATGAAAGAGTGGTAGGGACGTTATATTTAAGGTTTTGGAAAGTTGGGGCCGACATCTAGAGATTCTCCTAATTGGCCCATTTGACTTATGTTGGGTGCTAAAATGCTAAGGACTATGAAATTAAAAATTTGACTCTTTAATTTGTATCTAATGCAATGCATGCTGGTTACAATTTCCTCAAATCAAATATGCTTGAAATTTTAAAAATGGCTTATAAAATAATCTTTTTAGAAGACTGGACTTCCCCAGGTCCGGCACCTCGTCCTCATAGGTCAGACTATCCGGACTCTACCCGCAGGCGGGGAAGGGTCTAAAGCAAGGAAAGAGTAATGCAGAAATATGCATGCGACCCCGGGGTCGATCCCCGGCTAATTCCCTAGATTCGTTATCTTTCTATGTTATTTAGACTCACTAAAATTTTAGACTTTTAAAATTATGAGTAGAAAAGTTTCACACCCTCACGAGTCTCACGTATCCAGGCGAAAACAAAGAGCGGCATGCAATCGCCAAAAAACTAGTAAAAGCAAGTAATCCTAAAGGCAATCAAATCATCACATCAAAATATAAATTAATTAATAAATGTCCATAGGCAGAATTGCCTTGCTTATTACAAACCAGAATATTACGGAAAGTAAAGTGGCCGGGCACCACTGACAACAACCCGGATTCTAAACCTAGTAATGACGCAAGTTATTTTAAGTGGGATACTCTCAATCTTCAAATCTTCAAATCTTCAATCTCATTCTCCTTTGGACTCCTTTTCTTCAATCTTCTTGGAATCTTTGTAGTGGATTACCCAAATGGACAAGAGGGCACTTCCCTCTTAAGGGGAAGGCCACTCTTTCCTCTTTGGGTAAGGAAGAGGTATGATCCAAATTTGGATTTCCAAATGGAAAAGGAGTGTTCCCTAAAGGGGTATCCTTTCCTCTTTGGAATCCAAGCTTTGGATCTATGTATCCCAACTCAAAATAAACTTTCACAACACTTGACACTTGCACAAATTACATTGATATCAAAATAAAAATCTAGACTCACCTGCAGGGTTATCCTAAGCAATTAATATATAAAAAAGGCAGTTATTCCCAAGCAGTTGTATATGAGCAGAAAAGAAAGTAAACACACTGGCCACGCTCTTTTTATTTGGGGGCTTTAGCAGCTGAAGCACCTGTGCAAAGAGTTTATAATATTTATGCATTTTTTTAATTTGCCCCCCTTTTATATTGCCCTGCATGAGCGTGGCCACCTGCAGAAAACTGTGTCAACATCCAGATCGTACCTAACCTAAGGGTAATCTAGTCGCCAAACACATCAATCCATCCACAGAGTACAGAAAAAGTAAGCAGACACAGCAAAGCAATTTCATCCACAACATGCAGTGAAAACTACGAAAAACCTGGCACACAGCAGTAAAGTAAACACCGGCCTAACCTAGATCTAGAGTTAGTTGTCCTAGCACATCATCTAAAGTGTGTGAGAAAGGTCGTGTGGCTGGGATAGATCCTAAAGTAGGTTATTAATTGAAGTTGTCTAAAAGTGTGAGTTTGTTAAGGCTTAAAAGGGGATTTAGATTAAAATTTAAGTATTAATAAATTAAGAATTTTAATTAAATATATTTTAAAAGTTAATTGATTACTACCTTTGTTTCACACCGAGGCCGTGAAGTTTATTTCACCTTCCTTGGGGCTAAGCTAATAGCCTCGTAGGCCTGGGTTACCCAGTAGCAATCGGGGTTGATTAAGTTATTTAAGTTGGTTGGAATTAAAGGAGTAGATTAATACAAAAATGAGTTAGTTACTGATTTTTAAAGCTTGTTATTTTAAGTTTGCCATTAATTGATTCGTGGCGTTGTGCCACCAGGCTCGAGGAACCAGCCTCCTTAGGACACTTAGCCCCGCAGCCCGGAGTAGTCCAGCCGATAAACCAAATTAATGTAATTGAATTAGAGATTTTTAAAATGTTAAATAATTAAAGATTAATCTATTTTAAGATTTAACACCCCTTAGAATCCATTCGTGGCGTTGTGCCACCAGGCTCGAGGAACCAGCCTCCTTAGGACACTTAGCCCCGCAGCCCGGAGTAGTCCAGCCAATAAACTTCAACTTTAGGATGGTTGTTGTGTTTTAAAGGATTTGTTAAGTGTTTTAAACATTAAACCAATATTTTCTGAGTTTTAGAATGATTTGAGCTTTTATGAATTTTTTAGAATATTTTAATGAATTGATTAAAGGGTTGAAAATTGACTTTTTGATTAAGCTCAAATTCTGGAATGTTTGTATTTTATTAAAATACTAGACCTTACTACGATCAGTTAGAAGGTAAGTACGTTGAAATCGGATTTTTCTACATTTTATTACGAAGGTTTGAAGTTTTGAACTAGTTTTAACTACGGTTTGACCGATTTGTTGACTTTTTAAAATATTGCAAATTTCTGGAATTTAATATTTTTAATAAATATTAGACCTTATTAGGAATTGAATGCAAGTGAGTTTGGGTGATTTGGATTTTTCTGGAATTAGTTATGGATTATCGAAGTTTGGATATTTATTGAATTATTAAATTTTTAATTAGAGGGTCATTTTGTGATTTTGCTTCAAACAAATCCCAATCTCTTGAAAACACCTCCAAAGATCAGGAATAACCTAAGGAGGGATCCCCAAGTGTTTGGGAGATTTTTGGATTTTTATATTATTGATTAATTAATTATCTTAATTAAATATTGGTTTTCACTTAAAATTAAATTAGGGTTTAAATTGCTGTCAAATCAAAGGACTTTTAATTATCACAGATTAAGGACTGAATTCTGGTCAGTTTGAGGGTTTATATGTAATTTTTGGATTTAAATTGGATTTATTACAATTTTTAGAAGTTTTAAAGGCTTAATTAAGGGTTTAAGACTTAGAAAATTAATTAGGGGACCTAATGACCTCAAAAATTAATGAAAATTTCTCTAGGGGCTGAGGATGTCACTAAGTTCAAATGTTCAAAGTTTCAACTCAAGGGGAGGTGAATCCTAATTATTGAAATTTTTCTAAGTTTTCTATACATGAGTCCTTAATTATTGTCCTTAATTATGTCACTAGTTTTGAATAGGTTCAAATCAAAGTTCCTCTAACCCTTTGAATAAACATGGCATACATACACAATAGCAAACAAGCAAGTCCTTAGATCTAGGAGAACCTAGACTAGGTGGTGTGTGCACCTTAAGCATGCAATTAACTAATTAACATAATTAAGACAAAATTAGTGAATAATCAAGAAATGATTATTCACTAATCATCCCCTTCATTTCTATTCAAACATGCTCAATCAATATTTAAGATCTCAAGTGACTTCTCAAATATTTAAAGATTTAAATATGTATAGCCTCAAAATAGAATTCAAAATGTATAAATATATAAATGTATATATATATAAATATATATATCATAAAATAATTGAAAATATTATTAAAGTAAACTTTGAGGGGTTGAAAGACCCACTGATCTCCAAAGAAGTTTGATAATAATAAAAAAAAAAATTAATTTTCAAAATATTCAATCATTTAGTCAAATATTAATAAATTATTAAAATACTCAAATAATTCCAATTAATATCAAAACCTACTCAAATAATTTTGAAAATTTTCCTGGAGGTCAGTGACACACTCAAAGACATGCATGCCAAGTTTCATATAAAAATAACTTATATATAATTAATTAAAAATAAAATATAGTTCTCTATATTTCTTAAATTACTAATAAAATAATAACCAAAACAGTTTGATTTTATTTTTAAAATAAACTAGATGAAATTCTGAACAATTTGATATATTATACTTATTTTTTGGATTTATATTTGATTTAATATCATTTTTTGAAGTTCTGCTAATAAAATAGGATTTAAAATGATTTTTTTTAATAAAAGGCGGCGCGGCAGGACAGATGGCGCGATCGGATTCGCGGGCTCGAAAACGCGTGACGGCGGGGGGGCACGCGTCGGCCGCGGGCCGCTTCACGCGGTTTTCACTTAACCACGTCAGCGGCGCGTGGCAGCCGTTGGATCACGGCGAGTCTGATCCAACGGATGAGATCAAATCCCGCGGTTGATCTCTGCGGGACGAGATCAGACGGTGGGATTTGATTCCGCGGTCTCTGATCAGAGGGCTCAGATGTCGCCGAACGGCTGATCGAACGACAGATCGAACGCGCGGTCGGATCAGACCGCGGGAGGGCTCGATCTGGACCGTTGATCGAACGATCAACGGTCCAGAAAACGTACACTCACCGGAAACCGTAAGTGACGCCCTAGAAATTTTCTTTTGCCTCGTTCTCTCGATCGGATCGATCATTTTACTTGAAATTTTAAACACATGGAGTAGAGATGAACAGAAATTATGGGGAATACATCGTTTTAGCTAAAACCCTAACATCATAAAGCTATTTAAATCTAACTAATGTGACCTAGATCTAGGGTTTTAGGGAGTTATACCGTTAGATCTTCGAAAGTTCTGGATTGATGAGCTTGTAGATTGTCCAAGTGAAGATCCCCAGCAGAAATCCGAGCTCGAACACGTCTGGATCGACTGCTAGAAGCTTGGGACGGTCTAGGTGGTGGTTTCGCCGGAGAACTCGCCGCCGGTGACGTGCAACCACTTGGACTTTGTAGTGGGGAGGTAGAGGAAGCTCTGGAGGTTCGAAACGAACTGAGAGCTCGGTCTGGGAGGCTAGGGTTAGTGAGAGAGGCTGCTTTGATCAATTAACCTCAAAAGGTGCCTTTCTCCCTATTCAAACGGGCTGGGCTAGATTGGACGGCTAGGATTGATGCAGGGGCTCTCCAGATGATGCCACCTCTCCCTGGGAAAGCTGGAAGGCTGCGGAAAGGGCTGGGCAAGCCTTGCTCCTATTGGGTGGACTTGGGATGAGTGAGAGGAGGCATTGCCACTTATGGCTAAACCAGGCCCTGAGCTTGGTTAGGAGAGCTCCAAGTGAGCTTTAGGGCATAAAGGGGTCGGCCTAAAGCAGCTTAAATCAAGGAAAAGGGTTTTGCATGTGATAAGGCCTTCTAGAAGAGGTTTAAGCTTGGGTTTGACCAAGTTGACCAGTCAACTGGTCAATGGGTGCTGACATGGCATAGGAGGGGTCAAGGCTACAGGTTGGAGAAGCTCCAAGCCTAAACTCACACTCTTTGAGGTCAAAATGGGAGGTTTGACCAATTCAAAGAGGGATTTAAGGCTTTGTTGACTTGATTTGACCAGTCAACCAGGTCAAAATTGGTGATGTGGCACTTGAGGAGGTGGAGGAATAATTGGAATGATTTAATCAAGGGTCAAGAGTTCAAAGTCAAAGCTAGAAGGGATAGGAACAAATGCCATCACAAATTTGACCAAGGATTGAAGGTTGACTCAGTCAAACCAAGTTGGGTTGAGCTCAAAATGGGTTTAGAAATGTTCAAGGCTTTGAATAGAATGATTTTGAGGGTTTGAAGATACTGACGTGGTTAAATA
This sequence comes from Dendrobium huoshanense, assembly GCA_016618105.1. Lineage (NCBI taxonomy): Eukaryota > Viridiplantae > Streptophyta > Magnoliopsida > Asparagales > Orchidaceae > Dendrobium > Dendrobium huoshanense. Next base: position 53,201,836 of record CM028347.1, on the reverse strand, counting down.
GGTTGAAATGGTTCATTTGAAACCTTAAGGATCCATTGGGTCAAACCATGTTGACTGAGTCAACTAGGTTGACCCAGTGGGTAAGTCTGGGCTGGACAGGTTTGAAAAGACATTTGAAGAACATTGAGGGTGGTTCCTGGGTCTGGGGAGGTCAAATTGATCAAAATCCCTATTTGAGTCCCTAAGGGCCTGTTTGGTCAACCTGGGTTGACTTGGTCAACCAGGTTGACCCAGGGTCTGGGTTTGGGCTCAACAGGTTTGAAATGATATTTTGAGGTCAATGGAAGTGGTTGGGTGACTTAAAGAGGTCATTTGGGTCAAAACACATGTTTGGACCCTTAAAGGGCCTCTTGGGTCAAACCAGTTGACTTGGTCAACCAGGTTGACTCAAGGGTTGGAAATGGGTTCAAAAGATTTGAAATGACATTTGAAATTTGTCAAAGGTGGTTGCATCCCATTTGGAGCTCATTTGGTTTGAAATCCCCATTTGAGCCCCATAGGGGTGTTTTGGTCAATTTTGACCTATTGGTCAACTAAGGTCAAAAAGGGTTTGAAAAATGCAGTTTACTGCTCAATGGGTTAAAATCAAGGGTCTGGAAGTGATTGGAGGCTTGGATAAGGGTTCCAAGGTCAAGATCTCAAAGGGGTTAGGCTCAGTGGCATAGGCTGTAAATATTTGAAGGTTTTACAGCCTTTGAATTTTAATTCAGATTCTGGGGTTAGAGCCCTCAGAATGAGCTCAAAATTGGAGGGTAGCCTTTAGAGACATGTCTTATCACTTTGCAAGTGATAGACCCTGAATCAGAGGCCATTTGACTGGGTTTTGAAATGTTTGAAAAATCTCTGAAAAGGGTGTTTAGGACAGGGCCTTAAAGGTTTGAATTTGAGTTTAAACTTCTGGATTTGGGTTTGATTTGAAGTTTAAATTAATTTGGACTTGAATTGAGTGGAGTTTGAGATTCAAATTGGTCACAGGTAGGAATCAAATCGAAATTGAAGTGGATTAAATATAGGAATTGATTTAAAATTGAAGTTGATCAAAGGTGGAGGTTGATTTGAAGTTGGAGTGACCCTAAGATCTAGGATTTAAAGGAATCCTAGGCTCTAGAATAAGCTCTAAGGTCTAGTTCTAGGAAAGATCCTAAGGTCTAGAGTGGATCCTAGAGTCTAGGATTAAATTTAGAATCTGGAAGGGTCTTAGTGACCTCATACAAAAATGAGGTCAACAAATGGACCCCCAATGTGTGTGGTAGAAGGAACTTCTGCTGCACACATTGGCGTTGACCGAATGGAAGTAGAATTTTGAGAATGGAAGGGAGATCATCTCCCAACCTCAAACCTATAGGATGCTAATGAAAAGGCTTACACCTATTTAGATAAGGAAAACTGGTAAAACCAAGGTAGGGAATACCTAGCCTTGGGTCTAAGGAAGGGCATCACCCAACCTTAGGTCTACAGGATGCTGATAGAAGACTTACTCCTAGTAGACGGATAAACTGGAAACCAAGGTAGGGAATACCTAGCCTTGGGTCTAAGGAAGGGCATCACCCAACCTTAGGCCTATAGGATGCTGATAGAAGACTTACTCCCAATAGGCAAATTAACTGGAAACCAAAGTAGGGAATACCTAGCTTTGGGTCTAAGGAAGGGCATCACCCAACCTTAGGCCTATAGGATGCTGATAGAAGACTTACTCCAAATAGGCAGATTAACTGGAAACCAAAGTAGGGAATACCTAGCTTTGGGTCTAAGGAAGGGCATCACCCAACCTTAGGTCTACAGGATGCTGATAGAAGACTTACTCCTAGTAGACGGATCAACTGGAAACCAAGGTAGGGAATACCTAGCCTTGGGTCTAAGGAAGGGCATCACCCAACCTTAGGCCTATAGGATGCTGATAGAAGACTTACTCCAAATAGGCAGATTAACTGGAAACCAAAGTAGGGAATACCTAGCTTTGGGTCTAAGGAAGGGCATCACCCAACCTTAGGTCTATAGGATGCTGATAGAAGACTTACTCCTAATAGACGGATCAACTGGAAACCAAGGTAGGGAATACCTAGCCTTGGGTCTAAGGAAGGGCATCACCCAACCTTAGGCCTATAGGATGCTGATAGAAGACTTACTCCAAATAGGCAAATTAACTGGAAACCAAAGTAGGGAATACCTAGCTTTGGGTCTAAGGAAGGGCATCACCCAACCTTAGGCCTATAGGATGCTGATAGAAGACTTACTCCAAATAGGCAAATTAACTGGCAAACTAGGATGGTGCCACGAAGGGCGTACTCCATCACTAGCGAATGGGAATCAGGATGGTGCCACGAAGGGCGTACTCCACCACTAATCCCCGGGTGAAATGCCAGGGTGGTGCCACAGAGGGCGTACTCCACCACTAGCGGGTCTAATCCTAAGGGAAGGAAGGACCTAACCTTAAGGAAAAGGCGAAGAGCGTTAAAAACTTAACTTAAAAAAAGGTAGAATCAAGCTATAAATCAAGAAAAGAAAGTTTTATTGATTGATAAAATGAGCTACATCAAGCATAGTATTTCTTAAGGAAACGCCCATTAACAGGTAGCATTGGGTGGTTCCCTTTACAATCTACTAACTGATACGAGCCTCCTTCGTAGACAGTCTCTATAACGAAGGGTCCTTCCCATGTAGGTTCAAATTTGCCTCCCAACTTCCGATGGGCCAAGATAGGCCTCCGAAGGACCAAAACCAAGTCTCCCGCTTGGAAGGTCCTAGGTCGCACTAACTTATCATGGGCTTGAACCATACGGGATTTATACAACTCTAAACTTTGTTGAGCTTGGAGACGTCGCTCTTCAAGGCCTTCGAGTTCTTCCAATCGTAGTCTTGCATTTTGTTCATTGGTAATTTGATTCTGAACTGCAATTCTAAGCGAAGGGATTTGTATTTCCAAGGGTAGAACAGCCTCAGATCCATACACTAGTGCAAACGGGGTGGATTGGGTCGGGGTTCTATAAGTGGTACGATAAGCCCACAGAGCTTCCACCAACCGCTCATCCCACTGCCGTTTGTTATCATCAAGGGTCTTTTTGACAATTTGCACCAAGGTTTTGTTGAAGGCCTCGGCCAATCCATTCGCCCGAGGGTAATAGATCGTCGAATATCTCCAATCAATATTATGGCGCCTTACAAAACTATTGATTTTTGTAGACTTGAATGCGGACCCATTATCGGATATGATTCTGCGGGGTACGCCGAATCGATATACAATATGGTCACGAAAGAATTTTAAGACATGGTGTGATGTTACGTTTCGCAGGGGAATTGCTTCCGCCCACTTTGAAAAGTAATCAGTCGCTGCTAATATGAAACGATGACCTCTCGCGGAGGGAGGGTCAATCGGCCCAATGATATCCGTGCCCCAACTTTCAAAGGGCCACGAGGCTATCGTAGGGTGTAACACATTAGGCGGCTGATGTAAAACCACACCATGGACCTGACATTGATGACAGAGCTTTGCAGTATTCATGCAATCGTCAATCATTGTAGGCCAGTAGTATCCAAGTCTTTTAATCTTTAATTTCATTTTTGGACCCGATTGATGAGCACCGCACAGTCCTGAATGAACTTCATTAACAATTTTCTGGGCTTCTCGCTTGTTCAAACAGCGCAGCCACATGTGATCAAAGGACCGACGGTACAACAGATCGTTAACTAGTGCATATGATAGGGCACGTTTCTTAATCTGGTTGGAGAGTGATTTATCCTGGGGAAGCTTCCCTTCCTTAAGGTAATCGACTAAGGGTCGTCTCCAATCGCCTTCTTCGTCAGTCGTCGAAGAGGCAGAAAGGATCTGAAGGGGAGTCTTACTAATATGTTCCAAATCTATAAGAGAAAGGGTCATACGACCCTGTATCTCTATAGGGATGGAATCCTCCTCAGGACATGCAAATTCCTTTGCAAGTTTTGCTAAGGCATCCGCCGCAGAATTGCTTCCACGGGGAACCCTATACAAAGTAGCAATGGGAATTTGTTCCAACAAGTGAAGCGTGTACTGGTGATATTTTAGGAGATTCGGATTCAAGACTTTATAAGTTCCGGCGACTTGGTTAATAACTAGTTGGGAATCTCCAAAGATCTTAATCTCTTTAATCTCCATTAGAATTGCAAGTTCCAAACCAGTTATCAGAGCTTCGTATTCAGCTTCGTTGTTTGTGCAAGGCTCCGATAAGTGGTAGGAAAAATGCATCATTCCTTTTTCTGGTGTAATAAAAATTAAACCGACTCCAGCCTTTCCAGGAATTACAGATTGTTGGGTCGCAATCCTACGAGAGGATGCTGCCCCATCAAAATATAATTCCCAGATGGCCTCGCCAGATTCCCCCAAACTCATGATTTGTTCGTCGGGTAAGTCATCGTTCAGAGGAGAATCTGCTGGCAGCGGGTGTGCTGCCAGAAAATCGGCGACAGCCTGTCCTTTCACAGCACGAAGGGGAGTGAAAGTAATCTCAAATTGCAACAATATCATAGACCAACGAGCTAGACGTCCTGACAAAGTAGGTCGGGTCATAAGATATTGCAAAGGATTAACTTTTGAAATCAAACTAATTGAGTGAGAAAGCATGTAATGCCTTAGTTTCTGAGCTGCAAAAACCAGAGCAAGACAATGCTTCTCAATTGACGGGTATCGAATTTCAGTAGGAAGGAGTCTTCGACTAAGGTAGTAGAGAGCATTCTCTTTTCCCTCGTCGTTAACTTGAGCCAACAGAGCACCTAAAGACTCATCTAGAGCTGCGGTGTAGAGGATTAATGGCTTTCCGGGAATCGGAGCTGCCAAGACTGGCGGGTTAGACAGGTATTGTTTGATATCATCAAAAGCATTTTGACACTTCTCGCCCCATACGAATTTAGTATCCTTTTTCGCAAGGACAGAAAAGGGTTGACATCTCCCGGAAAGATTAGAAATAAACCTCCTTATATATGCCAATCTACCTTGTAGAGACCTTAATTGAGTAAGGCTCTTAGGGGATGGCATATCTAAGATGGCTTCAATTTTAGCAGGATCTATCTCGATTCCGCGGTGCCTCACTACGAATCCTAAGAATTTTCCTGAAGCGACGCCGAAGGCGCACTTCAAGGGGTTCATTTTCAAATCGTAGCGGCGCAACCGTTCGAAAACAACTCTTAAGTCATGCAGGTGAGCCTCTTTAACCTTGCTCTTGACAACTAAATCATCAATATAACATTCAACTTGATTATGAATTAAGTCGTCAAAGATACGGGTCATGGCCCGTTGGTAGGTTGCTCCGGCATTCTTTAGGCCGAATGGCATTACCTTATAACAAAAGATTCCAATAGGGGTTCTGAACGCCGTATTTCTCTCATCTTCAGGGGCCATCTTGATTTGGTTATAACCCGACGAGCCATCCATGAAGGAGAAAATAGCATGTGAGGAGGCAATGTCCACCATGAGTTCTGGTATTGGTAAAGGGAACTCATCCTTAGGGCATGCCTTATTCAGATCCCTATAGTCGACACAAATCCGAATCTGACCATTTTTCTTCCGAACTGGCACGACGCTGGCCACCCAAGAGGGGTATTGTTCCTCTCGAATGAATCCGGCCTCTGCCAATTTCTTAACTTCAGAAACGACTTGTTGCTCAATCTCTAAGCGCATGCGTCGAGGAGCTTGTTTAACAGGGAATGGCATCATGCCGAACCCCAAGTTTGTGAACTGCTACCTCAGCAGGCAAACCTGGCATTTCGTCATATGTCCAGGCAAAGCAGTCCCTAAACTCGAATAACAACTGGATTAAGTCTTGAGTTTCACCCTCGCTTAACAGAGTACTTATAAAAATCGGACGGGGGTCATCATCGTTTCCCAAGTTAATTTCTCTTAACTCATCGACTGTCGACTTAATTTCCTCTTCAAATTCAGGGGGTGCATCCCGAACTTGAAGATCATCGGGATCGTCTAAAGTCTCCAAACAGAGTCCATCCAAAGGACAAGGAGGATCTGTAGGGACATTTGGAGAATCAAGATGGTAAGTTATCATTAGGCAATACTCATCATCATCAAATGAACTAACGGTCCCAAAGCCAATACCACTTGTTGGATTTTTATTTATTTTTGTTCGCCAAATGTTCTCGTGGTATCTAGCTTGACCCTTAGTCCATCGGTATGGTACAGAACCTTTAGAAAAAGTATTTTTTACACAAACAGGGAAGTAGCCGAAAGGTAATTCCATTAATTCATTAAAATCTGCCTCCTCAAGGGTTACATCACCTTCGTCCCTTGCGGAGGAGGAGCCAGGAAAGAATTTCTGGACTTTCTTAACTTCACCATCCAAGTTGGGGGCCACTTTGACTTCTAACCCTACAACCCTGCCTGCCGACAGTGGGGTCAGAGAAAGGGCCTCAATCCTTCTAGTGAGCTTTTCATACATTGTTAATTCAGGCTCGTCACTTTTAACTTTTGAAATATCTACCTCAGGGTCACTGTCCTGGTCTAAGGTGAGATCAAATTTTGGAGGAGTATTTATGCTTTGATAATCGAGAGAGAGGGCAGCACCTTGACTTTCTAGTTCACTATCGGAATCTGATTCCAAATCAATATATACGGGTGCTGCTCTCCTGTCTAATGAAGCGCGGCCTCGACCTCGTGCCCTTAAAGCCATCCTCCCACCTCTTTGAGGTAATGTGCTTGGAGGTCTAAGGACAACAATATCAGAGTCGTCTTCACTACTCGATTGAATCATTTCTTGATTGATATTCTTATCTTTTTCTTTCTTTTGGTTGAATTTTTGTTCAACCATTTTCTCCTCAAATTTGATCTCTAATTTAGAACGGGACGAGGACCCTTTTGGTACGAAATATGCAGCATCTTCGTAGATCCCAATTTCTTGAATTGAGAATGGTTGCAAATCACCCTTAATCACATGTTCAATGCCATCTCGTTGATACTTAATGCATTGGTGTAGGGTAGATGGAACCATTCTATATTCGTGAATCCAAGGTCTACCTAGAAGTGCGTTAAAGGACGTAGTCGAATCAATTATATGAAATTTAGCTTCAGTTTTTAAACCTCCTATTTCTAGGAGTAGAGTGATCGAACCTAAAGCTCTCTCGCCCTTCTCGTTGAACCCACGAAGCACCAACCTGTCGGTTGAAAGCTTGCTAGTATCAACTCTGAGATAAGCAAGGGTCTTTATGTTCATCACGTTGACCGATGCACCCGGATCAACAAGGACTCTTGATAACTTGAAATTTCCCACATCTACAGTAATGTAGAGGGGACGATTGTGGTCAGCAGTTCTCAAGAGTAAATCTTCGTCTGAAAAGGTAACCCCAGGGACCTCTTTGAAGTAGAGAGCCTCACCTTCTGAAGTTGCAGCCAACTGTGTTAAGCAAATCTCGGGATCGAGAAGTGCTTTAATTAAAGACTCCCTCATTTCTTTGGAAAGAAGGAGGGCGTCATAAATACTTAATTTTGCTGGCAACTTCCTAAGGTGGGCTAGAACATTATAATCAACCTTAGGAACGACAGACTCGAAACCCGGAGGAATTAAAGGAGATTCTGGTTGTTGAGGGGAGTCCGGACTTAAAATTTCGAATGAAGGTTGCTTGCCTTTATCCTGAGGGGGCATCCTAGGGGGTAAGACTTTACCGCCACGGAGTTGCACCTGCTCGATGTCTTCGGGCGGGCAAACTAGAGCAGTGTCTACACACACCATAGGTGTCGGATCATCATTTTCTGAAAGCGAGTCAGAATCTGAAAGTTCTATCAAGATAGGATTTCCTTGGAAATTAATTTGAGGGAAATCACTTTCTGATAAAGCTTCAAATTCGACCTCTTCTTGAATAGTCGATTCAGTGAGGTTGGTTTGATTAGCCTCAATATTTGGTTCATTAGGAGTTTGATTCAAAGCAGGAGAGTCATCAATTTGCATTTGAGATTCATGGTTAATCATCAAGACAGAAGTAGAAGGATGTTTTTTATTCATCTTTTGACCCTTCGCCTTTGATGGGGCAAAGTAAAAGTCAGATAACAAAAGAGGGGAAAGGGTTTTAACACCGCCATCCGCCATTCTAATACATCTCTCATCTACACACTTCCTCTCTACAAAATCAGATTTTTCTTTTTTCACATTTTTCTCAGTAGTTCCTAAGACTACTGGAGAGGGAAGTGGCTCAACATCCTTCTGCGAAGCGTCCAGGTCAACCTTCCACACCGGGGCCTGGGCTATCGTAGTCAGCTGTTGAGAAAGATGAAAAGACTTGTTAATCGACTTTTTAAGTGCCCGGGACAAAGCAATGTCCCAACCATCTTCAACAAAACAAGAAGAGTTAAGAGGATTACCTGAAATGGTCTTAATTGAAGCCTTTTCTGGATCGACCAAGTATTCCTTAGGTATTATGATGTTACCTTGGGTGTAGTTCCTCTCAAGCCAATCTTTGAACACAACGCAGTCCTCAAGAGGGTGACTAAGCATCCTGTGGTAGGGGCAGTACTTGGGATCATCTTTCTTGCTCTCATCCTCAGGCCTTCTAGCCTCTGGCAACTGGAAATCCGGTTTCTTTAACAGACTCCTGAAGATCTTCTTAACTGACTCCCTTTTAAATGGATAAGGTTTTGCCAATCTCTCTCTAAAAGGGATGAAAGAGGGATCTCTAGTATATTGAGGAACTATCTGAAAGGGCTGCTTCTGAGGCGGCTGTGGTGGAAGTGGAGTGCTAGGCTGACTAACCATTGGCCTCTTTCCTTTATCTACTGCTGAGACCACAGCTTTCTTTTCAAATGTCTTTACCAGTTTTGGACCCTTCCTTTCTTCAGACTGCTCTCGTAAGAATGGCATCCTAGGAGCCTCTTCCTGCAAATTGCTAGCCTTATTAAGAAGTTTCTCAAAAGTTTTAATAGTGAAACCCTTCAGGAGAAAAGCAACAGGACCGTGGATATTCTTCAACAGAATCTCCACAGCATGTTGTTCTTGCAACTGGGGTTCACACTTCATCGAGAGGTTTCGCCACCTCAAGATGTACTCAACTAGAGACTCTCCCGGCTTTTGCTTTTCAACCACGAGATCGCCCACGGTGGTGCGTTGTTGCGCTCCGGAAAATCTCTTAAGAAAGAGGTTTTCTAGGTCGCTAAAGGTTCTTACTGAACCGTTGGGCAGATCGGCGTACCATTCAAAAGCAATGCCAGATAGACTACTTACAAATTGGCGAAATAGTAGAGCATCTGACCCTCCTGCATTGCAACAGCTTGCTCGGAAGTGGGCCAGATGCTGTCTCGGATTTTCAATTCCGGTGAAAACTTTAAAAGTTGGTGGCACAAAGCCCTTTGGATAAGGAACTAGGTCATATTCCTCGGGGTAGGGTCTACCCTTTGCAATAGACACAGTTCCTTGAGCATGGGCTAAGGCCTCCCTTACCTGGTCCTCAATTAACTGCTTGATATCCTTCTGAGGTGGGATCGGAGGAATGGTGGAAACTGTAGGGTGAACTGGAGGTGTCTCTACTGGACAAGGGAGAGTCGCAGGTGGTGACTCGAGAGGTCTGGATTTAAGCTCTGCCCTTTTGGCCTTTTCTGTGAGCTCTCGAGCTGATTGGTGAATCACAAAAGACTCTTGCTGTGATTTGTCCAACTTTTCTTGCATTTCTCTAACTTGTGACATCATGGTAGCAAGCTGAGTCTCCAAGTTTTTTATATGTTCTTCATCTTTATCTTTCACAGACTCATCTGATTCTGACTCAACAGCATGCGGATCATCATCTTTAACAAATCGGCGTTTGCTGGGCTCAGCTTCTTTATTAGACCCTCTAGTCTCAACCACATGAATGCCTCCAACATAATCATCTTCATTTCCAAGGAGATCATCCATATCAGGGTCAAAAGAAGCCATTCCTTCTTTGTTCAACAAGATGTTTCTTATTTCTTGAACTACCTCCTCGACCGGTCTATCCCCAATTGATTTAGGGTCGAGGGGTAAGTATCCTTTATACTCAGCCATATCAAACAACTCTTCAGAATCCATAAGGGCAATGATTTCTGTAAGTTTTGGATTAGGATCTGGTTGAGACTTTGTATCTGGCTCATCTTCCATCTCTAAATCCTGGTCAACTCTCTCCTCTTCGACTATCCCAAAGCTGGTAGTCAGAAGAGTGGCATCCTCTACAGGGAGAGGGACATATTCCTCAGGGGAAGTAGGAGCTTGTAAAGTGATAGTTCCCACATCCGGTAAGGTAAGGTCCTCAGACACCTGACTAAGGGGCCTAGGAATGACACTCGGACTTTGGGGATCATCAACTGGGGTAGCAGGAACGGTAACTATTGGATCTGGGGTTAAACTGGCCGTGGTAGGACTGTCAACTGTAACAACTGGAGTACTAGCCTGAACATCCATCAATTCAACTGCACTTGGAGTAGGGTTGATTGAAACTCGTTGGAGCTGCAGAATGAACTTAGAAGTTCTAGGAGGTGGTGGCAGATTTTCCAACTTAGTTCTCTTTGGCACATATCTCCTTTCAGGAGATTTATGTCTTTTTCCTTTAAGATCCACAGACTTTTGAACTTCAACCCCGTTTGGTTTGACAATCACTGAGGCCAATCTCACAGGTTTATGTGGGGGTACCGGGGGTCTACCAGTAAATTGGCGGCCTCTCTCGGACCCAGTCAACACAATACCCTCTGTTTGAGAGGACAGAGGGCGTGGCACCCAGTGATATCCATCAACCAGCACCGAAGTAGCAGGCTGTCTAGCATACTTCTTATTCTTCCTAACGAATTGAGGGGTTAAATTCTTTGCTTCAGATGCTTCTTCCTTCAATACTTCTTTTTGGAAGCGATGTGAGATCACTCCCTTTAACTGTTTCACATATTCCTCTTTAGTCTGTCCGGTCTGTGCAGCGCAGGTGTGAATTATATTTCTCAAAGTTCTTGTCTTTTGAAGGTGTTTTTCTTTCTGAGTCTTCTTGGCCGAGTAGTCGACCGGGCATGGTGGAGAACGGGCTATCCTAGCTATCCTCTCCTCCCCTTGAGCTGAAGCCAGGGGGTAAAAGCGACTTCCCTTTAGGAGGGGAGAGGAAGCAGGAATAGGTAGTTCCTCAACAGCCTCAGGTTCTACTTGGGCCAAGGTCTTAAAAGGTAGGACTCTCTTAGCCTTAGAGATTTTCTTCCTAAGTCTCCTCAAATAATTCTTCTTCTGATTCTTAGTGGTGAATCTAAGTCCAGAACTAGACCCTTCTTCAAAAACAGACTTAATTTCAGTGGAAGGCTCAACAACTGGTTCAGGTTGTTTCTGATCATCACTGACTACTGGCAAGGTGGGTGCAGATCCCACAATTAACTCAACTACTGGGGGAGTTTCCTTACTGGCATCCAGGCTCACAATTTGGTGTCCATCCATAGAGAGCTCTAGAGTACTAAATCCCATTCCAAAGATAACAGTACTCCCTTGGTCATTAACAGTCGAATTCAACTCTCGGTCAAAGGAGAAAATCAGTTGGCCAGCCATTTGAAATTTTCTGAAAGTTAAGAAAATGATTGAAATTAGATTTTTTGAAAAGAGTAGTAAAAAGTATTTTATTATTATTTTTTGAAAGTATGACATATATTGGCCCACGAGGAAATCGTATGGGGTAACACATGTCAACTTGGAGTTTAAGAAAATTTTTGAAGAAATTTTGAAAATTTGAAATGGGTTCTCTTACGAATTCGAAAACACAACGGACAGAGTTTCCCCTTGCCCGAAGGCTTATGGAATTGTGAGAAAGCCCAAGTAAAAGGATAGTTTAACCCTCCCCACCCTTAAAAGTCAAAGGGGAAATGAGGGGGTTAAAACTAACAAGTTTGGAATGAAAATCAAAAATTTCGAATGCTTTTCAATTTTAAGGATTTATATATTGAATGAAAAATTTATCGACTATAAATCCATAAAATTAAAAAGGATACCCAGAGATCTGATTTGACACTGTCGCCTCACAGGCTGTGCCGGGGCAGAAGGTCAAAATCAGGACAGAAATCTAAATGAAATCAAATTTAGAGGTGAAACCTCTCTTTTAATGTTTTATTATTATTTTAGATGTTGGCCACACTAACCCAAGGAAGAAATGGGCAAAGGGACCAACGGAAGAAAGGTAGTTAAGACTACCGATGAAACAAAATTTTGCCATTATTAAAGATGGAGAGAGAGATATGTCCCACCGGGCGTGCCATTTTTTTGTTGGTGGAATTTTGGAAAACAGGTTTTGAAAAATATTAGTTTTCTTTGGGGATTTTAAGATTAAGGTTGAGTTCTAATTCTAAGGTCGAATTGACTCGTTAGAAAGAGTATATCACCCCAAAGGACGAAAATAAACTTTCATAGCGGTGTTCAAACTTAGAATTATGTAAACTCATCTTGAATGTTATGATCGGGTTCTAAGGAGAACTCTATATGGCCCCGAGGGGACACAATATAGTTCAACTAAGTACCCAATTACAATATTCAAGAAACATGATCGTCGCATTCACATCCAAAGCCTTATCGAAGAAGGGTGTATCTCCCCAAAGGGAAATGAGACCATTCAACGATAATCCTTCTAATGCAACTATGACGATCATTATTTAACTTTTCCCAAAGAAATCTAATGAAGTTTTAGAAATTGAGTTTTCTTTAAAATCAGGTGTGTGTGGGGTTCCAAATCTCCTACGAGCGCAAGCCCTCGTAGTTAATTACATCGTAGGGAGATAAAATCTCCTACGAAAACTCTCGATTAAAATAATGGCAGAATTTTATTTAGAGTTTCTAGGAGTGATATCAAAGTATGAATAGAATTATTGGAAAATCAAAAGGGAATGGATCAAAATTGAGCAGTTATTAACGGAGTTAAAGGATGAGAGGTAGGGGACACTTTGAGATTCCAGAACCATCCGGAAATGTCCCAACTTAATCTAAGTGTTGGGCTTTATGTTTTGGACTTGAAATGATATTTAATTAGAGTTGAGCATTTTATTAGAAATTTGGGATTAGATTCCCGAAGTTTGGGGTCTTATAATCAAAGATCTGCCCCGGAACCTAAATCTATTTTGGACACTGGACCACAGTCGTCCGATCCTAACTAATGCAGTGCAAGATCTGGACTTACCCCGGCCTGGATTGGGGAGCCAGCTAACCACCTAATCGATTTAAAATACATGAATCCGGTCTTTTATGAAAGAGTGGTAGGGACGTTATATTTAAGGTTTTGGAAAGTTGGGGCCGACATCTAGAGATTCTCCTAATTGGCCCATTTGACTTATGTTGGGTGCTAAAATGCTAAGGACTATGAAATTAAAATTTTGACTCTTTAATTTGTATCTAATGCAATGCATGCTGGTTGACAACCTTTCAAATCAAATATGCTTGAAATTTTAAAAATGGGCTTATAAAATAATTTTTTAGAAGACTGGACTTCCCCAGGTCCGGCACCTCGTCCTCATAGGTCAGACTATCCGGACTCTACCCGCAGGCGGGGAAGGGTCTAAAGCAAGGAAAGAGTAATGCAGAAATATGCATGCGACCCCGGGGTCGATCCCCGGCTAATTCCCTAGATTCGTTATCTTTCTATGTTATTTAGACTCACTAAAATTTTAGACTTTTTTTAAAATTATGAGTAGAAAAGTTTCACACCCTCACGAGTCTCACGTATCCAGGCGAAAACAAAGAGCGGCATGCAATCGCCAAAAAACTAGTAAAAGCAAGTAATCCTAAAGGCAATCAAATCATCACATCAAATATAAATTAATTAATAAATGTCCATAGGCAGAATTGCCTTGCTTATTACAAACCAGAATATTACAGAAAGTAAAGTGGCCGGGCACCACTGACAACAACCCGGATTCTAAACCTAGTAATGACGCAAGTTATTTTGAAGTGGGATACTCTCAATCTTCAAATCTTCAAATCTTCAATCTCATTCTCCTTTGGACTCCTTTTCTTCAATCTTCTTGGAATCTTTGTAGTGGATTACCCAAATGGACAAGAGGGCACTTCCCTCTTAAGGGGAAGGCCACTCTTTCCTCTTTGGGTAAGGAAGAGGTATGATCCAAATTTGGATTTCCAAATGGAAAAGGAGTGTTCCCTAAAGGGGTATCCTTTCCTCTTTGGAATCCAAGCTTTGGATCTATGTATCCCAACTCAAAATAAACTTTCACAACACTTGACACTTGCACAAATTACATTGATATCAAAATAAAAATCTAGACTCACCTGCAGGGTTATCCTAAGCAATTAATATATAAAAAAGGCAGTTATTCCCAAGCAGTTGTATATGAGCAGAAAAGAAAGTAAACACACTGGCCACGCTCTTTTTATTTGGGGGCTTTAGCAGCTGAAGCACCTGTGCAAAGAGTTTATAATATTTATGCATTTTTTTAATTTGCCCCCCTTTTATATTGCCCTGCATGAGCGTGGCCACCTGCAGAAAACTGTGTCAACATCCAGATCGTACCTAACCTAAGGGTAATCTAGTCGCCAAACACATCAATCCATCCACAGAGTACAGAAAAAGTAAGCAGACACAGCAAAGCAATTTCATCCACAACATGCAGTGAAAACTACGAAAAATCCGGCACACAGCAGTAAAGTAAACACCGGCCTAACCTAGATCTAGAGTTGGTTGTCCTAGCACATCATCTAAAGTGTGTGAGAAAGGTCGTGTGGCTGGGATAGATCCTAAAGTAGGTTATTAATTGAAGTTGTCTAAAAGTGTGAGTTTGTTAAGGCTTAAAAGGGGATTTAGATTAAAATTTAAGTATTAATAAATTAAGAATTTTAATTAAATATATTTTAAAAGTTAATTGATTACTACCTTTGTTTCACACCGAGGCCGTGAAGTTTATTTCACCTTCCTTGGGGCTAAGCTAATAGCCTCGTAGGCCTGGGTTACCCAGTAGCAATCGGGGTTGATTAAGTTATTTAAGTTGGTTGGAATTAAAGGAGTAGATTAATACAAAAATGAGTTAGTTACTGATTTTTAAAGCTTAATTAATTTAAGTTTGCCATTAATTGATTCGTGGCGTTGTGCCACCAGGCTCGAGGAACCAGCCTCCTTAGGACACTTAGCCCCGCAGCCCGGAGTAGTCCAGCCGATAAACCAAATTAATGTAATTGAATTAGAGATTTTTAAAATGTTAAATAATTAAAGATTAATCTATTTTAAGATTTAACACCCCTTAGAATCCATTCGTGGCGTTGTGCCACCAGGCTCGAGGAACCAGCCTCCTTAGGACACTTAGCCCCGCAGCCCGGAGTAGTCCAGCCAATAAACTTCAACTTTAGGATGGTTGTTGTGTTTTAAAGGATTTGTTAAGTGTTTTAAGCATTAAACCAATATTTTCTGAGTTTTAGAGTGATTTGAGCTTTTATGAATTTTTTAGAATATTTTAATGAATTGATTAAAGGGTTGAAAATTGACTTTTTGATTAAGCTCAAATTCTGGAATGTTTGTATTTTATTAAAATACTAGACCTTACTACGATCAGTTAGAAGGTAAGTACGTTGAAATCGGATTTTTCTACATTTTATTACGAAGGTTTGAATTTTGAACTAGTTTTAACTACGGTTTGACCAATTTGTTGACTTTTTAAAATATTGCAAATTTCTGGAATTTAATATTTTTAATAAATATTAGACCTTATTAGGAATTGAATGCAAGTGAGTTTGGGTGATTTGGATTTTTCTGGAATTAGTTATGGATTATCGAAGTTTGGATATTTATTGAAATTATTAAATTGTTTCAATTAAGGGTCATTTTAGTGATTTTGCTTCAAACAAATCCCCAATCTCTTGAAAACACCTCCAAAGATCAGGAATAACCTAAGGAGGGATCCCCAAGTGTTTGGGAGATTTTTGGATTTTTATATTATTGATTAATTAATTATCTTAATTAAATATTGGTTTTCACTTAAAATCAAATTAGGGTTTAAATTGCTGTCAAATCAAAGGACTTTTAATTATCACAGATTAAGGACTGAATTCTGGTCAGTTTGAGGGTTTATATATAATTTTTGGATTTAAATTGGATTTATTACAATTTTTAGAAGTTTTAAAGGCTTAATTAAGGGTTTAAGACTTAGAAAATTAATTAGGGGACCTAATGACCTCAAAAATTAATGAAAATTTCTCTAGGGGCTGAGGATGTCACTAAGTTCAAATGTTCAAAGTTTCAACTCAAGGGGAGGTGAATCCTAATTATTGAAATTTTTCTAAGTTTTCTATACATGAGTCCTTAATTATTGTCCTTAATTATGTCACTAGTTTTGAACAGGTTCAAATCAAAGTTCCTCTAACCCTTTGAATAAACATGGCATACATACACAATAGCAAACAAGCAAGTCCTTAGATCTAGGAGAACCTAGACTAGGTGGTGTGTGCACCTTAAGCATGCAATTAACTAATTAACATAATTAAGACAAAATTAGTGAATAATCAAGAAATGATTATTCACTGATCATCCCCTTCATTTCTATTCAAACATGCTCAATCAATATTTAAGATCTCAAGTGACTTCTCAAATATTTAAAGATTTAAATATGTATAGCCTCAAAATAGAATTCAAAATGTATAAATATATAAATGTATATATATATAAATATATATATCATAAAATAATTGAAAATATTATTAAAGTAAACTTTGAGGGGTTGAAAGACCCACTGATCTCCAAAGAAGTTTGATAATAATAAAAAAAAAAATTAATTTTCAAAATATTCAATCATTTAGTCAAATATTAATAAATTATTAAAATACTCAAATAATTCCAATTAATATCAAAACCTACTCAAATAATTTTGAAAATTTTCCTGGAGGTCAGTGACACACTCAAAGACATGCATGCCAAGTTTCATATAAAAATAACTTATATATAATTAATTAAAAATAAAATATAGTTCTCTGTATTTCTTAAATTACTAATAAAATAATAACCAAAACAGTTTGATTTTATTTTTAAAATAAACTAGATGAAATTCTGAACAATTTGATATATTATACTTATTTTTTGGATTTATATTTGATTTAATATCATTTTTTGAAGTTCTGCTAATAAAATAGGATTTAAAATGATTTTTTTTAATAAAAGGCGGCGCGGCAGGACAGATGGCGCGATCGGATTCGCGGGCTCGAAAACGCGTGACGGCGGGGGGGCACGCGTCGGCCGCGGGCTGCTTCACGTGGTTTTCACTTAACCACGTCAGCGGCGCGTGGCAGCCGTTGGATCACGGCGAGTCTGATCCAACGGATGAGATCAAATCCCGCGGTTGATCTCTGCGGGACGAGATCAGACGGTGGGATTTGATTCCGCGGTCTCTGATCAGAGGGCTCAGATGTCGCCGAACGGCTGATCGAACGACAGATCGAACGCGCGGTCGGATCAGACCGCGGGAGGGCTCGATCTGGACCGTTGATCGAACGATCAACGGTCCAGAAAACGTACACTCACCGGAAACCGTAAGTGACGCCCTAGAAATTTTCTTTTGCCTCGTTCTCTCGATCGGATCGATCATTTTACTTGAAATTTTAAACACATGGAGTAGAGATGAACAGAAATGATGGGGAATACATCGTTTTAGCTAAAACCCTAACATCATAAAGCTATTTAAATCTAACTAATGTGACCTAGATCTAGGGTTTTAGGGAGTTATACCGTTAGATCTTCGAAAGTTCTGGATTGATGAGCTTGTAGATTGTCCAAGTGAAGATCCCCAGCAGAAATCCGAGCTCGAACACGTCTGGATCGACTGCTAGAAGCTTGGGACGGTCTAGGTGGTGGTTTCGCCGGAGAACTCGCCGCCGGTGACGTGCAACCACTTGGACTTTGTAGTGGGGAGGTAGAGGAAGCTCTGGAGGTTCGAAACGAACTGAGAGCTCGGTCTGGGAGGCTAGGGTTAGTGAGAGAGGCTGCTTTGATCAATTAACCTCAAAAGGTGCCTTTCTCCCTATTCAAACGGGCTGGGCTAGATTGGACGGCTAGGATTGATGCAGGGGCTCTCCAGATGATGCCACCTCTCCCTGGGAAAGCTGGAAGGCTGCGGAAAGGGCTGGGCAAGCCTTGCTCCTATTGGGTGGACTTGGGATGAGTGAGAGGAGGCATTGCCACTTATGGCTAAACCAGGCCCTGAGCTTGGTTAGGAGAGCTCCAAGTGAGCTTTAGGGCATAAAGGGGTCGGCCTAAAGCAGCTTAAATCAAGGAAAAGGGTTTTGCATGTGATAAGGCCTTCTAGAAGAGGTTTAAGCTTGGGTTTGACCAAGTTGACCAGTCAACTGGTCAATGGGTGCTGACATGGCATAGGAGGGGTCAAGGCTACAGGTTGGAGAAGCTCCAAGCCTAAACTCACACTCTTTGAGGTCAAAATGGGAGGTTTGACCAATTCAAAGAGGGATTTAAGGCTTTGTTGACTTGATTTGACCAGTCAACCAGGTCAAAATTGGTGATGTGGCACTTGAGGAGGTGGAGGAATAATTGGAATGATTTAATCAAGGGTCAAGAGTTCAAAGTCAAAGCTAGAAGGGATAGGAACAAATGCCATCACAAATTTGACCAAGGATTGAAGGTTGACTCAGTCAAACCAAGTTGGGTTGAGCTCAAAATGGGTTTAGAAATGTTCAAGGCTTTGAATAGAATGATTTTGAGGGTTTGAAGATACTGACGTGGTTAAATAGGTTGAAATGGTTCATTTGAAACCTTAAGGATCCATTGGGTCAAACCATGTTGACTGAGTCAACTAGGTTGACCCAGTGGGTAAGTCTGGGCTGGACAGGTTTGAAAAGACATTTGAAGAACATTGAGGGTGGTTCCTGGGTCTGGGGAGGTCAAATTGATCAAAATCCCTATTTGAGTCCCTAAGGGCCTGTTTGGTCAACCTGGGTTGACTTGGTCAACCAGGTTGACCCAGGGTCTGGGTTTGGGCTCAACAGGTTTGAAATGATATTTTGAGGTCAATGGAAGTGGTTGGGTGACTTAAAGAGGTCATTTGGGTCAAAACACATGTTTGGACCCTTAAAGGGCCTCTTGGGTCAAACCAGTTGACTTGGTCAACCAGGTTGACTCAAGGGTTGGAAATGGGTTCAAAAGATTTGAAATGACATTTGAAATTTGTCAAAGGTGGTTGCATCCCATTTGGAGCTCATTTGGTTTGAAATCCCCATTTGAGCCCCATAGGGGTGTTTTGGTCAATTTTGACCTATTGGTCAACTAAGGTCAAAAAGGGTTTGAAAAATGCAGTTTACTGCTCAATGGGTTAAAATCAAGGGTCTGGAAGTGATTGGAGGCTTGGATAAGGGTTCCAAGGTCAAGATCTCAAAGGGGTTAGGCTCAGTGGCATAGGCTGTAAATATTTGAAGGTTTTACAGCCTTTGAATTTTAATTCAGATTCTGGGGTTAGAGCCCTCAGAATGAGCTCAAAATTGGAGGGTAGCCTTTAGAGACATGTCTTATCACTTTGCAAGTGATAGACCCTGAATCAGAGGCCATTTGACTGGGTTTTGAAATGTTTGAAAGATCTCTGAAAAGGGTGTTTAGGACAGGGCCTTAAAGGTTTGAATTTGAGTTTAAACTTCTGGATTTGGGTTTGATTTGAAGTTTAAATTAATTTGGACTTGAATTGAGTGGAGTTTGAGATTCAAATTGGTCACAGGTAGGAATCAAATCGAAATTGAAGTGGGTTAAATATAGGAATTGATTTAAAATTGAAGTTGATCAAAGGTGGAGGTTGATTTGAAGTTGGAGTGACCCTAAGATCTAGGATTTAAAGGAATCCTAGGCTCTAGAATAAGCTCTAAGGTCTAGTTCTAGGAAAGATCCTAAGGTCTAGAGTGGATCCTAGAGTCTAGGATTAAATTTAGAATCTGGAAGGGTCTTAGTGACCTCATACAAAAATGAGGTCAACACATGTCCAGGTTTCTTACATTCATAACAAATAACATCAGAAGATCCTTTAACATGTTTATGATCCTTACCTTTTCTCCAATTTTGCCGATGCTTTTGTTTCTTCCTTAGAAAGATTTGAATTGCCTTGTGATGAAGGCAACTCCATCGCTTTCAGACCCGAAAAATTCAGAATCTGATTTATGCTCCTTTAGTGCAATTGTTTTCTCCTTCTTCTTCTCACCTGCATCAAGATTTCTTTGATTCACCCCTTGCTTGTAAGCAATGAGTGAGCCAAGTAAGTTATCAATTGAATAAGTATTCAAATCCTTAGATTCAGTGATTACAGTGATTTTAGCATCATATGACGAAGGAAAGCATCTCAAAATCTTTTTTACTTTTTCATAGTTTGAAAGTTCTTTTCATAATGCATGTAGTGAAGTAACTATCTGAGTAAATCTAGTATACATGTCAGAAATTGATTCATGAGGTTTCATACGAAAAAGTTCATAGTCATGTAAGATAAAATTCAAACGGGATTGTTTAACTTCATTAGTTCCTTCATAGGTGATACATAACTTATCCCAATTTTCTTTACCAATTATGCAAGTGGAGACACGCATGTAATCCTCAGATTTTAAAGTACAGAAAAAGCAGTTCAAATATTTTGCATTCAATTGAGCTAAATCTCGTTCATCAAAAGTTTATTCGGTAAAAGCAACTTCAATTTTAACACCATTAATTTTATGAGAAGGTGGAGAATAACCTTCTTGAATAGGCATCCACATGCGATAATCAGTAGTTTGTAAAAACATTGACATGCGGGTTTTCCAAAAATCAAAATGTAGGTTTTTGAACAGGGGAGGTTAGGTAATAGAATACCCTTCCGTAGTGTTATCGATCCCAAGGTTAGCCATGGATCAAAATCAAAAAGTTTTTAAACTTAAATTTTCGAATCCCGCTCTAATACCACTTGAAAGTTTATTAAGGATGTTAAGCCCTATGAACTCAGTCCCAAGCTAACCAAGAGGGGGGTGAATTGGTATTTTAAAAATTCTTTTCACAAAGAACAAAAATCACATAAACCAAAATCACGCCACGAGAAAAATAAATGCGGAAATTAAAATGCGAAAGAAAGAAAACAAGAACACAGAGATTTATAGTGGTTCAGCCAACTTGACCTACATCCACCCCTTGGAGGCACCCTCCAAGTATTGCACTACAAAACGTGACTCTCTTTTAGCCCCCACGGCTAGGCGGAGAAGCCCTCACAAGAACCTCCTTTTTGCCACCCCGGCAAGGCAGAGAACCTATCTCCTTTTCCTTCCTCCTGAAGCTGGCAGAGAACCAACAACCAGATGCTGACTCCTTACCTCTACCGACCCTTCCACGGATGAGAAACTCTAGACAAAGAAGAAGCAGAGTGATCCTTGAAGCAACCCATGTGAATCCCCTCACAAGCTCCCCCTCACAAGATCCTCTCTCTCTCCCTCTCTCTCTTTCTCTCCTCAAGGCCTTCTCAGGTCAAGGCAGCAGCCAATGGTTTTTTAAAACGTTGAATAAGAGCTCTTAAATAGAAGAGCTTCAAAGGAGCTCATTAATTGTAAGTTGCCGACAATATCGTCCAGGCCGATGTGGACATCGGCCTGGCCGATCCATACAAATCTTAGAAAAATGTCCAGAGCATCACCCTGAATGTATATTGAACGATTTAAAATTGGCTTGATCGTCCAGGCCGATCTCACGATCGTCCTGGCCGATCAGTTCAAATTAGAGGAAAATCATCCAGAGCATCGCCCTGAATTCGAGGTGGCCGATATTTATCGTCCTGATGTAACCAAGGTTTTTGAATAGATCGTCCTGGCTGACCTGCGATCGTCCAGGACGATATGATCATATCAATCATCCTTAATTACTCCCTTGATTTCCTGATAAATTAAGGCATAATTTGATCAATGATTATCCTGGCCGATAATTAAAAAATACAGTATACCTTAATCTTCTACGGTGGTAACTTCTTTTTATTTTAAGCTTATCATCCTGGCCAATACACGTATCGTCCATGCCGATCTATTAATGATGACTGCCTTAATTAAAAATCCATATTTAGATTTTTTATTTTAAGCCTGATCGTCCAGGACGATATAAATATCATCCCAGCCGATATGAGTAAAAACAGAAATTCTAAGTATCTCAAGTGTGTGTGTGTAGGGTTACTTAGCATCAGTCTCTTTGACAATTACAAATAGACTCAAGAAGAGAAAAAAAAAAGTACATACTGACTCAACCCTAGACCTACACAATCTTGAACTGGCTTCATCTGTTCGTACAATCTTTGATTCCTGAAAAGTTAGAAGCAACAAGCAGTCCAAGAGAATCAACAGTGTTTGTCAATCATCAAAACATAAGTCATGAAAATAGATTTGCAATAATTTCTCCAAGTGTTTGTAGAGAAATATCATTCTTTTACACCCACCTGATGTGGGTAGAGAACCGAATCTTCTTCAAAGACCTTATCATTAGCAATAACAAAGAAGTAAGGAAGAGAATTGACAAGACTTACAAAGAGATCCTCACCTTTGGACAACCTTGGGAACCCTTCATAATATCCACTTGAAAGATATCTCTCCACAATCTCAATCACTCTCCCAAAACACACTTATACTTGTTCTCACAAAAATACGAAGATGGGTTCATTTCATATAGTTTTTAAGGACCTTATATATGAAAGACATGAAAAATCATCCCAAATTTTGAAAATTGCAAGGTTGATCGGCCATGATTGTACAATATGAACAATGATCATACGTATGAATAGTTTAAAATTTTCTTGTATGATGGTGTATAAACCCTTTTCGTACAATGATAGTCATATGTACAAACTACCATTAAACAGTACAATCAATTCAAAATTGAATACGATCATCCAGTACGAATCAGTACGAACTGATTTCATACTCTAAATAACATATTGTACGAATCTATATCATACAATATGATCAATTTTAATCAAATATGTTTTTTTGGTACAAAAATTTCCTTAACCATTTGGTACTCTCGAAATCATTTGTATGATCCTATGATCTTATAGTACGAAAAGTTCAAAAAATCTACATGTTTATTTGGACAAAAAGGTACACATCCAATTTGTACTATGGATGTCATATGTTTGATCCTATGATCGTACAGTACGAACAGTTAAAAAAATGTACCTGTTCATCTGGACAAAAATATACGCCAATATTTTGTACTCTGGACTTCATCTATACAAACCTTGGATCGTATAGTACAAACAATTCAGAAAAAAATTGGATGTTTATCAAGATGAACTTGTATGTATCTATTTCTTACTCTAGACATCGTTTGTATGAAGTTAACTTAATACAGTACGAACAAGACTTAGAAATATTTCCTGGTTATGGTTCAATTAACTTCTTCTGAAGGAATGATCAGAACAAATTGCCCTGTATGATTACAAATTGTATAGTACGATTATTTTAAAAACTTATTTTTTTTTACACTCCCCTAGTGTGTATGCACGGTTACCCAATTATAATCACTCTCTCTTAGACTCAACAAAAGTATTAAAAAATACATACTATAATTTCAATTAACCTTAATCTAATCTGTCCTAAAATCTTCAAGGTCTGGGATATGATTTTCCTTAAATGTTAGTATACACAAATAATAAAAGCAACATATCTAATATATGTTAGGAGAAATAGTACTCAAACAATAATATTTGGAATCATAAAAAACAAACATGATATGAAAACTAAGTTGCAACAATCTTCCCTTTTTTTATGATGGCAAAATAATTATTGTTTGTGTTAACATTTAAAGAAAAAATTTCTCCTTAGCTCCCCCTAAATGAATGACCAATCTAAATAACAAGGGGTTCCCATGAAGATCAAAAATAATAAACCTAAACCCTATAAAAAAGACACCAAACACAAATAAAAACACAAACAAAACATGAACATCCACAGATTCACTCAAAACATACACACCATACACATACAAACATTCACACTATATATACATCAATTATCAAACAATATTAATACACTCCCTTCTAACAATAACAAAAAAGGGAAGTATATCTTTAAATGAATGGTTTCTATAGATAAATCAAAAGGGTTGAAGTAGAAAAGATTTTAAACCAATTACAAATACAATATTAATTTCCTAATACTAAAAAGAAAATTTTCAAAATTTTAAATCAAAGAACAACTAAGATAAGAAAAGAAAACCAAGATCATTATTGAAAGTTCGTTAGGGATGTTAGTCCCCTTATGAACTGGCCCAAGGCTAACCAAGAGAGGTGACTTGGTATTTTAAGAATCTCTTTCAATCAAAACTCAAACTAAACCAAAACTCACCACAAAGAAAACACAATGCAGAAATTAAATGAGAAAATAATAAAGGAAAGAACACACAAGATTTAAAGTGGTTCGGTCAAACCTTGACCTACCTCCACTCCCCGGAGGTGCCCTTCGGGTATTGCACTAAACTAAGTGTCTCTCCTTCAGCCCCCACAGCTAGGCGGAGAAGCCCTTACAAAATCACTTTCCCCTTCCCCGGTGTAGTGGAGTAGTCGGATCTTTTGACACCAAAGAGATCTTCTTCTTCTATATACTTCTCTCAAGAAAAGCCTTGAATCCGATGGTACTAAGGTGCAAGCTCGCTGGAGAAACCGTGTGGAATCCCCCTCCACACTCCCTTGAGTCCCCCTCCAAGGATCTTCTCCCTCTCTCAAACTCCACCCTTTCCTCTCACCCTTTCAAGCTTTTTCTTCAAGTTCCCTCCAAAAGAAAGAAGCCTCAATGGCTACCAAAGACACTTACTAACTGTCTCGACAAAGCTTAAATAAAAGAGCTCAAAACAAGCTCATTAATTGCAACTTGCCGACTTTATCATCCAGGATGATATTCATATCGTCTTGTACGATCAATACAAAATAAGCCCAATCAGCCCAGTCGGTTAAGTACGATTAGAATATTTTTGGTCATATTGTCCAAGCTCATAGGATATCATCCTGGATGATTAGTTCAAATCACAGGAAAATCATCATGAATATCGCCCTGAAAAGAAGCTGGCAGATGTCAAATCGACCCGGCCGATCCTGCGATCGGCCCGGCCGATGTGATCATGCAAATCACCATTAATTGCTTTCCTTAATTACCAGATTAATTTAGGAAAAATTGTCCTGGATCGGCCAGGTCGATATCAATAGGCCAGGCTTATCCCCGAGACGATGTCCAAAAATAAGTAATTTCTAAATAGATCTGGCGGTAGATTCTTTCTATTTTGAACCTATCATCCTGTCTGATACAAAATCATCCAGGATGATGTTCTTAATGACAGCTGCCTTAATAAGGATGCCCTAATTAGGGTTTCTATTTTTGAACCGATAATCCAGGCCGATATAAATATCGTCTCGGATGATGTTACCAAAAATAGTAAACTCTAGGGAACAGTCAAAAATTCTTCCAAGGTATGTCTGAGTAAGATTACATAGCATCAGGAGCCACACCAATTACAAAAGACTCAAGAAAGGAAAAGGTACAATCTGACTCAGACCTAGTCTACCCAATCTTGAGCTGGTTCCAACTACAGTATGATCTTGTGAACCTTAAATGTTAGTAGGAAAGGCAGTCATAGAGAAATAAGAGTATATGCTATCATCAAAATCATAATAAATGAAAATAGATTCATAATAATTATTCATGCTAGACAAATTAAATTAAAATGATTATTACAAAAATGATGAAATAAAGACTAATAAATTTTAAATTCAATATTGAATATGATTGATAATTAGATAAATTTATAAAGATTAGATGATAAAGGAAAGAACACTATAGATGTTTTTTAATTGGTGACATTGCATATCTTTTTAAATAGTAGTGGCACACTCTGTGCATTTTTTTATTTTTGGGCTAAGTTTGTGCCTCTTTTCACTTTGCGAACAATTGTGCATCTTTTTAATATTTGCACACTTTGTGCATTTTCTTTAATTTTACTTTTTGGATTATTCTAATATTTGAAATATAAATTGAAAATCCACTAATAATGAAAATAATTTTATTGAAAAAGAAAAAAATTTAATAAGACATCAATCTTGCAATTATTATAGTTTAGGTATGTTTGTCTATAGGAACATGAAATTGATCTCCTTATCAACATTCAGTCATGATTTAAATTAAACTTTAAAAATATTAAATTTGTATGAAAATTAAATTGTAGAGCAATATAATTGAGAATTCATTTCAATTATTAACTACAAAAGATTTGTTGATAAAAAACATAACCTTGTCAAGAGATACAATTTAATGTACATGAGCAA
The DNA here is from genome assembly GCA_016618105.1 of Dendrobium huoshanense. Taxonomy (NCBI): domain Eukaryota; kingdom Viridiplantae; phylum Streptophyta; class Magnoliopsida; order Asparagales; family Orchidaceae; genus Dendrobium; species Dendrobium huoshanense. The sequence continues at coordinate 53,175,633 of CM028347.1, read as the reverse complement.
TATATTTTAACATTCCACTAATATGAACATTACATACTAACATATTCTTAAAACATAACATCTCATCCCAACAACAACATTAAAACAAAGAAAATCACTAAACTCAAGTTGTCACATCACAACATCAACTACAAACACTTAGAAGAAATAATCGAATAAAATTGCATCTAAAAATTTGAGGGGCCCTGGTCTGGAGGAGGTAGTGGATTGAACATTAAAAAATAACTACTAATAGCTGCTACACTCATCACTCTCTAAACTCTGATCTCTCCTAAATAGTGGCAAAAAAAGCATCAGTGAAATAGACAAGAAGTTTTGTGGGAGGATCGGGATGGATCAGGTGGTACTTCTTTTCTAGGATATAGGCCACTAAATGTCCTAAAGCACATTTTGTTCCTCTTATGATGAGGAAACCCAATTTCATAAAGATTGTATATGTAGTCCATTATGGGTTGTGCTTCATCAAATGGTTTTTTTTAGTCATAATCAAATAGGTGACTATAGAAAAGAGTGGAGTTGTATTTATCCGATCACCTGCATTAGGGATAATAGACATTCTCAAAACATGATGGATGACCCAAGAATTTGGGTGTTAAGTGTAGAACCTAGATAAATGACACACTTGGGATACACCTCTAAGAGTTTTATTAATTTAAGTCCAGTCAAAATTGGCCCTATAAGTCAAAGTGTGGGCTTGAGTACCTTGGGTTTCAAATGAAGAAAGTTTCCTAAGTCCTCTTTTGTAATATCAACTCATTATTTCTAAACATAAGAACTAATCCTAGAGTATCCCTCATTAAAACTCATGTTTGTCAAAAATAATTGGAAAGTTTCTTTGTGGTAGGCATAAATGAGAGTGAGAATGAAGGAGAATGAGTTGACGCAAACAAGGGCATAATAGAAAAGTGAAGATCTCCCTGAATGAGAAGTCTTGAAGGGGTGAACTTGGAAGTAGCATACCAAAAATAAGGCATCCTCAATTACCTTAGAAATGAAGTTGTCATCCCCACCGCTTCTAGATGAGGAACCTTTAAAATGATGTGGTTGCTTGCTAGAACTAGCCATTTCTAAAACAAGGGCTCTATAATGATTTGAAATGGATAAGAAAGTGAATGGAAATGATTTCAAAGACCCTTATATATATAATAGGGAAACTTTTGTTATGCTCATCCTCCAGATTCCCTTCCGGCTTTCGGTGAGAAAACGTAGTGAGAGAAAGTAATGAGAGAAGGTCTCGGATTCTGAAAAGTTTTCTTTCTTAAAATTCAAATTTTAACGTTCCGCATTTTGTTGCGGTTTTTTTTTCGTTGATGGGGATCGACGTGGCGTTCGCCGCCGATCGCCGGATTCCTCTTGACGACAACATTCACATTCCTGTTCGTGAAGATGATTTGTTTAGAAAGCAAAGATCTGGTATTCTTAAAACTAATGAGCCTTCAGAAGTGAAGCTGAAGAAATCTCTGATTGTTTCTGGTAAAGGTAAAGGAGTATTAATTCAATCTCCTGTGAAGGAATTCAAATCTCCAAATGGTTTAAAGAAGGATTTAGTAGACAATGGGGCATCGTTCATTGTCTGGTCTGAAGTTGTTTGTGAATAAATTCAATAATCCTGCATTCAAGTCAAATTTAGTTGAGAAAGGAATTTCTTTTTCTCAGAAGTTGATGGAAAGCTCATCAAATATTTGTAATAATGCTGAGGTAGACAATGGCCTCACTGTTCCTGTTGATACCTGGCACAAGAAATTGAATATCAAAGTTTCTATCAAAGATAATGATTCCTTCTTATCAGAAGATAGTGAAGCAGTTATGTTGAATGAAGATTGTTTAAAAATTAATGCAGACACATTACAATTGTCTCTGGTAGTAAAGGTATTTGGAGGAAATTATCCGGTATTTGAAGTTGCTAAAGAGCTTCGACGTCAATGGAGCCAATTTGGGAAGTTCCATATAACTTCTCTTGGGCTTGGATGGACTTTATGTTCCTTTTTTGATAAAGCTACTGTTGAAAAAGTTTTGGAAGGTGGTCCATGGTATGTGAATGGCCATATTGTGGGCATAGACAAATGGACCCCAATCTTTTCTCCTACCTCCTTAGAAGGCCTATCATCCCCCATATGGGTTAGATTTCCTCATCTACCACTGATTTGTTGGGACGAAGAAAATGTGACTAGAATTTCCAGCAAAATCGGAGTTTTACTGTGGATTGATGGCAATATGTTCCAATGGAGCAAAAGGTAGTATGCTAGAATCTACGTTTGTATGCAACTGGATCAACAATTTCCTAAGGGAGTGTGGATAGAAGGATCCTTTGGACGCTTCTTTCAAAAGATAGAATATGAAAGAGTATCCAATTTTTGTTTCAATTGTGGAAAAATTGGTCATCTTGAAGCCAATTGTAAAGATGGGATGTTATCAAACTGTGAAGGAACTCAAATCAAAAGACAAGGAAGCTCAGAATTCTTCCAATCAGTCTCAACAAGAAACAGGTTTAAATAAAGATTATGGGCCATGGATCCTAGTTTAAAATTCAAGGAGAAGGAGGAAGCCAACTATCATCAAGGAGAAGCCTTTTTTTAGAAATACTAAGAATGTTTATGTTCAGAAAACATTCTCTAAGCCATCTTTAAACTATGTTACTGAAGAAGCCCCCAATGTATCTACTATTGCTACTGATGAAAATATAGAAGCTGATTTGGGTCCTGTTAATGAAGAAGCCGGCAATGAATCCACTATTGCTACTGATGTAAATGAAGAAGCTGATTTGGGTCCTGTTGCTGTGAAGAAAGTTAATGAAGTAATAACTCCTGTAGTTTTACCAGGAGTTAACAGTTGTAAGGAGATGACAAATCATATTTCTACTATTACTCCCAAGCCTAATGAAGATCAGAATAAATTCAGTTTACTAGAAGATCTTATTCACGAAACAGAATCTTCCAAAGTGAATGAAGAAGTGGATTTTGAAGAAGGGGAAATTGTTAAAGTTTCTCCAAATGAAGACAAGATAGAAGAAGCTACGAGAAGTAAAGGTAAACTTATCAAAGAGCTCAATTCTTTGGGAAGAGACAACATTTTATCTCAAAAAAGGAAAGGAGAAGCTAATAAGAAGATTAAAAATGGGAGTAATCAAATTTTTAAATCAAAATGATGTCTCTATCATTTTGGAATTGTAGAGGGGCTAGGAAGGTTGAGGCCTCTCGATATCTAAAGGAATTCATCAAGGATCTTGATGTTTTTTTTGTTGGACTTGTTGAAACCAAAGTTCAATCTTTTGATAGGAAGGAAATCAACGATTTTATTGGTAGCAATTGGGATTTTTTTAATGTCCCTGCCGAAGGATTGTCTGTAGGAATCCTCATTTGTGGGAAATCCAACATTTGTTGTTTCAAAGTTGTTCATTTTTCTAGCCAAGTAGTTATTGGGTTATTAAAGATGCATAATGGAAGTGAATGGCTTATTGCCGCCACTTATGGAAGCAAAGAAGTTTATAAAAGAAGACAACTATGGGAAAACCTTCAAAAATTTACTAATTCGAATATCCCATGCATTATTGGAGGTGACTTTAATTGCATACTCACACAAGAAGAAAAAAGAGGTGGAAAGAGATTTGTATTTTCTCAAGGCCCTCAAGATATGCAAATGTTTATGAAGAAATGTGATTTCAATGACATTGGGATTATAGGTCCCAAATTTACTTATTGTAACAATAAAAAAGGAGGAGCTCGCATCCTTGAGAGATTAGACCGATGTTTACTGAATTCAGCAGCTTTGAATATCATTCAAGTGGTAGCAGTTCGACATCTTGGAAGAGTCGCATCAGACCACTGTCCAATTGCCATCAGCATTTGTGGACCGGAATTTAGGAAGAACAAGAGACTGAAATTTGAAGAAGTGTGGATCTTGTATCCAGCATCCAAAGGAATTGTATTAAATTCCTGGAGTAATCCTTCTGGTGGGGATGATGTCTAGAAATTGAATTGTAAATTCAAAAGAGTCCTTAAAGCTCTCTTTTATTGGAGTAAAGCCAAGCACTCTAATCTAAACTCCTTGAAAGAAAATTTGAAGAAAGATATTATATCTTTGCAAGAAGAGGAGGCCAATACAGGGAGTCTTTCAAATGACAAAATATCTTTATTGAGATTCAAAATTAAGGAATTGAACTCTACATTGGGAAGATTAAGCTCTTGGTGGAAGCAAAGAGCCAAAGTTAAGTGGTACAAAGAAAGTGATTCAAATTCTGAATACTTTCATTCGGTTGCTTCAGCAAGGTATAATAGCAATCTTATCAAACAAATAAAGAACACAGATGGATCTCTTATAGAAGATCAAAGCTGCATTGAAGATATCCTGTCTAATTATTTCCATGAGAAATGGAAATTCAGAAATTTCTCTCTTAATGGCTGACCTAGTTTCTCCAAAATCATTGATGAATTTGATAAGGATTGGTGGATGGCAGACTTTTCTGAGGAAGAATTGGAGAATGTTATTTCTCACTTGGAGAGCAATATAGCACTGATATGGATGGTCTTTCCAACTCTTTTTTTAAATTATATTGGCCTATTATCAAATCTGATGTTTGGATAGTTGTTAGCCTTTTTTTCAAATCCAGGTTTAATGTGTGATGAATGGAGGGAGACCATTGTGGTTCTTATTCCTAAAATCAAAAATCCTTTAACTCCTTCTAATTATAGACCTATTAGTATTTGTAATTCTATCTATAAGATAGTGGCAAGGATGTTATTGAACAGTATCATCAATATTATTCCAAAGATCATTTCTGATAATCAAGTAGCTTTCATTAAGGGAAGATCCATTTCAAAAAATATTTTGCTCACACAAGAAATTTTTCATAAATTTAGAATTTCTAAAGCTAAGAAAGGCTTGATGGCTATTAAAGTAGATATGGAGCAAGCTTATGATAGCATGGGTTGGAACACATTGAAGAAAGTTTTTGAGCTTTATGGTTTTCCAAGATCTTTTGCTAATCTCTTAACCCAATGTGTAGTGGACACAAAATATTCTATAAATGTGAATGGCAGGAATTCTAAATGGATTCAAGTGGAGTGTGGATTTAGGCAGGGATGCCCTCTATTTCCACATTTGTTTATCATGTGCTCTCAAATTCTTACTGAAGCATTCAATAGAGATGGAGCTAAAATTGGTATATAATTGAATCTGAATGTAGAGAAAATTTCACATCTTCAATATGCTGATGACATCATAATTTTTTCTGAAGCAAACAGGAGAAATGTTAATAAAATCAAGAAGATCTTGAAAAAAAATAGTAGCTGGACTGGACAGAAGGTGAATAATCAGAAATCTTCTCTGATTTTCGGTAAAGCAGTTCACAAGAACAAATCCAGAATTCTGTCAAAACTATTTGGATTCAAAGTTGTAGAAGGGATGAACTATCTTGGCATAAAAATGGCTAAGAGAAGGCTTACTGCATCTGACTTCAGAGATGTTATAGAAAAAGCATTTGATAAACTCAATGTTTGGGGCAATTTATCTCTTACTTTAGCTGGTAAAATTCAGTTAATCAAAACAGCCCTTTTATCCATTCCAATTTTCGTTTCTACTCACTCTCTTGTTCCAATGGGTGTTTTGAGAGAGCTTAACAAGCTTTGCAGGGATTTTCTCTGGATGAAACAAAACAAGAGTAAAGGAATTCATTATGTAGAATGGGAAAATCTTTGTAAGCATATTAAATTTGGAGGGTAGGGCATTATTTCAGCAGCTGATTAAATGAATTCTTGGAGAGCCAAATTCACTTGGAATTTGATTTCTAAGCCATCATCTCTTCTTAATAGAATCATGATTGCAAAATATGGAAGAAATTTCACAAGAGTTGGTAGTTCACCAACTTGGAAAATTATTAATTCTGGAGGCAAAACTCTTCAACAAATTACTAGATGGAAGATCTTTAATGGTGATCTCATAAACACTACAAAGTATATCTGGATCCTTGATAAGTGTTTAGATAAATGGCCTACGTTTGTATTCAATCTTCAAGAAGAACAATTATGTTTGAAGTATTTTATTGAAGATGGAAATTGGAATATCAACAGATTGCATGAGGCTTTCGGTAATAAGCTTACATAATTAATTTCTTTGGTTCCTTTGAACAGAGAAAATCAAGTTGATGAAATGGAAATTATGTACAAGTTTTCCGGGAAATCAATTGCTGCTTTGATTTCAGAACAAAGTTGCTTATATGAGGAAGAAGATGCTTATTGGAGATGGCTTAAAAAGTTAATTTGAAACCAAGAGTTAACATCTTTTGGTGGAAATTGATTCATAAGGCAATTCCAACCAACGATTTTTTAATGTATAGAAGGATTATTAATTTCAATGGATGCCCGAGAGGATGTGAAGATGTTGAAGATGCTAATCATCTAACTGTTAAATGCTCATTTATGATTAAGATCATTATCTTATTAAAAAATTGGGGTTATGATATCCCGGTTCTATCTTATCTAGAAAATTGCTTTAATTGGCTTTCTAAAGCTTTTATCAGCAATCCTTTTTTAGCCAATGTCTATTGTTCTGCTATTTTTTTCTCTTGGAAGAGTAGAAAAAAAAGGGTGCACGGCTCGGATGAGGACAATATATCGTCTATTGCAGCTAATGCAGTTAGTTTTGCTTCTTTATCATTTAACCAAGATCTTAATTCGGTCAACTGGGTTTCTAATCATCATTTGCTATTTCAAAACACTTGGAAACCTCCTCCAACTGAATGTATCAAACTGAATGTGGATGCTTCTCTTAATAACAATTATTCTGCTGGAATTGGTGGAGTAATTAGAGACAGCAAACGTAGATTTTTATTTGCCTTTGGGTTCAAAACAATACACTGGGATATTTCAACTCTTGAATTGGAAGCTTTTTTGGCTATCAAGAAGATTACTCAAGAGTGGATGTTTGAAGCAAAAGGCATCATTATAGAAGGAGATAACTACAATGTTATGAAGCACATCCAAGACATTTTCAAAAATGGTCCATCTGTAAGTAATCATCCTAATTTACTTGATTTCTTCTTTCTTAGAAGTTTCAATCAAGTCATTTTTCAATTTGTTAAGAGAGGTTGTAATAAGTTAGCCGATTATTGTGTTAACCATGCTAGGTTGGGTGATTATACTTGGAATAACTTGATTATCAATAATGTTCCTCCTTCATTCTTTAAATTGGTGAAGGAAGAATATGATAATCTCAACCATGTTTAGATTGTTTCTTTTGTTTTCATTTCAATAATATTGCTTTATGCATCTTCTCAAAAAAAAAAAAAAAAAGACCCTTCTATATAAAGAAAAATGTCCTATCGTGTTGTATGAAAACTAAATTATACATACGATTTTAAAATCATACGAAACAAAATTATTTTCATGCTTATGAATGGAAGTAGTTAAAAAAGAACTGGCTTTTCATAAAATGTCATTTTTGAGGCATCCTTTGAAACATACCTTTTGACAATATGATTGTACGAACGAATAGGTGTTCATCTAAAATGATCATAATATTAAAGATCATTTTAAATATGGTTAGATTCGTCCCCTATAGAATCTGACAACTGGATCGTACAAACAAAATATAATTTTGTACATACGATCAACAATAAATATCTAAGTCTAATTGGTAAACCTTCCTCGCGCATATAAAAAAATCTATACAAATCGTATAGTACAATGATGTCATCGTATAGTATGAAAGCTAACAATAACTAAGTTTTGTGTGCTCAACTTCATAACCTACCATATACATGCTGCAAAATTCATATGGGATGAAAAAATTTGTATAGTATGAATAGAATTCTTAGAAAACAAAGCATGAAATTCATAAAAAAATTTCAAAACCAATCATTTTTCAACAAGTGGCATGCTTCACAATAAAGACAAAATTAAAAATTAAAAATACACAACTAAACACAAAAAACAAATAGAACAATTAGATAAAGACAAACTAAATAGACACATATATACAACACATCAAGTTTGTAGAATTTTTCATTTAAGCAATAAGATGAATTACACCAAACGTTGTTCTTAAGGTGATAAAATTATCAAAGGCTAGTGGTTTTGTAAAAATATATGTGAGTTAATTTTTTGTAGAAATAAGATTCATTAGCTATATGATCTCTAAGGAAATGATGCCTTATATCTATATGCTTGGTTCAAGAATATTGAATAGGATTTTTTGAAATGCAAATGGCACTAATATTATTATAAAAGATCAAAATTATGCCAATTAAAAATTTTAAATCAAACCATTATTATTTCAACCAAAGAACTTGTAACACACAACTATCAAAGGCAATGTATTCTACTTCAACAGTATATAGGGCTACTAAATTTTATTTCCTACTATACCAAGAAACTAAAAAGTTTTCTATGAATTGACAAGCCCCATATGTACTTTTTTATTAACCCTACAACCTAAAAAATCTTAATCATAATATCTAACAATTTCAAATGAAGAGCTTTTCTTAGGATACCAAATCCCAAAGTTTTGAGTTCCCAAAAGATATCTCAATTTTTTTTAATACTATCAAATGTGATTCTTTTGGATCAGATTAAAATCTAGCATATAAACAAACACTGAACAAAATATCTAGTATACTACTAGTCAAGTAAAGAAATGATCCAATTATACCTCTAAATTTCTTTTGATCAACAGATTTTCTCTTAGGGTCCTTATTTAATTGAAATGATGAACTCATAGGTGTAGTCACTTATTTAATATTATCCATTTCATATTTCTTGAGGATGTCCTTAATATACTTTGACTGATTAAGAAAAGTTCCTTCCTCATTTTTCTTTATGCTAAAACTAAAAAAATACCTCAAATCTCTCATTAAACTCATCTCAAATTCACTACTCATTATTTTTGAAAAAACATCACAAATATTTTGATTTATAGATCCAAATATGATGTTATTAACATATATTTGAACTACGATTATGTCCTCTCCTATTTGTTTGAAAAAAAGAGTGGTGTCCACACTTCCTTTCATAAAAGATCTCTCTAATAGGAAAGTGCTTAACCTCTTATATTAAGCCCTAGGACTTGTTTTAATCCATACAATACCTTTTTCAATTTAAACATATAATTAGGAAGTTTAGAATTTTAAAAACTTAAAGGATGCTCAATATAAACATCCTCTTCTATCACCCCATTCAAAAAAACACTTTCGACATCTATTTGAAACAATTTAAAATCTTTCAAATATGTAAAGGCTAACGAAATCCTAATTGCTTCAAGTCTTCCTATAAGAGCAAAAGTCTCTTCAAAATCATTTATCCCTATTTGATTATACCCCTTAGCCACCAATCCTGCCTTATTTTTTATCACAGTTCCTGAATCATTCATTTTATTTTTGAATACCCACTTAGTTCCAACAATACTATGATCTTTTGGCCTTTCAATCAATTCTCAAACAACATTTCTCGCAAATTGAATAACTCTTCTTACATGACCAAAATCTAAAATTCATCAAAATATTCTTGATTTATATTTGTGGGTTCAATCATCTATATAAAGGTAGAATGGTTCATCTCTTAGCTAAGTCCATGCCTAGTTCTAACACCCTCACAATGTTAACCTAAAATCAATTCCTTAGGTTGATTCTTAGCAAATTTCTATTCTCTAGGAAAATGGTTATCTTTTTCCACATTTTCTTCTAAATTTATCTTTTCAGTTTCATGGGAATTTTTTTTCAATATGATCCTCTTCTAACCTTGGCTCTTCCAAAATGTCAGATTCATCAAACACAGCATGTATGGTCTCCTTAACTACCAAAGTTCTTTTTGTTAAAAACTCTATATAATTTTCTAACATTAGAGTTTCCAAGAAAAACTCATTCATCAAATTTTTGATCAAATTTTCCTAAATGAGTTTTCCCATTATTATGAATGAAAACCTTGCATCCAAAAACATGCAAATGTGATAAATTTTGTGTTCTCCCCTTAAGAAATTTGTAGGGTGTTTTATTCAGTTTAGATCTAATGTTCACCTTATTCAGAACATAACAAGTTATACTGATCGCTTGAGCACAAAAATATTTTAGAAGTGAATATTCTTCCAACATGGCTCTAGCGACTTCAATTAATATTATATTCTTTTTTTTAGACTACCCCACTCTGCTGAGGGGTCCTGTGTGCTTCCATTCTCTTTACAAAAATCTTCAAAAAAAAATTTATTCTTAAATTTACCTTCATGATCACTTTGATTTGATAAAATATCACATTCTAGTTTTCTCTAAATTAAAGTTGAAAAACTTCTAAATTACTTAAATTATTCACTCTTATGAAATAAAAATTTAGCCCAAGTGAATCTAGAAAAAAACATCAACAATCATAAAAGACCTATAGTGATAACCAGTCCAAAAATATCCATATGAATAATTTTCAATGGTTTACTTGTTCAATTCAATTTTGGCTTCTTAAGCAACTAGTGGGAAAAAACTTTTATATTATAATCCTTATCACACAGCAGACTAATACTTAACAGATTATGCTTTAATCCTTCTACAAGTAAAAGATTCTCAATGAAAATTTAATTCAAGTTTCTAATCGTACCTATCCCTAAAACTTTCGTAGTGGTATTATCTCCTAATGTAACCTTGCCTCCATTCCTGACTTCCAGTGATATAAATTATGTAGTGTCTCCAACCATATGCTTAGAACATCCATTTTACAGGTATCAAATGCTCTCATGAGGTCTTAAATGAGAGCGTTTCTATAAGATAATCAAACAGTAATTTTGGGAACCCAATCAAGTTTGGATTATCCTCTTAGCAAAATTAATCTAGATGCTTATTTGATATTCTTTATTTTATGCATCTTTGGTCTCCACACTATATATGATTTACTATTAATATTGTAAGTGTGATATATATGGCAAAACATTCCACAAGAAAAATATTTCACACCTGGAAAAGGATTTATCAGTCTTTGTGAATTAAATTATATTTTCCTAGGTTTTCAAATATTGTGCTTTAGTTTAGGATTAGAAAAAATTTTAAGTGTTGGGGGAATCTTGTTATCTTCAAAAGCTTTTAGTTTTTCTATGAGATATGAGTTGGCTTATTTAAATTTAAATTATGAAACTTCAACTCATGTTCTTTTCTAACTAATTCATCGACAAATGATTTAAAATCTATTTCAAGTTTTGTGTGAGATGATTTTAATAGTTCATGATGTTTGTTCAATTCATCAAACTTATCCAAAAGTTTCATGTGGTTGCTATCAATTAGTGCATGATCTTTTCTAAGAATTTCATGCTATTTTTGTTATTCTAGGAAATCTAAGTTCAACCTAACATACATCTTTTTGAGTTTTTTATATGCTTTATGAATTTTTTCAGAACCATCAAATAACTCTTCCATAAGTTAAGTCACATACCTCTTCTTGATCTAACTGATCAAGCTTGTAGCCATCATACACAGGTTGGTGTCTTCTTCCTCTACTTCTATTTCTAAAGAATCTAAAGCTGAGCCCACCTCAAAAGCTCTATACAATATATTTTTTCCCTTCTTCACATTTGTTTTCTCCTCCACCTTCTCCTTGAAAGGATTATCTTTAAGATTAGGGCATTCAATTTTGATGTGTTCAGGCTTCCTACATTCTTAGCAAATCACATCATTAGAAGCCTTAAAATTTTCATGGAACTTACCTTTATTCCTCTACTAACACGTCTCCTTTGCTTCGTCTTTAGAAAACTTCTGAATTACCTTATCATCGAAGCAATGTCATCTTCATCCTCAAGCTGAGATGGATCACTCTCTAAGTCATCAACTTTCAATACTATATTATTTTCCTTTTGCTTCTCACTTGCATCAATCTGACTTTGATTCTCTCCTTGCTGATACCCAATTAGTGATCCGAGAGGATTATCAATTGAATAAACATCTAAATCCTTGGAATCTATAATAAAAGTTAATTTTGCATCATAAGTAGTAGGAAAAAAATAAAATATTTAATTCACTTTCTCAGTAATTCTTAGTTCCCTACCTAAAGCATATAATGAAGTAACAATTTGAGTGAAACATGTGTACATATTAGTGATTGATTCATTTGATTTCATGCGGAATAGTTCATAATCATGTAGCAAAATATTCAATCTTGATTATTTCATCTTTTTTGTCCCTTCATATATGATATAAAGTATTTCCCAATTTTCTTTTTCACTTTTACAGGTAGATACATGCATATAGTCTTTATATTAAATTGTATAGAAAACATTGTTCAAGAATTTGGCATTTATTTGTATTAATTCTTTTTCTTCTACAGTCCAGTCAGTAAATAGTGTTTTTGTTCTAATGTCATCTACAAGTCTAGTTGGCCTAGTGTACCCTTCTTGTACTAAAATCCACATGAGATATTCAAGCGATTGAAGAAAAGTAGACATGCTAGTTTTTTAAAAATTGAAAAGGATGTTATCAAATAATGGGAGTCTAGTGATTGAATACACTTCATGTGTGTTACAGTTTTCAAAAGTATCCATGATCATTCCTAAAAAGTTTTCTAAATCTAAATTTTTGAAAGTAGGCTCAAATACCACTTGAAAGTTCATATAGGTTGTTAGGCCTTTAATAAATGTATCAATGCTAACTAAGAGGGGGGTTGAATTGGTTATTTTAAAAATCTCTTGGAAATTTTAGAAAACCATTTTATACTTTTATACAAAGAAAATTTTTCCAAATAAAAACTTTTCAACCAAAAAAATATAAGGCATAAGAAAATTAAATTCCAATAAAGTAAAAAGAACACAAAAATTTTATTGTGGTTCGATCAAACTAGACCTACGTCCACTACATGAAAACTCTCTGTTCAGGTATTGCACTATTACCAAAGTGACTCTCCTTTTGCTCCCACAGTAAATCAAAGAAGCCTTTACAATTATTCTGTCTCCACCAATCTCTGGTGCGGCAGAGTATCATCATCTCACCCTCCAAATATCGGCAAAGTACCATCATACCTTTCATACCCTCCAAGTGTCGCCAAAGTACTGCTATCCATTCACACTTCTCTAAGTATTGGTAGAGAACCGTCATCCTTTAACACCCTCCTGATCTCAATAGAGAAGCAGATCTTCTCCAAAGATCTTCTCATGAGCAACTTCAAAGAAGTAAGGAAGAAAACTGACAAGACTTACAAAGAGATTTTCACTTTTGGGTCACTTTACGAAGCCTTAATAATTTCCACTTGAATAATCTCTCTCTACACTCTCAAACACTCTCCCAAAACACTCTTACACTTGCTCTTAAATAAAATACAAAGAAGGATTAGTCCTATATAGTTTTTAAGGACCTCATATATAAAAGACACAAAACATAGTCCTAAAAAACTGAAAATTGCAAGTTTGATCGACCATAATCATACAGTACGATCAACGATCATACGTATGAACAGTTCAAAATTTACTCATATGATGTTGTATGAACTATTTTTGTACACTGATAGTTGTTTGTATAAACTAACATCATATAGTATGATCAGTTCAAAATTAAATAAGATCATCCAATACGAATCAGTACAAAACAATTTCGTACTATGAATAACGTATTGTATGAATCCATATTGTATAGTACAATCAGTTGTAATCAAACCATGTTTCATTTGGTACAAATATGGCCACAACCATTTCATACCCTTGAAGTCGTTTGTACGATCCTATGATTGTAAAGTACAAATAGTTCAAAAAATCTACATGTTTGTCTGGATGAAAAGGAACGCATCCATTTCATCTAGACATCATGTGTATGATCCTACCATTGTACAGTACGAACACTTAAAATAAACGCTATTCTAATCTATCTTGAAGTCTTCAATAGTTTGGTGTATGATTTCCTTGAAATGTTAGTTCACAAAAATAACAAAAGAAATATATCCAATATATGTTAGGAGAAATAATAATAAAATAATAATATTTGGAATCATCAAAAAGACACATAATATGAAAACATAGTTATGAAAACTAAGTTGCAACATTCTCTAACTAGAACTTTAAATTAGATATTGCGTTTATTAGTTTTAAATAGGATATTTTAGATCATTTAATATAATATTGGTCTAAATTTACTTAATCTTCGACAAATGTTTAATCCCAAATGAAATAGGAATTTAGATTTAGAGAGATTTAAATCTAGACCCAATTTGAAAAACTTCATACTAGGAAAGTGAGTTTAAGATGGAATTTAAAATTAAAAAAATCTTTATCTATACCTAATCTAAAATATATTAGATAGTGAAAGAGAGTTCCGAACTATAGTTTAGAATTGAATAAATTTAAATCTTAAACCAGCCAAAAAAACTCAAAACTAGGGAAATGAATTTAAAGTAGAATTTAAATTTTAAGAGCTTAAGTCACTAATAAAACCATTTAAAACCTAGAAAGTTAGGTCTCCACTAAAGATAAAGATAGAATATGATCCCAACGAAGTCGCCAATACAATCCTTTGGACAAATAAATATTGTATGAATGTGCCACATAAATCACATTAATGCTTCCTTAATCATACTTACATAGCATAACATATATTTCAATGAAATATAAATTGATGCTCAACTATCACTTTGAAAGGAGAAACCATTTACTTTCATATCCAGACTCATCATAAGAAATGTTTAATTCATATTGAAGGATAAAAGGAGCATCCACTCATCATTTTGAATATAAATGTATAAAATAAAGCATAAAGTGAGTCTACTTTCTCAAGATTCTTCCCCTTAAAAAGATACTAGCTATAAACATCATATAAAGTTAAGCCTCTATAGTTAATTACATCTCAACATAAGTCCTTAGAATACTCTTCATTAAAGTGGGACTAGCCTTTTAAAATTTATAAAAGGTTGATCAAAGATTTGAGTTTAAAAAAATTCTAGGCATTGATTTGAATTTAAATGTAGATTTAGAATTTATTTAAGTTTTGGATAATCCTCCCAAGAAGGATATTTTGATAGATATGTGTTTTGCCTACCTGGAGTGGCCTGCCAACTTACATACTAAAAGCAATCAATCAATTTATGAATACAAGATAGGATAGCTCAATATTTAAGAAATCAAGGATTTTTACTTTAGAAAACTTTAATCAGAACTCTTTAATATATAAATTCATCTGTCTAGTGCAAATTGACTAAATGATAACCTAAACTCTAAATTTAATATTTAGTTAAACCTACATTTCTAAATGACTACCTAGAGTGGGCTGCCAATTCGGTAGTATATTGTCCCTAACTAATAAGAAAACTATGATAGCCATAACTTTTAAGCTCCTCATTCCATACCATTAGCTTATGTGTTGGGCTAGTGTGTGTTGTAGAAATTTAAAATATATATAGGGAAACCCACAATGGGCCTATACGTTAATAAAACCAAAATTTACAAGGTCCTTAAAAGGACCTCGAGCTCACTAATGCTCCCATGAGCTACAAAAAAAGTCAAAATAAAACCTAAGACCTCAAGATTCCTATAAAAGCACAAGTACAAATGACCAAGGTACATTCTAGGGTGGTAATTAGCAAACTCCCAAAAGTAAAAAAGATCAAAAGAATAGCATTATTTCCCATTATTTTAGCAAAAAGATCATCTTCCTAATAAATAGCACTATCAGCTTGAAAACAAAAAAGTACATAAGGAAAAGAGTAGCACAAATAATAGAACATTCTATCATATCCAGTCATAACCCTCATAAAAGGAGTAATAAAAAACTTGAAAGAAAATTGATCAAATCATTACCATACCATAAACTGAAATAAAGATTAACCAAATTACCATATATGAGAAGAGGAATTACAATATTGTAATAAAAATATTTAACAAAGTTATTATACTCCTGGATCATAACCATCCATGACTAGGACCAGTCCCCCAACAAATATCAAGAACAAAACCAACCCAACAAGAAGCAGCTACTAGTGAAGATCTAAAACAACCAAACAACAGAAGGCTAAGCTTACCATAGGTAACAAAAAAATAGTTATTAATCGATGCATACAGAAACCCACAAAAGCAACTAACATAAGTTAAATACACAACAATATCAAGAAAAGTTTTGCAATAATTGCAAATTCTAAACCCACTAATGTTAACAATCACCCAAACCCTGAAAGAAAAAACTACAACAAAAAGAAGACAGGCTAAATCCATAACTAAAAACAAATGTAGATGATGGAAGAAATAAATGCTATGCCCAAACGGGATCCAAATCACCAATAGCCAAACAAAATGAACCAACGATAACAAATATTGATAGAGTTGACACAAAATGTGACCCTAATAGAAATGGACCATAAAATACAAATAAGATAATATATTAGATGCTACTAAACCTCTCCAGCAATCAAAAACCAAATAAGACACAAAATATGGCTCAAGTGTATATTATCCAAAAAATTATTAAGCTAAAAGGCCATCTGTCGCTCAATTCTTATAAACCTAAGTAAATCAAGTAAAAACCCACAATAGCAAAGCCTACCACAATTCAAGAGCTACTACAACACCAACCTCACTGTAGGATACAAGCTCCCAAATCATCAAATATAGAAGTAAAAAAGAAATCCATGAACAAAACACAAGAACAATTTCCACCAAAAATAGAAACACACCAATTGAGGCCCAAAAAATTAATGACACAACCAAGTCAAATAATCAGTAAAGAGGAATAGGCCAATAAAAAGAAAATGACATAACCAACTCCCAACCAAGATACGGGAAGAATAAAAGGAGCAATAAATGAACTAGAGCCCATTATTCAATAAAAAAATCATTGCTAGATAAAACATGAAACATTTTCCAAACCACTAAATCAAGACCATAATTAAAAAAACCACAACAACAACCATATAAACCACTAAAGATAATAAAAGAAATAACACACAACTTAGACCAGCAAAAATAAAAGTTAAGCTCTAACATAAGCAAAACCATGCTTATCTAATCTAATACATCCTTTAATAAAGGATGAGAGCTGGTTGAAAGAGAATTTAGTAATAAATTCTAATTTCGCACCATGACTAAATAGCCAGTCAGCATAAGCATTATCTTCTTTATGAATATGAGTCAGCTTATCAATAAGAAATGTTAAAAGTTGTTTAATATCCTATGAAGGTAGAATAATTTTGGATTACAAGTATTATCATCACTATCATTCAAATAAGAAAGCATGTGTGTAGCATCAACTTCAATTCCAAATGTAACATGACCAAAAGAAAGACATAATTTCAAACCAAATAAAATAATATAAAGTTTAGCAAAGCTCAGAGAACAACTTGGTAAAGTACTTGCATAAGCAATAATATAATTGCCCTTATCATCTATAATAATCCCACCACAGCCACAAGTATTCTTTTTAATAGAAAAATAACAATTAAGCTTGAACATGTTGATAGGAGGTTTAATCAAATAAATTAACTTCAGAGCATCCCTACTATAGTTATCTTGAAGGAAAACACCAAACCCCTTAGCAACATTAGCAAACCCTTTAAAAGTCTTATAGGTTAAAAGATTTGCATTAAACAACCTAACAACTTTATCTTTAATGTTTCTAATAATTTGATCAAAATTCATAACAACATTATTAAAAATAGAATAATTCCTCGCAAGCCAGATGTGCCAGCAAATAAGAGAAGGGATAAGTTTAGTAATATGAGCTCTAAAGTTAGTGAACCAACTGTGAAGCATATCCCTAATAGAAATATCCCCTAATAAATAATTAACTTTGAACATGTTCTCAAAACAAATCCAAATCTTACTTGCAATGGGACCAAAAAATAAAAACATGTTGCATATTCTCCACATGGTAGCAACATTAGCACTTAAAAGCCAAAAGTAAACCTCTTTTAATTAAAATATCATATGTTGGAACATAATTAAGCATGATTCTCCAAATAAAATTAGCAATAGTATTAGGGATGCTTTTATGCCAAATCATGGAAAAAACTTTATTAGGAGTGTGTTTATTTCTAAAAGTATTCAAAGCATCCCTAAGTTTGAACATGTCATTGCTTGGCATATTGAACAATAAAATATCATCAGCACCCATGTTAAGAGGAATTTGTAAGATAAAAAAATAATAGATTTAGGAATAACCATAGCTAATTTTGTATAATCCCAGCAATTATAATCAAAAAAAAAAAAATTAACCTTGATAACAGCAGTAGAAATATAACCAAGCATGTGATCTAAAGATGTTTGATCAAACCACTGATATTGATAACCAATACTCCATGTAATGTTTGGTTTAGCTTCCCATTTGATATTACACAACCTTTTCCAAACTTTAGAACTCCCCTTGTTATAAGTTCAAACATTAGGATGAATTCCAACATAATACTTAGAGGTCATAAATTTAGACCAAAGACTATTTTTAGCATGAAAATTAAACCAAAGTTTAAAGAAAAAAATATGAACCAAATCCATCATATTCTTACACCCCAAAGCACCTTCCTCCAAAACCACACAGTAATTATTCCAAGAAGTTAAAATGATTTTATAGTTTCAAGTTTTGTCTTTCCAAAAAAACTTGTTCAGTAATTTATGAAGTTTATTACACACAACAATAGTAAGTTGAATAGTTTGAAAGATATAAATAGGTAATGAGA
Organism: Dendrobium huoshanense; assembly: GCA_016618105.1. NCBI lineage: Eukaryota > Viridiplantae > Streptophyta > Magnoliopsida > Asparagales > Orchidaceae > Dendrobium > Dendrobium huoshanense. The sequence goes on along the minus strand of CM028347.1, from coordinate 53,157,040 downwards.
ATAGAACACTTTTAATCAAAACTATTCTACCACTAAAGCTGAGGAAATTAAATTCCCAGGAATTGTGCCTATTTTGCACAGCAATAATCAAATCATAAAAAAAGGTTCTTTTATGACCTTTGAAAAGAGGGACACCCAAGTAATTTAAAGGAAGAATAACTTAAAGGAAACCAAACATACCCTAATAGCATTAATACGATCAGCAAGAAAACTCCTAAGAGTGATAAAATAACATTTGTTTTTATTAAGATTTAAACCACAACAATTTCAAAGTTTTCAAGAAGTGAATAAGGATACTAATTAACCATATTAATAGATACATTGGGAAAAAAAATAACATCATCAACAAAACATAAATGAGAAATAAAGAAGCCACCTAAAGTTCTATAGTTGAGGTTACGATGATACAGAATGGAAAGACCTCTAGAAAGATACTCAGCCACTATAATGAAAAGATCAAAGGAAATAGGATCCCCTTGTTAGATACCATGAGAGGACCTAAAAAAAACCCTTGCTTTTACCATTCACAATAATATAAATAAAGGAACCTTCAATGCAATTTTTGATCAAATTAATAAAGTAAACGTTAAAACCAAAGTGTTATAAAATATAATACAAGAAATTTTATTTGATGTTATCACATGCTTTAGTAATATCAAGTTTAAATTAATATTACCATCTCTAACTTTGAGATCCAAATCTTGAATGAGCTCTTAGGCTAGTAAAATATTATCAAAGATACCTCAACATTTAACAAAATCCATTAGATTTAGATAAATAATCTTTGAAAGCATGGGGGACAGGCGCTTCATAAAAAAATTTTAATTAAGTTTACTAAAAATGGAGCAAATACTAATCAGAAGAAAATCATCACATTTATTTGTAGTGACCTTTTTGGGAATAAGGATAATGGAAGTAATAGAGAAAAACTTAGGAATAGGATTAAGATTAAAATAAATCCAAAGCAACAGCACATAAATCATCATAAATATTCCAAACTATTTGAAAAAATTTAATAGTAAAACCATCATGGCCAGTGACTAAATCAACATTCATAGAAAAAATGATCTTCTTGACTTCTTCCATAAAAGGAACTTTGGTAAGGACACTATTATCATCCCCATTAATAAAATATGAAATAAGCTTAGGATGATCAATCTGTTCAGGCTAAAAAATTTCATTAAATAAATTATTAAAATGGTTCACAACTGAATTGGCAATATCCTCCTCCTCCTCAATAATGCTCCCATCTTGAAAAAGATTTTATGGATTAAACTCTTAGCTCTATTATTACTAACCAAAGAGTGGAATTACTTTATATTATTATGCCTTTCACTAAGATGTTTTAAAGCAGATTGTTGTCTCCAGTAAACTTCCTCTTGCTCTTGAAGTTTAAAAAGGGAATTTTTAGCTTCTTGCAAACTTATAAGGTTAACATCGAAAGGAGATCTTTAATAAATGAGCTCAATAGAATTAACTTTATCCTCTGTAGCCAGAATAATGGCAAAAATATTTTTAAAGCATTCCTATTCCACCAACTAATATTATACTTCGGCTTTTAAAGTTTAAGCCACAATCTAGTCATACCCACAATAGAATTATCAGGATGAAGAGGAGCCACATTGTTTTGCATGATTAAATCAATGAAAGATTATCCAAAAGCCACATATTTTAGAATCTAAAGGTAGAGTTATCCTGCCTCAACTTAATACCAATGAGGAGGGGGGATGATAAGAGAAGGTCTTACTTAGGTGTTCAACAAAGGTAATATTAGTAGAATTAATCCACAAATCATTAAAAGGCACATGATCTAACCTTTATCATATATTACCACAATTACAAGTAATGGGTAACTACTAGAAAAACTAATATCAATAAGTTTAGAATCCATAATCATTCTACTGTATTCCTCCAAAGAGTGGTAAATAGGGGTGGAGCAACCTAGCCTCAAAGAAGGATTGGAGAATGTATTAAAATCATCACGAACAAGCCAAGGATCATTTATTAAACCACAAAAGTCAAAAAGTTGAGTCCAAAGATCTCTTCTAAAAAATGAGAAGAGGAAGCATAAAAAAAGGAAGCATATAATGAAAACTACATAAAATCATTTTTACTATGTAAAACTTGAGTAAAATCATAAATTACATCAATAACAACCGGATCTTTCCAGAGAATCTAGATTTTGTTAGAAATATAAGCCACACTATAGTTAAAACCAAGCAACCTAGTTGTCTTATCCATCTTAACCACATAAGTAAGAGGTTCAACTAAAACAAGAAAGAAACATTATGAATAAGACATAAATTTCTCACCCTAATCCTAGAAGAAAATAAAATAATACCCCTAACATTCCAAAATAATGGACTTAATCATTAATTGAAAACTTATTAAAAGTTTTGTAATGAGTACTCCTTGGAGACTGCACATTCATGTTTTTCATTTTTTTTAATTTTTCTAATTTTTGATGGAAGAGAAATCATTCTCATGGGAAAGAGTACTTTCATTTCCAAAATCTTTAACAACATTATCATACTCACAAGCATCATGAAGAAGAGAAAATGAGGCATTTCTAGTAATACCTTTAGCTTTACTTTGCCAGACATTACCATTTCCTAAGCCATTTCTATCCTTGGGCATGCATTCCTGAACAAATTCTCCTTCTTCTATGCTCCCTTCTTTCAATGTTTCCTGATCATTCACTAATAGCTGAGAAGAGGTCATATTAGTACAAACATTATTGGCCTTTCTAAAATCTAGTTCTGATAATTTTTTGTTTGTGGCACAAGGAAAATCAGAATTTGTTGGTAAAATATTATGTTTAAAAGTAATAGCCACCATTTATTCGTACATGTTTACAAATACATTAATACCAAGATTATGAGTTTCTATACTAGTAGGAAGAAATTCATTACAACCGCCCTAAATAATTATAGGATTGCAATCCTCATTTATATTATCATCTCCGATAGTTTCCACATATATAGAAGCAACAATATGAGCATTCCTACCATTTGCAAGATGATACAGATCCTTAGCAACAGTCTCCTATATAGTTTTTGTTTCCACAATTAATTCATACACTGATTTAGTACTATCCTAGATAAACTATTCATCAAAATTTTCTCCCCCTCAGGATCTTTGGACTTATCCTTTTGGATCCATAACATAGGATGTAAAATAAAACATTCATAAATGCCATGACCATTCATTTTATAATGAGAAATAAAATAGGAAAATTTTCAAAGTTGACTTTTTGTTAATATCCATTAAGCATCAATCAAATCTAGAATTCCTTAGGATACTTCTTAGACACATCCATTTTGACCATAACATGAGCACAGATGGATGGGACACATTAGTTGTAGCTTGGTCCATCTATAAAGGTCGACCAAAAATTAAGGCTAGAGAAAAAAGGATTTATGAATTAAGAAAATGAATTTGTTAATATCCATTAAGCATCGATCAAATCTAGATTTCCTTAGGATACTTCTTAGACACATCCATTTTGACCATAACATGAGCACAGATGGATGGGACACATTAGTTGTAGCTTGGTACATCTATAAAGGTCGACCAAAAATTAAGGCTAGACAAAAAAGGATTTATGAATTAAGAAAATGAATTCTTAGATTCAAAAATTAAATCCAAACAGGAAAAACAATGATTCTTTATGAACATCAAAATCCGACATCCATTTAAGAAGATGCATTTGACATCCTATAAAATAATAGCATATTCTAAAAAAGATACAACTATAATCATGATTAGTAAAAAAGTTGCATGGCAATGTGTCTTTGATCCATTTAAGAAGATCTTATTTTAGCATCAACCATTGATGAATTCCAAGGGTTTGAAAATGAGGGAAAAAGTAAAGAACAAACATATAAAGCACAAAATCCAAAAAAAAAAAAAAACTAGCTCGAAAGCCACACCAAAAACAGGAGCGGAAGTACTTGAGATGAAAAACAAAGATCGCCTTCATCTTGCCAGAGTACTATCACACTAGAGCCATATATACATGTTAGAGTAATATGAAGTACTATATGAAAAAGTAATATAAATAAAATATTTATTCATTATAAACCATGGTTTGCTAAAATGTTATTATTAATAGGCTCTACAACTAAAGCCTAGATTTCTACATCCTATATAATGTAGATTTTAATATGATTGGTTTTTTTAGTCTTCAGGATCTTCTTTAAGATTTCAAAAGAAAATAATCTTCAAAGGAAGAAGGAACATTACCTTTTGGAGCACTATATGTATAAGTAACCACCTTTAATCTTTACAACTCTTAATAATGTATAACTCAATCTAGCAATATAAGAATCTATAACTTACATTTGCATTTATGTATTTACATTTACTCCAGGTCCTAGGTACATTCTAATTTTTATAGGAATGTAAAAGAGTAGTGTATATAAAGAATTTAAAAGAGCAGTGCATATAAATAATGTAAAAGGTGCAAAGCAAGTGTGTAGAACCTAATGAATCTAATGAAATCTAGAAATGTCTATGGTACACCAACAAGAATTTAAGTATGACATTCAGAGTACAAGAAACTAAGTAAACAAACAAAATACACCCTACAAGCAAGGTATCTACATCACAATAAAGCACACCACTGGCCTGGTTAAGGATAGAGTCAGAAACTTTATCAAACCATCTAAAGTATGTGTAATAGGATATGGTTTGGATAGTTCATAGGTTATTATTATTTAATATAATTTTATAATTTATTTTTAACTTATTTTAGGTAAAAGGGGATTTATTTAAATTTAAATTTATTGATTTATTAATTAAAATTTATTTTAAGTAATATATTTTATATGTTGAATTTTTTTTAAGATATAAAGAATGTAGCACTCAACAACCCACAAGTGCAAGGAGTGAGTGATTAGCAAGTCCTAAGCTCATTATTTTAATGCATTTAATTCCCACAAGGATTAAATCAAGTGCATAGAGCTCTTCATTTTAGTATTTTAATGATTTAGCTTTTAAAGAACCTTGTCAATTGACCACTTCAAGAACTTGAATCATTTTTTTTTTGAATGATCATAGTCCTATAACTATAATGCATTTAATTTTTTCTAAGGGATGAAATCAAGCTCAGAAAGTACTTTGATTTATTTATCTTCCTTCTCAATGTTATTCAATTTTACGTTATTTATTTAATTTTAATTAATTTTTAAATTTGTAAATTTTTATTAATTTTATGTTTACTATTTGTTCTTTGATCTTGATTAACATAGTAGATTCATTTTTGAATTTTTAAAATTTAAAATGAATTTTTATTATTATTTAATTTTCTTTATTAATTGTGTTAACCAAACTTTGATGTTTACCTTTACTTAAGATCTGAGTGGTTAACAGTTTTTACTAAATTCAAGATTTAATTTTGTGTCTAAGGAAATTTAGTTGTACTTTTCATATTTTTCTTTATTTATTTATAATTGTTTTATAATTAGCCCATTTACTTGAATTATAAATTTAAATGATTACACTATTTTGATTTTTTTATCCAAATTCATTCTAAATCACTTGAAATCATCACCAAACGTTAGAATGACATCCAAAGATAATTATAAAAGTTTATTTATATGTTTAATTATTTTAATAATTTTTAATAAATTCTTTTAAATTTTAAATTTATTCTTATTCTTAAGGTTTCTAATGGGGCTTTTATTTTTTCATTGAAATTATATTAAATTTATGACTTATGGAAAATTAATTTGTATTTTTTTTATTTTTTTTTATTATGAAAATTCATTGAGGGGCCTACGTGCTAATTAGAAGTAAAGATTACAAGGTCCTTAAAGGGGACCATCAGCTCTCTAATGCTCAAAAGAGCTACAAAAAAAATCCTACAAGCCGATGGTCCCCTAAATTATAAGTTACCAAATCACCTTGTAACATTCTAGGGTTGAAAGAAAACATCACCCAAAAAAAAGATGAAGAAGTAACTAATGAGTGCAATCTTTCTGCAAAAATTATACAAAACCTCCACCAGAGTAACCTTCCCTTGAACCTATAAGAAAAAGAGAAAATAAGATAAAAGCAAATAAAGCAAACAAAAGATATAACACATAGGATAAAAATTAGTTAAAAAAAGGTTCCCAAGATAATTATCAAAAAAGGATGTAGAGATACTCCCTTCAACATAGATGATTAATAACCAGGAAATCCTCAGCCAACCGCTAATACAAAGCACGACCAAACAACAACAAAAGGAAGAAATCCTTTAAAAAGAGAAACCCATGACACAATGCAGCCCGTCAAATAACCCTAGAAGGCCAAAATAACATATGGCAACCTCACATAAAACAGCAGGTAAACTCAGGAAACCCAAATTAATAACAATACAACTAATCCTATGAGAATCGATAGAGTAATAACACAACAAGTCCATAGTCGAAGAAGTCGACATAGCAAAATTTGGGCCAAAAGTGCTCAGGAAGAAAATCCCATAACAACCATCTTGATTAAGACCTCAATGCCACACAATTCTAAACCCATAATTGTTCATGCATAAAGTGATGCAACAAACTTGAGTAAAATTTAGCATTTGCAGATAATAGGCCACATCCCTAAATTGGCAGTAGAAATATACTTCCAAACCCCATAAAAAAGCCAATAGAGGTAAGTAGAAAGATAATAACAACTAAAATCAACTAGAAAAAATCCAACCAAAGGGGCCACCCTAAATTCCAGCCTACAAGCAAACCCCAGTACTCTGAAACCTCAGTACAAAAAGTTATAAGAGTAACAAGAGGGGTTAAAATTAGGGTAATAACTATTCCAATCTTTGCTCAGGCCCCAAGCAATAAAACATTAGATAGAGCATAAAATAATACACAACAAAAGATAAACGCCACACACCAAAGCACCATAAAAAATTATAACAATGCTTGATAAAACAACCATAACCAAACAAGGGAACGTCAAAGCTATAAAACACCTAAATTCTAACATAACGTAAACCCATTTTATCCATTCTAACCATACCTTTCAGAAGAATAGGTAAATTGCTAATAGTGAAGTCAGTAAGATCATTCAAATTATAACCCAAATTATCAAGAGAGTCAGCACATGAGTTACCTTCCCTATATACATGAGTAATCATAAAGTTAATAAAAATTAAGAGCTAATTAATTTAACGGGTAAGGTAGAAAAGATCAGATTGCAAATACTATCCATTTGCTTCATAAGATAATGAATACTATAAGCAGTATCCACCTAACTTATAGATATTATAGGGAGGTTTGATCCATTGAATCAATTTAGGTTCCTCTAAAGTACTTTTATTTTGCAAAGATATACCAAAACTATAAGCCACAAAAAGGTAATTCTTAAAATTTGTTGAAGTCAAAAGATTGATAGCAAAAAGTTTGCATATTTTATCTTTAATATTCCAAATAATGCGGTGAGAGTCCATCTTATAATTATTGAAAATAGAATTGTTTCTAGCAAGACATAAAAACCACAAAATTAAAGAAGGAATAACATTTCTAATATGCCCTTTAGAGTTAATGAACCAGGAATCAAGCTGTGTTAATTGAAATATTGTTTTTTGAAGAAATGTAAATTGCATTAACTAAGCTGAACCAAAAAGCCTAGATACAAACTACTAAGAGTCAACCACCAATTCACTTTCCTCTTTTACAAGTTGAACAAAAGAAGAAGGAAATGTACTCTCACAAAACATGTCCCAAATGAAATCATAGGAAAAAGCTGTTAGCACAATAATCGGCTTACTTATTACAACTTCTACCAACATAATGAAAAATAACATTATTCTAATAATTCAAGTAAGAAAAATCTTCATCTTCAATGCTTCCACCTAATTTCTTCTCTTTGTTGTACATGTTATGAAGAAATTGGATCACATTTTTATTGTCTCCCTCAAAAATAATACCTTCAGCATTGAATAAACAATAATTCAACACCTCTTTTAAAGCACTGAATGCATAGAGCTCTAATTATATTATATCCCAATGAACACCATAAAATCCAAATGCTAGGACAAACCTTCCTTTGTAGTCCCGAAAAATGCCTCCAATACCTGCTCCATAATTACTTTTCAGTGAAGCATCTATATTTATTTTGTACCACTCTGGTGGAGGAGGACGCCATAAATCAGAAAATAGTCTATTGGACTCACCAGCATCCTAGTAATCGGAGAGAACCTTGCTTTGTTTATCAATGCTCACAAAGCTAATAACATTTGCAGCAATAACTAAATCACAGCTTCTACCTTCCCATGTTTAGACTTGTTCCTGTTGCTCCAAGAGAAACATAACAAGGAGAAATACAACTTCACCATCAAAGAATTCTTTTCAGACATTGATTTCAGCTCATCCATACATTTCTAAAAAGAACTAAATAAAGGAATAAAAAATCCCCATTTTCTCAATTTACAAATTACCTTTAGCAACTTAGAGCAAATATTGGTCACATGATCTACATCCTCAACCTCCTCGCAACCTCTAGGATATAGATTAGTGATAGCTAGCTTCCTTTTCATCAAATAGCCTACTATAGGAACTGCCCCTTTGCACATTCTCCAAATGAACATCTCCACCCAGGCATTCAAATTCACCTTGTGAATCCATGAATTAGGATCCACCTCTACTACCTCCTTTATGGATTCTTCCCTTATCATAGCCGAAACAAACTTTCCAGACAATTTCTTTTTCAGCTCCATGAAGCCCATATCATATTCTTGGCAAATCTGAATATTGTTGATCAAAACCACTAGGTCCTTTCCAAAAAATAGAAGCAACTTATCCATATTCCATCTACCATCTTGAATAAAGAAATCAAGTTTTGTATTATCATCCTCTAAGATAGCAACATATGTGGGCCATTTGAGCATACTTTTATCCATGATCCACACATCTTTCAATACATTTATATTTGTATCCCTCACCACTTTCCATCTAACAAAACTTTTCAGAGCCTTCCAGTAACTAGCTATGATTTTCCATGCCGAAGAACCACCCTTCAATGCTTCGTTCCTCCACCAATGATTACCATATCTTGCCAATAGAATTCTATTTAACAAGGAGTTCAGATTCACCACAAATTTCAATGCAAACTTTGCTCTCATCAGTTCCAAGCTGGACACAACCGAGTGTAACCCCCATCCACCCATTGCTCTCGGTTTACACAATTCTTCCCAAGCCACATAATGCATTCCATGGATTCCATCATGCCTATTCCATATAAAATTCCTACAAAGTTTCTCAAATTCCTTCAATATGCTTAAAGGAATAAGGGAATGAGACATTACAAATAAGGGAAGATTGAAAAAAATTGTTTTTGCCAAAACCAGTCTTTCAACTAGCGAAATGTATTTATTTCCCCAAGCATTTAATATCTTCAAAAATTTATCCAAAAGAAATTGGAAATAAGTCTTCCTCAATCTCCTTAAAGCAATCTTGGTTCCCAAGTAGTCCATTTCTTCTACCAGCATAATCCCCAAGATCCCTGCAATCTTTTTGTTCCTTCTCCTCCCAACTGTTTTACCAGTAATCATTGCAGATTTTTGAGGATTCAATCTCTGACCAGTCCAGCCACAATATTCACATAAAATGCTCTTTACTTTCTTAATACTCTTTAACTTAGCATCATAAAATAATAGGACATCATCTGCATAAAGCAAATGAGATACCTTTTGAACATTTTGAGCAATCTTGATGCCTAAGTCCTTGCCTTCATTAGAAAAGGCATTAGAGAGCAGTTGAGAACATATTATAAAACGAAAAGGTGAGAGTGGACAACCTTGACAAAAACCACTCTTCCCCACTATCCATTTGGAGAGTCCATCATTGATTAAGATAGAAAACCTTTGCTTCATAATGCATTCCATCACCAAGTTCCTAAACTTCTCTAGAAAGCCCAAGTTTTCCATCATCTCATAAAGGGTCTTCCAATTGTTCCCTGTCCAGCTTGATAGCTACCATACCATCACCTAATTTTAAGATACTAATCTTATTGGATACCTCTTGAGCCAATAATAAGTGATTAGCTATACTCCTCCCTTTAACAAAATCTACCTTTTCTACTAAATTAATTTTGGGAATGACCAACAATAACAAGTTCAATAAAACTTTTGCCACATATAGAAAGAGTTACACAAGATTATAGGACGAAAACCAGAAGGACTGACTGGATTATTTATCTTAGGAATAAGCACAACAAGCGTGTCCTTTCATTCCTTGCACATTTTTCCTGTAATAAAGAACCTTCTCACAGCTTTGCATGCATCATTCCCTATAATATTCCAATAAGACCTAAAAAAAGAATAGGTTATTCCATCATAACCAGGAGCTTTGTTATTACCCAGCACTTTGATTACTTCAAGTATTTCCACATCTGAAATGTCTACACTCAAACCTCTTCTATCTGCATCATCCAAAACTTTTTTCAGAACCGGCCAATTAACTAGAAATATGAGCACTAAACTTGTTTAACTAAAAAATGACATCAAAATGAAACCTAATTTTAATAGCAATCAGGCCAAAAATAAAGACATGATGCATAATTTGTTCATGAAAGCAGCATTGAAACTTAGAAGTAATAATATAACCTCTCTTTCTCAAATTGTCATAAGTAGGAATATAATTATGCATGATTCTCCAAATAAAAATAGAAATAGTCTTAGGAATACTCTTATGCCAAACCATAGAGTAAATTTTTTTAATACCAAGATTCTCCCTAAATTCTTCCCAAGCTTCATTTAAGGTAAACATACCATTGTAAGATAAATCACATAATAATAAGTCCTCGGAATCACTATTAATAGGCATATTCAAAATTTTAAAATATAACAGTATCTGAAATGATTTCAACCAGTTAATAATAATCCCACCTATTATTAGAAATAAAAGCATCTACTTTAGTGGTAGACGTCGAAGAGTAATAAATCAAGGACTCAATGAACCGACCATCAAGCCACTGATCTTTCCAGAAGAAAAGGTTAGCTTTACCCAAACCACGTTTGACATGGAGTTCAAAACTCCATTTTATATTACATAGCCTTTTCCAAATTTAGAGTCACCATTTTTATAATAGCACATAGTAGGATAATTACTAGCATATTATTTCTTACTCATGAACTTGGCCCATAGAGAAAGTTTGGAATGAAATTAAACCACAGTTTATAAGAAAAAGCATAAGATAAATTTCACATATTCTTACAACCTAAAGCCCCTTCTTCAAACACACCACAACAGTTGTTCTAGGAGGACCAAATAACTTTAAAATTCACATTGGATCCTGGCCAAAAGAACTTATTAATTAATTTCTCAATCCTATTACATAGTATGTGTAGGATGCAAAGTTTAAAAAATATACACAAGTAAAGAGCACAAAACACTTTTAATAAGGGAAAGTCCACCTCTAGAGCTAAGGAAGTTAGAGTTTCATGAATAAAGCTTATTGGGCACATTAGAAATACGATCATCAAATAAAAAGGTCTTTTTCCAACCCTTATAAAGAGGAACCCCAATGTACTTAATAGGCAAAGAATATTTGAAAAAACCAATACTATTCTTAATAGCAAGCATCTTATTATGAGAAACCTTGCTAGACACAATAAAGCAGCTCTTTTTTTTGTTAATAGAAAGACCACTACAACTTTAAAATTTATTTCAAAATCTCATGATTCTCTTCTCACTCTTAATAGAAGCATTCATAAAAATGATAACATCATCCACAAAACATAAATGAGAAATAGAAAAACCACCCAAAGTTCTGTAATAGTTGCTAGGAAAATTCTCAAAAAATTTGAAACTGCCTCTAGCTAAGAATTCCTTAGCAAAAAAAAAGAGTCTGAGAGATTGGATCACCTTGTCTCAACCAATCTAAAGACTTAAAGAAACCATTGCTTTTACCATTCATAAAAATAGAGAAAAAATAATTTTCATTTTTTGAGAAACTGCAAATTGCATTAAAAATTAAAAAAAAAAAAATACAACTACTATGTGATAGAAAACCTTTCAGAATCCTCCTTTAACAAAGAAATAAAAGCACGAGCAACCTTATTACAACTTGAATCATCCCAATAAAAATCACTAACTAAAGTCTGGTTAACACAATAATCCGCTAACTTATTACAATTCCTAAAAGTAAAATCAAATAAAAAATTTCCTAAAACCTTTTAAGAAAGACAAGTCCACCACTTCATTATATAGGTCCCAAGAAGTTTTCGAACCAAATCTTGTAAATACTTGATGATATTATAATTATCACATTAAATTATAATTCCTTAAGTTTTTGTCATCCAATCTTGAATAACATTTTTCAAAGATCAAAATGCCAATAGTTTCAGAAAGCCACTATCCCAAAGAATATATTTGAATCCAAAAGTGGTTAAAAATTTGTCCTTATGATCTCTAAAAACTCCACCAATACCACCATCATAAGATTGCAATAAAGTAGAATCAATGTTGACTTTAATCCATTCGGGAGGAGGGTGCCAAGAATTAGAAAATAGAAGATGCCGATTAACACCCCAGTAATCCAAAAAAAAGATTAAATTTCAATGAAATAGATGCATGACTAATAACACTTGAAGCAATGAAATGCAAACCAAGATCTTTACCATCATGCTTTGAACAATTTCTAAATTTCCAAGAAAAGAATACCAACAAATAACAATGGTTTCCAATGAATCGATTACCTTCTGATAGCTTCACCAACTTCAGTTTACAATCCAACATCGAAGAAAAAATTGGAACAAGAAATCCCCATTTGTTGAACTGTACAATAACTTGGTTAAGTTTGGAACATTTAACCACAACATGTTCTAAATTTTCCTAAGCAATATAGACTCTCGAACAAGAATTATCATTTAACAATCTTCTATAAAATGATAAATCATTAATAGGTATTTCATTGTTGAAAAACCACCACCAAAAACACACTACATGAGGAGTTAGTTGCAACTTTTTTATCCATTTCCAATAATTAACATTGTCCAAATTATTTGTGCTAGTTTTGGAAACTATAGAAGCAATAGATTTGCCTGAGAACCTATTAATAAGCTCCAGATTATCATAAGAGGATTCAGGTAGAATTATAATTTGTGCAATAACATCAACTAAATGCCTTCCAAAGTAATTTTGTAATTATGCATCTACCAACTCACCATCAGCAATAAACTTGTCAAAAGAAGGAAATTCTCCATCCACAACAACAATAAATGTAAGCCACCTATCAAAAGTTCTATCTAAACCCCATACATCTTCTAATATATTGATAGAAATACATGATGCAAACTTCCATTACTATTTTCCAAAGAGCTCTAACTCCACTTACCAATATTTTCCAAGTGTTAGAGCTGTTTCTTCTAGGCTCAACATGCCAAGACAATCATATTTATTATAGAAATTCCATGCAAATTTTTCTTTCAAAGCACCAACCATTGATCCAGCTGAATGCAATCCATGTCCTCCACATATAACGATTTACAAAGATCACTCCAAGCCACATAATGTAGGCCACGATTACCTCCTAGCTTATTCCATATAAAATCCCTACACAACCTACCAAACTGCTTCAAAATGCTTATAAGAATAATGGAATTTGTGGCAAAGAAAATTAAAATTGAGAGAATAACCAATTTAATCAAAACCATTTTACCATCTTATGAAATAAGTATATTCACTCACACATTCATCTTGCCAGCAGCTTTCTCCAAGAGGTTTAAAAAGTCTGAAGACACCAACCTTCTCAATGCCATTCTAATACCCAAATAACTCAGCTCCTTTACCTCATTAAATCTCAATAGGCTCAAAATAATTCTCCTCTTGCTTCGGCTGACATATTTACCAAAAATAATACATGATTTTTATAAATTGACTTTTTTCCCTGTCCACAAACAATAATCAAATTGAATTCTTTTAATTTTCTTCAAATCCCTATGCTTGGCTTCAGAAAACATTAATATAACATTGGCATACAACAAATGGCTGATATTTGGTGCGGGTAGCTTTTATACCCAAACACCTTCCTTTATGAATAAAAGCATTCGATGAGAGCTTAGAACAAAGAATAAACAAATAAGGAGATAATGGGCAGCCTTTTCTAAATCCACTTTTAGCTTTAATCAAACTAAAACTATTTCCATTAATAATAATAGAAAATTTTTTATAAACCACACATTCCATCAAAAGAATAGAGAAATGAGAAGGAAAACCAAAATATTCCAAGACTTGCTTCAAAGTAGGCCAAGCCATACTATCATATGCTTGCTCCATGTTAACTTTAATTTCCACCAATCCTTTTTTATATTTTGAGTATCTAAACTTATTTAAAGTTCTTAAACCAAGAGAATGTGATCAGATAATGTTCATCCCTTTATATAAGCCACTTGTAAATATGAAACAATTTTATGTATAACTTTCAGCAATCTATCCAATAAAACCTTGGCCAAAATTTAATAAAGGCAAGCACAAAATGATCAACCGAAACTAAGTAGGAAGAAGTGGATTTTTTTAACTTTAGGAAATAACACAACAAGAGTCTTCTTCCACTTAGAGCACATTTTACCAGAGGAAAAAAACTAGTGTAATGCAAGCCAGACATATTGACTTATAATATCCCAATAAGCTTTTAAAAAAGAATAAGTGATCCCCTAAAATTCAGATAAGATATTCTTAACAAGATTTTTCATCACCCCTTCCACTTCTTGAAATGAGAACTCTTCATTCATAAGCTTACAATCTTCCTCGCATAACTTAAACATAGACGATGGCCAACCTTTTAAAATGCAATTTCTCTCCCTCCATTTGTTGTTAAAGAAGTTGAACAAAATATCTTTAATATCTGCTTGAACATCAACAAAATTTCAATCATCATTCTTTACTTGATTAACAAAATTACCATTCCTCTTGCCTTTAGCAAAACCGTGGAAGAACTTGAAATTCTTATCACCTTCCTCTAGCCACTTCCTTTTCCCTTTGTCTCCACCAAGTGTTCAACCGAGCAAGTGTAACAATAAGCTTATTAACATTAAATTTAAGTAATAAGAGCTTGTCCTCTGATAAACCATTATCATTTGCTTCCTCCATCTGAAGATCAATCATCTCCTTTTTAACTTTTCCTTCAATAAGTCCCAATAAGTCTTCTAATTTTGCTTTACTCCTAAAGAATAAGGATTTCAAAGCTCTTCAAAACTTTTTATTAAGAATTTCCATAGGATCACCATCTAAAAACTTACTCCAAGACTTCCTCACAATAACTGCAAAAATTGAGTTTGACACTCAAACATCCTCAAATCTAAGAAATTTCTTATTATTAAATCTAGAGTTAAATTTTTTAAAATAATAGGGCGGTGGTAATAAGATAACCTTGCGAAATGCCTTGATGTTGCTTACTGAATCAATTTTAACGCCTTTGTGCTAAGCAAGCATCTATTAAGCCTCTCCAAGATCCGAGCACTTCTTTCTTTATTATTACACCAAGTAAACTTTGGTCCAACCAATCCCACTTCATAAAAATCATTATTGTTTATAAATGATTTCTTCTCTTGAGGACTAAGAGAAAATTTAAACTTCTTTCCTTCCCTTTTATCTTCCTGAGACAAGATACAATTAAAATCACCACCTATCACTGAAGGAAAGCACAAGTTGGAGTTCAATTCCAAGCATTCCCACAATTTTATTTTTTTTATAGACATCTCTACTACCATAAATAGTTGAGATTCGCAAATTAAATTTATGGAAAACTTTCAATTCCCCAACAACACATTGAGAAGTAGCATTCAATATTGAAAATGACGCCAAATCCTACCTCCACAACACCATAATTTCCCCTGATAAGCATTCTGAAGGAAAAATGAAAAAGTCCTAATACTTTCCCAATAAATTATAAAATTCCCATTTAGTAATAAAAGAGATCTTCATTTCAATAATACCAACAAAAAACATCCCATTCCTTTACCACTACTTTCATGTATAGAGAGTCTTCCAACTTATTTGCCCCCTACATTTCGAAAAAACTAAGGAACTCATTTAACCACATAGGGGGAAGGACCCCCACTCCATCTCTTATTGAATGCTTCAAGCTTTCTATTCCTTGATTATGAATTCAATGGACCAAGAAACCTAAGCTCATTTAGATGTTTTGGTCTACAATATCCATATTTTGAATTTAACATCCCATCCACAACATCTAGCTTGATATCAACATTGCCTCCCTTTCCATCCGAAACCTCCTCCATAATACCCAAATCAACCAACTCTCCCTCCATAATGTCATTTGGATTTGCAGATTTGATCAACTCTCCCTCCTTAATTCAATTAATACCAAAGTCAACCAACCAAGGCTTCTCCAAGTTTTCCCCATCCTAACTAAGATATTCAAAAATTTTGAACATATTGTCTTCAGAATTAATAGAAAAGGGGTGCATATTACCTCTTCTAGTAGAATTGTCTTGAACACAAGCAAATTTCTCCGAATCACCACCTTCTTTCAAAACAAATTATTTATCTCCAACATTGTCTCTAGCCATTGGAACATCCTCCTTGAATAATTGTTGTCTAAGCTGTAATTTCTTTAACAGCAGATACCACCTTCTGAGCATCCATTTGTCAAATAGAAGACCAAATTGTAGATGATTTTGAAACATAAATATTTTTGTTTTGAACTACAATAAACTTTTTCCTCCTTCTGCATGAACCCAAGGACCGTATGAAGAACCATCATTTGAATCTCTAGTCATTTAATCTTTCTCCAATGGAAAAGAATTTCCTAAACACTTTCCTTACTGATATTCTTTAGTGGAACTTTATAAATACCTTCCAAACCCTCCACATTACAAGAATTAACAAAATAACCAATCTTCCCACATTTATAGAAAAATGACAAAATTTTTCATATTCCACTTTTTGAAAAAACCTTCCATACAATCCTTCCACCCAAAATCCAAATCCCAATTTCTTATCTAGTTCCACAAGAACACATATTCTTGCAAATTCTCTTCTACCCCATTGAAACATGTTTCCATCCAACATAAAAGGATTCCTAATTAAGGATGCAATTCTAGATAAATTGGTTTCATCCCAACTATAAAGAGGAAGATTGGCAATATTATCCAAACCGGCGATGATAATCCTTTTAAAGATGTAAGATAAAATTTTGAGCTCCATCTATCAAGACCAATAATATGGAATTAACAAAACAAGGACAAATCAAAAGATCGTTCTCCATTGCTTTAAAAGTGAAAAAAAAAAACATAATACCCATCCTAGTCCTAGAATCATAAGATGGAATTTACCAAACTGTGATCATTGATATCATAATTCTTCAGCTATCACTTTAATTAGGACATCTTTACCAAATACTTTCACAACCACTGAAAATTGTAATATTTCTAAATTGACATTAACATTTGGCTTATGCATCTTAACCACCATAACATCTTCAGACAGAATAGAATCTTCTTTAAAAAAATTAATCTTTATATAAGGTTGCCTAAACCATGGATTACCATTATATTTCACGCCCTGAATCCCTACATTTAGAAGACATTCATTAGTTTTATATGGGACCTTCTCTCGAGCATTACCACAAATAGTTGTAGTATCTTCCTTTTTTTTAACTGAACGGATTCCCTCCGAGGTAAGAGCATATTTCAAAATCACTTTATATAATCTATTAACAATGAAGTTCATTCCAAATGACGATGAATCTTCACCATCATTCCTTCTTACTTTCTCAATAGATCCGGGTGTCTTAGAATCCAAAGCTTCCACTACCTTCTTACCTTTGCCACACACCAGATAAGCAGTCTTAACAAAAACTTCAGAGGGTTCTTTAATAATCAATGGAATACTCTTGATTTCACATTTTGCAAACTAGAATCTTGAATTATCTTAATTGATTATAGAATATTATGAGAACTAGGGATAGGAGATTCAGCGGAATTCCGACCATTGGAGAGGGTGGTCGAAGTCGCCACCATCATGCCTGAAAATTCAGCCAAAAGATGTTCAATAGAAAATTTAACATTTTCTCTCACTAAAAACTAGAGCTTCTCTCACTCATCAAAACCAATTCTTATTTCTTTAATAAGCTATTTAATAAGTTTAAAAAAAGCAATGTTAAAACCAAATAAACTCAAAACATGATAAAGAAAGTCCCAGTTGATGTTATCATAAGCTTTTGCAATGTCTAACTTTAAAATAATGTTACCCCCATGCACCCTAAGATCCAAGTCAAGCACAAGCTCTTGAGCTAATAAATGTTATCCGAAATAGATCTACCTTGGGTGAATTCTTTTGGTTCAAAGAAATAATTTTAGGAAGCAAAGGAGAAATTCGATTCATAAGTAACTTGGAGATCAACTTACTAAAAAAGGTTAAAAAAAAAACTTATAGATCTAAAATCATTCTAATTACAAGCACCATTAATTTAGGAATAAGCACAATAGAGATGAAAGAAAAAAATTTAGGTATAGTATTACCAGCAAAGAAATCAAAAATAGCATTAAAAAGATCAATGTAAATAATATCCCTAGGTTTTTGAAATAAATTAGTTGTGTAGTCATCCAAAGCAAAAATAGACTCAATATTCAAATAAAAAATGTCTTATTTACTTCCTCCAAAGTAGGGAAAGCAACACAAGAGCCCAATTATCATCCATGTTAATGATGTAAGGAATAATGTTGTGCGTGTCAATAAAAAATAGTAGTGAATTTTTTATTAAAAAAACCCATAAAGAATTCCACACCCAATAAAGCAATTTTCTCAACATCTTCCGTGAAGGAACAATTAATAAAGTTAAATTTAAGAATCAAATTTCTAGCTCTATTCCTCTTAATAAGATCATGGAAGTACTTAGTGTTATTGTCCCCATCAATAAGATACTTCAAATCCACTTTCTATTTTCAATAAGTTTCTTCTTGGGCTTATAAGTTAAAAAGAGAGTTTTTAGCTTATCGCAATTGGGTAAAATTAGCATTAGAAGGGATTATTGACAAACAAGCTTCAAGAATTAACTTTTTCCTCTGTAGCAATGATATTGGTATAAACATTTTTAAAAACAATCCTATTCCACCAATTGATTTTATGTTTTAACATTTTCAACTTAAGCTTCAAAAATTAGTAACAAAGATTGGTCTGATAAGGTTCTACTAAGGTGCTCAACATGCATCTAGGAGAAGAAATTTATCCAACTCTCATTAAAAAGAATATGACCCAACATTTTCCAGAGACTAGCATGATTCCAAGTAAAATTGCTACCAGTGTAACCAATATCAATGAGATTTCAATCAAGGATCATATTATTGAAATCTTCCATAGATTGGTAAAGAGGCCTAGAGTCGACAAGTCTTTAGTAGGGGTAAAAATAGTTTTAAAATCCCCACCCACCAACCAGGGAGAATTAATAGAGATGAAATTGACTTAGTTGGTCACAGAAAATCCTTCTAATAATACAAGAAGATGCAACATAGACAAAAGAAAAAAAATAGTTATAATGAAAATTTTCAATACTACAATGTATCACTTGGGTAAAATCACCCACAATATTAATCACCATAGGATCCTTCCAAAGAACCAAAATTTTGTTAAAAACAATGGCTACACCATGATTAAAGCCTAAGTACTTAACAGTGTTATCCAACCTACTATGAGAAAAAAATGTTTCAATCAAAATAAGAAAAAAAATATTATGAATACATCATAAAATTTTAACTCTAATTCTAGTAGAAGGTCAACCAATGCTCCTAACATTCTAAATAATCGACGTAAACATTAGAATGTGTGATCGTGTAGTTATAGGTGATTGCAACATAATGTTTTTATTTTTTTTTAATTTTCCATGAGGGGACTAGAGAAAAATCATAGAAATCATTAAGCCGATCTCTATTTCCATTATCCAAATGGTCATCATCATTATTATAATCACTATTATGAGATAAAGTATGTTAATACTTATAAGACTTTTCTAAATGAATTCCTTAGTTCATCAAGCAATTGCCCATTTCACCTTGAACAAATTCACCTTCTTCCATATTTTGCTCCCTAGTGTCCTACACATTATTTATATTATTAGGATTCACATGGGGGTCAATATAATCATTACTAACACCATGATCAACTTCAGAAGATTTCAAGATAGTAGAACAAAAAGTTTTCAAACTTGTTGAAGTGTTGTTATGCTCAAGAACCATAATGTCCATTTGGTCCACATTATTGATAGCCACCCTTTGGTTCTCCATATTATCGATACGAGTAGAAATAAGGTTGCAAGATTCAATGAGAATAGCTAGGGATTCCTCAACATCATCTCCATCAGAACTAACCTTTATAGGCACTAGAGAGTCATGAATTTCATTCCTGGCCATGTTTGGAGCCTTGGAGGTATTCAGTTAAAGCATGATTTTCTCTTGTTGGCTTACCTGCACAAGGTCAAAATTTTCCCTTCTGATTCTTTTTGTGTTTCCTTATTCTTACATAAATGAGGGAGAAAAATGAAACATTTAGTATTGCAGTATACATGAATTTTAAAGTAAGTAAAAAATAATGGTAGATTCTCAAAATCAACTTTTTTTTTTTTGGTAATCATTAAGCTCAAAACCAAGTCAAATTTCTTTGGGATGTTTCTTATAAATGTCCATTTCAACCAAAACTCTCTCTACAATTGGACGTATGATTAACGCAATCTCTTGATTAGTCTGTAATGGTCTACCAAAAAATTGTGGCTAAAGTAAACAAAATTTGGTGGTTAAAGAAATGAAGCCTTAGATTAGGAAACAAAATCCAAATCGGTGTTATCAAAGACTCCTCACACAAATCAAAATTAGGAGTTCATTAAACTAACCACATTTGACAGCCTTGGATAAAATATGTTCTTCTAGAAATAATTTTTCTATAATCTAGATCATTTGAAAGCTTAATCGCAACATGACTTTGATCCATCAACCCCATAGTAAACTATCCCAAAAGTTTGAGATTCAGATAGAACTTCTATATAATATCCATATTAGGCCTACACAAAATAAAGTAAAAGTGATGGATGTACCAAGGTGGAAAATAACCTTGTCATCAATCATCAAAGCCAGAAACCCCTAAAAAGATGTATTAAAAAAATCCACCTTAGAAGAAGGAAAAGAACAACTAGCAAGAACATCCTTGAGTGACCAAGGAGTGACCATCCGCATTCGAGGCGAGTCCAAGGTTCGATGATGACGGTATCATCATCACCCAAAAACCATGGAAATACAAAAAAGGGTCCAACCAACAACACAAAATAAATAAAAGAACAAAAAAATGAAACTAAATCCAAACCAAGCAAAGAAAAAAGGTCCACATTTAAGAGGAAATGATCATAACAAGTGAGCCTTAGAATTTCCTCAGATAATCCATAGACAAAAAAATAGACATTAAGTAAAAAAGATATATTTTTTATTTTATTAAGGAGAAACCAACAAAGGGGCCTATGCAATGATTAAAGAAAAGGATTACACAGTCATTAAAGGGACCTCAAGCTCTCTAATGCTTGAAAGAGCTACAAAAAAAAGGAAAAAAAACCCTATGAGTTTGAGTTTCATACTACTCAAAAGTACAAAATAATCTAGGAACATACTACGGTACTCAATTAAAAGCACCCAAAAAGAAGGAGCAAAACAAAAAATAGCTGGAAGCTTCATGTTAACGTCCCAAGAATCAGCCCTATAATCATCTGCATAAAAAATCCTATAAAAAAGGCTCATAGATAAAATAGACATATCAAAAATATAATCTAAAATAATAGAACTTATGATAATCCAAACAATTAACCTCACAAACAATAACAGAATAACAAGATAATAATAATAAGCTGCAGGAAAGACTCACCGTGTAACAGATAAAGTAAAGAAAAATTGAAATGTCTAGATAGCATCAGACATTAAGAGATACCATAACAATTTAAGAATAGAAAGATAGAACTGCCAGGAAAGCACCAACCAAAATGCCAGCCAAGAGAATTACATGTCCCCACAACACAATAATACTTCATGCCCATAAAAATGAAATAGCCCAATAACAAGTAAGTCCAACTAGGAAAATAGCCAAACCCCAACCAATTAAGAACTGAGAAAATAAAGGCAAAGTAGATCCAGGAAAACACCTCCATCAAAGACCCCCCAGGCACACAGGAAACAAGAACAAATACCAAAATGAGCTCCACTTGATCCATAACCATGCACAAAAATAAATCAACAAGAGAGTCACGGTGCCTAGGAATAGGCCAGGAACAACACCATAGCACCTAGAGGCAAAACAAGGAAGGCAATTGGTAAAATCCCCCTAAGCACCTTCACAACAAACAAAAAATAACAAAATCCTAGCAATCTCGAATGAAATAACCCTAACTAAGAGAAACCATAGCAATCCAAACCGAGACACAGCTGCCAGAAAAAACAAAGCCAAATAAAAATCGAAAAGTAGAAATACAAAAAAATAGCTCAGGAATACACACTGTAGCAATAATATAAATTAAAAATTAAAAAATATAGTTGGTAATGACATTAATACCAATTGTAGTCAAGCCAAGAGAAATGAATAACCGTAATCCATCTATAATAGTCGAGATGACAGCATAATTCACATCACCATTCTAAATAGGACTAGCAAAAGCCATAATCAGGTTACCATTACTATCTTTGATAACCCCACCACAAGCCAAGGAGGAACCAATGATAGCACCATCCACATTATATATATATATATATATATAT
Organism: Dendrobium huoshanense; assembly: GCA_016618105.1. Taxonomy (NCBI): domain Eukaryota; kingdom Viridiplantae; phylum Streptophyta; class Magnoliopsida; order Asparagales; family Orchidaceae; genus Dendrobium; species Dendrobium huoshanense. The sequence continues at coordinate 53,134,308 of CM028347.1, read as the reverse complement.
ATATATATATATATATATATATATATATATATATATATATATATATATATATATATATATATATATATATTTTTTTTTTTTTTTTTTTTTTTTTTTTTTTTTTTTTTTTGGGGGGGGGGGGGGGGGGGGGGGGGGGGAGGAGGGGCTTGATCCAATAAGTAACCCTAGGTTCATAGGAATTAAGATTAACCTCCCAAATATTACCAAAAGTAGAAGAAAAAAAAATGATAATTTTTAAAGTTCTTGACATAGAGCAGTTTAACAAACTAAAGAGCCAAAACTTAGTCTTTCACATTCTGAATAATTCTATAATGGTTCATAACAACACCATTAAAAATAGAATTATTCCTATTCAATCATAAATACCACAAAATGAGAGAGGGAATAACATTTCTGATATGCCCTTTAGTCTTAATAAACCAAGAATTAAGCATATCATTAATATGTAATTTAGCATTAAAATAATTCAATTGAAATATATCATTAAAATATAACCGAGACAACTAAAGGACTATATAAGCACATGATGCATATTCTCCACATGATAACAACATGGGCAATTAGAAGAAAAAATAAACCTCTTTTAATTAAGTTATCATTCGATGGAATGAACTTATATAAAATCCTCCAAACAAAGACAACCACAGTAGAAGGAATACTTTTATGCCAAATCATAGAAAAGATATTTGTAACATCCTTCTTAGATCTAAAGGCATGCCAAGCATCCTTTAATCGGAAACCACCATCCATGGAAAAATCACATAAAATTAAATCATGAGAGTCAATATTCAGGGGAAGGTTTAAATTTTGTTGACCCTAGGTTCATAGGAATTAAGATTAACCTCCCAAATATTACCAAAAGTAGAGGCCAAAAAAATGATAATTTTTAAATTTCTTGACATAGAGCAGTTTAACAAACTAAAGAGCCAAAACTTAGTCTTTCACATTCTGAATAATTCTATAATGGTTCATAACAACACCATTAAAAATAGAATTATTCTTATCCAATCATAAATACCACAAAATGAGAGAGTGAATAACATTTCTGATATGCCATTTAGTCTTAATAAATCAAGAATTAAGCATATCATTAATATGTAATTTAGCATTAAAATAATTCAATTGAAATATATCATTAAAATATACTCGAGACAACTAAAGGACTAGAAATAAGCACATGATGCATATTCTCCACATGATAACAACATTGGCAATTAGAAGGAAAATTAAAACCTCTTTTAATTAAGTTATCATTCGTAGGAATGAACTTATGCAAAATCCTCCAAACAAAGACAGTCACAATAGAAGGAATACTTTTATGCCAAATCATAGAAAAGATATTTGTAACATCCTTCTTAGATCTAAAGGCACGCCAAGCATCCTTTAATCTTAAACCACCATCCTTGGACAAATCACATAAAATTAAATCATGAGAGTCAATATTCAGGGGAAGGTTTAAAATTTGATGAATAATAAAGTCAGGAGTAATATTAGAAAGTTTCTAATAGCCCCAAGAATTATCAATAATGAAGTAATTCACCTTAATGGCCACTGTGGAAGAGGAGTTAATAATAGAATCAATAGATTGATCCCCCAACCAACGGTCTTGCCAAAAGAAAATATTACCATTACAATAACCCAAGGGATGATAATTCAACACCCCATTTAACTTTGCAAAGTCTCTGCCACACTTTAGAACCACCTTGGTGAAGTAGGGTGTTTACCCACTCAATACTTAGCAAACATAAAATTAGCCCAAAGGCTAACTTTAGCATGAAAGTTGTACCATAATTTGAAGAAAAAGCATATGCCAAATCATTCATATTCTTATAACTAAAGGCCCCTTCATCAAACACACCATAATAATTGTCCTAAGTGGACCAGCTAATTTTTGAATTTCTACTATGCCCTTTCTAGAAGAATTTATTGATAAGTTTATCAATTCTATTTGCAAATAACTTGAGTAAGAAGTATAGTTTGAAAATTATAAACAGGAAAGGAACAAATGACACTTCTGATAAGAATAAATCTACCCCCAAACTCAAAAAATTAGAATCTCAAGACAAAAGCTTATTCTACATAGAAGTAATTAAATCATCAAAAAGAAAAGTTTTCTTTCTACCTTTAAAAAGAGGAACCCAAAGATACTTAATAGGTAAATGACCGTGCACAAAGCCAGTTAAGTCTTTAATAGCCACAATACGGTCATTAGACACTCTCTTGGAGCAATAAAACAACACTTCTTTTAATTCAGAGAAAGACCACTAACTGTTTCCAATTGATGAAAAAAATCCATAAGTTTATTAATCTTGTTAACATAAGCATTCGTAAAAAAATAATAAAATCATTAGTAAAACATTTGTGAGAGATAGGCATACCACACAAAGTTCTTAAGAAAAGGCCAGGTTAATTCTCAAAGTGGTTGGTAAGGCCTCTAGGAAAATAATCAGCACAATGATGAAGAGGGCGGGATAAATCAAATCGCCCTGTCTTAAAACATGAGAGGATTTAAAAAAACCCATTGCTTTTATCGTTAGCAATAACAAAGAAATAATAGCCTTCACTGCATGTTCTAATAAGTTTAATAAAAATCAAATCAAAACCAAAAAGATGCAAAATATTTTAAAGAAACTTCCTATGAATGTTGTCATAGGCCTTAGAACTATCAAGTTTCAAAATCAACTTACCACCCTCAGATCTTGACAAATTTCTTGGGCCAATAGATTATTATCAGCAATGGCCCACCCTTTTACAAACACAATTTGAAATTGAGAGATAATTCAAGATAGATTAGAAGTTAACTAACTCATTAAAATTTTAAAAAGTAAATTATAAAAAAGGTACACAAACTAATAGGTATAAAATAATTCCAATTACTAACAAAGATTTTTTAGGAATAAGTACAATAGAAGTAGAAGTAAAAAAAACTGTGGAATCAAATAAATTACAAAAATATCCATAACACCAGAATAAAGTTCATTACTAATAATATGCCAGGACTTCTGAAAAAACATAGTGGTGAAGCCATCTGGCCCAGCCACATAATCCCCATTCATGACATTAATAATCTCTTTAAATTCCTCTAAGGAAGGAAGTTTAGAAAGAAACGCTTTATCCTCTTGAGATATAAGGTTAGGAATAATAGCATGGTTATCAATAAGAGCTAGAGTAAAATCCTTATTGAAACATTTTTGAAAATTTTAAACCGCCAAAGAAGCAATTTCCAAGCTATCCTCAATAACAAAACCATCCTCCCGAAGAATTTTATTGATGCAATTTTTTGCTTGTTTCCTCTTAACCATAGCATAAAAATATCATGTGTGATTATCACCTTCAACCATGTGTTTCATGAATAGCTTTTTATTTCAAAAAAAGCTTCCTCATGCGCTTGTAATTTATCAAGGCAATACTTAGCTTTCCTCAGCAAGGTGAAGTTAACATCAGAAGGAGTTAATTGACATTTTGTCTTATAAGTACTCACTAGCTTCTTAGCATTCAAAATATTGAAGAAAATATTTTTGAAAACATTATGATTTCACCAATTCAAATTTTGCTTAAGTCTTTTTAGCTTAAACCAAAGCTCCTTATGCCAAAGATGGAGTTATCCAGATGTAAGGGAGCTTGCCAATTTTCTTGAACTACATCCAAAAAGAATCATGAAGCAATCACATGTTTTGAAATCTAAGTGAGGGAAAGTATTAATTTGCCTAGTCTTAAGGCTAATTAACAAGAATGAATGGTAGGATAGAGTCCTACTAAGAAGCTCAATATTAATAGAATTAAAAGAGTTAAACCAAAAATAATTAAAAAAAACCCGATCCATACGTTTCCATAAGTGCCCTCTGTTCCAAGTGAAATTATTACCAGAGAAACCATTATCAATTAAATTACAGTCCAAAATCATGTTGTAAAATCCTCCATATATTTATAGGAAAGAGAATATCCCCCTATACGTTCAGAAGGGTTAGATATAGTGTTAAAATCACCTCCAAAAAGACAAGGTAAATTACAAATGCTATGAAAGTTGCTGAGTTGTTCCCATAATAATTTCCTAGTGTACTGAGAAGAAGAAGCATAAACAAAAGAGGCATAACAATGAAAATTTAAAACTTTAACATTACAATGCAAAACTTGAGTGAACTCTCCAATAGCATCAATCCTAACAGGACCCTTCCATAACACCCAATCTTATTGGCCACAATAGAAATAATATACTTAAAACCCAGAAATCTAGTAGTACCAACCAATTTAGCATCAGAAATAAGAGGTTCAAGCATAACAAGAATAGAAATATTATAAATACAATATAAATTCATAACTTTTACCTTATAGGAGGGGCATCCAATGCCCCTAACATTCCAAATAATAGAATTAAACATAAAAAATTAAATTAATGAGAAGTATGCGATTGGGTGGTTCTAGGAGATTGTAAAATGATGTTCTTGATTTTCCTACCTCTCCTATTATAAAAATTGATGTAGTTATTGTCATTGTCATCTTTAGAAAAATATTTAGCCATAATATCCTTATCCTCTATATCAGTAAAAGCATTATGATATTGAGATTTTAAGGGAAACTTACTATCATTATTCATACCTGCCTACCTCACCTCCTCAAAGATATAGCCATCCTCCATATTAGTTTTACTACTCAAGTCACTACCAACATTACCTTCAAATTTGGCCCTCCGCTTGGCCATTAATAATTGATTGATTAGGCATAATATTAGAAAAAGTATTTTTTAACTTCATAAAGTCCATATCATGCAAGTTTTTGTTAAGAGCACAATGAGTAATAAGTGAAGAAGAATCAATATTTTGATTAGTAGTAATAGCCAACATTTGCTCATCCACATTTTGAAGAACATTAGCTAGAGAAGAGATAGAGTTAAGATTTTCTCCCTATTCACGACTAGGATCATCAGCAAGAGTGAAATATGGTTCATTATGGATTATGGAAAGTGGGATTGATCCCTCAATCGTAACCTGCACGTTACCAACATTACCCTCTACCATATCAGGAATAGATTCCTCTATAGTATCCTACATATTAGGAACATTACCCTCAACCATAACCAGTATAGCAAGCACAATATGATGATCAAGTGTACAGACAACATGTCCATGCGATTATTTAGATGATTCGTTCTCCTTTCGAAGATGAGGATGCAACCTATAACACTCACTTTACTCATTACTACGCATCTTACAATGAAAGCAAAAAAATGGGCTAATTTTTAATTTCAACATTTTGGAAATACCCATTCAATTCTGAACCAATCCAAATCTCATTAAGATGTTTCTTCAAAATATCCAACTCAACTAAAACACAAGCCACAGATTGCATAGAGATAGACACAGTAGCTTGGTTCATCTGCAATGGCCTACCAAAGATCGAAGCCAATCCAAATAAAATTTGAGAGTTAAAAAAATAAAGTCACAGATTTGAGAAAGAGATCCACACAGGGGCAATAGGGGACTCCTCCCAAAAATCAAAATTTGGTGTTCATTTGAGTAATCTGATTTGAAAACCAGAATGTAATAAGATATCCTTGAAAAAATGCTACTATAGTCTAGATCGTTACTAAGTTGAATCGCAATGTGTCGTGGGTCCAATAAGCCAATGTGAAAGGAGCCGGAAAGCTTAAGGTTAACAAAAAATTTATGTATAAATCCAAATTAGGGTGACGAAGAAGAAACTTGTAGACCAAAGTAAGGGCAAAAGGAGTGGCCAGCTACAAAATCGCAGAGTCATCGAACATCAATGCCGAACAACCCTCAATAAAGTTTTCACTAATTGAAGTTTAGCTTAAGAAGAAGAAGAATAGAAAGAAGAAGATGATGAACCCGCTAAAACCTCCTTAAAGGAAAAAGATTTTCCATCAGGAAATGAAGATGATGCAAGAATAGATGACGCCAGATATGTCATCTCCCAAAACCAACTGTTGCAAATCTATTTTCATGACTTATGTTTTGATGATTAACAAACACTGTTGATTCTCTTGGACTGCTTATTGCTTCTAACTTTTCAGGAATCAAAGATTGGACGAACAGACGAAGCCAGTTCAAGATTGCATAGGTCTAGGGTTAAGTCAGTCTGTACTTTATTTTTTCTCTTCGTGAGTCAATTTGTAATTTTCAAAGAGATTGATTCTAAGTAACCCTACACACACACTTGAGAGACTTAGAATTTATATTTTTACTCATATCGGCTAGGACGATATTTACATCGTTCTGGACGATCAGACTTAAAATAAAAAGTCTAAATAAGGATTCTTAATTAAGGCAGCCGTCATTAACAGATTGGCATGGATAATACGTGTATCGACCAGGACGATAAGCTCAAAACAGAAAGAAGTTGTTGTCATAGACAATTAAGGTATAATGTATTTGTAAATTATCGCCCAAGACGATCATTGATCGGCTTGGACGATATTCTCACATTATGCCTTAATTGATCAGGAAATCAAGATAGTAATTAAGGATGATTGATATGATCATATCGTTATGGACGATTGCAGGATCGACCAGGATGATCTATTCAAAAAACCTTGGTTACTTCATGACGATAAATATCGGCTAGCTCGAATTCAGGGCGATGCTCTGGACGATTTTCCTCTGATTTGAACTGATCGGCCGGAATGCTCTGCGGATCTTCTGAGATTTATACTGATCGGCCAGGCCGATGTCTATATCGGCCTGGACGATATTGTCGGCAACTTGCAATTAATGAGCTACTTTGAAGCTCTTCTATTTAAGAGCTCTTATTCAACATTTTAAAAAACCTTTAGTTGCTGCCTTGACCTGAGAAGGCCTTGAGGAGAGAAAGAGAGAGAGGGAGAGAGAAAGGATCTTATGAGGGGGAGCTTGTGAGGGAATTCACAAGGGTTGATTCAAGGATCACTCTGCTTCTTCTTCGTCTAGAGTTTCTTATCCGTGGAAGGGTCGGTACAGGTATGGAGTCAGCATCTGGTTGTGATTCTTTGCCAGATTCAGGAGGAAGCAAAAGGAGATAGGTTCTCTGCCTTGCCTGGGTAGCAAAAAGAGGTTCTTTGTGAGGGCTTCTCCGCCTCGCCGTGGGGGCTAAAGGAGAGTCACATTTTTAGTGCAATACTTGGAGGGTGCCTCCAAGGAGTGGATGTAGCTCAAGTTGACCGAACCACTATAAATCTCTGTGTTCTTGTTTTCTTGCTTTCGCATTTTAATTTCCGCATTTATTTTTCTCGTGGTGTGAGGTTTATGTGATTTTTGTTCTTTGTGAAAAACATTTTTAAAATACCAAATCACCCCCCTCTTGGTTAGCTTGGGACTAAGTTCATAGGAAACTTTCAAGTGGTATCAGGGCAGGATTCAAAAATTTAAGTTTGAAAACTTTTTGAATTTGATCCATGGCTAACCTTGGGAATCGTAACACTATGGAAGGGTATTCTATTACCCGACCTCCCCTGTTTGATAATCTACCTTTTGATTTCTAGAAAACTCGCATGTCAACGTTTTTACAATCTACTGATTATCGCATCTGGATGCTTATTCAAGAAGGTTATTCTCCACCTTCTCGTGAAATAAATGGTGTAAAAACTGAAGTTGCCTTTACCAAATGGACTTTTAATGAACGAAATTTAGCTCAATTGAATGAAAAATGTTTGAACTTCTTTTTCTGTGCTTTAAAATCTGAGGATTACATGCGTGTCTATACTTGCAAAACTGGTAAAGAAATTTTGGATAAGTTGTGTATCATCTATGAAGGCACTAATGAAGTTAAACAATCCCGTTTGAATTTTCTCTTCCATGACTATGAACTTTTTTGTATGAAACCTCATAAATCGATTTCTGACATGTATACTAGATTTACTCAGATAGTTACTTCACTGCATGCATTAAGAAAAGAACTTTCAAACTTTGAAAAAGTAAACAAGATTTTGAGATGCTTGCCTTCGTCATATGATGCTAAAATCACTGCAATCACTGAATCTAAGGATTTGAACACTTATTTTATTGATAACTTACTTGGCTCACTCATTGCTTACGAGCAAGGGGTGAATCAAAGAAATCTTGATGCAGGTGAGAAGAAGAAGGAGAAAATAGTTGCACTAAAAGCGCACAAATCGGATTCTGAATCTTCTGGGTTTGAAAGCGATGAAGTTGCCTTCATCATAAGGCAATTCAAAAGTTTTCTAAGGAAGAAACAAAAGCATCATCAAAATTGGAGAAAAGGTAAGGATCATAAACATGTTAAAGGATCTTCTGATATTGTTTTTTATGAATGCAGGAAACCAGGACATGTGAGAACTGATTGCCCAACACTTCAAGATAACTCAAGAAAAGAAAAGGAAAAAGGTGAGGAGAAACCTAAGTCGAGGAAGGATAAGAAGAGAGTCCAAAAGACGTTCTGGGCAGAATCTGATACTGACTCCTCTGAGACTGAACCAGAGGAAGAGACTACAAACCTGTGCTTAATGGGGAAAGATCATCTTGAGCAAAGTGATGAGGAAGAGGTATGTAAACTAACCTATGATGAATTGTTTGAGATTTGTGAGAAAATACATGCATCATACAAAAAACTCAAGAAAACTCATGCAAGCCTGAAATTAGAACTTTCGAATTTATAAAAAGAGCATGAAGTTTTTCTCAAAGATCATGCAACGATTGATTCAAATCACATGGCTCTTCTTGATGAATTTGATGATTTAAACAAAAAGTATTTGGAATTAATTGATGAACATAATGCATTTAAAGTTTCACACACCTCACTTAATTTTGATCTTAAAAAATCTAAAGAGATTGAGAAAAAATTGAGGATTGATAATGATGCATTAAAAAGAACTAACTTGAGGATTCAAAATGATTTGGAAACATGTAAGAAAAATCGGATGACATCTACTTTTGATTCTAAGCCAAAACCTAGGAAGAGGCATTATAACTCAAATCATTTAAGAAATCTTTTTCCTGGAGTTAGATATTTTTCATGTGGCATGCTAGGACACATCTCACACACTTGTACCATTCACCGTAGTACACATTCAGTGTGGAGACCTAAGGTGCATGATTCACAACATACCATACATGCATTGCATTCTACTTTTTCTAAGAAAGGGCCCAAACCAGTTTGGGTTTCCTAAATCTGACTATTGTTGAGTTTTGCAGGTGTGCTCTCACCAAAGACCTTGTGGGAGCATAGGATAACTGGACATATGAAGGCTCGCAGCTCATAAATGCTTAAACCTGCTGCTTCAACAATTTCTTGAAATGTGTTTTTTGTTTCAGTGTGTTTTATTTTCTGCCTTGTTGTTGTTTTAGTTTATTTTGTTTTCTCTTTTGCTTTTATATTTGATTTTCAATATGTTGAATCTTTTCAAGCTTTTAAATTTTGGAGTTTTGAAGATAGTGTTCAGCTTTTCTAAATCGGTTAAAGGGAGAAACATCGTTAATGGTTTCTCTCCTTCTGACCTTATTTTGTGGTATGATTTGCTTCTCTAAACAAAAGTCTAACTCATTTTAACCAATGATTTTTGAAATTAAGATCCTTTTTCTTGCTACAATAATTTATCTTATGCATAATAACCAAAGTTCTTATATATCTTTCAAGTTAATTAAAATCTTGTCTTTGCATTTATCACATGATTTTGATTTTTGTTTTGTGAATTGTTCTTCCCTGTTAGAGAGAGAGCTCCTATTCTCTAATATTTGGAGGATATACTCACAACTAAGTTTTTTTAAGGGTTTATTAAAGAGTTTTTAGCTTGCAAGAATTAGAAAGGAAAGAGGCCAATGATGCCAAATTGAAAAGAACAATATTTACACAAAAGTGTATCAAAGAATCAAAAGATACTCAAAGAGCCAATCAAAGTGAACAAGAGGCATAAAACGAGTCCACTAAATGCAAGCTATCCTCTCTTTTCAAAACCTTTAAAACTTAGAAAACTCATTGATTATTTGATGATTTCAAAGGCTTGATTTCAAATTCCTTGATTGAGACAAATTACTTTGTTTTATTATTTATGAGATTTTTTCTTTGTAAAAAAGTTTTGATTGCATCTTCTTTTTGCCCAATTAGGTTTATTCTGAGTTAAACATTTTTGTTTTTCAAAAAAAAATTTGTACCATAAGGAACGTCTGATCTAGGGTTAACAGAATCGGATATTTTACATTTGTCTGATTAGGATTGGGTAAACTCCTTGATCTTGAGGAACTCTAAAAATTTAATTATTTGAGAACTTCTCATATGAAGCCTTGATAAAACAAAAAAAAATTAGAAAAATTAAAATTCAAAAATATTCATTTTTTATTTTATTTTTGTTGTTTTTAGTTTTCTATTATTATGTTTTTGTCTGCTTTTATTTTATTTTATTTTTGAGGGCCTTGATCATCACCATCTTTTTCTTGATTTCAAATTCTAGTCACATCATCCTGGCTGATACTTTTATCGTCCTGGACAATTAGACAAATCTCTTCAAATTCCATCTGTTGACCTTTTCTGTGCTTGCTGTAAGTCATCGTCCTGGATGATATTATATCGTCCTGGACGATCTGATCAAACTCTGTTGCAATCATGATGATAGTCCTGGCTGATAAAATATTTCGTCTGGCCGATGCATTTTATGTGCATCATCCTGGCCAATACACTGGATCATCCTGGACGATCCACGTGTCAGCACATTTAAATCCTTAAAATCCGCCGCGGACGATCCATTATTAGAAAATTGGCCTGGCCGATCCACTGTTCGTCCTGGATGATACACGTGGCAGAGATTTAAAATGTTTTAACTTCAGTCGGTACGATCAATTATTGTGCATCGTCTTGGAAGATACACTAATCGGCTCAGACGATCTGCTTTTTCACACCAGTAGCAACAGCATGACCAGGACAACGCCTGGTTCAATGCTCAGTTTACCACGCTTGCAAACTACTTTCAGCAGCCACCTCCACTCCCTCCATCTGATGATTAGGATCCCTCATTTTTCTAGTCTGTGTTTTCTGTTTTCTATTTTCAGTAATTTGTCTTGTGGTTTTTTTTAGTTTCTGTTTACTTTTACTTTTGTGTGTCTAGAACTCTATTTTTATGATGACAAAAGGGGGAGTAGGATGTGGTAGGAAAAGGGTATGTGCTTGTAACTTTGAATTTCTAGTGAATTTATTTTTTCTCTGAGTTTTTCCTACTTGTTTTCCATCATCAAAAAGGGGGAGATTGTTACAAATCTATTTTCATGACTTATGTTTTGATGATTGACAAACACTGTTGATTCTCTTGGACTACTTGTTGCTTCTAACTTTTCATGAATCAAAGATTGGACGAACAGACGAAGATAGTTCAAGATTGTGTAGGTGTAGGGTTGAGTCAGTCTGTATTTTTTTTTTCTCTTCTTGAATCTATTTGTAATTGTCAAAGAGACTGATGCTAAGTAACCCTACACACACACACTTGAGAGACATAGAATTTCTATTTTTACTCATATCGGCCAGGACGATATTTACATCGTCCTGGACAATCAGGCTTAAAATAGAAAGTCTAAATAAAGATTCTTAATTAAGGCAGCCGTCATTAATAGATTGGCCTGGACGATACGTGTATCGTCCAGGATGATATAGGCCTGGACGATACGTGTATCATCCAGATGATAAGCTCACAATAAAAAGAAGTTGTCGCCATAGGAAATTAAGGTATACTGTATAGCAAAAGGAGATAGAATCTCTGCCTTGCCTGGGTGGCAAAAAGAGGTTCTTTGTGAGGGCTTCTCTGCCTAGCCGTGGGGGCTAAAGGTGAGTCACGTTTGTAGTGCAATACTTGGAGGGTGACTCCAAGGAGTGGACGTAGGTCAAGTTAACCGAACCACTATAAATCTCTTTGTTCTTATTTTCTTGCTTCCGCATTTTAAATTCCGCATTTATTTTTCTCGTGGTGTGATTTTGGTTTATGTGATTTTTGTTCTTTGTGAAAAAAATATTTAAAATACCAATTCACCCCCCTCTTGGTTAACTTGGGACTAAGTTCATAGGGCTTTGTTGACCTCATTTTTATATGAGGTCATTGAGACCCTTCAGACTCCAGATTAATCTAGACCCTAGGATTCTCCTAGATCCAGACTTTAGGTTCTATTCTAGAGCTTAGGATCCTTCTAGACTTAGGACCTTAGGGTCTATTCTAGATCCTAGGATTCTTTCATATTCTAGATCCTAGATCTTAGAATCTTTTTGGATTCTAGGATCAATCCAAATTCAAATCAAACTATACCTTTGATCAATTCAAATCCCAGATCCATTCAAATCTTCACTCAGTCCAATTGAAAATTCAAACTTCAATCGAGACTTTGATCCTACCTTTGATCTAAGCTTTGACCTCATCCAATCACTAATAATCACCACATGATTGTAAATGATTTGGGATATTTCAATATTAATCATTCAAACTTGAAATCCATTCCAAATTCAAAAAAATCCAGACTCAGATTCTAAGTCCTAAGGCCCTATCCTATAGACCTTTTTTAAAGATTTTTCAAACATCTCAAAACCCAGTCAAATGACCTCTAATTCAGGGTCTATCACTTACAAAGCGATAAGATATGTCTCTAGAGTCTACCCTCCAATTTTGAGCCCATTCTGAGGTCTCTAACCCCAGAATTTGAATTAAAATTCAAAGGCTGTAAAACCTTCAAATATTTACAGTCCATGCCACTGAAACCTAACCCCTTGAAGATTTTGATCTTGGAGCTCTTATCAAAGCTTCCAATCACTTCCAAACACTTGATCTTAACCCACTGAGCAGTAAACTGCATTTTTAAGATCCATTTTTGACCATAGTTGACCAATAGATCAAAATTGACCAAAATACCCTTATGGGATTTCAAATGGTCAATTCAAATCAAATCAATTCCAAACTCTTTGAAACCACTTCCAATGAATTTCAAATGTTAAACTCAACTTGTTGAACTCAAACCTAAACATTGGGTCAACCTGGTTGACCAAGTCAACCAAGTTTGACCCATGGACCCATACACCCCTCCTCTTTTAAATATTTGAACCAAGTCAATTCCAAGTCCTTTGAATGCATGGGATGACCACTTGGGTACCCAAGAGACCCCTCTTGCTGACCCAAGCCTTGGGTTCACTTGGGTTAGTCCATATGGCTTGATCCAAGTGACCAAAGAGAGGTCTCCCTTGAGCCATCTTTTAATCTTAATCAAATTGAATCCAAATCAAGGTGTTATTGAGTTCTTTTTCATTCAATACACCTTCCTTGATCAACCCAACCCTTGGGCTCACTTGTGTTAAGAGTTAGGCTAACCCAAAGTGCCCAAAAGCACTTGGGATTGAGCCAACTCTCAACCTAGGCCTAATTGAACCTGACCAACACCTCCCATAGGTGGCCCTAGGTCCAATACACCCCCTCCAGCTAGCCCATGCCTTGGGCTAGCTTGGGTCAAGAGTTAAGCTAACCCAAAGTAGCCAAAAACACTTGGACCCGAGCCATCTTCCAGCTCAAATCAAATTGGACCCAATCGCTGCCTGCATTGGGTGCACCAGACCCAGACCCACTTCCCACCTCAAGCCCAGGGTTTGGCCTGACCTGGGTTGAGCCTAAATTGACCCGAACCGAGCAGATTTGGATCAACCCGAGCCAACTTTTGACCTAGACCAAATTGGACCCAATTGCCGCTTGCATTGGGTGCACCAGACCCAGACTCACTTCCCACCTCAAGCCCAGGGTCTGGCCTGACCTGGGATGAGCCCAAATTGACTCAAACAGAGTAGGTTTGGGTCCAGCCTAGCCACCATTTCAATCCAGGCATTCCCAGGCCAAATTGACTCCACCCTTGGCTCCAGCTTGTCTCCATCGGCCTCCCCCAGTCAACCCGACCCAGGACATGGCCGGCGGCGGTCGAAACCAATGAGAAATGAGTTCCGGTGGTCCCCCCCCAACCGTTCCTGACCCAAAGCCTTCCAAAGGCTGTGGCTCGCCGGCTTAAGACTCACGAGCCCTCTGGAACAATGTCCCTTTCCACCTGGCGACCAACCGGAGCTTCTCTCGCTCAATCCCGGTCATCCGGGCTCGAGAGAGGCGACTGAATAGGATGGAAAGCTCCCGAGACCTGGCAATTCGATCTCAGACAATCAAAAAATTCTTCCCAGAGCTCATTCGAACACCCAGAGCCTTCTCTCAGCTTCCGGAATCGCCCCGTCAATCCGTTCGAGCGAACTCCGACGAAAGCTTGTAGCCCCTCGCTCGAAGTCGCATCTCCGGTCGTCCTCCAGTCCCGACGCCTGAAGGAGAACAGCTCTCCATCGTCCCCTGAAGCTTCCTGATAGAGAAGCTCATTCGTTGAGGCCTTCTCTGTGGTAATCTCTCCATCCCGAGCTCCCTAGCTAGGTAGTTCGTTCAAGTGTGAAGGAAACCTTCACGCCAACGGATCTCCACCGTTGGATTGAAGGTTTCTACCGCCCTGATCCTCCCTGTGAAATTTCATTAGAGTTCACCGGCGGGATCGCCCAGATCAAGCCGGAGAAGCTCTGCGGTCTCAGATACGTGCGGGAGGTTGAAGATGAAATCCTGGCCGTTGATTTATATCAACGGCGCGGATGAAATCTCCGCGATTTCGAAGCGCGTTTAATCCCAGCCGTCCGATCCCCCATCCGACGGCTACGGTTAATCCGACCGTTATCCAGTCAGCGCTAATGATTGCCCCGCCAATCGCAGCGCGCCGCGTGTAAAGCGCCGGCTGACTGTGTAATGGTTGAATTAAAAATTCCAGAAAATTCATGGGATCTTCAGAAATCATAACTCCCTGCACACTTGACTAAATTAAGTGTTCTTAGGCTCATTGGAAAGGTCTCAGGGAGACCTACAAAAGCCTTATGGTTCCAGACCTTAATTTTGCATGTGTTGAGTTTAATTTCAATTTGAGCATTTTATTAATTATTGCAATTATTGTTTAAATTTAATTCCTCTAGGCCTGGAATTTTGGGAGATTGAATTTGGGCATGTCCCTGACATGTCCAAATTTTGTCCCCCTTGTTGGATATGTTTAAGGGCACCTATCCTTAATTTTGGATCCAATGGCCATGGTTTGACCCTTGAATCCAAATTGAGACCATGGCCTATCCAATGAGAATTAGGTTTTGAGTCTTTGTGTGATGATGATGTGTAGCATAAGGAGTCTAGGGCCACTGATTTCACCCCAATCCAAGCCTAGGATGATTCATTAGGAATTCTTCAAGGTGACTTAAAGTTTACCTTGGGTGATCTGGTTGACCACCTTAGACTACTCCAATTAGGCTTAAATTTTGTGTGTTTAGCCCTTGGGGTCAGGTGATTTCATGGTCTAAATCCTATCAAGTTTGATGCCTATTTTGTCCACCAATTAGGAGTTATAGTATCCCCTTTGCAAGAATTGGCCTTTGACCTTAATAACTCCTAATAAATTAAATTTAATCCCTAAAAATTCCTAAAATATCACCAATTGATCTTAATTAATCCCTTGATCAGTGAGAATTTATCTCTCATCAATTTGGCTTCATAATCCACCTTAATTAAATTTTAACACAAATTAATGTTTAATCAATTTTAATTAATTAAAAATTATTAAAAATCCCAAAAAAATCTTTAAACACTTGCTGATCTCCCCTTAGATCATTTCTGATCTTTGGAGTTGATTTCAAGAAGTTTGGGACTCACTTGGGATCAAACCATTAAAGACCCCTATAATTAAGGTAATTAGAATAATTCCAATAAATACCAAAACTTCCAAAATTCATAACTAATTGTAGAAAATTCCAAATCAATCAAACTCAGTGGCTAATGACTCTAATTAAAATCTAGTATTTTTTTAAAATTTCAAACACCCAAAATCTGGTAAAAGTCAAAAAGTCAACATTTTGGTCAACTCTAGGTCAAAACTTCTAAAAATCATAACTTTTGATAGAAAACTCCAAATTGAATGTACCACCTGTCTAACGACACATAATAAGGTCTAGTATTTGTTAAAAATTGGAAACCCTTAATATTAACTCTAATTTTAAAAATCAAATTTTGACCCCTTAGTTAACATATCCCGATAACCTCCAAAACTTATTAACTCTTCCAAATTCTAGAATTTTCTTAATAGGCTAATAAAACTCTCAACTAATCTATTAAAATCAGTAACCAACTCACTTTAATATCAATCCACTCCTTTATTTCCAACCAATTTAAATAACTTAATCAACCCCGATTGCTACTAGGTAATCCAGGCCAAGGAGGCTATTAGCTTAGCCCCAAGGAAGGTGAAATAAACTTCACGGCCTCGGTGTGAAATAAAGGTAGTAATCAATTAACTTTTAAAATATGTATAATTAAAATTCTTAATCTACTAGTACTTAAATTTTAATCTAAATCCCCTTTTGAGCCCTAATAAATTCAGAACTTTTCTAGACAACTCTAACTAATCACCTACTTTAGGATCTACCCCTGCTACACGACCTTTTACACACACTTTAGATGATGTGCTAGGACAACCAACTCTAGATCTAGGTTAGGCCGGTGTTTACTTTACTGCTGTGAGCCGGATTTTTCATGGTTTTTACAACATGTTGTGGATGAAATTGCTTTGTTGTGTATGCTTACTTTTTATGCACTCTGTGGATGGATTGATGTGTTTGGCGACTAGATTACCGTTAGGTTAGGTACGATCTGGATGTTCACATAGTTTTCTGCAGGTGGCCACGCTCATGCAGGGCAATAAAAGGGGGCTAAATTAATAAAAAAAAATATTATCGATTGTCATAACTGCTTGCACAGGTACTTCAGCTGCTAAAGCCCCCAAATAAAAAGGAGCGTGGCCAATGTGTTTTACTTACTTTTATGCTCATATATAACTGCTTGGGAATAATTGCTTTTCATTTATTAACTGCTTAGGATAACCCTACAGGCGAGTCTAGATTTTATTTTCAAATAAATGTAATTTGTGTAATTATTAAGTGTTGTAAAAGTTAGCTTTGAGTTGGGATATATTGGTCCAAAGCTTGGACTCCGAAGAGAAAAGGATGCCCCTAAGGGTGTTGCAAATCTATTTTTCATGTCTTATGTTTTGATGATTGACAAACACTGCTTTTCTTGGACAGCTTGTTGCTTCTAACTTTTCAGGAATCGACGATCGGACAATCAAAAAGGAGCCAAGTTCAGGAATGCGTAGGTCTTGGGTTGAGTCAGTCTGTACTTTTATTTTTACCTTTTGAGTCCACTTGTAATAGTCAAAAAGACTGATACTTTGTAACCCTTCACACACACACTTGAGAGAATTAGAAATTCTGTTTTTACTCATATCGGCCAGGACGATATCTTGGATCGGCCTGGACGATCAGCTTAAAACAGAAAGTCTAATTAAGGGTTCCTGTTTAAGGCAGCCAACGTTAACCGATCGGCCTGGACGATACGTGTATCGGCCAGGACGATAAGCTCAAAACAGAAAGAAGTAGCCGCCATAGACAAGTATGTATAGCATATCTTTAAATTATCGGCCAGGACGATCCTCGGATCGGCCTGGACGATATTAACAGATTATGCCATAATTGTTCAGGAAATCAAGGAAGTAATTAAGGATGATTGATACGATCATATCGTCCTGGACGATCGCAAGATCGGCCAGGACGATCTAGTCAAAACCTTAAGTTACTTCAGGACGATCAATATCGGCCAGCCCATATTCAGGGCTATTGTCAGGACGATTTTCGTCTGATTTGTAATGATCGGCCAGGACGATCGTGAGATCGGCCTGGACGATCAAGCTAATTTTCAATCGTCCAATCTGGCATCCAGGGCTATGCTCTGGCCGATCTTCATTGATTTGTACTGATCGGCCAGGCCGATGTCCAGATCGGCCTGGACGATATTGTCGGCAACTTGCAATTAATGAGCTCTTTTGAAGCTCTTCTATTTAAAGAGCTCTTGTTCAACGTTTTTCAAGACCTTTGGCTGCTGCCTTGACCTGAGAAGACCTTGAGGAGAGAAAGAGAGAGAGAAGAGAGAGAGAGGATCTTGTGAGGGGGAGCTTGTGAGGGTTTCACAAGGGTTGCTTCAAGGATCTCTCTGCGTCGTCTTCGTCTAGAGTTTCTCGTCCGTGGAAGGGTCGGTAGAGGTAAGGAGTTGTGCTTTTGGTTCTGGTTCTCTGCCAGCTTCAGGAGGAAGCAAAAGGAGAGAGGTTCTCTGCCTTGCCGGGGTGGCAAAAAGGAGGTTCTTGTGAGGGTTTCTCCACCTAGCCGTGGGGGGCTAAAGGAGAGTCACTTTTTGTTTAAGTGCAATACTTGGAGGGTGCCTCCAAGGAGTGGACGTAGGTCGAGTCGACCGAACCACTATAAATCTCTGTGTTTCTTTTCTTGCTTCCGCACGTTTAATTCCGCATTATTTTCGTGGTGTGATTTGGTTTTATGTTACTTTATTTCTTTGTTTAAAAACGAAGTTTTTAAAATACCAATTCACCCCCCCCCCTCTTGGTTAGTTTGGGACTAAGTTCATAGGGCTTAACATCCCCATCGAACTTACAAAGGGGAGTAGACCTTTTCTGTTCGGAGATCCAAATTTGGGCCACACTCCTCCCTACCCAAAGGGGAAAGAGTGGCCTTCCCCTTAAAGGAAGTGCCCTCTTATCCATTTGGGTAGTCCAGTACGAAGAATCCAAGGAGCTTGAAGCAAAAGGAGCCCAAAGAATGAAAAGACGTAAGATTTGAAGATTGAGAATATCCCACTGAAAACTACTTGCGTCATTACTAGGCTTAGAATCCGGGTTGTTGTCAGTGGTGCCCGGCCACTTTACTTTCTGTAATATTCTGGTTTGTAATAAGTAAGCCAACTTTGCCTATAGACATTTATTAATTAATTTATATTTGATGTGTTGAATTGATTGCCTTTAGAATTGCCTGTTTTTCTTAGTTTTTTGGCGATTGTGTGCCGCTTTTGTTTTTGCCTGGATACGTGAGGCTCGTGAGGGTGTGAAAGTTTTATACTCATAATCTTAAATATCTAAAATTTTAGCGAGTCTAAATAATATATAAAAATAACAAACTTAGAAAATTAGCCGGAGATCGACCCCGGGGTCGCATGCATATTTCTACATTATTCTTTCCTTGGTTTAGACCCTTCCCCGCCTGCGGGTAGAGTCCGGATAGTCTGACCTATGAGGACGAGGTGCCGGACCTGGGGAAGTCCAGTCTTCTAAAAAAATTATTTTATAAGCTTATTTTTAAAATTTCAAGCATATTTGATTTGAGGTTGTTAACTAGCATGCATTGCATTAGAAACGAATTAAAAGAGTCAAAATTTTAATTTCATCAGTTTTAGCATTTTGCACCCAACATATGTCAAAGGGGCCAATTGAGAGAATCTCTAGATGTCGGCCCCAACTCTCCAAAACTTTAAATATAACGTCCCTACCACTCTTTCATAAAAGACCAGACTCATCTCTTTTAAATTGGTTAGGTGGTTAGCTGGCTCCCCAATCCAGGCCGGGGTAAGTCCAGATCTTGCACTGCATTAGTTAGGATCGGACGACTATGGTCCAGTGTCCAAAATAGATTTAGGATCTGGGGCAGATCTTTTATTATTAGACCCCAAACTTCGGGAATATAGTCCCAAATTTCTAAAAAAATACTCAACTCTAATTAAAGCTTCATTTCAATCCTAAAACATAAAGCCCAACACTTATACTAAGTTGGGACACTTCCGGATGGTTCTGGAATCTCAAAGTGTCCCCTACCTCTCCTCATTTGACTCCGTTAATAACTGCTTAATTTTGATCCATTCCCTTTTGAGTTTCTAAAATTCATCTCTTTTTGATATCACTCCTAGAAAATCTAATAAAAGTTTGCCATTATTTTAATCGAGAGTTTTCTTAGGAGACCTTGTTTTCTTACGATGTAATTAACTACGAGGGCTTGTGCTCGTAGGAGATTTAGAACCACACACACCTGATTTTAAAATTGATTTTTCAAAGTTCAATTGGATTTCTTTGGGAAAACTTAAAATACTAGTGATCGTTATTATAACAATCAAAGAATTATCATCGAATAGTATTTTCTCCCTACGGGGAGATACACTTTTCTTTGATATGGCTTTTGATGTGAAATCAACGATCACACTTCTTGAATATTGTGGTTGGATATTCAGTAGAATCGCATTTTGACCCTTCGGGGCCATATGAAGTTCTCTTTAGCATCTGATCACGATATTCAAGATGAATTTCATAATTCTAAATCTGAATAGCGTTTTGAAATTTTATTTTCACCTCTCGAGGAGAAATACTTTTTCTAACGAGATAATTTGATTTTAGAATTCAATTTTAAGTCCTAAAGAATACCAATATTTTTAAAATATGTTTTCAAATTCCACCAACAAAAAATGGCACGCCCAGTGGGACTAAATCTCTCTCTCCATCTTTAATATTGGCAAAATTTTGTCTCATCGGTAGTCTTAACTACCCTTCTTTCGTTGGTACCTCTACCCATTTCTTCCTTGGGTGAGTATGGACAACATCAGAAAGACATGTCAAACAGAGAGGTGAGCGAGGAAACCTTTGTTCAAGTCGGGCTTTGACATTTTGCCTCCAAGTTAATTGGTAGAGCAATAGGGTCAAGTCAAATTCTTTAAGATCTTCCTTAATGTTGCAAACTTGCATATCCAATTAAATCTCGAGTATGCTAAGTTTCACATTCTATGGATGACCCTTCAGTCTCAAGATTAAAATTCAATTCTCTTTAACAACTCCAGGATTTGACATTTTTGCCCCTAAGTCAATTGGCAGAGTGAAAGGGTCAAGCCATACCTTAGGATCTTCATGTCAATTCTGTAAACCTATATATTTGAATAAAATTCAATATGTTGAGTTTCAGAATTTGAAGAAGATATGCTATTTTCAATTCTAAAATTCAAATCTTCTTAATCAAATCTAAGCTTTGACATTTCATCCCTAGTTAATTGGTGGAATGAGAGAGTCAAGCCCAACTCTTGAGATTTTTTTTTGTCATTTTTGTGAACCTTCATATTGAGTGAAAATTTAATATTTTGAGTTCCAAAATTTGAAGAAAATTAATTGATTTCAAGAATCCAATTCCATTTCAAAATCAATTAATTTAAATCATCTTTCCTTAATTCAAGGAAATTAAATGTACTCAAAAGGATAGAAAGATTGCTGAATTAGAAACCTTAAGAGTAAGTCGAATTTGAGGCTAATGGAGGGTTCATTGCTCCTCTCACATAACCCCCTCCCCCCCTCTTTGGCGGAAGCCACTTTCACCCTCTTCCTCATACTCAAGGAAGGGAGGTTGTGAGAATGATAGCGTGATATCCACTTTGCCCTTTTGACTATTGCACATAAAAGATCTACCAAATCTAAATTGAGCAATCAACAATAATAGACTATAGGCCCCCAATTGAGGGTTATGACCCATCAACTCTACTAAATGATGTTTGGTTACATTATTATACGTGTCCCACTATATCATCTATAGAGGAGGAGGTACAAAAATCGCTCGGGGTGCCACTCTCATAATTGCTAGGTCACTAGTAAATATGGATGAAAATAATGGATCTGAGATCTTGTGAGATAGTGACACCATTTGAATTTAACTTCTAAATGGTGTCCTATTGTGATAGATTCTTAGATTGAAATGTTGAATCACTAGTTAAGGGTAGTGCAGACCACACAACAATCTCTTTCTCTTAAGAGATTATAGAAATATAATTTATATTAATATGGTCTTGCCACCTGGACTTGCTATTTTAAAGGAAATCATATTATTTCTCAAGTGTACTGGGTCAAAATTTTCAAGATAGTTAACCCATCTTTTTAATGAATATTGACCTCTACTTTAAATCAAAAATAGGAGAGAGTCATGGTTGACCCCACTGGATCTTCAAAGGCCCTTCCCTCCCACCGCTTCTGCGGGTCAATTTGATTTTTGAATTGAAATTTGTATCAAACTTAAGTTGGTTTTTAAAATGAAAATCTTCTCAGTCTTCTCACAGTTTTCTATCTTATAGGCTCCTCTTGCATGTTCTAAATCTATTCAATGATTTTCTAAGTCAAGTTAATATTTTCTTATCAAAAGATTGGGTCCAATTTGGGGATTATTCTTTCTTGGATAAGAGAATGAATTTCCTTCTCTTATACTTACGATAAAATCCTAGATAAAAAAAAAAAGAGCAATCATGTTAAGGTTTTAAAGAAAGTGAATCCTCTTGTTAAAAAAAATTCAAAGGATGCACAAAGTGCTTTAAAAAAAATTCAAAATCAAAAGAAGCGTAAAGTGCGCCAAAGAAATAAAAAGATGTGCAAAGCATGTCACAAAAAAAAAGTGAAAGAGGCTTCCTTCTTTTTAAATCCTTAAATCTCAAAGAGCCCGATCATTTTTAATAGCTTAACTTTGAAAAATCTTGAATCTAGATTTATTGTCATGCTTGGACTGTTTATTAGATAGAAAATTCTATGCAAGAGAATTGAAAAGATTAAATTTCTCTATCCAACTTACGCCTTTTTGAAATTGATTTTAATTCAAAATTTCTACACGGGAGAACCTAGTTCAGTTTAATGAAACTTGATTTGAGTCAACAAAATCCAAACCCTTGGCTCTTTTCAGGTCAATTGGGGTCACTTTACTTCTCACTATACTTTTGAATTTGTTCCCACTTGTCGTTCTGACAGGGTCCAAATGATTAAGAGGGAATTTTCAATAAAAAGAATGAATCTTTTACACTGGATAAGAATTCAAATCTCATTCTTGAAAGATATATGTGAGTCCTTAAATATATGTATCATTTCTTTTAAGATCCACTCTGTGAAATAACACTCTATGCTGGGTCCAAGGTTGTTCTCACATAGAGATGTGTTTTACATCACTAGAATTTTCTTTTCAAAATTGAGTCACAACTGAGTAGAGTGCCCAACTCCGATTGGAGGAGCTCGAAGGCCTCCAAGAAAGTTGATTTTGAACTCAACAAAATTTGAAATTACATAAGTCACGTATGATTCAAGCTCATGATAAAATTGTGTTACCTCAGGACTTTCCAAGTAGGAGACTTGGCTATAGTCTTTTGGAGACCAATTTTACTCCACCATAAAATTAATGAAAGCTTTGAATCAATGTTGATTGGATCATCCACCTTAGAGATGATCTATAAGGAAGGTTCATGGCAATGGATTAATTTTGAAAATACCACCAGATGCTTCCTTTCATTTGGGCGGTTCTTTAAGAAGTATCATGCCTAATGAGGATCAAATTAAACATCAAATTCACCCCTTCAAATTCAAAGAAATCAAATCAAATTCAAAATCATCAATCAATTATTTTCAGTTTTCTTTTCCTTAAGGTTAGGTCCTTCCTTCCCTTAGGATTAGACCCGCTAGTGGTGGAGTACGCCCTCTATGGCACCATCCTGGCTTTTACCTGTGTATAAGTGGTGGAGTACGCCCTTCGTGGCACCATCCTGATTCTCGTTCGCTAATGGTGGAGTATGCCCCCCGAGGCACCACCCTGGCATTTGACTTGGGGATTAGTGGTGGAGTACGCCCTTCGTGGCACCATCCTAATTCACACTCGCTAGTGGTGGAGTACGCCCTTCGAGGCACCATCCTAGTTTGCCAGTTTCGGTCCTCTGTGTGGAGCAAGTTTCCTCCTCACATGACCATTCGCTAGTGGTGGAGTACGCCCTTCGTGGCACCATCCTAGTTTGCTAGTTTCGATTCTCTGTGTGGAGCAAGTTTCCTCCCCACATGACCATTCGCTAGTGGTGGAGCACGCCCTTCGTGGAACCATCCTAGTTTGCCAGTTGATCCGCCTATTAGGAGTAAGTCTTCTATCAGCATCCTATAGGCCTAAGGTTTGGTGATGCCCTTCTTTAGACCCAAGGCTAGGTATTCCCTACCTTGGTTTTCCAGTTAATTTGTCCATTAGGAGTAAGTCTTCTATCAGCATCCTATGGACCTAAGGTTGAGTGATGCCTTCCTTAGACCCAAAGTTAGGTATTCCCTACTTTGGTTTCCAGTTAATTTGCCTATTTGGAGTAAGTCTTCTATCAGCATCCTATAGGCCTAAGGTTTGGGTTATTCCCTTCCTTAGACCCAAGGCTAGGTATTCCCTACCTTGGTTTTCCAATTAATTTGTCTATTAGGAGTAAGTCTTCTATCAGCATCCTATGGACCTAAGGTTGGGTGTTGCCCTTCCTTAGACCCAAAGTTAGGTATTCCCTACTTTGGTTTCCAGTTAATTTGCCTATTTGGAGTAAGTCTTCTATCAGCATCCTATAGGCCTAAGGTTGGGTGATGCCCTTCCTTAGACCCAATGTTAGGTATTCCCTACCTTGGTTTCCCAGTTGATCTATCTATTAGGTGTAAGCCTTCTATCAACATCCTATAGACGTAAGGTTGGGTGATTCCCTTCCTTACATTCCTAAAATTCTATTCAAAATTTTCATTCGTTCAATGCCAATGTGTGCAGCAGAAGTTTCTTCTACTACACACATTGGGGGGTCCATTTGTTGACCTCATTTTTGTATGAGGTCAATGAGACCCTTCCAGACTCCAGATTAATCTAGACCCTAGGATTCTCCTAGATCCAGACTTTAGGTTCTATTCTAGAGCTTAGGATCCTTCTAGACTTAGGACCTTAAGGTCTATTCTAGATCCTAGGATTCTTTCATATTCTAGATCCTAGATCTTAGAATCTTTTTGGATTCTAGGATCAATCCAAATTCAAATCAAACTATACCTTTGATCAATTCAAATCCCAGATCCATTCAAATCTTCACTCAGTCCAATTGAAAATTCAAACTTCAATCGAGACTTTGATCCTACCTTTGATCTAAGCTTTGACCTCATCCAATCACTAATAATCACCACATGATTATAAATGATTTGGGATATTTCAATATTAATCATTCAAACTTGAAATCCATTCCAAATTCAAAAAAATCTAGACTCAGATTCTAAGTCCTAAGGCCCTGTCCTAAAGACCTTTTTTAAAGATTTTTCAAACATCTCGAAACCCAGTCAAATGACCTCTAATTCAGGGTCTATCACTTACAAAGTGATAAGATATGTATCTAGAGGCTACCCTCCAATTTTGAGCCCATTCTGAGGTCTCTAACCCCATAATTTGAATTAAAATTCAAAGGCTATAAAACCTTCAAATATTTACAGCCCATGCCACTGAACCTAACCCCTTGAAGATTTTGATCTTGGAGCCCTTATCAAAGCCTCCAATCACTTCCAGACTCTTGATCTTAACCCACTGAGCAGTAAACTGCATTTTTTAGATCCATTTTTGACCCTAGTTGACCAATAGGTCAAAATTGACCAAAATACCCTTATGGGATTTCAAATGGCCATTTCAAATCAAATCAATTCCAAACTCTTTGAAATCACTTCCAATGAATTTCAAATGTTAAACTCAACTTGTTGAACTTGAACCCAAACCTTGGGTCAACCTGATTGACCAAGTCAACCAAGTTTGACCCAAGGACCCATACACCCCTCCTCTTTTAAATTTTTGAACCAAGTCCATTCCAAGTCCTTTGAATGCATAGGATGACCCCTTGGGTACCCAAGAGACCCCTCTTGCTGACCCAAGCCTTGGGTTCACTTGGGTTAGCCATATGGCTTGATCCAAGTGACCAAAGAGAGGTCTCCCTTGAGCCATCGTTTAATCTTAATCAAATTGAATCCAAATCAAGGTGTTATTGAGTTCTTTTTCACCCAATACACCTTCCTTGATCAACCCAACCCTTGGGCTCACTTGGGTCAAGAGTTAGGCTAACCCAAAGTGCCCAAAAGCACTTGGGATTGAGCCAACTCTCAACCTAGGCCTAATTGAACCTGACCAACACCTCCCATAGGTGGCCCTAGGTCCAATACACCCCCTCCAGCCAGCCCATGCCTTGGGCTAGCTTGGGTCAAGAGTTAGGCTAACCCAAAGTAGCCAAAAACACTTGGACCCGAGCCATCTTCCAGCTCAAATAAAATTGGACCTAATCGCCGCCTGCATTGGGTGCACCAGACCCAGACCCACTTCCCACCTCAAGCCCAGGGTCTGGCCTGACCTGGGTTGAGCCCAAATTAACCCAAACCGAGCAGATTTGGATCAACCTGAGCCAACTTTTGACCTAGACCAAATTGGACCCAATTGCCACTTGCATTGGGTGCACCAGACCCAGACTCACTTCCCACCTCAAGCCCAGGGTCTGGCCTGACCTGGGTTGAGCCCAAATTGACTCAAACCGAGCAGGTTTGGGTCCAACCCAGCCACCATTTTGATCCAGGCATTCCCAGGCCAAATTGACTCCACCCTTGGCTCCAGCTTGTCTCCATCGGCCTCGCCCAGTCAACTCGACCCAGGACATGGCCGGCGGCGGTCGAAACCAATGAGAAATAAGTTCCAGTGGTCCCCCCAACCGTTCTTGACCCAAAGCCTTCCAAAGGTTGTGGCTCACCGGCTTAAGGCTCACGAGCCCTCTGGAATGACGTCCCTTTCCACCTGGCGACCATCCGGAGCTTCTCTCGCTCAATCCCGGCCGTCCGAGCTCGAGAGAGGCGGCTGAATAGGATGGAGCTCCCGAGACCTGGCAATTCAATCTCAGACAATCAAAAAATTCTTCCTAGAGCTCATTCGAACTCCCAGAGCCTTCTCTCAGCTTCTGGAATCGCCCCGTCAATCCGTTCGAGCGAACTCCGGCGAAAGCTTGTAGCCCCTCGCTCGAAGTCGCATCTCCGGCCGTCCTCCAGTCCCGACGCCTGAAGGAGAACAGCTCGCCATCGTCCCCTGAAGCTTCCTGATAGAGAAGCTCATTCGTTGAGGCATTCTCTGCGGTAATCTCTCCATCCCGAGCTCCCTGGCTAGGTAGTTCGGTCAAGTGTGAAGGAAACCTTCACGCCAACGGATCTCCACCGTTGGATTGATGGTTTCTACTGCCCTGATCCTCCCTGTGAAATTTCATCGGAGTTCATCGGCGGGATCGCCCAGATCAAGCCGGAGAAGCTCTGCGGTCTCGAATACGCGTGGGAGGTTGAAGATGAAATCCTGGCCGTTGATTTAGATCAACAGCGCGGATTAAATCCCGCGGTTTCAAAGCGCGTTTAATCCCAGCCGTCCGATCCCCCATCTGACGGCTACGGTTAATCCGACCATTATCCAGTCAGCGCTAATGATTGCCCCGCCAATCGCAGCGCGTCGCGTGTAAAGCGCCGGCTGACTGTGTAATGGTTGAATTAAAAATTCCAGAAAATTCATGGGATCTTCAGAAAATTATAACTCCCTGCACACTTGACCAAATTAAGTGTTCTTAGGCTCAATTGAAAGGTCTCAGGGAGACCTACAAAAGCCCTATGGCTCTAGACCTTAATTTTGCATGTGTTGAGTTTAATTTCAATTTGAGCATTTTCGTAATTATTGCAATTATTGTTTAAATTTAATTCCTCGAGGCCTGGAATTTTGGGAGATTGAATTTGGGCATGTCCCTGACATGTCCAAATTTTATCCCCCTTGTTGTATATGTTTAAGGGCACCTATCCTCAATTTTGGATCCAATGGCCATGGTTTGACCCTTGAATCCAAATTGAGACCATGGCCTATCCAATGAGAATTAGGTTTTGATTCTTTGTGTGATGATGATGTGTAGCATAAGGAGTCTAGGGCCACTGATTTCACCCCAATCCAAGCCTAGGATGATTCATTAGGAATTCTTCAAGGTGACTTAGAGTTTACCTTGGGTGATCTGGTTGACCATCTTAGACTACTCTAATTAGGCTTAAATTTGGTGTGTTCAGCCCTTGGGGTCAGGTGATTCCATGGTCCAAATCTTATCAAGTTTGATGCCTATTTGGTCCACCAATTAGAACTTGTAGTATCCCCTTTGCTAGAATTGGCCTTTGACCTTAATAACTCCTAATAAATTAAATTTAATCCCTAAAAATTCCTAAAATATCACCAATTGATCTTAATTAATCCCTTGATCAGTGAGAATTTATCTCTCATCAATTTGGCTTCATAATCCACCTTAATTAAATTTTAACACAAATCAATGTTTAATCAATTTTAATTAATTAAAAATTATTAAAAATCCCCAAAAAAATCTTTAAACACTTGCTGATCTCCCCTTAGATCATTTCTGATCTTTGGAGTTGATTTCAAGAAGTTTGGGACTCACTTGGGATCAAACCATTAAAGACCCCTATAATTAAGGTAATTAGAATAATTCCAATAAATACCCAAACTTCCAAAATCAATAATTAATTGTAGAAAATTCCAAATCAATCAAACTCAGTGGCTAATGACTCTAATTAAAATCTAGTATTTTTTTTAAATTTCAAACCCCCAAAATCTTGTCAAAGTCAAAAAGTCAACATTTTGGTCAACTCTAGGTCAAAACCAGGTCAAAACTTCTAAAAATCATAACTTTTAATAGAAAACTCCAAATTGAATGTGCCACCTGTCTAACAACTCATAATAAGGTCTAGTATTTGTTAAAAATCTAAAAACCTTAAGATTAACTCTAATTTTAAAAATCAAATTTTGACCCCTTAGTTAACATATCCAGATAACCTCCAAAACTTATTAACTCTTCCAAATTACAGAATTTTCTTAATAGACTAATAAAACTCTCAACTAATTGTTGACCTCATTTTTGTATGAGGTCACTAAAGCCCTTCCAAACTCCAGATTAATTTTAGATCCTAGGATCTACTCTAGACCTTAGGATTCTTTCCTAGAGCTAGACCTTAGAGCCTACTCTAGAGCCTAGGATCCCCTTAAATCCTAAATCTTAGAATCTCTCTAATTCTAGGACCAATCCAGACTCAAATCAATCTCTACCCTTGATCAATTCAAACCTAAAATCAATCTGAACTCCATTCAATTCAAATCCAAATTAATTCAAATTTCAAACACATCCAAACTTTGACTCAATCCACTTGAGAATCCAAATTTCAACCTAGACTTTGATCCCACATTTAATCTAGCTTTGACCTTATCCATCCGTTAACAATCACAACATGATTGTAAATGATTTGGGTACTTCAATATTAATTATTCAAACCTGAAATTCATTCCAAATCCAGAAACCCAGACTCAAATCCTAAGTCTTAAGGCCCTGTCCTAAAGACCCTTTTCAAAGAATTTTCAAACATTTCAAAACCCAGCCAAATGGTCTCTAATTCAGGGTCTATCACTTGCAAAGTGATAAGACATGTCTCTAGAGGTTACCCTCCAACTTTAAGCTCATTATGAGGTCTCTAACCCCAGAATCTGAATTAAAATCCAAAGGCTGTAAAACCTTCAAATATTTACAGCCTATGCCATTGAACCTAACCCCTTTGAGATCTTGACCTTGGAATCCTTATCAAAGCCTCCAATCACATCCAGACTCTTGATTTTAATCCATTGAGCAGTAAACTGCATTTTCCAGACCCTTTTTTGACCATAGTTGACCAATAGGTCAAAGTTGACCAAAATACCCCTATGGGGCTCAAATAGGGATTTCAAACCAAATGAACTCTAAATTGAATGTACCACCTGTCTAACAACTCATAATGATGTCTAGTATTTATTAAAAATATCAAAGTTCCAGGAAAGTATTAAAATCAAAAAGTCAACAAATTGGTCAAACCATGCTTAAAATCTAGTTCAAAACTTCAAACCTTCGTAATAAAATGTAGAAAAATCCGATTTCAACGTACTTACTGTCTAATTGATTGTAGTGAGGTCTAGTATTTTAATAAAATATAAACATTCCAGAATTTGAGCGTAATCAAAAATTCAACTTTTGACCCTTTAATTAAACGATTAAAATATTCAAAAATTCTTAAAAACTCAAAATCATTCTAAAACTCAGAAAATATTGGTTTAATGCTTAAAACACTTAACAAATCTTTTAAAACACAACAACCACCCTAAAGATGAAGTTTATCGGCTGGACTACTCCGGGCTGCGGGGCTAAGTATCCTAAGGAGGCTGGTTCCTCGAGCCTGGTGGCACAACGACACGAATGGATTCAATGGGGTGTTAATTCTTAAAATAGATTAATTTTTAATTATTTAACATTTTAAAAAAAATATCTAATTCAATTACATTAATTTGGTTTATCGGCTGGACTACTCCGGGCTGCGGGGCTAAGTGTCCTAAGGAGGCTGGTTCCTCGAGCCTGGTGGCACAACGCCACGAATCAATTAATGGCAAACTTAAATTAATCAACTTTAAAAATCAGTAGCCAACTCATTTTTGTATCAATCTACTCCTTTAATTCCAACCAATTTAAATAACTTAATCAACTCCGATTGCTACTGGGTAACCAAGGCCTACGAGGCTATTAGCTTAGCCCCAAGGAAGGTGAAATAAACTTCACGGCCTCGGTGTGAAACAAAGGTAGCAATCAATTAACTTCTAATATATATTTAATTAAAATTCTTAATTCATTAATACTTAAATTTTAATTTAAATCCCCTTCTAAGCCTTAACAAATCCAAACTATTAGACAACTTCAATTAATAACCTACTTTAGGATCTATCCCAGCCACACGACCTTTCTCACACACTTTAGATGATGTGCTAGGACAACCAACTCTAGATCTAGGTTAGGTCGGTGTTTACTTTACTGCTGTGTGCCAGATTTTTCGTAGTTTTCACTGCATGTTGTGGATGAAATTGCTTTGCTGTGTCTGCTTACTTTTTCTGTACTCTGTGGATGGATTGGTGTGTTTGGCGACTAGATTACCCTTAGGTTAGGTACGATCTGGATGTTGACACAGTTTTTTACAGGTGGCCACGCTCATGCAGGGCAATATAAAAAGGGGGCAAATCAAAAAAAATGCATAAATATTATAAACTCTTTGCACAGGTGCTTCAGCTGCTAAAGCCCCCTAAATTATAAAAAGAGCGTGGCCAGTGTGTTTACTTTCTTTTCTGCTCATATACAACTGCTTGGGAATAACTGCTTTTTTATATATTAATTGCTTAGGATAATCCTGCAGGTGAGTCTAGATTTTTATTTTGATATTAATGTAATTTGTGTAAGTGTCAAGTGTTGTGAAAGTTGATTCTGAGTTGGGATACATAGACCCAAAGCTTGGATTCCAAAGAGGAAAGGATACCCCTTTAGGGAACACTCCTTTTTCATTTGGAAATCCAAATTTGGATCATACCTCTTCCTTACCCAAAGTGGAAAGAGTGGCCTTCCCCCTTAGAGGGAAGTGCCCTCTTGTCCATTTGGGTAATCCACTACGAAGATTCCAAGAAGATTGAAGAAAAGGAGTCCAAAGAAGAACGAGATTGAAGATTTGAGGATTTGAAGATTGAGAGTATCCCACTCAAAATAGCTTGCGTCATTATTAGTCTTGAAATCCGGGTTGTTGTCAGTGGTGCCCGGCCACTTTACTTTCTGCAAAATTCTGGTTTGTAATAAGCAAGGAAATTTTGCCTATAGATATTTATTAATTAATTTATATTTGATGTGATGATTTGATTGCCTTTAGGATTACTTGTTTTTACTAGTTTTTTGGCGATTGCATGCCGCTTTTTGTTTTCGCCTGGATACGTGAGACTCGTGAGGGTGTGAAAGTTTTCTACTCATAACCTTAAAAGTCTAAAATTTTAGTGAGTCTAAATAACATAGAAAGATAACGAATCTAGGGAATTAGCCGGGGATCGACCCCAGGGTCGCATGCATATTTCTGCATTACTCTTTCCTTGCTTTAGACCCTTCCCGCCTGCGGGTAGAGTCTGAATAGTCTGACCTATGCGGATGAGGTGCCGGACCTGGGGAAGTCCAGTCTTCTAAAAAATTATTTTTATAAGCCTGTTTTTAAAATTTCAAGCATACATGATTTGGAAGTTGTCAACCAGCATGCATTGCATTAGATACAAATTAAAAGAGTCAAAATTTTAATTTCATAGTCCTTAGCATTTTAGCATCCAACATAAGTCAAAGGGGTCAATTAGGAGAATCTCTAGATGTCGGCCCCAACTCTCCAAAACTTTAATTATAACGTCCCTACCACTCTTTCATAAAAGACCAGACTCATCTCTTTTAAATCGATTAGGTAGTTAGCTGGCTCCCCAATCCAAGCCGGGGTAAGTCCAGATCTTGCACTGCATTAGTTAGGATCGGACGACTGTGGTCCAGTGTCCAAAATAGATTTAGGATCCGGGGCAGATCTTTGATTATAAGACCCCAAACTTCCGGAATATAATCCCAAATTTCTAATAAAATGCTCAACTTTAATTAAATATCATTTCATTCCAAAACATAAAGCCCAACACTTAGATTAAGTTGAGACACTTCCGGATGGTTCTGGAATCTTAAAGTGTCCCCTACCTCTCCTCCTTTAACTTCGTTAATAACTACTCAATTTTGATCCATTCCCTTTTGAGTTTCCAAAATTCATCTCTTTTTGATATAACTCCTAGAAAATCTGACAAAATTTTTCCACTATTTTAATCGAGAGTTTTTGTAGGGGATTTTGTCTCCATACGATGTAATTAACTACGAGGGCTTGCGCTCGTAGGAGATTTAGAACCACACACACCTGATTTTAAAATTGATTTTTCAAAGTTCAATTGGATTTCTTTGGGAAAACTTAAAATACTAGTGATCGTTATTATAACAATCAAAGAATTATCATCGAATAGTATTTTCTCCCTACTGGGAGATACACTTTTCTTTGATAAGGCTTTGGATGTGAAATCAACGATCACACTTCTTGAATATTGTGGTTGGATATTCAGTAGAATTATATTTTAACCCTTCGGGGCCATATGAAGTTCTCTTTAGCATCCGATCACGATATTCAAGATGAATTTCATAATTCTAAATCTGAATAGCGTTATGAAATTTTATTTTCACCTCTCGAGGTGATATACTTTTTCTAACGAGACAATTCGATTTTACAATTCAATTTTAAGTCCCAAAGAAAATTAATATTTTTAAAAATATGTTTTCAAAATTCCACCAACACTAATCTATTAAAATTAGTAACCAATTCACTTTAATATCAATCCACTCCTTTAATTCCAACCAATTTAAATAACTTAATCAACCCCGATTGCTACTGGGTAACCCAGGCCTACAAGGCTATTAGCTTAGCCCCAAGGAAGGTGAAATAAACTTCACGGCCTCGGTGTGAAACAAAGGTAGTATTCAATTAACTTTTAAAATATGTCTAATTAAAATTCTTAATCTACTAATACTTAAGTTTTAATCTAAATCCCCTTTTGAGCCCTAACAAATTCAGAACTTTTCTAGACAACTCTAACTAATCACCTACTTTAGGATCTACCCCTGCTACACGACCTTTTACACACACTTTAGATGATGTACTAGGACAACCAACTCTAGATCTAGGTTAGGCCGGTGTTTACTTTACTGCTGTGTGCCGGATTTTTTGTGGTTTTTACTGCATGTTGTGGATGAAATTGCTTTGCTGTGTCTGCTTACTTTTTCTGCACTCTGTGGATGGATTGATGTGTTTGGCGACTAGATTACCCTTAGGTTAGATACGATCTGGATGTTCACATAGTTTTTTGCATGTGGCCACGCTCATGCAGGGCAATAAAAGGGGGCTAAATCAATAAAAAAATTATTATCAATTGTCATAACTGCTTGCACAGGTGCTTCAGCTGCTAAAGCCCCCAAATAAAAAGGAGCGTGGCCAGTGTGTTTTACTTACTTTTTTGCTCATATATAACTGCTTGGGAATAATGGCTTTTCATTTATTAACTGCTTAGGATAACCCTGCAGGCGAGTCTAGATTTTATTTTCAAATAAATGTAATTTGTGTATTTATTAAGTGTTGTGAAAGTTAGCTTTGAGTTGGGATATATAGGTCCAAAGCTTGGACTCCGAAGAGAAAAGGATGCCCCTAAGGGGAGTAGACCTTTTCTGTTCGGAGATCCAAATTTGGGCCACACTCCTCCCTACCCAAAGGGGAAAGAGTGGCCTTCCCCTTAAAGGAAGTGCCCTCTTATCCATTTGGATAGTCCAGTACAAAGAATCCAAGGAGCTTGAAGCAAAAGGAGCCCAAAGAATGACAAGACGGAAGATTTGAAGATTGAGAATATCCCACTCAAAATTACTTGCGTCATTACTAGGCTTAGAATCCGGGTTGTTGTCAGAGGTGTCCGGCCACTTTACTTTCTGTAATATTCTGGTTTGTAATAAGTAAGGCAACTTTGCCTATAGACATTTATTAATTAATTTATATTTGATGTGTTGAATTGATTGCCTTTAGGATTGCCTGTTTATCCTAGTTTTTTGGCGATTGTGTGCCGCTTTTGTTTTCGCCTGGATACGTGAGGCTCGTGAGGGTGTGAAAGTTTTATACTCATAATCTTAAATGTCTAAAATTTTAGCGAGTCTAAATAATATAGAAAAATAACGAACTTAGGAAATTAGCCGGAGATCGACCCCTGGGTCGCATGCATATTTCTACATTATTCTTTCCTTGGTTTAGACCCTTCCCCGCCTGCGGGTAGAGTCCGGATAGTCTGACCTATGAGGACGAGGTGCCGGACCTGGGGAAGTCTAGTCTTCTAAAAAAATTATTTTAAAAGCCTATTTTTAAAATTTCAAGCATATTTGATTTGAGGTTGTTAACTAGCATGCATTTCATTAGAAATGAATTAAAAGAGTCAAAATTTTAATTTCATCAGTTTTAGCATTTTGCACCCAACATAAGTCAAAGGGGCCAATTGGGAGAATCTCTAGATGTCTGCCCCAACTCTCCAAAACTTTAAATATAGCGTCCCTACCACTCCTTCATAAAAGACCAGACTCATCTCTTTTAAATCGGTTAGGTGGTTAGCTGGCTCCCCAATCCAGGCCGGGGTAAGTCCAGATCTTGCACTGCATTAGTTAGGATCGGACGACTGTGGTCCAGTGTCCAAAATAGATTTAGGATCCGGGGCAAATCTTTTATTATAAGACCCCAAACTTCAGGAATATAGTCCCAAATTTCTAATAAAATACTCAACTCTAATTAAAGCTTCATTTCAATCCTAAAACATAAAGCCCAACAGTTATACTAAGTTGGGACACTTCTGGATGGTTCTGGAATCTCAAAGTGTCCCCTACCTCTCCTCATTTGACTCCGTTAATAACTGCTCAATTTTGATCCATTCCCTTTTGAGTTTCTAAAATTCATCTCTTTTTTATATCACTCCTAGAAAATCTAATAAAATTTTGCCATTATTTTAATCGAGAGTTTTCGTAGGAGACCTTGTTTTCTTACAATGTAATTAACTACGAGGGCTTGCGCTCGTAGGAGATTTAGAACCACACACACCTGATTTTAAAATTGATTTTTCAAAGTTCAATTGGATTTCTTTGGGAAAACTTAAAATACTAGTGATCGTTATTATAACAATCAAAGAATTATCATCGAATAGTATTTTCTCCCTACGGGGAGATACACTTTTCTTTGATAAGGCTTTGGATGTGAAATCAACGATCACACTTCTTGAATATTGTGGTTGGATATTCAGTAGAATCGCATTTTGACCCTTCGGAGCCATATGAAGTTCTCTTTAGCATCTGATCACGATATTCAAGATGAATTTCATAATTCTAAATCTGAATAGCGTTATGAAATTTTATTTTCACCTCTCGAGGTGAAATACTTTTTCTAACGAGACAATTTGATTTTAGAATTCAATTTTAAGTCCTAAAGAAAACTAATATTTTTAAAATATGTTTTCAAAATTCCACCAACAGGCTTAACATCCCTAACGAACTTTCACCAACAATTACAAAAAAAAAAACCTCAAAACCGACTACCAAACAAACAAATCAAATAATGAAGGAAGAAATCATAGTGAAAAAACCAAAAATCTATGCCATAAGGGAAGAGAATGGAGCACCGATAGCAAAACCCTAGATCGCCTTCAAGTCACCAGAGAGCACAATATTGGAGTTTCAAAATATAGTTACCACCTCTCACCCTGACATCCAGATCTTGACAAAATTCTTGGGCCAACTGAATATTATCAGCAATGGCCCAAGATATATTTTTTAATTTATTTTAAATTTTTAAAGTGAATAGGGTTAACTAATTGATTTGTCAAATAAACTCTAAATCACTTGAAATTCAAACCATAGGTTACTAGAAATCTTAAGTTTAAACCTACAAAATTTGAAGCCGTTAAAATCACTTTATGGTTTTCAAATAAGTCACCAAGGTAAATACATTTATAGTCATGGAAATTGAATTTTAGGATATAAAGAATAGGGATTGTGTTAAAATCAATGAAATTCTAACCCTTATACATGACATTAACAAACTACAAATAATCAAACCCTAATGTTCTATGGATTTGTGCATATGGAAATTTAAATTTATTAGGATTTAATAAAAAAAGGCATGCAACAGCTCTCCTGTTCTAGTTTTCTGGGCGATTTTGAGGCATTTTAGGGTTGTCTTCTGCTCGCTTCTCCTATTCTTCTCCTAGCTGGTTTCTTCTACTTTTTTCATGATTTCTCTTCTCTTTGTTATTTTTGTTCGGGGTTTTTATAGCATGTTTTTAGGTGTTTTATTGGGATTTTTGTGGAGAGAGATCATGTCTCTGACATCATCCATCCCAGCTGCTACTTCTTTCCCTATAGGTAAGACCCAATCTTTTAAGGATGTCTTGGCGGGTTCTTCTTCTTCTACTACAATGGTTTAATTTTTGTAGCTTGTTGTGCCATTTTCTTTCACGTTGGATGTTCTTCATCGCCCTAATCTTGATGTGATAAATAAGTTTTTTCTTAGCCTTAAATTCTCTGGTTCCTTCAATGTCAGTTTGTTGGTTCCTCATCATATTGCTATACAGCTTACCCATGACTTGGATTATAGTCATATATTCTCTAGGAGATCATATTATATTCAAGCATGTTAAATGAGGTTACTCAAATGGACACCCAATTTTGATGTTTGTGAGGAATCTCCTATTGCACTTGTGTGGATCTCTTTTCCAAATTTATAGCTTCATTTCTTTAATTCGCAAATTCTATTTGGATTGGAATCAATTTTTGGTAGACCCTTAAAAACTGACCAAGCTACTACTTCCTTATCTTGACTGTTGGTGGCTTGACTCTTAGTAGAAATAGATGTTTCTAAGAAACATCCTAATGAGATATGGCTTTGTTCAAAATTAAATGGTTATTTTCAAAAGGTGGAGATTGAAAACCTACCTATTTTTTGTTCCCATTATAAGATGCATGGTCATGGGGTTAAGGAATGTTTTCATTTGCATCCTCATTTTTGTAAGGAGAAAGTCTCATCTAAAGCTTTACATGAAAATGACAGTCTTTTAGGTGATGAGGAAAATTTGGCTCATTTGTGGGAGGGAATGTCTCTATTATGCAGGATATCGTGGAGAATAATACTTCTCATATGATGAGGGCCCTATTTCTAAAGACCTAGAGGCTAATGATAAATCAAATTTCTCTATCTTAACTTAGTAAAAAGCATCTAATATTGTCCCTAAACATAATAATATGGGGCTAGATATTGTTGATCAAAGGTTGTATAGTAGTACTTATCCTAACATTGTTCCTGCTTCTAAAAATATTAATTGTGTTTCAAATAATAAGTTGAATGATATGGATTCCATAATGGTTCCTAATATCTCTAATAATTTGGTTTCTAATTCCTCTACTATTGTGATTTAAGATAAAGATCAAGCGGACATAGTGGATGGTGGAATTGATAAAGGAAAATCGGTTGTGATGGAAGGTTGTCCCTTAAAGCAAAAACATTGGCAGGAAGGTTTGATTGATGATAGTAAGCTTCATTCTAAATCTCTCCCTAATAGTTAGGCTTTTACTTATTCTGAGGATTTAGATATTGTGTCTAAATGCTTTGCTAAAGATGACAATGAGACTTATTTCATTAAGTTTCAAGGTAAGAGAGGCCAAAAAATATATCTCATTAATTTCTACTTTAAGTTTAATTGCATTATTTGGAATGTTAGGGGTATTGGTTGTCCCTCTTCTTATTTAAGAGCTAAAAACTTATGTTGTGTTCTTAATATCTCTTTGCATATTTTGCCTGAGCATTTTATGTCGTCTTAAAAGCTTATTAGTACTACTCATTTTTTGGGATTTAAAAATGATATGGCTAATAAAATTTGGATGTTTTGGAAGGACCCTATTAAAATTGAGGTTATTGGCGACTTTACTCAAGTGATGCATTGTAAGGTGGAAGTTTTTAATTTCATGTGTTGTACTTATTTTGTGTATGCTGGTTCTTCTTGTTATATTAGTAAAATCCTCCGAGATCAGCTCATTAATTTTCATAATATTTATGTTTTGCCCTGGCTTGTTGGTGGTGATTTTAATGCTATTACTAATCCCTTTGAGCGGCTTGGTGGCTCTTCGCCTACTCATTCCTCTATGGAGGACTTTAGTAACATGATTTTGGATTGCAATTTAATTGATATAAGTTTTGTTTGTAACAATTTCACTTGAAATAGGGGTCACTTATGGCAACATTTAGATCATGTACTTTTTAATGAATCTTAGATTAACTCTTTTAATACTATTATTGTTGAACATCTTAGTAGAACTCATTCTGTCACTCCCCTTTACTTATCAGTCTAGATTTTAGACATGTTAATGGCCCTTCCAAATTTAGATTTCAAATTATGTGGTTACTTCATAATTTTTCTTGGATGTGGTTCATAATAACTGGGATGCCCCTCTGCATCCTGATAATTCTATTTTTTGCATGAGGAGATTATGGCTTAAGCTGTAAAGGCTTGGGCAGGTCTTGATCTGGTGGAATCATCATGTTTTTAAAACCCTATTTACTAATATTTTGAATGCTGGACAGTATGTTAATAGTCTTGATGCTAGTTGTCAAGTTAATCCATCTGATGATAATTTATTGTTTTTAAGATATGCTAAAGATTATCTCTTTAAACTTCAAGCTCAGGAGGATGTTTTTTGGAAACAAAAAGCTACTACTAAGCATTTGGTTGATGGTGATAATAACACAAAATACTTTCATGCCTTATTCAAGCAGAAAAGGGCTAAAAACTATATTTATAAAATTCTTCGTGAGCATGGTACTTTCTATGACAATTCTGTGGAGATTACTAAACTTACGGTTGATCATTTTCAAAATTGTCTTAATAAAATTTTACTTATGTTCATATTAGTAATTCTACTTTTATTGCTAACCTTATTCAGCAAGAGGAGAATGACAATCTTTCTAAACCTCCTTCCTTAGAGGAAGTTAAAGAGACTATTTTTAGTATGAATAGTGATTCTGTGGCTGGGACTGATGGTTTTACTTCTTAAAGTTTTGAAAAATCATGGCATATTATTTATAATGATCTGTTTTCTACGATTTTGGATTTCCTTCTGGGTAACTGTATTCCTAAATTTTTTACCTCTACTTCTATTGTGCTTATTCTCAAGAACAACTTTGCTAGCTCCTGGAATGACTTTAGACCTATTAGACTTTATACTTTCTTTAACAAGTTAATTTTTAAAATTATATCGAATTATTTAATTCCTATTTTACCAAGAATTATTTCTCCCTTTTAGATAGGTTTTGTGAAAGGGAGGGCTATTGCTGATAATATTATGTTGGCTCAAAAATTTTGCCAATATTTGAATGTTAGGGTGAGAGGCGGTAATTTGATCTTGAAGTTGGACATTGCTAAGGCTTATGACAATATTGATTAAAATGTTATTTATAACATTTTGCATCTCTTTGGTTTTAATTCATTCTTTATTAAGCTTATTAGAAATTGTATTGATAATGTTTACTTTTCCATCATTGTTAATGGTTATAGTAATGGGTTTTTCAAATCTTCTCATGGTTTAAGACAGGGTGACCTTATTTCCCCTACTTTGTTCATTATTGCTACAAATCTTTTGTCTAGAGGTCATACCAACCTCTTTGAGAATAATCCCAATCTTTATTTTAGAATGTTGGGTGGTTTTCTATTTCTCATATTTGTTTTGCTGATGATTTTATTATTTTTATGTATACTTCTGATGATTTTATTATTTTTATGTATGCTTCTCTGAACAGAATTCATAAACTTATGGAATATTTTGATCTAGTTGAGATGGTTAGTGGCTTATCTCTTAATAAAAACAAATGTTGTTTTGTTACTTCCAAGAGAATTCCTAATGCTCGTATTTTAGCCAATAAAGATGTTACTTGTTTTATGCATGGTCAATTACCAATGTAGTACCTTAGAGTTCCCCTCTTTAAAGGTCGTAAGAAATCTTTTCTATTTGATGATCTTTTTATTGCTATTCAGAATCAATTTTCCTTATGGGATTCCAATTTTTTGAGCTTTTGTGGTAGATTAACTCTTGTTAAAAGTGTTCTCTGCTCTTTTCCGGTTTATATCTTCTAAACTTTGTTGCCTACAAAAGAAGTTTGTAATAGAGTCCATAGACTTATTAATATTTTTTTTTGGAAAGGTACGTCCAGCAGTTCTAAAATTTCCTGGGCTTCTTGGGAAAGATATTATTGTGTTTTGGCTGAAGGGAGTTTA
Organism: Dendrobium huoshanense; assembly: GCA_016618105.1. Lineage (NCBI taxonomy): Eukaryota > Viridiplantae > Streptophyta > Magnoliopsida > Asparagales > Orchidaceae > Dendrobium > Dendrobium huoshanense. The sequence goes on along the minus strand of CM028347.1, from coordinate 53,093,811 downwards.
GGTTATAAAAGCATAAATGACTTAGCGTATGCCTTCTCTTTTAAGCTTTGGCATAATTTTTGTGCTAAAGTGAGCCTTTGGGCTAAGTTTATGTCTGCTAAATATTGTGTTGGTAAACATCCTTCTATCTATGTTTTTAATCAAGGTGACTATTTAGTGTGGAAGAGACTTTGTAAGGTGAAGTGGTCTGTTGAGCCTTTCATTTATTGGGGGCTTGGTGTGGGTAATATTATATTTTGGTAGGATCATTGGTTGGATAATCAATCTATTGATTCTATTATGAATACTTCTTCTATTGCGACTGTTAAGGTTAATTCTTTCATTTCGGATAATTATTAGTATTATGATAAACTCTCTAATGTCATCCCTGACTGCATTATTCATAAAATTTTAAACCTTCCTTTAAATGTGGCTTCTCAAGATATTACTTTATCTGATTTTTCTAAAGATGGTTGCTTTAATTTTAAAAATGCTTGGCAAGCCTTTCGGCCTAAAAACCATTGTGATAATATTTGTTTTCTATGATATGGAATAAGAGTATACCCTCTACTCTAGCTATCTTTGTCTCGAGAACTTTGTATAAATTTTTCCCCACTAATGATAATCTTTTTAGTATAGGTTTTTTTTTTACCTTCCAAAGGCCAATATTGTTATCACTTAGAGAATATGCATCATGTTTTTTATTTTTGGCCCTATTGTTACTAAAACATGGATTTATTTTGATGACATCTTTTAATTACATTACTTTAATGCTCATTTATCCCTGAAATCTATGCTTAATGATTGGTTCGTTGAGACTAAAGGTCACATCATTTTATGGTATTTATGGTTGGATAGGAATAATTCTCTTTTTAATGGTATTCATAAGAATCACCTTAAGGTTATCCAGAATATTAAAGATATCAACTTGGACTTATTTTCTATATATCTGATTTCGTCCAAGAGCTTCAAGAACTATACTTTTGTGGGTTCTGATTTAGGACTTAATTGGGATAAAGGTGATTCTTCCAAAGGTCCTAGAATCAATTATTGGATTAAACCTCCCACTAATTTCTACATGTTGAATGTGGATGGGACTAGTAGCTGCTCCTCTGGGGGCTATGTTGGTATTATCAGAAATAGCGATGGTAAGCTTATTATGGTTTTTGTTGATCCTCTTCAGAATGGGGATACTTTCTATACTATTAATGTGGCTATCCTCTATGGCTTAAGCTTATGTATTTCTCTTAATTTAACTCATATGCTTATTGAGATTAATTCTAATTACAATTTTCAATTCTTGAACTCTAATGTTTATGTGGGTTGCAATACTAACCTTTTTTATGTGGCTAGGGAGATTAAGATTTTTTTTTTTTAGAATTATTCATTCTATCATATTTGCAATAAGGGGAATGTTTCAGCATCTTGTCTTACTAATTGGGGGTATGGCCTTGAGAATTTTTTAGACTTGGTTGTGTCCAACATTCCAAGAAATCTGTAAGGACTGATTAATCTTAATCACTTTGGTGTTCCTTACATTATATTTTAGGTAGTAGCTGCTCCTTTGGGGGCTATGTTGGTATTATTAGATATAGCAATGGTAAGCTTATTATGGTTTTTTTTGATCCTCTTCAGAATGGGGATACTTTCTATACTATTACTGTGGCTATCTTCTATGGCTTAAGCTTATGTATTTCTCTTAATTTAACTCATATGCTTATTGAGATTAATTCTAATTACAATTTCCAATTCTTGAACTCTAATATTTTTATGGGCTGCAGTACTGACCTTTTTAATGTGGCTAGGGAGATTAAGATTTTTTTTTTTTTTTGAATTATTCATTCTATCATGTTTTCAATAAGGGGAATTTTTCAGCATCTTGTCTTACTAATTGGGGGTATGGCCTTGAGAATTCTTTAGATTTAGTTGTGTCCAACATTCCAAGAAATCTGTAAGGGCTGATTAATCTTGATCACTTTGGTGTTCCTTACATTAGATTTTAGGTGGTTTTGTTGGCCTATCCTATGGTTCTAGGCCTTATTCCAGGCTTTTGAGTTTGCATGGTTGTTTGGTGCCATTGTATTTTTTCTTCATGGCTTGGTTGGCCTGGAGTTGTGTTGTTCTTTTTCCTGTATTGGTTTTGACTTCTTCTTTAGCGGTTGGTTGGATGGTTTATTGTATGTTTTTTTTTTTTTTTGAGTTCTCACTTCTTAGTTGTTTGTTCATTCCTGGGGTGGCAGGCTGCTTTTTTCTATTTATTGGTGACTGCTTCTCTTTAGAGTTCTTTTATTCTGTTGGTGACGGTCAATTATTTTGCTTCTATAGTGGGCCTTACTTCTTTGATTTTCTGTGTGGGCAAGTTTGGCCTATTTATTGTTTATCTTGGTGTTTTTAGTTCTTTTTATTGGTGCTACTACTTATTTCTTGTTACTATTTGTTGCTTAGGGCATGTTATCTGGTTGCTCTGTTTGCTATATCAGCCCCTTGGGTGGTTTGTTTGTGTTGTTTTTGTTGGTTGGTTGGTTATTAAACTTGGCCTTGCCGCCATGGTGCCTAGTAGGGCTGGTTTTTGCTGGGGTGTTATTTGTTATGATTGAACTGCAGTTCACGGTTTGCAGGTATTTTTTTGGATGCCTTTTCTTTGGTTATTTAGGACTATGTGGCCTTGGTATGAATGGAGGTAGTGGTGGTTGTGTGCAAATGTTCTCCCTGTATACTTATTTTGTTTGCCTCAGCTGGACCTTTATTTTATGCTCTCTCTCTCTCTCTCTCTCTCTCTCTCTCTCTCTCTCTCTCTCTCTCTCTCTCTCTCTCTCTCTCTCTCTCTCTCTCTCTCTCTCTCTCTCTCTCTCTCTCTCTCTCTCTCTCTCTCTCTCTCTCTCTCTCGGTGGGTTGCTTGGTTGTTTATCATGCTCAGAGGTGAATATATCCCTCTGCCAACCTTTAATTCTGATCATTGGTTGGTTAATTATGATGATGGGATTTATCTTTTGGTGTATAATTCTATTATTAAGTTTATCTGTATCCATATTGGATATTCATGTTATGTTCTTTGTGCCTATCAGATATTTTGAAGGATTTTTTTGCACTGAGAATTGAAGATATGGTTTTGAGGATGGCTGAAGCTTTTTGAAGTTTTTTGGGTTGCTTCTTTTTTGGGTGCTCGTTCCTGAGCACTATAGAATGTACTTAGGTTATTTTGTACTGCTCTGTAGTGGGGAACTTGAGCTTGTAGGTTTTTTCTTTCTTTTTATGATTGTAGCTCGTATGAGCATTAGAAAGCTTGAGATCCGCTTAAGGACTTTGTACCCCCCCCCCCCCCCCCCCCCCCTCTGTGGGTTTTCCCTAAAAAAAAGAAATTTAAATTTATGGGTTAATTTTTTACCCATAGTATTAAATTGGCTAATTGAAGCCTTTAAAGATTTCAAATGTAGGTGAATAATGTTGTACATGTTACATACATGTCCAAGATTAATTGCTCTAAATATGAAATCATGATGAGCTTTATTTAACTAATAATCTCAAGAATACCTCCGAGTTTATTCTCAAAGTAACCCTTAATTTATTAGAAATTAATTTTTTAAATAATAGAGAATTTAAAGTACTCAAGAGAAAACCATAGAGCTTAAGAACACTAAATTTGGACAACTGTGTGAGGAGCTATGAATATTTAAGGATCAGATGATTTCTTTGAACTTTAATTCCATTTAATTACACAGTTAGCTGACGCTTTCGATTTTAGTGTGCTCTAAAGAGAAGAGTAGTGATTTTCTAGACAATGGGTCACATGCTTTCTCTAATAATCATCTGATCTAAGATTGGATTGTTCAAAATCAATGCATCAATACTATGGGATAGAAGTATGGGACCCTATCCAATGAAATTAGTGTTATATATTAATACAAATGACTCTTATTTCTTCGTCAACCTCCCATAATCAAGTCAAGCCATATAGGATCTTTAGATTGATCTGGGAGCCATATTTCATTAAGTTGAATACAATCAACTCCTAGAGCTTCATCTAACCATGAACACTCAATTTAACAATCAAATCTTGTTGAATTAAATAATCTGTTCACACTTGAGTGACATCAAGGAATTATTTGCTCAAGTTTGAGTTCTGACATCATAAAAGATTGAATTCAATTAAAACTTTATTGGGTTGATTTTTCCTAACCTTCAAGAATAATTTTCTTAAAGATTGAAAAGTTGGAGGTCTACTAGATTAGGAATTGATGTTTTCCCAAGACAGGTTTTCTAGAGCTCGCTTAATCTCACTAGAAATCACTAAAGGTAGGCTCGAAGTCAAAGAACATAAGCAAAGACCCTAGGGAAGCTTTTAAAAAAAATGCATCTCCTTTAAGAAATTTTAGAGTATTTAAGGGTGAAATGGGACTAAATTTACCCAAAAGGCCATCAACCTCTAACCATACCAATTATAACTCAAAATTTTGAAAACTGCATTTTTAACTACAACCAGGGGTGGAACCGGCTTCAATTTTGAGGGAGGGGGGGGGAATTCAATACAAAAATAATTAAATATTAAAAATAATATATATATTACAAAAAGTTGTTTAAAAAAGTTAAGGAAGAAAAATAAAGAAAACAATTGTGTAATAAAAATGTTATAAAAGTATGAAAAAAAATATTAGAACTATATGTGAAGAAATACAAAGATATTTTAGGGAATGTATTTATGATTAATAGTAGATTAAAACTTTTCATCATTAGGATGAGTACAAAAAGGCTTCTAAGGGGGGGGGGGGGGGGGGGGGGGGGGGGGGGGGCATTTGGAAAGAATATTGGGCAAATAAAGACAACAGAATTTTTTAGGGGGGGGGGGGGGGGGGGGGGAAGTGATTTTTTAGGAGGGGAAAAAAAAATTTAATCTTCTATAAAGTTTTATTTTTTTTTTTTTTTTTGAGGGTGGGGGGGGCAATTGCCCCCCCTTACTTGCATGTGGTTCCTCCCATGACTACAACATTCAAGAATTTATAAACCCAAATCATAAACTATATTCTTCATAATATCTTTAATGTTGTATTTTAGTTTCACTAAGCATTTCATTATTTTTGGACAGTAATGAAATTCTTTAACAAAGTTGTACGTAATGGTATAAGTGGGGGTTTTAGGACCATGAGGTATTTGTTTTACAAACAAATTTTGTAGAAATTTTTTTATAAAATTAATTTTTTTATGAATATTTTTTTATAATTTTTGGAATCCCTAAAAGAATTCCTATGAATTTTATGCTAAAAAATAATTAGAAATTTTTTTTAATATTACTATTTTATAAAATATCTAAAGTTACTTAATATTAAAGCCATTTAAATTGTTTTTTTCATTTCATACATTTAGCAAAGAAGATTTTTAAGGAAATTAGAAGAAAGAGAGGAAAGAGAAGGAAAGAAGATATTGTTTGGCAACTGTAGAAAGATTTTTATCCATAGGCCTAGCTAGAAAATTTCTCGAGGCAAGTTATGTTTTGCCTATTTTAAATTTTAATAATTTTGTGTTTTTGGTTTTTTTTTTGACCAAATTTTTATTATTGTTTCCAAAAAATGAAGAAAATTTATTGTGGTAAAACTTTCAACGCCTTATATTGCATTAAATAGTGGCTCTAGGTAGTATGTAAATGTTGGATTAAAAAAGTTATTAGTTTTGAAAACTTAATTTTCTTTGGGAGAAATATTGAATTTCAATCTTAAAATCGAACATGTTATTATGAATAATATATTACTCCGAGAGGCAAAGATATTGTTCGCTAATGGGTTCAATTTACTGGATTGAAACATCTTGATTATCATAATCACATTCGAACAAGAACTACATATGACCCTGGAGGGTCAAAATGATTCTTTAATCAAGCATTTAACTACGATAATAAGGATAAAATATCATAAATTTAAAAATCAAGGTTACAATAATAATTTATATATCGTTCTGAGGAAAGAATAAATCAATCACTATTGATCAATTGAAAATGATAATAATAATCATTGATTTTGATTTCCCCAAAGGTAATTAATTGAAATTTTGAAAAGATTAATTTTTTAAAAAATTTATCTAGGTTTCTAAATCTTCTACGAGCATAAGCCTATATAGTTAATTAGATTATAAGTAACCAAAGTTATCTACGAATTCTCTCGATTAAAATAAGGATAGAAATTTTACTTAGAATTCCAAGGCTTGATGTCAAAGGAAGTATGGTTGGAAATTTAATATGGATTGGATCAAAGTGGAACACTTATTTCTCGTGGTCAAAGGAGAAAAGGTATGAGGTGTTTTAGGATTCTGAAATATTTCAAAAGCACCCCAACCTATCCTAAGTGTTTGGTTTAAATTTGAATTAAAAGATAATTCATTTGAATTGTAAATTTTATTAGAAGGTTAGGATTAGATTCTCGAAGGTTGAGGTCTTATACTCTGAACCTGTCTCAAAACTTAAGTCTAAATTGGGCACTTAAAATCAGTAACTTGAACCTAGTTAATGCAATGCAGGACTTGGACTTACCCAAGCATGGATTGAGGAGCTAGCTACCCACCTAGGTACTTTAAAATCATGACTTTTATCTTTTATGCAGGAGTGGTAGGGACATTATTTAGTTAAGTTTGAGAAATCAGGACTGACATCTATAATAGATCCTAATTGGCCCATTAACTTTATGTTGGGTAATATGAAGCTTAAAATAAAATTTAATTAAATTTTAAACTCATTTAAAATTTTTCCTAAAGTAATACATGCTAGTTGACTCGATTAAGATGCATAAAGTTAAATAAAGCAATTTAAAAATGGGATTAAAAAAAGGTTTTATCATAGGGATTACACAATATCCCCTTGACTCGTGATTTGATTCCTAATTTATCAAATCATACAGTAAGATCTTATTGGATCAAGTAATCAAAATTTGATCCCTAATTACATGATTAATTTAGGCAAAATTTAATAACATCAAATAGTATGGTATATATCGACCAGTATGAGTAGTACATAATTTTTATTTCAAAATATTACATAAATTTTTATTGGTGGCTAAGTTCATGATTTTAAATGATTGTCTTGTTTGATCCTGATCATCAAGTATGATTAGTTAAAATAGTTTTAATTACATAATTAGCCATTTTTAATGATTTTATGATAAGATGGTCGTATACTATGATACCTATCAAATAGTATGATTAGTTCAAAAAAAATACTCCTCTAATTTTTCTTGCAATCTCACTCCCTTGAGTCTGTGTGTTTGCATGGTCACCAAGCTAGCATACACCTTTATAAGACTTGACTCAAGAAATTGAAAATTGTATAAATGAATTTTGATGACTCTTTTAACATGTCCAATTCTACCTAATCTTGAGCCCTAAATCTTTATTAAGTGGTATATCACGTACCTGAAATGTTTGTACACATAAAAGTAAATATGCACTACAAATACTAGGAGACTTAAATATATAATTAATGATATTTGTAATCATCAAAAACCATAAACTTGAAAGCTCAAGTTACAATAATATCCCCTTTTTTTATAATGACAAATATTATTTGTTGAATTTACAAACTAATATCATTTTCTCCAAATATCTCCCTCACTAATAGAATTATAATAAAAATAGGGGAAAATATTTATTTAATTAAATATTTTTTTATTTGTTTAATTTTATTTAAGAAAAATAATTGAAACTAAATATCATATACATAAATGCTAAATTTTGAAAGTAAATTACAGATGAATAAATGCAACTATGAAAATTTTTTAAATAATTGATGAATGAATAAATGCAACAAAATATCTTCTCTCCCTTTTGACATCACCAAAAAGGATAGAGAATACAACACCTAAAATTGAACTAAATGTAGAAGAAAATAACAACATACAATCATACATAAAATAGAATTGTTAAAGAAACAAATAAACAAACATAAGAGATAAATAAACACAACCAAAACTTATCCCTAGTTGAATTTAACAATTGAACCATTGAATATTTAGTATAAGTATGTTACCTTGTCATCTTTCCCCTGTTCTAATGAGTTAGAAGCTAAGCTTTCACAAGAGATATTTTGCTTCTTTTCATTTCCCTTTTTTTCCCATTTGCCTTGTTCTCACCATTTTCTTTACAGCGTGGTTCTTTAAATTTGGGCATTTGTATTTAAAATGTCCAATCTTCCTACACCCAAAGCAAATAAAGTTAGAAGAGAAATTATCATTTTTACCTTTTTTATCTTTGCTCCACTTTAGTTGTTAATTGCGCTTGCGCTTGAAGAAACTTTTAATATGGCTTGTTATTAATGATATCTTTTCATTCTCATCATTTCCAATTCCATTTTTCTATGTCTTTGGCTTTTAGTATTATAGTCTTCTTATTACCTGCATCCAAAAGTATTTTACTCAGACTTCGCATGTAGGCAATGAGTGAGCCAAGTAGATTATTAATATATTAAGCATTTAAGTTTTTCAACTCACATATATAAATGACTTTGGCATCAAACTTATCAGGTACATAATGTAAAATTTTATTGATCATTTGCAAGTTTTAAAGTTCTATACCTTCGTATGTAATGTATATTCTATCCCAAATATATTTGCTAGTGGTACAGGTATAAACAATCTTGTAATCTTCATACTTAAGTGTATAGAAAAAATAGTTTAAGCATTTAGCATTCATTTGTGTTAGACTTATTCTTCTCTATTTCATTCAATAAAAGAAATCTTAGTTTTGACTCCTTTAAGAATTTGTGACTATACAGAATCACTAATTTAAATCCTATGCAACATTCAAAAATTAATTGATTGAAAGAAAGAAGACATGTGAATTTTCCAAAAATTAAATGGAATATTATCAAATAACGGTGGACAAATTATAGAATAACCCTCCGTGGTGTTTCTATTTCTAAAATGTATCATAGAATATTTTCCTCTAGGTTTTCTAAAATACTATTTTGAATACCGCTCTGATACAATTGAAAGTTCAATGATGATGTTAAGCCTAAGTGAAGTTGTCCTTATGTATACTAATGCAGAAGAAATACTATCTCTTAATGTGGAATCTAATAAACTTTTTATGAGTTAGAATAATCTTGATGAAAATTTTATTAACCCAAAGTACTACCAGCTAAAGATTTTCACCAAGAAATTACCATTGAAATAAATCTTACATGCAATCATAGCAAATCAAAATGTACAAAAAAATAAAATGTAAAAAATAAAAAATAAGAATAAACACACTAGACCTCTATGGTGGCTCAGCCAAATAATGGCCTATGTCCACTCCCTGGATTCCTCCACTCCTAGTATTGTGCTATCATTATAGTGTCTCTCCTTTAACCCCCACAGCTAAGAGAAGAAGCTCTTACAAAATTTCTTCCACCAACCAATGCAGCAGAGGACGGTAATTATTTTAAGCCTTCTTGTGAGGTAGAGAACCTGGAATCATTTTCACCCTCCTAGTAAGGTAGAGAACCTGAAATAACTTTTACCTCTCCTAGTGCAGTGGAGTTGCCACATCCTTTGAAAGAAAAGAGGCCTTCTTCCTAAAGCTTCCCTCAAGACAAAGTTTGACATGAGGAACTTAGGTGAAAGTTCATAGGAGCAACTATATAGACCTCTCTCTCAAACTCCCTTGAAACGCATAAGGATCTTCTCCCTATCACACAAACTCTACCCTTTCTCTCCCAAGCGCTAGGCTCCCTCTTTAACCTTTCTTAAGAGAAAAACACTCAATGAATGCTAGCAAGACTCGTACAAAGTCTTATGAAAAATCATAAATAAAGGGCTTCAAGAAACTCTAAAAACTTAATTCTATCAACTCTAGTCATACAAAATGATCTCAAATTGTATAGTACGATCCTAGATCGTACAATAAAATTAACTCACTATATCTCTATTAGTATTGTACAAAGAGTAAGGCACTATATGATAGTTCAAGTATTTGACTTGATCATCTAGTACAATATGATCATCGTCCAATATAATTAGTACAAATAAATTGGATTATCATCCTGCATGGTTGATGATGATAATTTATCATCCCATGCAAGGATTGGGTCATACAGGTCGATTTATTGAATAGTAAAGCATAATCTTACTAGACTAATTAATCTAAACTTGATCCCAAATTAAAATATTAATTTAGGAAAGATTTAACTACATCATACAATATGATATATATTGTATAGAAAGATTAGTACGTAATTTCTATTTCAAAATATTGCCTAAATTTTTATTGGCAGTTAAATTCATAATTTCAACTAATCTTCCAGTATGATTTTGATCTTTAGTATGATTAGTTCAAAAATAACCTTATCAATATATTTAATCATTTTAATAATTTTTTGATAAGCTAATTATACAAAATGATACCTATCGTATAATATGATTAGGTCAGAAAATTAATTGTCTTATTTTTCTCACAATTATTGCAAATCTAATTTTAGGGAATAGAATTTTGATGATAGAAAACATTCCTATTTTTCTACGACTGCCTTGCCTAATAACGTTTTAGATCCACAAGATTGAGGGCAACTCAAGCAAGCTCAAGTTTGGGTAGACTAGGACTGAGTCATTTTAGAATCTTTTACCTTTTCTTGAGTTATTTGTATCATTGTGGGTCCTGATGCAAAGTAACCTTGCACAGAAACTTGAGAGAAAAATTCTGATTATTTTAGAGTTCTTTGTTTTTTATCACACCGTCTTGGATGATCCATACATCATCCTAAATGATCAGTTAAAAATATAAACCCTAATTAGGGCATCTTGGTTAAGGTAGTCTTCATTAAGCACATCGTCCCAGACGATGTTATCATTGCCCTGGACGATAGGATCAATTCATAAAGAATCAGTCGCCAGATTAGTTAAGCCATGTTATATTTTTGGACATAGTCTCGAAGATGCAGCACAATTATACTTAAATTAATCTGGATATTAAGAAAAGTAATTAAGGTTTGATTGAATGATCATATCATCCTGGATGATTATAGGATCGTCCGTGACAATCAGTTAAACAAAACCTTAATTATTCCTATATGATGTTTTATTGGCCTGGTTCGTACAGGACGATTCTCTGGATGATATGTACTGAATTGAACTAATCATCCGGGATGATCAAAGATCAGCCTGGACGATCCGTTATTTTCCTATTATCCAAATATCTAGTCAGTGCAATGGTATGTATGATATTTTTTATTTTATACTAATTGTATGGGATAATTGTGAGATTGTCCAAGATAATAAAGCTATTTTTAAATCATCCATACATCCATGCAGGGCGATGTACTAGACATTATTCCATGGATTGAACTAATTATACAGGACAATATAATATCATCCTAGACGATATGAACAAATTATCTTCTGATCATCCCAAATCATCCTGGATGATTACGTTAATTTTGTAATGATCATATAGGACAATATTAATATTATCCTAGACGATAAGGTTGATGTGTTGTAATTAAGAGCTATTTCGAAGCTCTTCTTTATAAGACCTCTTATTTCAGCCAAGAGGGCATCTTTTACTGCTGTCTTGACCTGAGAGAGCCTAGAGGAGAGGGAGAGAAAGGGAGAGAAAGAGAGAGAGAGGATCTTATGAGGGGGAGTTTGTGAGGGGTTTCACAAAGGTTACTATAAGAAAGGATCCAAGTCATCTTCTCTGATCATCATCTCTTGTCCTTGGAGATTTGAGAGAGGTCCACTTCAGCAATCGATCAAGGTTATTAGCCTGCTTCATGAGAAAGCAAAAGGAGTTGGGTTCTCTGTCTCACCATGTTGGTGGAAAGAAGATTTTGCACAGGCTTCTCCACCTTGCTATGGGAGCAAAAGGAGAGACACTGAGTTTAGTTCAATACCTAGAGGAGAGGCTCCAAAAAGTGGTCGTAAATCAAGTTTATTGAACCACCATAATTTTTTGTGTTCATTACCATTGCTTTTTCCGCACTTTGTTTCATTATGGTGAACTTTGGTTTAACTTTATATTTTGATTAAAAGTTTTTTTAAATACCAAATCCCCCCCCCCCACTTAGTTAGCCTTGGGCTAGTTTATGAGGGCATAACATCTCTAACAAACTTTCAAGTGATATCAGAGCGAGATTCATAAAATTGAGTTTTTGAAAACTTTTGAATTTTGATCCATAGCTAACTCTGGTAATCATAATACTACAGAAGGGTACTCTATTATCCGAGCACCTTTGCTAGATAATATTCTATTTGATTTTTGAGAAACTCGTATGTCTACATTTTTATAATCAATTGACTATCTCATGCCGATGCTTGTTAAAAAGATTATTCACCTCCATCACGTGAAATTAATGGCATTAAAATTAAACTTCTTTTTACTGAATAGACTTTTAATGATAGAGATTTAGCTCAACTTAATACAAAAAGTTTGAACTATTCTTTCTGTGTTTTAAAATTTAAAGACTAGATGCAATTTTTAACTTGTGCTACTGGTAAAGAGATTTATGATAGATTTTTTATTACTTATGAAGGAACAAACGAAGTTAAGTAATCTCAATTGAATATTTTATTACATGACTACAAACTTTTTTGTATGAAATCTAATGAATCATATTCTGACATGTATACTAATTTACTCATTTTGTTACCTCACTACATGCTTTAGGAAGAGAACTCACGAATTATAAAAAAAGTTAATAAAATTTTGAGATGCTTGCCTTCTTCCTTTGATGCTAAAATTACTACAATCACTGAATGTAAAGATTTGAATACTTATTCAATTGATTACTTACTTAGATCACTCATTGCTTACGAGCAAGGGGTGAATCAAAGAAATCTTAATGCATGTGAGAAAAAGAAGGCAAAAACTATGGCACTGAAGGCCAATAACACAGACACTGATTTTTTTGAGTCTGAAAGTGATGATGTTGCCTTAATCACAAGGAAATTTAAAAGCTTTATAAGGAAGAAACAAAAAATCATCAAAAGTGGAATAAAGGTAAGGGTAGCAAAAATTTGAAGATTTCTAATGATATGATCTATTTTGAATGCAGGAAGAAAGGACACATTAAAGCTGATTATCCTACACTTAAAGCTCACCCAAGCAAGGGGAAGGGTGAAGAGAAACCCAAGTTTAAAAAGGATAAGAAGAGGTTCCAAAAGGCTTTCTGGATTGATTCTGCATTGGACTCTTCTGAGACTGAAGCTGAAGAGAAGACAACTGGTGGGAAAAAAATTGTGTCACCACGCAGATTTTGATTTCTCCTATTTTGTAATCGAATACTACATTGAGAATAAAGTACAGTCTCGAGAGGCCGACACAATATTCTACAATGGATTCAATATCAGAATAGGGTTTTGAAAATTGATATTTCTATAATTAAACATAGTTCAAAGAATAACATATCATCTTAAAAGATGAACATGAAATTCTATAAAATATGTTCAAAGATAGAAATACGGTTTTTAAAAAAAGTTTATTCATTCTTTTATTTAGATATGGCAAGAAGAATATTATATCATCTTAAAAGACGAACATAACATTCTTTAAGATATCCAAAAGCGAGAATGAGTTTTATAAAATTCATTATTTCTAAAGTTGAATAAAACAAGTATAATATTATATTATCTGAAAAGATAATAATAATATTTTACAAGTCTATTCAAAATTAGAAATAAGGTTTTAAAAATATCTACGTTCCCAAAGATTCTTCCCTTGTTTTATACGAATAAAACAAGGTTTATTTTAGTCTGGGGTTCTCAAATCCCTATAGGAGCAAGCTCATATAGTTAATTACATCTTAGGAGGAATGCTCCTAAGAAAACTCTCGATTAAAGCAGTGATTTCATACCCTTTGACTACAAAGTAAAAGACAAGGAACAGAAGTAAAGATTTTCCAAGGAGAAAGCTCAATGTTGAACATTTATTAGCGAGTCAAAGGATGAAAAGTAGGAGGTGTCAGATTCTGAGAAGCCCAGAGACAACCTCAATCTATCCTATGTTGGGCTTTATATTTTAGGAGAAAATTTTATATTTAAGTTGACATTTTATTAGAAATTTGGGATTTATATTCCCAGAGGGCGAGGACTTAAGATCTAAAAAGAATCTGCTTCAGAACCTAAATCTAATTTGGGTACTACAACGTAGTGACCCGAACCTAACTAATGAAGTGCAAATATTGACTTACCCCGGCCTGGATTGGGGAGCCAGCTAACCACCTAGGCGCTTTAAAACAATGTGTCCAGTCTCTTATGAAAGATGGGTAGGGATGTTATTTAAGTTTTAAGGAATTGGGGCTGACATCTAAGACAATTCCTAATTAGCCCCTCAACTTATGTAGGGTGATAAATGTCTAGAAATGCAATTAATATTTTAGACTCTTTTTAGTTTATATCTAATGCAATGCATGCTAATTGACTCGAATGCATAAAATGATAATGAAGCAGTTTAAAAAATTTAGGCTTAGAAAATAGATTTTTCCCTAGAGATTGCACAACTTCCCCTTGACAGAACTGCACCCTCATAGGTCAAGTGGTCTGCCAGAACCCGCAGGCGGGGAGGTGCCTAACAAGGAAGAGAAAGTATTAATATGCTTATGCTGACTCTCAGCGGTCCCGAGCTTACTTCTTAGATCGTTAGAGTTACTATGTGAGCCTAAAAATTTTTATTTAAAATTAAAAGTAGAAGAATTTTAAGCGTACCCTTACGAAAAAAATCTCTCCGTTTCGAATCCAGGCTAAAACAAAACACGGCATGCAAGGTCCTAAAAAAAATCTACTGCACAAACAATGTAAACAATCAATTTTAATAATCCAAATATAATATCCAATGTCCAATGTCCATATTACACCCAGAATTTGCAGAAAAGTAAAGTGGCCGGGTACCACTAACAACAAACCCGGATTCTAATCCTAAGAATGACGCAAGTGATTTTTGAAATGGGATATACTGTTCCTTAAATCTTTATTTCTTCATCTTCTTTCTTCAATCTTCTTATTCTGTCTTTTCTTCTTCTACGAACTTCTCGGGTCCGTCGGGTTCTGGATATCCAAATGAAAAGAAACTCATCCCTAAGAGGGGTATTTTCTTTTCTATTTGGATATTGAATCATCCTAATTTGGCTTTCCAAATAAAAGAGAATAATCCTTTAAGGTATATTCTCCTTTCTTTGGATTCCAAATTGGATGTAATATCCCACTTTTAAAATCACTTTCACAATTTACAATAATTTTCAAACACATTTACATTTACATTACATTTCACAGAAAGAAAAGAAAAATCTAAACCACCTGCAGGGTTATCCTAAGCAATTTATAATAAAAATCATCCACGCAGTTATATATATATATGCAATTGAATTTAAATTATTAAGCCACACTTGGCCACACTCTTCTTCATTTGGGGGCTAAGTAGCTGAAGCACCTGTAGCATTTATTTATTATTAATTAATTAGCCCCCTTTTTCTGCCCTGCATGAGTATGACCACCTGCAGAAAATCATATTAACAATCCAGATCGCTCCTAGCCTATGGGTAATCTAATCGTCAATCAAACCAACACAGAGTGCAGTAAAATTAAATAAACAAACACACCAACATTTTACAACCAGCATGCAATAAAACTCGAGAAAAAGCTCGTCACAGTGCAATAAAGAAATAAACACCGGCCTAACCTAAAACTAGAGTCGGTTGTCCTAGCAAACAAATCTAAGTGTGTGCAATAGGTTATGTGGTTTTGAAATGTCCTAAGTCAATTATTGGCTAAAGTTTTTTTAATTGATTGAATTCTAATTTAAAGATGTTTACTAGTTCTAAAGTGAGATGTCACTAAATTTTCTATGTTATAAGTTTCTATCCTAAAGTGTGCATGCTTCCTAAGTCTAGATTTTCTAAGACCCGGTCCTTAATTTTTGTTCTTAAGTGTCACTACTGTTGTATGGGATAAAAATTTGTTATTACTAACCCTTAGGACTTTGAGCGTGTGTAAAAGGGGTTTAGGGATCTAAAATAAAGCAAAAAAAGTAAACCTAATTAAATTGAAGTTACTACAGGGACCTAAAGGAATGGTTCACGCATACCACATCAAGGGGCCCCTAAAGGTTTTCTAAGTTTAGAATACTCACAGGCACCGGGGGCTACGACCCGGTGGTTTCGCCCGTAGCACCTCTACCCGGCTGGATAGAGGCGACTGACACCTTTAGCTCCTTGTCCTTTTGTTCCCTCGACCCGTACCGTTCCTCGTAGTCCATGCCAATAAAACAAAGAAGACAGGGAAACAGGGATTAGAAAGTTCATTTAATAAATAATAATAAAATAATTGAAATTTACTGAAAATAAAAGACGTACCTTTCTTCGGGCTTGATCATCGGTTATGTTATTTGCCTTTTGAACTTTTCCTTCTTGAAAGCACATTTTGTATTTTTCTTAATATTCACTTCTACTCTTCCAAACTTACACAATTTCCACAAAACAAACACTTTAACTCTTACACTTGCACATTTCTCCCATCCCAAAATTATACTCTACATTTTCTTTAAAATACTTTTATACACTTCAACATTCAAAACACATTTCTATACATTTTAAATTTTAACACATACAATTTTCACCTTTTCTAACCCACAAAAACCCACTTATTATTTTCCACATACATAAATCACAATTTTAAAACAAAACACTTTCACTTTTCACTTGTCATTCCACACACTTCACTATTATACATTTTCTAACACACACCTTTGCTTTCTAATTTTCAATTTTCACTCTTCCAAAACACTTTGTTCTTCAACATAAACTCTTCCACACTCACTCACATCTTAATTTTACAATCAAACCTTTCTTCTCACCTATCCTATTTTTCACATTATTTTCCAAAACTCAAACAAACACCTTTCTCACACAATACCCTTAATATTCAGATTCACAAATCAGCCTTCAAAACATTCACTTTTCACTTGACATTCCACACAAATCATCTTTTCAAAAATAAATCGCTTTACATCCTCCAACTATCAATCTTCAAATTTGTCATTCATAATCACCCTTCGCTTTTTTAAATCATAATATATATATATATATATATATATATATATATATATATATATATATATATATATATATGAATTAAAGCAAAGTATAATTTCTATGTATATAAATCTCTACCCATCATGCTCCAGCAAAATGCCCATATATATTTACTTTCCAATTCCAATTCCAAGTTTCACCAAAAATAATTTGGAAGATGCTAAAATTTAAACAATAAGGTATTTTGAAATACCTTGCAGCACCTTTCGAAATATCTCATCAATATGATTCTTTTATAGCCAAATAAACTTCTAAAATATCACATCTTACTTAGAAATATTCAAGACATTAATGCTTAAAATGAATTTTAAAACTATAAATGCAGTAACTTGAGACCCATAATAATTTCACTTTGTAGCCACCAAAAATAAACTATGAAGCTTTTATCAATAACAAGAGTATTTATCTAATGATAATTTTCATTCAATGCATATGTGTCGAATGTTAAATGAGCAGGGAAAACATACACGAATTTTATTTCTTACAAGCATCCATGTCCTTTCATCATGATTACAAATTCTAGCATGCTCTGTAGCGACTTTATACTTCAATTATGCTTAACCCATCTAATAATTTCTCAAACCATTGATCATCACAAATATATAAAAAAAATTGAATCATGTTTTGTATATACAAGCTCTCAGATATGATCACTAAAGTAGTTCAAATAGAATAATGCAACCATCTATAATAAGTACGGTGCAAACATTTAAAGAAAAATAAATAGCAATCATTTAGAGAAAATTAAGTAATGTAATTATTTTATCTTAATGGAAGATAAAGATATTATCAATCAATTTGGAAAACTAAACCAGATGCTCACAATTAATACTCTTACATACAATTGAAGAGGGCAAGCGTTGTCAGAAAGCAGGAGTGGAATTGCAAACTGGCGTGAGAGTTGGATTGGAGTCCGGCGTGAATAAACCATGCGAATGGAGTCAGGTCCGGCTGAATTTTAGAAAAATTGGGAGGCGACGAGGCTAGGAGACTGAGAGTTCTTTTGCTCAGGCTTCTCACGAGCATAGAGGTGATTGGGATTGTGCGAACTGCTGGGAGGAGACAAGGATCCTCAGGAGTTGGAGTTCCTTGCCTAGAATTTACGCCAGAGAGGGAGAGAGAGCAGTTTCGCAAAATCAGCTTGGGAAGAGGAGTTCGGTTCTTTCCTGGACTTCACGCACAAGATGGAGTTCGGAACTGTGCATGCCAATGGAATGGAGGAGTTATGCAAACTGCTCTGGGATGGAGTGCGAGTTGCCGACTAGAGGGCGTTGGGAGCAGGAGGCTTGGTCTCCACGGTTTGAAGGGGAAAAGGGCGGGCTGTTCGGTTAGATCGGAGGGTGGAGGAGAGAACTGTTTTTTGAATGAAAGAGTGAGGGAGAAGGATCGTGAGTGAGGGCATGAGGGGGCTGGGTAGTTTGCGAATCAGGAGATGGAGTTGGGTGGTTTTTTCGAAAAGAGAGAGAGAGAGAGAGAGAGAGAGAGAGAGAGAGAGAGAGAGAGAGAGAGAGAGAGAGAGAGAGAGAGAGAGAGAGAGAGAGAGACGTGGGAGGTTTTGGTTTGAACCGATCTAAACA
Organism: Dendrobium huoshanense; assembly: GCA_016618105.1. Taxonomy (NCBI): domain Eukaryota; kingdom Viridiplantae; phylum Streptophyta; class Magnoliopsida; order Asparagales; family Orchidaceae; genus Dendrobium; species Dendrobium huoshanense. The sequence continues at coordinate 53,075,223 of CM028347.1, read as the reverse complement.
AATTCAAAACCATTTTCTTAATTCAAAATCAATGGTTAGGATTTAATCGTATCTTAAAATAAATTTAGGAGTTAGTTATAATTCAAATTGATTTAGAATATTATTTAGAAAATAATTGATAATTTAAAAATATATGTTTTTGATTTAATTTTAAAAAAGAAATAATTTTAAAATATTAAATTTATCTCATTTACAATGATTTAAATTTGATTGAGTCGAGGTGAATTTATTTGAGCCCAATGATGTATCAATTTGACTGAAAAATAAATTAGATCATATCAAATTGAGTCGATCGACATCGACGAATCATAAATCGAGCTTGATTTAAGTTCATTTTGGAGTTGAATTGAAATTGAATCGAATTGATTTTGATTCGAATTGAGTGAAAGGCTCAAGTCGATGCTATGTCAATGGGCGTCCACCTAAAGGAAATCCTACGGGTGACGTCTATACTAGGTTAGGAAGACCTAGGTACTAGAGTCGATTCCGGGGAAATTGACCTCGAATAATGAGGTCAACAAATGGACCCCCAATGGGCATGATAAACTTGCCAAAGTTTATCGTGCATATTGGCGTTGACCGAAACGATCGACTAGATCCAAAATTGAATTTGAAAGTCTGAGTATACAAATTGAAGGAATTTATGGTTTGATAGAAAAATAGGATGAAAAATTTATAGATATTTGAGTTGATGAATTAATTTGAAGTTGATGTCGGCATTGATACTTTAGTGATTTGAATGTAGTTTGGCATGAATAGAGATTTTGAATTTGATTTTGATATGATTGAAACCTTTTTATAAATCAAGACTAACTTCAAGAGTGTAAATATGGATGAAGAAAAGATGCCGCTAGGGATGCTTATACTTAACTTCTAGATGAAGATTAGGATGCCACTAGGGATGCTTATACCTAACTCTAAAGATGTCAATAGGATGCCGTAGGAGGACTTATACCTAAAGACGGATTTAAGATTTAACATTTAATGAAGAGAAGATGCCGCTAGGGATGCTTATACTTCTCCTCGGAACGAAGATTAGGATGCCACTAGGGATGCTTATTCCTAACTCCAAAGACGCCAATAGGATGCCGTAGGAGGACTTATACCTAAAGACGGATTTAAGATTTAACATTTAATGAAGAGAAGATGCCGCTAGGGATGCTTATACTTCTCCTCGGAACGAAGATTAGGATGCCACTAGGGATGCTTATTCCTAACTCCAAAGATGCCAATAGGATGCCGTAGGAGGACTTATAACTAAAGACGGATTTAAGATTTAACATTTAATGAAGAGAAGATGCCGCTAGGGATGCTTATACTTCTCCTCGGAATGAAGATTAGGATGCCACTAGGGATGCTTACTCCTAACTCCAAAGATGTCAATAGGATGCCGTAGGAGGACTTATACCTAAAGACGGATTTAAGATTTAACATTTAATGAAGAGAAGATGCCGCTAGGGATGCTTACTCCTAACTCCAAAGATGTCAATTGGATGCCGTAGGAGGACTTATACCTAAAGACAGATTTAAGATTTAATATTTAATGAAGAGAAGATGCCGCTAGGGATGCTTATACTTCTCCTCGGAATGAAGATTAGGATGCCACTAGGGATGCTTACTCCTAACTCCAAAGATGTCAATAGGATGCCGTAGGAGGACTTATACCTAAAGACGGATTTAAGATTTAACATTTAATGACGAGAAGATGCCGCTAGGGATGCTTATACTTCTACTCGGAATGAAGATTAGGATGCCACTAGGGATGCTTACTCCTAACTCCAAAGATGTCAGTAGGATGCCGTAGGAGGACTTATACCTAAAGACAGATTTAAGATTTAATATTTAATGAAGAGAAGATGCCGCTAGGGATGCTTATACTTCTCCTCGGAATGAAGATTAGGATGCCACTAGGGATGCTTACTCCTAACTCCAAAGATGTCAATAGGATGCCGTAGGAGGACTTATACCTAAAGACGGATTTAAGATTTAACATTTAATGAAGAGAAGATGCCGCTAGGGATGCTTATACTTCTCCTTGGAATGAAGATTAGGATGCCACTAGGGATGCTTACTCCTAACTCCAAAGATGTCAATAGGATGCCGTAGGAGGACTTATACCTAAAGACGGATTTAAGATTTAACATTTAATGAAGAGAAGATGCCGCTAGGGATGCTTATACTTCTCCTTGGAATGAAGATTAGGATGCCACTAGGGATGCTTACTCCTAACTCCAAAGATATCAATAGGATGCCGTAGGAGGACTTATACCTAAAGACGGATTTAAGATTTAAAATTTAATGAAGAGAAGATGCCCCTAGGGATGCTTATACTTCTCCTCGGAATGAAGATTAGGATGCCACTAGGGATGCTTACTCCTAACTCCAAAGATGTCAATAGGATGCCGTAGGAGGACTTATACCTAAAGACGGATTTAAGATTTAACATTTAATGAAGAGAAGATGCCGCTAGGGATGCTTATACTTCTCCTCGGAATGAAGATTAGGATGCCACTAGGGATGCTTACTCCTAACTCCAAAGACGTCAATAGGATGCCGTAGGAGGACTTATACCTAAAGACGGATTTAAGATTTAACATTTAATGAAGAGAAGATGCCGCTAGGGATGCTTATACTTCTCCTCGGAATGAAGATTAGGATGCCACTAGGGATGCTTACTCCTAACTCCAAAGATGTCAATAGGATGCCGTAGGAGGACTTATACCTAAAGACGGATTTAAACATGATTGGCTGCCGTAAGAGCGGACTTAAGCCAGAAAGCCAATAGGATGCCGTAAAAGCGGACTTAGACCTAAAGACTGATTTAAACTGGATTGGCTGCCGTAAGAGCGGACTTAAGCCAGAAAGCCAATAGGATGCCATAAAAGCGGACTTAGACCTAAAGACTGATTTAAACTGGATTGGCTGCCGTAAGAGCGGACTTAAGCCAGAAAGCCAATAGGATATCGTAAAAGCAGACTTAGACCTAAAGACTGATTTAAACTGGATTGACTGCCGTAAGAGCGGACTTAAGCCAGAAAGCCAATAGGATGCCGTAAAAGCGGACTTAGACCTAAAGACTGATTTAAACTAGATTGGCTGCCGTAAGAGCGGACTTAAGCCAGAAAGCCAATAGAATGCCGTAAAAGCGGACTTAGACCTAAAGACTGATTTAAACTGGATTGGCTGCCGTAAGAGCGGACTTAAGCCAGAAAGCCAATAGGATGCCGTAAAAGCGGACTTAGACCTAAAGACTGATTTAAACTGGATTGGCTGTCGTAAGAGCGGACTTAAGCCAGAAAGCCAATAGGATGCCGTAAAAGCGGACTTAGACCTAAAGACTGATTTAAACTGGATTGGCTGCCGTAAAAGCGGACTTAAGCCAGAAAGCCAATAGGATGTCGTAAAAGCGGACTTAGACCTAAAGACAGATTTCAGGGTGGTGAATTTTTAAAGTAAAGTTGATTTCTTTAAAGCTTTGAATCTTTTCCCTCAACCACAAATGACATTGACAACTTGCAAATGTTCTACTAGAGATCATAAGCTTTTATATATGTCATTTTCTAGAAGGGAAAGAAAAAATATTTTGACGATTGACAGACTTGAAAATCTTTTGATTAAAATTTTGTTTTATCCTTCATTATGAATGATCTTCATAACTTACAAATAATCCACTAGAGAATATGTTTTTATATCAGATCATCATATATGAGGAAAACAAAAGGGGAGTAGTTTGATCATCTTTGATAAGTAAAGACTTAACAAAGCATCTCGACCACCAAAGGAGAAATGCAAGATCTTGATTAAAGATTGATTCTATAATTGAATTTGTTTCGATTAACTCAAAGAAAATGATATGAATTTTCTAGAGTTCTCATTCACTTATATGTTATAAGAGAACTAAATGCAACATGATAAAATTTTCCTTAGAAAATTTTAACTTTTGCATGAGTTGTTATAAAAACAATGAGTATATTTGAGTATCCTTTATAGTGAAAACACTAAGGAATATCAAATACTCACAATGATTGAGAAAAGTTTGATTTTCATCAAAAAGTGAAAGCTTCATTTTTTTTTATTTGATAATTTTCTTATAATATTTGACTATGCTCGCTTAAGTTTTAATCATCTTAACCCAATCAAAATGATATTGGAAAAGATTCAAAAACTCAACGAAGGATTGGTTGACTCCCTCTAAATTAAATAGTTTGAATATGACCAGAACGATTTCAATCAAAAGTTAAAACTTAACAACTTCCTTCAAAGAAAATTGTAGTTTCAAATATTTTGAATTTCAATGCTATGAAAAGATTCTTTAATGGGAATAGAGTTATTTAGACTCTAACATCTAATTCTAGTTTATAATAAGGTGAAGATATACTTTGAATTGAATTTCATATCTTTTTGATGAAACTACCATAGACTTTATCAGGAATAGAATCTCTCCAATTCTAACATCCAAGATTAGTCAATTATGGACTTAGTCAAATTGTAGCTTGATTTTGTTTTGAAGTTTGACAAAGATTCAAACAAAGGTATCATCGACATCACTAAGGATAGAACCCCTCATGTTCTAACATCCTAGTTCAGTCAATAATAGATTTAAATTTGGACTTTATAGTTATTCAATAGTGAATGAGAATATTAGACAATCATCTCAGAACCAGCTAAGGGATGTCCCTTAGTTTAGTTTCAAAAATTTGAATCTAAAGAAAGTGATTTTTATATCCATAAATATCACTATAGATCATCAAGTATTAGGATCCTGTCTAGAATCTCATTCAAATTGAAAGATGTTCAAAAGAGAGTTGAAGATAAATATTTTGGATAATAGTTTTTTTATGCATCTTAATTAGGTTAGATATATGAAACCCAATAATGCACAACCAGCATCATTATAATTCCATTTAGATTGATCATCTATGCGATTTTTCTTGATAATGATTTGAAGATATGAACTGACCTACTCAAGTTGCTAACTAGAGAGGTCTCAAGATTTAGATTTTATTAACCCAGATCAAAGCTCCCTACAAGCAAAACTAGGGTTTCCATCTTTATGTTTTCATTGAAATAAGAATTATATCAAAAGAGAATCAAATTGGAGGTAGAAAATTAATATTCCCAAATCTTGTAGATGATATTTATATTTTACATCTAATAGAACATCAATGCTTGATGATGAATAAAAATTTTAAATTCTCAAAATCAAGTGTTAAAAATACTAAAGGATAAATAGGTCCTTTGATATTTAAGATTTAGAAAGGGAAGCCACTTTTTTTTTTTTTTTTTTTCCTTCTTCACTTTTTTTTTTTTTTTTTTTTTTTTTAAGAGGCTTCCTTTACTTAAATCTTGTAATTATTATTTCAGTTGTAAAATCATCTTCCAAGTATAAGAGTAAAAAAAAAAAATTAACACTCTTATACAAGAAAGATTGATTTACAAATTGGACCCGATCCTATAGTATGACAACTTAGTTGAGATAATTATAAAATAAATTCATCAACTCGCAAGTTGCTTATGAGATGTATACGATAAAAAGATGAATAAAACTTCCACCTCCTCCAATTTCAATTTGACATAAATCTTAATTTAAAAGAAGTTATTTATGGATATCATAATGGGTGAACCCAAATATGATAATTTTTTTTATCACTTCTGAAGAAGGAAACCATTAAAGATGTAATGAAGTCGACTAACTTAGTATCAATTCAAGAAATGTCAATTTATTTTGATGGAAAATCACATGATAGAGGGAATATTAGCCATATCATGGATTAACTATAATAAAGAACCTTGAATCGTCATAAGTTTTTGACCAAACAAAAATTTAAGATGATCAATCTTAACAAGATTTGCTCATGAGTTTTCTCAAATGGAGTAATAAAGCCAAGAGTAAATTTAGCTAATATTTGATTTATAAAATATCACCATAAGAGAAAACTACATATGATGAACAAAAGCTTTTATACAACTTGTCTATTTATCTTCATCGTATACCTTAAGATCCACATTCTATCAGAGTTAAACCACATGATAGAGGACAAATCGTCGTATCCATGTAGTACTCTTAGGAAATATGATTTATAGGCATATTAAACTTTAACCTATAAGAAGGTTTAAAGGTGAGGGAATTTAGAATGATTTTCAAACTTTCAATATATCAACCAATATTTATACATTCCTAAAATTAGAAAAATCATAATATGGTTGAATAGAAGATTTAAAAATATATTTGAATTTAATTCAGCAATTGCTAGGAACCTAGCAAAATTAGCTAAACTTTTATGCTTTGAGGCTCCAAAAGGAAATGAGATTAAATATATCTTCATCTAAAGCGTTAATCCACCCAAGTGGAGGGAGGGAGGGAACACACTTTTCATTTTAGCATTGATAACCATTGGTCTTATTCTTTAAATGTTTAGAGGAGTCAACCACAATGAAGTTTTAATTACAATTTAAGGAAGATAGAGGTAAATTTCTTTTTAAAAGAAATCAACCTACTATTTTCTCTAGCAAAATTATTTTTATAAGCTTGACTTGTATTTGAACCTTCAAACTTTTCTCAATGTAAATCGAATTTAATCTTGAAAATCTTGCATATATCAGGTTATGGACCCTGTCCTAGCAAACATATCAAGCTACAAAAGACATGTAACTACAATATGTTAATAGGACAAGCAAAAAGTTTTGATTTGAAGGTTGAGCTTTTGGACCCTATCCTACCAAATATATTAAGCTATAAAAATATATAACTGTAATATGCTGGTTTAGATAAGGAGAAAATTTTGATTTAAAGGCTCAAATTTTCTTGAGATTTGTCCAGCTACATATCGAGTTATAAAAATATATAACTGCTACACATTGGCTAGGACATAGAGAAGTTTAAACTTTTTGAAGTCTTAAAGTTTTTTGGACCCAATCCAAATAATACATTAAGTTACAAAAAGAAGTAACTATATATATTACTAAAGATTGGGTAAATTGATTTTGGATCCAGTGCTAACTCAAACATCAAGCTACAAAAAAAAATTGTAACTACAACATTCGAATTAGCACAGGGATTTACTTTACAAAAAGGTCGTATAAAGGAGCTTCCCATTAGTTTTCTAACGGGGTCCAAAATAAGACCTCTAAAATTTATTTAGATACCGGCCAAGTTATCCAAGAATGAAATGAATAAAAGAACCGGCGGAAGAAAGGTAGTTACAACCTATGACGAGCACAAGTATACTACCGATTAAAGGGTATAAAATACTGCTAAAGATGGAGAGAGGATTGATCCCCAGCGGAGTCGCCAGAAAAACCTTGGTGGGAAAAAAATTGTGTCACCACGCAGATTTTGATTTCTCCTATTTTGTAATCGAATACTACATTGAGAATAAAGTACAGTCTCGAGAGGCCGACACAATATTCTACAATGGATTCAATATCAGAATAGGGTTTTGAAAATTGATATTTCTATAATTAAACATAGTTCAAAGAATAACATATCATCTTAAAAGATAATTATGAAATTCTATAAAATATGTTCAAAGATAGAAATACGGTTTTTAAAAAAAGTTTATTCATTCTTTTATTTAGATATGGCAAGAAGAATATTATATCATCTTAAAAGACGAACATAACATTCTTTAAGATATCCAAAAGCGAGAATGAGTTTTATAAAATTCATTATTTCTAAAGTTGAATATAACAAGTATAATATTATATTATCTGAAAAGATAATAATAATATTTTACAAGTCTATTCAAAATTAGAAATAAGGTTTTAAAAATGTCTACGTTCCCAAAGATTCTTCCCTTGTTTTATACGAATAAAACAAGGTTTATTTTAGTCTGGGGTTCTCAAATCCCTATAGGAGCAAGCTCATATAGTTAATTACATCTTAGGAGGAATGCTCCTAAGAAAACTCTCGATTAAAGCAGTGATTTCATACCCTTTGACTACAAAGTAAAAGACAAGGAACAGAAGTAAAGATTTTCCAAGGAGAAAGCTCAATGTTGAACATTTATTAGCGAGTCAAAGGATGAAAAGTAGGAGGTGTCAGATTCTGAGAAGCCCAGAGACAACCTCAATCTATCCTATGTTGGGCTTTACATTTTAGGAGAAAATTTTATATTTAAGTTGACATTTTATTAGAAATTTGGGATTTATATTCCAAGAGGGCGATGACTTAAGATCTAAAAAGAATCTGCTTCAGAACCTAAATCTAATTTGGGTACTACAACGTAGTGACCCGAACCTAACTAATGAAGTGCAAATCTGGACTTATCCCGGCCTGGATTGGGGAGCCAGCTAACCACCTAGGCGCTTTAAAACCATGTGTCCAGTCTCTTATGAAAGATGGGTAGGGATGTTATTTAAGTTTTAAGGAATTGGGGCTGACATCTAAGACAATTCCTAATTAGCCCCTCAACTTATGTAGGGTGATAAATGTCTAGAAATGCAATTAATATTTTAGACTCTTTTTAGTTTATATCTAATGCAATGCATGCTAATTGACTCGAATGCATAAAATGATAATGAAGCAGTTTAAAAAATTTGGGCTTAGAAAATAGATTTTTCCCTAGAGATTGCACAACTTCCCCTTGACAGAACTGCACCCTCATAGGTCAAGTGGTCTGCCAGAACCCGCAGGCGGGGAGGTGCCTAACAAGGAAGAGAAAGTATTAATATGCTTATGCTGACTCTCGGCGGTCCCGAGCTTACTTCTTAGATCGTTAGAGTTACTATGTGAGCCTAAAAATTTTTATTTAAAATTAAAAGTAGAAGAATTTTAAGCGTACCCTTACGAAAAAAATCTCTCCGTTTCGAATCCAGGCTAAAACAAAACACGGCATGCAAGGTCCTAAAAAAAATCTACTGCACAAACAATGTAAACAATCAATTTTAATAATCCAAATATAATATCCAATGTCCAATGTCCATATTACACCCAGAATTTGCAGAAAAGTAAAGTGGCCGGGTACCACTGACAACAAACCCGGATTCTAATCCTAAGAATGACGCAAGTGATTTTTGAAATGGGATATACTGTTCCTTAAATCTTCATTTCTTCATCTTCTTTCTTCAATCTTCTTATTCTGTCTTTTCTTCTTCTACGAACTTCTCGGGTCCGTCGGGTTCTGGATATCCAAATGAAAAGAAACTCATCTCTAAGAGGGGTATTTTCATTTCTATTTGGATATTGAATCATCCTAATTTGGCTTTCCAAATAAAAGAGAATAATCCTTTAAGGTATATTCTCCTTTCTTTGGATTCCAAATTGGATGTAATATCCCACTTTTAAAATCACTTTCACAATTTACAATAATTTTCAAACACATTTACATTTACATTACATTTCACAGAAAGAAAAGAAAAATCTAAACCACCTGCAGGGTTATCCTAAGCAATTTATAATAAAAATCATCCCACGCAGTTATATATATATATGCAATTGAATTTAAATTATTAAGCCACACTTGGCCACACTCTTCTTCATTTGGGGGCTAAGTAGCTGAAGCACCTGTAGCATTTATTTATTATTAATTAATTAGCCCCCTTTTTCTGCCCTGCATGAGTATGGCCACCTGCAGAAAATCATATTAACAATCCAGATCGCTCCTAGCCTATGGGTAATCTAATCGTCAATCAAACCAACACAGAGTGCAGTAAAATTAAATAAACAAACACACCAACATTTTACAACCAGCATGCAATAAAACTCGAGAAAAAGCTCGTCACAGTGCAATAAAGAAATAAACACCGGCCTAACCTAAAACTAGAGTCGGTTGTCCTAGCAAACAAATCTAAGTGTGTGCAATAGGTTATGTGGTTTTGAAATGTCCTAAGTCAATTATTGGCTAAAGTTTTTTTTAATTGATTGAATTCTAATTTAAAGATGTTTACTAGTTCTAAAGTGAGATGTCACTAAATTTTCTATGTTATAAGTTTCTATCCTAAAGTGTGCATGCTTCCTAAGTCTAGATTTTCTAAGACCCGGTCCTTAATTTTTGTTCTTAAGTGTCACTACTGTTGTATGGGATAAAAATTTGTTATTACTAACCCTTAGGACTTTGAGCGTGTGTAAAAGGGGTTTAGGGATCTAAAATAAAGCAAAAAAAGTAAACCTAATTAAATTGAAGTTACTACAGGGACCTAAAGGAATGGTTCACGCATACCACATCAAGGGGCCCCTAAAGGTTTTCTAAGTTTAGAATACTCACAGGCACCGGGGGCTACGACCCGGTGGTTTCGCCCGTAGCACCTCTACCCGGCTGGATAGAGGCGACTGACGCCTTTAGCTCCTTGTCCTTTTGTTCCCTCAACCCGTACCGTTCCTCGTAGTCCATGCCAATAAAACAAAGAAGATAGGGAAACAGGGATTAAAAAGTTCATTTAATAAATAATAATAAAATAATTGAAATTTACTGAAAATAAAAGACGTACCTTTCTTCGGGCTTGATCATCGGTTATGTTATTTGCCTTTTGAACTTTTCCTTCTTGAAAGCACATTTTGTATTTTTCTTAATATTCACTTCTACTCTTCCAAACTTAATAATTTCTACAAAACAAACACTTTAACTCTTACACTTGCACATTTCTCCCATCCCAAAATTATACTCTACATTTTCTTTAAAATACTTTTATACACTTCAACATTCAAAACACATTTCTATACATTTTAAATTTTAACACATACAATTTTCACCTTTTCTAACCCACAAAAACCCACTTATTATTTTCCACATACATAAATCACAATTTTAAAACAAAACACTTTCACTTTTCACTTGTCATTCCACACACTTCACTATTATACATTTTCTAACACACACCTTTGCTTCCTAACAATCTAATTTTCAATTTTCACTCTTCCAAAACACTTTGTTCTTCAACATAAACTCTTCCACACTCACTCACATCTTAATTTTACAATCAAACCTTTCTTCTCACCTATCCTATTTTTCACATTATTTTCCAAAACTCAAACAAACACCTTTCTCACACAATACCCTTAATATTCAGATTCACAAATCAGCCTTCAAAACATTCACTTTTCACTTGTCATTCCACACAAATCATCTTTTCAAAATAAATCGCTTTACATCCTCCAACTATCAATCTTCAAATTTGTCATTCATAATCACCCTTCGCTTTTTTAAATCATAATATATATATATATATATATATATATATATATATATATATATATATATATATATATGAATTAAAGCAAAGTATAATTTCTATGTATATAAATCTCTACCCATCATGCTCCAGCAAAATGCCCATATATATTTACTTTCCAATTCCAATTCCAAGTTTCACCAAAAATAATTTGGAAGATGCTAAAATTTAAACAATAAGGTATTTTGAAATACCTTGCAGCACCTTTCGAAATATCTCATCAATATGATTCTTTTATAGCCAAATAAACTTCTAAAATATCACATCTTACTTAGAAATATTCAAGACATTAATGCTTAAAATGAATTTTAAAACTATAAATGCAGTAACTTGAGACCCATAATAATTTCACTTTGTAGCCACCAAAAATAAACTATGAAGCTTTTATCAATAACAAGAGTATTTATCTAATGATAATTTTCATTCAATGCATATGTGTCGAATGTTAAATGAGCAGGGAAAACATACACGAATTTTATTTCTTACAAGCATCCATGTCCTTTCATCATGATTACAAATTCTAGCATGCTCTGTAGCGACTTTATACTTCAATTATGCTTAACCAATCTAATAATTTCTCAAACCATTGATCATCACAAATATATAAAAAAAATTGAATCATGTTTTGTATATACAAGCTCTCAGATATGATCACTAAAGTAGTTCAAATAGAATAATGCAACCATCTATAATAAGTACGGTGCAAACATTTAAAGAAAAATAAATAGCAATCATTTAGAGAAAATTAAGTAATGTAATTATTTTATCTTAATGGAAGATAAAGATATTATCAATCAATTTGGAAAACTAAACCAGATGCTCACAATTAATACTCTTACATACAATTGAAGAGGGCAAGCGTTGTCAGAAAGCAGGAGTGGAATTGCAAACTGGCGTGAGAGTTGGATTGGAGTCCGACGTGAACAAACCATGCGAATGGAGTCAGGTCCGGCTGAATTTTAGAAAAATTGGGAGGCGACGAGGCTAGGAGACTGAGAGTTCTTTTGCTCAGGCTTCTCACGAGCATAGAGGTGATTGGGATTGTGCGAACTGCTGGGAGGAGACAAGGATCCTCAGGAGTTGGAGTTCCTTGCCTAGAATTTACGCCAGAGAGGGAGAGAGAGCAGTTTCGCAAAATCAGCTTGGGAAGAGGAGTTCGGTTCTTTCCTGGACTTCACGCACAAGATGGAGTACGGAACTGTGCATGCCAATGGAATGGAGGAGTTATGCAAACTGCTCTGGGATGGAGTGCGAGTTGCCGACTAGAGGGCGTTGGGAGCAGGAGGCTTGGTCTCCACGGTTTGAAGGGGAAAGGGGCGGGCTGTTCGGTTAGATCGGAGGGTGGAGGAGAGAACTGTTTTTTGAATGAAAGAGTGAGGGAGAAGGATCGTGAGTGAGGGCATGAGGGGGCTGGGTAGTTTGCGAATCAGGAGATGGAGTTGGGTGGTTTTTTCGAAAAGAGAGAGAGAGAGAGAGAGAGAGAGAGAGAGAGAGAGAGAGAGAGAGAGAGAGAGAGAGAGAGAGAGAGAGAGAGAGAGAGAGAGAGAGAGAGAGAGAGAGAGAGAGAGAGAGAGAGAGAGAGAGAGATAGAGAGACGTGGGAGGTTTTGGTTTGAACCGATCTAAACAAATTCAAAACTATTTTCTTAATTCAAAATCAATGGTTAGGATTTAATCGTATCTTAAAATAAATTTAGGAGTTAGTTATAATTCAAATTGATTTAGAATATTATTTAGAAAATAATTGATAATTTAAAAATATATGTTTTTGATTTAATTTTAAAAAAAGAAATAATTTTAAAATATTAAATTTATCTCATTTACAATGATTTAAATTTGATTGAGTCGAGGTGAATTTATTTGAGCCCAATGATGTATCAATTTGACTGAAAAATAAATTAGATCATATCAAATTGAGTCGATCGACATCGACGAATCATAAATCGAGCTTGATTTAAGTTCATTTTGGAGTTGAATTGAAATTGAACCGAATTGATTTTGATTCGAATTGAGTGATAGGCTCAAGTCGATGCTATGTCAATGGGCGTCCACCTAAAGGAAATCCTACGGGTGACGTCTATACTAGGTTAGGAAGACCTAGGTACTAGAGTCGATTCCGGGGAAATTGACCTCGAATAATGAGGTCAACAAATGGACCCCCAATGGGCATGATAAACTTGCCAAAGTTTATCGTGCGTATTGGCGTTGACCGAAACGATCGACTAGATCCAAAATTGAATTTGAAAGTCTGAGTATACAAATTGAAGGAATTTTGGGCTTGATAGAAAAATAAGATGAAAAATTTATAGATATTTGAGTTGATGAATTAATTTGAAGTTGATGTCGGCATTGATACTTTAGTGATTTGAATGTAGTTTGGCATGAATAGAGATTTTGAATTTGATTTTTATATGATTGAAACCTTTTTATAAATCAAGACTAACTTCAAGAGTGTAAATATGGATGAAGAAAAGATGCCGCTAGGGATGCTTATACTTAACTTCTAGATGAAGATTAGGATGCCACTGGGGATGCTTATACCTAACTCTAAAGATGTCAATAGGATGCCGTAGGAGGACTTATACCTAAAGACGGATTTAAGATTTAACATTTAATGAAGAGAAGATGCCGCTAGGGATGCTTATACTTCTCCTCGGAACGAAGATTAGGATGCCACTAGGGATGCTTATTCCTAACTCCAAAGACGCCAATAGGATGCCGTAGGAGGACTTATACCTAAAGACGGATTTAAGAATTAACATTTAATGAAGAGAAGATGCCGCTAGGGATGCTTATACTTCTCCTCGGAACGAAGATTAGGATGCCACTAGGGATGCTTATTCCTAACTCCAAAGATGCCAATAGGATGCCGTAGGAGGACTTATACCTAAAGACGGATTTAAGATTTAACATTTAATGAAGAGAAGATGCCGCTAGGGATGCTTATACTTCTCCTCGGAATGAAGATTAGGATGCCACTAGGGATGCTTACTCCTAACTCCAAAGATGTCAATAGGATGCCGTAGGAGGACTTATACCTAAAGATGGATTTAACATTTAACATTTAATGAAGAGAAGATGCCGCTAGGGATGCTTATACTTCTCCTCGGAATGAAGATTAGGATGCCACTAGGGATGCTTACTCCTAACTCCAAAGATGTCAATAGGATGCCGTAGGAGGACTTATACCTAAAGACAGATTTAAGATTTAATATTTAATGAAGAGAAGATGCCGCTAGGGATGCTTATACTTCTCCTCGGAATGAAGATTAGGATGCCACTAGGGATGCTTACTCCTAACTCCAAAGATGTCAATAGGATGCCGTAGGAGGACTTATACCTAAAGACGGATTTAAGATTTAACATTTAATGAAGAGAAGATGCCGCTAGGGATGCTTATACTTCTCCTCGGAATTAAGATTATGATGCCACTAGGGATGCTTACTCCTATCTCCAAAGATGTCAGTAGGATGCCGTAGGAGGACTTATACCTAAAGACAGATTTAAGATTTAATATTTAATGAAGAGAAGATGCCGCTAGGGATGCTTATACTTCTCCTCGGAATGAAGATTAGGATGCCACTAGGGATGCTTACTCCTAACTCCAAAGATGTCAATAGGATGCCGTAGGAGGACTTATACCTAAAGACGGATTTAAGATTTAACATTTAATGAAGAGAAGATGCCGCTAGGGATGCTTATACTTCTCCTCGGAATGAAGATTAAGATGCCACTAGGGATGCTTACTCCTAACTCCAAAGACGTCAATAGGATGTCGTAGGAGGACTTATACCTAAAGACGGATTTAAGATTTAACATTTAATGAAGAGAAGATGCCGCTAGGGATGCTTATACTTCTCCTCGGAATGAAGATTAGGATGCCACTAGGGATGCTTACTCCTAACTCCAAAGATGTCAATAGGATGCCATAGGAGGACTTATACCTAAAGACGGATTTAAACATGATTGGCTGCCGTAAGAGCGGACTTAAGCGAGAAATCCAATAGGATGCCGTAAAAGCGGACTTAGACCTAAAGACTGATTTAAACTGGATTGGCTGCCCTAAGAGCGGACTTAAGCCAGAAAGCCAATAGGATGTCGTAAAAGCGGACTTAGACCTAAAGACTAATTTAAACTGGATTGGCTGCCGTAAGAGCGGACTTAAGCCAGAAAGCCAATAGGATGCCGTAAAAGCAGACTTAGACCTAAAGACTGATTTAAACTGGATTGACTGCCGTAAGAGCGGACTTAAGCCAGAAAGTCAATAGGATGCCGTAAAAGCGGACTTAGACCTAAAGACTGATTTAAATTGGATTGGCTGCCGTAAGAGCGACTTAAGCCAGAAAGCCAATAGAATGCCGTAAAAGCGGACTTAGACCTAAAGACTGATTTAAACTGGATTGGCTGCCGTAAGAGCGGACTTAAGCCAGAAAGCCAATAGGATGCCGTAAAAGCGGACTTAGACCTAAAGACTGATTTAAACTGGATTGGCTGTCGTAAGAGCGGACTTAAGCCAGAAAGCCAATAGGATGCCATAAAAGCGGACTTAGACCTAAAGACTGATTTAAACTGGATTGGCTGCCGTAAAAGCGGACTTAAGCCAGAAAGCCAATAGGATGCCGTAAAAGCGGACTTAGACCTAAAGACAGATTTCAGGGTGGTGAATTTTTAAAGTAAAGTTGATTTCTTTAAAGCTTTGAATCTTTTCCCTCAACCACAAATGACATTGACAACTTGCAAATGTTCTACTAGAGATCATAAGCTTTTATATATGTCATTTTCTAGAAGGGAAAGAAAAAATATTTTGACGATTGACAGACTTGAAAATCTTTTGATTAAAATTTTGTTTTATCCTTCATTATGAATGATCTTCATAACTTACAAATAATCCACTAGAGAATATGTTTTTATATCAGATCATCATATATGAGGAAAATAAAAGGGGAGTAGTTTGATCATCTTTGATAAGTAAAGACTTAACAAAGCATCTCGACCACCAAAGGAGAAATGCAAGATCTTGATTAAAGATTGATTCTATAATTGAATTTGTTTCGATTAACTCAAAGAAAATGATATGAATTTTCTAGAGTTCTCATTCACTTATATGTTATAAGAGAACTAAATGCAACATGATAAAATTTTCCTTAGAAAATTTTAACTTTTGCATGAGTTGTTATAAAAACAATGAGTATATTTGAGTATCCTATATAGTGAAAACACTAAGGAATATCAAATACTCACAATGATTGAGAAAAGTTTGATTTTCATCAAAAAGTGAAAGCTTCATTTTTTTTTATTTGATAATTTTCTTATAATATTTGACTATGCTCGCTTAAGTTTTAATCATCTTAACCCAATCAAAATGATATTGGAAAAGATTCAAAAACTCAACGAAGGATTGGTTGACTCCCTCTAAATTAAATAGTTTGAATATGACCAGAACGATTTCAATCAAAAGTTAAAACTTAACAACTTCCTTCAAAGAAAATTGTAGTTTCAAATATTTTGAATTTCAATGCTATGAAAAGATTCATTAATGGGAATAGAGTTATTTAGACTCTAACATCCAATTCTAGTTTATAATAAGGTGAAGATATACTTTGAATTGAAATTCATATCTTTTTGATGAAACTACCATAGACTTTATCAGGAATAGAA
Organism: Dendrobium huoshanense; assembly: GCA_016618105.1. NCBI lineage: Eukaryota > Viridiplantae > Streptophyta > Magnoliopsida > Asparagales > Orchidaceae > Dendrobium > Dendrobium huoshanense. Next base: position 53,058,397 of record CM028347.1, on the reverse strand, counting down.
TCTCTCCAATTCTAACATCCAAGATTAGTCAATTATGGACTTAGTCAAATTGTAGCTTGATTTATTTTTGAAGTTTGACAAAGATTCAAACAAAGGTATCATCGACATCACTAAGGATAGAACCCCTCATGTTCTAACATCCTAGTTCAGTCAATAATAGATTTAAATTTGGACTTTATAGTTATTCAATAGTGAATGAGAATATTAGACAATCATCTCAGAACCAACTAAGGGATGTCCCTTAGTTTAGTTTCAAAAATTTGAATCTAAAGAAAGTGATTTTTATATCCATAAATATCACTATAGATCATCAAGTATTAGGATCCTGTCTAAAATCTCATTCAAATTGAAAGATGTTCAAAAGAGAGTTGAAGATAAATATTTTGGATAATAGTTTTTTTATGCATCTTAATTAGGTTAGATATATGAAACCCAATAATGCACAACCAGCATCATTATAATTCCATTTAGATTGATCATCTATGCGATTTTTCTTGATAATGATTTGAAGATATGAACTGACCTACTCAAGTTGCTAACTAGAGAGGTCTCAAGATTTAGATTTTATTAACCCAGATCAAAGCTCCCTACAAGCAAAACTAGGGTTTCCATCTTTATGTTTTCATTGAAATAAGAATTATATCAAAAGAGAATCAAATTGGAGGTAGAAAATTAATATTCCCAAATCTTGTAGATGATATTTATATTTTACATCTAATAGAACATCAATGCTTGATGATGAATAAAAATTTTGAATTCTCAAAATCAAGTGTTAAAAATACTAAAGGATAAATAGGTCCTTTGATATTTAAGATTAAGAAAGGGAAGCCACTTTTTTTTTTTTTTTTTTTTTTCTTCACTTTTTTTTTTTTTTTTTTTTTTTTTTTTTTTTTTTTTTTTAAGAGGCTTCCTTTACTTAAATCTTGTAATTATTATTTCAGTTGTAAAATCATCATCCAAGTATAAGAGTAAAAAAAAAAATTAACACTCTTATACAAGGAAGATTGATTTACAAATTGGACCCGATCCTATAGTATGACAACTTAGTTGAGATAATTATAAAATAAATTCATCAACTCGCAAGTTGCTTATGAGATGTATACGATAAAAAGATGAATAAAACTTCCACCTCCTCCAATTTCAATTTGACATAAATCTTAATTTAAAAGAAGTTATTTATGGATATCATAATGGGTGAACCCAAATATGATAATTTTTTTTATCACTTCTGAAGAAGGAAACCATTAAAGATGTAATGAAGTCGACTAACTTAGTATCAATTCAAGAAATGTCAATTTATTTTGATGGAAAATCACATGATAGAGGGAATATTAGCCATATCATGGATTAACTATAATAAAGAACCTTGAATCGTCCTAAGTTTTTGACCAAACAAAAATTTAAGATGATCAATCTTAACAAGATTTGCTCATGAGTTTTCTCAAATGGAGTAATAAAGCCAAGAGTAAATTTAGCTAATATTTGATTTATAAAATATCACCATAAGAGAAAACTACATATGATGAACAAAAGCTTTTATACAACTTGTCTATTTATCTTCATCGTATACCTTAAGATCCACATTCTATCAGAGTTAAACCAGATGATAGAGGACAAATCGTCGTATCCATGTAGTACTCTTAGCAAATAGGATTTATAGGCATATTAAACTTTAACCTACAAGAAGGTTTAAAGGTTTGGGAATTTAGAATGATTTTCAAACTTTCAATATATCAACCAATATTTATACATTCCTAAAATTAGAAAAATCATAATATGGTTGAATAGAAGATTTGAAAATATATTTGAATTTAATTCAGCAATTGCTAGGAACCTAGCAAAATTAGCTAAACTTTTATGCTTTGAGGCTCCAAAAGGAAATGAGATTAAATATATCTTCATCTAAAGCGTTAATCCACCCAAGTGGAGGGAGGGAGGGAACACACTTTTCATTTTAGCATTGATAACCATTGGTCTTATTCTTTAAATGTTTAGAGGAGTCAACCACAATGAAGTTTTAATTACAATTTAAGGAAGATAGAGGTAAATTTCTTTTTAAAAGAAATCAACCTACTATTTTCTCTAGCAAAATTATTTTTATAAGCTTGACTTGTATTTGAACCTTCAAACTTTTCTCAATGTAAATCGAATTTAATCTTGAAAATCTTGCATAGATCAGGTTATGGACCCTGTCCTAGCAAACATATCAAGCTACAAAGGACATGTAACTACAATATGTTAATAGGACAAGCAAAAAGTTTTGATTTGAAGGTTGAGCTTTTGGACCCTATCCTACCAAATATATTAAGCTATAAAAATATATAACTGTAATATGCTGGTTTAGATAAGGAGAAAATTTTGATTTAAAGGCTCAAATTTTCTTGAGATTTGTCCAGCTACATATCGAGTTATAAAAATATATAACTGCTACATATTGGCTAGGATATAGAGAAGTTTAAACTTTTTGAAGTCTTAAAGTTTTTTGGACCCAATCCAAATAATACATTAAGTTACAAAAAGAAGTAACTATATATATTACTAAAGATTGGGTAAATTGATTTTGGATCCAGTGCTAACTCAAATATCAAGCTACAAAAAAAAATTGTAACTACAACATTCGAATTAGCACGGGGATTTACTTTACAAAAAGGTCGTATAAAGGAGCTTCCCATTAGTTTTCTAACGGGGTCCAAAATAAGACCTCTAAAATTTATTTAGATACCGGCCAAGTTATCCAAGAATGAAATGAATAAAAGAACCGGCGGAAGAAAGGTAGTTACAACCTATGACGAGCACAAGTATACTACCGATTAAAGGGTATAAAATACTGCTAAAGATGGAGAGAGGATTGATCCCCAGCGGAGTCGCCAGAAAAACCTTGGTGGGAAAAAAATTGTGTCACCACGCAGATTTTGATTTCTCCTATTTTGTAATCGAATACTACATTGAGAATAAAGTACAGTCTCGAGAGGCCGACACAATATTCTACAATGGATTCAATATCAGAATAGGGTTCTGAAAATTGATATTTCTATAATTAAACATAGTTCAAAGAATAACATATCATCTTAAAAGATGAACATGAAATTCTATAAAATATGTTCAAAGATAGAAATACGGTTTTTAAAAAAAGTTTATTCATTCTTTTATTTAGATATGGCAAGAAGAATATTATATCATCTTAAAAGACGAACATAACATTCTTTAAGATATCCAAAAGCGAGAATGAGTTTTATAAAATTCATTATTTCTAAAGATAATAATAATATTTTACAAGTCTATTCAAAATTAGAAATAAGGTTTTAAAAATGTCTACGTTCCCAAAGATTCTTCCCTTGTTTTATACGAATAAAACAAGGTTTATTTTAGTCTGGGGTTCTCAAATCCCTATAGGAGCAAGCTCATATAGTTAATTACATCTTAGGAGGAATGCTCCTAAGAAAACTCTCGATTAAAGCAGTGATTTCATACCCTTTGACTACAAAGTAAAAGACAAGGAACAGAAGTAAAGATTTTCCAAGGAGAAAGCTCAATGTTGAACATTTATTAGCGAGTCAAAGGATGAAAAGTAGGAGGTGTCAGATTCTGAGAAGCCCAGAGACAACCTCAATCTATCCTATGTTGGGCTTTACATTTTAGGAGAAAATTTTATATTTAAGTTGACATTTTATTAGAAATTTGGGATTTATATTCCCAGAGGGCGAGGACTTAAGATCTAAAAAGAATCTGCTTCAGAACCTAAATCTAATTTGGGTACTACAACGTAGTGACCCGAACCTAACTAATGAAGTGCAAATCTGGACTTACCCCGGCCTGGATTGGGGAGCCAGCTAACCACCTAGGCGCTTTAAAACCATGTGTCCAGTCTCTTATGAAAGATGGGTAGGGATGTTATTTAAGTTTTAAGGAATTGGGGCTGACATCTAAGACAATTCCTAATTAGCCCCTCAACTTATGTAGGGTGATAAATTTCTAGAAATGCAATTAATATTTTAGACTCTTTTTAGTTTATATCAAATGCAATGCATGCTAATTGACTCGAATGCATAAAATGATAATGAAGCAGTTTAAAAAATTTGGGCTTAGAAAATAGATTTTTCCCTAGAGATTGCACAACTTCCCCTTGACAGAACTGCACCCTCATAGGTCAAGTGGTCTGCTAGAACCCGCAGGCGGGGAGGTGCCTAACAAGGAAGAGAAAGTATTAATATGCTTATGCTGACTCTCGGCGGTCCCGAGCTTACTTCTTAGATCGTTAGAGTTACTATGTGAGCCTAAAAATTTTTATTTAAAATTAAAAGTAGAAGAATTTTAAGCGTACCCTTACGAAAAAAATCTCTCCGTTTCGAATCCAGGCTAAAACAAAACACGGCATGCAAGGTCCTAAAAAAAATCTACTGCACAAACAATGTAAACAATCAATTTTAATAATCCAAATATAATATCCAATGTCCAATGTCCATATTACACCCAGAATTTGCAGAAAAGTAAAGTGGCCGGGTACCACTGACAACAAACCCGGATTCTAATCCTAAGAATGACGCAAGTGATTTTTGAAATGGGATATACTGTTCCTTAAATCTTCATTTCTTCATCTTCTTTCTTCAATCTTCTTATTCTGTCTTTTCTTCTTCTACGAACTTCTCGGGTCCGTCGGGTTCTGGATATCCAAATGAAAAGAAACTCATCCCTAAGAGGGGTATTTTCTTTTCTATTTGGATATTGAATCATCCTAATTTGGCTTTCCAAATAAAAGAGAATAATCCTTTAAGGTATATTCTCCTTTCTTTGGATTCCAAATTGGATGTAATATCCCACTTTTAAAATCACTTTCACAATTTACAATAATTTTCAAACACATTTACATTTACATTACATTTCACAGAAAGAAAAGAAAAATATAAACCACCTGCAGGGTTATCCTAAGCAATTTATAATAAAAATCATCCCACGCAGTTATATATATATATGCAATTGAATTTAAATTATTAAGCCACACTTGGCCACACTCTTCTTCATTTGGGGGCTAAGTAGCTGAAGCACCTGTAGCATTTATTTATTATTAATTAATTAGCCCCCTTTTTCTGCTCTGCATGAGTATGGCCACCCGCAGAAAATCATATTAACAATCCAGATCGCTCCTAGCCTATGGGTAATCTAATCGTCAATCAAACCAACACAGAGTGCAGTAAAATTAAATAAACAAACACACCAACATTTTTCAACCAGCATGCAATAAAACTCGAGAAAAAGCCCGTCACAGTGCAATAAAGAAATAAACACCGGTCTAACCTAAAACTAGAGTCGGTTGTCCTAGCAAACAAATCTAAGTGTGTGCAATAGGTTATGTGGTTTTGAAATGTCCTAAGTCAATTATTGGCTAAAGTTTTTTTTAATTGATTGAATTCTAATTTAAAGATGTTTACTAGTTCTAAAGTGAGATGTCACTAAATTTTCTATGTTATAAGTTTCTATCCTAAAGTGTGCATGCTTCCTAAGTCTAGATTTTCTAAGACCCGGTCCTTAATTTTTGTTCTTAAGTGTCACTACTGTTGTATGGGATAAAAAATTGTTATTACTAACCCTTAGGACTTTGAGCGTGTGTAAAAGGGGTTTAGGGATCTAAAATAAAGCAAAAAAAGTAAACCTAATTAAATTGAAGTTACTACAGGGACCTAAAGGAATGGTTCACGCATACCACATCAAGGGGCCCCTAAAGGTTTTCTAAGTTTAGAATACTCACAGGCACCGGGGGCTACGACCCGGTGGTTTCGCCCGTAGCACCTCTACCCGGCTGGATAGAGGCGACTGACGCCTTTAGCTCCTTGTCCTTTTGTTCCCTCGACCCGTACCGTTCCTCGTAGTCCATGCCAATAAAACAAAGAAGACAGGGAAACAGGGATTAGAAAGTTCATTTAATAAATAATAATAAAATAATTGAAATTTACTGAAAATAAAAGACGTACCTTTCTTCGGGCTTGATCATCGGTTATGTTATTTGCCTTTTGAACTTTTCCTTCTTGAAAGCACATTTTGTATTTTTCTTAATATTCACTTCTACTCTTCCAAACTTACACAATTTCCACAAAACAAACACTTTAACTCTTACACTTGCACATTTCTCCCATCCCAAAATTATACTCTACATTTTCTTTAAAATACTTTTATACACTTCAACATTCAAAACACATTTCTATACATTTTAAATTTTAACACATACAATTTTCACCTTTTCTAACCCACAAAAACCCACTTATTATTTTCCACATACATAAATCACAATTTTAAAACAAAACACTTTCACTTTTCACTTGTCATTCCACACACTTCACTATTATACATTTTCTAACACACACCTTTGCTTCCTAACAATGTAATTTTCAATTTTCACTCTTCCAAAACACTTTGTTCTTCACCATAAACTCTTCCACACTCACTCACATCTTAATTTTACAATCAAACCTTTCTTCTCACCTATCCTATTTTTCACATTATTTTCCATAACTCAAGCAAAGTATAATTTCTATGTATATAAATCTCTACCCATCATGCTCCAGCAAAATGCCCATATATAATTACTTTCCAATTCCAATTCCAAGTTTCACCAAAAATAATTTGGAAGATGCTAAAATTTAAACAATAAGGTATTTTGAAATACCTTGCAGCACCTTTCGAAATATCTCATCAATATGATTCTTTTATAGCCAAATAAACTTCTAAAATATCACATCTTACTTAGAAATATTCAAGACATTAATGCTTAAAATGAATTTTAAAACTATAAATGCAGTAACTTGAGACCCATAATAATTTCACTTTGTAGCCACCAAAAATAAACTATGAAGCTTTTATCAATAACAAGAGTATTTATCTAATGATAATTTTCATTCAATGCATATGTGTCGAATGTTAAATGAGCAGGGAAAACATACACGAACTTTATTTCTTACAAGCATCCATGTCCTTTCATCATGATTACAAATTCTAGCATGCTCTGTAGCGACTTTATACTTCAATTATGCTTAACCCATCTAATAATTTCTCAAACCATTGATCATCACAAATATATAAAAAAAATTGAATCATGTTTTGTATATACAAGCTCTCAGATATGATCACTAAAGTAGTTCAAATAGAATAATGCAACCATCTATAATAAGTACGGTGCAAACATTTAAAGAAAAATAAATAGCAATCATTTAGAGAAAATTAAGTAATGTAATTATTTTATCTTAATGGAAGATAAAGATATTATCAATCAATTTGGAAAACTAAACCAGATGCTCACAATTAATACTCTTACATACAATTGAAGAGGGCAAGCGTTGTCAGAAAGCAGGAGTGGAATTGCAAACTGGCGTGAGAGTTGGATTGGAGTCCGGCGTGAACAAACCATGCGAATGGAGTCAGGTCCGGCTGAATTTTAGAAAAATTGGGAGGCGACGAGGCTAGGAGACTGAGAGTTCTTTTGCTCAGGCTTCTCACGAGCATAGAGGTGATTGGGATTGTGTGAACTGCTGGGAGGAGACAAGGATCCTCAGGAGTTGGAGTTCCTTGCCTAGAATTTACGCCAGAGAGGGAGAGAGAGCAGTTTCGCAAAATCAGCTTGGGAAGAGGAGTTCGGTTCTTTCCTGGACTTCACGCACGAGATGGAGTTCGGAACTGTGCATGCCAATGGAATGGAGGAGTTATGCAAACTGCTCTGGGATGGAGTGCGAGTTGCCGACTAGAGGGCGTTGGGAGCAGGAGGCTTGGTCTCCACGGTTTGAAGGGGAAAGGGGCGGGCTGTTCGGTTAGATCGGAGGGTGGAGGAGAGAACTGTTTTTTGAATGAAAGAGTGAGGGAGAAGGATCGTGAGTGAGGGCATGAGGGGGCTGGGTAGTTTGCGAATCAGGAGATGGAGTTGGGTGGTTTTTTCGAAAAGAGAGAGAGAGAGAGAGAGAGAGAGAGAGAGAGAGAGAGAGAGAGAGAGAGAGACGTGGGAGGTTTTGGTTTGAACCGATCTAAACAAATTCAAAACCATTTTCTTAATTCAAAATCAATGGTTAGGATTTAATCGTATCTTAAAATAAATTTAGGAGTTAGTTATAATTCAAATTGATTTAGAATATTATTTAGAAAATAATTGATAATTTAAAAATATATGTTTTTGATTTAATTTTAAAAAAAGAAATAATTTTAAAATATTAAATTTATCTCATTTACAATGATTTAAATTTGATTGAGTCGAGGTGAATTTATTTGAGCCCAATGATGTATCAATTTGACTGAAAAATAAATTAGATCATATCAAATTGAGTCGATCGACATCGACGAATCATAAATCGAGCTTGATTTAAGTTCATTTTGGAGTTGAATTGAAATTGAATCGAATATATTTTGATTCGAATTGAGTGATAGGCTCAAGTCGATGCTATGTCAATGGGCGTCCACCTAAAGGAAATCCTACGGGTGACGTCTATACTAGGTTAGGAAGACCTAGGTACTAGAGTCAATTCCGGGGAAATTGACCTCGAATAATGAGGTCAACAACAACAAACTTGTGTTTGATGGTAGATGATCATCTTGGTCAAAGTAACCAAGAAGATATATGTGAACTAACCTACGAGCAACTACTTGAAGTTTCTAAAAAAATTCATGCATCATATAGGAAACTTAAGAAATCTCATGCTAGTTTGAAATTAGAGTTTTTAAATTTACAAAAACAGCATGAAATTTTACTTAAAAAATATTTTACAATAGATAACAATCACATGTCATTACTTGACGAGTATGATGCATTAAATAAAAAGCATATTGAATTATTCGATGCACATGATTGCTTGAAGTCATCTCATGTTGAGTTAGAAAGAGAGCTTAAGAATTTAGAAAATCCCAAAATATTGCATACATCACATAATTTTAAAAGAAGCATCAGCACTCAAGTAGAATATTAAATCATTTTCACGGTATTAGATGTTTTTTATGTTGAATTCTATGACACATTTCACACACTTATACTATTCACCATAGTACATATTAGGTGTGGAGACCCAAATTGCATGATTCATAGTATAACATACATGTATTGCATTCTTCTTTTCATGAGAAGGAACCTAAACTTATTTGGGTTCCTAAATATGACATTTGATGATTTTGTAGGCTTGCTCTCACAAAAGGCCTCATGAGAGCATGTGGTACCTGGAAAACGGATGCTTACGACACATGACTGATGCTAACCAATTTGTTACGCTGGAGGCCAGGGCTGAAGGCAAAGTTATGCTTGGAGACAACACCACCAAGAAAGTAATAGGCACAGGTATAATCAAAAACTCCAAGAACCTTTTGATTGAAAATACTTTTCTTGTAGATGGACTGTGGATCAATAATGTTTACATGCTTGACTTTAATAATAGTAAATGTGTTGCTTCATTTTACTTAAAAATTATTGTTGATGATTCATGGTTGTGGTACAGGAGATTATGTCATGCAAGTATGAAAACCCTTATGAGAGTGACCCATAAAGACCTAGTTAGAGGTGTCCCCAAGCTTAAGTTCTCTAAAGACCACCTTTGTGATGTCTGCCAACTAGGGAAGCAAGTCCAGTCCTCCTTTCATTCTATTAAGGACATTAAAACCTCTAGACCCTTAGAAGTGCTTCACATGGATTTGTTTGGACCCATTAGTACTATCAGCTTAGGGGGGAAAGTCTATTATTTTGTGATTATCGATGACTACTCGATGTTTACTTGGATTAGATTTCTGTCACATAAGAATTAGTCTTTTGATGAGTTTAGATACTTCTTCACTTGGATTGAGAAAAAGCTAGGTTATGAGATCTTGACCATCTAGAGTGATCATGGCAGAGAGTTTGAAAATGAGAGATTTGGAGACTTTTATGAGGATAAGGGGATTAGTCACAACTTCTCAGCTCCTATGACCCCTCAGCAGAATGGGATAGCTGAAAAGAAGAATCGAACCTTAGTTAAAGTTGCTAGAGCCATATTTGCTGAGTATTCACTTCTTAAGTACTTTTGGATTGAAGCGGTAACATAGTTTGTTATGTGTTGAATAGGGTGAATATTAGAGTCAAACTTGATAAGACTCCCTATGAGATCCTTAAGGGTAGGACACCCAATATTTCCCACCTCCATGTCTTTGGATATAAGGTTTTCATTCTTAATAAGGGGAAGTCACACTTAGGAAAATTTAACCCAAAATATGATGGAGTATTCTTAGCATATTCAAGTGTGGGGAAATCCTTAAGGGTGTTTAATAAAAGGACATTGGTGGTGGAGGAGATTGTCATGTAGTGTTTGATGAATCTAATCCTAAGAAGTATAGAGTTGAGGATGAAGATGAAGTTGGAGAGATTACCCAAGGAGTTGAAAATTTGAAGAAAAGGGTAGAGCTCCAAAGCACTGAAGGAGTATGTGAGATTGCCCAAGGAGTAGAAAATGCAAATTTGAAGGAAAGGGTTGAACCTACACACACCTTGCCTAGAGATTAGAAATATTCTTTGAGTCATCCTAAAAAACTGATCATAGGAGACCCTTCTGAAGGTGTTAGGACTGGGCATGGACCTAGGAAGGAAGTGAACCACACTCTCTTTATCTCAATGACTGAACCCAATAATATCAATCAAGCCCTGTCTGATGAGTTTTGGATATTAGTCATTCAAGAAGAATTAAACCATATTGTTAGGAATAATATTCAAGAGCTTATAGAAAGACTAAAGGGACACTATAGTTGGAACCAAATGGATCTTTAAGAATAAGATAAATGATTCTGGTGGGGTGGTTAGGAATAAGGCCAGATTAGTGGCTAAGGAGTACAACCAAATATAAGGGATTGATTTTGAGGAGACCTTTGCCCCTATAGCTAGATTGTAAGCCATTAGAGTGCTACTAGCCTTTGCCTGTTATACGGGATTTAAGCTTTTTCAAATGAACATTAAGAGTGCCTATTTAAATGGGGTGATAAAAGAATATGTGTTTGTAGAACAATCACCAGGTTTTGAGAATTCCCAATTTCCAAATCATATTTTCAAATTAAAAAAGGTCTTATATGGATTAAAGCAGGCACGTAAAGCTTGGTATAAGAGGCTTAGCACATTCTTACTAAAGAGGGAGTTTGTTAAGGGGAGCATAAACACCACCCTTTTTCTGAGGAAAGTTAGAGATGAATCACTCATTATTCAAGTCTATGTCGATGATATACTTTTTGGATCTTCAGATAAAAGGCTATGTGATGATTTTTCTAAAACAATGAGTAGAGAAATTGAGATGAGTATGATGAGAGAGTTGTCCTACTTTTTGGGGTTTAGTATATGACAATTGGATGATGGAACCTTTCTCAATCAATCAAAGTACATAAAGGATGTCTTGAAGAAATATGAAATGGATAAAACCAGGCCAATTAATACTCCCATGACCTCTAGTGTTTAGTTGGATAAAGACCCAAATAAAAAATCAATTGATCAAAAGAAGTACAGAGGGATGATTGGATCTTTACTTTCCCTGACTGCTAGCGGACCTGATATAATGTTTTGTGTTTATCTCTGTGCTAAATTTCAAGCTGATCCTAAAGAATCCCACCTGACTGCAGTTAAGAGAATTCTTAGATATCTCTTAGGGACCCAAAACTTAGGAATCTTGTATACTAGGCACAGCACTTCTTTTAGGATTATTATATATTCTGATTCTGATTTTGCAGGTTGTAAGGTGGACAAAAAGAGCACTTTTGGGACTTGCCAATTCATAGGATAGTTGTTAGTCTCTTGGTCCAGTAGAAAGCAAAATTATGTAGCACTTTCCACTGCTGAAGCTGAGTACATTGCTTTAGGAAGTTGTGTGGCCCAAGTCCTTTAGTTGAAGAAGAAAATTTTGGATTTAGGATTACCTGTAGGAATAATTTCAATCCTTTGTGACCACAATAGTACCATCTGCTTTTCTAATAATCCTATCCAACATTCAAGGACTAAGCACATTGACATAAGACATCATTTTATTAGAGACCAAGTGACCAAAGGATATATTGAGTTATACCATATGGAAACTGAGAATCAACTAGCTGACATCTTTACTAAACCACTGGCCTTTGACACTTTCAGCTCTTTAAGGACAAAGATTGAGTGTGATTGACATAAATGTATAAACTTGATTCTTACTTATTTCTAATTTTTTATACTGTTATTTGTTGTTTTCTTTTTGTAATTTTTCCTTATTTATGTTTTCATGTGATTCTCTTCTACTGATTTAATCTCCATCGTTGGATTATTTTTTTTAATCACTACTGAACTGATATCTTCTACCATTTTTTTGTTTTAATAAATTTGTAGTCAATGTGTGACATCTCTAAATTAGTTAAAAGAGAAAACATTGTTGATTGTTTTCTTTCCTCTAACTTCTTTTAGTGGTGTACTTTTCTTTTCTAAACAAAAGTCTATCTCAAATTAACAACTGGACTTTACGATTGAGATCTTTTCAATCTTATTACAGTAATCTATCTTATATATATAATGTTCAAAGTCTTTATATTACATTCAAATTTTTAATAATTTTGTCGTTGAATTTATCATATGATTTTTTATTCTATTTTGTGATTCATTCTTCCTTATATTATAGAGTAAATTTTTCTTCTTAATAACTAGAAGATACAATCACAATTAAGAATATTTAAGAATTTTATAAAAGGGATCTAGCTTCCAAAAAAAATAAACAAATAAAAGTAGCTATGATGCCAAATCAAAAGATGCACAATGATGCCAAATCAAAAAAAAAGTACACAAAGTGTATCAAAAAAATTAAAAGATGCACAAAGAGCGCCAATCAATTAACAAGAGGCATAAAATGAGCCCACCAAAAGAAAGCTTTCTTCTCTTTCAAAAATTTTTAAATCTTAGAAGAATTCATGTGTCACTAGATATTTTTTAAAAGGCTTGTTTTTGGAATTCATGATCATAACTAATTATTTTGATATATTATTCTATAAAATATTTTTCTAAAACTAAGTTTTGAATAGATCTCATTTTCTTATCCAATTGATTTTTCTGATTTAGATCTTTGTTTTCAAAAGACGATTTACCCTAGGAGAAGTTTGAGCTAGGGCTAATAAGATCGGTTGTCTTACCATTTTTCGGATTTCGACGATGTTATCTCATTGATTCTTATAAATTTTTAATTCAATCACATGGAGAATTTATCATATTCAAGCTTTGTTTAAAAAAAAAACCTTTGTTTTTTCATTCTTTTTATGTCTTTTTTTCTTTTTTTAATTTTATTTAATTTTCTTATTTTTGGGCATTCTCTAATCATCTCCATCCATCCCCTAATTCTAAAATTTGTTTAACATCGTCCCGGGTGATATTTATATCGTCCTGGATGATCTTTTCAAAATAGCTAACTTGACTCTTATGCTTTTGATTGTCCTGGACAATGCTTTATCGTCCTGGATGATATGATCATCTTCTGCTTCAATTATTTGTGATCACCCTAGACGATCCTCCTCATCCTGGACGATCTTCACATTATTTTGATCAATTATTACTAATCATCTGGATGATCCACCTGTTCATCATGAACGATCCACATGGCAAAAATTGACATACGACTTTAATTCGACCCGTATGATTCATTATTACTGATCGTCCCGGATGATACACTTAATCTTCTCGGACGATCTACTTTTTTAATGGTCATGTGGATTGACTCCTCGGGACGACACCTATGTCTTATCGTCCAGGATGATATATGATCGTCCTGGATGATATTACCACATTTTTGACCAATCGTCATCTTCACATTATTTTGATCAATTATTACTGATCATCTTGGACGATCCACCTGTTCGTCATGAACGATCCACATGAAAAAAATTGACATACGACTTTAATTCGGCCCGTACGATTCATTATTATTGATCGTCCTAGACGATACACTTAATCGTCCCGGACAATCTACTTTTTTAATGGTCATGCGGATTGACTCCTCAGGACAATCACCTGTGTCTTATCATCTAGGATGATATATGATCATCCTGGATGACATTACCACATTTTGACCAATCATCTTGGGCATAATTATTACACCCGATCGTCCTGGAAAATTCTGCGATCATCCTGGACGATTGGTCCTACTCTTTCTAAACTAAGGCTCTCAAACAAATTTTCTCACACAATCATTCTTTAACCATATTGTGCTCTTAGTCACTCTTTATTTTCCTAATTATGGCCGGTGAAAAGAGGTCTCGCATGCCTTCTAGAAGCTCATCAAAGGAAAATATGGACCCTTGTTTCACGGAGGCGACCGATCAAGCCGCCTATCAGAGGTATAAGACAGACGGGATTATTGTATCCTAAACTCTCAACTCCCACATCCTTTCCAATCATGTTCTTGATTTATCTACTCACACTACTCTCCTTTTTCTTCTTACTCTCACTATCCCAGTTAATTTAGAGCTACTTTTTGAATTTTTTGCTAGCCTTCGCATTAATTCCTCTTTTACTTCCCTCTAGTCCTATGTGAATAGACGACTTGTCAAAATCACTTATCAGGATTGTCAAGAGCTCCTGCAACTATCTACCACATGAGACAAACTCCACACCTTGTGTTTAAATCCTAACTACGACTAGGCTCTGTCCAATCACTTTTTAAGGAACACCAATACTCTCTTTCATCTTGGAGAGTCTAGCAGCTTACTCAAAGATGCTAGGACAATCCAACATATCCTTCACACTTTTATTCTTCCAAAAGCTGGTGATCACATTCATATCACTCCACTCTTTTCGATCGCCACTTTCTACATTTTGGCCTAGTGTAAATTTAATGCCTTTGATTTGATTTTTCAATACATTGAGCATCTGACTAGTATTTGAGATCCAGGATATAGGAGGGAGCCCAATTTTGCCCTATGACATATCATTACCTATGTCCTAGAATCCAAATACAACCTCTAATATCCTACCCCACCAAACTTTTATCCTGCCTTCTACTCAAACAACTCCTTCCACGTTCTTCACAGTTCTCGTCTCCACAAGGAAGTCGAGGGAGCTGAGGAGAAGGCAGCTCCTACACGTATTCCTGCACCGGCTTCGCTCTGCCAGCACTCACACCTAGATCAGCTGGTAGAGCGGTTTGACCAGTGGGATACTCACTTTGAGTTTTACGTTGTTGCGCAGGAGCGGAAACATACTGAGGACTTTGCTCGTTTTGATTCTTATATGGCTCACCAGCTACGCCAACACGACTAAGACATGGCTTGGTTTGAGGAGCAGTTTTCCACTCTTTCCAGTTACTTTCACCCGCCACCACCACCACCACCTCCATCGGATGATCAAGGGCAATCTTTCTTTTAGTTTGCTTCTTTTTTATAATGTTATTTTTTCCTTGGTGTATTTTTACTCCTGTTTAGTAGTTTATGTTATGTGTTGTTTCTCTTTCCCTTCTTTTTATGATGTCAAAAGGGAGAGTACTTGTACTTCTTTACGATGTTTTAGTGTATTATGTATTGTGTTTGTTTGAACTTACTGGTTCACTTTGTTTATTTTGATGCTTCAATTGAACAACTAAATTTGATTGTGTGTTTGTCATCATAAAAAAGGGGAAGATTATTACGAATCAAATTTCAGGGAATAGAATATTAATGATAGAAAATATTCCTATTTTTCTACGACTGCCTTGTATACTAATTTTTCAGGTCCACAAAATTGAGTGCAACTCAAGCAAGCTCAAGTTTGGGTAGACTAGGATTGAGTCAGTTTATAATCTCTTACCTTTTCTTAGTTATTTGTATCATTATGGGTCCTGATGCAAAGTAACCTTGCACACACACACTTGAGGGAAAAATTCTGATTGTTTTAGAGTTCTATGTTTATGACCACATCATCCTAGACTATCAGTTAAAAATAGAAACCCAAATTAGAGCATCCTGATTAAGGTAGTCGTTATTAAGCACATTCATTCTGGATGATGTTAGCATCGTCCTGGATGATAAGCTCAAATCAGAAAGAATTAGGCGCCAGATCAGTTAAGGCATGTTATATTTTTGGACATCGTCCAGGATGATATCCTAGACGATGCAACACAATTATGCCTAAATTAATCTGATAATTAAAAAAAGCAATTAAGGTCTGATTGAACGATCATATCGTCCTAGAAGATTGCTGGATCGTACGGGATGATCAGTTTAAAAAAACCTTAAATTTTCCTTAACGATGTTTTATCGGTCTAGTTCATTCAGGGTGATTCTCTGGACAATGTGTACTGAACTGAACTATCGACCGGGAAAATCAAAAATTGGCTTGGAAGATCAGTTAATTTTTTATCATCCAGACATCTAGTTAGTGCGATGGTTTGGATGATATTTTGTATTTTATACTAATCATCTGGGACGATCATAAGAATGTCCGGAACAATAAAGCTATTTTTAAATCGTCCATACATCTAGTTAGGACGATGTGCTGGATGATATTCCACGATTGAACTAATCGTACAGCACAATAAAATATCTTCCTGGATGATATGAACAAATTATGTTCTGATCGTCCCAAATCATCGTGGCTGATTGCACTAATTTTGTACTAATCGTATAGAACGATATTAATATCATCCTAGACGATAAGGTCGGATTATTGCAATTAAAAGCTATTCCAAAGCTCTTCTTTATAAAACCTCTTATTTCAGCCAAGATAGCATCATTTGCTACTGTATTAACCTGAGAGAGCCTAGAAGAAAGGGAGAGAGAGAGAGAGAGAGAGAGAGAGAGAGAGAGAGAGAGAGAGAGAGAGAGAGAGAGAGAGAGGATCTTGTGATGAGGAGTTTATGAGGGGTTTCACGAAGGTTTCTCCAAGAAAGAATCCAATTCGTCTTCTCTGATCGTTCTCTCTTGTCCTTGGAGGTTTGAGAGAGGTCCACTTCATTAATCGATCAAGGTTCTCTGCCTACTTCAAGGGGAAGCAAAAGAAGTTGGGTTCTCTGCCTAATCGTGTCGGTGAAAAGGAGGTTTTGTACAAGCTTCTCCGCCTTATTGTGGGAGCAAAAGAAGAGTCACTGAGTTTAGTGCAATACCCAAAGGAGAGGCTTCAGGGAGTGAACGTAGTTCAAGTTGACCGAACCACTATAAATTTATGTGCTCTTTACCTTTGCTTTTTCCGCATATATTTTCCACACTTTGTTTCGTTGTGGTGAATTTTTGTTTGAGTTTATATCTTGATTGAAAATTTTTTTAAATACCAATTCACCTCCCCTCCCCCCCCCCCCCCCCCCCCCCCCCCCCCTCTTGGTTAACCTTGGGCTAGTTCATAAGGGCTTAACATCTCTAACGAATATTTAATAATTTCTCTCCTTATTGTGTTTACACGATCACCAAGCTAGAATACATCATTCCAAGACTTGCCTCAAGAAATTGAAAATATATAAATGAATTTTAGGCACTCTTTCAGCATATCATATTCTACCTAATCTTGACCGCTGAATCTTTATTGAGTAGTGCATTATGCGTACTTAAAATGTTAGTACACAATATATATATACATATTCACTATAAATACTAGGAGATATAAAAATGCAATTATTAATATTTTTATCATAAAAAATCATAAACTAAGAATCTCGAGTTGCATAAGAATGTGCTCTAATGGCATTTGAAGGGGAAAAAGGCACACCACGAGGGAGGGTGAAATTGTTCTTTTAAAAAAAATTTCTTAAAAATAAAACTTAATATGCATAAGCATTAAAGAGATAAAAACAATTAAAAAAATTTAAAACAAATAAATTTTTTAACTTTTAGAAAATAAATATTTTTTTCTATTTTGAATTTCAAAACTAAAGTTTAACTAGAGATCATTCACCAAGTTTATTTCTTAAAGGTAATGAAAATAAAACCATAATGCAGTAAAATAAATTACAAGGAAAGTAAGAACATGGTAACAAAATTTATAGTTGTTCAGTCAAATCAACATACGTCCACATGCTAAAAGACCTCCTCTTTAGGTATTGCACTAAATCAGACTCCTTTAGTAAACTACTAGACAAAGAAGCCCTTCTCCCTTACCATAGGAAAAGAATAATCTTTACTTACTCTAATGAATCTTCCTCCTTTCCCCTCCTCTTATGGGGGAGATGATCTCCCTCCTTTAGCCACCATGGCCCAGTAGAGATGCGGATCCCTCCCTTGTTTCCTTGACATGGCAGAGATGATTATCCCACCTTTCACCTCCTAGCTTGATCGAGATGCCAACCCTACTTCTGCTCCTCGCAACGGCAGACATATCATCTCTCTCACCTCCAAAGCCTGACGAAGATGTCGATCCCTATACTCCTTGGCTAGTAATACTTTCACACCAAATACTCTCTTTATTAAAGCTTCCCTTCAAGAGCTCCACCAAAACACACCTGGATGATTCAATGTGTGGGCAAGCAGAGCAACCGTATGATCCTTCTCACACCCTTTGACTCCATCAATGTACTCTCCTCCCTTAACCTAACCTCTTCTCTCTCTCTCTCTCTCTCTCTCTCTCTCTCTCTCTCTCTCTCTCTCTCTCTCTCTCTCTCTCCCCCCCCCCCCCCCCCCTCCCTCCCTTGTGAAGTGGACTTTCTAAGCTCTCTTCTATTAAGAAAATGTTTCTGATTGCTCAAACACCCCTACCCTAAAGACTTAACAAGAGTTTATAAAGTGGTCTATCAAAAACCCTAATTTTTAATATGAAGCCTTCTATTCTTATAGTACCATGCATAGACCATACAGTATGATTAGTTCAATTAAATCAATGATCATCCAAGATGAACTAAACTTCATCTAGCAGGTGAATCATACAACGTGATAATATGTCATACATTATGATTATTAATACTAATTTGATTCATTTGTCCTCATAATTAAATTAGATAATACTAATTAATGTTTGTACATTACGATCAATTTAATTTTTTGTTTTTAAAATTTTTCTATTTTAAGTAAACAAGATTTGACGATGGGGTTTCTCAAAATAGCTAATTGTCCCTTATGATGTGGCGGTCGTACAGTACGATTAAATATAGCCCAATTTAATTTAATTTGATTTAATTAAACATTTAAATTAATTTCTTTTTAATAGATTATACAATACTATTTATATCGTACAATATGTTTAATATAAATTTTTTAATATTCAATTTCGTTATCCCTTGTGTATTTATGTACGGTTGCTTAGCTAAATAGTATTGGGTTATAGCTAATTGTGTTGTATGACCCAAATAGTATTGTACTATCCAAATAATTATTGTATTACTCAAGATAGTGTAGTGTACAAAAAATAACTCAAAAAATAAAAAGTACAAACTCTATCAAACACATATTGACATATATACATTGACGCCACACTAGCTGCAATATTGCTTCTTCAATGTTTTTTGGTGTATATTGAACCTCAAATGGTTAGTGACACATAACAAAAATATGCAATATATAACATAAGAATAAAAAAATAAACATCATTAATGTTTGTAATCATCAAAACACAAATTGGGCTCTCAAATTACAACATAAGCATGAAAGTTTATGCTTCAATTCACCTATTTGTTCCTTCGTTCCTCCGTCGAGGCAATGAATCACACTAGAAGTTAAACTTGAGCATGGCCATTGTAGAAAGCTAAATTAAGTACGGGATTAATTGAAAATAACATTAAGCATTTTATGCTCCAGCGTCTACTTAAGGAAAACATATATCACCACACATCATAAGTCCAAAACTCAATTATTAGCCGGCCATGGAGTTAGATTCTAAAAAGTATTCATTTTATAAATAAATAATGAGTGCAAATTAAAATCTAATGAGCATTTAATTAAATCAATAAAAATGTATCGAAGATATGCAAATTTATATTGAATCAGAAAAATAAACAGCACTAAAATAACTCGAATCAAGTATATTTCAAATAAATTTCAAAATTCTTAAATTTCTTCTCTGTAATAATAACAACAACAACATCATCAAGTCTTTATCCCACTACGTGGGGTAGGCTACATGAATCTTTTTTCTCCATTGTGTCCTATTTAAGTCTCACTATAATAATACAATGCAAAAAATAATCACTAAATTTTTATATTACCTGTATCATAAAATAAATTAAGAAAAAATAAATTAAATTTTTAAATTTTTATTGGAATATCTTCATCAATTTTTTTTTTCTATAGGCTTAACAAAGAGGCTAATTGGATTTTAATTTAATTATCAAAAAATCAACCTCACTTAACCGCAGGAAAATTTAATTTATAGCCAAAAATTTTATTAACAATTAAATTTTGATTAGATTTGATATGTCAACAAAACGTTATCTTGATCGGGCACGAATCTCGATGCAAAATGAAGTTAGAAACTTCCGAATTTAAAATTGGGACCATCCGAACTCCGATTTCAGCAAACTTACAGTCAAACTGAGTGTCTCGAAAATACGAACCCAATGACACCAAATTCGACTCAATCTGAGCCCAAATGAGTCTGAATTGAATACCTGAAGCGATATTGGCAGGTTCAAACCACAATTTGGATTACCAAACGGTTTCTAAACATGACATGCTTATAGTCGAATCAAGCGCCTCGGCGAGGTGAATCTAACGAGCACAATATCGCTGAATTCTGATATCATTAAGACCTTTAGATGTCTGATAAGCTTTCCACGATCAAAGGATTCAATATCGACCGTCCATCCGAATCACTCAACATTCTCCCGTAATCCTCCTCCTATTTATAGGTCATGCCATCCTCAAAAAACTATAAGTAGTCCCCTCATTTCTCTTGAGAGAGGTCCCCAAGCAAGAATAAGAAGAAGAAGAGAAGAACAAGAGAAGCATATGAGGGAAAAAACTCCTCCACGACCACCGCCGGAGTTCTGTCCAACACCCAAGTGACGTCGGAGTTCTGCCCGACGCCCACGTGATGTCGAAATTCTGCTCGACGACCAAGTGACGCCGGAATTCTACCCTATGCCAGAATTCTTCCCAAGCGACGCCAGAATTCTGCTTAAGTGACGTCGGAGTTCTGTCTGACGCCCAAGTGACCCCAGAGTTCTGTCTGACACCCCAAGTGATGCCGAAATTCTGCCCGACGTCCAAGTTACGCCGAAATTCTACCCGATGCCAGAATTCTGCCGTAGTGATGTCGGAATTCTGCTTAAGTGACGCTGGAGTTCCATCCGACTTTCAAGTGACGTCGTATTTCTACCCGACGTCAAATTTCTACCCGTCAACAGTCCTTTCAACATCCCTCCTTACAACATCCCTCATATATATATATATATATATATATATATATATATATATATATATATATATATATATATATATATATATATATATATATTTTTTTTTTTTTTTTTTTTTTTTTCTTTTTCTTTTTTTCTTTTTTTCTTTTTTCCTGTCTGGAGAAAGGAAGCTGTTGATATTCGTTGACGTCGTTCTTCATTTTAGACTCTTTCCCATTTTTTTTTCTACAATTTATCAGGCTTCTTCAAAAAAACCTTTCTTAGAAAACTAAGGTAAAATTACCCATATTTTTAACTTTTCCAAGAAAATATCAAATTTTTTAATGGTGAAAATTTTTGTTTTTTTTAAGTGATTTATACAATAAAGATGTGAACATTCCCACAAAGATGCAATGTCATCGTGGCAAAGATGCAATGCCATTCGTTCTTTCATAAAAGATCAAACTTGAATATTATAGCATGCCCAAGTAAACGCAAGCACTAACAAATAAATCACTTTTAAAAAACAAATAATTCACTTACAATATAAGATTTAAGGTGCATAAGTATTAATTAGTATTGCAATGATCATTCTTCAGCCTCTATTAGAAAAGAAATTTGTTTGAGGAGATTTTAAAGATAAATAGCTTATAGATGCACTCTTAAAGAATTTTATGATACAATTATTTCAGGAATTATATACAACCCAAATAAGATTTTATGATACAAATAAAATTTTGTTTGATAACTCTAGAGAGAGAAAGTCTGAGCAATTCTAGAGAGAGAAACTGATTTTCAAACTTTGGATTCGCGCTTTTGATGGCGGCGGATGGTCGCCGGCCTCCACCAGCGGATGGCGGACCAAACTCTAGTGTTGACGAATATTTTCGCATCGACTCTACCCCGATCGAGCCCGACTAGGCTCGATCGCGCTCGATCAACTCAATTGATCATCGTCGTGGTGAAATTAATTTGAATTAAGCCTCAAGTTAATTAAATTAAATGCAGTTTAGTTAAATTTAAATCAAATAAAACCAATCGAACCCCGTCGAGTGTCGTTGAGCCCAATTCGACACAATTTAGCGCTGTTTCGAGTTCAATTTCATGAAATTAAATTGATTGAACCCAATCAGACCTAACCGACCCAAATCGGTTCGAGTCTAGTTCAATTTGAACTCAATTTCAGCCCCAATTGACTGATTTAGGCTAAATCAAATACCTAAATCTTAAATTGAAATCAACGACTCAGATTAATTGTTGAATTCTGCCCAAAATCCCTGGTTTCACGCGTGAGAGGTCCGGGATTGCTCCATTTGGGCGGTGGCTTTTTGCGGCTGCTCGTGCTCTCCAAGAGCACGCAAGGGAGAGAGGGGAGCTCATTTTCGGCTCGCCTGGTTTGTCCACTCTGAGCGAGAGAGGAGAAAGAGCATGAGAGGGAGAGCACGAGAGAGAGCCTTTCGGCTCTCTGTTTCTGCGTCCGTCCCAGCCCAAGCTGAGGAAAGGGAGGCGGAGCAGAGCCTCTTCCATGCGTGCAACCCAGACAAGGGGAAGGGCCGGCCAAACCTCTTGGTTCTTGCATAATATTTTTTGGAGATGAAGCTGAGTGAAGCATAAATCTTGTCTTCTCTAACTGTTGCCATCTCCTTTCTTTGGGCTGAAAGAATGTTCCTCCCGCTGCCACCATTTCCTCCCTTCAACTGAGAAGTATAAACTTCCCTTTGCTGCTGTTGGTCCTCTGTCCTCCGAATTATAGGGAAAAGAGTTGCAATAATCACCTCTTGCTGCAGCCAAAAAGAGGCGGAAGGCTTCTCCTTCCTTCCAAACCATCTCCGACGACCTCTAAACACTGAAAACCGCTGTTTGGGACATTTGGACAGCAACCATGCAGCCTCCAAAGGCTTCCAAACAGTAAAAAACTGCTGTTTGGAGCGTTTGGACAGCAAACGACGACCTCTGGAAGCTCTCAAACAGTGAAATTCTTTGTTCGGAACGTTGGGACAGCTGTCTTCTTCCTTGGGAAAACCTGGGACAGCAACTTGGAGCCTTCAAAGGACCTTGGACAGCAACCTACGAGCTTGGACAGTGGCTTGGACATCAATTTGGAGCGCTAGGACAACCCGAGTGAGGTAAAATCCCAAAACATAGTGAAACATAGAGTCCCACAAGGTCATTGTTTGTGTGGTTGACGTACCCAAGCCCTAGGTCCCTTAGAAGCTTAAATTTATGCTTCACCGAAATCCTATGATCGTTGTCCACTTTTTAAACTTTGGAAAATCCAGTGATTTTTGCCAAGTTGCTCTCATGTAAGAGCCAAAAGGGAATGGTTATGTGCATAGGGTTGTTGGATTGGTATCCAACACTCTCCAAATGCATGTAATATCACTCATATTGTGCCCAATCCATCACCCACCATCATGCCCTAGGGTAGACGCTATCATTTGACCTCAAAGTCAAAGATGATGCATAGGTTTGGATTGCCACTAGTTGCATGAACTTCTCATTTAAATGCATTGTCATGACAAAATTGACACACAAATTTAGGAGATTTTGCATGTATTGAATTGATGATATCTAGAGTTTTGTTTAATACATGTGTTGAGTTTAATTGATTTGGGCTTTCTAGTCGTTGTGAGGCATAGACTTTCAAAGGTCTATGTAACAAATCTCACAACATAAAGAATCAATTAAGCTTATATCTTGTACCATACAAAACTTAGAGTAGCAATCTTGAAACTCATCCATAAATTGCATGCACCCTTCTTTCAAGTACGAGTCATGGCAAAAGTGACTTACGAGTTGCGAGAAGTGTGCATGTGGTGAAATTTGTGGACTCTAATGAGATTTTGTGAGTGCTTGAATATGAATTTAACCAACTATTGAAAATCAAATCATTGTGAGGTCTCCCATAGACTTTCCAAAGTCTATGTTGTAGATCTCACAAAGTATGTTGTTGATTAAGTTCATGTATAACATTGTGCAAAATCAAATACTTGATTGCTTTCAATTATCAAATTCCCTAATCTAGAGAATCATCTACACATGCATGCATTCTAGGTTCTTTCTTAGATCATATCAAAGTTGATCCTAAGTTTCCTAGAAGTCATAGGGATAGATCTCTCCTATCCGAGGATTTCTAAATCATGTCAAAATTGATTTAGAGATCTTTCCAAAGCCTTAGGAAATCTATCTTCCTTCCTCGAATTGAGTCCAAAACACTCTAAAGGGCATAGGGAAATTCCTTTCAAATGTGTATCTCCCTTTCCATGAAACCAAAACATTCATGGAGGAATGGGGAATCCTCTTTCATGCATAATGTTTGGAGCACTGTCAAAGCTCCAAGTGTTGGAGTGTATGAGTTGCTTGAAACTTGGAACCAAATCCCAAGTTCTCCTATCTCCGTTGTTGTCACATAAAACCAACAAATCTCTTCTTATTCAAGATATCCTAAGGCTCCTCAAGCCTATAAGCATTTCATTGCATGAGTCCTCTCACTTTAGGACCAAATCCTAAGTCATTTCTTCACTTGTTGATAACACAAAAGTAGCAGGTGAACCTCTCCCATTCAAGTCTCCTAATCATGTCAAAGTTGATTTAGGAATCCTTTCCAAGGCCCTAAGGTGCATCCTTCCTATCTTCAAATGAGCCCAAAACATTTGTAAGAAGTTAGGAAGCTCTCTTCCTATGATCTGAAGGTTATAGGAAAGATCTTCTCATTCTCCTAACCTAAATTAGGAGAATGTGCTTCATTCTTTGAATGTCAAATGTTCAAGGAACTTTAAAGAGTTTGCAAGTTCCAAGTTGCATCTCATTCTTCTTCATTCCTCCAACCCAAATTGGAGGAATGAGTACCTCTTCTTTGGACACCGAACATTCAAAGGAACTCCTCCAACTTGCGACCTTTAGGTTGCACATTGGACCACCACTTTTCCTACAAGCCTAAATTATAGGTTACCCTTAAATTCCTCTTCATTTTCCTAGCTTCAAATTAGGCAAATGAATTTGTCTCTTTGAACATCAAATGTTCAAAGAAAATTCATGTATTTCCAACCCAAAAGTTGCATAGTCCTTCCCTCACTCCTACAACCCAAAAGTTGTAGGGAATCCCACCATACTCCTAAACCTAAATTAGGAGAAAGCACGCCCCTCTTTAGACAATAATATCCAAAGAACTTTCATTGATTTACAATCTCTAAAATTTCATTTCTCTATTCTTTTCTACAAGTCAAAATTGTAGAGAAGTTCCTTCCTTTCTACAACTCAAAAGATTGTATGAAAATCTCATCCATTCAACCCATGTTGAGTGAATTAGACACATGAAAGTCACTTATTTGTTAAATCAACATCAACAAGTAATTCAATCCAAAATCATTTGTTTGTTGAACCAAATCTAACAAATAATTTCATATCAAGCAAAGGAGAAAACTCCTAGCTTTCTTCCATTCTCCTAACCAAAATTTGGTGAATGAGTTCCTCTCTTTGGACACCTAAAAGTCCAAAGAATCCTTGATGTGTAGGCCAAATTTACACATCATCCTTTTATGTTTGCTTAATCTAAATCTAGCAAACAAAATGCTCATCATTGGACATAAAAGTCTAATGATATCCCTTTTGATTTGTAATCCCAAGGTTACAAATCTTTCTCACCTATTAAGCTAAAATCAATAAGTGACCCACCTTGATTTGCCTAATCCAAATTATACAAATAAAATCTAATTCCTTGAATATGAAAATTCAGGGAGCATCCTTTTGATTTGTAGTCTCAAAGCTACCAATCTCTCCCTATTTCTATAGGTTTCAAAGGCCTTAGAAAATGTCATACCTTAGCCTAAAAGCTATAGGTCTTTTCTCCTCCAACTCCAAAGTTGTAGGAGATCTCTCCTCTCTTTAACTCTAAAAGTTAGAGAGAGTTCTCCTACATTTAGCCTAAAAGCTAAATGTTGGATTCCTATCTTTCTCCTCTTAGCTCCAAAAGCTAAGGAGAATTTTTCCACATGTAGCCCAAAAGCTACATGTTAGACACCTTTCTTAGATCCAAAATCTAAGTGATCTCTTTCATTCAATCCAAATTGAATGATTTTCCTATGACATTTAAAATGCTAAATATCTAGATGTCTCTTAAGAGTTATCCTTTCTGTTGAAGTTCATCCTACCCTATTGGATGAATTTCACTAAGTCCTAAGTGAAACTCCTTAGGCATGTCAATCTTACTCTATTAGATAGACACCTCTCTTATCCAAATATTATGCGAACTCCAAAAACACCTAAAAATTACTTAGGTTCCTTTTGATATAATAATCAATCATCTACCCCAAAAAGTGGAATGCCTACATTATTGCATCTTATGATTCATAAGTAACAGGCTTGCCCAAAATTAAGCATGTGGTTACTTTATGGGTTATTCATAACCCTCCTAAATATGAAACACTTAAAAATCAAATAAAATATTTAAGTCACAAATAACTTAAAGTGAACCACCATTGGATAAAGATTAAACATCTTCATTCCAAAATAAAATCAAATACCTTTAGTGTGACATGCTACACAAGCCTCACACACTTAGGTACACAATCTCTTAGGCATACTAGGATTATGATTTTTCTTTGTGTGTGTATGTGATTGATGTTGTGGAGTGATTGCCCTTGGATTGTTTGAGTGTAGGCACTTGCCCTTAACTGGTTACTATAGAAAAATACATGCTTTTCTATGCAGGTGGCCATGTCCAAGAGGGGTAAATTAAATCATGATTATCATAATATTGTTTGCTTGCAAACGCTGCTTAAAACCCCCTAAGAGGCATGGCCAATAGGGTAGAATTAGGTGCCTAGCACTAAGCACTCTAAGTGCTAGACCAATTTTGAAATGATTATATGCTTATTATATAAACTGCCTCCTAATTCTGTTTTACAGATTTGAGTCTTTTTCTATTTTACACCATGTATTTGATTAGATATAAGTTGTAAAACTAGTGAGGTTTGAATTGGAAAGCAAGAGGATCAAGGGAGAAAGTATCTTTTTGGAGATAAAGCTTGAAGGTCCCCACAAGTAGAGTATGTAATTAATTTAACTGGGTTGTATAATGGCAGGCAACTCAGCTGTCAAATCTGGTTGTAATAAATTGGACTTTATTTACATTTCCTGCACTTTGTTTATAAATAAAAGCATGCGTTGTTTGTTTACTAGGTGTGCCATAGAACAACATGTTTTTCTTAGGTTTCTTCTCTTGTTTGCTTGGGTGTGGCCTGGACTCTACTACGTTAGGCTCTTAGAATAAAAAATAAATTTTCTACCTCTTAACATGTAAGCAATCTAAAAATAAAATCAAATTAGGCTCCATGTTTTTCAAGTAAGAAAAATTGCATGGCTCCCTTCAAAGGGCCAAGTTTTTCAAAAGCTTAAAACAATCATGCATAGCCAAAGTGTGTCACATGTAGAATGCCTCCACTTAAAGACTAGATAACAAAATCTCTCTTTTGTGAGTCAATATATGCATACCAAACATAATTAGGCATCTTAGCCTCTAAGCAAAGCTATAAGTCATACATTCTAAATAGAAACAATCTTCCCATCTACATTTGCTTTAAGACCGGATGGCATGATTTTAAAAACGATTAGGATGGTCTAGCTGGTAGTCCCTTCCAAGCGGGACAATAAATCCAGAGGTCGGGCAGGCTATACCTCTTGTCAGGTATAGTTTGTAAGCCCCTTTGCACTCGTTAGATTTAGGTTTGAGGCACTACCTATCGATATTCCTCATCTTAGTCTTAGGGTTCGAGGCATGGGTTGATTCCAAATCACAATATATGTTGAAGGAGTATAAGTCCCAACATTCTAATAAAAATATCAACTTAAACCAAAATTAGATTGTTAAAATATAAAGCCCAACATAGGTTAGTCTGAGTACCTCTGAGTTTTCCTCAGAATCAAGTGCTCCTACTTCACCTCCTTTGGCTTTCATTCCCAAAAATCTGATTCCTAGTTGATCACCTTTTCCTTGAAATTCCTAAAGGCCAAACCTTTTAACCAAGACTTTCATGGATTTAAAAAAAAATCAAATCTTAGCCAATGTTTGAATGACTCTCAAAAGAAAGCAAAATCACTAGTTTAATCAAAAGTTTTCCCAAACCAAAATTTGGGATGTAATTAACCATAGAGGCTTGCCCCTATGGACGTCTGTACCCCAGAAATAAATAAACCCCACTCAGCCAAACATCGAGTGGGGGAATCTCTGTTAATAATTGTAAATTTTATATTGAGTCCATAATGAAATGATATTTTTACCCTTCGGGATAATATATCAAGTTCTTATGCCGTACTCGATTATAAAATATGCAATCCGTTTGAGGATACAAAAATTCTCCAACAAATTTTCTGGCGACTCCTCTGGGGAGGATGTCTCTTTTCATCTAAACTAGTGGTTTTCAATTAGTCATTTCAAATACCAATTGAAAAATTAAATTTGTATTGTATATCTCTCCCATCTTCAAATGTTGGGTTGAGTGATGTCAATACAAGCAAATGCAAATCAAAATGAACTTTCCAAATCAATTTCAAAAATGAGAAAGAGGAACTTTGATTTTCCAAATCAATCGTTTTCAAAGAAAAATTCACATTCTCAAATATCCAATTCCAAAATATTATCTTCACCATAATTATTGTGGTTGTATGAAATCTACAACCAAACAATGTCAAATGGTGTGGGATTCCAATTCAAACAAATTCATATATCATCCGTTAAATCCGGGACACAGTTGTGGGTGGTTAGTGATTCAAGTCAGTGGTCAGAAAACCCAGCAAAAAGTGCAGTGATTAGTTGATGTTATGATAATTGGATTCAGGAAAGTACAACAGAAAAGTTGATACAGCAAATTCTGATTTTAAGGAAAATTCTATAGTTTGGGATTACAAGAAAACTGAGCTGGAAGCAATATAGTTTTCAAGTTTGGTAACCACCTGCAGTTGTCTTTTGATCAGTCTCACTTTGCTCCAGGAGATTTAATAAAATTTGGACAAAGTTTTGAAGATGTGGAGGTCCTTTTTCAAGGCCCAACTCCTTCTGAAGTGAAAGTCTTAGAAAGTTAACCTCCACCTGAGAGGGTCCTTGAAGTCAGCTTGCCTATTAGGGAGAGGTCACCTCCTCAAAACAGTAGGAAGAGGGTGGATGAGGTCTCTCCAAAAGCCTTAGCATCTCAACCTTCTGCATTTGGTAAGTTGACCTTCCCTAAGGTTCAAAAGTCTAATGAAAGACAAACAACCTTAACTCCAATTTTGCCTAAGGAGATGGCAGTTGAGAGACAATGTGAGACAGTTCGGTCTTTAGCAGTTGTCCCAGGCAACTCAGAGCATGAGAAACTATTTCAATCCAGTCAATATGAAGAAGGGACTAGTTCCACCTATGTACTGACCAAGTCTCAAAGAAGAAATAAAAACAAAAGACTTAGAAAGAGGTTAGAAAAGGAGGAGTAAGTTGAGTTAGAGGTTGAGATGATGGAACTCTCTCCTCTTGCTGAGGGTAGTAAATTTTATCCTCTTTCTATGCTTTGGAGTGAAGAAGATGTTGAGAAAATAATTGCATCACCTCCAAAACCTTTAACTAAAGTTCCCAAAAGCACACCCTAGGAAAGGGCAAAGTAGTGGGAGAATGACATAAAAAAAAATTTTCCAAAGAGTAGCTGACAAAACCCGCTCAACAAAAGAGAAGGTAATTAAAGCTATGAAGAATGTGATTTGCAAACGTTTTGATACAATCCTTAGGGAGAACAAAGATCCCAAGGATAGCAAATTGATTGTTCAGCCATCACAGAAAGAGATGCAACAGTTCGCCCGACAACCAGCTGTGTCAGCATTGGTGGATGGTTATGATTTTAAACCTCATCAGAAGAGAGAAATAAGTGTGCAAATAATTCTAGTTGACAGTTCAGCAGTTCCACCTAAGATCTATGGCAGACCAAATGCTGATTACCCTGATTGCCAAGTGGTCCCTCGATCTTCTTTGTCAGTTTTTAGTAAATATGATGTACCTATTAGGTTTAGAAGGTCTCCCAAAGAAAACAAACCTTCTAGTCCTCTTGATGAGCCACACTCTAGGGGTCACATTCAGACTCCACCTTTAGATGAGGTAAATGTGGGATGCCAAAAATCCCATGCCTCCTCATCTGGGGTGAAGGAAGAATGGAGACCCAAGGTAGTGGCTCCATCTGTGGTACACTCTTCTCTTCCTACCCGTGTTGATCTCAAAGATAAAGGGAAAGCACCCATGGAAATTAACACCTACGAAGAGTACCATCATTCTCCTGTTAATCCCTCAACAGATAAAACTATAGAAGAAATGATTGAGTACTTAAAAGAAAGCCTCAAGAGAATTGATGAGGATGAAAGGAGGGAAAAGGAGGAAGAAAATTACAAAAAGTTGATTGAGAATTTCAACCCTGATGAGGATGATCTCTTGGATGAGGAGAATATCTTTGTTATCCACTATGACATATGAGGATCCTCTCGCTCATAAGACCCTCATGCAAATGAGTTGTTGGAAGTGAAAGAAGGGAGTCAAAATCTTTAAATTTGTGCTCTACAACAACTTAGAAGAAAAAGATGTCTAAGAGGTTGGATGAGATGACTTTTACCCTGATAACTCTTACTACTCAGCTTTTGGGGCCCTAAAAGGTCTCAAACATAGAACATAAGCCTTCTGCCAGTACAATGAAAGAAGAATCAACAAGTGCAGCTTCTTTGCCTTCAGTTTTGTGTGGTCATAAAGAACAACACTAGTGATTTGCTTACAGTTATAAATGGTTGGCAGTTGTTTTTGTCTAAATCTTTCCTAAAGATTGCAAAAAAACTACTCAAAATCCATTTGGAGTTTCCAAAAGGAACTCAAATGCCCATAAAAAGGCCTCTTTTGGTGTTCCTTTAAATAACTCAATGGGTGGAAAGGGTCCTTCGCCCTTGAAACTTCATGAAAGAGAGTTTCAATTGTGAAGGGAAAAAGAAAGAATCAACTTCCAAAATCAAATAGGTTATCCTTCTAACTGGCAAAGGGAAGTTCCCCAAAGCCTATCTCTCTTTCTAATTTCATGTATGTTCCAAAGGGTGTTAATGAAATGAACGATCCTTCTGCGTACGTGCAATCTGTCCATTTTGAATCTAATAATGAACAAACTATAAATGGATCTTTCCAATTCTCTGAATCAAGTGAATTATGTTTGGTGATGATCTACCCATGTACAAAATGCAGGGAGCAAAGATTGTCATCAAGCTTGAGTCACTTGACTTAGAGACAAATCAAGTGAAAGAAGAATCAAATTCTAAAATTTTGGTTGATGTGACCTCAACTTCTGAGCCTGAACAAATAACAGAAGTAAATCTTAGAAGTGGTCATATTTTATCATCTCCAATGGCATTAAACAAAATAAATGAAAAGAACTTTTCAATCAAAATGAGGGCGTGGTTCCACCAACACTTGCTCCACAAAAGCAAGTGGGTGGTGGACTACCAAAAGTGAATTTTAATGCATTAGCTCACCTTAGGAAATTCCCTGCGAGGTTGAGAATATATGATGCACTCGTACTTTCTCCTGAAATGCGAGAGGCTTTGATCAAGGCTCTTCTTGATCGTCAATTTGTTTAGCTCAACCTGCAGAGTGTTCCTTTGAGGAGGCTTTACGCTTCAATGAATACCAGGAGTAACCTTTTCTGATGAGGATTTACTCCTAGGAACCTCAAATTATAATTGCTTATTCTTTATAACAGTTCATGTTGATAATTTCAAGTTGAGAGGAGTACTTGTTGACCCAGGTGCATGGGCCAACACAATGAATATAAGAACTTTAGCCCACCTCAATGTTAACACGTAGAAATTAACTTCTGACAAAATGATGTTGTGTGGCTTCAATGAGAGGGGGACAAAGGGCCTTAGGCTTAATTACTCTTTCACTTTTAAAAGGAGTTCTAAAACCATTTATTGTATATGAAGTCGAGAAATATAAAGATGTTTCTTACTATGTTCCAAAGAGGCTATCAGTGTTTTCAGACCTGTGATACCAACTAAAGATCAAGCAGAAATCAATACACTAAAGACAAAGTCTCCATCAAATGTCCAAGACTAACCTCAAGAAGAAGAACTTGAGGAAAAGATTCAATGGAATCTTGCTCCTCCTTCAACACAACGAGGTGGTAGGATGACACAATGAGTTCATGACGAAAGTCAAGAAGAGTGAAAGATGAGGGGTACCAAAGCCCCATCCCCACCATTTGTTCCAAGAAGGCACATCACCCATGTAAGCTCAGGGTCTGATTCAACGGCTGAGCCAAATTTGATGGGTAGTTTGACAAAGCAACGAAGAAGCTTCAACAAATCAAAGATGCAGTTTCAAGAATGGATAGACACTAAAAAACCTATTTGGAACATTAAAGAAAATCTCCCATGTGAAGAGGATAACTCTCAAAAAGAGGAGGTATCCGATCTCATTAAGTATGAAAAATTGAATGTGTAGAAGCATTAACTTCATTGTCTGAAAGTACAGTGGAAGAGTTGAATGTTTTCATTACACTCAAATAAAAAAAAATGTAGGGAATGAGTATGTCTTTCATAACATACCATCTTCCTTAAAGTCCAAAAGTGGGTGTAAACTTGACAACTTTCCATAAAAGAAATGGTAGAACTCCCACTTGTGTTGAAAACCTGATCAAGAGAGGTTTAACTCCTTCTATGTGGTCCAAAGGCGAAGTTTAACAACATGAAAATCTATGGATATTCAAATACAAATTGAAGAAAAGTAGATATGGTGTTGGCTTTGGAACTATCGGACCAATAGATGAGGGTAATTATTGTTTGGTTATTACCAACAATCTGGAAGTTGATATAATCTTTACAGAAACCTACAACGCTGTTGGGAGGTCATGTTTAGAGGCTAGCAACGACCCAGATTACCCTCAAAATAGGGATGCACCCCCTGAATTTGAGGAAGAAACCAAATCAACAATCAGTAAATTGAAAGAAATTAATTTGGGTACCGAATAAAATCCACGCCCCACTTTTATAAGTGCATTGTTAAATGAAAATGATGTCAATGGTATGATACAACTCTTGTCAGAGTTTAAGGATTGTTTTGCTTAGAGTTATGATGAAATGCCATGTTTAAATCCAAGTATAGCAGTCCATAAACTTGTCATTCAGCCAAACATTGTTCCAATCAAACAATCTCCTCGGAGGATGCATTTGGAAATTAAACAACAAGTGATTAAGGAAGCGAAAAAATTAATTGAAGTTAGTTTCATCCGAGAAAAAAAAATATCCCTCTTGATTGGCTAGCATTGTCCTTGTCAAGAAAAATAACGGATAGATTCGCGTATGCGTTGATTTTAGAGACTTGAATGAAGCATGTCCCAAAAATGAGTTCCTGTTATCCATACTTGAACTCGTGATTGACATTGCTTCCTCTCATGGTCTCTTTTTCTTTATGAATGAGTCCTCGGGGTACAACCAAATCAAAATGGCCCCGGAGGATGAGCAATATACTTCTTTTAGAACACCAATTGGAATATATTGTTTTAAGGTCATGCCTTTTGGCCTTAAAAATGCTAGTGCAACCTACCAGCGTGCAATGACCAGAATATTTGACGTACTCATTCATGAAAAAGTTGAATGTTACATAGATGATCTCGTGGCCAAAAGCAAAAAAAAAGAGAGGATCACCTGTTTCTTTTAAGGGTTGTGTTCTAAAGGCTTTGTCGGTATGACCACAAGATGAATCATTGGAAGTGCGCCCGTGGGGTGACTTCAGAAAAGTTTCTTGGGTTGTTATTCGACACATTAACATTGACCCTACTGAAATCAAAGCGATATTAGAAATGAAACCTCCTAGAATTCTTGCTCAACTAAGATCTTTTCAAGGTAGGTTGGCATATCTAAGACGCTTATTCAATTTGTCCAGTAGATTACATCCCTTTCAAAGGACTCAAAATTCTACTTGGATGATAGTTACCAAAGGCTTTCGATAGTATAAAACGCTATCTCGTGTTCTCACCTGTTTTAGCTGCTCCTATTCTAAGAAGGCTGTTAGTTCTCTTCAAGCTCACTACAATGTCAAATGAATCTCTTAAAGCTTTGTTGGCCCAAACCCAATAATGAAAGAAAAAGAAAAATGCTTTGTACTGCTCAAACAGAGTTCCTAGCAGAAATGTTCTTCTGATCCGGTTGTGGACTGGGTCCGGATTATCAAAACTTCGGTCTAAAATTTCAAATCTTTCATCTTTCCCCCAAAGGTAGGAAAGTTCACCTTTCCCTAAAAGGAAAGAAAATTCAATTTTTCTCTAAAAGAAAATCATCTTCATCTTTCTCCAAAGGAAAGTTCCTCTTTTTCTTTCTCCAAATGAAGGAAAGTCAATTTTTTCTTTCCCCAAAAGGAAAGTTTAAATTTATCTTTTTCCAAATGAAAGTCAAATTCAAATCTTAGTACCAAATTATAAGTGTAGACATCCCCAAATAGGAGTCTTCTTATCAATTTCTGAGTTTAGGAAGAATTCAAACCTTCTATGGTTTCTCCTAGCTTATTCCTTTAGATCTTGTTATACCCAAATTGAACATCGATAGATCTACCCAAATCTAGACTTTTAGTGGTTGCAAAAATGTCATTTAGTCTTCCCAAATGTTAAGATTTATCTAGTAAAAATAGATAATCTTACACCAAATACCTTTAAGGTTTAAGTAGTAGTCAAAATACTCGTTAGCCTTAACATTCTTGAGTTTTATCTTACAAAAAATAAGATAGACTCTACCTCTAGGTGGTTACCAAAATACCTCTTAGAGCATTCCAAATAGGTGTCAAATGCCTTTTGACCTTTAGGAAATAACAAATGTTTCCAACCCTTCTCAAATGATAGTGAAAATATCATTGAGAACCCCTAGGTGGTAGCCAAAATACCCCTACCCTTTAGGAGATATCAAGATATCCCTAAGACCCTCTTAGAGACACCAAATGTCTCTAATCTCTTTTCAAGTGATAACCAAAACATCCTTGAAAGCTATGTAGGCGGTAGTTAAAATACCCCTAACCTTTAGGTGATAGAAAGATATCCCTAAGCTCTTTAGAATTTATCAAATTTCTTCTTATCAAATCAAATTCTTTCTAAAGGTACCAAATATCTTTAGAAATCTCTTTTGGAAGTTGTCAAAATGCTTCTAATTGATCCAAAATCTTTTTAGAGATATCAAACATCTCTAGAATTCTCCTTAGAAGTTGCCAAAATACTTCTATTCCAACCAAATTCTCTCTAGAGGTATCAAGTGTCTTTAGAAACCTCTTTAGAAGTTGTCAAAATACTTCTAAATTCTCTTCCAAGAGCAATTTAAAATTATTTCCTTAAGGTGATAGACGCAAATCTCCTTATCTTTGTAGATCTTGCCTAAATCCAAGTTTAGGCTTTCATAGATCTCTCTTTCTCTTTCAAATCTTACCATATTTGATTTGGAAGATCCTGTTTGATCATTATTTGGTCAACGCCAATATGTGTAGCATACTTCCTTTCGTTCACCACACATATTGGGGGTCCTTTTGTTGATGAATATTTTCACATCGACTCGACCCCGATCGAGCCCGACTAGGCTTGATCACGTTCGATCAACTCAATTGATCATCGTCGTGGTGAAATTGTTTTGAATTAAGCCTCAAGTTAATTAAATTAAATTCAGTTTAGTTAAATTTAAATCAAATAAGATTAATTGTACCCCGTCGAGCGTCGTCGAGCCCAATTTGACATAAATCCGCGCCGTTTCGAGTTCAATTTCATGAAATTAAATTGATTGAACCCAATTGGACCCTAACCAACCCAAAATGATTCGAGTTGAGTTCAATTCGAACTCAATTTCAGCCCCAATTGATTGATTTAGGCTAAATCTAATACCTAAATCTTAAATTGAAATCAACGGCTCAGATTAATTGTTGAATTATGCCCTAAATCCTGGTTTCACGCGTGAGAGGTCCGGGATTGCTCCATTTGGACGGTTGCTTTTTGCGGCTGCTCGTTCTCTCAAAGAGCACGCAAGGGAGAGAGGGAGCTCAGTTTCGACTCCCCTAGTTCATCCACCCTGAGCGAGAGAGGAGAAAGAGCGTGAGAGGGAGAGCACGGGAGAGAGCCTTTCGGCTCTCTATTTCTGCGTCCGTCCCAGCCCAAGCCGAGAAGAGGGAGGTGGAGCAGAGCCTCTTCCTTGCGTGCAACCCAGACAAGGGGAAGGCCAGCCAAACCTCTTGGTTCTTGCATAATATTTTTTTGGAGATGAAGCTGAGTGAAGCATAAATCTTGTATTCTCTAACTGCTACCATCTCCTTTCTTTGGGTTGAAAGAATGTTCCTCCCGCTGCCACCATTTCCTCCCTTCAACTGAGAAGTATAAACTTCCCTTTGCTGTTGTTGGTCCTCTGTCCTCCGAATTACAGAGAAAAGAGTTGCAGTAATCACCTCTTGCTGCAACCAAAAAGAGGCGGAAGGCTTCTCCTTCCTTCCAAACCATCTCCGTGACCTCCAAACATTGCAAACCGCTGTTTGGAACATATATACAGCAACCACGCAGCCTCCAAAGGCTTCCAAACGGTAAAAAAACTACTGTTTGGAGCGTTTAGACAGCAAACGGCGACCTCCGAAAGCTCTCAAACATTAAAATTCTCTATTCAAAACGTTGGGACAGCTGTCTTCTTTCTTGCGAAAACCTGGGACAGCAACTTGGAGCCTTCAAAGGACCTTGAACAGCAAGTTAGGAGCTTGGACAGCGGCTTGGACATCAATTCGGAGCACTAGGACAACCCGGGTGAGGTAAAATCCCAAAACTTAGTGAAACCTAGGGTCCCCCAAGCCTATTGTTTGTTTGGTTGACGTCCCCAAGCCCTAGGTCCCTTAGAAGCTTAAATTTATGCTTCATCGAAATCGTATGATCACTGTCCTCTTTGTAAACTTGGGAAAATCTGGTGATTTTTGCCAAGTTGCTCTCATGTGAGAGCCAAAAGGGAATGGTGATGTGCGTAGGGTTGTTGGATTGGTATCCAACACTCTCCAAATGCATGTAATATCACTCATATTGTGCCTAATCCATCCCCCACAATCATGCCCTAGGGTAGACGCTATCATTCGACCTCAAAGTCAATGATGATGCATAGGTTTGGCTTGTCACTAGTTGCATGCACTTCTCATTTAAATGCATTGTCATGACAAAATTGAAACATAAATTTAGGAGATTTTGCATGCATTGAATTGATGATATCTAGAATTTTGTTTAATACATGTGTTGAGTTTAATTTATTTGGGCTTTCTAGTCATTGTGAGGCATAGACTTTCAAAGGTCTATGTAACAAATCTCACAACATAAAGAATCAATTAAGCTTATATCTTATACCATACAAAACTTAGAGTAGCAATCTTGAAACTCATCTATAAATTGCATGCACCCTTCTTTCAAGTACGAGTCATGGCAAAAGTGACTTACGAGTTGCGAGAAGTGTGCATGTGGTGAAATTTGTGGACTCTAATGAGATTTTATGAGTGCTTGAATATGAATTTAACCAACTATTGAAAATCAAATCATTGTGAGGTCTCCCATGGACTTTCAAAAGACTATGTTGTAGATCTCACAAAGTATGTTGTTGATTAAGTTCATGTACAACATTGTGCAAAATCAAATACTTGATTGCTTTCAATTATCAAATTCCCTAATCTAGAGAATCATCTACACATGCATGCATTCTAGGTTCTTTCTTAGTCATATAAAAGTTGATCCTAAATTTCCTTGAAGTCATAGGGATAGATCTCTCCTATCCGAGGATTTCTAAATCATGTCAAAATTGATTTAGAGGTCTTTCTAAAGCCTTAAGAAATCTATCTTCCTTTCTCTCGAATTGAGTCCAAAACACTCTAAAGGACATAGGGAAATTCCTTTCAAATGCGTATCTCCCCTTTCCATGAATCAAAAACATTCACGGAGGAATGGGGAATCCTCTTTCATGCATAATGTTTGGAGCACTCTCAAAGCTCCAAGTGTTGGAGTGTATGAGTTGCTGGAAACTTGGAACCAAATCCCAAGTTCTCCTATCTCCGTTGTTGGCACATAAAACCAACAAATCTCTTCTTATGCAAGATATCCTAAGGCTCCTCAAGCCTTCAATCATTTCATTGCATGAGTCCTCTCACTTTAGGACCAAATCCTAAGTCATTTCTTCACTTGTTGATAACACAAAGTAA